>CM076958.1:4192500-5489166 GCA_039566865.1 Aurelia coerulea | reverse complement strand
CATATAATGTTGAATACAAAAGTGTTACTTACCTTCAAGGATTAAAAGGAGAGATATACAGTAAGAACCCGAAAAATAGAGACCACTTTATAAGAAACCTCAGGCTGATTTTTTTGAGAAATGGTGCCTTCATATAAGAAACTTCTCAGCCTGATTTTAGCAAGGTTTCTTGTAAGAGGAACCCAAATAAATTCATATTTAATGATCTTTGTTAAAATCAGGTGCCAAACATTTTTAGAGATTTTATCCAAAAGCATCTCTATCTGTATACTTGGTATGTATGATGTGGTTGAGTAATTTTAGAGGTAACAAGAACATACCGTTCTGACTTCGTATGACTTCGTAAATGACTTCGTAAATGACTTCGTAAATGACTTTGTAATCTCTGAAGAAAAGATACTGAAAATCATAAGAGCACTTAATCCGAATAAGGCACACAGGTGGGATGAAATATCTGTCAGAATGATAAGATTAAGTGAGGCTGCATTAGTTGCTCCACTAAAGATAATATTCACAAACTGTTTGAGGTGTGGTATATTTCCCCAAATATGGAAGCATGCAAACGTTGTGCCTGTTCAAAAGAAGAATGAGAAAAATGTGAAAGGGAACTATCGTCCAATTTCTCTTCTTCCAGTCTTTGGGAAAATATTTGAAAAACTCATAAACGATCCTTTATATTCGCATCTAGTGTCATGTGAGCTTCTCAACCCTAATCAATCAGGTTTTCGTTCTGGTGACTCAACAGTCAACCAAATGATTTCCATAACGCATACAATCTTTAAAGCATTTGATTGTAATCCTCCCCTTGATGTTCGCTCTGTGTATCTCGATATCTCTAAGGCATTTGATAGGGTATGGCACGATGGTCTGATATATAAACTAAAGCAATGTGGTGTCTCTGGACAATTACTTTTTATTTTTCAAAGCTTTCTTATGGCCTGATTACATGGGCGAGTTGACCCGCTTCCAGCTCGGATTTAGCTCGGCTCTGGCTTGCCAGTGATCGCGATTACATGGTAGGGTTGACCTGGCTGTAGCTCGGCTCTGGCCCTGAGCCAACCCGGCTAAAACCAAAGCGAGACTTTATTTGATTATTCGCAGTAAATGTGCATGCGTGTACAGCGACTCAACCCGGTGTTGACTCGGTTGCTGCGATTACATGGGAAAAGCCAGCTCGCCTGGCCGGGTTGACCCGCTTTCGAAAAATGAGCCCACCCGGCAAAGCGTGTTGGCTCGCTTCATGTAATCGCAAATTGTTTTCATGAAGGTTTTGACTGAAGCATTGGGACAACTCAATGAGCCGGAAAGGAGCTACAAGCGGGTCAACTCGCCCATGTAATCAGGCCCTGTCTTAAGGATAGAAAACAACGCACTGTTTTGACCGGCAATGTTCCACTTGGGGAGATGTCTCAGCCGGAGTACCACAAGGCTCTATTCTAGGGCCTTTGCTTTTCCTTGTGTACATAAATGATTTAACCAATGACTTGGAAGTGTAATGTTAAGCTTTTTGCCGATGATACATCATTATTTACAGTGGTCCAAGATACAATTGCAGCTGCGGATGACATGAACCATGACTTGGAGTTAATAAGACATTGGGCTCATGACTGGAGAATGTCATTTAACCCAGATCCGCAAAAGCAAGCTGTGGAATTAGTACTTTCAAAGAAAAGAATCAAAGCTGAACATCCAGAAATTCGTTTTAATAACATGCCAGTGATGAGAGTCGATGAACATAAACACTTAGGAATCATCCTGGATTCAAAATTGTCCTTTTCTGCGCATACCAAATCAGCTATTTCTAAAACAAGAAAGGGTATTGGCTTGCTGAGACATCTCTCCAAATATCTGCCCAGGCATGCTCTAAATGAATTATACAAGCTCTATGTAAGACCCCATCTAGACTATGGGGATGTTATTTACCATAATCCGGCAAAAGTGTGTGATTTCAGTGGTAACATCACTTTACCAAGCCTAATGGAAAAATTGGAATCTGCGCAGTAGTCTGCTGCTCGGGCTGTTACGGGAACATGGAGAGGAACGTCACGAGATAAGTTGTACACAGAGCTTGGCTGGGAATCACTAAATTGCCGAAGGTGGAGCAGACGCCTTATCTTGTTTTATAAGATCTTGAATAATCTCACCCCAGTGTACATGAAGCACCCACTTCCACCTCAACAACCGTTGCAATACTGTCTTCGCAATCAAGATATCATTGAGCGAATAAAGGCAAGAACAGGAAAATTCCAATGTAGCTTTCTATCCTGACTGCTTATCTGAATGGAATAAACTCGATCCTGAAATTAGACTTGCACAGTTGGTTGCTGTTTTTAAGAAAAATCCTCTCCATAATTCGACCTCCTGCAAAACCCTTTTTTGGTATTCATGACCCAATAGGTTTATCCCACCTTTGTCAGTTGAGGGTTGGTCTCAGCAAACTAAACTTTCACAAATTCAAGCATAATTTTAGGGACACAATAAACCCATTGTGCCTGTCGAACGATGGCATCGAGGATACAGAACACTTTTTGCTGCTCTGCCCTTCATTTGAAGTGCCACGAAGAGATCTTCTCACTGGAGTGTTAGCTCTTTTACAACCAAATGGATATATCAATGATTCAATTGAGGCTTTGGTGCACGTTTTATTGTATGGTGATAAGAGCCTTCCTAATGACCTCAATAAAAGCATACTTCTCTTAGCCTTAAATTTTATCCATCAAACTGGTCGACTTGATTAGAAATTCTCAAGCTACACTACAAGTTCCACAACCACCATAACCGGTTTTTTAGCTTTATGTATTGTAGAGTAATTTTGTAAGTAGAGTAATTAGTAGAGTAACTTTGTAAGTAGTGTAACTAGTCTTTTTTTTCATCACGTGTAGATTAGTTGTCTGTAGTTTAATGTTGCGTGTCTTTATGTTTTGGCCATGGGGTAGTCATTGTCTTATGCCCCCCTTGGTGTCGTCCCTGTGGTGGGGTGTAGTGATTTGATAAGTATAGTGGAAAGTAAGATTATATTGTAATTATTTGAAATGAGTAGAAAAAAAACATACTGTTTGATAGAATTTGCTCTAGGTTTATTGAAATATTTAAGTTGAAATCACTGAAGGTTTCTTAACCATGTGATGAGAAACCTTTCAGCCTGTTTCCAGATTAATGACCTTTGAAAAGAAATTAAACAAGCTGTTTTGAAAAAATAGGTTTCTATTCTGCGGGTTCTTACTGTATTTATTAAAGTTGTTATGTAAATTGCGTATTGTAAATATTCTATATTATTTTAACCATTTTGAATATTTAATTTGTGGCAAATTTTAACATACATAGGTACATACATAAATTTTGCGTACCATACACCAATTCTAGTATTGGGCAGCGCAGCGCCTTTGGGTGTGTTTCATGTTTGTTGCACAAGAGCGAAATAAGAAGAAAGCCGTGCTGTCCTGTACTTCCGCTGTGAAGCTGCTGTTGTCCTCTGTGCTGCTTTAAACTTTAACCCTGTCTTGCCTAGGATCAGCCCCCCCCCCACCTAGCGGCTTTTCTTCTGTAGATTTTTACTAAGTGCACTTGCAACGTTGAAACTTTCTGACTTGTAGTTTTTATCTTTCTTATAATCAAACATGAATTTTTTAGAAAAATTAATTTCATTCCAGGGGGTAACCGTGATCAATTTCTGAGAGATGTCTGTGCAAAATTTAAATAAATGCTACTAATATCTACAGCAAGTGCAGGAAAACGATGAACTTGGAGGAATATGAGCTACCTTTGATCGTCTCTCCAACTGCATAATTTGTTTGTAATTCCAACGTATAATCATGCGTATCTTGGCTATACGCATGTGCACATTCTTTGAATTCCTGTGTGATGACGTCATCCCTTTTTTACTACTTTTTCTTTTCAAAGCAAAATCTATTCAACCATAGAATGCATTAAAATTTGACTCGTATCCTTACTGCCTTTTGTTTTCTCACAATTAATGATTGAACATTTTTAGTACTGAACCCTATTGACTTTGAAAATTCTATATTGTGACGTCATGAGCATGTCACGTGACATAACTGAAAATGGATTTCATTTTTGGGTTCATCTCATGATGAACTATGCACATGCCAAATTTCAAGGCTCTACATTGTTCAGAACGGAAATAAAACTGAATCAGCCCCCCCAAGTCTTCCTAGAGCATCAAATACCCTAGGCCTGATAGGGTTAAATGGAATGTATACATAATGTATGCTTATATAAGCCTTTCATAAAGATTACCTTACAAAGACAATCAGCTGTGACAGGTGCCACACCATATTTGGGTAACCCATCAACGTCAACAGGAAATATTAATACCTGATAGGCTACAAGTTGATAACGAGTGGCTTGAGCTACTTTTATTTGCCTCCAAAACCTTAGAAATTTGCCCACAAGGAAAATCTTTCGAAGGCACCAGAAAAAGTGTTCACTCCAAACTTATTTTTGTTCTTAGTATAATTGTTATTAGCAATTATAACAAAATGGATGAAATTATCTTGTAGTTAGTAGATATTATTATAGGCATTCTATATACCATTTTTCATTAACCATATGTGGTTGAGGACAAATAGCACGGAAGCTCATTATGAGTTATTTTCACTCATCCTCTTCAGTACCTTTAGTGAGATAGTAGATGTTTTTCATGTACATATACTTGAAGCGTTATCATCTTTAAAAAAAATCATGATTTGGAAACAGTTGGCCTCGTTCCTAGGGGATCCACTTTAGGGAGAATCATAGGGCGTAAAATATTTAAAGGGAATTAATGTCTTTCTTGAGATCACACAAAAGTTGTTTTACAGCTGGTATGTTGATGATTTGCTACGTTGAGTGAATTCTTTATCACTTTAGCACAAACGATTTATAAACAATTTATTCTCACTGAGGAGGCTGCCGGAGGGCAGCGAAAATTCTGAGAAGAAAATTTGTTTTAAATAATGGTTTTCAAACTCAAAACTCAATAAAGGTATGAAGCTACCTAAGTACAATTTGTCGTATAACACACGGGATATCGTCAAAGCATTGGCTCACAACGCCAGTGACCGAAAAGATTTATAAACAATTTCATGATTTGAAAACATTTTGTTTCGTTCTCTTGGGAATGAAACAAAGGCAAATAGTTTCCGTTTCGTTTGGTTTTGTTCAGTTCCGTTTCGTATCTTTGAATATAATAAGCCCTATTTCAATTAATTTTTGAAGATTTGAAGATTTTTGAAGATTTGACCGTAAAATTGTTTTGGTTTCGTTCGGTTTCGTTTGGTTTGGTTTTGTTTCGTTTTGTTGAATATAATAAGCCTCAATAACATGATATAATATTACCAAAGTGCCTGTTTGGAATTTACTCATCAACATCTTTCTTGTCATTGTATTAGACTGTGCAATTTTGTGACTTTCTCCTTAGCAAGGGTGGCACCAGGAGTGGATGGGTTGGCATAGCAGCTTTACAATATATAGTCCTTGGGGAGAGTAACTAGAGCCATGAATGTACATGCCTGTTCTGTGGGGGTAAAGAGATTCCTGCCATGTACAGGAGCAATTTTTTCAAATTGGTACCCTGTTTGGGAGCAGATCAGCAAGAAAACCAAACCAAAATTGCAAATCATACCCTTTTTTGAGCATCATTTGAAAACGTAGATACCCTGTTCAGGAGCAGACTAGCTGAGTATGATACTTTGTTCTGGCACATACCTGGTACAAAATTTGTTAAGTGCAACCCAGGGTATTGTTTTAATAATAATAATAATAATAATATATCAAATGAGGGAATACGAGGCTTACAGCCTATAAAACCCTAGAAATTGTATTTGTGTTCGCGGTGGAAGCTATCATAACGTTTTTCAAAATTTAATACTGTCGTACAGTTGACAATCTCTTCGGATAACTCATTCCACGATTTTACTATTCTTTGTGAAAAGAAGTTTCGTCTTACGTTCAGGCGATTTCTTTGCTTAAACAGCTTGAGCTCGTGTCCTCTTGTTTTGGTTGTGCTTAACTTGAAGAAATTTGCATGGTTCAAGTCGACGATACCTTTCATGATCTTAAAAACCATTATCATGTCTCCTCTCGTTCTTCTATATGCAAGAGTTGGGAGATCAAGGGCAATAAGGCGTTCAGTGTAAGTCAAGTTTCTCAGCGATGGCACTAATTTCGTGGCTCTTCTTTGGACGCTTTCTAGCGAACGAATGTCTTTAACGAGGCTTGGGCTCCATACGGCGCCGGCGGATTCTAACAAGGGTCTAACTAAAGCTTTGTACAACGTGTTGAAGGTTTCTAGACTTAAATACTTGATCGTTCTTTTTATCGAAGCGAGGACACCGTTAGCTTTTTTTATGCAAGATGCGATTTGTTTTTGAAATTTTAATTTGGTATCAACAATAACTCCTAAGTCTTTTGTCTCTTCCGATTCTTTTATTTCGATTTGACGATTGTCTTTTTGGTCGATAATATAATAAGTACTTGAGTCTATCTCCTCTCTATTCTTAGTGCTTACGTGCAATTTAGAACACTTTTGTGCATTTAGGGGCAACTGCCACTGACTGGACCAGTTTTCGATTCGATTTATGTCATCCTGAACGGGTTGGCTGCTGCCTGAGTTTCTTCGGTACAATTTCAAATCGTCAGCAAATATCTTCACGGAACTATTTTCAATGCAATCTGGTATGTCGTTTATGTAAATAAGGAACAATAAGGGTCCAAGGACGCTACCTTGCGGGACTCCACTTAAAACATTCGTCCAAGAAGATTTAAAACCATTCAGTACTACTCTCTGCTTTCTGCTATGGAGAAAAGCAACGATCCATTGAAGTACGTTTCCTCTAATTCCATACGAATTTAACTTCGAAAGAAGTCGTTGATGGGGTACGGAGTCAAATGCCTTTGCGAAGTCAAAGTATATTACATCGATGCTGTTACCTTCATCAAGGAGAGAAGTCCATTCTTCTAAGGCTTCTAACAACTGTGTTACACAGGAACGTTTTGCTCTGAAACCGTATTGATCATTCGAAAAAAGTTCATTTGTATCAAGGTGTTTCACGATTTCATTCTTGAAAATTCGCTCTAACAGTCGACAAATTATGCTTGTAAGACTGATCGGTCTGTAATTTTCTTTATCATGCTTAGATCCTTTTTTAAAGACAGGAGTTATATGTGCCCATTTCCATTTCTCAGGGATCATTCCTGTGCTGAAGCTGGATTTAAAAATTAAACACAAAGGGAAAGCAATAACTTCTGCTGACTCTTTTAATACTCTTGGGTGGATGCTATCCGGACCCGGCGATTTCGATGCATTCAAGGACTTCAATGCGATCAATACTAATTCTTCAGTTATGTTAATATCTGTGAGCGGAGAGGCGAACTGTCGTTCTTCTATTTGCGGAATAGACGATAGGTCTTCACGAGTAAATACTGAAGTGAAGAATTGATTGAGGACGTCAACTTTTTCTTGCTCAGAATTTGTAAAGCGATTGTCACCGACCTTTAGGTTTTGCTGAGCTATGTTACCAGACAACCCTGGGAGTCAAGTAATTTGCATGAGGGTGTACTGTATCTAAAATAATGCAAGAGCAATACCACTCATGTATCTCTTCTTTATTTTACTATTACTTCATCTGTGGAAATTAACAGTACTTTGTATTTTTTTTCTCAATCAAAGAATGTTCTTGTCTAAATCCTAGTACCTGTAGTTTCGATTGTATTTTGGATTTTTCAGTTGGCTTGAAATAGATCGAGGAAATTGTTCGACTGGAATTAGACAATACGTAATTATTAATGATTTGTAATGATACCTGGTGATATTTATCAATAAGTAAAAGGAAGAAATACATTATTCACTCAACTGGTAATCAAATTTAGGAACTTGGTGCATTAACCACAGCATACTCAGGTGGTTCAATTCATTTCATTCTAAAATTCTAGATATAAAAGGTTAAATTTACTGCATTACAACTAAATACCTTACACAATGTTGCAATGATACAACGAAATACATATTTAACAACATTAAACGTTTAGCCCTATTACTAAGGGGGGGGGGCACAAAGGAGTGTGCTAAATTGCGTGGGTGCATGGGTCCATATATTTGCGTACGGCGTGAGTCGTGGGTCGTGGGTAGATTTACGTGGGTCTTGGGTACTTTTTGGAGAAAATTTTGCGTGAGATGTGGGTCGTGGGTGAACATTTTTGCGTGGGTTTTTTACCTTGCGTGGGTAAACTTTTCGGCGATTGAGTGAGACATTTTGCTTGAGTAACCTTTTTTGCATGGGTCATGTTTTGATATTTTAATAACTTTAACCGAATTCCATTGCTTAACTCAAAGTAATTTCCGCAACTCAAAGTAGGGCTTTTTAAGATCGATGCCAGACAGGTCTGCTGTACCTGCGCGGATTGCATAGGTGCATGTGTCGTGAACTCATAGGTTAGGGTACAGGGTGTCCCAGAAAAATTTTTCGACGTTTGATTAAATGTTGAAAAATAACGATAAAATGTACCGGCTTCTGGTTAGATAACCCTGTTTCTAAGATTTTAGATTAATTTTAGAATCTTGCGAATTTGCTAAGAATTCACGGAGTTACAAGCTTTAGAAGTTCAAGTTTGTGTGAAAGCTGAAACCAGACGCCCTTAACTGACTTGTTTTCCTAAAAGACGTCCTAAAATCGAGGTAAAAGAAGACTGTCCAATGTTTTACCTCTCGTCGATATCAGAGCAAGTTATTTAATTCTTGTAACCGTTGCAAAAATTTACTTAAGAATGCAAGTATCTAAAAACATGGAATGAAAACTTAATCAATGAGAGATTTAGCAATTCCAAATTGTACTGAACAGGATTCCTCCAAGCATCCATAACCTTGATTCAATGTTACAGAAAGCTTTTCTATCGAAAGTGCTTTAGAAATTCCATTTGATTTGCTCTGAATAAACGAGATTCTACTTTCACAAAATATGCAATTTAGGGGCGTCTGGTTTCAGCTTTCGCACAAACATGATCTTCAAAAGCTCATAGCTCCGTGGATATTTAGCCCATTTGCTAGCTTCTGGTGTCTAAAATCAGCTATATGGTTATCTTACCACGGAGCCCTTTCAATATTTCGTTCTTTTCAATATTTAATCAAATGTCGAACAATTTTTTTGGGACACCCTGTAGGGTGGGGTAATGTGGGTCTAAAATCAGCAACATCTCAAATTGGATAACTGGTAAAACGACAATAACATGCAAACAATTTCAAAAGTTTCGTTTAATTGACATTCAGTGCTTCCTGTTTCCTGCCAAAAAGTCTCAGTTCTGATAAAGGCAGCTGAATATTTTTCAAAGATATCCTCTGTTGGCAACTAGATTAGGCTCACTTTTCCCTAAAAGTAGGTCTATTTTTAAAACTTGTACAATACATAATAATAATTGCTGCCGAAGGCAGCCTAACTATTCTGCTTCAACCAGCGAGCGAAATTAGCCTGTCTGCCAGCTGTCTGTCTGCCTGCTGCCGTCAGGCTTTGTAGATAGACGGGCCAGCTCACGGCTGCTGTTCGCGGGCTCGCGGCTTGTGAGCATTTATCCCCAACAAACAACGGCAAAAGTTATCCAACAAAAGATAATGAGTTCTTCCTACGTTCTTAACTACCTAACTAGGGCAATGGACGACAAAGGTTTATTTCTGACAATGCGAACTCAATATTACGGACCATGGAACCATGGACTACAGAACTGCGGAACCAAGAGCCTTGGACTCAGGAACTAGAAACCGGCGGAGGAGAGTAACTCGATATTCCAAATCATTTGCCTTTTGAACCTTTACCCAACTGTAAATTCAAATATAATACACGTTTCCTTAGCGATAATCATTCAATTGATTTCTATAAAATGGACCTCGCTACAGTCCCATTTGGTACAAATACTAATCGGCAGCACTCGCTGACTATTGTTATATCTAGTAATAATAATACAGTTAATAATACTAATAATAATACAGTTATTTACATAAAGATATCAGAGTATGAAAGGATAACTGACTAAAAAAATTAATGAATTATATTTCCTAACTATTTTCTATTCGATAAAATTGCAATATTTACTTTTTATCGCAAGTAATCCTGTTCCCACGACGAAAACAAAACTACCATTATGCTGTGATCCACCATCGTTCCGACTTGCAAGTCAGAGATAGAATTTGATAGTAACAATCAAATAAAAACGTTACTCCAATTAAATGGTTACAAGACGGCAGCCGCAGTAGCCGAACATTTTGAGTAATTCAAGGGTTCGTTGAATTTGAATTATGGCTGAATTCTCAGTAGGCCTAGCCGGTCGAAAATAAACACAAAAAGAACCATCGCTTCAATGACTTCCAAATTGTCGTAAGCTTCGGGCGGAAGCCAGTGGAAGTTATAGACTCAGAAAAATTATATTACGTTGCATAATGTTGAAGTTGCATGAAGTTTGCCAGAACAGTTGTGTGTTTATTCGAGCGAACTCGCACGGTTGGGGTATTTCCAACAATATTGGACGCTGATATATGTCCAAAAAAATTCCACTCTGCAAGGGGATCGCATCGGATCAGCCAGAATTTGAAGAGGCCAACTTGCAGAGGAGGTGCCAAAAAGTACAAGAGAACGGAGAAGCGCAAATTTAAAAGTTATGATTCAACAAAGCTGACCTGAATTTCTCTTCAAGGCCCGCTTCCAGTTATGAAGTGAAGTAAGAAAGAGATTGGACACAAAAACCCCTAATGAATCTTTCTACACACTGAGGCCTTTTGAACCTCTTTTCATAGTGTGGGGTGTGGTTGTGGTGTGACTAACTTATGAACATCTGGAACAGAACGCAACAGGTTCAAAATGCTGCAAAACACTTACGTTTCATTCAAGTTCAGCAGCTTTCCAAGCTAGTCAGGAAAATTCACTTGTTTTTCCACTAAATAGCGCCTGAATTGTATACTTTTCCAAAATTCTGTTGAAAAAAAGCTGGGATTGTTTCAATCCAAGTTGGTCCGATTTTTCGAGCGATTTTTTAAGATTTTGGGCAAAGGTCCGCCCTGACGACAGAACGACAGTTAGAGTGTTTACGTGTAAAGCTTGACAATGATTGGAAGAGTCGTTCTGAGCCAAAGTAAAGGATGGCATTTTAAAAGCTTTTCTTGATGTATCGCAAAATTGCCCAGGCTTCCATTGCTAGTTGCAAGGAATCATGGAATTGTGAGAAGCGTTCTAAGACAAATCAAAAGGTTTTTGTTGCGCAAAGATTGTTCCAAAAGTACAATACTGTTACAAATGCTCAAAGTTTCCAATCTGGCACTTGGGTACCGGTGGTGGTAGTTATGCGGCGTTGGCAATCGAGCACTTGTGAATGAATCCCAAGAATGAAGGAAAACATGGGTTAAAATAGTATCCAACAGAGGTGGTATATTCTTCTAGCAAAAGCTAACACTGCGGACATTAAACATCATGAGGTAAAGACTATTTGCGTTTATTAAAAAATCAATTGGGAATTTATGTAACATGGCGTCGCAAAATTTTGCTCAAATGGCAATTCCCTAAGGGGTACAAATCTAGACACCAAAAAATTTCAAATGCTAAGAAATCTACCAAGTTTAACTGCTTATCTGACAAAAAATATATTCGGAATGAAGACCATAAATGAATTAAAAAACAAGTTATCGGTCAAAAATGACTGCGATTAACTTAAAATTTCATGATTCAAGATCGTGGCGAAGCTTTACATTATGATTAGTTCGTATCATGGAAATTTTTATTTAAATTCCTGCTTGGAATATAAATATTGAATTGATGCTTATCAAAGTAACAAAAAGCAATAGCGTGACATAGAATCAAGATCATTGTACGATTGGATTGGACCTGTGGGTATTGTCAAAATTTCTGTTCTAAAAGTGTGAGAGAGTTCAAGTATATCGTCTTCCATGGAGCCCAACAGAATACACCCCAAGAAACATGGGTTACTTGTATCCATCAAAGGTTGTATACGCTTCTATTAAAAGCGCTAACACTGCCGACACTAAAAATCATGAGGAGAAGACTTCTTAGATGATAAACACGCTAAAACCAGTCACTTTCGCTGGGCTTTCGCAGTGCTTGGCGGTGAAGAAGTCGTTGTACTGAAAATGACACCTATATTTGAAACTCTAAATCTGTGATCATCACATGAGGCAAAAATCTTAAACTGTCAAAGAAATTGAATGTATGGCATGTGAATAAAAGAGAGGATTGTGCCAACGTTGTCACAAGAACTGCTAACCAAAACATTGTTTTCCATTTGAGAGAACGGAAAGAAGACTAATGTAATGCGCAGAATTGGCAGTAAAATCATCACTCCTGATTTTTCCTTAGGATGCTAATTTATGAAAGAAAACCTGTTACAAAATGGTCAAAATTCTATTTTGGAACTGGCAAACGCGGGATCGGAAGAGGTCTAAAGCCAAAGTAGAGGGCGTGCCCCCAAAAAATTTCCTGGGGGCCTAGGATGGTCCCCAGAGCCCCTTATTTTGGTACCATCGTTGCATTGCTCACGTCAAAGTTCCTAATCAGTACCAACAGCCTATATGCGTTCTGTCGGTCCGAAAAAATTTAGTCGGTCCATCCAAAGCAGGTCGCCCACTAAAACAAAATTTGAGTATGCGTCGCTGGCAAGCTGACTTTCATTTACAGCGAAGGAGTATTCGTTGGTCTTTATTCTGAAAACACCCAACACAGCAGTATTTCAAGTATCGTTACAATTGAACAGTGAAAAAATCATCACTGCACTGCACATTATTCAATTCATCCCTGCACATTTTTGGCTCATCACTGCACAAACCCTAACCCTAACCCTAACCCTAACCCTAAATGTTTGAAAAAATCTAAACCAAATATGTACGCGGATGACACGAGCATTTCTTATGCCTCCATGGAGATCGACGAGCTCTTTAATGACATAAAGGGCGAACTTGATCTTGTATCATCCTGGATGAGGCAAAACAAACTTAGCCTAAATGCTGAAAAAAGCGAATTTATGTTGATAGGGCATCCAAAACAATTGAACAGAGCCAAAGATTTCCCTGACCTCGAAGTAGAAGATCAAAAATTATGCAGAGTTCAAAAAACAAAATATCTAGGTGTCATAATAGACGAAAGCATGAATTGGGAAGAACAACTCAAAACCGTAAAGCGAAAGATAAAAAACGGTTTAGGGGCGATGTTTAAACTCAAAAACATCCTTTCCCAGAAACAATTGGCAACTGTTTATCGAGCATTAATTGAAAGCCATCTGAGATATTGCAGTGTCATTTGGGGATGTCTGTCAAACACAAAACTGGAATCCCTACAGAGGTTGCAAAACAGGGCACGCAGACTAATCGAATGCGCAAGGCACAAAGATGGCTGGGTATGTGATTGGCTCGATGTACGCAATCTAATAAAATATGACAGGCTAATTACTACATACAAAATTAACAATGGACTCTGCCCAGAGAACCTCAAAAATAAATTCACTCCTAGGTCGAATATTTCGAGCTATAACACAAGAAAAATTGATGATTTCGAAATTCCTCGGCTTCGTCTTGAATACTGCAAAAAGTCTTTTGGATACCAGGGAGCAAGTACCTGGAACGAGATCCCGAAGCATATACGAGACTCTGCAACATTGGGCTCCTTTAAAGTAAGATTAAGGGAGTTCTTGAGGTAGAGCGACGCAAACACAACCCCTTGGAAGAGCAGCTTTATTTTTTTGTTTAGATTAATATTCATATTTACTTTGAAGTGCTGATAGGGTATTGTGTCTAAATAAGAATAAAATGAAATGAAAAAATGAAATAACCTTTTCTTGTTAATTGCTTTAAAAAGCCCTATTTAGCTGTTTTGGAAACAAGAAAAAGCCCGGAAAAGGTATGAAAATCCAACTGTCAGTTCTATTTCTTCACGACAGAAATTTTGTAGTTGAAAAGCTTGTTGTATACCGGCCATGAAATTTGCTAATGTTATGAAAAATTTAAAAGCATGACCCACGCAAAAAGGGTTACTCGCGCAAAATGTACCATTGAAGCGCCAAAATGATTGACCCACGCAAGATAAAAAACTCACGCAAAAATCTTCACCCACGACCCACGTCTCACGCAAAATTTTCTCCGAAAAGTACCCACAACCCACGCAGATCTACCCACGACCAATGTCTCACGCAAATATATGGACCCACGCACCCATGCAACCCGCCTAATTTAGCACACTCGGCACAAAGTGCCCGCGGCAAAGTTTATTTGATGCAGTGTCGTCAGTTCGAAAGATAAAGAGCTGAAACTTTGCGACTTTTCCTCAAAGTTAGTACACTACTTGAAATTTCAAACTTTTTTCAAAATGGTAGACACTGATCACGTGACCAACCTCTTTTCAACACATGGTCAGCTAGAAAATAAAAGAAGCGTGTCTAGTTTTTGTCAGGATGATCTTAGATAATTAAGAATACCGCCATTCTATAGATTTCAATGGAAGCTTTCAGATGATGTAAAATATTATCCATTTTTGATGACATCAGCAATTTTAAAGTTCATGCCGTCATGAAAGTTTATGAAGATTTCTCAAGGACTTCCCCTATCTTTACCTTTGTATTGTTTGTTAGTATCTTCGCGAATATACGCAGTAAGCCGTTTTGTCACGCTCATACGCTTAGATCAAGATGGTTGCCTCGAGTCATGCGGCTATCTTTTCAAGTTCACTGCAAGTGTTTGGACAAGATGGTCAATGTCTTCATTGGCTGCGAATATAGCCTTGTCATCTAAAAAAGACATGGCTGGAGATTTGTTGCATTAGCAATAATTGTAATGAAGTGTATTTTCACAGAAGATTTCCTGCATAAATGAGGGGTTTAACTCATTTTTAGTTTTGCACATCTCAGTCATAAGTATTTGATTTGCAATGCAAGTTCTTTGTATGTATAGTAACTGCACAGTCCTTTTGTATGAATCGATATTCCGTATGTCTCTGGAATTTGATGTAAGTGGGGCGGCTAAATAGAGAGGGAGGCTCATGTAAAATTTTGGCTCAGGGGAAAGGGGCTAAAGGTATTTTACTTAGCCTTTGATTTTTAGCTTATTCATACTAAACTATATGTTGACCGTCAACTTTATACTTTATCCTGTCCACTAACATTTGATTTTTGTTTTGCAAACATAGAGTACATTTGTGCGTACTTTAATAGAATTGAAGTGATTTTTTAATTTGAGCTATTAATGATTGATTGTATAAGAAAAAAGAGGACATTCAAAAATCCCAGCTGCGTGAACAGGTGCCTTTCCCAGCTTAAAAGCACACCATTCTTGTGCCCTTTGTGTCTTTGCGTTTGGCTATGAATTGTGTCTTTGGTCGTTGATCACGTCAGAAAGGTAACAACAAATCTCGTGCTGGCAAGGTATCAATTTAATTTTCTTATTAGAATGTCCGCAACCAGACTGAAGGTTTTGTGGGCACAGTTCGCTCACTTTCCTTGCAATCACATCCGGAGGCAGAAGGACAAGTCTTTCCACCCTGCTTAATAAGAGTTTAGCAAATTCAAGATTTGTTATACACATGGTGAACGACATGTTTCACGTTTGCCCATTTGCATTGCAAAATTGTATTTGTCGATGCTTCATCTCATTGACTAAATTAAGGGCATATTTCATTGGGCATCTGAAGTCTCCTAAGTCTTTTGAAAGCGGCAGACTTCACAGTTAAAAGTGTCAGCAACTTAAAGAATGCGCATTTTGAAAACGGAAGAGATCATCGTGGAGATTGTTTCGACTAAATTTAGAGACAGTTTTCCTTAAATACTGTGGTGGCTTACGGTTTAATACCCCCTACAACAACAAGGGCAGATTTTGTAATACAATAGCAACAGTTGCGTTTGATTGACACCTCAATTCAAAGCGATTAGCGGATGCAGACAAAGGAAATTCTGTCAACCAGTAATTCAAACAAACAAAGCCGCAAAAGTTTCCCCGAAACTAGTAGGGCAAACTCTCGCCTTGTGCAAGCGAAAGATGGTTTTTAAGAGAAGTTATGTGCTTATAGCGAAAGAAGAAGGGTAAATCTAAAGCTCTGTCGCTTAGATTATGTTTATTTGATTTAGGAGCTGTTTTGTAATCGTTTCATTTTAAGCCCTAAAGACGCGAGAATTACAATGCCTTCTGCTCGGCTCCCGAATCAAATAAACATAATCTAAGCGACAGAACTTTAGATTTACCCTTCTTCTTTCGCTATAAGCACATAACTTCTCTTAAAAACCATCTTTCGCTTGCACAAGACGAGAGTTTGCCCTACTAGTTTCGGGGAAACTTTTGCGGCTTTGTTTGTTTTGAATTACTGGTTGAGAGAATTTCCTTTGTCTGCATCCGCTAATCGCTTTGAATTGAGGTGTCAATCAAACGCAACTGTTGCTATTGTATTACAAAATCTGCCCTTGTTCCCTACAACCCACACATAGAGGCACAATTGGACCTTTTAAATAGAACTATATACGATATTGTGCAATCCACAACCGAATTTTTTTGAATGAAAGGAAAATTCTTGTGCAAAGTTTTGTATATTCCAATTTCAACTATTGCCCGCTAGTATGGTACTCAGTTTAGTTCAGTTCAGTTCAGTTTTCATATTTTAAATTCTCCACATACAATTTATCATAACAAAACTAATTAATACAAACAATGAACTAAACTACAATAATAACAATAATGCATCTAAAATTAATACAACATACAAATACCGAACAAAGAACAAGATAGATTGCATGGGGGGGAATTACTTAAAGGAGGAGCTCTCTCAGTAGTTAAACTAATCGAGGAGAGAGCACCCCCTGTTTCAAAAATTTCTCATACAAATTTGATTATCTTAGGCATAAAAGAAACCATGGGCAGATGGTGACTTTCTATATCAATAAGTTTACAATCAACTTTGGTAATGGTTTTGAAAGAGGAAGGCTTTGAGTTTTTGTCGAAAAATATTAGCAGAGGGTGATTTCTTTATATCCACAGGAATGTCGTTCCAGCATTTAGCTCCGCAATAGCGCACTGACCTGATACCATATTGCAAGGTATTTTTTTGGGTTAGAAAAATATCATTTTGGGTGACTTGCCGTGTACCATATCGATGAACGGATTCAACTAAGTCAAAGAAAGAATGAAAACAAGAAGGAGAGATCCTATTCACACAATCATATACAAAACTAAGCAGTTTCAATTGGAAGAGATCATGCAGTTTTAAAATCTTTAAGTCAGAAAAAATAGGTGTAGAAGGTGAAGTAAAATTTGCAAATGAAATTGCTTTAACAACTCTTTTCTGCAACAAGAATACTGGATTGATATATGTCTCGTAGGTAATACCCCAAACCAAAATTCCATATTGCAGGAAAGGTGAAAACAAAGAATTATAAAGACAGATCAAAACATTGATGGGTAGGAAATGTGTCACTTTGAAAAACATACCACAAGTTCTAGCAAGTTTTTTAGACAGCTCAGTTAGGTGATATTTCCATGACAGGTTTTCGTCCAAAAGAACACCAAGAAATTTGACATAACAAGTCTGCTTTACAGGAAGGTTTCAAATTTTGATGCTGACAGTTTCAGGAGAAGAATGTTGAGGAGACTTAAAAATTATAAAATTGGTTTTATCAATATTGAGTGACAGCTTGTTGTCATCAAGCCACATTTTCACTTTTTTCAATTCCTTGTTAACCACACTCTGCAATTGAGCAAGACTTTCAGCTTCATAATAGATGTTAGTATCATCAGCAAATAAGTAATAGGCTAGTTTTGAAGATGCAAGAGGTAAATCATTAATGTAAATTAAGAAGAGCAGAGGACCAAGAACAGAACCCTGTGGAACCCCACAGGTAACATTGAGATAGCTGGAATTAGATCCATTTATTGAAACATACTGTTTCCTGTCTGAAAGATACTTCTCATCAGCTAAGTCTTTGCAAAAAATTGAGAAGATTCGAGAACGTGCTCTTAAATTTTTGTACAATGATCACCGATCCTCTTACAGTGAATACTCTTGAAATCAGAAAGATGTACTATGCATGTTTCCCGACTGAGAATTCTCTGTATAGAAGCTTTCAAGACCTTTAAACATCTCAACCCGTCTTTCATGCGTGATATTTTCTAAATAAAATCATTCAGATATTCATCACGAAATCCGTACGACTTACAACATTATAGACCAAATCAAAATTTGGTTCAAACAGTCTTCGATCACTAGGACCTCAAATCTGGAATGCGCTGCCAAATAAAAAACATACGAAAAGGTTTTCAAATTAAATTTAGGCATAAAACAGCAGCAACACTTTCATTTTATTTGTAGTATTTGTAGTGGGTGTCTTGCAAAGAAGTACTCCTATTTGTATCACGAATAGCAGATATGTTGTAATACATAATCCTCGCGGTATCTTTAGATGTTTCATTTATCTGTGCTTGATTGAGAGTCAAGCAACTGCTGTAAAGTGGAGGGAGTTCTTCTTTCTGAGACGCCCGTGTTGTTCTTGTTCTTTCTTCAAATTTGATGCATATTTTTCCATTGATGTAAGTGGCTGCCGTAAGTTGCAACTCGATGACATCATGTTCTTTCCAACTATGGCATCCACAGAATATTTGTATTTTGTTGTAGTTAGTTGTTTTTATTTGTGATAAAAAAATCAAATCAAATCCACCGACAACTTAACTTCTTTTAAACGTATGATAAACCAATGGGATGGACCAAATTGTAAATGCAATGCTTGTCAATAATCACCTGAATTTTAGAAAATTGTCTAGATTATGAAATAGCAGAAAATATTTGCATATTTGTAACGCCTGTGAATTCAATTATATCATGTAAACCTTGTCCATATATGTCTTGAATATTGAACTTACGTAGCTTATCTATTAATTTCTTCATTTTTTAATTTATATATTTGTATGTTCGATTTGGATTAGTTGTATATATGTAAATATGTATAGCTACGTAAAAACAATCGAATGAAGATAAGTTGACAAACAAAAAATTAGAATTGCTGATAGGTGTATAGCAGCTCACTACACCTGTCTTTTTAGTTCTACAAAACCAAAATTACTTTCCTTTGCCACTATGCTGCATTTCAAGTGCTAAATATCTTTTTTATATGCCAACAGGTAAAAATGGAGAACGCCCCTCCACCATACTCGCAAGCTCAAGGTTACCCACCACAGCAAGAGGGTTATCCACCACAGCAAGGGGGTTATCCACCGCAGCAGCCTGGGTATCCGCCACAACAGCCTGGATATCCACCAGCCTACTCGCAGCCACAACAGCCAGGATATCCTGCACAGCCAGCCAGTTACCCAGCAACGCAAAGTAGCTTTAACACAACAACCACAACAGTGATTGCTGCTCAGCCAACTGCTGTTACAACGGTGGCAATTGTCTTTCATGAATTTCCTGTCACGATGATTTGCCCATCTTGCAAGGCCCAGATTGTCACTGCTGTCACGTATGAGCCTGGAACCTTTGCATATATGCTGTTCTTCCTGATGTGCATATTTGGGTAAGTTCTCTTCATTTCACTGTTGTATCTATCCCATGCGCTGATCAAGCAGTACAGTAGGTCCCTGCATACAAAAACTCAAAAGTTTCAACAGGCTGTTTAGTTCACGAGGGACTGGCAGATCTCTTATCTGTCCAATAAGAAACTCCCGTTTCATATGCCATGCTTTCTTCTGTTAGATAGTATTTTTCAAATTCTTAGACCATACTGAATACTTCAAAGGCGTTTAAAGTTTAGATATGTAAATAATGATGCGTTCTTTCGTGTATTTTGATATCAGATATGAAATACTGGAAAAACTTTGATATTGCAATAAATCGTGTTTCATAATTTTTACCATTTATAAGAAATTGCAAAAAAACAAGGCTGTTTAGTTTCTTTCAAAGTACACAACTTTTGTTATGAAGGCAGGCTGCAGTTTCTTATATGTCCATTTCTTATATGGTATGGAGGACTTACTGTATCTCTGTTGGTAAAATGCATTTTTAGAAGAAAGTCTGCTTGAAAATTATGTAGACAATCTACCAGTATGAATGGGTGTTTCTATCCCAGGTTTCCGTTTAGCAAATGAAAGAATCCTGGATCCTGATAATGAAATTGAGGAAGTCCCAAGCCTATTTACTAGGAATCTCCAATCCCAGTAAATAATTTTGAAAAAAACTTCGAATCCTAAAGGCCAGAAATTCACAGTCCCATTGGCGCATTAAAACCCTTCACATCCCTAACAACATTGCTGAAAATTTTCTGCATGGAGTGACTTATTTTATTCAAGGTGAGTACAAAGACCAGCATCCTTTGCCATGGTTTTTTGTTTTTAGCACTTTCGTACCCAAATCAGTTATTCTGGAAGCTGTGCAGAGCAAGTCGCTGACTTCGCGCAAAGCATGGTGGTCTTTGTACTTCCTTTAAGAAATAAGATTTGCATTGAGACTGCCGGGCTGCTTTAGACACTATTACATTTTCATACCGTATGTTTTCAATTCTATTCATGTTTTCAACCATGAGTTCCATTTCAAAACATGGAGAGCCTAGCCTCACTCCATAAGGACCCTCAAATTACGCTCATCTCATTGAGCTGAATTGTTCTTCTTGTTGTTGCTCCACTCGGGTTATAGCGTTATAGTGTAGATGTAGCGTCCATCAGTTTATCAATAGCGATAACTACGAACTTGTAATAAGTCTATGGAGAGCCCCAAATGAAGCATCGAGATTCATCAAGATTTTTTCCGAAGAGAAAACCAAAGTCATGTTCGTAATTTCTGTGCGATGCGCAAAGCCCTTTCATGGATGTGATTTATTCTTTGATTAATGGTTCTATCACAAAACGTCCAAACAAGTGGAAAATAGCTACATGGGATAATATGAAAGCACGCATTAGTTGCTGCAGTTTTTCTGTGTCCATGCAACAGGATATTCGGTTAAGAGCATGCAGTTTTTGGCTGGCTTTCTTACATGAGTTTTGACATGTTTTTTAAAAGAAAAAGATCGATCAAATTTTATGCCAAGAGGATTCTCCCCGGTAGATTCTTTCAAACAGGCGCCTCCTATTTTGATAGATACTTCATTTTCTTTTGCACCGAAAATCATTAAATGGCATTTATCCTCATTTAGCTTCATGAGATTGTTTGGAAACCACTCAGTCAACTTAAGGTAACTCTGCTTTCCGCTCTAGTGCACAACGAGATACCGTTTCGCACACCACTCTCCTTAGAAAAAAGTTAATTTTTCCAATATTATTGGGCCTATCGAAAAGTGGTAAAAAGGATGTTGTTCTGTATAATCTGGGCAATCGAAAGAGGTATAAATCGCAATGTTTCCATCAAACCTGGTTTCGCAAATCCTAGTTCAGATCTTTTTGCTAATTTCAGAAAAGTGGATTTATCTCCAAAACTGCTCGAAAAATGTTCGATTTTTTTTCGTTCCATCTTTAGCTAGGTAGTTGATCTACAACTTTGCCAAGTCTTATTGAAAAAGCTAGGCTAGATTTCCTGAAATCGAATTTCATATTTCTGTCTACTTTTCGACAGCTAAATGGAGAAACCTTGGTCAACAGATTGCCAAGCTATGAAGCACGCTTGCTAAAGCTCAGGCTTGAAATAACTTTCAGAAATTTTTCCATTGACAAACAAATGAACGTCATCTTTTGGGAATACCATACCCAAGTCTCAAATGACATCCTTAGTGCGCTTGTAAAAGTATCAGTTGCATCTATTGATTAAAAATTACTGACTGTTACCAGCAACTTCACGAAATCATGCTTTGGGTGTCTCTTCAGACTTTCGTAAGCATTCAAAAACATTTACAAATTATCAATTTCGTTTAGAGTCCACAATGAGCATAGATCTTAGATCAGGAACTAAATTTTTTGCAAAAACATTCTACGGGTGTTCAAATCGTTCTGCATGGGCTAAACTGTTGACCAACGCTTTTCCCCTTCGATGTCGAAAAGTAAACAGAAATGTAAAATTCGATTGCAGGAAATCTAGCCTAGCTTTTTCAATCAGACTTGGCAAAGTTGTAGATCAACTACCTAGCTAAAGATGGAACGAAAAAAAATCGAAACTTTTTCGAGTAGTTTTGGGGGTAAATCCACTTTTCTGAAATCAGCTTAAAGATTTGAACTAGGATTTGCGAAACCAGGGTTGACGGAAACATTGCGATTTATACATTTTTCGATTGTCCAGATTATACAGAACAACATCCTTTTTACCCCCAGGGGGGTCACTCGAACTTTTTATATACGGGGAGGTCCATCCGATAATTATGGGTAAGACTTTACTTTGTAATCTGATATTTTTGGGTACCTGATTTAAATTATATCTTTTTGATACTTATGGGTAGCTGATTTAAAAAATATGGATTTTTGATACTTTTGGGTTCAACCAGATCAAAGACAGTTAGGATTTCTTTCAACATCCGTAAAAATGAGGTTTTTGCGATCCATCCATACAGAAAAAACACATGCAAGGGACATACACTCGGCAAAATTTCACTTTTTCCCGCCAATTTCACTGTCTCGCTTTCGTTTCGTTCTAACAATTTTATCACAGGGAAACCACTGTTGGAACTTTTAAATTAATTTGAAAATATTTAGAATTGATTGAAAATGTTTTCAATTCATTGGGACTTAAAAAGGAACATTTTCCAGTAAACCAACAAAAAAATTTTTTCAAAAACATTCAACTATGTCAACAAAAATTTTAAACCAAATAAATTAAATTTCAATTATTTCAATGAAGGCTTTCCTATGATATTCTATCGAGGCTGATGCACTCACAACAACAACGATAATGGCAGGCAGACAGAAATTTAGAAGACAAATACGACCAGAAAAAGAACCAGCTTCTGTCTGCAGCACCAAAGTTGGTGGATTGATGATTCTATGATATTAGAATAGGTAGTAATAGATTGCACTGTGAGATCAATTGAATGGCTCTGGGGACTTTGGACTGGAGGAGTTTTTGTTGATCTAAGGCCTAGCCCCCTACTACACAAGGCGTTCCTTCTTGGCCTGGTTTCGAGTTTCACCTACCTACCACCCCAAATATGGGAGCAGCACTGGAACACTGGGTGCAGTTGTGATGATTAAAGGGTGAGTAGTTGGGGGGGGGGGTGTGAATTACTGTCAAGATGCAAAGAGGAATCCAAGTTTTGTGCTTTAAGCGATGCTCAGTAATGAAAAAAGACCAAGAATCCTAAGAAGTGAGGAACAACGTAACAAAACATAGCAAAATAGCAGTATTTGCCAACAAAAATTATTCTGTCCCCCAAAATTGGATATCCCTTTCATAGCAACGGTAGCTCAGGTCAGTTTGACTTGTACGTAGTAAGCCATGTTAGTGAGGAGTAACCCATGATGGAGCAGCCATGGGTTACTCCATGGGTTTCCTTGGTTTCTGTCAATTATTGGTTCAATCTTGGAGTCACAAAGTGGGTTTTGTGACATGATTCTGGTAGTTTATTTATTAGTTTGCCACCTCTTCAGCACCTACTTTGAGTAAATATTTCCATCAGTTGCTACACAGAAGAATGCACAGTGGATCTGCATGCTATTGTGTATCTGTCTCCCAAGACCTAGTGTCATGAAATAGATGCTGTTTAAACTAAGCAAGATTTTGTATTTTTGATACTTTTGGGTCTCATCAAAAATTTTTAGTTGATATTTTTGGGTCTGTGAAATTTTATTTGATACTTTTAGGTGAATTTGGGAAACTGCGGATGGACCCCCCCCCGTATATAAAAAGTTCAAGTGACCCCCCTGGGTTTTTACCGCTTTTCGATAGACCGAATAATATTGGAGAAATTAACTGTTTTCTGAGGAGAGTGGTTTTGCGAAACGGCATCTCGATGTGCACTAGAGCGGAAAGCAGAGTTACCTTAAGGGCATCTTTTTCTAAATGCGCAATAACATTATCGGTTTTTGGACCGTACGCATAAATCGTTGTATCGTCCGCATAGTTACAGATTTTGGTCTCCTCTAGGAACATAAAAGATTCATTCAGGTATATGTTGAACAAAAGGGGGCCTAGGACATTGCCTTGCGGTAGGCCTAAGATGGTCTTTTTTGTCCACGTGCTGAATGAACCGTTGACCTTTACCCTTTGTTTCCTGTCCACGAGAATGTTGTGGATGAACTGCAATGCAGATATACTGAAACCGTATGCATTAAACTTTGCAATTAATAATTCGTTATTCAGACAATCAAAGGCTTAGTCGAAAGGTCCGTCAGGACGGCCCCTGCAACGCCTCCGCTGTCCAACGACTTTTTACATGTTTCAACTAAACGTAGAAGTACATGCTGTGTACCATAGCCCCCCCGAAATCCACAGAGGAGTGGAGACAGAAAATATTGGATAAAAGGCAGCATTTGATCTTGCATCAACCTTTCGTATATTTTTCATACCGATGGCAAAAACTGTAGTAGGTCGTTTGTTTTTCTTCAAAAATAATTTTTTACCAGGTGGGGTAATGTGGGCCTACTGAGAATTCAGCCATGACTCAAATTCAACAAAGTCTTGAAATTTCTTAAAATTTTCGCACTTATATTCATTCTGCCACGTTGCTTTGTGTCTAAAATGCGAAAAAGACTGTTTTGTTACTGCGGTTCCTGTCTTGTGAATGGGAGTAAACAAACTGCAAACGTTTTTAGTTGAACGTTGCTATCAAATTCGATCACTGCCTTCCAAGTTGTATTCGTACTTTATTGTCGTTTTCCAGCTATGTATTTTGAGATTTTGCCCAATTCAAACCCACGTTACCCCCACCCTAGCCTATGTTTTTAACTTGGCCCGGGCCTGCTTTTAACTATGTCGATTTCCTTTCAGAGCATTTCCAAAAGTTTTCAGCAAGTTTTCATACAGGAGTTCGTACCAAATCATTAATAAAAAAGATACTGACAACCATTCTGTTTTACAAATGGAACTCTGGATACCCCAAAATTGAGCTGTCCTTTTTTGAGTTTTCCATCATTATTTGCCGGTTTCCTTTTTTGCCAGTTTCCTATGGTAGGTACCCGGTATGTACCACTGCTGTGCCCTGGTTACTCTGGCTTCACACCCAGTTTCTTCATAAACTTGTTTGTCATCTATTCAATATAAAAAGTTTACAATAACGAATTACCTGCGAACTACCCAGAAAAAAGTTCCCACTTTCGAAAATTCGTAGCACCACAAGTACTTCATGGATTTGAATGAATCAAATTCTAGTTAAAAGCCAAAAGATCAAAGTATTTTTGTGATTTTTCTCGTTTTCTTACGAGCACTGCAAATAGAGGTAAATTCAACTTTACAAAAATTTCATGGTTGCAAAATTACTGAAAAAGGGCCTAAAACACTTGATCAAATCGTTAGGACTCTCCTCACACTGAGAACAATACACACGGGCAGTTCAACTCCGTCAAGAGTAATAAGACATAGATTCTCAAACAGATACTGAAGATTTTCAATCCCATGGCAATAATCTGCAGACGATATCTCTCACCTATGAGAAGTTGCTTTTTCTCTGTTGTTCTGAGCGAGTTTTATGATTTGATCATGTATTTTAGGCCTTTTCCAGTCATTTTGCAACCACAAAATTTGTATAACTTTAAATTTACCAATTTTTTCAATGCTTGTAGCAAGGCGAGAAACATCACAAAAATACTTCGATCTTTTTGGCTGTGAAGCAAATATTTATTCATTCCAATCCATCCAGTACTCTTGATGCTATGGAATTTTCAAAAGTGGGAACTTTTCTCTGGCTCACCCGGTATACAACACTGCTAGGATGATACCAAGGGCAACAAAAGATCATGATTTGCCCCTGGCCTTTACACGAAAAACACACAACTAGGATACAACTAAATAAACAATTACGAAATGCTACTTATAAACGATTTTTACAGACAAATACTTGGCCGGTTTCATATTTGACGTCAGGCCAACATAGGCGATGATGATGAACCATCAGAACCTCAGCGGAGAGAACAATAGCGAAAACGACCGCTCCCTGTCACTGCTCCCCACCGAGAGTTGCCACCGCTCAAGACAACGATAGCTTTATTAACTCACTCTTTATAAACTCATGTTAATGATCTTCCATTTCAGATTCTGGATTTGCTGCTTCTTCCCATTCTGCATTGATTCGTGCAAGGATTCAATTCACAGTTGCCCAAACTGCCGCTCTCAGCTTGGCGTTTTCCGTAGAATGTAAGGCACCTGGACAAGCACATCTCCTAATAGTATATAGTGCCATAAATAGATGTAGTTTGGAGATTTTCAGGCCTTGGATTACGTAAGAGATTCGATATATTATAGCTTATTCATTTAATTTAGTGGTGGGGGGGGGGGGCAACTTCAGTAGGGTGGTGATGAAGTGTGTCATTTCAAACTCAAAGCCATACATTGTAAATTAAAAAAAGTTCTTAGCCCTTACCGAGGAGGGGTCTTTATAAAATGGTGCTTAGCCATCTTCAGGAGAGTATAGGCATCAATCTGTAAAATGATTGCACGAATGTTGAATAAATCTTTCGTTTGGTTGAATGGCTTGTAAAGAAATTCGAATACTTTGCTATATTTGTTATTGGCAATCTTTTATATCATGATTCTGTTCAGAATAACAGCGTTTTTCCATATTTATGCCAGTATATAGGTTGTGATGTTATTAAATGTCTAAATCATAGGCCAGAAGAGCTACATATTTTTGGTTACAGCCATAGTATAGATCCTTATAAACTGTGATTTTGTTCAAGATTGTGCAGTTTTCCTTTATCAATTTAGGATTTACGATGATTGTAAGATGTTTCAATTCAAAACCTTGAATGATTCCTTTCAATGAAGAGAAAAATGATGTAATTTTGAAATTAATCAACACATCAAAGATTGCCAATGAATATTACAACCAAGTACCTGAAGTTCCTTTTAAGCCACAAAATCAAATCAAACGAAGCATGCACTAACCATTCGTGCGACCGTTTAGAAAAATATGATGCCTGTGCTCTTCAGGAGCACTTTAGACTTATTGATATTTGCCTTTTTATGTTTTATGTTTGATGCCATGCGTCACTTTCAGAAGCATTACTTCATTTTTTTTATCTTCAAAGTTTCAAAACTTGACGAAATTTTTCTTCAAAACTGGAACCCTAAGTTCAAAAGCAGTGAGAGTTTCCGAAAGTAGTATATTTGAAGTTATTTCTCTCAGAAAGATGATATCAAAATGATGGCACATCCTATATCACCTTACATGGAAGTTACCCTCCCTTGTGATATCATTTCAATCGCAAATGATCACCACCAGTGTAGATATTAATATGGGACATAGAAGCACTTGACAACAGTCGCAGGCGATTTACAATTAGTTGCAGTCTTACAAGTACAATATTCTAGAAACAGTCTTTGACATTCAGTTAAAAACTGTCGAATCTTCTGGATTTTTCTGGAATGGGGATTTTGACATTCCTTGCAGGAACCCTATTTAATGAAGATTTTAGTACAAGGAAGGAAAAGAGAATATTTTCTACTTTCTTTTTACATTTCTACCTGGTATCCGAAGGTAGTTTCAGGACGCTCAGAAGTTAAGCTTATCGAATCAGCCTCCTGGTTCTTGCTCTCGATGTGACCACACCTCGCGATTCCTTTAGCCTGAAATTACAGAATTCGCTCTCTCCCCACTTGACTTAGCTTGTTCGGCAGGGCGCGGACTCAAACCACCAACCTTCAGATTTGTAGTCAAATGTGCTATCACTGAGCCATCCCCTCATGAAATTTTAGTAAATATTTAGACTGTCAGAAGCGAGAGAACCAGTTATCGAGAGAACCAGGTCTGCCCTGTCCAATGTTGTTAGCTCATCTGTCCTTTTTATTTATATTCCTATTTTGCTCTGTTTTCTGTTTAACTCTTCTGTTCCGTTAATGTACACACTACTGATTATATATGATTCAAACGTGCATTGACAAGTGCCTTTTAGGCATCTTCTTGGCTGCAGCAAATAGTAGACAAAGATAATCCAAAATAGTCACCATCAATACAATCAATTACCACAGCAAACGCTTACTTTTAATGGCTCTTTGCGAACCGGCATGCAATGCATCATATTTGTAAAGGTTTTGTAATTTCATGCCGCATGAAAACAGTTTTGTGATGTCCCTCAAGTTGGCAGCACATCGCTGCAGTTCCAGCTCGGTTCCAGATGTAGCCTTATTGGTCCTTACATAATATAGCCACTTCTATAGCGCCATATATCCCCTGGGCTCATAGGCACTTAACAATATAACTATTTAACAAAAAATTAGAGTCCAGGATATAGCTAATTTACATAGGGTTAAGAAAGAAATTTACTTAAAACTGCTAATCTATTCAGTAAAATACTCCATCATGAGATCAAATTAATCAATACTTTTAAAAATTTTAATTGTTCCTATATTTTCTAACATCCGATATCTATTAGGTATGTTGCACATTGCACTCGAGTTGATCGAAATCCATGAAATCCACGAAAAGCAAACCAAATGATTGCAATGCATGCTGTTTGCCACGAACAAAATATAACCTTTAAAAGAACATTCATATTGACGTCTCTTTCATTTTTAAACATAAATGCCAGTAGAATCAAAATATTCTCAACGTAAATAATGACGATACCAGTTGCAACAGAGCATGTAGGCTATGCAGCAAGAGCGAATTTTCTAAAACAAAGGATACATATCTGTTTGAGACAAAGCGATTTTAAAGTCTCAAGGATGGATTTCACACGTTCAACCCAGCCGACCACAATGTTTTGCTCTCTCTCTGTTTATTTTCATTTGATTGAGTGCACGGAGAGGTGTGAAATCTATTCTTCAGAAAGGCAAATTATCTCTGTCTTTTCGAAAACCTGAATCTGTTGTTTTACAAAATTTGCCCTCGTTAGGCTATGCATTAATTAATGGGAATGGGAAGTTTTAGCTCGCTTTTTCAAAGAAATCATGTTTTTTCTCACTTGGTAGGTCAGCACTATTTGCATATTGATTAAAGCTGCTTTAATAATTGATGTATTCATATATATATTCTCATAAGTCGGGAGTATTTTTAATACTAAAGACATTCCAAATGTAGATGTTGCACTTGTCATTTATCGTAACATGATACATTCATAGTTAATTCCAATGACGCCTGAATGTTTGATCACTGCTTACCTTAACAACGAACATTTTTCGATGGGAGATTCGGGAGCACCAGCGGAGGCAGAAAAATGTATCCCCTGTTTGAAAAATCGTACCACACGAGTCAAAACAAAGTTTAGACATTTTGGTGGAATAAAATGTACGCGACTGATATTCTATAATGAAATGTAAATCTATAGGTCAAAGGCTAACTGAGACGTTTAGGTCAACTTCATTTAGGACAACTTCATTTTGGTCAACTTCATTTAGGTTAACTTCGTTTTGGTCAACTTCATTTTGGTCAACTTCATTTAGGTCAACTTCATTTAGCGCAACTTCGTTTTGGTCAACTTCATTTAGGTCAACTTCATTCAGGTTAACTTCATTTTGGTCAACTTCATGTAGGTTAACTTCATTTTGGTCAACTTCATTTTGGTCAACTTCATTTAGCTCAACTTCATTTAGGTCAACTTCGTTTAGGTCAACTTCATTCAGGTCAACTTTATTTAGGTCAACTTCATTCAGGTTAACTTCGTTTTGGTCAACTTCATTTAGGTCAACTTCATTTAGGTCAACTTCATTCAGGTCAACTTTATTTAGGTCAACTTCGTTCAGGTTAACTTCATTTTGGTCAACTTCATTTTGGTCAACTTCATTTAGGTCAACTTCATTTAGGTTAACTTCGTTTTGGTCAACTTCATTTTGGTCAACTTCATTTTGGTCAACTTCATTTTGGTTAACTTCGTTCAGGTCAACTTCATTCAGGTCAACTTTATTTAGGTCAACTTCATTTACGTTAACTTCATTTTGGTCAACTTCATTTTGGTCAACTTCATTTAGGTCAACTTCATTTAGGTTAACTTCGTTTTTGGTCAACTTCATTTTGGTCAACTTCATTTTGGTTAACTTCATTTAGGTTAACTTCGTTTTGGTCAACTTCATTTTGGTCAACTTCATTTTAGTCAACTTCATTTAGGTTAACTTCGCTTTGGTCAACTTCATTTAGGTCAACTTCATTTAGGTTAACTTCGTTTTGGTCAACTTCATTTTGGTCAACTTCATTTTGGTCAACTTCATTTAGGTTAACTTCATTTTGGTCAACTTCATTTAGGTTAACTTCATTTTGGTCAACTTCATTTAGGTCAACTTCATTTAGGTCAACTTCATTTAGGTTAACTTCATTTAGGTTAACTTCATTTTGGTCAACTTCATTTTGGTCAACTTCATTTTGGTAAACTTCATTTAGGTCAACTTCATTTTGGTCAACTTCATTTAGGTCAACTTCATTTAGGTTAACTTCATTTAGGTCAACTTCATTTTGGTCAACTTCATTTAGGTCAATTTCATTTAGGTTAATTTCATTTAGGTCAACTTCATTTAGGTCAACTTCATTTAGGTCAACTTCATTTAGGTCAACTTCATTTAGGTTAACTTCATTTTGGTCAACTTCATTTAGGTCAACTTCATTTTGGTCAACTTCATTTTGGTCAACTTCATTTAGGTCAACTTCATTTAGGTTAACTTCATTTAGGTCAACTTCATTTTGGTCAACTTCATTTAGGTCAATTTCATTTAGGTTAATTTCATTTAGGTCAACTTCATTTAGGTCAACTTCATTTTGGTCAACTTCATTTAGGTTAACTTCGTTTTGGTTAACTTCATTTTGGTCAACTTCATTTAGGTTAACTTCATTCTGGTCAACTTCATTTAGGTCAACTTCATTTTGGTAAACTTCATTTAGGTTAACTTCATTTAGGTCAACTTCATTTAGGTCAACTTCATTTAGGTTAACTTCATTTTGGTCAACTTCATTTTGGTCAACTTCATTTTGGTCAACTTCATTTAGGTTAACTTCATTTTGGTCAACTTCATTTTGGTCAACTTCATTTTGGTCAACTTCATTTTGGTCAACTTCATTTAGGTTAACTTCATTTTGGTCAACTTCATTTAGGTCAACTTCATTTTGGTCAACTTCATTTAGGTTAACTTCATTTTGGTCAACTTCATTTTGGTCAACTTCATTTAGGTTAACTTCATTTAGGTCAACTTCATTTAGGTCAACTTCATTTAGGTTAACTTCATTTAGGTTAACTTCATTTTGGTCAACTTCATTTTGGTCAACTGCATTTAGGTTAACTTCATTTTGGTCAACTTCATTTAGGTCAACTTCATTTAGGTCAACTTCATTTAGGTCAACTTCATTCAGGTCAACTTTATTTATGTCAACTTTATTTAGGTCAACTTCATTCAGGTCAACTTTATTTAGGTCAACTTCGTTCAGGTTAACTTCGTTTTGGTCAACTTCATTTAGGTCAACTTCATTTAGGTCAACTTCATTCAGGTCAACTTCATTCAGGTCAACTTTCCATATAGATTCCGAATTTTGATTTTGTTTTTCAAGTTTGTGCGCAACTTTGCTATGATGTCACAATGAAATCTACAGAAATTCTTGGAAGTTATAGTGGTTCTCTCGACAAGGGGTGTAACCCAAAAATTGTATTATGGTTCAATCTAGTTTCCTCAAGATACGTTATTGACAAAAATGTTGGTCTTAAATTCATGGCCAACACTGTAAATAAAAGTATAAACAACTCCTTATGTATTCGCGTCTTAAATTCATGGCCAACACTGTAAATTAAAGTATAAACAACTCATTATGTATTCGCTTCGGGAGACTACTTTCTAATTTGTTTTACACTATTCCTGCTAATCCGTAACACCTTTGTTCCTAGTATCAACAGAACGATTTCGTTGCAGAGCAGTGTAAACGCTCTTGACACGTAGCAACTTTGTAACGGATCAAAACTGTACCGATAGCATAGGTTCCAAATCTTCAACTCAGCGTAAAGAGGTGGGTGTAAAATTAAATGACCTATTTCTTCTGATTGAATGGTTTGACAGAAACTTTAGATACTTATCTATAATCCTACCGTTGGACTTTTCAGAAGTTTTGAATATTTTTCGAAATTACAGCGTGTCTCACGTTTCAACTCATTTGAGGATGTGACGTCATCAGATTTCTAAATCATAAACAAGAATAGTGACAGATTTTTGCTTGATGCCATATTGTAGGCATCCATGAACTATGGTTCTAATGGAACATATTTCATGTTGCGTCAAACACTTTAGGAATTACGATGGTTTTAAGTTTTTTTTAAAAATCTTTCTTGAATTCTTGAAAAAGAAGAAAAACACTCTAATTCTTAAAATATTGAAGATTTCAGAAAAGTCCTACGGTAGAATTTTAGAGAAAAAGCTAAAGTTTCTTTGAAGTGATTCAGTTAAAAGAAATAGGTCACTGAATTTTACACCAACCTTTTTCAAGATTTAGAACCTATGTTTGTACCGATACAGTGTAAACGTGGTCTGAGCTTGATGAGACCTGTTGAATGATGTGTAATGCAATTGAATTTCAAAGATGTAGTTTTGCAAAGGTCTTTTACTCAGAGATGGCGCCAGGGAAGAAATGCTAGGGGGGCAAATACTGCCAGAGTGCCGATAGTCAGAAATTTTTTATGAATGAGTTCAATTCAAGTTCACTGAGATGACAACGCAGCAAAGAAATCTGGAGGTTTAGGTTATGAAAATGCCGACAGTGCGTAGAAACTGTCGAAAATTTAAGTGCCGATAGGGGGGCTGAGTGAAATTTTGGGAGCCCCCCCCAGCACCCCTGCTGGCGCCATCCCTGCTTTTACTCTCGCAGAAGTACCCGTTGATAGATGAATAGAAGGTGCAACAGAAGAACAGAAAAACAGTGTTATATACTGATTGGCATTTTCATGAAAAGTTATATTTACAGTAATAGCAGGTCAACACTGCAGTGTTAGTATTGCTACATAACTTTTTCCTACACACAGCTCACAGACTCATTGATGTTGTTACAATACTTTAAAGACTTAAACATTAAATAAAGGAAGCTATCTTAATTTCTGCGAAGTCAAATTGTCTTCAGGATATGTCAGAAGCAGATCTCATTTTCGTTGTTAAGTTGAGCGTCTAGACCAGCGAAGTCTATGTTGTTAAATGGTTGGGTCTCGCTGAAAGGTATGCTCTCGTTTGATTGTTTTAAACAGCACACCGGTACATTTTCGAAATATATTTGACCTCTGCAGACACCTCGGACGTTCATAGAGTATACAAGAGTATACAAGTAGAGCATACAAGAACAATTTAGCAAGTTAGGTCATGCTGTTTGTGGGTTCAGCAATTTGTATTTGAATTACATTGGTTACCAATAATGTACAGACCAATGCAATGTTTAACCCTAATCCACATGGGGGGGGGGTGGATTCCACCCCCCCTCAAGGTTTTATTTGCCGCGTTTTTAAACGACGTTTGCTATGTCCCCCAGCCTCCCTGACTTTTACTAATTATCTATTAGCCACATTTTGGTGGAAAAATTTTTGAACAATAGGACTCACAGGTCACGTGACATGCCCATATTTGGAAGGAGGTAGCAGCAAAATCATTGTTTTCAATGATTTCAATGGAATTATTACATTTAATTATGAAGTATTATACAGCAAATGAATGAGCAATCAAAGGGCTTCAATTTGATACCGGAATTTCTGGAATTTGATGATGTCAGCACTTTTTGATAATGACGTCATTTTGGCCGCCATTTTGGACTAATTAGCAATTTTTTCAAGTTTCTCGAACTTTTTCAATGAAAAACACTCTAATTATACATTTGTTATAGATAATCACCATTTTGCAGGTTATTTTGGTCTCTTTTTACTTAGAATAAATTAATCGCACAAATGATGTCATAAGAATTGGCTAATTTCTGCCAAAATATCACTCCAAAATCGTTAATTTCAATAAAATATTATTTTATAATCACATATGTTGACAAACTGAACCAAAAACTGCATAACGTTCATGCAAAATCTTCATTAAACTTGAATTCAACTTGGAAGCCTGATTTTCACAGATTTTCAGCTTCGTGACGTCACTGTGACGTCACAAGGTGTGGCAGCCACACCCAAATTACGCTACGAGCTACAAATTACCTGTTCTATAACTGTGCCAAGTTGTATTGAATTCGGATGAGTCTAAGGCAGTTTTCAGAGGGGGGGTGGAAAGCACCCCCCCCCCCATAAATGGTAGCTCAAAAAAAGCCCATATGGATTAGGGTTAAGATCCTTCTCACCGTGTTTATGATTCTTCAAGGTAAAGTCCCTAAATATTTGATGGAACTGATTACTATTGAAGATCCTGGTAGATCCCCGCGATGTAATGGCAACCGAATTTTTGAATGTATCCCGCTCTAATAAGTTAGGCGATAGGGCTTTCAGCATTGCTGGACCCCCAGATTATGGAACTCACCCTCCCACCCCCCCCTCTTGAACTACGGATGACAACTAACATTTGTGGAGTTTAAGTCGAAATTGAAGACTCATTTGTTCAAAATGGCATTCGAGGGATACTTGTAATTTCATATTATTCTATACCTAATTTGTACTTTTCGTACCTAATTTTTCTTTACATAAAATAACAATAATAGTATTTACAGACTTCTTTCAAATGGAAAGTAGTGTTTGAAATTGAAAGAAACTAGTTGTCTTGCTCATAAAATATTTGGCCTGCTGCAATAGCCTGTCTACAATTTGATCACTTTGTGTTCATGGTTCAGAAGTTAGAGCATTTCACCTATGTGTCCATAACTTTTACCAAAGGCAAAGAAAGTCACAATCTCACTGAAGCTATATACACTTTTCGCAGTTCCTTGCTATCTCTGTCATTTAACAACATAGGGCTCAAATCTTTAAATAGGTAGTTGTAAAATTCTATTACGGTTTCATTTGAATGAAATGGCTTGGAAGGAACTTAGCGTTTTTTACTGCAAATCTGCCGTGGCAATTTATTGATATCTTGATTGTTTTCAGAATGGCAGCATTCATTAAATTTGAGGCTAAGACGTCATCAAACTTCTAAATCCTAAACCAGAAATTATACTGATTTCTGCTTTTCACCATATTGCAGGCCTTCATCAACTATGGTTTTCTTGGAAGTTATATGATTTTTCCTCATTTGGTTTAGAATTTACGATGATTTAAATGTTTTCAAAATTTTCCATCAATTTTTCAAAAATCATTAAATTGCCGCCATTTTAAGAAAAATCAAGATATCAAAAAATTTCCACGGCAGATTTACAGCAAAGTACTATAAGTTCCTTTCAAGCCATTCAATTCAAAGAAAAATGGAATAGAATTTTACACCCAACCTTTTAAAGATTTGAAAGATTTGAGCCCAATGCTTCATTTAACAGCCTTTACACATGTCTAATATCATAACAGATTCTTGCATAATTTTACGAAAGAAATTTTTCATAATTCCCATGTTAAGTTACCAAGTTATTTTTTGCCAAACAATAGTTTACATTGCTCTTCTTTTCCTTTATCCTGCGCAGTTTTCCAAAATATTGACGGTTGTTTTTAACAATGAATTTTTTCGAAACAACCTTTGATTGATTCACGGATTTCGATCCTTTAAAGTTTCCTACCAGTAAAAAAAACGAGTACTTCAGGGGAAGGAACTTCCCAAGAAGAAACTTTCACGTTTTTCACGTTCTTGTAAAATGATAGGATATTCCATATTATCTTGTTGTTACAACCACCTTTCGAAATTTGCTACTAACAAGCATATATCGATTGAAGACTCAGAAGTTCAAAGAATCAATGAAGAGTTGACGACTAATGAGACATTACAGAATTGTTTAAGAAACCTTATCCTCGAAAATTTATTCTAGCGAAATTTTTCATTTTGGCCAATTCGCAAAAATTTATTCCAAAATTTCGCGTTTTCCCAACTCGCGAAACTTGTTTTTTGTTAAAGTACAATAAATAAACCAGAAGTCAGTCGCAAATTTTAATGATTCTTACGATATGAAACAATAGATTCAAAAATTCATGACCAAGAGGACTGCCCTGCATAGCAGCCAGGTTATCGATTAGGAGTTAGCTGCCCCTTACGTTTTGAAAGCCGCCTTTATGCCTAATCTGTTTTATAGGCAACCATGGCGTCGACTTTGTGAACGCCAGTTGAGAGTGATCTCAACCTAACCTCACTTGAGAGAGCAATGAAATGAGCATCAGACTCTTCCCATTCAAGGGGGACTTCGGAGTCTTTGTCTGTGTACACCAACACATCAAATGAGCCTGGGAAAAAGAAAGTAAACATTGATAATTGATGGGCAATTTACGTAAATTTTATAGTATGGCAAAATCAACGTTTAGCCAGAAGGTCAGTTTTTAAGGTGAATCAAACCAAGATTTTGTTGTTGACTTCAAAATAAAGGGAGGGCCCAAAAAGTAACCCCCAAGGCAAAATAAATACTGAAACATTTCTGAATTCTAGATTGTTACGACCTTCATATGTCATTTTAAGTACAACATAAAATATAACAACTAAGTAAAAACCAATTCATTATCAGCTGCAGTTACAGAAAAAAGAAAGAAGAATGAAAGAGAAGAGTCTCTTTCCTCTCTTCTGTCTTTTTCCTTTTTTCATTTCCTTTTGTTGTTTCCTCTTCATTTTTAACTTTTCTCATATTTCATATTTTCGTATTTAAATCTTTAAGGAGGGTTGCCCTTCGGCAAAAGCTGATTTTCAAGGGGCCCCCCATAAAAACATTATTACCTACTAATTACTCTACGAAACACTACAAGGACGATAATACCACGGGGAGCAATAGACTATGACAACCCGGCAGTTAACATAGAAAGAAATAAAATCTCCCGACTGAATCAAGAAAGATGTACCACCAGCCCGCAAAGCCGCACCCCAACAGCCACCCAACTGATTCGCATAATTTGATAAGATTATCAATGTGTCGAAGAGGATTTGACAAAATTATGTCCAGGCCTCAGTCAAGGAATTGAAGTTGGAATTTTAGACGAATCGGATGTGTGATCTCCGCGTCATGACTCCCCGAGCAAGCGACATACCCCCCCCCCCCCACCCATTACGTAAAAATACACGTAAATACTACTAAAACATTAATTACAATCTGAGAAAACAAAACAAAAAAAATTATTAATGAAATCAAACTATAAAACCCTATTTACAACATTTAAAACGTATGCACAATAATGTCAAAATTTACAATTGAAAGAAAAAATTCCTTCTGTCTCTAAACAGAATTCTTCCGAAGTGGATGCCAGCTTAGATTCGGCTGATAAGCATAGGTTCCAAATCTTTAAAAAGGTTGGTGTAAAACTGAGTGACCTATTTCTTTGAACTGAATGACTTCAAAGAAACTTTAGCTATTTCTCTATAATTCTACCGTTGGACTTTTCGGAAATCTCCAATATTTTCAGAATTAGAGAGATTTTCTTCTTTTTCAAGAATTCAAGAAAAATTTTCAAAAAAAATCAAAACCATCGTAATTTCCAAACTGTTTGATGTAACATGACGTAATTTCGAAGAACACCATAGTTTATGAATGCCTACAATATAGTATCAAGCAAAAGTCTGCCACTCATCTGGTTTATGATTTAGAAATTTGATGACGTCATATCCTCAAATGAGTTGAAATTGAAGATACGCTGTAATGTCGAAAAATATTCAAAATATCTGGAAAGTCAAACGGTAGAATTATAGATAAGTATCTAAAGTTTCTTTCAAGTCATTCAAACAGAAGAAATAGGTCATTGAATTTTACACCCACCTTCTTACGCCGAGAAAAAGAACCTATGCTCGGCTGATAAGCTATTCTACAGTTTTGCACCTCTACTCTCTGAAACAATTCTGGCCATTTGCTGACCTTTTTATTGGCAACCTAAAGTCGGTCCCCGTATTACGAAGGCTATATGAAGGGTATTGCAATTTCGAGTAAAGAGGTCACGGAGGTATTTTGGAGCCAGCTCATTCAGGGACTTGAAAACCATTGTCTTAGATTCACCAGTAACCAGTTTGGCAATGGTCTTCCACCCCAGCCCTTCAACAAGTGGTCTGCTTGGGGCACCAGAGCTGATATTCGTTATTATCCTAGCAGCACGGTTTTGAAGTTTTTGCAACTGATTAATTTCAGTCAAACCGGCACAGCCCCAAATGAACAACAGTATCAAAAACGGGGCTCAACAATACCTGTATAGAGAATTTGCAAAGTTTCTTTCGGTAGAAAAGACTTGGCATGTTTCGAAAACCAACAGCCTTGGTAGAAACTGCTTTGACTTTTTCGTTCCAATCCAAAGAGTAGTCAGTTTTTGCACCAAGGTATGTTGCCTTTTTGACTGCTTTATTTATTTATTCTGACCTTTTGAGAATGTTGTGTTTCTGTTTGGTGGAAATAAGCATGGAAGGAGTTTTTGCAACATTTTAGGAAAGCCCCGAGGAAAACTTGTTGCCTTATAGCCAAGTATCCAATTTCCTAAGATCGCTGTTAATAGCCTCATTCAGTCGAGTCCAATCATGAGACTGGTAGCACAAGCTGGTACCATCAGCATAGGTCGACAAGTTAGAATCTTGAACAGCTTGTGGGACATCATTGATGAAGGTGAGGAAGAGAATAGGACCAAGACATGAACCTTGTGACACATCAACTTCTGTGTCCCCAATTTTTCAATCAACGCCATTAACCCTACAAAAGTGTTTTTGCTTGGTTAGGTAGGATTTAAACCAAAAGAGCTGACGTTGCTGTACACCGTAAAGCTCAAGCTTTTTGCAGAGAGTTTTGTGATCTACAGTGTCAAATGACTTTTTGACGTCAATGAACACTACACCCATAAGCTTACCAAGATCCAAACCATTGTACCAGTCGTCAATATTTTAATGAAGCATGTTACTGTTGAATGAAGGCGCAAAAAGCCGGATTGGCCAGATGAAAAATGACTATATCATTCATATACTAGAAGCTCAAGACTCTTTAAAAAACTGGTAAAGCTGGTTTGTTACTAGCTTTTCAAAGAGCCTTGAGATGACAGGAAAGGCTGATATTGGTCGATAGTTAGACTTTTCAGCCTTATTTCCATTTTTACAAATTGGAGTAACTCTAGCAACTGTCCATGAATCGGAAAAACGACTCCCCTAAGAACTAGCCTGCGTGCAGACTCAACTAGAGTCTGCACGCAGGCTACTAAGAACGGACTAAAGAGAGTTGTAGCATGAGCACAATTAAAACTCATTGGTTCTGAAGCAAACTTCAGTGAGACAATATAGCAAATGGAAGTTTTATCCTGCATGACCATTGGGTTTGATTGCTTTTGCAATAAAAAGCTCTTTTATCATTTGGAAATCGACATATCTGATGAAATTACAAGATATAGCTCTTAGATGTGGTATTATCTGAATTACTGTTACTCTCAATACCATATCAAGATCTGATAAAATTTCCAATCTGTCAAAACAACTGGGTGATCAAAAAAAAAACTTCACGAGCTAAACAATAACTAGCTCTCTGAAATCAAGAGCTATTGAGAATAAGTTTTGTTTTAACGTTTAGTTGAAAGGCTTGGCTATCTTTTGAGATGATTTATGGTCATTTTAGGCAATGATTACTGTCCGAAAAACAAATTGAAAGAAAATTCCGAATCATACATTTCTCATTTCGAGTGAAATAACCGTCATCCTTCTCCAGTCAACATTTAGTAAAAACTTTAATGCAGCGATGGATTTGAAGTCACCTGGAGAAGTCTAGTGTTTGTAAAATGACTGATCTCTCCACTGCACCGTACTCCAATTTCATGTTCTTAAAGGAGCTCTGTCACGCAGGTGATTGGTTTAGAGAACAAAGCTTAGACAAAAGAAAAGAATTAGAGCTCAGACACTTTGAATTTTTCGCATGATAAAAATTCAGTTCAATTCGAAACGATCTTCTTTCCGATTCTTTTCTGTTAATCCTGCCATAAAAATCTTTAATCCCTTATACAATCTTCAGCCAATTATGAATGAGACAGATTGCCTTTAAAGGCACTGAGTCCGCATAAATAGCGCCTTCGTGACCAATATCAGCTTCTTTTCAATCATAAAACAAAGAAAAGTTGTGAATTAATTGCTATTGAAATGAAACAAAAGAAATTCCTGAGGATATTGCAAGGATTAAGAAGTCTTTGGTCTCCACTACTAATGACTTTAGCACAATTGTGCGATAACAAAGGGCCGTCAGCAGTTTGTCAGCATATATTCAGGATAGCGTTAACGCTCAGCTATTTATATGGACTCAATTCCTTTAAGCAAAATTGGAATTCCGCTCTTTCATATCTTCCAGAACATGGACTGGAAAAGGAAGCGACAATGGGTAAGTCCGAGAAATGAATGAATTACCATATTTTTGAAACTAGATTTTGGGAAGGTAGTCACAACTTAAACTGACCAAACAACACCACAAAAGATAGCTATGCGATGCCCTTCAGCTACATGCTGATACCTTGTTTGTGTTCATAAAATTTGGTTTCTGGAAGCTATGTGCGATCTTGCTCGTGAAGTTTTTTTATTCACCGGGTATAGAGACTTATGATTTTGATTATGACTTATGATGTCACTTAATGATTTTTGGTGCAAAAGGGAGTAATGAAACAACAATTAAAATGGGCGAGGCCTATGTGAAAGAAAGTTCAGAGGAAAATCTTCTCGGTATAACCTTTGATCAATCACTTTCTTTCAAGCAACACGTCAAGACTGTTTGCAAAAAGGCCAGCCAAAAACTCCACGCTCTTGCTCGAATTTCACGATACACGAAAACTGAAAAACTGCAGCAGTTAATGAGGGCGTTCGTTTTGTCCCATTTCAGCTACTGTTCGCTTGTTTGGATGTTCTATGATAGAGCTTTGAACCATAGAATAAATCATATTCAAGAAAGGGCATTACGCATTGCATATAAAGAGTACGAAAATGATTTCGGTTTTCTCCTGGAGCAATCTAAATCGGTGCCAATCCATGTAAGAAACCTACATTTGCTCCTGACTGAAATTTATAAAACAAAATGCGGTCTGAATCCACCATTCATGAAGGATATTTTCATGCAACGAAATATTAGTTACTGCCTAAGCTAAGGCCTTAGCTAAGGCATGGTAATGACGCTCAACTGCCAAAAGTACGAACTACGGCCTTTGGAGTTGAGTCCATTACTTACCTTGGAAATAAACTGTGGCAGCATTTACCGCAAGAAATAAAACAATCAAACAGCCTTCCTATGTTCAAAAAACGAATTAGATGTTGGAATGGTGGAGCATGCAACTGTAGGCTTTGCAAAGTATATATCCCGCAAGTTGGGTTTCTAACATGATAGATATTAACTCTGATTTGTCCTGTAATATATATTAATTTTAGTTTTATTCTAAATTATGTATATTGTAAATAGTAGGCCTTAATTAGCTGCAATTTAGCTATTCATTTTTAGCCTACTTTAAACAGATATTTAATAATAAAAATAATAATAATAATAATAGAGACGAAAATTCGTACTTACACGCATCAGATATAATCGGCAAGAATGTGTTAGTGGCAACGATGTGCCTAATAATTGCTTGAATCTCTTTCCTGATCTCTTTAATCGGTTTTTCTTTTGAATATCTATGATATGAAATATCAGATTATCAATCAAAAATATATACTGCAGGTTAGATAACTTCCCTCAGGAAAGTTTGTAAATTACGGCCGTTCTTTGACCCTGCTTCTAAAGTGCTGTTATTAATCAGCTTAAAAATTAGTCTTTTCGGAGCATTAAATCCACGAAAACAAATGTCCAATTGAAGTTCGTCAGTCTTTCTATGCTATTCCTATAATAACACTGTCAGTCAGGTTAAAAATCAGTAGTCGGGGACCTAAGCATTGAATCCATGAAAACAAAATGCCAAATGAACTTTGTAACTTTAATAGGAAAATTACTACCGGGTGAGCCAATAAAAAGAATCCCCATTCAGAAGGTTACGGCTCCCTGGATATCAAGAACATGATATCGGCGAATATATAGTTCAATGGTAGACATGTTAAAATCCATTTCAAAATTTACCTCACTGAAATTGGCCACTCCGTTCTGAAATTATGTGGGATTTTGTTGAGAAAGCCTAGTCAAGAAGCCTTAAAAACTTGCCCAAAAGCACGAAGAAATTCCCCAAACATTTCAGCCGAGATCTCTGCCTTATAGCAGCAATGACTTCTGCACGCTTTACCACGTGCTACCCTCGTGGGAGGATGAACAAGTCTTCCCCCTGGTTTCAATTCAGGGGGATTCCATTCTCCCAAGAGGACAAAGTAAATGAATACATGTGAGTGTCTTCATTTATAAAAAGGAAAAACAAGGAAAATTGGCCTGTTGTTTTCACTCATTTTTGCAGGGTTTTGGAAGGGGTTTCCTGCAGAAAATCTCCCATATTCATTGGAAGGAATGGCCAATTAAAGCCGGGTAAATTACTGAACCTAATTGAACATACTGGCAGTAAAACAAGACAGTTTTCAATATTAGTGCTTTGATATTCAGGGAGCAGCGGCCTTCCAAACGGGGATTCTTTTTTTGACTCACCAGGTAGTTTTTGAATAAAGAGCTGCAAAAAGGCACTGAGTAAAGCTCACTGAAATTATCTCTTAGCCGTTAAGTTGCATCACAATTTCCAACAAACTCTCACCTCACACACAGATATTCTACATATTTCAAATTGTTATGGCTTGAAATATTAATAGCAAATCTATCAGTTTCACACAAAAAACGTCTCTAAGGTAACCTGGTTTCCACTTAAGAATGTCCATGATGTCACAAGCAACAATGGAGGAAACTGACCAAACTCTATAATTGTGTAACAACTGAAAACTTAATGAAAGTGCAAGGGTATATTGAACATCCTTAAAGAACGAATAACAGAACATGATAATGTATCTGCACAAAGCCATTTTAAAACACTTTTCCATCTATAATGTGTTCAGCAACATCAAACGCACAAACTTTCGTACGAATAAATTTCGAACAAAACGTTTTCGTACAAGAAATTTTCCCTATTAGAATTTTGAAGTTTTTTAAGAAATCTCAGATGACTGTGAATAACGATCTACGTACCATTTACTTTGCTTATCTAATATTGTCTACTAGCTACGATGTATTAGGCTTATAGATCGCATTTCATCAAATTTTCAGTAGGATTTTGTAGGAATTCTGATTGAACAATCATTATTAAAGATGGGTGCTAAAATAAATGTAGTTAAACAAAGATAGTGTTATGCTTAATTTTGCAACTCTTTTAAGTTCGTCCTTCTCCATGCCTAATGCATTATGAGGAAAACCTTACATTTCTAGACAGCAAATATGCTATTCTGGGATTCTTCTGTACTACACAAATCAATTCATAGCTAACTATTTTGAGCTACGGGATTACTAAAAAAATGTGTGCACTACAGGGTGTCAAAGAAAATTTGTTCAACGTTTGATTAAATATTAAAAAGTAACGATAAAATGAACAGGCTCCTGGTTAAATAATCCTGTTCCTTGGATTTTTAATTAATTTTTGATGTCAGAATCTTGCGAATCCGCTAAGAATTCACAGAGCTTCAAGCTTTTGAAGTTCAAGTTTATGCAAAAGCTGCCCGGGGGGGGGGGGTACTTGACTTAAATTTGTACGGGGGTGTGCCCACGAAAAATTTTTTTTTTACCCAGCTCCAGAATTTTTCGCTCAAAATGATAACCCGTTCTAGAAAAAATTGGTAAAAAGTATACTCAAAAACATGAAATTTGACCGAAAAAACGATTCGATCTAGCAGAATTTTCCCATTTGTCATGTTTTGACAACCTGCTCTAGAAAAATTGCCTCATTTTGATACCCTGTGCTAGAAAAAATTGGTGAAAACGATACCCTTAAAAACGGCACATCCCCGATGGACAAATATACTAAGTACCCCCCCCCCCCGGGAAAAGCTGAAACCAGACGCCCTGACTGACTTGTTTTTCAAAAGACGTCCCAAAATCGAGGAAAGAGGAGACTGTCCAATGTTTTACCTCTCGTTGATATCAAATCAAACCAAACAGGACTTCAAAAGCAGTTTAATTCTTGTAACCGTTGCTAAAATTTACATAACAATGCAAGTAGAAGATGATACAGACGGCTATTTCATTTTTTCACCTTAAAAATTACAGAACATCCTGAATATCTTTTTTTCTCACATCCCACAGGAGCGTACAATTACCTGCAATTTGCGAAATGCAAACCCTTATCAAGAAAAGGCTACTAAGACTGCTCGCTTTTCAAGTACATATTTTCAAAATGTAATAGAGGAATGGAATCTCCTTAATAGTGACATGAGAAATTCAGAATCTCTTGCGGCATTTGAAAGGAAGTTAATTTCAACGATACAACCGTTAAAAACTCTATATTTGTTGTTCACGGTATTTTTGGTATTAGACGCTTCACAAAACTTCGAATAGAACTATTTGAACACAGATTTTGGCATAATTTTGACTGCCTCAGCCCAATTTGTGCATGTGGATGTGCCATTGAAGATAACCAGCATTTTCTCCTGCACTGCCACCTGTTTAGTCCAATGCGTAGAGATCTCTTTGGTCAACTCACTGATATTCCAGGCTTAAATATCACGAATTTTGATTCAAATGCCCTATGCAATCTGTTATTATTTGGAAGTTCTCAATTGAACATTGTGGCAAATCGAATCATTCTTGAAGCTACAAAAGCATTTATTGACAAAACAAATCGTTTTGATTAAATTGCACCGGTGAGTCGAAAATGCCGGCCGGTGTTTGTGAAGTTATTTGATATTACCTTTCAAGCGCTTCCACGTGCTGTGGCTCACCCTGTGGAAAGGGGTGTTGGCCTGGACGTGAGGAATCTGTCTCACCGTATGCGGTGGGGTGGGTCTTTGCATCTTGGTGGGCATTTTTACTGTGGGATGGTGCATGGCGCATGGAAGTGGCTTGATTATTCTGATTGTTTTATGTGCTAGACGTCGCTATGCATTTTCAACTCAGCCAGTATGTCATGTCATAACACAAGCAGCAACCCCTCTCCCTTTATGTGTTTAGTTTTGTTTATATCTAGCATATAGTTGAATAGTAAGTGCCAGCCATAGCGGCGACAAGATGACAAGCAGATGACCAAGTGTTCTTTCTCGCTGTGGCTGGTAAATTTTGACTAGTAATGAATCTATTTTGTAATTTGTAATTTTTTATATCAATAAATAAAAAGCAATTTAGGGGCGTCTGGTTTTAGCTTTCACACAAACTTTGAACTTCATAAGCTTGTAATTCCGTGAATATTTAGCCAATTTGCTAGATGCTGGTGTCTAAAATTAATTTAAATCTCAGCAATATGGTTATTTTATCATGTAGCCCGTTCATTATTTCGTTATTTTTTAATATCTAATCAATCATCGAACAATGTTTGGGACACTCTCTATTTGAGTAATGGTATGCAACAAAAGCTAAATGATCGATTAAAAACTATAAAGCCGTCTGGCTGAGGGTTTGAACTGATTTTGGGAATTCACTCATAATTTACAATGCATGATCTTAATCTCAATTGAAAAATTTACGGAATTCAGCTTCCATTGGCTAAAACTATAAGTTTCTGGCTCAATTCAATGCACTTTTCAACCATCAAAATGACAAAACGATTTTTTATTCAGCTTTGTCATTGCCTTTTAGTGACACAGAAACTGTTACAATGTAATCATGCTGTCTCTTCAATGCTGAGCATTAACAAGTCAAAACTTACATGAAACTGAATAACTCATTTTGGTTGTTTTTGAAAAATTGAGAAATAAGACTTTTTTGCTAAATCCTCATTTCTGAAGGAATTAATGCGCCTAGAATCATGAGTAAAATCTCAAAAATTACGTTGATGGTGGGATTGAAATTTTACAAATTGGTTGCATAGATTTCCCTGTACGGTTCAAACACTGTATATATTTTGCTGACCCACCGGTTATAAAAGATTTTCGACCGTTTAAACTGTCCGATCAATATTAAAGTCTGAATCTTTTGGCGTTTGATAGATTAAAACTGATATTTTCCCAACAAATTTAATAAAAATATACTCCTGCTAACTCCAAGATTCATCCATAAATCTGGTCGGTTTGATAAGAAAATTTCAAAGTCAGTCCGTTATAAGCCACACAACCACAACCACCACGTTCTTCATTTGTCGTCTTTGTTTTGTTTTAGTCATGTATTTCAACGTATATCTCAACTTAGATGTTAATTACCCACCTAAAACATCCAAATTGATTTAATTGCAGATATTTCTCGCGGCATGCAATTTAAAATAGACTACAGTAGTTTTTATCTCTATGTTTAATGGCCTCGGGGTAGTCAAAGCCTATTGCTCCGCGGGGTAGTAGTATTGTATAGTAATTTTTCAAAGTTGTATTTTAGCTTGTAATATGTATTGTAATATTTCAGGGGAATGTACACTGCATATATGAAAAAATATCTTACCCACTGTCTGTAGAGGCTTCTTTGTCACATTCAACGTCAAATTGCCATCTTTCTATGTCTTCTTGAGTCTCGATTGAAGTTATAAGCAACACAATTTTCTGTATCGTTTTCGACATCAACCAAGCTGTAGAGAGAATAGCAAATTAATAATATTTTGTAAATGAATCTTGACGCATCAACTTGATTAGTAGAAATGCCGGGGTGACAGCTTCAGACAGTTTATCTAGAGCAATAACAAAGTCTTCGTTTTCGGTAAAAAGATAAAATGTTGTGCTGGGGAGCTGGGGTGGGTTGCAACTGCAAGACATGCACACAGTAGTGCTCTACATTAGTTCAATTCCGTAGGTATTAATTAGTTTATGTTTTGTAGCATTGGATAAAACACACCTTTATCCAACTGTAACTAAAGTGATTATTATTATCATTATTATCTTCACTATGTGAAACGGTGTTTAGCCCAATTCATGACCGTTGAATTGAATGACTATTGTTGAGGATGATGAGAAAATGATCCAGTTATTATGAGAAAAACAGGATATCATTTCGTTAAGTAGCACTCTGAGCACTAGCCTGATAACCAGACCCGATTTCAAAGGAAATAGTGGTCTGTTAAACACCGCCGTAAAGCTTGTTCAAGCCTCGTTTTAATATTGCTCAGAATCCAAGGTTTGATGGAAATTTATGCGAATAGTTTGTTGATATTTGTAAAGAAACCAATTATCCAATATGTAGTTCTTTGAAAATTTTCTGAAAAAGGAATGTTGCAGTTTCAATACGACTTGATTACTTTTTATTCCGCCTTGCATAGAAATCTAATCTCGGCAGACAGTTGGATTGCACACCCTTGGGCCCTTGGGTCAGAGATTACATTTCTATGCAAGGTAGAACAAAGAGTAATTAAGTCATAAATATCAAAGGACTACACAGATAAATGGTTTGTTTACAAAAATCAACAAATTATTCGCATTAATTTCCATCAAAACCTTGGATTGTGAGCAATATTAAAACGAGGCTTGAACAAGCTTTAGGGCGGTGTTTAACAGACCACTTATCTATTTTGAAATTGGGGTCTGGTTATCAGGCTATCTGAGCACATTCCTTTTCTATGTAAAGTGTCTTCTTTAGGTCAAGACTTTTCTGCACTTCTAAACAGCAAAAATACTGTCCTGTGATATGGGCACAAAAATTCAAAAATTCTGTCCTCTTTTGTCCTGTAATTGTTGCAGTTTAGGCTAAAACCCAAAAGCTCACAGTTGGAGGTGGAGCCAAATTTGGACTTTCAAGATCCATATTTCAACTCTCAAAGCACCAATACAAAAAATGGTATCGACGTTAAATTCAACTATCGAGGAGTACTTCAGACTTATCAGGAATCGACTCAACCTAAATTCTTGTCCCTCATAGAATCTGCAGCGCTTTTTGGGACACCAAGTGCTGATAAAATTCGGAAAATTAATGTGTCGGACCACAACAAATGTAGGACATTAAACTTTTTGGGTGCTTGAAATGTCCGAAAATCTTAACGTTCAAAATTCTTTGCGTATAACTGTACGGTATAACTGTCCTTTATTTACCCTCAATCTGCTTGAGCAATCCATTTAAGTATTCAGCAACTTCTTGTCTGTCAGTTATAACCATAGGAATCCCATAATATTTTTCATACTTGAATGTCTCTGCTGCATAAATTCCTCTTTGATACAAGATGCTACAAAGAGAGTTCAGGCTGTTTATAAGTAGTCTCACGGTGGATTTGATCATACACTATACGGAGGAAGCCAGCTCCCTGTGAAGGTTAATGTGGCTTCAGTGCTATGTTATGTGAAATAACACCATCCTTTAGCAGCTCCCTTTTCTATGTTTCAGGCAGTTCCACACCAAACTAACCAGATTTTCTAAGAGTGCTTGACTTTCGTCGTCATTGTTGCGTCCAGTTGCGATATTTGATGATGCAAAACTGATGAAAATTTATGATTGATACATAAGGCTTAGACCCACTGCACGGTATGGTATGGAACTGATGGCCCCTTCTTTTCTGTCGACCATTTGTAAGTGACCTTTTTAGTTCCTGTTTTTTGCCTTGAAATTTGATGTGTAAAATTGTTTGTGCCGTTCTTGGTGGGGGCCAGATGACCTTGTGTCTTCCTATGCCAAGAACGGTACAGTATTTGTGTATTTAGATTAGTTATCTCTAACTCATCATGAATAGAAAGCCTGCTTTGTGCTTTGCTATCTCCACTAGCTAGCGCCAACTTCTCGCACAGATTTAGCTAACATCAATTTTCCCCGGGTATTTTTTAAAGGAAGAGCCGGCGGCTCGTGGGGCAGGGATGCAGGATGACGCCAACACAGCAAACAAATATGTGCCACTACAAACAAATTAACTTAATCAAATCTTGAAGAAAAATAAATAAATTAATGTTTTTTAAAAGTATGTATGGTATAGACTCGATACAACGTCCCATTTATCGCAACAACAACAACATGTTTAGATTTTATGCCATTGCAAAACAACGTATTTCCGCTGCAGGGATCGTACTGTAAAAATGGAATGGGTGAAAACATTGGGACGAGTGGAGTAAGTCTATGTATGGTACAGGTTCAGATTTGTTTGAAGCGACTTGGGCAATTAAGTAGCTGCAAAATAATGAAATGAGCGTAATCCCGTGCGGGGAATCGAACCCCGGCCACGGCGGTGAAAATGCTGGATCCTAACCACTAACCACACGGGAGCATAGGAATAAAATGTTTCCGCTGATCTTTGCTAAAGCCTCATTTTCACTGACCAAACACACGGCGAATAAGCGAAGAAGACAAAAGAAACCCGTGAAAATTTTGCTAAATTCTTACCTACCACCTCCCTAACTTCATAAAACCACGATAAAACGCAACCAGGACAAGTAACTGCTTGAAATTTCCCGAATTGTTTCAAGAGATCTACTCTCCAGGGCCGGGTTGTTCAAACCACGATTAGCGCTAATCTTGGATTAAAAGCATGATTGGACCCATGATTCTGTTGTCGTTGCACAGTCTTAATCTAGTGCTAGCCTAATACCAGTTTTGAACAACCGGGCCCTGATGTTTGGGTATACAAGTTTGGATGCTGGTTGAAACATCTCCAGGTTTGGCAGAGCTATTGCTTCTCCAACAGACAAAATTGGCAATAGGCGTGTCGAGGCCTGTTTATGGCACTTCAAATCAGGTGAAAAACCTCTTGATAAAACATCTTTTGAATTTTATAACTTATTTCACATCAAGAAAACTTGTGCCATGAATACAAAAAGTAGTACCGGTGTCCCAAAAAAAAGTACTCCGGTTTAAAAAATCACCAAAAATCAACTATCAAAACTTTGATAAAATTTTCTGTTTCAATTGTTTTGTCAAGGACCCAAAAATATCTCTAGATTGTAAATGTTTTGCTTTGATACAACAAGATAGAAAAATTACAGGTTGAAAAACCTTATTTTGAGCTATAGTTTTTAAGCAAAATACTCAATCGTGCCTAAGAGTCTAAATTTTCAGATTTGATAACATCATTTAAGTCTCTAAGGATAGTGTGCATTTTTTTCTTTCATTCATGACCAAACTAGAAGCTTTCCATGCACAAGAATTTGATCTGGCAATCACCAGTGATTTTTTGCAGTATGATTCAAAACCAGGTAACTCCAAAGAGAGCTAAATTTGCTAATTTTTAAACCAATAACAAAATTTGCTATATCTGGGAAAATAATTTGGTCCTTGATCTACTTGACAAAAAAAGAAAATTTAAGATCGGTAGTGTAAGCAAATTTTGGTGATTTTTCAAACGGGAGTACTTTTTTTGGGACACCCGGTATAATACAGAAACTTCCCTAGAGTATTGCCACATGACTTGAAATACGTTAACAAACCTTTGTAGATTTTTTCAATTCACACAGAAACCGTAGGGGCATTGAATCTTGAACAAAAGAGACTTTAGCGGAAAGACAATAGCAAGAACAATTGAAAACGCAGATTTTGGCATTCTCGGGCCGTTCTACAACAATCACTATTGTTATCGCTATTGCCCCTTGCCAGAATTTCTATTGTTCAAGGATCAATGCCTTATCGGTTTGTGTGTGAATTGGAGAGGCCATAACTCCGCCAAACATGGAGATACTTTAACCGGCATCCAAAATTGTGTACCCAAACATCTGGAGAGAAGATTTGTTCAAAATATTGTATTCCGGAAATTTCAAGCAGTTTCTTGTCCTTGTTGCGTTTTATGAAGGTAGGTAAAATTTAGAAAATCTTCACGGGTTTCTTTTGTCTTCTTAGCTTATTCGCCGTCTGATTGGTCTGTGAAAATGAGGCTTTGGAGGCTTCGGCCATGAGCCACGAGCCATTCGGCTATGGACGACATTTGATTCCTATGCTCCACACGGGATATGTTCATTGAAAATATTTTGATCTGCTTGATTTTTTGTATTTATTGACAGGCCCTCAGTTTCGTCCATAAACGTGAGTCAATCAAGAGCATGTTCAAGACAATAAATTTCACTTTCTGAACATTGAAAAGACGTCGCATATACCGGATGGTTCAAAAAGAACTTTAACTGTTTGAAACTAGTGGTGCGGAGAATAATTTAAGTATTGGAATGAATAAAAATTTGATTGGTAGCCGAAAGTCGGAAGTATTTCCATGATTTTTTTGTTTCTCTGAGCATTGTAAGATATAGTTAAAAGTAGGTTTATGAAAGTTCCTTTACTTCGAAATTCGCAAAAAAAGACAAGTAATCTTTTCACTTAGAGCACCATGCTAGTACTTTCATTTCCCTGCAGGCTTAAAAACTGATTTTTGCAAAGTATCAGATCATACCGGGTGACCCAGAAAAAAGTGACCCAACGCAATCTGTCATAGAAAAAAAAGTAAGTGGCAGATTGAAATATTTCAAACGTTGTTCTGTCCCTGAAAGACTAGCCTACAATATGAGTATTTTTTCGCAATTTTTTTGGGCCCGGGAAAGTTCCCGGATTAAGGATTTTGAGGAAAAGGGCAGGCTTGAAATTCTCAAAAAGTCATAAAAAACAGGCGATCGATTTGAAGCCATTTCAGATCTTCAAAACAACGAGGAGCGTGTTTCATTCTGCTTGAGAATTTTTTAAGTACCTAGGGACTATAAACTTGCTCTGAAGACTTCCGACTGGGTTAACTATTCCCAGGTTGAAATGAATCACGCTCCTCGTTGTGTTGAAGATTTGAAATGGCTGTAAATCGATCCCCAGTTTTGACGACTTTTTGAGGATTTCAGGCATGCCGTTTTCCTCGAAATCCTTAATTTTGGAAATTTACCGTGCCGAAAAAAATTTCGAAAAATACTCATAGCATAAGCTAGTATTTTAGCGACAGAACAACGTTTGAAGCATTTCAATCGGCCACATACTTAATTTTCTGTAACAGATTGCGTTGGGTCACTTTTTTCTGGGCCACCCGGTATACGCTGTTGCTTTTAAAAATATTTGATTCTTAACTCTTGAGAGGAACGAAATGTGTTTGAGTGATCAGATTGTTTATTTTGGTCGAAGGTTTTAGGTCTCTTTTTACGCATTTCGACTTTAATACTTTTGTAAACTGAAAATCATCCATATCTCCAATGCTAAGAATAATATAAAAACATCATCAAAATACTTCGGCCTCTCGGCTATCAACTAAACTTTGATTCATTCCAACACCTCAAGTATTTTCCACGTAACGAATTCTTAAACAGTTGAAGTTCCTTTTCGTCCAACCAGTATTACGTCATCATCTCTGTCGAATACACACAGGAACCCTTGTCATATGTAAGAACCAAGACAGGCTCTACCAACGTCTTATTTTATGATCAAAATATTCCTGTAAATGTGTAGATATCATATTTACAAATCAGGTGATCATATAATGAAATAGCATAGCTATCTTCGATTAGAAATGAATACTAGATTCTGTTTTTCAAGAAGACCGTTTTCTCAGTGTTTCTAAGTGTGCAAGCATTGCCGTCAGGCAGAATTTGTTGCACAGATGGACAAATGTTTTGCTTGATAGGGAAATACCAAACAAATGCCGCGTGACCAGGTCAATCAAAAAGGTATGGGCACTTTATGAATTCTACAGGCAAGCATGCATCATTCACCAGCTTCAACACAAATCATCTTGTTGGCAAAAAATTGGCTAAGATATGAAAATATATTTGACTAAAGACCGATCGTAGCACCGTTCCCGAGTTATTCGACTTTCCTAGAAGCTGGTTTTTGAAAGGTTTGAAAAAAGAAGATCAACTACTATCAAATGTTGTCAGTAGCATGAAATGGGCATACATTTGTTAGATTCCATGAAAAGCTGAAGATTAGACAATGCTGGGTGAGCCAGAAAAACGTTATCGCTTTCAAAAATTCATAGCACCAAAGGTACTTGACGGATTTGAATGATTCAAGTTCTAGCCAAAAGATGAAAGACCGAAGTATTTTTATGATTTTTCTCTCACTTTTATGAGCACTGAAAACAAAGGTTAATGAGACTTTCGAAAGAATTCTTGGTTGCAGGTTGCCTGAAAAAGGGCCGAAAACACGTGATCAAATCGCACAGAATCTTCCCACATAGAGCAGCACACAAGGGATTTCACCTCTCTCGGGAGTGATAAGAAATAGATTTTCAAACAAATACTGAAGATTTTCAATCCCATGGCACTAAATATGCATATGATATCTCTCATTACAAAATTATACTTTCTGTATTGTTCTGTGCGAGAAGTTTCTACGTGATTTGATCAAAGTGTTTTTGGCCTTTTCAGGCATTTCGCAGGGATGAAATGTTGGAAATGTCAAATTTACCTAGATTTATAATTCCAGTTCTCATTAAAGCGGGAGTAAAATTAGAACAATAATTCAATCACTCAGCTATCAAGGATATTTTGCTTAATTCCAATCCAGCGAGTACACTTGGTGCTATGACTTTTCAATGGTGGGAAATTTGTCTGGCTCACCCCATGCGTGGTAGCTCGATTGATATATCTATAGTGCTTCTTGAAGCAATATCAAAGACAGTTTCCAAATAAAAGTTGACATAATTCTACCAACTTTGTCAGGAAAAAGGCACACTATGGCTGCTGTCTCATTGACATTAAAGCAAAAATTTTACAAAATTTATTTCATTCTGTAGCCGATATTTCCAATTACATTTAAAATTTACCTTACATACATTGCCTGTTCCTTCTTCACCTGACAGAAGATCTCTGGGAAAGGCCACTTCAAAAAACGTTTTGAAACAACCGTTAAATGTTGATCAAATCTATTTGCCTCCCCTGCCTTTCAGCAATAAAAATTACAGGTACTTTTTCTCTTCTCCCAAGAGGATGAAATTCTCTTCTCCGAAGAGGATGAAAAAGCTAAGATGCACTGAAGTCATTGATGTAAGGCAGGAAATACATGGGCATTTGATATTGTGATTTTAGGTCATTTTGACAGTTTTCCAATCGTTCAATATTCCTCCTAGAGCAAGTAAGCAGGCACCAGTTAGCCTACAAGGCCTTGGTGTAAAGGGGGACCCTGGGGGAGAATGCCCAGCCGTTTTTGGGGAGCTAACCCACGCCTGCAAGTAAATTCTGTCCACCATCATTAAGCAAGACATTTGCGGAAATAACTGATTTGATATTAAGAGAAAAGTGGCCTTTCAAGCAGCATGCATTTTTTCTGATTCACCCAGAAGAATGACACATCTGATTTTAAAGTGCACATAAACCCAAAATTTTTTATTTCATTTTCCGATAGAACTCATCAAGAAATGCTATTCTACCAAAAAAAATTTTCCAAAATCATTTTCCAAACTCGTTTTATAATGCATTTTGTCGAGCTTGGACTGTGGACACTACCGGGCACCTACGGCCTGGGAACTAGTGACGACTACTCAGGATGACAAATGATCGAACGAATTGATCGCTGTCATAAACCAGTTGTTATGAGGCGTTCATATCGAAGCTTAGACGAAGTCAAAGTTCCAATAAAATGCACCAAAAAAGAGTTTGTTTGAGTCAGACCTCCTCACAGTCGTCTGTTGTAGGTTTCTCGGCATGAATTGTTGGAATTGGTATGACGCCAACTTCATCTCTCGACCGCACAAGGTGTCCTTTCCTCATTGGCGAGCGACATTTTTCGTTCAGCAGAGATGACGTAATTCTCCTGGGTAGCATTACCTTTTGAATAGAACAATTAGGATGTTTGAAAAGCATAAAGAATCCGCTTTCCAATGTTGTCAAATGTTAATAGGGTGTTCGTACTAAAATGTGGAGTCATTGTGATTTTAGTGTCAGCAGGTCAATTTCGTTGACTGTTGTGATTCATTTACAGTTAGGCTTGTGATCATGGAAGTTCTTTCAAAGGGGTTTTTAGAGAGAGTTCCCAAGGAGAAAAGTGTTTGAAAATACCAATAAAGATTTTAATAGAAATTATGTGATGTCCTATCGCCTGAAGAAAGTGTTATTATGGAGGATGAAGCGGAAGGTTAGGAATTGGAAGCAGAACATCTGTGTAGGTACGTAAACAAGATCAGTGAAAAATTAGGCCCGTTCTCAGTGGCGCCCCTTGGTGAATCTTGTTACTTGGCTTGACATTTTTTTATGTTCCTTCTAAACAGAGTTCAGAGTGGTATTAGGTAAGGTTAGTTATGAGTTTCTAGTCATTTCAGTATGATTTTAAAAACCACATTCCATCAACTAAGACTCTAAAATATACGCCTCGGACCTTCCTTGCGCCTCGGAGGAACTCTGAGCAACGGGAATCTTGGCATTACTAGCATTACCCTCCCTTGGTGTTTTTTGCTTATATCATTTCTGTTTCTCAGCATGAGTTTTCGAGTTTTCACTATTTGTTATCATTTTATCTTCTGCCTTATCAAAATTTTCGAGAATATAAACAATGCGTTCTGCTCACATGAAAATTTCAGATCGACCTAAAAAATCTGACCGACCTCAGAAACCGAGTTTCAGGTCAACCTGAGTTTTATTTCGCCTGCTTCGTGTAAGCGTTCCAAGGGCTTCGAGAGCAGACCGAAATGAGTGTTAAACTGACCAGCAACCAGCAACTCAGACCAGTTAAATCTTCTCAAGTAATCCTCGGGTTTAAAGTGTTTTGAGCACAAGCAAGATGCTGTCGAAGCTTCCCATTTGGCACGTTTTTGTTTCACGAACGCTATCCATTCGCGTAGTCTCTCCTTTGCAGTTGTATTTTCTTTGCCATGAAACGGAATAGCATGCAATGTTATACCATTCTTTAAATCTGAAGTCACTGCAAAAATATCAAAATTTCCCTTTAGTTTCTGCTTGGAAATTCCGTTTCCCCAAAATTTCCCGAAATTTTGTCATTTTTTGCAGTGAGTATTTCCACAATTAGCAGCCACGTATCTGTTTACCATATTTGCGTTGTTTCTTGCCTTCCTCCCTTCTGCAACCACCACTGGCACTAAAATTGACTGCGAAATCACTTAGGTTACACTGAGACCTGAGTGTGTATACCTGAGTCGACGTCACATCCGCTATCGCCCCAGACTCCAGACTGGTCAAAATAGCCCGGCAGTGTCCACAAAAAATTGTCCAAAAACGCAACTTTAGTGGGGCATAACTCCGGAACCACGCATCGGAATTCAATTCGGTTTTCGGTTTTCAACTCAGCTCAACGCCCTCTATCATAATCAAGGATAAAACATTTTGGGTTTAGGTGCACTTTAATCAAAGTTGAAGCATTGAAGATGGTCTATCCATTGTAAAATAATATTTTCTATGTCAAAACGGGTAGATAACTGGCAACTGCCCAGTTTGGCAAACACTGTACTTATTTTAACTCATCTGGTATATCTTGCAAAATAAAGTTTCAACATTCAACTTACCTGTTGATTGCAAATTCTGCAAAAGAAAGTGACAGTAATTGAATACCAGAAAAACATCTAAACATATTATATTATATTATATAATATATAAACTAATTATATATTAGCCAAGAAGCATTAGGAGAGTCTGACATTTGTGATTGCAATATATTTGAGTGTTTGATGCTAAAAGTATCTTGGGTGAGTCATTGTGGCCTTTTACGAACATTTCCCAGATAAACTAAGATACTCATTGAAACAAGAAAGTTAGAAAATAGAACATTATGTTCACTCAAAACTTTCTTGGGCATGCTACTTTGAAAAAACAACTACGAAATGATCAAATTCTATTTTAGCATTTTAACGCCCTCTCACTTAATTTGTCCTGGCCATGCTGCCGTTGTATGCTATATCTAGGTACCCATTACATTTACAGGAAAGCATTTTTCTTGGAACAAAAGGTATTTAAAAGAAGTGGTAGTTCAACTATTCAGCTCATTTCGCATCTTCTTTTTTCATTGGCTATGCCATCATCAGATGAGAAATTGTTAAAACAACTATCGTTTCTTTCTAAAGCTGCTACAAAACTTTCCCTGGCTCGTGAATTAACTTTTCCAAAACATCTCAGTTTGGTGAGTATCAACCAGGGAGCCATACACAGGAAAGGAAACGCGCATTGAGTTGCATTCTGCAATGTGCTATGCGCCTCCTTCGCAGCAGATCGTGCATTTTGCAGTGAAAACAACATGAAAGCTGTCGTTTGGGCAGACAAGTGCAACTCATGTTTGAATTGGATTTTAACAAAAATGGTAAGCATTTTAGTCTATTTTTGACGATCCTTTAGCTGTTTATGCTGTATCTTGACATAGGGAGACTCATTTAGCCATTTTATATCAGGACTTGGCTTAAGCGATTAAGTTTCTTCAGCGGTAGCTTGGGCCAGCTCATCTTTTGCATCATGCTCCAAGCATGCACTTGTCAAAATGTCACCCTGCCCAACCCCGCCCAACTCTGAGCAATAAAAGATATTTGTAGATAGCCATTGGCAATAAATCTAGTGAAAGAGTTTTCTGAGATAGTATGAGACTCGCGAGATATTTTAATTTTCCTTCGGGGTACTTGCACCGATTGTGCTTTATTGTAATATTCTCGTGCCTCAGCAACATTCTGAGATTCCAATCGACTCGAAACTTACACCATTTTGAATTATTTCAATCAATCAAATGAGGGTCGGACGGTTTATGAAATAGCGAGGACAGTGGAAATGCTGTGCAACCTTTGTTTACTAAGACAAACTCATTTCAATCCACTTTCTCGTCTTCTTCCCGGTCGTTCTCCGCAGCAAAAATTTTGTTGCTAGGCAAGCCAAATTAGCATTGCTCCGTTGCTACGTCAACACACAAACGAGGTCACATATCACAACACAGACAGCGCCAGTGCGTGCTTCCTCTCCCGTGTAAAGCTCCCTGGTATCAACTTATCAACAACCGACACTACATCCATTGATTCTAGGAGACTCATCTCATATGTCCAATCAAGCATGGACTTTTCAAAAATAAGGGTGCTCAGCGGCATTGTAAAGGGTATGGTCTTTAAAATTTTGCTGAACCAAGGCCCAGTCCCTCGATTCACTTTATTTGCTCATTGTTGCATCGTCCTCCTACAAAGCCAGGTGAACATCTGGCTACACCACCCTGGCAACCCTACAAAGTAACTTACTTTTCAAACATGCTAGTTTAGAAATGCAATTTGAAACTTCACCAAATGTGTGGGCCCGTTAATTTCCCAGAAGGAATTGATGCCCCATCAGTCCGCCTCTGGCACCTGGTATCAGTCCAGCACTCTGGCGATAGTCCAGCAGTCCAGCACTCCAGCACTCCGGCTGCATGCAAGCCTGACATTACACAAGCATGTCCCCATGCCATGGACAATCGTTCTCCTAAGCATGTAATCATTTTTCCTAATAAACTAACTGCTGTACGTGATAAACGGTGTACGAAAAATACTTTGAAATCTGAATTCTGCCAGCAGATTTGCCTGACTGACTCTGAGACAGCATTACTTTTTTAGGCCCACGGTAATTCGCTGCAGCATGCTTGCAAGCAGGTTAGGTAGGCCTAAGTTTTGTTTTTATCTTTTACATGGTCAATATGTGCATTCTTTAAGCCTTTCCTCCTATACTTACTAAAATATTCAACAACCATCTCAGCACTGCCTTTCAGCGTCACAGTATCTTTGGTTTTAAGCGATGTTGCAGCCATTTTGATATCTTCTCTCCTTTCTCTTCGAGTTTGCGTTCACTTCTGCAAAATCTTGCAAATCTTGGAACGGACTTCCCGCGCTTGACTTTTTAACTCACTACATGAGCTGTAACTTCCCTCCTCCGCATGAACTCTCTCTTGTGATATAAATTTCCTGTCTCATACTGAACTCGAGACTGTGCTTTCCGCCATCTTTCTTTTTACCCACGAGCACTTTTAGAACAGCCACGAAAAACATTGACTGTGGATAAAATCAAACGAATATGGAGAGTGACAAGCGATTTAGCAAGATCTTGAAGGATCCCAGATTTAAGGTATGATTTCAGATTTTCAGTATGTCCACTAACAGCATCAAATTATAGACCCATTTCTCTTCTCTCTCTCTGTCTTCAGCAAAATTACAGAAAATTAAAGGTCATGTACGAACGTCTCTATAAATTCCTAGAAAAGCATGAAATCTTATATTCATTACGATTTGGTTTTCGGGCTAGCCATTCCATTAGCCATGCACTGGTTTAGTCTAACAGAAGCAATCAAAAGTTCATTAGACAATAGAAAATTTGGTTGTGGAATATTTATAGATTTGCAAAAGGCTTTCGACACAGTGAATCATGATATTCTTTCAATGAAACTAGAACATTATGGAATTAGAGGAACTGCTCAAGATTGGTTTAAATCGTATCTTTCAGACAGGAAACAGTATGTTTCAATAAATGGATCTAATTCCAGCTATCTCAATGTTTACCTGTGGGGTTCCACACAGGGTTCTGTTCTTGGTCCTCTCCTCTTCTTAATTTACATTAATGATTTACCTCTTGCATCTTCAAAACTAGCATTCGATACTGTAGAAAAAGCATTCGATACTGTAGATCACGATATTCTACTCCAAAAGTTAGAAAAGTATGGAGTGATTGGCCTTGAACATACCTGGTTTTCGTCCTACCTGAAAAATAGGCGGCAGCTTTGTAGAGTGAATGGGGTAGCCTCAAATATGGAAGAAATAAAATGTGGAGTTCCTCAAGGCTCTTGCCTTGGGCCCCTTTTGTTCCTCATATACATAAATGATCTGCCGTTTTCTCTTAAAAACAGTGAAGTAACGATGTATGCCGATGATACAAGTATATCATATTCTTCTAAGGATATCAACGAGCTTAATGAAACCCTTAACAGTGACTTAGACTCCTTGAAACAGTGGCTTGAAGGTAATAAGCTGTCTCTGAATGTAATCAAAACACAAGCAATGGTTATAGGCTCTAGGCCTAATATCAAGAAGATATCAGACAAATCAGTACCGACCCCATCTTTCGCCATTGGCAATTCGCATATTGATGTTGTAGATAATGCGAAATACTTGGGAGTACAACTTGATAAACATCTTGTGTGGGATGAGCATACCAAGGCTTTACGTTCAAAGATATCTTGCTCTTTAGGTTTCCTAAAATATGCTAAGAAATTGCTTCCAAAGCATACCCTTAGTCAAATGTATAGAGGTATCGTTGAGCCCCATTTTCGCTACTGTTGCTCTGTGTGGGGTAGCTGTGGAGACTCTCGCCTGTTGGCGCTACAAAAGTTACAAAATCGTGCTGCGAGAATAGTTACCAACAGTAGCTATGATGCACCAGCAGCAAACTTGATAAAAGAGCTCAAATGGCCGACAGTCCACGACATGATCAAACAAGAGACGGCTACCATTGTTTTCAAATCAATAAGTGGTCTCGCGCCCACTTACCTCTCTACTCTATTCACGAGAAACTCGACAAGGGAGATTGTAAATTTGAGAAATTCTGAGACTGACTTGCTTGCTCCACGAATGAAAACAAGCAATGGCCAAAAAGCATTTTCGTTCCGTGGATCAAAGCTTTGGAATGAGTTGGAGCATGAAGTCAAGCTAGCCCCCTCTCTGTCTACTTTTAAATGTAGACTGAAATGTAAATAGCTTTTAATTTTTCATTTATTCTAATTTAACATTGTAAATATTCTTTTTATTTTTAATTTTGGTAGTATTGTAAGTAGGTTTTTGCCACGGCCCCCTGAAAAGCAGCCACTCTTGGTTGATGGGGCCACCGTGTATAAAGAATTTAAAATGAACGTGTATAAAGAATTTAAAATGAATGAAATGAATAGCCTTTTACTTATTTGCTGCTGATACTAACATCTATTATGAAGCTGAAAGTCTTGCTCAATTGCAGAGTGTGGTTAACAAGGAATTGAAAAAAGTGAAAATGTGGCTTGATGTCAACAAGCGGTCACTCAATATTGATAAAACCAATTTTATAATCTTTAAGTCTCCTCAACATTCTTCTCCTGAAAATGTCAGCATCAAAATTGGAAACCTTCCTGTAAATCAGACTTGTTATGTCAAATTTCTTGGTGTTCTTTTGGACGAAAACCTGTCATCATGGAAATATCACCTAACTGAGCTGTCTAAAAAACTTGCTAGGACTTGTGGTATGTTTTTCAAAGTAAGAAATTTCCTACCCATCAATGTTTTGATCTGTCTTTATAATTCTTTATTTTCACCTTTCCTGCAATATGGAATTTTGGTGTGGGGTCTCACCTATGAGACATATATCAATCCAGTATTCTTGTTGCAGAAAAGATTTGTTAAAGCAATTTCATTTGCAAATTTTACTTCACCTTCCACACCTATTTTTTCTGACTTAAAGATTTTAAAACTGCATGATCTCTTCCAATTGAAACTGCTTAGTTTTGTATATGATTGTGTGAATAGGATCTCTCCTTCTTGTTTTCATTCTTTCTTTGTCTTAGTTCAATCCGTTCATCGATATGGTACACGGCAAGTCACCAAAAATGATATTTTTCTAACCCAAAAATACCCTGCAATAGGGTATCAGGTCAGTGCGCTATTGCGGAGCTAAATGCTGGAATGACATTCCTGTGGATATAAAGAAATCACCCTCTGCTATTATTTTTCGACGAAATCTCAAAGCATTCCTCTTTCAAAACCATTACCAAACTTGATTGTAAACTTATTGATATAGAAAGTCACCATCTGCCCATAGTTTCCTTTATGCCTAAAATAATCAAATTTGTATGAGAAATTTTTGAAACAGGGGGTGCTCTCTCCTCGATTAGTTTAACTACTGAGAGAGCTCCTCCTTTAAGTAATTCCCCCCATGCAATTTATCTTGTTCTTTGTTCGGTATTTGTATGTTGTATTAATTTTAGGTGCATTATTGTTATTATTGTAGTTTAGTTAATTGTTTGTATTAATTAGTTTTGTTATGATAAATTGTATGTGGAGAATTTAAAATATGAAAACTGAACTGAACTGATTATGTATGTATATGTGACAAAATTTGACCGATAATCTTTTTCTCAAAAAAACAACTGAAGAAAAAGGCCCAGTAAAGTAAGTAAGTAGGCCTATATGTGATAATATAATAGAACCACAAATCATTCATTATTTTCTAAATCATCATCTGTGCCTTCTTTCTTTGGTTTCTCAAAAGTGACGGAATAAACCTGCAGGAAGGGTCGCACCTCAATCCAGTCTGCGTGTGGACACTGTCATTTAATTGGCCAGGTTGTAAAACTTGCATTCACACTCGCAGCTGTGAAACTCTGTCAGCTAGAGAAACTCGCCTGAACGAGAGACCCGTCTCTTGAACGGGAGACCATCTCCTGAACAGCCTACGTGGAATCTGGGTGCGCCGTGCACCACAGCTATACGCCAATTCTTTTGTTCTATTGTTATTTCCATTGTTGAGATTGGGTCTATGGCGCACACATCTGTGGCGCACCATACGCCGATTCCAGTCTGGCTGAACAGGAGACAAATCTATGAAAACTGTCAATTTTAGGTCTCCTAAATGGAAGAAAAATGCAAAAAATCCACTTATGACAACGAAGGAGTGTCTGGGGCGGTTTCTCATATCAATTCTTGAAATTTACACCTCAAAATACGGGGGTTTACGAGAGGAAAAATGGATGTCATCGTGTTCTTTTTCCTCAAAATGAAGGTTCATCTTCTATGATGTCATATCCATTGTCGTCCATTGTTTTCTTTCTTTCTGTACACCTTTTTTTGAGAAACTGGTTTATAAGAAACTAGTACTACGATGACCAAAAGTTTAACAAACTGCCTACCAGCCCCTGACCTTAGTTTCTTATAAGAAAATGAGTGTATCAGTGTGTCGTTCTGAAGTCACCCAATCAACGGAGAAATACAGTACTTAGCAAATAACAGGTAATAGGATTCAAATGACTAGAATCCTAGCAAACAAATTCGTCAAGGAGAATAATTTTTGCCGTTCTAACGGCCCTAAGATTATTTTGACTATCCTATAATCTTAGTACTTTTTGCCAAGTAAATCAGGGTATCCTTTTGACTAAGCACCCCTTTCCAAAATTTGGCATAGAAGCCCCTCTCCATGCATTAAAATGCTTTGCTCAACCTTGAAACTCTACAGAAAGAAAGAAAACAATGGAAGACAATGGATACAAAGTCATAGAAGATGAACCTTCATTTTGAGGAAATAGAACACAGTGACATACATTTTTTTTTCGTAAACCCCCCTATTTTGAGGCGTAGATTTCAAAAATCGATATGAGAAACCGCCCCGGAGACTCCTTCATTGTCAAAACTGGATTTTTTGCATTTGTCTCCTGTTTAGGAGCCCTAAAATCGACGGCATTCATAGATTTGTCTCCCGTTCAGGAGACGGTTTCCCGTTCAAGAGACGGGTCTCTCGTTCAGGCGAGTTTCTCTAGCTGTCTGTCAAACTCGCTGCTCACAGCTACAATAACCAATCCTCGCATGCGAGAACAAACGATCTATTGTTAATTTTGCTTCTCTCGCAGCTTTTTAAAGTCTCTTTAATGTCCACTTACAGCTCACACCTTCACATTTTTTTCACTCGCTACTACACGTAGGCCAAATCACACATGTTTTCCAACCTGTTCAACTGGTATTTGTATTTAATGATCACCACCTGACCACCACTCTTAGAAATCGCATACCAACCTACCTATCTATGATTCATAACAAACATAGTTTTAAAGCATGTAATGTGCTATCAGTCTCAGAAGATCGAAATGAAATTTTGATGAACTTCTACATTACGGAAATCTTGGCTTTCTTTGTTTTTTTGTCTCTTTCCAGTTGGTGGCCATGATGACCTCCAGTCTGCACTCTGCGGACATTTTATAAACGTAGCCCAAAGGGCTTTCTTTCAAAATGTTTCCAATGAATTAACCATTGTTGTCTTTATTGCCAATACCTTGCAAATTGCATGGTTCAAATAAGCTCTTTAATTTAGCCAAAATTAATAAAGCAAATCGATCATACAGTATGTATGTATGTATTATTTGCCACTTAAAAATGTTTACAAGTTTATAATATAAAAATGGATACAATACAATACAATACAATACAATACAATACAATACAATACAATATAATAGATTAAAAATGTAAAGGAAAAGCACCCCTAATTACAGTGGCAGGGATAGCATTGAAAGGTCAAGATGACCTTAATTCCATAATAGTCCTGTCAGAGGTGCTGGAACAACGAAAAAATGTGAGAAAGAAGTTGTAGCTGTTTTCCTTGTAAAACATGGTTTACATGACCATACCATAGTCAAGAGAGATAATGACGAGTCTTAATAGAAGACATATATGTCATCTTCCTCTTCTTGTATGTTTTGGAAAAAATTTTCTTTGATCTCATGTTTGAACGTGTTGATATTGTTTGTTGATTTCATCTCTGATGAAAGACTATTCCATGTTTTGGGCCCTAGATAAGATAGATATTTTTGTCCAGCATTAGTTTTGCGAAATGGAATATCCAATTTGAACTTGGACCTTCATGTTGTTCAGCCCTCGTTGACTGGACGGAACACCTCAGCACTGTACGCTGGGGCAGTTTCTTTGAAAAACTTCATTATGTTGACACAAACACATTGACCTATCCTGTTCGTTGTAGGGAGCCAATTTATAGCCTTGAATTCTGTAACCCCAATATGTGCTGTGTTTAATTAAATTTGGCATAAGTAACCGCATTTCCACAGGGCATCAAAGCACATAAGGAACATCTGGACAAACATGTATCCACAGACTGGCGATGCGCATGTCAGTAACCGGTTGAACTTTAACCCCCTCCTTGAATCCTGAATATGAAATTGATTCATCAGAGCTCCCATGGAAATTGAAACAAAGCATGGTAAAAGAATCGGAACTCAACAAGGTGTCAGTGGAATATTTTGCTATGATTTGCAACACACAAAGTTAGAATTCACTGGTTTATGGACTGCTGACAATGGAGAGGATTTTTGGCAATTAGGTTTTGATTTCAGTTTTGCCCAATTTTGAAAAGAGTATCTCCATTGATCAGAATTCAAAGCTATAAATTGGCTTCCGACAAAGAACAGAGTTGATCAACATAACATACATGTGTAAAGATAATGAAATTTTTCAAAGGAACAGCTCCAACTTATACTGACGAAATAAGTTTAAATTAAACCTTCCTTTTCGCAAAGGTAACACTGGCCAAAAATGCCTGTCGTACTTGGGGCCAAAAATATGGAATAGCCTCTCTTCTGATTTAAAATCTACAACTCATATACACTCGTTTAAGCACAAGATCAAAGACAATTTTTTCCCAAATATACAGAGAGAGGAAAACGACGAAAATGACATAGAGGAAAACAAACTTCTACTAAAACTGTGCGTCCTCTCTCACATTCGTGATTCGTCCTTACTAAATTATGCTTTATTGAAAAGCACATAAAGATATATTCATTTTTTTGTTTTTGCAACCACCTCTAAGGGGACCATTATGTAAACAAGGTCAACTTGATCTTTTAATACTATCCCTACCACTATGATTAGGGGTGTTTCTTAATTTATATTAATTGTATTGTTATGCAAATTGCGTATTTTGATTATTCTGTATTATTTTTAAATTGTAAATATTTTGATTTTGTGGTGAATTCAAACATACATACATACATACATACCTTCCATTGTGATTTACAAAAGGGGTATGAAGTTTGCGGTATCCCAAACAAGAGTATTTTGATGAGTGATGACTAATAGTTTTAGTTGTCCAAAACACTGAAAACGATCAAAAAACATCAATCAAGTTTCTAAAGAATCGACATGAATGGACAAAGGGAGAACTTGTTCATGGTGATTTGGAATTAAGAAATCGACCAATTGTAATCTGCTGTACGAGAGATCGTACTAAACCCCTAAAATCACCCTGAAAACGTTCTCTCTTTGTTCATTCAAGGGTGGTCAAACGAGCTAGAAATTTCACTCGACATTTCACTGAGCAGAGCAAACCTTTGTAGGCACCTCTGAACAACACCTAGAACAAAAGAAATGTTTAATGACTCTCTCAACATTTTTGATCACCACCAAACAAGGCTGAGTACTGCTGAGCAAGACTGAATAAGACTGAGCAGACTATGGTCAAACGAACTGAACTTTTCACTGAGCAGGCATGTTGAGCGCTGCTCAGTGAAATATTCAGTTCGTTTGACCAGGGCTTAGGAAAAGTTTTGGTAGGGGGTTCCAAAAAAGCCCCCCCCCCCCTTGTTAAAATAGGTTTACATTTACAGAACATTGTTTAGTAATATCTATTTTCTATCCACTAGAGAATTCCACGGAGAGAAAGAAAGGTGATAATTGATTCCAGGTTTAGATCAATGTTCTCAGATAGCAAATTCAGAGCAAAGTGTAAGTATGATACATTCTAAGCAGCTACTACAGTCACACTTGACAACTTGCTTGTCCGTTTGTAAATTAATTCTAATTCAATTAACTACTATTGCTAACAATATATACACATGTATACATCAATACAAAGTTAACTTACCAAAATCGAATATGATTACAGGAAATAAATTTATTTCCAGTTTGTTTTAAAATTTAATTACATTAGCATGCAAAAAGTTATGACATTAGATATCACTGACAGGCAGGCACTGACAAGCACTGCATTTTCAAGAGGGTCTGTCCCATTGTTTTATTAGATCCTTAAAACTTTTCAAATTATCTGCTGATTCCAGCTCGTTTGGTAGTCCATTCCAAATCTGTAGCCCAGTAGACATCGGACTGTCGGACTCCAATGTTGTTTGATTAGGCCTAACGTGGGCTAAGTTATTTGGATTTCTTACTGAATAACTTGATGACCGTAATTCAAAAATGTTCTGCATGAACGGTGGGTTTAACTATTTCACTGTTTTAAATATTTCGATTCTTTGGCGAGCAGTAAATATTTATTTGACTTTGAAAGCAAATTGGTATGATCATTGTAGAGAAATCTTAGAGTGCGTTCTTGTAGCATACAGTTCAAATCCTTACTGGTTGCTGAAGCACGTGGAAATCATCCAATTTCACGGTGCTCAGCCAATCAAATCGCCTCTCTCTAACCCCGTGATATCAAATCGGGCGTTGAAAGGGAATTCTTGAGTACCCTCACGAAAATTGAAATGGCTACTAAGTTACAATAATTACATGGAATCTTTTTTGAAAAATCGGTAGAAGAGATGCCCCTCTGCAGTTTGTAGCGTGCGTGGACAAATATCTCATTTGGAGCCAAAATTGTATTCATTTTCCGGTCGACGAATATTGACCTTCGTTAAAACATCGATAAAATTCGCTACAAATAAGATATAAGGATAAAAATCTCAGCGATTATGGATATTGCCCTAGAAATAACCCAAACACTTTCCCTTCTTTTAGATATCAAAATCGCAGGCAATTTTCAGCGATCTCTGTCAGAAAATGTTATTTGCGCCTAAGCTTCTCACCGATTAATCCTCATACATTGGCCCCAATAAGGCTTAGTTTATATTCTTGAGCTAAATTATTTACTTACCAATGACTCAAGCATGAATTTGAATTCGTTTTCAATTTAATGTCTCCAAATTTTGCTCAAAAACATCCAATCTTGAGCAATTTCTGCAAATTTGTTTCGTTCCGTCTTTCTCTGCAAGCGCAAGTAACCTGCTCAAATGTCACATTGCTAGGTTATTATGATACAAAGTACAGCCATTCGACACAGTTGATGCACTCATGAACAGATTTGGCACGTCTGTCTTTCTCAATTCATTCAAATGGAAACAAAAGGGATAAAACACTTTTTGGCTGTTTGGTACATTAATGAATGGATTTTACACAAAACAGCAGACAATTTGTTTTTGCGCTGAACGTTTTACAGCTTTGTTCCTTTTGTTTGATTGCATTGATTGAAGAATAGATTCGACAAAGCTGCTTTCAAAACTGTTTCTCGTGCTTTGTTGTTTTGTGTAAAATCTATTCATTAATGTACCAAACATATCCCTTTTGCTTCCATTTGAATGAATTGAGAAAGACAGACGTGCCAAATCTGTATACTCGTTCTTGTAACTTTTCAATTTTCTATAATGATTTAGAAGATGAAAAATACCAGACCAAGGGATAGTAATCGAAATAAGAATATACAAAGCTCTGCACAACAATGTTTTCTCCTTAAAGCTCATGAACGACTTTGATCTTTCAAGAACATTTAATTGTGGTGCAGCTTTTTTGTAGAGATTCAAAATATGTTCGTCAAAATCAAGTTTATAATCGACGTAAGGCCTGAAGTTTCACAGTCTCCTCAGTTCTGATTATTTTACCGTTAATGTTAATTTGTTCTCCACTAGTAGTTGTCAGATTTTTTTAAGGCAACTACTGTTTCTTTTTCAAAATATTCTCAGGATCGGGCATGCTTTTAGAAAATAAGCAAGTGTATTGTCATCAGCGCAATTATAGAGCGTTGCCCGTTTTATGAAAAGAAATAAATCATTGATGTTAAAGTTGAAAAGGATTGGTCTCAGGAAAGAGCCTTGGGTACACTAGATATAACCTCTTAAAAAGGACTATAGTATTATTTATCCTAAAACATTGCTTTCGTCTTTTGGGATAAGAATTGGTAAGGCCTGGTGCATCTTCATGTAATTTGGCAATAAACAAGCCATGTGGAATACAGTCGAAAGCTTTTGAAAAATCCATTAGGATCGCACGAGGTAGTTGGTGTCGACTATATTTTGTTCCTGTCCCGTCAGCATGAGGTGCCAGTACATCTGAGGTTTACTGGTGCATATGTGGTGTCATGTCATGGGAGTAATAAACACATATAGGCCATTGTCTGGAGAGCTTTTTGATTAAATGATGCTATATAGAAATTGGCTTCCCCCTATGAGCAACTGGTTCTTTTGTGGACATTTTTTAACATTAAAGTTTCGTAAATTGCCTTTTATACATGGTTTGAACGCAAACATTATTTTGTAGTTTCTATGACTATACAGTATATTAATAAACTGAAGATACTTATCTTAGATATATATAACTTAACAGGAGTTGAGATATGTTTGTCAAGAAAATGTTTGTCGAAATCATAGCGGGTGTCCCAAAAAAAAGTATACTGATTTGGTTGACTCCAGCGATGTGAATTTAGCTTTAATTAATGGCTAATCACTCTCAAAATGTTCCTCGATAGTTAACTTGAACATAGATACCTCGTTTGTTGGTATTGGTGCTTTGAGAGCAGAAATATAAATCTTGAAAGCTCAAATTTGCGTCCACCTGCAAACCAGAGCTTTGGCCTTTTGGCCGAAGCAAGTTCCTGCAGCACATTGAAATTTAGAACTGAAATTAATGAAAAATTAAGAAACTGCCAAATAGATGACTGGGGGTGACTTCCGGAAAACAGAATAACATAAGATCTGATATTGTTCAAATTTGTTCAAGGCTATCGTTGATTTATACGCTGTGCCTTAAGAATTTGCTTAGGCCAAAAGGCTAAAGTTCTGGTTTGCAGGGAGAGGCAAATTTGAGCTTTCAGGATTAACAAGTCTGCTCTCAAAGCACCAATACCAGCAAAAGAGGTACCAATAATGTTCAAGTTAACTATCGAGGAACATTTTTAGAGTGATTAGACATTGATTAAAGCAAAATTCACATCACTAGAGTTGCCAAATCTGTACACATTTTTTTGGACACCCGCTACATAAATTTTCTTGCCTTTTGATTAGATATAAAAAGTAAAGATGAGATGAATAGGCTCCATGGTATGGTATAACCCTATCCCTGGGACTTTAGATTAATCTCAGATGCTAAAATCTTGCACATCTGCTGAATATTCACTGAGTTGCGAGTTGTTATCTGGTTCAACTTTGTGTGAAAGCTGTAACCAGAGGCTTCTCAATAATATAATTTCTTAATAAGAATGAAACTCCTGATGGAGCAAAGTGAACAATTATGGCAACTAGTGTCTATATTCTTGAAAAGCTCAAGAACTATATTTGCAAAATTTGAAACAAAAAATGTGAAGCTTGGTTATTTTGTCAAACTTTTTTCATTCAATCATAGATACCGTTGATAAAAGAGGTAGACCTATAAAGAAATCATCAAAAGAAGATTTGGAGAAATTCTATGATATAGATGAAGAGAGAGATGACCGACCAACACCAGAGACTGGTATGGCTGTAAAAGTAATTACGAATCTGCATGGAATTATACTCCTGCTGATTAAAGGGGCTCCATCTTCAAATTTTTCTTGAAACAGTGATTTTGCAGTTTTCGAAAGGCAATATCACACTATCACACAGACTGTTTATCAAAATGAAACCGTTACTTTGAAGATAAGTTGTTTTACTTCACAGAGGAACAAATCAAACATTCATATCTTTGGATTTTTGACCGTTACCCTTTGGTGGCCTGGGTGAAGCCATCAAGCAAACTGCAGGAAACAGTGGGCACATACCTAAAACAATGGTGTTTACAGATTTGTTTACGTTTTGGGGACAGAGAGCCTCTTTAAGCCAAGCACTTCCATGTTTCAGATAACTGTAAACCTGAATGATTTTAAAGTAAATGCCTCAATCCAGAGTAGTTAGATGTCTCAAATATTCACTGATATGTCTTATCTGACACATCTTTACACAAAATGTATATACTGTGTACGAGGAAGATAGGTAGTTGTTTTACATTCTTTATATTTTAAGAACTGGAGCATTCTTATAATTTTTAAGCTGTGATTTAGTGAGATTCTTAAATTGTTGACAAGAAAGAAGCAAATTATGCAAGCCGCCTTACTGTAGCTACATGTAGGATTTAGAGTCTATTTTTACGTTCAATCGGTATAAAAGTCATCATGTCTTTTTTCAACTAATATTAATTCAATACCGGGTGAGCCAGAAAAAAGTTCCCACTTTTGAAAATTCATAGCACCAAGAGTACTGAATGGATTGGAATGAATCAACATTTGTTTGACAGCCAAAAGATTGAAGTATTTTTGTGATGTTTCTCACCTTCTTACGAGCACTGGAAACATTGGTAAATTCAAGTTTAAAAAAACTTGATGGTTGCAAAATGACTGAAAAAGGCCTAAAATGCTTGATCAAATCCTAAAGGACTCCTCGCTCAGAACAACAGAGAAAATGCAATTTATCATGGGTGAGAGACATCGTCTGCACTCTGCACATCTATTGCCACATGGGACTGAAAATCTTTAGTATCTGTTTGCAAATCTATGTCTTATTACTCTTGAGAGAGGTGAACCGTCTGTGCGTATTGTTTTGTGTGAGGAGCGTCCTAATGATTTGATCAAATGTTTTAAGCCTTTTTCAGTCATCTTGCAAATATGAAATTTCTTTAAAGTTGAATTTACCTATATTTGCAATGCTCGTAAGAAGACGAGAAAAATCACAAAAATACTTCGATCTTTTGGCTTTTAACTAGAATTTGAATCATTCAAATCCATGAAGTACTTGTGGTGCTACGAATTTTCAAAAGTGGGAACTTTTTTCTGGCTCACCCGGTAGTTTGGCAAATGACAATTGGATGTTTGTGGCACTATCTGTCCCAAAAAAGTGTTACAGTTTTTTATTTATGAAATCAACGAGCGTATTCCACTACAAATGCATCCGTTTTGCTTGAATGTTCCAACAGCAGAATTGTATGGGCAACTGAAAGAAAGGGGGTAGATAGCCGACCTTAGCACTTAAAGAGCAGAGCCATTGTCATCCCTAGGTCCTTTGCAATTTCAGACTGTCTGAAAATCAAATATTACTAAGCGAAATTATGAATCCAGACTGCAGTGATTAAACTGGCAGAAAGAGTCAACTCAAATAAAACGTGTCTTTTAGTTCAACTACTGCAGTTTCGATCCCTGTTTTCTGCTTAGGCCAAATTTGATTTTCATACAGTCTGGAGTTGCAGTGCACCTGCAAAAGAGCCTGGTCTTTTTAGAATGTTTCCCGGAGGTTTCAGTCGATTATTAAGCCTTTCCATACATTTTTTTCAACTGCTTGGTCCATGATCCAGTTATCTTGATATGATATAATTGACATGATGTGATTTTGGTGATTTTCAAAAAACAATGGAGCCGTTAAAGGCCCTTTTTTGCAAAAACACAGCAAATTGCTGCTCTGCTATACTAATACAATGAAATTCTATTGAGGCTCCTATGCATTAACATAACGAAACTGCCTCACGATTTTTACCTCTTTTTGCAGGAGACAAAAGATTCACACTTCCATCCTCTGGCAAGGAAAACGACAAGTACGAAATGGCATCCACTCAATTTTTCTGCATAATAATCAACTTCTTACAAATCATACTTACTTGAATTTCGTTTTTGAGTGAAAAATTTTTGTAAAAATGTCATGCTCATGCTCAAGGTTGAGAAAGCTCGCTTTGCGTGAATAGATTTTATAAGTGGAAATCAGAAATCCACACCAAACAATACCCTTAGCATATATGCTCGTTAGCGAGTCGTAGCAAAGTATGAAACTGGCACGTGATCATAAAAATTCCCGTATTTCAGTTCAGTTCAGTTCATTATCACTTTAAAGTTCCACTACTTGAAAGTAATACATAATACAGAGAAATTAATCACAAAATACGAAACATTAGTCTTTTTGTTACACAACATAAAAGTGAATTTGTAGAAGAGGAGTTATTTTAAGAGGAACTCCTTCAGGCAGCTAAAGCAATCGAGGAGGGAGTACTCCCTAGCTTCATTTCAAGACTTGGATTTTGATTTTTAAGTTCATATTGGTTTAAAGGTCTTCTCAACACAAAGTTAAATGCGTAAATGGTGCAATAAATTGGCATTAAAGGTTAGTTTTCAATAGATGTGGAGAAAACGGAATTGTAATTTTACTAGATATTAGACAATCTTTACGGTTATACAGACAGCACTTAAATCTTTAAATTAATCTGCAAATAATTATTGTATAAGTTTCAATGAAGCCATCTTTCAAAAACATTTACTCGTCGATGTATTCCTTTTTTACAGAGATGGTTCTATTACCTGCAAAGAAGATTATGCCGCTTTACGAAAGAAAGGTAGTATTTCCGTTGATCTTCTAGCAGATGAATTGAAGTATGCAATGTTTTGAAGGCATATGAAACTAATAGATTGCGACTTTAAACACGTTTTAGATTTGAACCTCGTATGATTAGATGCAAGCTTTGGTAGAGACACTTGGTCCCTCAAGGAACAACGGATTTGGCTACCTAGAAATTTTCGTAAAGTCGAATTTGCTTACCGGTATGTTTTCAATGCTAAAAAACTTTTCTTTTAACTTTCATTCAGATCTGCCCAGTACTTTTGGTGCTAAGAATTTTTGAAAGCGGGAACTTATTTCTGGTTCACCCGGTAGTATTCTACTAAGTATGCCAAAAAGAAGTTCAGGCGTTTAACTGTTCATTGTGCCAAGAATACTGGATGGATTGGAATGGAATAAACCTGTCTGATAGCCAAAAGACCGAAGTATTTGTGTTACTTGTCTTTGTCTCCTGCTTTATCAGCACTGAAAATATGCGTAAATTCGACTTGTTTGCAAAATACCTGGAAAATGTCCTGAAACACTCGATTAATTTGTAAAGAAACTTCGTGTCGCTCTAGCGGAGCACAACACAAAGTACATTTTTATGGTTGTCGGCTGAAGATAATGCTGAAATCCTTACTGGTTCCCAGAACACGCGGAAATCATCCAAGCTCACGAAAATCAGTCAATGACATCACAGCTTTCTAACCCCTTGAGACAAAATCCGTCGTTCGAGATGAGTTTCTGGTACCTTACGAAAAGTAAAATAGATGCTAATTTATTCCAGTTATTTAGAATATATTTTGATAAATCGGTTGCAGAGATATCCGTCCAGAGTTGTTTATGTGTTTAGGCTAATATCTTATTTGGAGCCGGAGCTACAAGCGTTTACCTGCCAAGAAAACTTGACCTTCCTGAGAAAAGCTCTTTTAAGCCCCCGGGGGCTTATTTAATTTCAGGCACTCCAGAGGGGGCTTAAAAGAGATGGGGGCTTATTAGAGAGGGGGGATTATTAGAGAGGGGGGATTGTTTACAAAATCAAATGACAAGGATACTTATGGCAGCTTTTTAGTTCTTTTACCCTATATTTTGAGGATTCAACAAATTCTACACAGTTTATCTCAAGGCATATCAAAATTAACATGCAAACTTATTTAGCCCAATAAATGAAAATATTTGGTAGCCTCTGGAATTTGATACCAGTGGGGGGGGGGCTTAATAGAGAGGGAGCTTAATAGAGCTTTTACGGTATTTCTTGTTCCTATTCAGCATTGGAAGAGGAGAATTCAGAATCCAGTGATGATGAAGATATTGATTATTCTGACATTCGTGGTGGTGCACTTTCATCTTCGTCTGATGAAGAAGACCTGGATAACGACGATGATGAGGTTTGGAAATATTAAACATTAATAGAAATAAATAATGCTTGAGAGAGGTTCGTAAGATGCTCATTGATGGTCACGAAAGCTAGTTATTTACAGAACTTAAAATTGTGTTGAGTAACGGAACCTTTTGCTAACTATTTTCGTGTGACACTTATCACAGCAAATCATCAGCTAAGATTTGTCGACATATTGTGCCGACTATCAAAAATTATGTTCGCACCCTTTATACAGTTTGTTCTCAGTTTCACCTCTGTGCTCATAGTTTTTTGTTTTTCTTTGCTACTTTGCAATTTATTTTCAAAAGAAAACTTCATCGGGCTCTTTTGTTGGCTGATTCCAAAATAGTGCTCGGGGCTCATTGGTGTTGGTTTTTCTTTTCTATCTTGTAATTTAATTTTAAGAGAAAACTTCACATCGGGCTCTTTTATTGGCTGATTCCAGAATAGTTCTCTGTATTAATTTCTCATTTTTTCTCTTTTGGATATTATCTGGCGATTTTCTGTGACCAGTTTCAGACGAAAGTGGTCAACAATCGTTTCCATTTCTCGACGCCATTATCTAGTTCTTTACAGTGCATAAAAGGTGGCACCGGATTGCTCTGGCAAGCAATAGACTTACGTATAGTCGCAGTTTCTCCCCTCCGCCTGCACTTATCAATTCTATATATATATATAGAATTGATTATTATATATATCAATATATAATATTGATATATATAATAATGGATATTATTATATATATCAATTATATATATATATATATATTATATATATATATATATATATATATATATATATATATATATATATATATATATATATATATGAATAGGGAAACGTTTTTAGAATACCGGGTAGAAACTTTATTTTCGTTATTGAGCATTGTTTGTATGCACTGGAAATTTTGATCTGTCGTACCTATTCCCAACCTAATGCGAAATATATTCGTAATTGTCTCATAATCATCAAATTGATCCCATGTTTTTGATTAATTTTGACGGGTTTGACTTGTTTCACTAAATCCTTATTGTCACCAATTTGCCTCGTCGATAAGAATAACAAAAAACATTAGGGTTATAGCGAAGCCATTCAGCTACCAAACAACATTTGTGTCTCTGATCTCTGTGGATTTCGCTTCTATACGTTAAAAACGATTTATCGGTTCACTTATTTTTGGTCACCCTATACCACTGCTCAGTTCATAATTCGCTGGTTTTTCTTGTCAAACTGTTCTGCATGTTTTACATGTGATTGATTCGTTTTCTTCCATGCGCAGGGCCTTGAACATGAATGGGGTGAGCTAGACAAGGATGCTAAAAGAAAGGAGGATGCCGTTACTTCAAGGCTTGCCGCGTGTAATCTAGACTGGGATAGGGTCACAGCAAGTGATTTATATGGTAAGTTTGTAACTCTGGAACTGCAGCACAGAACTGATTGGCAGCTCGTTCCATTCATACAATTCATTGGATTTCTATAAACTGATAATTTTTTTGTTGCTTCAGAAGTTGAGCGGTAACCATTTTTATTACATCCAAAACATACGAGAATTGAAAAGCCTCCCAATCGGCTTCTGAACAAACAAATATATCTCGCATCTGCTTCTTTCGATGTATGCTCATGTTTGCTCTTAAAAAAACTATTTCTGGCCTGCACAACGAGCGATGTAGCTACCCGGGTTTCAGAGCAACTTTTGCGGCTTGATTTTTTTGCTTATGACTTGACCGACCGGGCCTAGTGATCCAGAATATCAAATTAGGGAATAAATGGCAAAAAAATAATTTTTGAAAATACAAAAATACATGATAGTCCTACCTGGGAATAAGCAACCCAGTCAGAAGTCTTCAGAGCAAGTTTATAGTCCCTAGGTTCTTCAAGATATTCTCAGGCAAAATTAAACACACTCATGGTTGTTTTGAAGATCTCAAATGGCTTTAAATCGATCCCCTGTTTTTGACGACTTTTTGATGATTTCAAGTCTGCCCTATTCCTCAAAATCCTTAATTCGGGACCTTTACTGTGCCCAAAAAATTGCAAAAGCTACTCATAATGTAGGCAAGTCTTTTAGCGACAGAACAACCTTTGAAATATTTCAATTGGCCACTTACTTTTTTTCTTTTACAGATTGCATTGGGTCACTTTTTTCTGGGTCACCGGGTATTCTTCCCAAGATTTCTTTTGTCAAAACTGGACACTTAAACTTAGAAATTGAAAACAAAAAAAGCAAGCGTTAGCAAGCCTTAGCAACTAATTTTCCATTAAACTCCAACGTCTTCTGAATGTTTCCCTGAGATCTTTCGTTCTGAGTCGTTCAAATAAATTGTCAGAAATTCTTTTGAAATCGTTGGAAAAAGTTATGATGATTATGATGAATACTTTAGTTAGGTAACTTATCAATTCCTTTATGCTAAAAGCAAAGAGCAGAATGCCAATAATTTTCCTTGGAGTTTTCTCAAAGTATAAGTAAAGTTTCCCTTTATGTTTATAGACTTCCTGGGAAAAGTTACTGATGGAATTTTAATTTGAAAGAGTATTTTTTTTATCGTGAGTATCAATTCTTTCACAATTCTCAGTACATTTTTCTATGACTTTGTAGCAGTTGGAGCTGATATAACAAGCACTTTTGCGATAATGGTAGTAGTATCATTGATGATTTATTGTCCACAGAATAATGAACACTATGAGACATCCTGTATTCTGGTTAATTTATTTATTAGCGAATATAAACTTGTTTGTCGATTGATACTCACGATAAAAAAATACTCTTTCAAATTTAAATTCCATCAGTAATTCTTCCCAGTAAATCTTTAAACTAAATGGGAAACTTTACTTGTACTTTGAGAAAACTCCAAGGAAAATTATTGGAATTTTGCTCTTTGTTTTAGCAAATAGGAATCAATAAGATGCCTGACTAAAGTGTTTATCACAATCATCATAACTTTTTCCAACGATTTTGGAAGAACTTTTGACAGTTAATTTGAACGACTCAGAACGAAAGATTTCAGGGAAACATTCAGAAGACGTTGGAGTTTAACAGCAAATTAGTCACTAAGGCTTGCTAACGCTTCCTTTTTTTGTTTTCATCTTTTAAGGTTAAGTTTTCTGTTTTGACAAAGGAATCTGGGGAAGAGTACAAAGCACATAACTTTGCATAATTCTTGGATAACCGCTTCCCATATGAATCCAACAACTAGATATCCTTAAAGAAGAAAAAATCACCTTTCATTTAAAAGAAAAAAATCTAAAATCGGACAAAGGCAAGATGACCTTTTGACATTTTGAAATTTACGTTATTTTGGCAGTTGTGCCGGAAATGTCAATGTAAACAACCGTATGCAATTTAAGCCAACTTCAATAATGCATTTCTCCGTACTCAGTGGTCCAATTTTAAAACTGTTTGTTTCATTTTAATCCTCAGGGTGTCCTCTATAAAGAGTGTCAAGTATTTTTTGCATTTTCGAAAATTCAGTTTTTGCAATTTATTACATAGATCACTGTGGGGCATAGATTCCCTTTGTCTGCAATCGCTGATCGCTTTGTACTTGCTTGTCATTCAAAATTATTGGATCCTACTGTAACATTATCTGTCATTGTTCACGAAGAACAGAACAAGAAAATCAGTCAATTATCAGCTGTGGTTACATATGGTTTTGAAAAAAATATGGTGGCAAAATCACCGTAACAAGTTAGTAATCATCAAAAACGCAAGCTGACCCATGAAAGTGCCTTGCACAAGGGCTATTTTGTCGAATCTTTCACAGCAGTTTCAACCTCGACTTGCATCATTTGGTAAATAAATGACCTCACATTATCAAATGATTTTACCAAACGGAGAGGTAATCAGAAATGTTGATCGAATACTGTAAAACCCCGCAAACAAGAACATACTCTTTTTAAACACAGACTGGCTAGGTTCCCTATGAATGTTGTGCTCTTCCTGCATGCACGGCTAGGTTCTTATCCCAATGACCCTTATGACTATTGTATAAAAGCAAAGCTATACAACACGCATTCAATGAACTTAGCGGAAGCATATTTTATAAAGTAATGTCATTATGAAATACTCTTCCAGGTTCACAAGCGTACTTACTTTTCAGGCCATGAACTGCAAGCAATGTTGCTATTTTTCTTTTGCTATGTCGCCATGATGGACATTTATGATTATTTTGATAGTATTTTGAGTTTTCAGTCTTGGTAGCTGTATCATCTGATAAGAACAAACCAAGAAATCAGTCTGTTTCTGGTTCCTTTTTCTCAAAAAAATCAGTCTGTAGGTTCTTATTTATAATGTTCTTGTTTGCGAGGTTTTACTGTATGGCATACTTTGAAGCATTGCATTTTTACAACATGTTTGTGTCATTTATGGCAAGCATTACTGTATCCTTCTAAGAAGTATAACAAATTATGTTAACAGTGTGAAGATCATTTAGAAATTGTTTTGTTGCAACGAGGACTTAGAAAACACGTCATATTCATTTCTGATGATTAGTGATTTTGTCATAGTAGTTTTGGCGACCATCTTTTTTCAAGACCCTCACTTTCCTTAAGGTAATTCTGCTCTCCGCTCTGATGACCACGGAAAACCCATCTTCAGAAATCCTCCTCTCTAGAAACTTAGTAACTGCTCTGGAACCAATCGGTCTATCAAAATTCTAATGAACTATGGAATAATATGCTTGAGGGGAAGAGAAAAGGAAGATATTTGGAACAGCACAGCATATGATTGAAAATTATTCCATAGTTCTTGCAAGCGATACAGATATGCAAATAAAATGATAGATTTGCAGCAAGACTGAATTATGTTTTTGCCGCTGACCGACAGCACCTTGCGCCCCCGCATTTAGTTGGAATCTGAGAATCTGGAAAGCTGCCAGGAAAAACAAACAATAGATTTTCGAAGATTCCCGACCCCTGGGAATTGGCCTATTGTCTTCGGTACTTGGCCAAATGCACAGGTTGGAAGTTGAAGATTACTTGGACGAGAGCTAAAGTTAATCAAACATTTTAAATAGCTCCAAAAGCGTCGAATAAATATCGTGGTGATTGTCACAAAAGACGAAGAATTCAAGGATTTAATTTTTTGGAAAATGCTCGAAAACTGGCCGTAGCCTTTTCACCATCATCTCTGAAATCCTTCTCCAAGATCTGAGCAACATTTTGAGCCAGGTGAGCTATTTGGGAAAATAGGGGATCATACTTCAATTTTTTATCGAAGTACCGGTGATCTTCACATGGTTATCGGCCTAAGTATTTTGGTCTGCCAAAATAAACCCTCCTAGTGTTCAAAATCCTTGAAATAAACAAGCAATCAAATTATTTTTGAAGAGGTAAACACTTTGTTGTTTATTTCATCGAATTGCAAGCCTATTTGACTCTTCTGAGCCTCACAAACCAAGAAATTTCAAGGTTACTAGATTTTGGTTCAAAAATAGCGAGGAAAAATTTATCGAATTTCTATGTAATTTGCAAAAAATCTGGCCGCAGCCTTTTCAGGAAACTTTTTGTATTGATCGAAATTGTATTTGGCTGTCAGAAAATCGTATTGGTACTGCCGGGAAAATAGGGGATGACATTGTAAAAATTAGATATCTACGTGTTGGTTTTATGCTGATTTCCCAGCCAGCCATCTTTGTTTGTTTACAATCTAGCAGCCGCAAACAATGGAGAGCAACGACAACAGCTCAAGGTGAAGTCAAAATTATACCCCCGTCCTTAGCCTATGTTAGTATTGATTACTTGATGTTTGCTTTGATGTACCAGGGGGTCAGTTTATGATAGATTGGGGCAAAATTATCGTTGTTTTGAAGTATATCGCAAATTTCTTGTGACATTGATCTCACGTTTGTATTCCCTTTATGGCAAATTGATCATTGAGCAAAGCTAATTTTTTACATTTTACAGAACAATTTTTTACTTCAAGGTAAGCATGACTGCGTTCAGAAAATATTACTCGCTCGTCGATGCTACTCGCAGCGACGCACGTCGGGCGGGAAGTTTTAGTCCATCGAAGGGTTAGTTGAGAGAGCAGAAACTCCAGGCTTTGCGAGAGATTTTTATTGCCCAGAATTAGATAATTTTATTTCTTTACAACATTTGCTTGCGATTAATAAACTGGGTATAACTCCGCGGGTTCCTTGTGTGTATAACTGTCTTGTTTTTGTTTTGGGTTGTTCTCCGTATTTCAGTGTAAGCTCTTTCCGTGTGACCTTCACCTATGCTCGTTGTTGTTGCTGTTATGGTTTTAGCTGTAGTCAGTTCTAGAATTGAGGAAAGGAGCGTTTGTAATAATTCTGATGTCACCATTGCCTCGGTTTCGAGGGATATCTGCGCGCGCATAAAAAACATAATTCAGTCTTGCTTAGATTTGCATTGTCGACCTCGAATGAATGCTGCCTTGTTTCACAAATGCTTGCAAGCGCTTCACCGATTCTTTCGCATTTGCCCATTGATAATCGACACACAAGGTTTTCTAGTGTTTATTGTCGAGTAGGCTTCCAAACTTTGACATTTTATGCCTTTAAATTTGGCTTTTGTCTTCGTGGATATATAGTGTGAGTGTTAACAAAGTTTGATTAAAATCTTTAGATTAGCGGAGTGGCTAATGAAAGTTCTTCTGACACCTGTAAAATATTTTGAAATGATCCTTCTCCAAAGCTTTGAACAGAAACAATTTTGTTTAATTTATCTTTCGATTGCCAAGAATATGGGTAATACCATACTTTTTTGTAGAATTTCGATAGACCGATTGGTTCCAGAGCAATTAAACGGTTTTTTGGAGAGGAAAATTTCTGGAGATGGGTTTCCGTGCTTAGCAGAGCGGAAAGCAGATTCCCCTCTATAGCAGCCGATATTTTGCGGATCTTTGCTCAGTATTCCTCTTTTGTTTTGTATTTCATTCTGGGTAAATTTTATCAAATCTTGGACTCAATAGATGTTTCAAGAATATTTGGTTCTGGAGCCAGTATTTTTTGTTCATCCGTTATACGTTGATACTTATATTCTAACAATTCCTGACGATTTTTTGCAATTTGGTTTTAGTTCTCTGTAGCTCATTTGGTGGCTTGATCAAGTCTGTAAAGGTAAGTATGAAGCAATTTTGTTATCACCCTTCTAATTATAATCAAACTTGCACAACATTTTGTCGATAGAGGTGGTAAAACCAATTATTTAAATCCGTATTGGCCATGGCTATCGTCAAGTTTAATTTATTACCGGATGAGTCAAATTTGAAAAATCGCGCAATAAAAATTATATGATCGATTTGAAGAATTTTGAAAAAAACAATGTCTTACGATGACCAGAAAAAACGAAAAAAAATCATTGAAGATTGCACCAAGAATTGAATTTCTGAATATTTCAAAGGTACTTGAGCAGGTTTACTTGCACGCTGATATTCATGCTGAAATGATTCTGACTTACTACTCGAATATCAGAGATTTGGATATGAAAACAAATTCAATTTGGTAAAAAGCACTGGCAATAACAGCAACAAGGAGGCGCTCAAAGTCCAAGTACTTTGGGGGGGAAAATGAATTCTAGCCATTCCGTTGCTCTTGTGAAAACAAAACATAGGCCTTGCTAAAAGAAAAAGATTAAAGTTTTTTATATCATATTCACCAATGCCTTTGTAAACATCTTATTCTGCCGTTGCCGTTCTAAACTAAGAAAGACTTCATTGTAAATAAATGAATTGAAGTAGTTCTCACCCCGCTTGTCAGAAGACAAACGAAAAAAACAGCCACTATCGATGATTACCTGAGATGTTTGCATTCTCAATGTTGAAATCAAAGTGCGAGAAAGATGCTAATTTGCAAATGCCTTTATACGAGTTTTAGACGGATGCTAACTTGTATCCAGGGAACAATCGGAAATTCCCTAAACATTATCGTACCTCGTTTTGCCAGGCCTCAAGGGGCCTTGATCATTCATTGATTCCAAATAACATTCTAAGGCACAGAGCACTGCAGGGGTGTTACCTTGCAGGTACCCAGGGGTACAGTAACTGATTACCCTTCCTTCTAGAGAAGTCATGGCACAACCTCTTGCCTGAATTAACAGTGATATAAAATTGCATTTTAATCTCCATTAAAAATTGTATGATCGATTTGAAGAATTAGAAAATCCGTTGTCTGGCTGAGGCTCTGATTTAATTTTGAGAATTTATTCATAATTTACAAAACACAATTTTGATCTTAAATGAAACATTACCGAAAACTGGCTTCCGTGGGCTTTATCTGAGAGCTATAAGTGTGGTTTAATTCAATCCACTTTTCAACCATCAAAGTGGTAAAGCGATGTTTTCTTAAGCTCCGTCATTGCCTTTCAGTGATACAGAAACTATTTACTTAGGATCTCTTATCAATGCTGAGCATCAAAGATTCCAAATTTGCATGATAATGAATAACCAATTTCTGGCTGTTTTTGATAAATGGGAAATAGGTCTTTGACTAAATCCTGATTTCAATAGGAAATAATGCGCCTAAAATTGTGAAAAAGTCTCAAAAATTAAGTTGAAACCTCGGTAAGATTGGAATTGAAATTTTACAAATTGGTTTCATAGATTTGCCTATACCGTTTCTCGATTTTTCATCTTCTTGACTTACCCTGTAGTAACATGGTAGCATCTTTGATGTAAACCTTTTGATAGGTTAATATGCAATTCAAGGTTAGGTGTGTAAAAGAATCGATTGAAATATTCTCACAGTAATAGTAGCAAGGCAAATGAACCTGAATTGAGATTAACGTCCCGCTGTCGTTGACAAAAGGTCTTGGAAAACTTAAAAGCCCATACGCTTGGAGAGACAGTTAATGGGAGTCTAGAAAATGGCTTCATGTAATCATATAACTCATCCTGCTAAAAGGTACGAGCACCATAAGGTGCAAGATTGGAAGATCTTTGAAGATTTGAAACTTTCTTTGTATTTATTCAAGGTCTACCTTTCTGAATTTGGCAAACAAAGGTTAGCCGAGGAGGACTTGAGTGGACCAAAAGAATTAAAGGATGTGGAGGAGACTGAAATGGAAAATGGGGATCTAAACAATTTAGAAGTAAGGATTTCATGTTCGCCTTTCTATTAGTTATTATACTGTATGAACCAAAGAATTTATCACAAACCACTCTGCAAACAGTATTCAGCATGTTCATAAAACTTCATATTCAAACCCCAACGTGAACTACCCGGTGACCCAAAAAGTGAAGTTAATTGGAGCTGTTAGATCGATTACTTTTATTATGCCTTCTTTTGATACCTAGAAAAACATAGGTGAAAACGAAACGCTGAAAAAAGGCACATCTTAAATTAAATTTTATTGTAACGGGTGGTCCAAAACAGTAACTCCCAAGATGAAACAATTTCTGAAATATTTTCTGAATCCAAGATTTTGATGACATTTTTTCTGGCCCAAGTACAAGATAAAAGACATCTACGGAGCAAAGATCGTTGTTTGCTGTATTTACAGAGAATTTAAGTTTTTTGAAAGAGATCGTCACAAAAACCACAGGAAGTGTCTATTACGAGACATTTTTCCTCTCAGCCTTTCAATGTATCGTTTCCACCTCAACTCGCAGCTCTTTTGTAAAAAATAACCACTACATTACAAACTGCTATAGAAAGAGAGGCATTGGAAAATTATAATCAAACAGCTCTAAAGTAGTTACCTTTCCATTTTTGCCACAATATTGTTCAACTTACAGACCATTTTATGGCATGATACTAAAGCGTAAATATTTTAGCCCTTTCAAAATTATGACGATCAATTTAAAAATCCCTTTCCCTTCCTTCTCATGAGATATTACGAAAAACTGTCATTCATACAGAAATTATCCAAAAGATAAAAATAAGTTAGTGGTTTTCGTTGATGATCAGTAATTTTGTTACAGTGATTTTCGTGACCATCCATTTAAAAACCTCATTTCTCTATAAATACAGCTTGAATAGTGAACTGCTTTTTACTCATTAGGTGTATTTTACATTGTACTTAATGCAAAGTGAATTTGATCTAATTCTTTCATTGATAACATCGTGTAGGATTTTTAAGATCTGGGGGGGGGGCTACCTCTTTTTGCCCCACGCGTACCGACCAGCAAGATTTCTTAGGTATACTTGCGTAGATCTTGCTCAAACTTGGATATTTTAAACATGCTTGTCATGCTTTTCGTTTTATAACGATCACTTGTTAAATTTGATCCTCGGAATACCAAAACACAAAAATAAGATCGGTAGCATGGTCAATTTTTGATTAAAAAGCCATTTTTGCTGTTTTCTTTCAGTAAGCAATTTTTTCCATGGCGACCTAGCAGTCTGCACTGAGAAATAATGCCCCATTGCTGACGTCAATTTCGAATGCCCTCGACCAATCAGATCTATTTCTAGGTTTGCGGTCTTGACCGTAATAACTCCCGATATAGAACCCCAAATGCGAGAATCCTACACAATGTGTCAACTTCATTGCTGTGGTCACAAGAGGCCTGGAATATAAAATGCTATTCAATAACATTCCGCGTCATGCACGACAGGGGTATTTCAGAGCATCCTTTAGGTGCCAAAGCGTAAAATAATCACCCTACGTTTCAGATAAATATTGACATGACCTCTATGCCCAAATTAATTGTGATGTACTCAATTTGATCTCCGTTTTTAAAACTCATTACTTTGAAAATTTACTGTTGCAGGGAGCATCGTTTCATATGGAGAAACTTCGAGAGTATCAGCTGAACAGATTGAAGTATTACTACGCTGTCGTTGATTGTGACTCAAAGGGTAACTATTCTTTCAATATACCAGGTAACCAAAAATTACAACGTAATGAAAGCCCGGACTTTAAATATTTACCCATAGGCTTAACGGTGACTTGAAGGGAAAGTTTGTATTTGGTCCGAGTGAATGGCGATGATGTTGAATTATTAGATATATAATAATTCTATGTTAAGCCTATAGGCGAGGCCTGTGTGAAAGAAAGTACAGGGGAAAATCTTCTCGGCATAACTTTCGATCAATCACTTTCTTTCAAACAACATGTCAAGGCTCTTTGCAAAAAGCTGGCCAAAAACTCCATGCTCTCGCCAGAATATCACGTTACATGGACACTAAAAAACTACAGCAGTTAATAAGAGCGTTTGTGTTATCTCAATTTAGTTACTGTCCACTTGTTTGGATGTTTTATGATAGAACTTTGAACCATAGAATAAATCGCACACAAGAAAGGGCATTACGCATAGCATATAAAGATTACGGAAATGATTTTGGCTCTCTCTTGGAACAGACCAAATCGGTACCAATCCATGTAAGAAACCTACAGTTGTTAATGACAGAAATGTATAAAACCAAATTCGATCTAAACCCACCTTTCATGAAGGATATTTTCACGGAACGAAATATTAGCTACAATCTAAGGCGTGGCAATGATGCTCAACTTCCAAAGGTACGGACTACGTCATTTGGAATTGAGAGCATAGCCTACCTTGGAAATAAACTGTGGCAGCTATTACCGCTAGAAATAAAACAATCCAATACCCTTCCTATTTTCAAAAAACGAATTAGATGCTGGAAAGGTGATAAATGCAACTGTAGGCTCTGCAAGATTTATATTCCTAAAGTGGGGTTCCCAACAGGATAGATGCTTTTATCATATAATCTTTTTGTAAATATACACGGATTGTACATTTCTTTTTTATGAATTTGTTTTAGTATCTGTAAAATTTTTAAAGTAGGCCTTAATTAGCTGTAATGTAGCTATTCTTTTAAATTAGCCTACTAAAAATAAAGAAATAATAATAATAATAATAAAATATCCCGTTATATTGTCTAATTTTATTTTCGAGTTGTCCACTACAAGGTGTCCCAATAAGTGCTCCTGTTTGAAAAATCACCAAAATTTGATTACAGGACCGATCTTCGAATTTCTATTCCTGTCAATTAGATTAACGATCAAATTTTTTTTCCAGCCATAGCTTATCTTGAAATTGGTTTAGAAATTAACAAATTTAGCCCGTTTTAGGGCTGCCTGATTTTGAATCATATTGCAAAAAAGCACTGATGATTACTGTACCAGATCAATTTCTTTGTGCATGTTAAGCTTTGATTTGGTCATAAATAAAAGAAAGAAATTCGCACTATCGTTGCAGACTTCAAGGATCGTAAAAAATCTGATTATTTTGACTCTTAGGCAATTGCTCAAGATAAGGTTTTTCAACGTGTAATTTTTTGTAGTATTTAAAACAAAATTATTTTATGATCTTTATATGTTTTTGGGTCATTGACCAAACAAGTCAAAAAGAAAATTTCATCGAAGGTGTGACAATCGATTTTTGGTGATTGTTAAACAGGAGTAATTTTTTGGGGATACCCGTTGCGGTATTTTGTGTAATTGGCTGATGACCTCATCGTGTTTGCACAAAATCGAAAAATCACAAGGTGCACGACATTGCTTAAAGCTTGCTGTGAAATATTACTGCGCATTCATCAGATTTATTGTAGGTCATTTTGAATGATTTAACGAGGTTTAACACTCTTTGAGGAACCTATTGATCATGTGAAAATGGACTAAGTGATTTTAGTCATTGTGTTGTTGATGTTGATGTAACTGATCAAAGGGAGGTTTTGTATATCAATAACGAAATGATATTTGGCACACATTTCAATGAAGCAAGCATCTTGACTGAATTCTCTGCATTATTTAGGGGGAAAATCTGAACTTGAATCAAGAAGTTTTAGCAGTGTTTTAGGCTGCAGTCACAGGATGCGAATGCAATTTTAGAAAGGAAAAATTGTTACGGATTGGCCTCCCAGTCATACTGAAACAGCAGAAATAGATGAATTCAGCTAACGTTGTTTATACCCACTTCAGGTCAAGTGACCATACATTTGAGAAATCATCTCTTTGTTTGTTGATACAGTTATCAGCATGACAACGTTGGCTGAATTGGTCTATTGTGCCGACAGACTTTGAAAATGGGAGATCCTTAAAACAGAACTCTAACGTGCACAATTTGAAAACAATGTTGTGTGAACACTCAAAGACATTGAAATTAGTGCGTTCAAATGAAGCTGATTGATTCTTTATGCCAAGATGAATTTCTTTCAGGTCAAAGTCTTGCCTCATTGTCGTGGAGATTGAAAGGCATTGGTACCATCCAATTCTTCTGTCGTTTTTCAGCTTGTGTTGGTATTGAATGGACATAGTAGCTTCCTTGCATTGTATTGGTGCATTATTGAAATACTGAAAATTGATGAACATTTGTATTTTTTATTGTAGAAACTGCGAACAAAATCTATGATGAATGTGATGGAATGGAGTATGAACTGAGTGCAACACGCCTTGATCTAAGATTCATACCAGATGATATGAAATTTGATGGAGAGCCAAAACAAATAGCAACTGAACTACCACTTCTTAGCAATTATCAACCAACACGGTGAGCACTCACAATATCAGTTTTAGGTTTCTCATCATTCATTTGTTCATCTCTGTCAACCTCGGTTAACTTTGACCTATGCTGCAAATTCTAAAAAACTTTAGAAGAACTTGGTAAAATTTGAGTCTTTACCAGAATTACTATTTTCGCCAAAAAAGTAACAGATTTTAAAGGGTTAGTGCTAAGAATGTAGCTTGAAGCAATCGGAAATAATCCTAGAACCAATCCTCGATAGTTCATTTGAAGGTATATACCTGGTTTGTTGATATTGGTGATTGAGAGCTGAAATATTGATGTTAAAGTTCAACTTTGCCTCCACCGCCAAATCAGAGATTTTGGATTTTGGCCTAATTTATCAATGCGCTGTTTATGGGAATCTACTGTATTCTAGCCGAAAGAAACCTCGTGATTGGGAAAACACTTGAATAGAAATCCAAACCTGAACTTGACAGTCAGATTCATGAATTTAGTCCCGAGAGGACATGTTTCTTCATTCCACAAAAAGTTTGAGTTACATCTGTCGAAAAGAATCTGTTAATGAGCGAAATACATTCTTCACTCTTATATAAAAAGCATTTTGTATCATATATCTCTTGGAATTATTACAAAACAAGCATTCGTATACACCCAAGGGAACAAATGTCCAAGAATAACATCCTTTATAAACGCTCACGCGTGCTTGGATTGTTATTTTTATTGCATTTTGACTAAAGAAATATATTCCTTGGTGACTATATTCGTTGAAATTTTTGTCAATTTCAGTTTTTTGAATTTCTGTTTGCATGAGTGGCTAGGCACTTACTATGCTATTTTATGATTAAGGCGACTCGCCAAAAGGGTGCTTTTGCAGTTTAGGCCAAAATCCAAAAGCTCTGTTTTGGAGATGGAGTTTATAAATTTGGACTGTCAAGATTGATACTCCAACTCCCAATGATATAAACTGATATAAACATTAAGGTATGTATCTTCAACTTGACGATCGAAAATTAATTTAGAAATTATTTCCGATTGATATAAGCTAAGTTCTTATCGCTGCGCCGATCAAATGTGTTTACTTTTTTCTGATATACCTCGTACAAGAATGACCTGTGATCAATTTTGGGCATAATTTTGTACGAACCCTTTTTGTCGAACTCTGCAGTAGTTTTCGAATGTTTTTATCTTTTTTCGTGTTTGATATTGTCCTTTGTCGTACTCTGTTAAGGTATGTGATGCTGAAAATGTGACATCATTGTAGAATTTCATAAAAATACCGAAAAATTGTTGGTAAGATTTACATTGCCTTTATTCAATGGCTTAGAAATTGATCAAAAAGTGTTCTCGTTGCAATTGTACAAAGATAAACAAGTAAATAATGTAACATATAAGCAATTGATTAAATTGATGAAGGTGACTATAATATGACCGCGATGGGCAACAAAAGGTCATTTACAATTTGTTGTCTATTGTTATGTATAATCTCTTTGATATTGCAGATTCCATAATACAGCATTGCAGCAAAGTACCGTGCGGTTAACGTGGGACGAACCTGACCAAAATCGCCTTCAAATGACCATGCGTAAATTCGATAAAGAAGAAGTTATGGATATGGATTTCAAAGCATATATCGCATCGTCATCCGAGGAGGAAGAAGGGGATGATACAACAGAGTCAAGGGCAGATAGTGATGGGAAGACAGAGAAAGGGGCAAATGAAGATAAGGATATTGAGGATGCCAGAGTTGAAAAATACAAGGTATGATCTCTTATGTTCTGAAGCTGAATTCGCAATTGAAATGAATTTTGTTGTGCGATGCGGCAAGCGTGTCAAAGTTGAATTACCTTAAAATTCTATTTAGCCTCCTCTTTATTAATCCCTCTCTCTCATAAGCCCTTCCCTTCTAGGCTGAATTTTAAATAGGCCTTCTCTCTGTCAGCCCCCCCCCCCACTTACATAAAATGCCATAGCTTACCAAAGATTTTCCATTTATTTTGCTGAATAACTTTACATGTTAATTTTGACATTGTTTGTAAAGGAAAACTGTGTCGAGTTTATGTATTTGGCTCGTGAAATTGTGTGTTGATTCCGCAAAATATGGGGCAAAAGAACTAAAAAGCTGTTATTCATAGCCTTGTCATTTGATTTTGTGAATAAGACCCCCTCTCTAATGAACCCCCTCTCTTTAAGCCCCTCTTCGGGAGCCTCCGATTTCAAATAGAACTTTTATGGCAATCCAAATTTTTCGCATTACTGCGCTTCATTGTTATCAGGAATGCGTCAAGTATGACGCACCGAATGTGAATTCAGCTTAACATGGCTTTAAAAGGCCCTGTTGCATCATGATTTTGGACTTTCTTGCAATGGCTTGCATGACAGGGATTGACCAACATGTATCGTGTATGCACTCACAGCGGAAAATTGATCATTGATCATTCATTTTCCGTTACATGGGGCTAAGTTTATGCAGAAAACTTCCTTGCAAAGCCACCGCAATCAACTTTCACTTGTACAATTATTCGTGTAACAGAGCCCTTGGCTGCTTGAAGCTGTCACATTTGAGATTTTAGCTGTGATGACATGACTTTTGTTATATTACACCACTAAAAAGTGTATAATGTTAGTTAACTGGGCTTCGTAATACGCTGCACAATGGTTTTGCGATGATTTGCCCAAGCATGGCTAGCTGATTGCTCAATACTAGCACAGCATTTCTCATGAAGGGCTCAATAATTCCTCAGTTCTCTTCATTATGGTTTCAAGTGGTTTTTACAATAGCTGTGGGTTACCTTAGTTTGGTCTACAGATGTATCAAAAATGGCTACCGATGGAAAAAGCTCAGTTATAAATGAGAAATAGTTTTGGAGAAGCTGGACACTGTGCTTGGATTTGATGCATAATTGGAACGAAATTGGTCACCAGGGAACTCGCAAACAAAACACAAGTAAGCCTTGCTCAAAATGAGAGAGCCCTTTTTAAGAAATTGTCCATATTTTATCGTTTGTAGAAAGAAAGACACTAACATAATAGACATATGGATTGTTCTGATTCTGTAATAAACGCATGAAACGTTTGCAGTAATATTCATAAATTATTCAAGTATTTAAATCACTATGTAATTCGATCAAATTTCTCTTTTGAATAATTTGAATTTCTCGACCAGTAGCCTTTTTGATTTACCCTGTGGATCAAATTCAAGCAAGCTGCTATCATGACGTCACATTGATGCATGCGTAACAAAGACCTTTAATCTTTTATCACCTTACGACTTATAACTAACGTAGCTATGAATGACCTATGAATGACTCATGGGAAAAATACTACGAGTTTTTAATCCTTTAAGGCGAAAAATCAATTTTGTACTATCCATTTATACCCAATATTTAATGCGCATTTGCGGGATTCACATGGGCGTAAATCTTTCGGTTTTAAACACAGATGTTGGCCTCGGGCTGAGACTGCATTTTAGCCTCATGCAATGCTCGTGGAGGAAACAGGGAGAGGTCTGTAAGGCAAACAGTTTAGTGCAAATATGCTGTAAAACAGTTAGGAAAGGTTCTAATTGACAGCCAAATTAAGCAGCAGAAGCTTTTGCTACCATATTGTTGTTTTCATCACAATCAGGGTGATTCCAAATTCGTTTGAAAAATCAACTGCATTCTAACATTTTTTAATTACTAGTGCTATTCAGTTTTACTCGATTATGTATTCAAATGTTTTCTGTTTCTGGAGCGTTCTGGTGCTGTGTGTTAAAGATTTTATTCGTAGTTATCTTCAAATCTTGGTACATAAAGACCGTCTAAAATTTTGCTTTCAAACCTCACTAGAATAATCAATATTGCGATAACGTAACATTGTGTGTTCCATAAAAGAAACCATATGGCTATTAGAATATTCAAATTTCAGAGACGGTTAAAACCTTTTTTAGCTAACAACCAAATGTTTTGTACAAACTGCAGCGAGGGAAACAGTTTTGAACAGTGTTCTTATTTGCATTTATCTGACGTGGTTTTGAAAATAGGAGAAAGACAAGACATGAATTACTTATTCCTGTCTACAAAATGATTGTTGACCTGGTATTCACAGTTTTGCTAATTCTGAGGCTATTTTGAGGCAGTAATGTATATTATCTTCTTCTCTGATTGAACATCACGTTCAAATAGCACAATTTTCAACCGTTTTCCCGGTGGTTATTGAACATCAAAAGATAAGATCCACACTAGAAGAAACAAGAATATAAACAGTGTGCTTGTATGGCCAAAGTATGGCCAAACAGAAAAGCCACGAAAATCTTATGGCATGGTCGATGAAAAAGGGGTTAAAAGTAAACAATTTTTGGTCAGAGAAGTGTATTTATTTTAGCTTTGGCATGCAGAGCCTCCAATGCTCTAGTACTTTATAGAAGAGTCTCATTTTTTTGTCGATATGGTTTGTCCTCCTGAATTTCTGGCAGATTGCTGCTCCAAGTGCTGACTTTATATTTTCTGATTAACTACTTCACCCTTAAATCTAACGACCAAAAACATACTTGCACTTGAGCCTTGCACCTTAGCAATGCCTGAGCTAAGAACGACATCGATCAAATTGCACCAATTACCTATAGTTTTAGGAAAAGCCAATGGATTCTTCGTTGAGATTAAGATAATGCATTTTGAATTATGAATAGATTCTCAAAATTAAATTAAACCCTCAGATGGACGATTGAGTTTTAGTTTTTCAAATCAGTGTTATGATATTAGGGTGTATACGTTTTCTGATTCACCCGGTACACATTCGGTAGTTGAAGCAAACGTCAAGAATTTGATTTTCAAGTAATTAAATTGTTGGCTTGACTGTTGACTTTACTTTATTTTACTTCCATACAATAAAACCCCGCGTATAAGAACCTACTATTCTGCAAGTCAGCCTGGATTCTTAAACAATGAATACAATGGATTGGTTCTTATAAAACAATTAAAAATTTCAGCCTGTAGGTTCTTAATCCAATAGGTTTTTATATGCGGGTTTTTACTGTAGTGCATTATTTGCTTAATAATGGAAACTTTCGTTATTTAGAAGCTCGATAAATAAGCTTTCATAATAGATTTTCTAGCAAAACAGTGGATTTGCTGTCATAAATTTTCTAACTCCTCGATGATGAACTTTATCCAACTCGTTTTAACTGTGGAAACTCCTAAAGTAAGTTTACGCTGCTTGTTAATTGGAAACTTTGATCGATGAAAACCTTTCATTATATGATATTTATGCACGATAATTATGCAGTTTGCATGATTTGCATAAGTTTAAAGACAGAGCTTACACTAAAATACTCTGTCACTGGAACGAACTGAATTACAGCAACAGCAGGAACATTATTTAGCATTGTAGAAGAGGCATTATTTATGTTAAGTAAACCCGGGTTGATGTTGATGGAAGAGGCTTCCTTTTAAAATGAAAAGTTGGATTAATAGAAACGATTTCCACCCGGGTTCGTTTACACCCTTATCGATCTTCAATTATTACCCTTCGATCTAGCTATTCTGCAATGAAGGTACAGACAAAGAGGTTAACCGCACGCACAAACGTGCTCATCGGATTCTTTGAAACATTGCTCATTGAAAGTGGCAGATTTAGTATTCATGCTAGAAGCTTGCAGAAGTTGATGACAGAAATCTACAAGTCAATCAATCATCTTAACCCATCGCTTGAATAGTATGGGAATTTCATGAAAAGAAACGTAACTTATAATCTAAGAATACAAAATCTTTGCAAACTGGTGCAAATAAAGATACAGGGCTTTGGGCAAGAATCACTGTCCTTTAGAGGGAGTTTGCTCTGGAACACCCTAGATGATGGTGTCAAAAATGAGCTAACATTTTCTGCTTTCAAAAAGAGGATCAACACTGGGGTGGAGACACATGCACCTGTAAAATATGCCGCTAATTATTGTATAAAGTATATATGTGTAGTCTTTTGTTAGCAGTTGGTTTGAATGAGTATGTTTTTTATTACTATTGTAAATACCAACTTTAAATATGCATAATAAAGAAATATGAAATGTGGATAGTGAAAATGCCCCATATTTTCAGTTTTCTCCTCCCGTCCAGCATCCTCTAATTTGTGCCTCTTCGGTGCCACAGATTTTTGGCTTGACTTTGTGCAAACACTTTGTTGCAATGAAACGATCACTCTTTAATCACATCATATTTTGCTTTCAGGCTCTCTTACACGAGATCGAAGCGAAAGATTCGAAGGACGACAAAGATCATCATATGGAAATCTCATGGGAGCCTGCACTTAGTGAAAAGACAGATGAAATCATCCAAAATAAGATAGAAAATGAGGAAGACAAGCAAATGACTCCATGGGAAAAATATCAAAAAGATAAGACGAGAAAAGGGAAGAAGAAAAGTCAGATTAAAAACAGGTATTTGTTTCTTTTCTTTTTCTTCAGTTGATGCAGGATGCACCCAAGGGTAGCAAATTTTTCACTGTGTACTGTAAGGTCTGTCGGATTCACCCGGAAGCTCACTTCTTTTCAAAAATCACAAAAGCTTGATCATGCTATCAATATTAAGGACATATTGATGCAGGTTATCATAAATATGATAAGTCCTATGGAGGCACCAGATCCATAAGACCACGAACAGCTTGTTGGCAGATACCAGGTTGCCCAAAAAGTACTCCTGTTTCACAAGTCACCAACATTTTATCATAACGCCGATCTTCAAAGTCTTTCTTTGGCAAGTAGATCAAAAGGCCAAATTATTTATCCAGGTATAGCTGATCTGTTGATTGGTTAAAAATGAGTGAATTTATCCCTTTTTAGGGCTGCCTGGTTTTGAAGCATACTGCAAAAAGCACCTTTGATTACCAGAGCAATTTTATTTTGTATATTAAGCCTCTAATTTGGTCATAAATGTCAGGAAGAAACGCAGACTATTATTGTAGGCTTGAAGATTGCGAAAAATCTCAAGATAATGGCTCTGAGAGGCAAGACTAACGATAGCTTGATAACGGGCTATGCTCGAAACGTCGTGCTTATTTCAATTGACATGAAAGTGCTTATATTTTACTTTATTTACTTGTTGCAACAAGAAGATTTTCAAGACTAACGATGTTGCTTGAAGAGTATAGCTCAGAGTGAGGTTTTTCAATGCGTTATTTCATGCCCTTTGAGTAATGACAACAAGCATTTTATCATCTTTAAATATGATTGCATCTTTGAAAAAAATGATCAAAAAGAAAATTTTGTGCTAAGTTTCATAATCTGCAACTGGATAGCCTGCATGCAGTCTCGACTGATTTCTTTTCTCCTCCATTTGAAACCTCCCTGAAAATAAAACAGTCGAGTCTGCTCGCAGGCTAGCAAATGGATTTACAAAAGCTTCTTTTGGAAGTTAGCTGAGAAAAGTGGTGTAGTGAAATTGAGGTACATGTTAGATTTTCAACAAAATTGTCAGATAAGATTAGGAAGACAGAGAAATACGGCCAATAAACTTTGCAATTATTTGACATGGTATGGTAAATTATATTATTGACAGTTATTTCCAATAATACCATTCGTTGATATTCCGGAAAATTTTAGTGTTATTCTTTGTACACACATTATGTACCAAATAGAGCATTCTGAAATTACTAAATTTCTATCCACTATGAGCTGTTCTTCGTGGCCATACGTGGCCATAGAAATATTAAAAAGGACACCTTTCTTTTTGCTACGTGTTCTCCACAGACAGAAAAGCTCAATCAAATACTTTCTGCTCAGCTACAATTACTTTTTCATGATATGCATGACATTTCAGACACTTCGATCACAGTGGTATGTTACTGGTAGGTTACTTTTATTGAGCGGTGACATAGAGAAAAATCCTGGCCCTAATTCTTTACATTTTTGTACGTGGAATCTGAACAGTATAAGTGCACATGATTTCCTCCGAGTCTCCCTCCTTGAGGCTTATAATTCTGTCTATGATTATGATCTGATAGGTATCGTAGAAACGCACCTTAACAGTACTGTTGATGAAAGTAAGATAGGCCTTGATGGCTACTCATTCCATAAAAGTAACTATCCGCAAGATGTTAAACGTGGAGGTGTTGGGCTGTACGTTAAAGAATCGTTCCCTGCCAGAAGGAGACCTGACCTCGAGACTCAACCTGAATGCATAGTATGTGAGATCAAACTCAACCGGAAAAAATTCTTTTTTGCCGTCCTCTATAGGAGTCCAAGCCAAACCCAAGTAGAATTCGAGGGATTTAGAAATAATTTTGAACTAATGTTGTCGAAGATGTCTGCCGAGAATCCTTTCAGTGTTATGATCACTGGAGACTTTAACTGTCGTTCCTTGCAATGGTGGGATGGTGAATTTGAAAACGAAGAGGGTAAAATCTTTGAGCCATTCACAGCTGACCTTGGCCTGAACCAACTGATCTCTGAACCAACTCACATTATGGGTGAGTCAAAGTCATGCATAGACTTGGTCCTTACAGATCAGCCCAATCTATTTCTTGAAAGTGGCGTCCACCCTTCTTTAGATGAACTGTGTCATCATCATATCATCTATGGCAAAATAATTGTAACAAATGTAGCTCCACCCCCTTATCGTCGTAGAATATGGTTTTACGATCGGGCAAATATCTTTGCAATCAGGAGGAGTATTGCCATGTTCAATTGGCAGGAAACCTTAGGTCAAATAAATTGCCCGGATCAGCAAGTTAAGTGTCTAAACGAGGCTCTGCTAAATATTTTCAGCAACTTCATACCTAATAGTCTCATAACAGTTAAGCCTCGGCAGGCACCTTGGATAACACAGTCAATAAAAAATTTTCTACGAAAGAAGAATCGCGCATATAGATCCTTTGTTCGGAGCGGCCAATCAGGAGAAAGATTAGAAGATATTCTGGGAATGATATCACAGGGAACTAAAATGATCGAGGATGCGAAGCAGAAATACCTGATGAAAATTGGTCAAACACTTTCAAATCCGAATACAGGTCAAAAAACATATTGGTCATTAATAAATAAAATTCTCAACAAAGTTAAAATTCCCATTATTCCACCTCTTTTGGAAAATGATATATTTGTCTTGGATTTTACAACTAAGGCAGAAATATTTAATGACTACTTCATACTCCAATGTACCGTTATTGATACGGGCAGTGCAGTTCCCAATGATGTTCCTTTCCATGCTCCGACATTGACCACCTTCCATATTTCCGATGAGAAAATACTAAAGATCATCCGGTCATTAAATCCTAACAAAGCTCATGGTTGGGATGATATTTCTGTGCGTATGATAAAAATTAGTGAAGAGGCACTTGTTGTTCCACTTAGGCTCATTTTTGAAAACTGTAAAAGTAAAGGCATTTTTCCACAAATTTGGAAACAGGCTAATATAGTACCAGTTCACAAAAAAAGCAGCAAACAACTGAAGCAAAATTATCGTCCGATATCCCTACTCCCAATTTTTGGAAAAATTCTAGAAAAGTTAATGTTTGATAGTCTCTATGAGCACTTAAATGTGAATAACTTATTAAATCCAAACCAATCCGGCTTCCGTCCCGGCGACTCTACAATAAACCAGCTATTGTCAATTGTCCACACGATATTCACTGCTTTTGACTGTAATCCCACTCTAGATGTTCGATCAGTTTTTCTTGATATATCTAAAGCATTTGACAGAGTGTGGCATGATGGTCTTATCTATAAGCTGCAGTGTTGTGGTATTCGCGATGATCTACTTCTAATCATTCGAAGCTTCCTTGCAAACAGAAAACAACGTACGGTTCTGAATGGTAAAACGTCAAATTGGGGTTCAGTTACAGCTGGCGTTCCCCAGGGTTCAATCCTTGGTCCTTTGTTCTTTCTTGTGTATATTAACGACCTGACCGAGGACCTTAGATGCAATGCTAAACTCTTTGCTGATGATACGTCCCTTTTCACTATTGCACATAATTCAAACGCTGCTGCTTCCGACATGAATCATGACCTAGATATCATAAAAGCTTGGGCGTCTAAATGGAGAATGTCATTCAATCCTGATCCAAATAAACAGGCTGTGGAAGTGACGTTTTCTACGAAAAGAGTCAAAACAGATCATCCTGATATTCTTTTTGGAGGTAACCCAGTGGTGAGAGTTGATGAGCACAAGCACCTCGGTGTTATATTAGATTCGAAGTTGTCATTTGCTAGCCATATACAAACAGCTCTTACTAAATCTAGACAGGGAATAGGTATGATCAAATACCTCTCAAAGTACTTGCCACGTCACACATTAAATGAGCTGTACAAACTCTATGTTAGACCGCATTTAGATTATGGTGATGTTATCTACCATACCCCAGCAAAAATCTGTGAATTCAGTCATGATACTATCTTGAATACCCAAATGGAGAAGCTAGAATCGGTTCAGTACTCTGCTGCGTTGGCAGTAACTGGTGCTTGGAAAGGGACATCCCGTGAGAAACTGTACAATGAGCTCGGATGGGAATCTTTGAACCTGCGACGCTGGAGCAGACGCCTTGTTATGTTTTACAAGATTGTAAATAACGTTACGCCAGAGTATACAAGGCATCCCATACCACAACTTGAACAGCCTATGTACTCTCTTCGTGAGCATCATGTCATTGGGCAAATAAAGGCGAGGACAGAGAGATTTAAAAACAGTTTTTACCCAAATTGTTTGAACGAATGGGACAAGCTCCATCCTGAAATTAGACAGGCATCCTCGCTAAGTGTTTTTAAATCAAAAGTATTAGCTCTAATTCGGCCCCCTTCGAAACCAGTATATGGGATTCATGACCCGAAAGGTTTAGCTATTCTTACACAGTTAAGAGTCGGCCTCAGCAAATTAAGTTCTCACAAATTTAGGCACAATTTTAGAGATACAATAGACCCGATGTGTCCTGCAAATGATGGTGTTGAGGACACGGAACATTACCTGCTGCTTTGCCAATCTTATGAAGAACCTAGACGCGAGCTTCTCAATGGTCTCAATGCCATATTGCCTCCTAGTGGATTTTCTAACCTCTCAAATGAATTATTAGTTGAACTCATTCTGTATGGCAATGAAAGGTTACAACCTGACGTTAATAAAAGAATAATCGAGGCTACTCTAAAATTCGTTCACGCAACAAAGCGCTTTTAATGTCTGCTGCAAACCCCCAATACATGGACACATCCTCCCTTTGTAAATGTTTTTGTATTAGTTAATTTTCTTCTTTAATGTTTAGATTTATAACTATATGTTAAATGTCCACAGGGTTGATATGTATTTCCATTCTCCTTGTGGCATCGTTTTTGTAATCTTTTGTAGTTGTTGTATTTTTATGAGATTATATAAAAAAAAAAAAAAAAGCTGTTCTTCCAAAGGTATCAATTCTCAGTCAAACTGTGCCAACCTCAGATTAAGTCAACTCCTTTTGTTATGAGCTAACAAAACAACCTACCGGGTGTGCCAAAATAAACTGTACACTTTTGGCAGGACTGACTTTCAAGATTTATAACTTAATCTTCAGCAGAAAGTCTGAATTACATTCTAAGAATTTTTGCAAATTTTTCCGTTTTCAGTTTTTAGAGATAGAAGAGAGTCTCTTAAAATTTTCTTTTTCGAAAACACTGAAAACATCGAAATACGTCGATCAAATTTTCTAAAGACTCAACATGAATGGAGAAAGAGAAAACGTTTTCAGGGTGATTTGGGGATTTAGAAATTGATTCGTGTAAACTTCTGCACGAGCGTTTTTTCAATGATTTACCTGTTGCGAAATTCTTTAGTAGTTACAATAAAGTGCCGCCCCAAGCCATCACAAAATCAAAAATTCAGCGAGACTCTATGCTTGCTGGCCTCATGACGCTTCCTTGTTTGTCCTTTTAACCCCCTTGACACAGAAACGCAACCTGCAGCAAAGTACAAAAGGAAAGACTTTTTTTTTATATATCAATTCTCCTAAAATTTACAATCTGCTAACAAACATTGACATTACGAGACGATAGCGCAAGGAGCATGAAAATACATTGCAACCCTGCAGCTATTACACTTAACCTAAATACTAATACAAACACTAATACGGGACTAATACTAAGGATAATAATTTAAATACAAGAAAATATACTAACAAAGAACTACACGAATAAAGAACCGATCTACAGTGATCTCTCCAGACACTGGACCCTCAAAGAAACCATGAATAAGTCATATCTCGTTAGACAAGGGTTCATTGGGCTGCGAATTTGTGTTCAACATTTCTTTATATCCTTGAAAATAATATTACATTTCTCCCATCGTACAGCAGATTACTATTAATCGATTTCTAAATCTAAAATCACCACGAGCAAGTTCTCTCTTTATCCATTCGTGTCGAACTTGATCGACGTCTCTTTTATCGTTTTCAGTGTTTTTTTAAAACGAACACTTTGAGAAACTCGCTTCTAGCTCTGAAAACTGAAGCAAAGAAATTTGCAAATATCCTAGAATCTAATTCGGGCTTTCTGCTAAAGATTGAATCATAAATCTTCAAAATTGGTCCAGTGTACGATTTATCATGGCCTGCCAAAATTGCATAGTTTATTTTGGCGCACCGGATACAATCATTGATATCGTCCAGAATAAAATCTTTCTGTCATCCCAGCTTGCCTCAAAGCAAAGGCAACACCAGGTAAATTTAACAGTTTTAAAACGTTGGTCGACTCAGAAAAATGTTTAGACGTTGCTGAGCGTGCAGGTTCCAACTATTCATCAGATTTCTACAAACTAATGATTGCATAGCTATCATATCCAATTAGATACAGCTAATCCTCATCCTGCAAACTGGCCTAAAAATTTTGCAATCAACTCTTTTCACAACTCAACGACGTGTTTACTTAAGACTGATGAAGACGGCTGAGAGACTGTGCTTTGCGCATGGAATTTTGTACAAGGCTCTGCATAAAAAGAGACATTTAAACAACGAGACAGTTGGGCTCAATTGACTTTGATAAATACATGCTGGGTTGAATAGCAAATTTGTTCAGGGATTTTAGACCTGTTTTCTGTGATGATATATTTTCATAAAATTGCTGGTAACTCAGGAATGATACAATCGATTTTGCCAAATCAAAGTTAAACGTTTAGGGACACTCTAAACACCTAGAGTAGTTAGCAAGATATTGGCTCAAAATCTATTGAACATTTTTCTACTTTTCCGTAAAGCTGAACCCAACGATAAAAGATCATTCAGAGCAGCTGTCTAAGCAAATTTAGTTTTTCGACTATACTTTATGTATGGAAGAACGTACGTACTATTGTAATTACATAGCAATTTCTTTCGAAATAGTTTTCAAACAACAAACAAGTCTTGGAAAACAGTTTACTCTGGCTCTCCGTTCTGTCATTTTATAAAGTGAAGTTGCTTGATAACTGATTAATTCGTCAAATAAAAGAACAATTACAAATTACAAATTAAAGCACTTGTTTCAAATAGGAAAAGTCAGAAATGTGGACTTCCAGACAAAATAGAATCTTTGATCTGTCTTAGGCCATTAAGCCATGGGGAAATGCGTTATACCGAAATATTTCTGAACTTTCAAAGTTTGGGTCATTCCAAATAAGAACAACAGATGCCTGTCAGGTGATGTTTTCAAAATTCCTTCTAATTTTTACCAAGGGGACCCAAGCATCGGAGAACCTCAGAAAAAAAAATTCAGCAAGATATCTCATTTGGTTCAGATTTTATGATCAATTGAATATTTAGCCAGTTGATGCAAATGTGTGTTTTTTCATGAGGTGGCAGATTCAACTTCAAATATATGGAAATCAAAATTTCTTATCCTAACTCTTTCTGCACTTGGTTATAGCACACCATAAATTCTTTTGGAAAATTAATGTTTCAGGTAATTGAAGACCACAATATTAGTAGAATATTGCTTCAAAGTTTGAACCAAGTATGATTTTGACCCCAAAATGTGTCTGGGGAAGGGATTTTGTTGTTGGTTTTCTGATCGATAAATGTCATGGCACTTTTCAGCTTTATGGAATAGAATATTGATCTACCCCCAATGCTACATTTCAAACGGCCAAACGGTTTTCGCGAAATTCCTTAATCCAGGGGGTTGCCAAGTCTGTCCATTTTTGCCTAAAAGCCTATTTTTCCATATTTTCAAACAGCATCTTGCAAAAATCTTGCAACACTGAAGATAGCTATTCATATCACCCAAATGTGCACATGTAGAAGTTCTGAAAAAGTGTAGAAACCAAGAAAATTTTGATCTGACATGAGAACAATAGCTCTATCAAGATGGATGCACGCTCAAAATGGCTAAATTCAGCCAACTTCAACGGGCTAGAAATCTTGTGTCCCAAGGAGGTACATGCCTGCAATTTTTTACATGGACTCCTGCACCTTAGAACTGATGCTCTTGCAAATGTGAAAGCCAAACGGGGTCTGGAAGAGTGTCAAATAGCAACATTTGCCAACACGGGGGGTAACATGACAAATGAAGATTTTTAAGGCGGATTTTTTCATAATGCAATTATTTACGCTTTTTTCCAGAAGAAATCATTTTAGGAAGTTGTATAATGAAATTGATTGCATCTGAATATAGATACATTTTGTTCTTGTGCTATAGTTGTTCAAAACAGGGGGTATCCTCATGTCTGTCCAAGACCAAACTTGCATCTATTGGCATAGAATTTTCCCAAAGATGGAATATCGTGCAAAAAGACACAATTGGGTCATTCCAAATAAGAACAACAGATGCCTGTCAGATGATGTTTTCAAAATTCCTTCTACTTTTCACCAAGGGCACCAAAGCATCAGAGAACCTCAGAAAAAAATTTCAGTAAGAATATCATTAACCAATCCAGTGAAAGTAAAGTAAACCAGTTTGTTTCCTATTGTGTCTTTTTGCACGATATTCCATCTTTGGAAAAATTCTATGCCAATAGATGCCAGTTTGGTCTTGGAAAGACCTTAGGATACCCCCTGTTTTGAACAACTATAGCACAAGAACAAAATGTATATATATTTGGATGAAGTCAGTTTCATAATACAGCTTCCTAAAATGATTTCTTCTGAAAAAAGAGTAAATAATTGCATTATGAAAAAAATCCCCCTCAAAAATCTTCATTTGTCATGTTACCCCCCGTGTTGGCAAATGTTGCTATTTGACACCCTTCCAGACCCCGTTTGGCTTTCACATTTGCAAGAGCATCAGTTCTAAGGTGCAGGAGTCCATGTAAAAAATTGCAGGCATGTGCCTCCTTGGGACACAAGATTTCTAGCCCGTTGAAGTTGGCTGAATTTAGCCATTTTGAGCGTGCATCCATCTTGATAGAGCTATTGTTCTCATGTCAGATCAAAATTTTCTTGGTTTCTACACTTTTTCAGAACTTCTGCAGGTGCACATTTGGGTGATATGAATAGCTATCTTCAATGTTGCAAGATTTTTGCAAGATGCTGTTTGAAAATATGGTAAAATAGGCTTTTAGGCAAAAATGGACAGACTTGGCAACCCCCTGGATTAAGGAATTTTGCGAAAACCGTTTGGTCGTTTGAAATATAGCATCGGGGGTAGAGCAATATTCTATGTCATAAAGCTGAAAAGTGCCATGATATTTATCGATCAGAAAACCAACAACAAAATCCCTTCCCCAGACACATTTTGGGGTCAAAATCATACTTAGTTCAAACTTTGAAGCAATATTCTACTAATATGTTGGTCTTCAATTACCTGAAACATTAATTTTCCAAAATAATCCATGGTGTGCTATAACGAAGTGCAGAAAGAGTTAGGAAAAGAAGTTTTTGATTTCCATATATTTGACCTTGAATTTGCCACCTCATGAAAAAACACACATTTGCATCAATTGGCTAAATATTCAATTGATCATAAAACCTGAACCAAATGAGATATCTTGCTGAAATTTTTTTTCTGAGGTTCTCTGATGCTTGGGTCCCCTTGGTAAAAATTAGAAGCAATTTTGAAAACATCACCTGACAGGCATCTGTTGTTCTTATTTGGAATGACCCTATGAGTACATTCCCACGGGAGCAGATGATCCATTCTTCACGCATGATGATAATGAGACAAACATAAAAGAATCCAACAATAAAAAGAAGAGAAACAAGAGATTAAAAGCAAAGGAAGGTTTAACAGAAGAGGAGAAGGAACAGCAGGCACGTGAGAAAGTAAGCTCTTATTTAGCATGACTCATCTTATTACATTTTTAAAATACTGTTGAAGAATAATCAGCCAAGAAAATGTTAGGTCTACTGCTGTTTTTGGTTTCAAACTCACGTAAATGTGCTCACTCAGGATGATTTGTAAACCATTTTGGGCGAACAATCAAATGGGATTTCTTTTTTCAGAAAGAAGCAAAGATTCAGAACATGAAACTCTGACTATCAAACCCCCTGGGGGGGGCTATTTAATTTAGTCGACTCTAATGTGGCTTGAAAGAGAGGGGGGCTTATTCATATAGTCAAATGGCAAGGATATTCATGACAGCTCTTTAGTTCTGTTCGCCCCATATTTTGCGGAATCAGCATCCAATTTTACGAGAGAATTACACAAATTCGACACAGCATTATCCCAAACCATGCATGATTGACATGCAAACTCGTTTAGATAAATAAATGGACAATCTTTGGTAGCCTCTGGCATTTGTTATAAGTGGGGGGACTTATAGAGAGGGGGCTTGTCTGAAATTTTGGCTTAGAAGGGAGGGGTTTATCAAAGAGGGGGCTTGGCGGAGAGGGGCTACATAGAACTTTTATGGTGTTCTAAATTTCCATTGCACGCCCATTACACGGCATTTTTCCTTCGTAGGACGAATTAGAACTGCTCCTTATGGATGACAAAGAAGACAAACAACATTTCAATATGAAGCAGATCCTAGACAATGAAAAAAGGAAAAAGAAGAAGAAAAGAAATAAAAAGGAAAACACAGACCAGACTGCAGATGACAACTTTGAAATCGATGTACAAGACAAAAGATTTAACGCTCTTTTCAATTCTGCGGACTACAGTTTGGATCCGTCGGATCCTCAATTCAAGTATGTATCTGCCAAATCCTTGATTCATTCTTCGCCTTCTTCGCATATTATTGCTGTTGTTTCTTTTGATGAGCTATAAATTGTTAGAATTCTTCATATTGTTAAAGATTCCGTTTCAACTAGCATTCTTTTCATGTGTCATCTCTTGGTTGGCCTTTGCAGTCGCCATTTTCATGGGCCATTCAAATTGTGACAGCAAAGGCCAGCCAAAAGATAACACATGCAAGGCACCATGATGGTTGTAACACCTGAACAACATTAGTGCTTTGTGGGAGCTTGTTGATTTTTGTCCAATACAGGAACCCGATAATCGCCTGCAAAGCACTGATTTCGTTCAGGTGTCTTTAAAGACTTGAAATCTTGTTGAAAACAGGACATTATTTGCTGACAGTTTCATCTGACACTAGTCACAATAAATTATCAGGTAAGACAACAATGAAACAGATGTATCCATTATTTAAAAACTTGTATTACAACGACTCGGGGATGAATGTTTCCATTTGAGTTGGGAAATCCCCAGTAAAAGTTCCCAATCTGATGAGGACCAACATTCAGTGAAAACATTGTCAAATGGAATCTAAAGAAAGGAAACGGTGAAGGACATGGTGGGAAAAGAGAGAGAACAAGTAAAGAAGAGGAGAGGAATTAAATAAATACAACTAAGAGCAAATAAAAACCGCAAAGAGAGAACAAGGCACCACAATAAGATAACTGAGGAGGAGATTTCAGACACTATAATTCAAAGGAAAATCGAACCATATATCATTGCTGTGAATCATAATTCCAATTGGAAGTCTTTGTTAACCAACATATCTACTAACTGCTTCATAGGATCTTTTCGGACTCTACCAGTGCATGAAATCTGCCCATGATATCGTTGGCTCATCTTTGTTGATATGTGATTTGAGACCATATGTTTCTTCGCATGTATGGTTATTCAATACAGCTTGTTTTTTCCTTTGCCTTGTGAGGACCAAGTCTTGACCTCCCAAGTAAAAATTAAAAATGCTTAGAAGAATACTTACCCCTGCAAAGACTATGAGACTAATTTAGCTTTTTTTTCGATCCACAGAAAATCAAAAGCCATGGATAAAATAATCGTGGAAAAACAGAGAAGAAGGAAAGAAGGCCACAAGAACACTGACACAGGTAAGTGCAAAAATGAATGCTAACCAAGGTCCTTTCCTTTATTCGGGGTGTAAGTGCGAAAAACAAATCAAACGGCAGCCGACCGGGAAAGTATGGGAGACTGTGGGCCATAATAAATTCGTATGGTTTGAAACAACGGAACATTTTTCAAATAAGAAGAGATGGCAGAGACAGAAAAAACGGGGGAAAGCTCGACAAGAAAAATAGGTAGTATGAGAAGGGCAGGGGGGGTCATGAAATGGTCATGTTCGTGAAAGCAATGCCAAATGAAGAGTTGGCCAAAGAAACATGCATGTTGAGATTGCGAGAAGACCGTTTGGGGCCTGGAACGAGGTTGGTACCTATGTATAATATAAAGACAAGGAGCGCAACTTATTTCCAAACAGAGCAGCAGCAACTGATTTCTTTTCACCCGCTTTGCATCAATATTTATCCAAACTTGCAAAACTACACATCAAAGGGTTTTTTTTTTTTTTCTATAAATTCAATGTTAACAATTTACAATTTACGAATTACCTAAGATTACAAACGAGCTACCATACAATACTAACAGAAACGATACCAAGGGGAGCAAAAGATCATGACTACCCCAGGGCCATCACATGAAGGAGATAAACTAAAATACAACTAAATATATAAGAAGCCCCCTAGCTATTCAGAAAAGAATTAGAATTGAACGATATTTTGCAAATGGAATTTTCGAATGTACGCAATAGTGATAGAAGCTTTATCGCCACTCAATCGAAAGTCGCGTATGAAATGTATGAGAAAGACGCTCAATCCAGGCTCTTTTGTAGAATAGCTAAAGGGTGTGTTACGAAAAGCTACTTACAAACAAAAGAACAAAAGAATAGAGGAACGGGACTCGGCGAACAAGAGACTTTACGAATATGGACTTGGTATGGTGGTTGAGTTGCATTTAGCTAGATTTCTGTGATCTTAATTGAATCGACCGCTTGTGTGGATGTATTGTAGAGTCAAATCGAGTATATTTCTGTTGACGTCATTTGGGAGGTCTTTGTCACCATACAATTAAAGCTGCGTCAAAACTTCATTTGAAAGGTCGATATATCCGAATGGTCGTAGTAATGCAAAAACTCCAGCGAGAAGGTCTCGACGCTGATCCTCAAACGATGGGCAAAGCAACAAAAAGTGCTCCGTGCTCTCAACACCATCGTTAGTAGGGCACATTAGATTTATGGTATCCCTAAAATTGTGCTTAAATTTGTGAAGGCTTAATTTGCTAAGACCCACTCTAAGTTGAGTAAGATAAGATAAGCCTGTTGGGTCATGGATTCCAAAGACAGATTTAGTAGGGGGCGAATTTTCGAAAGCAACTTTTTCGTGAAGATAGCAACTGATGGTGAAGTTCTAATTTCCGGACATAGTTCATTCCACTCAGACAGGCAATTTGGATAAAAGCTAGATTTGAATGTTTCTGTCCTTGCCCTTATTCGTCCAACGACATCCTGATTGCGAAGAGGGTACTGTGACTGCTGAAGCTGTGGGATTAGATCTATTGTATTTTCAGGCTTCAGATTATTTATCATTTTGTAAAACAACGTAAGGCGTCTACACCATCTTCGGGAACTCAGTGACTCCCAACCAAGCTCTGCGTACAGCTTCTCGCGTGACGTTCCCTTCCATGTTCCCGTGACAGCACGGGCAGCAGAATACTGAACGGAATACTGAAAGTGTTGCTGATTTATCAGGCAACATTCTCAAATTTCTTTCTGCTTGAATGTTTTATCAATACTCAACTAATTCAGCGGCTAAAGCTCATGTAGTCGGCCTTAATTGTCTTTCTCCCTAGACTTATGGCATAAACAAGGGACGAAATGCCATAAGTCTACTTTCTTCCTAGGCTCTGTAGCTACCTCTAAGCCCAAAATTCGAACGTGAGAACTCGACAAGATTCGTCACAGAAATCTTCATTTACCTCCCGTTATTTGCCGATAAACTTACGTTGCATATCAAAAGAGCGGGGGAAATGAAGATTTCTGTGACGAATGTTGTCGAGTTCTCGCGTTCGAATTTCGAATTCTGGGCTTAGAGTTAGCTACAGAGCCCAGGGAGAAAGATAAATAAGGCCGACTTCATGAACTTTACCCGCTGAATTAGTTGAGTTTTGATAAAACATTCAAGCAGAAAGTTATCTAAGAATGTTGCCTGATAAATCAGCAACAGTTTGATGTGTCGCTTTGCAAGTTTGGATAAATATTGATGCAACGCGTGTGACAAGAAACAGTTGCTGCCGTTCTGTTTGAAAATAAGTTGCGCTCCTTGTCTTTATATTATACACTCCCGTCACGAAAGTATCCGGACAGCCGAAACAAAATGGCGTCGAATTTGACCGTTGGCCCTTCGACCTCCAAACGGTTCAACCGTTATGCGGCCATTACAGGGAGTGGAAATAAACGATTTTACCCCCAAAATTGTGTTTATCGATCACGCAATCAAGGAAGAAATAAAAAATTGAAAAACAAAGCAAGATAAACGTGTTTTGATAATAAAACATGAAATTAGCTGCGACGATAAAATGTAATCGATAACAAAGTAGCCTCCCAACTTAGAACTGATATTTAAGATACTCTTCCAAATAATTCGTTCACTGGAATAGCATCACTTGGTGTAGAAAAGTCTGAAATTTGCAAATATGAAAGAAAATTCAAGTAAAATCCAGATATAATGAAGTTATAAATGAAAAAAGAAACAGTTGCTGCGATCGAGGTAAGGTTTTGTAACAACAGAATTATTGCAATCAAACTCAATACCAAATTTTTGCAAAGAAAATTCGTTAGGGACTGTATACTTTTGCTCAGATTGATTCCCCTATGTAAGATGTACAAAATGATACCAACTTTAGGCCAACCTTTGGCATTAATTATATTTTTGAGGCTTTGATACAAATTCAAACTTACCTTGGCAAAGATGATATCGCAACCCTACAGTGATGGGAGACTCAAATTTAATTTTGCCATTTTATAGCCAAGTGTCTTTTTGCTATCATTCACATGATTCCTAAAACTGCGATCTTTTCTGCTTCATTTGACATAAAATACAATCTTCTCCTGCCATGTAGCAGCCCCCAAGACTGGAAATTTGTTGAACGTATTGTCTTGTTTTCGATTGCTTTTCCTTCTCACAGCTAAATTCATATTTTGCTATCAAAACACGTCATTTTGCTTTGTTTTTCATTTTTTTTCATTTCTTCCTTGATTGCGTGATCGATAAACAAAGTTTTGGCGGTAAAATAATTGGTTTCCAGTCCCTGAAATGGCCGCATAACGGCTGCACTGTTTTGGGGTCGAAGGGCTAACGGTCAAATTTGACGCCATTTTGTTTCAGCTGTCCGTATACTTTCGTGACGGGAGTGTACATAGGTACAGTAAGAACCCGCGTATAAGAACGTAGTCGATTAAGAACCTACAGGCTGAAATTCACACATTTTCAATTGTTTTATAAGAACCAATCCATTGTATTCATTGTTTAAGAACCCAGGCTGATTTGCAAAATAGTAGGTTCTTATACGCGGGTTTTTACTGTACTGCAGTACAGTACTAAACTAACGTAAAACGCAAATCCAAACGAACGGTATTTCAATTATATTGATGGCTAGCCTTCTTCGTTGAGGCGCTGTATTTGATTGATCAAGAGCAAGAACACACACAAAAATAACAGAATAACTGTCATATGAGACAAAGGCAAGAAAGGTTGATATGCAAGTACTTTCGTGGACTTACTACAAGTCTATCTTTTGGTCCATAAAGAAAATGATATCTTTTTCTCCTCTCGTGTTTTGCGTCTCTTTTTCACGAACCAAAATAGAGACTTGTAGCAAGTCCAGTACTTTCGACAAGAGATTCTACGGAAAGATAAGGATCTTGATAATTCATGCGTTAGAATATTAGAAGACCCCCTCACCACACACAACACGTTGGGCCTCCTGTGAACGAACATCAGAAGAACACAAAGATCTACCTCAATGCTCACTGAGAACAGAATTTAATTTTTTTACATTCCATCAAAAACTTACAAAACGAATTACTAATTACACCACTTACAAAATACTATAAGCTACTACTAAAACAATATCATTAGCAGCGAAAAACAATGACTATCTCGTGGCAACATAAAACAGTAAATACGAACATAACGCTATACGTAACTACTAGAGAAAGAAAAAATAGCACTTACTAAAAGAGAGATGGTATGGTGGTTGCATGATTTAAGGATTCGCTAATCAAACTGGCCAGTTTTATGCATAAAACGTAGAGTTAAAAGAAGTATATTTTTGTCAAGATCATCTAGAAGATCGTTATCACCATGCAATAAAATCTTTAGTAGAACATCATTTGAAAGATTGGTATAACCATGTGATCGTAATAAAGAGATAACTCCAGCGAGAAGATCTCTTCGTAATACTTCAAAGGGAGGGCAGAGCAACAAAAAGTGCTCAGAACAGAATTTTTAAAGTGTAAGCGTGTTTCCAATTCCGGTTATTGATACAATTTTGGTATGAAGCTACCTGAATACAAGTTTTCAAATAGTCTATTTCGTTCCAGAGAACTTTTGATTCTGCGTCCGGATAGCCTCTTTGGATACCCTGTAGAGTCATGTCATTGCTTCTTACGTTCTCTTTGAAGAGGGAAACTACCGGTAAATCAAAAATACTGTTTGCGTTTGAAAAAATTAACGACACTCGAAAATTCAATTTACGTTTAATTTTTCCTTTGGAGCATCACATCAAAGTTAAATTGAATTTAGGTGTATTGATTATCCTATCAACGGCTTTCAATAGGCGCCTTTCGTAAGTTTTATTGGTGACCTGGTTTTGAAGCATATTCTTAAATTGTACATTCGTATGCCAGAAAATTCTCTCGTAACCATGTACGTACAAATTAAAACTTAACGAGATGTCGTGAATTACGAATCCTTGGCAAGGTTTACGATGTTTTCTAAAGCCTATGCCGCAAAATCTGAGTTTGGCATAATTTAGCATGATTGTTGTTTTTGCTCATAATTATTTGGTGTTTGATATAACTGAAAAGAGGGGGTTTTGAAGATAGACATCAAAGCGAATTTTGCGGATTCTTCAGACGTCGAGCACTTTTTCTGACAAACCAGGGATATACTGAAAAAGCTGCATAAAACTTTACATTGAGATTCGATATAGTTTTCCTGGTTTTCATTTTAAAAACACACTTCGAGTGAGCTTATTTATTCAAAGACATCGAGATACTACCGGGTGAGTCAATGAAAAGAATCCCCGTTTGAAAGGTCACGGTCAGCAAAGGTCACGGCTCCCTGGATATCAAGACGATTATATCAGCAAATATAGAGTTTAATGGTAGACATGTTCAAATCCATTTTAAAATTTACTTGACTGAAATCGGCCTATCCGTTCTGAAATTATGAGGGATTTTATCGAGAAAGCCTCTTCAAGAAACCTTCAAAACGTGCCCAAAATCACGAACAAATTTCCCTGACATTTCTACCTTACAAGGGCCTCGCATCACAGCAATGACTTCTTCGTGTTTTAGCACGTACTATCCTCTTAGCAGGATGAACAAGTCTTCCCCCTGGTATCAACAACCTATTCAGGGGGATTCCACTCTCCCAAGAGGACAAAATTCATGAATACATGTGAGTGTCATCACAGGAAGGAAAACCAAGGCAAATTTGCTCATTGTTTTCATTCGTTTTTGAAGGTTTTTGGAAGGGGTTTTCTGCAGAACATCAACCATATCCACGGGAAGGAATGGCCGATTAAATCCGGATAAACTACTGAACCTAATTGAACATATTGGTAATAAAACAAGACAGCTTTCAACATTAGTGCTTTGATATTCAGGAAGCAATGGCCTTCCAAACGGGGACTCTTTTTATTGACTCACCAGGTACAATTTGCCAAATTATCCAAACTCAATACAGATGCAATGGAAACTCTACCTGGTGAATAATTCAATAATCCTTATCAACATCTGTTGGGGAACGGGATGAGATTGAATTAATATCACAGACAAAGTCAAACGCCTTTGATCTTTACCGCTTTTCAGACTTTCGCTCGTTTTCTTCAGACCATCACATTGGTTGTTTTGTCTCATAGATATTTCGTATTAGGGTGATATTCGAAAATGATTATCATCACTAGCCTACGTCGCAGGCTGAATTCCGAAAGGACGCTATGCCATCACAAGCCCATAATGAAATACTCCTGGAAATGTATCCAGGTTTAGACACATCAGGAAAGAGCCTACAACTCTGTGTAATTACGAGAACTAATGTAGCAGTCGCAGTCGCCAATATTTTGCTTAGCAGCCTGTATACTGTAAAATTGTGTAAGTTTCCTTTTTGTCTATGTTGATAATACATGGGTCAAACAGTGGGAATGTGAGAAACTAAAAGTTTTGTAAAAATGCATTTCATTTCCAAAATTGTTCATGATACTATCAGTGTAAGTCTGGCGGATTTTCTCCGGAAAGAGCCACCCCCTTCTAAGATCATTGGATTCTGTGCAATATGGATTTCAAGTCATCATCCCACAGGGAGCCCACATAAAAAGTAGTAAGAAAGCAAACGAAATGCGGCTTCTGCGAGTGAGATACGGCAAAAGCAGCTTCTGTGGAGGAGCAATGTGCGCTTGGTGGCTTTGCGGAGGAGAGAGGAAAGAGCGGGGGAGAAAAATTGCGGAGGAGTTTTTCTCCCCCGCTCTTTCCTCTCTCCTCCGCAAAGCCACCAAGCACACATTGCTCCTCCACAGAAGCTGCTTTTGCCGTATCTCACTCGCAGAAGCCGCATTTCGTTTGCTTTCTTACTATTCTTTATGTGGGCTCCCTGTGATCATCCTTAGTAGTGTTTCGCGGATACGCGGATGCCCCCAAAGATCTTCGCCTATTCCGTTAATCAGCGAGCGAATCAGAGTTAACGCCTTTCCATTGTGTATCCCAAAACATGTCCTTAGAAAATATGGAATCATAAAATTTGTTTTTTCTTGTGAGATTCATTGAAGGGAGGCTGTAAACTGGCCCGGGTGAAGCTAAAACTATAGTCTATTTAAATTGTTAACTTTGACACGTTCTGTTTCATTGTGTGGCTAAAGAAACAATGGGTGTATGGACGTTTCTTTGGCCTCTTTATAGTGGTGACTCGACATAACTACAGGGTGTCCCAAACAAATCGTTCGACCTTTGATTGAATATTAAGAAATAACGATGAAATGAATGGGCTCCTGGTCAGATATCCATGTTCCTGAGATCTGAAATCGATTTTGGACACCAGAATCTTGCAAATCCGCTAAAAATTCACAGAATTACGAGCCTTTGAAGTTAAAATTTCTGCGAAAGCTGAGAGTAGACGCCTCTAACTGAGTTGTTTTGCAGAAAGACGCCCCAAAATTGAGGTAAAAGAAGACTATCCAATTTCATACCTCTCCGACGATATCAGAGTTAACCAAAGAGGACTTTGAAAGTAATTTAATTCTTGTAACAATTGGGAAAATGTGCTTAAGAATGCCAGTGTCCGAAAACTTTGAATGAAAACTTAATCGATGAGAGACTGGGTCATTTCAAATTGTGCTCAACAGGATTCCTCTAAGAAGCATCCATAACCTTGATTTAATGTTAGAGAAAGTAAGTTTATCGAAAGTACTTTCCAAATTCCATTTTGAGAACTTCAAAAGCTTGTAACTCCGTGAATTCTTAGTGGATTTGCGATATTCTGGTGTATAACAGTAATTTAACATCTCAGAAACATTTTGATTGTACCACGGAGCCCGTTCCTTATTTCGTTATTGTTTAATATCCAATGAAACGTCGAATGTTTCTTTCGAACACCCTGTATGTCGATTTCATTTAAACAAGTAACACTGTAATCTGTTAGGATCATAGTTTTGGTTCTTCGTTTAAAAGCTAACATCTTTTTTTAAAAAGTTATCTCTAAGGCACCTAAAATCAACTCAAAACAAGGTATTTCCAGAATTCGTTTATGTCTTGCTTCGTTGATTCCTAAGATAAGACAGAGAACAAATTTTTATAGAAATTTTGGCTTATGTAATTTGACGAAAATCAGCATGAAACTGTGATGATTTATCAAACAAAGAAATATTTAACGCATAGATAAGCAAATATGACCTCGTAAACGTTACGGCAGTATTGTCTGTAAATTGACGTCAGTTTCAATAGGTGTGTCCATATTTGAACAATATGTCTTCCTTCTAATGCTGCAAAGTGAAGCTTTGATGTTGTCTTATTATTGGATATCTTTCAAACTTTAGGCCAAGAGGAAAGAACAGCATCGCTATCAAAGAAACAATTAAATCCAAGGTAAATATATGCATTGTTGCGTCTAAAAGAACTCACTAATTTCTTTAGAAGTTGGTCATTGATTTTTTGGAATCTGTGTACATAGAATTAGAAAACCAGGGCTATGTGGACAATTAGAGTTCGTTCTGTTACTTAAACTCTATTGTTCTACATCGCTTTCTCACAATGTTGTGATAACAGGATTGTTGGGTTATCGACAAGCTAAGTTGTGAGCCTCGAAGAATCCCTCCCGAAAAGGGCTGTTGATCGCATGCGCAGGTTTGCGCATGAAAGATTTGTTTCACTTGGGTAACATGCAACTTAGTTTTACCGTTGAGAACAAGAAAGAAAGAATAGCCTCAATGCGCATAACATCGTGAGCCTCAACGTTTATTCGCTCACAATAAAGTTGACACACAATGGGGTCAAAGCAATATGGTCAAAACTTCGTCTCCCCAACAAAGAAGCAGATAAGATTTCGTAAAAATAGCATCAGGTCCTTTTGACTGACGCGCCATTTCAAAGCGATTAGCAATCACAGACAAAGAAAATTCTCTAAAGCAGCAAATCAAACAAGCAGTCTCGAACGTTGCCCTGAAACCAGTATGGCCAAATGTCGCCTCGTGCACGCGAAAAAACTGTTAAGGAAAGCCATTAGTATGCAGGGTGAAAAATTTAAATTTCTCTGGATCGAAAGGTCTAACATATCTAGCTAAGAAGAAACAAAACTAAGGTTATATAAAGCGAAACGAACGAATAAAATCTAAGTTAGACACTGTGAGACGTGGGGTTCGAGTTATTGACAAATTCGTTTCTTTTATTATGTAAAGTCAGAATAAATGTCAAGATATCTTGAACTAATTCTTTATTGATAAAAAGGTATTGAAACAGGCTATTTGGTTTCAAGAGTTTGCAACTTGGAAATTGGTTCACGATTTTTGACATGAATTTCACACGAATGTCATTATAGGCTGAACAATCACTTAAAAAATGGAGTTCTGTTTCGACGGAATTATGATTGCAAGATTGGCATAGCCTTTTCTCTCTCGGGACAACAGGTCTTGAATGTCTACCCTTCTCAATCGCTAAATTGTGATCGCTTGTACGCAATTTGGTTGTCAGTATTCTTGTTTTTCTGATCGGACAATCGAGATAAGTTTCATATACAAACTCTTTATCGATTTCAGCAAGGAAAGTACCTTTTGGGGTTTCGTGAATTTTAGATTTCCAGAAGGATCTGTAAGCTTGTCTTAACGAATGTTTCATAGTAACTTTAGAGAAACTGGATACAGAAGAGGTGGATGTGAAGTGTTCTATATTCTGCAGATGGGTTAGGCAACTCAGGTTTAGTGGAAGTTCTTTATTCATGAGAAGTGATTGGTAGACTAGGCTTTCTGAGGGCATATTTTCAATATGGCGGTAAAAGGAGATGAAACGATTATCAGCTGCGAGTTTAAGGGGGTATCTTCCTAGTTCACCTCTTGCTAGAATGTTGCTTGTAGATCTGTTCACCCCAAGGATTCTTTTGCAAAAGTTAAGATGCATTTTTTCTATTTCACATAGGTCCCATTTGTCAAGGTCCATGTAATCAAAAGAAGCCCAAACTTCTGAGCAATACAACAGGATTGGAGATAATAGGGAATCAAAACGTTTTAGACATACTCGGATCGGTAGTTTCTTGAATTGGTATTTGCTATTAAGAGAGAAGAATGCACGATTTGCTTTGTTTCTTAAGTCAACTAGAGCAGTACGAAAGGATCCACTACAATTGATAGTAATACCCAAGTAAGTGTATTCAGAACATAGAAGGTCGAAGTGTGACTGACTTTATTTTTCTTTTGGAAGGTGAGACATTTTGTTTTTTTTTTCAAGTTTATGGATAGCTCCCAGGACTCACAGAATTCTTGGAGCTTGTCAAGCATTGACTGTAGCCCTTCTTCAGATCTGGAGAGAAGTATGAGGTCATCGGCATACATCATACAACTGATGCTTGAACCATTCGGTAGACCTAAGGGAGATGAATTGCAGAGTGCAAGGTTAGGGACAAGGTCATTGAGATAGATGTTGAAGAGTGATGGGCTAAGAGGGCAACCCTGACGGACACCTTTTAAATAGGGGAAAAATTGTGTCATCATGTTGTCAATTTTAACGGAGCATAAAGTTTGTGAATACATATTTTTTAAGATCGAGAGAAAGTTTCCCGTAATGTTTAGTTTTTCTAATTTATGGAAAAGACCATTGTGCCAGACGGAATCGAAAGCTTTTCTAAAATCCACAAAACATGCATAAATTTTTCCTCTCGGTTGGTGATGCACATATTTATTAATTAACGATTTCAATGTGAAAATGTGATCAGATGTTCTGTGATTTTCCATAAAGCCTATTTGAGCGGAGTTAATTATCTTATTGTCCATGAGAAATGCTTTTAGCCAGTTATTTAGAGCAAGGCAGAACAGTTTCACCAGACAGCTAATAACACATATAGGTCTGTAATTTTCCGGGTCCATTTTATTACCAGATTTGTGAATGGGCGAGATGACACTTTTGCACCATATCGACGGCACACATCCACTTTGTAAACAGAGGTTTAGTAACTTAAGGAACGCTTCTTTCATCAGAGGAAAACTAGTTTTAATCATCTCATTCGAGATTTGGTCTAGACCTGTTGCTTTGCCATTTTTAAGTTTATTGATACATTTATTCAATTCAGTTTCTGAGATAGGTGCATTTAGCGATAAGTTTACATTTTGTGCTTGAGACTGAGAGTTTGCCGGAAAATTAGGGGATGACTTTTTGCAGTTGTTTTGAAATAGCTTGGTATAGTATTTTTCCCATATATTGCCATCTTTTAAAGTTGGGGCAGAAGAAGAAGGGGCCCCATTGTCATGAAAAGTTTTCCATCTGTCCCAAAATTCTTCCGGTTCGGAGCTCTGTAATTCATTGATTTTGTTCTCCCAAAATGATTTCTTCTTTAGTTTACATCGGTTAGAGAATGTTTTGGACAAATTTTTACATTTTTCCCGACAAGTTACGTTCTCTGGATTGTTATGTCTCTCTTTCAAGGAATACCGCAGTTCATCTTTTAGTGTCTTACATTCAGAGTCGAACCATTTTTTATCAGATGAGATCATTTTAAAGTTTGTTTTACGCGAGGAAGAAAGAGAAGATTTTGCGGCACTTAGTAATATTTCTTGAAAATGTTTACACGCTTTGTCAACGTCAGCTTTGTTGTTATTGAAGTGAGTTTCCATAAAATCAAGTTTCATTTTGGTATGTTTATTGTTTTGCAGCGCCTTAGAGTATTTGGATTTACTGTTATTTTTCCATTTAAACTTTGAGGGCACTTTTTGCCATTTGTAATTCGGAGATGTGGGCTGGGTAAAATTACCATTTTGTGTTGTTTCAATCCAGACAATGATTTGGCAATGATCAGATAATAAATTGGGGGGCTTGACCACAAAGGAATCAACTTTATTGAATTGATCGTCAGGAACGATTGCATAGTCTACTACGCTGGCACCTCCACTGATATTATAAGAAGTGAATCTACCATATGAGTCACCGGTCATGCGTCCATTTACAATTCTTAGGTTTTGTGATTTACAAAGGTCAAGTAAGAGGTGGCCACTTTTATTTGATTCGCCGTCGAAGCTATTGCGAACTTCGTTAATTTCACAAGAAAGGTTAAATGTGTTATTGTGTTTGTCTTCGCTAGTATCTAGAAAATCTTTGAAGTTCGATGTTCTGGCATTTAAATCGCCAAGAAGCAGGATTTGCTTGCCTTCGAGTTTATATTGAGCAATATCATGACTTAAATTGTCAAAAATGTTTTTGTCAAAATATTTTGAACTTTCAGGTGGAATATAGATACCACAAATAGCTAAGGATGAGATCATAACCCAAATGTAGTTAGGTTCTTTTCTTAGTTCAGTTACATGATTTTTAAGTGCATTTTTGTACCAAATTACTATGCCTCCAGAGGAGCGACCTTTTGATGTGCACTTATGTTTATTTTGGTTTAAAATGATTGCTGTATAGCCTTTGATTATGTCAAAATTTTGGGAATTACCCCACGTCTCGCCAATAATATTAATGTCATGTTTTAAAATATTATCAATAAAGTCAGAAGATAAAAGTTTATTGCCAAACAAAGAGGAATTTACTCCTCCTAGGTTCAAGTAAGAAACAGAAAGTTTACTCATCTAATACAGACAGAATAAAAAACTCACTCTGAAGTTTTCTTCCATCTATCTTTTGAACGGCTTCTTAGTTCATGCAACACATCGAATAGAGTTTAGATATAAGTTCTTTGCCACTTAATGAATTCAGGAAATTTTCGTCTGGAACAGGTTTTTGGACTTGCTGTGGGTTATGTGGATTGGTCTTAGGAAGATCCAATGGCACACTGGAAGCACTTTCAGGTTGGGTGTAGTTGTATGCATATGACGATCTGATAGCAGGAGCCAGTGTCTTATTGGTAGGAAACGAGTAGCTAGGCATTGGTTGCATTGGAGTTGGTCCTTGACTTTGTAAATGAAATCCTTGATTTCTATTTCTAAAATTTTCTAATGGGCTTTGATAAAGCATTCTTGGATGTTGTTGGGGAGCATTGAGTTGAGGATGGAGGCCATGTCCATTTATATAACTAGAATTTGTGCCATGATAAATGACATTTTTCAAATTTTTTGCAAACAGGAGAATGCCTTGGAAATTGAGATGCTTTACATCATAAAAGGTTGAATTTTTGTTCATTTCAATGTTGCTGTGGGAGATAATTTCAACATTAGACATTTTCTCACATCGTCTTTTGATTTGGAAATTGGCTGACTGGATGGTTTCGTTTAGATTGTCATTTCTTGGAAGCAGCAAGGATACTAAGATTCTTGAATGAGGGAACTTTTTTGAAAGATTATGGACGGTTTTGCAAAATTCATCTGTGCAGGTATTTTCTGGTTTTTTCTCAAAATCATTTGTACCAAAATGACAAATAACTGTGGAAGGGTGCTTCTGGTTGTAAGGAGTGTTGATAAAATTTTCCGCATTGCTAATGAGAGGGCATGGGACTTTCACTGATCTTTTCCTTGGCAGAAGTTTGGACATGTTGATTTGTCTTCCATTAGAGTCAATGAGTAAGATTAAGTCTGGGTGCATGATTGAGGAGTTGTTTGGTACTATGGGATTTGTTGATGTTAGGCTGTCATGCTTGTTGGATGAACTGGTGTTGTCTTGAACAGATTGGCTTGCTATGTTATTTCTTGCAGAGCTAGGTTGGAAGTTGTATGACATAGCTGGCTGATAAGAATTGCCTTTAGGTTCTTTTGGTCTGACACTTTGATTGCTTTCACAAGGAGAGTTTATAGAATCAGCAGACTGAACATCATTCTCAGCCAGGTGGGTGTCAGCAGCGGCAAGAGGCTCAAATGTGTTTGAGAGCTTTAGCGGGGAGAGGGGGTAAAAATTTGCTACTGGAAGCATAGCTTTATCATGAATTTCCTGATCTTTCCTATGGGGGTTGATTTCATTTGTGCTAGGATTATCCTTTACCAGATCCGATGCAGAGTCTAGAGATTCCACTTTTTTTTGCAGAGCTTGCATTTGTTTTTGTATTGCAGTAGATTTGGAGATGTTTTGTTCCAACTGTGTTACTTTATGTTTCAATTGAGAATTTTCATCTTGTATTGACAAAATTTCTTGCTTTAAAGTGACAATTTCTGTTTTGTGCATGTTCTTCATCTTTTTAATCTCATCTTTTAGGAAACTTAGCTCGTCAACTAAAGTTAGCTTTGAGTTGAGATTATCCAGCTGGACTTGAACTTCTTTTTGAGAAATAACTGTTTTTGCTTCAAGCGCACTGACAGATTTTTTAAGATCAGAAATGAGGGTTTGCCTTTTTGGTGATAAAGTTATAGATAGTTCTGATCTTTGTAGATTTCTAGCCTTTACTGGTGTTATGAGATTTGCAGCAGGAGTAAGTATGTTTTCAGCACTTTTATTTACCAGATGTTTCTTTGGGCTTTCGGAGGAGTTGTTTGAATCTTTCCTGATTTCAGGCCTTGGTTTGATTTCTTGTTCTTTTACGTTGCTGGGAACAACCACACTTTTGGCAAGAGAATTTGCAACAATAAGGTTTTGCTCAGGGGTTAAATCTTTAACCAAGGCTATATCTTTAGCGATTTCATAGTATTTTTGGATCCAAACTTCGAGGGAGCTTGTTGTTCCTTGAACCATTACTTTTTTCAATTTGTTGTACAACTTTATGGTCAACTTTGTGGGTGCTGTTGATTTGGGATCTGATATAGGCCCTAGTAAAGAGATGGATTCTCCACCACTGATTGTTGAAAAATCAACGATGAAGTTCAGGGCTTTAAATTTTTCCACAGCCAAACTTCTGAAAGCAGACAGAGTTGTATCCTTGGATAAAATCATGATAGCATCAGATGGGAGGAAGATGCCCCCATCACCAGAGGTTTTCCCTTCTATAATTAGAATGCCTTTTTTAACGGACATCAGTTTGTCTTTGAGGGATTTCTTTGTGCCTTTATTGGGCTCTTGGTCAAAGTTTTGATCCCATTGTATCTTCAAGACATATTTGTCCTCGTATACTACGTCATAAGGATCTTGAATGTCTTCCTTGACGGTAGTAGAGTTGGTGTGAAGTTCTGAATTTTTTGGGCCTAGGCATCCAATGAGATAGTGGTTTTCGAAAAGCCCGACTCGTATTGCATAGGGCTCGAATCTTTGCAAAAAATTTAAATGAAACTTGTGAAATGTTATTGCCTCATTCTGTCAACTAAATTGATCGAAGGGAACTTTATGTAATTTGCCATAATCCCAGAGAGAATATTTTTGACATCATGATTATTTCAGAATTACAGCGTTTTTAATTTTTCTGAAAGGATGTACGAGAGGAGACAGCTGAAGCCTTGTCAAATATTAAAAGCTCCATACTGATCGAACAAATTCAATATGACCAACACAAGAAATACTCAGTTTTTGAAGGTCTACAAGATGGTAGGAAGCAAACGTCTGCAGCTTTTATGGTTTACGATTTTGCAGTTTGATAACGTCGCAACTTCAAAACTAGCGGGAGTTTTATAAATGCCGTAATTCTGAAAATAATGATGATATCAAAATGCTTTCTCTGGGATTATGGTAAATTACATGAAGTTCCCCTTTGGTCAATTTAGTTGAAAGAACGGTGCAGTAGCATTTTACACAAATTAATTTGAATTCTTTGCAAAGATTCGAGCCCTATGCTGGACTCCTGAGCTTTCATTTAATTTATAGTGAAATACCGGTTGAATTAAACAAAACGCACGCCGTCTGAAAGGCTACGGCTCCCTAAATGTATGAACGATAATATTTTACAATATCTGATTGAATAGGCAACACGTTCAGTTATTTTTAGAATTTTTCCTGGCTGAAATCGCTCATTCCGTTCAGATTTTATAAGGGATTTTCTCGGTCAAGTCCCTTCGAGAAACTTTTAAAAGTGTGTTAAAATCTTCATATTTTTACCGTACAGCAATGACATGAACACGCTTTAGAACGTGCTGTTCTCTTGTGAGGATGAAAAATCTTCCGTCTAGAATGAATAGCTTATTCGGGAGGATTCCATTCTCCTAACAGGACAAAATGAAAACTAGCAAATTTTGCTCATCGTTTTCACTCGTTTTTGCATGTTTTTTTGAAGGGGGCGTTTCTGCAGAATTCTCCCATATCCATAGGAAGGAATGAGCAATCAAAGCCGAATAAGTTACTGAATCTAATCGAACATATCGGCAATGAAACAAATGAAACAAAGACATTTTTCAATACTGTTGCTTTGATATTCGGGGAGCAGTATTTTTTCAAATGCCGGGCATTTTTTTTTTTACTCACCCTGTAGGTTGCTAGGGAATTCACAAGGTAACCATGTCTCAAAATGAGGCAGCACTTTTTTCGATATTGTTCAAATTGCATCGTATTCGGATAGCATGGTCAGTCGAGCGATTCTGAGCCAGATAACGTGCTGCCAAAATAAAAAGCCTCTTTATATGCAGTACTGCAGTTCATTTATCTCCGGTAATCGCTTGTCGATCGCATGGGATAAGTAAATTGGTTGATCATTGACGAAGTAGTATTGAAATAACATTGATGAATTCGTTCAATTTTTGGTGATTTTTAAAAATCAAGATTATTTTCTGCCACTCACTCGTTTTTGTCATACTTTCACAATTTTTCATCGTTTTCATCACTTTTAATTGTTCATCATTGTTTGTTCGTTTTTCCACTTCAATCGCCTATTTCGTTTTCTTTAGCTTGTCAGCTCTGGTCAAGAATGTCAAAGCAAGGACTGAACAATTTCAAAATAAAAAGAAATCAATAAAGAAGAATTAATCAAATGAAGTATGAGTTTGTTTCTTTATTGTATCTATTGTGCACTGCCATCTGTAGACGGTTCACAGGAGGCCTAACGTATTGTGATGAGGGGCCCAAATATCTTTATCTTACCTTAGAATCTCTTGTTGAAAGTACTTGCTTATAGAGACTCTATGTTATACATGGGTACTGCAGTATAGTACAACGAAAATCAAAACGAGCTGCATTTAAATTCTTATCATTAAACCCATTGATGGTTAGCCTTCTTCGAGGCACTGCATTTAATTGATCAAGAGCAGGGACACAACAAAACAAAGTGATTGTCATATGAGACATAGGCAAGAAACTTTGATATGCAAGTACTTTCAACAAGAGATTTTAAGGAAAGATAAAGATGTTTGGCCCCCTCACCACAATACGTTGGGCCTTGTGTGGACGGTTGAGCAAATTGATGTCAGTCGGAGCGATGCCTGCAACATTATCATACCGGGCGTCTCATAATGATGTATCCGGCTTTGCCGAAGCATGCCGGGTGGACCAAAGAGAAATTCACATTTTTGAAAATTTGTTATGCGGAGAGCATCTGAGATACTAGAGCCAATCGAAGTTGAACCTTAGCATACATTTGATACGAGAGTGGGACCTTCGCCAAGGTTTCATTTCAGGTACATATCTAAAATTGGACTTCTGAAATGAGTAACGTATTCTATATTAGGGATGTACCGGATATCCAGCTAGCCGGATAATCCGACCGGATTTTACCATATTTCAGCTAGCTTTGCCGGACTTTTGCCGGACTTTCTTATTTCAAGTTAATTTCAGGAAAGACCCATAATGTGACCTTAATGTGACTTCAAGAAACATATGAATCTGTGCAGAATCACCATAATGTTGTCGTAATGATTATCTCCTGTTAAACTTTAGGTTCTTGTTCACGTCACACATTTATCCCGTTTTGGCTACTGAGCTGGCTCCGTACGATAAATGGAAGCAATGGTTTTGAATGACAATTTAAATTTTTTAAGGGATGATACACCGGGTGCTCTGAAAAAGCTACCCACTTTTTTGACAGGTCATGATAAATCGTACACTGGACCAATTGTGAAGATTTATGACTTATTCTTTAGCACAAAGCCTGAATTAGATTCCATGATCGTTGGTAAATTTCTTGGTCTTTCGCTTCTGGAGCTGTAAACGAGTTTCTTGAAATGTTCGTTTTTGAAAGCATCAAATTTTCCAAAGACTATATTAATTCCCAATTCACAATTAAAAACTCTCTCTGCCATGTTGAGTCTTTAGAAAATTTGATTGATTTTATGATGGTTTTCAGTATTTGCAAAACGACAATTTCAAATACTTACTTATAGCTCTGGCAACAGAAAATAATAGAATTGCGAAAAACCTGAGAATGTAATTCAGACTTTTGCCAAAGATTACGTCATAGATCTATAGATCTTCGAAATTGCTCTTGGTACGATTTATCGTGAATTGTCAAAGATTGATAGTTTCTTTTGGCGCACTCGGTTGAAGACGATTGCTTTGTCCTACATTAGACTTCAATGCAATTCATTAAACTTTTAGATTTATGAAAGTGGGCGCAAAACAGAGATATTTAGGTTGTTATCTGTTGCTGCATCCTCTGAAGGATGCAGGACGACAAGCTGAAGTGTGGTTTTACATTAATTTCTATTCATTTTGCAGCAAGTTCAAATTATTTTGCATTCAGCAATATTTCAAAAATAAATTTCCAAAATGAAAAATGTTCGTTTCAGGTTGAAACTTCCTTAGAAGACCTTTACTTTGACATATCTAGGCATCTGTCAGGAAGAAGAACATCGAAGCTTTACAATCATTTTCAGAGATTATTCGCAAAAGAGAGTCTAAAATTAGAAAATGCTGTTCTTTTGTACCTCATCTTTTTGTTATTCGAACTGCATTTGAATCAAATTGCTATTTCAGAGCAAGGAAGCTCTTTCTTCCACTTCTGTCGTATCTTAAAAATGAATTAGGGTTGGTCTCATAAGATTAAACTTTCACAGTTTCAAGCATAATTTCACAGATACTCATACTGATACCAAGTGATATGCAAATGATATGACAATTGCAAGATTAGCAAGTACTAGATTTCCTTCATGCTTCTCTGAAATCATAATCGTTTGTTTAAAATGTGCCCAGTTTATCTTTCTCAACTTCATACAGTTTGTTTTCTTGATGCCTGATGTGCATTTACATAAAACCAGTTACATATTATTCCATAGCTATCTCTGGCTCCTACGCTCTTTTTGCAAGCTGGACACTTGTCTGTTCCTGCAGGAAATGTATGCAAGATTTTTGTCTGGTCGCAGGAAGAAATTTTTTTTCATGCCGTGCTAGACATACAGAAGTGGACAGCAGCTTTAAGTAACAGATACTTTCATGTGACAGTGGTTACGTCAAATCGTCAGATAAGATAGAAAGCAATAGATTCATCTTACGGGGATGCATGAAACGGATTTTTTACCATACCAACTTCTTGTACGATTCCCTACTGCTTTCATCAGCCGCAAAATTATACAGCTGTTGCTGTACTAAATATAAAAGAAACGGCCGGATTATCTGATCAGATTTTGACAATTGTGGCCGGAACCGGATCCTGAAAACCCTGAACCGGTACAATCTATATTTCATTCGAAAACAATTTCTATCTTCCAAAATTATTGGAAAGTCGCAATACATTTTTTTTGTTGATCGAAAAAATTATTTATTTTTATATTACCGAAGCAAGACGAATCAAAACATATTATGTTTAATTTTTTGAAAATGCCAACACCTTTAGTTAGCAAATTTGAAGCTCACACCCATCCATCGACCGACAGCCTGAGTTGTTAAGATAGTCTAAGCTACCCTGGGGACCAGAGCCATCAAAAACAAACAACAACAAAATATTTTTTTTTTAAATTTGGAAGGAAGGAATGTTCTTTCTCTCTTCTCCTTTTCTCAGTTTCCTTTCCTGCATTTTGAGGCTCTGGTACCCAGGGTAGAAGTAAGTTCACAACAAGCGTTTCTTGTGAAGGATTCCCAAGGAGAAAGAATTCAAATTACACATAGCAAAGATCAATCAGTTTTATCAGCAGATAAGATAAGTAGGCACATGCGATATATTTTCAAGCTTCAGCGTAACGATGGTCGTAGAAACTCACAGCGTCACAGTACTTATTACAAAATCGTTGCATTCTTGCCCCAACTTAGTGTTTTGATGTTAATCTTTTGCATTTTGAGCAAGGCGACGACGTGAGACTTTGTCGAATGCAACAGTGCTTCACACTAGCATAGGCTTCTTCTCTTGTCTCTTGGTTAATATAATTGGCGGTTTTCTGCATCTATAACAGTTGAAATGGTTGTTCGAAGGACCCAGAATCAAGGTTCATTGTATCCGTGCAGGTTAGCAGGGTTTGAAATCCTTAAATCGGTGTAAAAAGGCAGGGATGGCGCCAGCGGGGGTGCTAGGGGGGGGGGGGGGCAGGAGCCCCCCCAAAATTTCATTGAGCCCCCCCATCGGCATTTGAATTTTGCACAATTTCTACGCACTGTCGGCATTTTCAGAACCTGCACCTCCAGATTTCTTTGCTGCGTTGTTATCTGAGTGAACTTGAATTGAGCTCGTTCATAAAAAATTTCTCACTGTCGGCACTCTGACAGTATTTGCCTCCCTAGCATTACTTCCCTGGCGCCATCTCTGTAAAAAGGTGGATACGTAATTCCATGACCTATTTATCTCAATTGAATGGCTTGAAAGAAACTTTACTTGCTTGTCTATAACTCTACCGTTGGAATTTTCAGAAACCTTGAGTACTTTGCAAAATTGCAGCGTATTTTGTAATTCAGGTCATTTGAGGATGTGACGTCGTCAAATTTCGAAACCGTATACCAGAAGAGTGACAGGCTTTTGGTTGATACCATATTGTAGACATCCATAAACCATTGTATTCTTGACAAATAATTCATGTTTCGTCTAAAAGTGTAGAAATTACGCTGGTTTTTTTGAAAATGTTCTTGAATTCTTAAAAAAGGAGAAAAACACTGTAATTCTAGAAATAGTGAAGATTTCAGAAAAGTCCAACGGTAGGATTATAACAAAACAGCTTGGAGTCATTTCGTTCAAAAACACAGGTCATAGAATTTACACCAACATTTTAAACATTTAGAACCAATGCTGTGCATGTTTATGACATCAATATATTGTTAAATTCGAGTGCAGTGAAATAGGGCCCGGATGGGTCGTCTTTGGAGAGCTGAAAGAAACGACTTCAACTCTTGAAAAGGATGGTGTAAATTGCTATGAGAAGTAGGAACTTCGGATACTTTACCGGGTGCGCCAAAACAGTTCAGGCATTTGAAATATGATAGTACCTAAAGTACTGGCGTGATTCGAATAAATCGAATTTCGCTTGATATATTCGAAAGACTGAAGTAGTTTGGTGATTTTCCTCCCGTTTTAAAGAGCAAAAAAGATAGGTGAATTCAACTTTAAAGAGAATTCTTTGGTTTCGAAGTGGCTACAAAAGGCCCAAAACACTCGATTATATCGTAAGAAATCTCTCAAGCAGAACATTACGCATTTGATCTCTCCAGAGTTGTGAGAAATGAATTTTTGAATGAATAGTCAATTTCTTTCGATTTACTGGCATTAAATGTGCCGACGACATCCGATGCGCGTGAAAGGTTTGCTTTTGCATTGTTCGGTTTAAGAAGTTCCTTTACGATTTGATCACGTGTTTTTAGGTCCTTTTTTGGGAATTTTGCAAACAAGGGATTTTCTTGAAGTCGAATTTACCTAAATGAATAGTTCAAGTGAACTGTTGGATAATAGCGATGACTCTTTGTTTATATAATTTGACGACGTGAATTTTCATGCAAATCATTAAGAAAGTGAAAAGAGATAGGCATTGTTTTATCTTGGATTCTGGTGATAACAATTAAGGTTAACATGTGAGAAACTTTGCATTTGAGCTTCATGAATGGAGTATTCCTAGTTGAAAATGTGAATGAACATAAATAGTACAAAGAAAATTCTTATGCACGCTCTTGTACCTCCAGCTAAACAATATGCACGCACGTGCCGAAATACAATAGGCTAATTTTAGACTTGCATATACAGCTCTTGAGTTAGCCATATACATCTCCGTCAAATTACTTTAACAAAGTAAGATGATTTTTCAAAAGGCATGTGGATCCATAGGCAACCTTGTATGCATTTTTTTATCTTGTGCGAGCAAAGTGACGTCACCAGCCAATCCTGCAAATAATGGATAACTTGAAAATGGTGCAAGCTATCAAAAAATGTTGGCGGGATATTTTCGGATATTTCATTATCCAATAATGCTATTCATTTGCATTAATAGAAATTTCAATTCAGGTCCCCTTTAAAAGTCTCAATGGATTAAAATCTCAGTGTTAACTTCAGTTTGCCACAAGTAAGAAGACAATGTCTTATAAAGCAAATCACAGACTAAAGTTTAAACAACTGGTATGCAGTAAACAAATCAGTGAGTGGTCGGGCACGTTTATAAACAACTATTTAAAAGGACTGGTAACATTTTCAGTCTATTTGTTGCATAGGAATCAAATATTTTGGCCGATTTTGCTTGTGGCCCATGGCCGAAAACCTCCAAAGCCTCATTTTCACGGGCCAATCAGACGGTAAGCGAAGAAGACAAAAGAAACGCGTGACGATTTTTCTAGAATTTACCTACCTTCATAAAACGCAGCCATGACAAAAAACTGCTTGAAATTTCCTGAATTGTTTTGAAGAATTATTCTCTCCAGATGTTTAAGTATACAAGTTTGGATGCCGGTTGAAATATCTCCAGGTTTCGAGGAGTTATTACCTTTTCATTCACACACAAACCGATGAAGCACTGAACCTTGAACAACAGAAATTCTGGCCGAGAGACAATAGTGATAACAATAGTGATTGTTGTAAGAACGACCCAAAAGCGCTAAAAATCGGCGTTTTCAATCGTTCTTGCTATTGCCCTGCCGCCACAATTTCTTTTGTTCAAGATTCAATGCCCCTGCGGTTTCTGTGTGAATTAAAAAAATCTACTAAGGTTTGTTTACGCACTTCAAGTCATATAACAATACTCATGGGAATTTTCTATATTCTTCTATTACTTTTTGCAATCATGGCACAAGTTTTCATGGTGGGAAATAAGTTATAGAATTCAAAAGAGGTTTTATCAAGAGGCTTTATCACCTGACTTGAAGTGGTGCAAACAAGCTTCGACGACAAGCCTTAGCCGATATTGTCCATTGGAGAGGCCATAACTCCTCGAAACCTGGAGATATTTTAACCGACATCCAAAACTGTATACCCAAACATCGTTAGAGCATATTTCTTCAAAAAAAATTCGGGAAATTTCCAGCAGTTTTTTTTTTCCTGTTTGCGTTTTATGAAGGTAGGTAAAATTAGACAAATCTTCACGGGTTTCTTTTGTCTTGTTCGCTTATTCGTTTGTCTGATTGGTCCATGAAAATGAGGCTTTGGGGGTTTTCGGCCATGGGCCACGAGCAAAAATCGGCGGAAGCAGTTGATTCCTATGCTATGCTTCCGTTTGTTTAAACGCAAAGCAACGTGGGAATTACTTCTAAAGCCACGTATGTCCTATCAGATGTAAGCAAGTGTAGCTTTGACATAGCTCTAATTGATCAGTGATTAAAAGATTTGAACGACGATGGAGGATTCATAGCGCCGTCATAGCCTTGAAAAGCAAGCTTAAGACTTTTCTTGTTGTAAAAGGGCTCAAAAACAAACATTGATGTCTTCAGCTGTCGTTTCACAGGACTTTGTGCAGGCGAAAGAGACCCTCAATCGCACCCTGTCAATAAAGGATAGTGCTAAAGATTAGACTTATGACGATGAGTCTCTTGTTTCCCTGTGCTCTTTGACTTTTTGATGACGCTTCAGTAAAGGTACCGCAGGGATACAAGGGACTCATCGTCATAAGTCTAGCTAAAGATGGCTTCAGATTTGTTGATTTCTCATGGGATGCAAAGAATCATGGAAAATTCCCTGACGCTAACTTTAGCGCAATCTTCTTGTAATATACTTTTTAGCCATTGTACAAAAGAGCCTGGATCGAGCGATATTTTTGTACTTTTTTAAAATGAAAGGTTCGATTGAGTTGCGTTACAGCTTCTTTCACTGTTGTGCACATTTGAAGTTTATACGAAGTGTATAAAATGTCGTTTGATTCGAATTCTTTTGTAGAATAACTAAAATGTCTATTATTCGTACATTTGTGGAGGTTTCATATTAAAAAATTCTGCAACAACGGTTGGTCCCAGGGGTTCTCTCAAAAAAGAATTGACAGGGAAGTTCGGCTTATCTTTTTGGGTCCGAATTTACTCTTTTCTTATTTCTTGGGTCAGGACTTAATCCGCATATTTTTAGGGTAGCAGATTTCAGACTATTTTTGGGGGCTGGAAATTGTTCCAAAAAGTTATCACCTAGACTAATTCGTACCACTTTCGATCCTTGAAAACAGTGAGCACTATCTCAAACTGGCAAATTTATTGAATATAACGGGCAAGAAAGTTAGTGCAGTCTGAACAGGCTGTGTGAACAACTTATTTTGTAGGTTGTATTTTTTTTTGAATTACCTATTGGCGCTTATTTATTTCTGTTGGGAAGCACCAAAATGCACTGGGCCAAGCCCCCTGTCACTTATACGTTTGAGCTGTCACTTGTTGCTGCTTCATGCAATGAATCACAAGAAAACATCGATAGTATGAAATAACTCTGAGGAAAATGAAAATGCCATTTTATTAAATATGTCCATCATTACAATAAAAGATAGTTAAAAAGTTAGCTAATTAATTCCAACGTATATAGTGAATAGCAGGTTTCAGATATATATCTGCTATCTGGGCCTATCTGCTATGTATAGATAACACTATAAGGACGGGGATTGATGATAATGGCGCCAGCAAGTACCGAGTGTCCCAAAAAAGTACTCCCGTTTCAAAAATCATTAAAATTCGATTATTAAAACTCATCATAAAATTTCTTTTTGATCTCTTTTGTCAATGATTCATCTATGTTTAAAGGTGCTAAAATGTTTGTTTCATTTCTTAAAAGTGTGTCAAATCATCACAGGCAATAATTCATCGTTGATGTGGCCTATATTATGATCAAAATTGTATTGTTACTCACTGTGTTGTTTCTCTTTCACGGGATTGCGAGTGAAGCTTGGTAATGTTGATATTCCTTCATTCTTCTCTCGTCACAATAAGGATTGAATGCCGCCATTATCAAAATACAGTTAAAACCGCGTGAGCTCCTACGCGGCGATACGTCTCATTTCAAACTTCCACTCTAAATAGCAACATTATCAAGCTTTACTCGCAATCGCGATCCTGTGGAAATGAAGCAACACAGTGAGTAAGAATACGATTTTGATCATGATGTAGGCTACATCAATGGTGCATTATTGCCCGTGATCAAATGACTGATTGAGAAGCCTTATTCTGATCTATACTCTCCAATCAACACTCTAAACCTTGCGTAAGAGCCTTTATGTTTAAGCCCTTCCATCATCCTTTATGTCTACAATGATCGTTTGCATTTTTTCTGACGTTTATGACTAAAGTAGAAGCTTAATATACAAAAGAAATTAATGTGGGAACCATGTGTGCTCTTTGCAATATGATTCAACACCAGGAAGCCCTAAAAAGAGCTAAAACTTGCTAATTGTTAAAACAATTGCATGATCAGCTATACCTGGGAAAAAATTTAGTCTCTGATGTACTTGTAAACAAACATATTCAAACCTAGGCCATGTTATTGAAGTTTGGTGAGTTTTCAAACAAGAGTGGTTTTTTGGGACATCCGCTATTTTCCCGCGCTTATGTCTTTTTAATCATTTATGCTAGGCAAGTAAAAGAAAAAACGGCAGCAAGGGAAGAAACTTTCACGAGTTGGAAAAACGCGAAATTTTTGGAATTAACTTTCGCAAATTGGCCATAATGGAAAACTTCGTGGGAAAAAACGTTCACGAATTTTGAGTAGGTCTGCCTTCCATCTCAAGGTTTTAGAAGCGGTGTTTATCAAACTTCGAGATCCCTCCCTCTGCCTCCCTTGCATCTATGATTGCAAGTTTCCAAACGAATTGAAGGAAGCTGATCTCAGCCCTCTCTTCAAAAATGATGATTCCAATTACAAGGGAAATTTTACGCCAGAAAGTTTCTTACCTGCAGCCTCTAAAGTCTATGAAAGAATTCTAAAAGACCAAATATGCCCATACTTTCAAGATAAACTCTCAAAAATCTAGTGTGGTTTCAGAGAGGGGTATAGTACGCAACATGCTTTGATGAGGTTGATAGAAAAATTGAGGAAATGTCTGGACGCATCAGGTATAGTAGGAACAATTCTAATGGATTTATCCAAGGCCTACAACTGTCTGCCTCATGACCTCCTTATCGCAAAACTGGGGGCTTATAATTTCGATTTCAATAGCCTTTGCTTAATGTATAGCTATCTGGATTGCCACCATCAAAGGGTAAAGATTGGTTCACATAGAAGTACTGCAAGAAGAATAAAAATTGGAGTACCACAGGGATCTGTCCTGGGTCCTTTGCTCTTTAACATATTCATCAATGATCTGTGTCTCGTGAGACTAGACTCTGAGATCTGTAGCTTTGCAGATAATAATACCATATACTCATGTGGGCTAGACCTACAAGAAATTGTTACCAATTTTGAAAGTGATCTCAGTAGATTGCTCGAATGGTTTACAAACAATGGAATGGTTGCAAACCCAAAAAAATTCCAGCTAATGTTCCTTGGCTTAAAAGGGCAGAGAGGACTGCGACTTAACATCAATGAGAACAAATTATCTGCAACAGATCATGTTAAATTGCTAGGGATTGAAATTGACAACAAATTAAAGTTTAACAAACACGTTAAAACGCTATGTTCTAAAGTTAACAAGAAAATCAGTGCCTTTTCTAGACTTAATGCATATCTTTCTAGAGAGCAGGCATTAACAATTTGCAACGCGGTTATCTTATCGAATTTCAATTATTGCCCTTTGATATGGCTATTCTGCAACAAAGGTGCATACAAAGAGATTGACCGCACACACAAACGTGCTCTTCGGATCCTCTATAAAGAATACGAATGTCCCTTTGAAACATTGCTCACTCGAAGTGGCAGCTTTTGTATACATGTTAGAAACTTGCAGAAGTTGATGACAGAAATCTACAAGTCCATGAATCATCTTAACCCATCGCTTGTATGGGAGTTTCATGAAAAGAAGCATGTAGCTTATGATCTAAGGATACAAAATCTTATGCCACAAATAAAGACACAGGGCTATGGGCAAGAATCACTGTCCTTTAGAGGGAGTTTCCTCTGGAACACGCTAGATGATAGTGTTAAAAATGAGCCAACACTTTCTGCTTTTAAAAAGAGGATCAAAGACTGGTCTGGCGATAAATGCACCTGCAAAATATGCCGATAATTTTTTGTATAAAGTATATTCTTTTTTAAATAGTTGGTTTGAATTAGTATGTTCTTGGTTACTATTGTTACTATTGTAAATACCAACTTTAAATATGGATTAAATGAAATGAAATAGAGTGGAGTTAAGAGCTTCTATCACTATTGTGCAAATTCGAAAATTCTACAAAGTGCACTTTGTAGAATTTTCGAATATGCACAATATTCATAGAAGCTCTAACGCCACTCTATCGAACCTCGTGTATAAAAATAACGCTCGATCCAGGCTCTTTTGTAGAATAGCTAAAAGGTCTATTGTTTTGATTTGGCGCAAAGGCTTTGATCTTTGGCGGTTGTTGATTGAGTTTAGCCAATTAGTGGCTTAGGTGTTATTGACATGTATGATTGACATGTGACAAGTATTAGATTCTATCTTTTAGGAATTTTGCGTGATAAAGTTTCGCGAATTTCGGTCAGAAACACGAAAAACGTGAAAGTCTTCCTGCGAAAGTTTCTTCCCTATAGGCGGTAATGGTTGATTTTACCATATTTTTTGGCAGTGGTTGAAAATTTTGACTCGCGCTGTATTTCCAGACGTTCAACAGACCGTCAGAAGTCACCCGGGTACACATAGCACAATTTCGCCCAAAAATAAGGGCGGATTAACAGCCATTATGAGTTTGCGGTTCGTAGCTAGGTAACACTAATTATGCGACCTCGATTCCAAGCAACAAAGTAACACTGTCATGATTATTGCTTAATGACTAGAATGCAATGTTGTTATTCAAATAATTAGTAAAAATTCGAGAAATAATTCATTTTATCTGTTATTTTCGAATAGCTGATCAAATTGCCGAAAAGCGACAAGCATCCAATGGTAGAGGTAGCGCAACGAACTCACTCTGGCGACGAGATTGTGTTCGGAGTTGATTCTGACTCAAGATGATGTCTTAAATAACCAACGTTATCTGCTGTTCATTTTCCAGACAGGTGTAATAAGAATTTGACGAAATGAGCATTGGAAAACTCTCTTATCAGACATGACTGAGATCAAATGTCGTTTAGTGATGGTAAAATTATTGAAAATGCGATTTTTCTGCAAATAATATAGTAAACCATTTGATTATAGAACAAACAGAATTACTATGTTAGTCATGCATTATTTATGATGTTAGTTTTTTCTTCTCTTCACCTTTCTCCTTCTCCTTGATTGATGTTTCATGGGATGGATTTGAATAAGAATATATTCAGTTGCAGAAACAAGCGCTCATATTTCAGCCGTTTTGGTCGAATAATCAAAGAGATCTTCGTATTTGCCTTATGATTAGTACAAAATCTATGAAGACAGCTAGCAATAACAATCGTCAGGGAGGGGTGTGTACTGGTTTTACTCAGAAAAATATTTGAAAATGTTTACGATTGTGGTAAATAGCAATTTGTGCAGGGAATACCTTCATGTAAGAATCCTTCATAGTCCTGAAATCATGAAACTCTAAAAGTCGTAACAATTCCTTGACAAATTGGTTTGTATATTTACTTTTGATTGAGTCAGTTAACGATGCAGATAATGCTGTATTTCATGCAAAAATAAGATATCATTATCATACTTTCCATATTGCGCATGCGCTGATTTCTGGCGTAAACTGCAGTGATATCATTTAACAGCCACAAGAAGGCCTGTAAAAGTTGTTGAAAACGAACAGACAGACAAACAAATAGAATCATGTGTAAAGCCATTGGTCAAAAACATTATTCTGCCTCGCTGCAAAAATTGTACAAAAGAGCCTTCATTGGATGCAACACATAAATAACTTATAAGCTATTTCACTATTTTACCGATTTCCCTATTTGATGGCCATGTCTATGAAAAGTTGAATTACAACAAAGAAGGATTGAATGAATATTTTCAGATGGGTTTGAGTTGTGTAGAAATTTAGACTATGTTTGCATCAAAATGTAGATTTGGATGGAATTGAATATCAACATTGGAGTTTAAATGGAATGAATTTTGATGAAGTATTGAATTAGAACGCATTTTTCACCGGCAATTGCATGTATATTTTACAGTTTGAATTATGCTAAACATAGGCAGCCATGTAAGTCCCAGTTTGAGCAAAATTTATGTTGTTGTTGTTGTCGCTGTTGTTGCTGTAATAACTGAAACTATGAAGAGACGACGGGCTTTGAAAGGTTGCAACTATTTTCTACTCATTGGTGCCTGGTATAGTGTGCTGCAATGGTTCATGTTTCCCATATCTGTATCATATTGATTTCAGGATGATATAAACTTTAGGAAGTTATTAGGAATGTGACCATGAAAATAATTAACGGCTAGAAGGTCACCCTAAATGATTGTTTAATTATAAAGTAAACATTGTCATCAATGCAATATGAACATTGCCATTGGACTATATTTAAATGATAGATCCGAATATGGAGTCGGACATTTTATATATCAATCTATAAAAAGAATTATTTGATGGCCCTACCAAGCGTCAATAAATTTTTATTACAGAAAACATTGAAGTGACCTCAAAATTTATGTTGAATCAGGACATAAGAATGACCGTAATTCTTGTTCAGGTATTGTTTGCACCATGGGTAGTTAGACACTGCTGGTGTGCTTCTATGGAGAAGAGCTGGATAATATGTATCTGCGGGGGAAATTTTTTCACCAGCAGTGTCTAACTACCCATGTTTGCACCAAACCCTTTAACAGGATGTGCACTTCAACAAGTTAAAAACTGATGTTATCAATGTGTGTCCTGTGCCCTATGCCTTCATGTTAGTGCCCTGAATATTTACAAATAAAAATGAATCTCATAAAAATAATCAAAGTGCAGGATGATTATCAAATAAATGTCATTTAAAATGTTCTTACGAAGTTCAAGTTAAAGTTCCAAGTTCAAGTTCATGCATTGTATACCCTCGCACCCATAAATATAAACGATTTTCGTGCATACTCATTTTTGATCATTTGTCGGGCCTTCAGAGTGTGCTTGATAATTTGGGCATAGAACAAATTCGGATTTAATGCTTCATAATGGGCTGGCATTTCTTCCTTGTCCAGGATCACTGTCCGTGTTTTGGTATGAAAATACAGAAGAGGATGACCACACAAAAAAGAACGTTAAATTACAGTCATCTCTGTGCAAAATGCCATAAAATTCCCTTGGGATGCTGTGCTGGCAATGATACATATGTGTCAAAGCAACTAGAAAAGTGCCAATTATTTGACTGGACACATAAATCAAGTGGAAGTCCCAGTTGGATGTATTTTGCACGAAGAATACCAAGGTGTGCAAAACTCTACTTTGGAAAAATTCCTACGTCGTATCAGCAGACATAATGCAAAGAGCAGTCTCAAAAACCAGACATTTGTTGTTTTCGTAGTAGGTTAACTTTGAAAGTTGGAGACTTGCAATGCTTATTTCAAGTTATTTATGGACATAATCGTTACAATTCTAAGGAGTTCTTCGGACGAATGAAAAACGGTAGCTGGAATTAGAAGGCCTAGATATGCGGATAGTACAGGTTTGTGATTTCTTTTATTATTTAGCCACGAAGCTAGAGAATACCCTGTAACATTATCTAGCAAGTTAACTGCAAGAGTCTTACTGTTTCTTTCATTAGGTAGTATATATCAGGTTTACACTGTGCCAGTACAATTTTGACCAGAACGAAATTGTTCAATAGATATGAGGAACAAAAGTGTTACTGATGAGAAGGAGCAGTGTAAACGGGAGGCTGGTCGGTTACACTTTGTTATGGATTCAAGATTACAATGGTACAGCGTAAATGGGATCTTCATCTGCTGAAGTCTGTCCATTTTCTGTCTCAAATTAGGTGTCACATGAAATGCTGATTAAACAAATTTAGTAGAAATGTGGTAAGAGTCATAAAATCGTGCCACATCACCAAAATAAGCGTGCATGTGCTCTTTTTCCTCTTCTTTAATATAAAACATTTGGGATCGAATACAATGCAGGGACCGTTTCTTCAAAAGAAAAGTCACTGCAAGCACAATTGAAGTAAATCAAGGTATAAATCTTTTCAAAAATAAAAAGTAACGGTCAAAGTCGAAAATTCGTTTGCAAAATGCCTGTTTGTTGTCAAATTATGGCTAGGCCATTTCTCAAAACCTCTGGTTTCAGGTGCACTCCAAATTTTGACCTTGTAAACTCATATCTCCGGTGTTTGGTGGTCGATTTCCAAATGCAAGGTATGTGCATTTAAGTTGAAGACCAACAAATGTAGCCATGAATTCAAAAAATCCAGAAATATTATCGTTTTGTTGCCTTGCTCAGTCAAAAGGGGGTACTTTTTTTTGAGACACCCGGTAATTTGAAACAGACTTTAGACCGGGTGTGGTTACCTGTTTCATGCTTAGCTCATAAAATTAGTGCAAGCATTGAACTACCAGCCCAGGGCATTAAAATTTGGCAAGAAATAGCAGGGATAAATTCAGCCTTAAGCGAAGCCAGGCAACTCCCAGTAGAGACGTGTAAAAGATAGAATAGAGGGTGAGCGGAAATTCTTTGAACACCGGTGCGGTGGTCAAGAAAATTCAATTTTTTTCTGCTATAGATAACGCCTGATTTGTGTCTTTCTGCTGGTAGTCCATTGAAGTTCTTAACAAAGTTTGTTAAAATTAAATGCGACTTTCTTTGTGCGATGTGCAGTGGCACCATGAGCGATAGGACACCAAGTGTGTATCAGTATGAAATTCTTATCAGTAGATATCAGGCTTAACGTATTGTTTTTTGTGTTTGGACGTATTTTTAGTTCGTAGTTAGCCACCTTATCGCTGGTCCGTCAATTGAAATGTTTTCAGTAGCGAGCCACTAAGTGTGGATCCACCTTAAACGTAAACCTCCAACGAATAAGACTTCTCGAGAAGAGCGACGCTTCACGTGTGAATTTGGCTTTAGTGCATAATGAGGGACATTTCTCGCCAAAATGGGGTTGTCACGTTGATTTTCATCTTACTTGCCCCCCTTCCTGCTCCCCTTGTTAAATCCACCACTGGGCTACTGGGCAATAAGAAGCCTCATTGAAACAATTGCTTCGTTTTTGAAGTAACTTCACAGTCCAAGTAGTGATTTAGAATTTGATGTATTCCTGATGTGTGCTTATTTCGATTAAAAGTTCGATCTTGGAATATCCTAGGCAGAAAAGAAAGACTTTCATTTTAACTTCTTTATCCATGATCCTTGTTTCATTCAGGAGCTGTGTGGTAATTGTTTCATTTAACTCTGCTTTCCGCTCTAGTGAACAGCGAGATGCCATTTTGCACAACCACTCTCCTCAGAAAACAGTTAATTTCTCCAATATCATTCGGCCTATCAAGAAACAGTAAAAAGGATGGTCTTCAACGTAGAGTAGCGTCGCCCATTATGGCCGACTAGCAAGAGAAATTCAATTTCAGGGGACTGACGACTAGTAATAAAATTGCAATTGCACGGAAAATCGTCGCTGACGTCTGTTTTATCATTCACTGAATATTATTCACCGAAGTTTCAGTTCATTTGCATTGAAACCCGACGAGATGGTTTGTGCATATCTCTAATAGGTTCTTTCAAGTATTTGCAAATTCACGATTCTCTTTACGTTCCTTCCTTCTTTCAGGGGCGGACTGGCCCGGGTGGCTAGGTGGCAATCGCCACCCGGGCCCCCTTATAATTTTGAAAAGCGGGCCCTTCATAAAGGGAAATTTTTGAATTTTAGCATCAATCTATAACCAAACACGTAAGCTTCGCAAGCTGATTCGCAACAATGGCTATCACGCCTAATGTCTCTGGGCCCCAACCAAATGAACACCTCTTCACGTTCAGTCAGGGCATCTTTTAATATTATAACTAGCGGGCCATTGGCCCAGTAGGCCCTCTTCCTGGCCTGGTAGTGAAGCAAAAATCCCAATTTTTGGCCAATTAGTTTGGGCCCTTTTCGTTCAACTTATTTTGCAGTTTTACCCTTTATTGTCGAGCGCCAAAAGGTCCTTCCAGTGCAGTTGATATTCATAGTTACTCAGCCTTAGATGGACTTTTCTGTTTCAACATTCTAGACGTATTAGATAGAGACCTTGCTATACAATTTATAGAGGAGTCAACCATGGTCCTTCCATTTTCCCAAACTGGCAGAAGGTGTTGTGGCGTAGTGGTGTTATCTTCTGACTTTGCAGCCAGAACATTCAGGCGGACAGTGGCGTGGCCACGGGGGTATGGGGGGAAGAGAAAATGGCTGGGTATAGCTTGGGTAAGAATTTTCCGAGAAATGTCAAATCTTCCTTTTTAGCACTGGCAAGCATGATATCGGGGGATGCATTCTAAGCCAAAGTAAAAGATGTTTCTTTACAAATTTTCCTCGTGCTCTGATTCATAGGATAACTGTCACAAAGCGATCATGGTTTTCTTGTCGCTAAAAGCCAGCATAATATTGGGAGATGCATTTTAAGCCAAAGTAAGGGATGTTTCTTCAAAAAATTTCCTCGTGCTCTGATTCATAGGATAACTGTTACAAAACGATCAATGTTTCCTTGTCGCTAAAGGCAAGCATGATATTTGGAGATGCATTCTAAGCCAAAGTAAGGGGCGTGACCTTAAAAATTTTCCTGGGGCTTCGCCCCCAGACTCCCTCATCCTTGTACCCCCCCCCCATTTGATTTATCCTGGCCACGCCGTGTAAGGTGTTGTGGCACATTGGTGTAATCCTCTGACTTTGCAGCCAAAACAGTCAGGTGGAGTCGGTTGGATACCCTGTAGGACCCCACCATTTGAGCGTCATGACAGGGGTCGCGGACTCGATTAGGTCTGCACTAATTCTGCGATCCCAGCGCTTGACGCTGAAAAACGCAACTTCACCTTCACCTTCAGGGCTCGATCCCACGTAGGGCCCCACCACTTGAACGTCATGACAAGCGGTTGCGTATTCGATTTGGTTTTGCGCAAAAGTTATTTAGAATTAGAATCTAGAAACGTAGAAATATAGATACTTTACTCATCATCATACAGATTTAAAACGATATATCTCGTCAACTGTCAAATTCGTTGCAACTGATTCCAGCCTTTAGTAAGCTTAACTTTGCAATGATTCCTCGCTAACGAACTGACTGAGTAATGCAAAAATTCATATCACCTTTTATAATAGTACGCGAAATTTGGTTTTTCAAGTGACCGCACCCAATTAAGGACTGGCCGCGCCCTTATTATTATTATTATTATTCATTTCATTTCATTCATTTTAATTTCTTTAAGCACGGTAACCCCGTCAATCGATAGATTGCTTTTCAGGGGGCCGTGCATAAAACGTTACAAATTAAGTTAAAAATAAATACAAAGTAAAACCCTAATTTAATTACAATAATGAACAAATGAATAAATAAATAAATAAACTATTTTTTTAAAGCTTCTTTAAATGCTTTCAATGAGGATGCCTGCTTGACTTCACAACCCAAGAGGTTCCAAACTCCAGCACCGCGATATGAGAAAGCCCGCTGACCATTACTTGTTCTCATTAGTGGGACTTGAAGATCAGTTGCGGTGTTTCTCAAATTTTTCTTACTGCATGTCGAATTTCTAATGAACATTTCTGACAGGTAATCAGGAGCAAGGTCATTTATCGATTTGTAAACCATGCAAGCTGTCTCGGTTTTTATCATATCTGCTACAGTAGGCCAATTCAAACTTTTAATCAAAGCACTAGCAGAAGAATCATAACTAGCAGAAGAATCATAACTATTATCATTAATTCTTTCATTTAAAGTTGGCTAAAAAATATAGCTACAATTGCTAATTAAGGCCAACTATTTACAAAAAATACATATAATGTTACAAGTGAAGATATAATTTACAATAAAAAACCTAAATTGGGATCAAATATTTTACATAATCTGCAGTTGCAGGCTTGGCATTGATGGGCTTTGATAAGCCTTTTGAAAATCTGAAGGGAATCTGAATTTTTCAGTTCTGGTGGTAGTGTCTCCCATACTTTTTTCCCCATAAATCTGACTGTATCGATTCCAAGGCAAGTTGTTTTCGCCTTTGTTAGCCCAGAGGGGGTACTCATTGACTTTCATGCCAATATTTGGGGTCCGAAATTTTATGTTGAATCAACGTTTGGGGTCTGTGAATAACAACATGGACAAAAATTCAATATTTGGGGTCCACAAATCTGAAGAAAGGAAGAATCGTGCAATTTGGCCCTGAAGTTGAGAATCATGAAATGAATGTTTTGGTATTATTCAAAAACTGAGAAAGATCGAGAAGCTCAAATTGAAATCATTCAAAAACATTTCAGGGGCCCCAGAAATAGATAACAATATTTGGGGTCTCCAGAACGCTAGACTCAATATTTGGGGTCCCCAAAACATCAGGCTTAATATTTAGGGGTCAGCAAAGAAATAGTGGCATGGACCCCCCCGTATTGAAAGTTAGGGAGTACCCCCCCTGGGTTTGGTAGTTGTAGTTTATCAGAACACCTTAGGTTGTAAGGCATTTCTTTTTCCTCACAAATTTGCTTCATAAAGCTGGGATTTAGATCATATTTTGTTTTGTAGATCTCTACCATGAGCAACTGCAGGTTCCTCTGTTGAACGGTTACCGAATTATCCATTGCTAACAATTTTTCAAAGCTAGAAACATTGTCCTTGTATGCGATTCTTAGGGCCCTTTCATGTATCCTGTTTATCTTATTATTCAAATTTCTATCGTGAAACATCCAAATCAGCGAGCAATAGCTAAACTGGGACATAATGAATGTTTTCATCAACAGTTTTAGTTTCTCGGGCTCCATGAAGATTGAAATGCGAGTAAGAGCATGAAGCTTCTGACTAGCCTACGGGCCCTTGCTGAGCCATAACGCCACCCCAGAAAAAAAATGCCAGTCCGCCCCTGCCTTCTTTTTCGTTCGCTCAGCACCTTGCGGTTTGAAATTTTTGAAATGTGCTTAGATTTTTCAGAAGTCCTGTCTCTTGAGAGGAAATTCACAATGAAACCAGAGAAAAGTGATTTGTGATTCAGATTTGAGGCCACGAAGTCTGATTGCTGCAAATTGCTATTTTCGTCGCCCATTATGCCCAGTTTACTAGAGAAGTTTCCAGTCGCTTCAAAATATTAAAATGCAAAATTTATTAACAAAAGCACCAACTTGGGTTAAAATCTTACTTTTTGACTTGGAAAATCATTGAAACCCAAAAAACGCAGCTTTGCGTTAAGTCTATTTGCATTTTAGAAACTTATGCCAAAACTCATCCGTCCATGCACAAGAGATAAGGCAGGAATTAGAACAACTCGAAGCATGTATTTCAATTGCCAAAACTCGAAGTTTAGGTTAATTCTTATTGATATTTTTGTGTTTAAAGTACCCAATGATAAACAAATAACAGTAATTAAAATTGTTTTTCTTATTAAAACTTTTTACCGGAGAGTAGTGTTACTTGTTTGTCCTGCGGCCATAATGGGCGACGCTCGAAGAAAACAACGTTTTAACCCCCTTCTTTAAAATCTTCTAAAATCAGTATAAAGAGTTTACGTAAAAAGTCAATACTCTGTGATCTTTTTCTCCATTAGTTGGTGATATAACGTGGCTACTTGGTTTTTCCATTGATTGCTCTTTTAGGATCTAACTCAGAACTTCGCGACGACATGGGCATAATGGGCGGCTGACACTACTCTAGTTTGAAGAAGCTCGGCTAGATTTCCTGTGATCGAATTTTATATTTCTGTTTACTGTTCGACAGCGAAAGGGAGAAGCCTTGGTCGATAGATTACCATGTTGTGAAGCACGCTTGGCTTGCAAAAGCTCAGGCTTGAAATTACTTTCAGCAATGTTTCCATTGGCATTTTGGCAAAAAATGAACGTCGTCATTTGTGATCTGTTGGCAATACCATACCCAAGCCTCAATAGACATCCTTAGTGCGCTTGTAAAAGTATCATTTGCATCTATTGATTAAAGGTTACTGATTTTTACCAGCAACTTCACAAAGCCATACTTTTTTGGGTGTCTTTCAAGACTTTCATGAGCATTCAATCTAAAACTAATTTTTTTTGCAAAAGCGTTCAACTCCTTCTGCATTGGCGAATCCGTTGACCTTCTTCCCTTCGATGTCGAAAAGTAAACAAAAATATAAAATTCGATTACAGGAAATCTAGCGGAGCTTTTTCAATCAGACTTGGCAAAGTTGTAGATCAACTGCCTTAGCTAAAGATGGAGCGAAAAGAAATGAAACTTTTTCGAATACCGGGTGACCCAGAAAAAAGTGACCCAACGCAATCTGTTGCAGAAAATTAAGTAAGTGGCCGATTGAGATGCTTCAAACGTTGTTCTGTCGCTAAAAGACTAGCCTCTGATTTGAGTATTTTTTGCAATTTTTTTCGGTACGGTAAATTTCCAAAATTAAGGATTTCGAGGAAAAGAGCATGCCTGAAATCCTCAAAAAGTCGTCAAAAACAGGGGATTGATTTACAGCCATTTCAAATCTTCAAAACAACGAGGAGCGTGTTTCATTTCAACCTGGGAATAGGTAACCCAGTCGGAAGTCTTCAGAGCAAGTTTATAGTCCCTAGGTACTTGAAAATATTCTCAGGCAGAATGAAACACGCTCCTCGTTGTTTTGAAGATCTGAAATGGCTTCAAATCGATCCCCTGTTATTGACGACTTTTTGAGAATTTCAAGCCTGCCCTTTTCCTCAAAATCCTTAATTCGGGAACTTTCCCGTGCCCAAAAAAATTTTGAAAAATACTTATAATGTAGGCTGGTCCTTTAGCGACAGAACAACGTTTGCAATATTTCAATCTGCCACTTACTTTTTTTTCTATAACAGATTGCATTGGGTCACTTTTTTCTGGGTCACCCGGTAGTTTTGGAAATAAATGCACTATTCTGAAATCAACGAAAAGATTCGAACAAGGGTTTGTGAAGCCAACGTTGACGAAAACATTTCTTTTTGTACATTGATTGCCCAGACTATGCAACTTCGTCCCCAGGGTCTTTTGTCATATTGGGACGGAGACCGTGTCTGTCCCAATATGACAAAAGGCCCTGGGGACGAGGTTGCAGACTATTTGAACAGCATCCTTTTTACTGCTTTTCGATAGGCCGAATGGTATTGGAGAAATTAACTGTTTTCTGAGGAGAGTGGTTTTGCAAAACGGCATCTCGCTGTTCACTGGAGCGGAAAGCAGAGGGCCTGTTTATATGAGGCGGGCCAGCCCGCCGAACCGGGCTGGCTCGCCTAGGTGAGATCTGAGTGAACAAAGACATCCTTTGTTAAATAAAGTTGTGTTTATATGAGCAGCGGGCCAGCCCGGTCAGCCGAAATCTGTGAGTTGGGTAGGCGGGATCCCGGTGAAGCGAGCTCATATAAACAGCGTCAGGCGGGCTGGCCCGGTACAATTTATAACAAAAGACTGCAAATCCATACCGAATCTCAAAATGGATAATTCATCGAAATACCTCCACGCAACTTACCAAATTACATACTATCGTTTATCGTCACTATTATTGTCATCTTTATAATTGTTAGTAAAATAGAAATTAGTTGTAGAAAAGTAGAAGCTTAGACCATGTATCTAATTAGATATTGTGTCTTATGGAAAAAAAATATATATATATAATTGATTGATTGATTTGCGTAACTGATTTGCGTAGGCGAGATTGCATTGTTTAATTTGAAAGTGGTTGTCTGGCCATTGTCTTTCAAAATCCCTTGGTACGTCATAACATGCAGCATTACGAGGCCAGCCCGTCTGGCCGGGATAGTTTTCACTCATATAAACACAAATTAAAATCATCCCGCCTAGACGAGCCAGCCCGGTCAGGCGGGCTGGCTCGCCTCATATAAACAGGCCCTTATACGTGAGAATTGAAATGCCTTCTACTCGGCTTTTGAATGAAATCAACGAAATCCGCCTGGTAGAACATTAGATTTACCCTTCTTCTTTCGCTATAAGCACATAACTTCTATTAAAACCACCTTTCGTCAATTAAAGTAACTGATTCTATTGTGTTACGAAATCTGTCCTAAATGCATAATGGATCATCATGAGTAACATTTTGGCAACCTCTTCAATTGATGGATCCAGAGCCTCTTCTTCTTTCCCTCCTTTTCATTTCATTTTTTATGTTCGTCCCCCAACTTTTTATTAAGGCTCTGTTACCCAGGGTATCAAATTTTAAGCGACCAATTAGTATCCATACGGTTACGTGTGCCCAATGGCTTAGCGTAATTGGATGAGATTGGCAGGCAGAGAGAAAAAGCACTGGGACCAACGTGTGTCTCAGTTTTGAGAAAAATTGCATAGTCCAAATTAAAAATTTGAATGAATCTCAAAACGAGGCCTGGGGGCGAAGAGCAAATTGTTTTATGATCAATCATATTAGTCATTCTGGAGCTAAGGCATGCAAAGGAAATATGAGACACGTTGCTAGATTAATGTAGTGAGAATGCAAAATTCTCATTGAGGTTTATATGAAACTAATCTGGGGTACAGGGAAGTTATGGAAGGGGGAAAGTCTAATTTTCGCGTTTTCGGGTGTATAGCACACGGTTCTTGGATATGTTTTATTCTTTTTGGCTCATGAATACTCTCTATCTAATGATGAATTGAATGATGTATAGTTTATATACTGTTGTGACAATCAAGAGAGAAAGCATGGAGAATTGTCACTGAATGGGTACAGTATTTGGTAAACCTTAACCCTATTACTACCGGGGAGGGGGGGGTGGGGACACAAAGTGCCCGCTGCAAAGTTTATTTGATGTACCGGGTGTCCCAAAATGATGTATTATTGTTTGATTGCTTACATGTCCATAACCAATGAACCAATTTTCAAACACTTTGTTTCATTTGATTGTCTAAAGGCTAAATTTTATTTTAAGATGTTCGTTGTTGTTTTACCAGTTTTTGAAAATCGGTTCATCGGTTATGGACCTATAAGCATCAAACGATGATACATCATTTTAGGACACCCAATAGTGTTGTCAGTTCGAAAGATAAAGAGCTGAAACTTTGTGACTTTTCCTAAAATTTCATGGACTAATTAAGATTTGCAATCTTTTTCAAAATTGTAGATTCTGATCACGTGACCAACCTCTTTTCAACACGTGGTCAGCCAGACAATTAAAGAAGCGAATCCAGTTTCTGCAAGGATGATCGTAGAACATCGAGAATACCACCATTTGATAGCTCTCGATGAGAGCTTTCAGATGATGTATAATTTGATCATTTGTTGATGACGTCAGAAAATTAACATTCATGACGTCATCAAATTTTATGACGTCATATAAATGATAACAAATGTATTAGATAACCTTAAATGGTAAAAATTGGTTCTATTGATTGTTATGAACAATTTTAAGATATTTTAGAGTATTTTCATCAGTAATTAAGGGTTTAAATGAAACAATGACAAACTGATGCAAATAAATGATGAATATACCGGGTGTCCCAAAAAAAAGGTAACAGATTTGATGGGGACTAGCGTTGAGAGTATAACTCGAATCGATCCCAAATAAGTTTTAAAGTAAATTACTCTTCGATAGCTAACTTGAAGACTTGTTTGTTGATAATGGCGCATCGAGAGTTGAAATATCAATCTCGAAAGCCAAAATTTGTGTCCACCTACAAACCAGAGCTTTTGGGTTTTGGCCTAAACTGCTAACGCGCTGGTTAGGGGAATCTCCTCAGTCAAAGACATTTTTGGACAATTTTCGGTCCTTTGGGTACCCATTTGAAAAGAATGTAAAAACTGAATACGAAAAAACAAATTAATGAATATAGTCACCAAGGAACAGTTTTCTCCAGTCAAAATGCATTCACAAAAGTGCACCAAGCCCAGCACGAATGAGCATTTTTCGTGTTCCCTTGGGCATATACGATTGCTTGTTTCGTAATAATTTCGTGAGAGATGATGCAAAAAACATTTCATTCAAACAATAAAGATCGCAAGAAAGTCTATGTGTTAAAGCCTACGGGACTTATTTCGCTGACGAATAACTTTTGTCAGGCAGGTGTAATTTAAAGTTTTGTAGAATCAAGAAAGGGGTCTCTTCGGGGCTAAATTCTTGAATCTGATTGTAAAGTTCAGAGTCAGATTTCCATTAAAATGTGTTTGTACTTGGCTATGATTGAGGAGATTCCATATCACAGCGAGTTAACAGCTTAGGCCAAACCCCAAAAGCTCTGGTTTGGAGTTGGACCCAAATATGGACTTTCAAGATTAATATTCCAACTCTTGATGCACCAATATCAACAAATAAGCTATTAATCTTCGAGTTAACTATGTAAGAGTACTTCAAATTTTATTAGGGATCGATTCAACTTAAATTCTTATCGCTAGCCTATTCCCAATCAAATCTGTTACCTTTTTTTGAACACCCAGTATGATATAAATAATGAGCTTAAATTGACATTGAATTGCTGACTTTTATTCAGTATGCTTTGGGATACATACATTCTAGAAGCATTATGAAAGAAATTATCAACTAAGAACTTAAATATTGCCTGCTAATAGTAAGCAAATAGTGCAATTCTCCTCAATCATAACGTCATAGCGACGTCATGGATGTAATGAAGAATTAAAAAAGTAACCTATTTTGTATTTTATATTTTGTTCTTTTACACCATTGTACTAAGTTTCATCTTCATATCTGCAATATTGACGAAGTTACGGAGACAATAGTCGAAAAAGCCCGGCAGTAATAATCGAACTGAGGAGAGCTTTGCAATTAACAAATCATCGAGGCATAATTCGTGAGGTATAAGCACTGGATTGATCGATTGCATGCATGATTGATAAAATTATTAATCTACTGAGTGATGATTGACTTTTCAGCTTCTCTTTGAGCATCCATTGTGCTTCAGATGACCCCAAAATATAACCAAATTTCTTTAAACATCATCTTCATGGTACCCTGAGTACCAGAGCCAACAAAAGTAAAAAATGATAAGAGGTAAGAAAGAAAAAGCTTCATGGTTGCAGCGGTCGCATGCAGTTGCATTCAGATGGCTATTGCATCGCTTACAACTTTCATATTTATTTCACATAGGGTAATGGTACAAGTTGCTTTTCCTCTAAAAACATTGAAGCTTTTTCTGTTTCTCCTAAACCTCCACGTATTTTTCAAACTGTGAACTAAAGGCTGCTGTGAGATCTGATCTGGTCATTACAAGAGACGCACATAAAGCTGGCAATGTCATGATATCGAGGACACATGATTCAAATGCAGTTTCCATATTTGGCATGACAGGACACAGTACGACGACGTTTGCACGTGGATTCGATCTGGGAAGATTTCAGGATACTTTTCAGTGTTTGTTCAACATTTCCAATAGAAATATCACAACTGCGGGTGCAGACAAGTTAAACTCATGGAAAGGGTGGTCTAAAATCTAAGATTCTCTTTCCGCACAGTAAGCTTATGCCAAACCATGGCTACATGAATTTTTTCCCAAAATAGGGCTACTACTATAGTCAGTCTCAAATTGAATGTTACATGAGATTTACGATAACGCAATATTGCTCATTGAAAATACCATGATTGCTGTATTTCGCGAGCATGTTCACTTGACATCTCTCGAATTATCTGTTTTCTTTTGGCAACGCCTGTTGTGAATTGCTGCAAGGGCATTTTATGTTCAGATGTCCTGGTGGCAAAGAGTGTTTCTAAACTTCGAGCCTTCGAGCCTCGAGCCTTCGAGCCTTGTGCTTCGAGCCTTCGAGCCTAGAGCCTTGGAGCCTTCCCGTTCTAGTATACCCATATTTTATGTGAGAAACTTAGGCCCGGGGTTGGCAGCCAGTTTCTTAAATTTTAGGCCATTTTTGATGCCAAATGTCTCTTTCTTAAATTGTTAATGCTCTAATTTTTTTTAGAAAAAGTTAATTTATTTTTGTTGAAAGGACTTCAAAAGTACCCATTAAAGTCCTATGACAAATTTTAACAGAAATCACACTCAAAATTGCTAGGATTTAAATCACGGCAATTGCAAGAATCACTGCAAAATGTGTAAATTGTGAGAGCACACAGGTTTCTCAAGGACTGAAAAAGGCTCTTGTGCCTTAAGTTCTTAGAGTTCTCAAAGTTTTTATGCCGTTGCTTTCAATCTCATTTCCAAAATATAATTTTCCAGGTTATTGTTAGATTTCTGTGTTCTTAGTTGATATATACCTTCTAATCTTCATTAAAACATGTCACCTCATTTTTTATTATCTTTTATTCAGTCTGGCAATATGAGGCTTGATGCTCAAGATGTAAGGCTCGTAGGCTCGGGACCCTAATACAAGGCTCGAAGGCTCGAGGCTCGAATAGGAGGCTCGAGGCTCGAAACACAAGGCTCGAAGGCTCGAGGCTCGAAGGCTCGAAACACAAGGCTCGAAGGCTCGAGGCTCGAAGGCTCGACATATAGAATACTCGGTGGCAAAATAGAAAATTGACGAATCCAAATATATTTCAAACAGGCTAGCTCAAACTAAACCACGACAGGACAAGAACACTCTCTCAAGAGCATTGTGTAAGATTTACTTGATATGTGATTTACAAAAGTCGTCGCGAGTTCTCGTAGTAGAGTTTATCAACTTTGTCTTTGTGCACATGTAGCACCATTACATAGTTGAGGCGGTTGTTTGTTGTTATTGACTTAAAATAGCTCTTGACTGGCTTGAGGGCTAAGGATTTCTCTCTGATGATCAGTTTTCTATAATGATGCATAAAAAAAGCAGCTTTGGGAAATTATTTGGAGGGGGGCGTGCCCGACTGGCCCCAATAGCTGCTACGGGCCTGCTCCCCAGTCAGAATATCATCTTGTCAAATATGATGGAAAAATTAGAATCTGTTCAGTACTCTGCTGCATGATCTAATTGATATTCCAAGCATAATACCACCCAAAATCTTCTGGCTGGCTAATTTTAAAAAGTAGCTCGGTACAGATTTATGTTTCAATTTGCAATTGGATTCGGAAATTTTATACTGTGACCATTATGTGAAGAACACGTCTTCAGTGTGTCCTTCAAAAGAATTTTCAATTTTTGTGTTACCATTGTAAGAATCAAATTGTTGTCAAGGCCTTCTCCTTTTCACCAAACTATCCCCTTTTCTTCTCTTTACCTTATTTACACACTAATATTTGTATTCGTGGCAATTTTAGCAGACTTTGATTTTATAAAAGCTGATGATTTCATGAAAGCTGAAATATGAAGGCGAAAGTAAGAAGGTCTTCTTCGTCTGATTCCATGTTCATGTTGGAAAATGAAGAATCCTTTTCGCTGGGTTTTCTTTCAAGTTGAAATCACTGAAAGTTTCTTAACCATATGATAAGAAACTTTTCAGCCTGTTTCCAGATTAATGCCCTTTTAAAAAGAAACTAAGCAGGCTGTTTTGAAATAACTGGTTTCCATTTTGCGGATTCTTACCGTAGTTAACTTTACCCCGGTTGAAGCAAAATCTCGAGTGAGCGGTAGATCTTTCAAAAGATCATCTCAGGTGACTACCAAGTCTTTCTTGGTTATTTTTCTTCTGAAAAGAAAGAGTAAAAACATAGTATATGCTTCAAATCAATCGAAAAAAGTATTTTCCCTTGGAGTCGAAAGTTCAGACCGAAAAGATAGGAGGCCAAACCTTATGAACCGCAATTTTCTGAGGTTGTTTTACTGCATCCGATCAGGGGAATTTTTGCAACAACAGAAATATGTCTACGGCAAAAATATTTTATTTTCTGTGAGCACATAGGACAAAGCATTGGGCAAAACTAATGTTTTATCTTGCATTTCTACTTTCGGAGAGAAGCGTCAATGTTCTGAATAGTTCACTTTGCCCGTGTAGTTCATATTACTTTACTTTTTCAAATTAGTTCATATTACCCCTATCTTACCCTACGTTCTGCTGGTCATCCGCGTCCAGGTACTTGTTTGCAAGAAAGTGAAGAAACTAAGAATTCGAGACAGCGGTGTGAGCAGTTTCTTAGAATTATCGGATTCTTCCTAGCACTAAGAGTTTCTTATTAGTTCGTCAAAGTTGCTTGATAATTTAATATTTATTACCTGCACCCTCTTGAACATCTTACACCAAATTTTTCCTAAGCCTTTCTGTTTCTATGGCTTAGACGTTCACTCGAGTACCCCTTGCGGTTCCTCATGAGCGTTGTCTGGAGGCAAATGTTCAGGTACTAGAGTACAAAGCAATTTTGAAAGGATGAGAGGCGTGTAGTGGGAGAGGCGTATCAAGAACTTCTCGTTTTCAAGCTAGTCAGCAAAAATTGATGCAAATGATGGGCGGTGCAATCTCATCCATAAAAAGTTGAATTCCTTCAATCATTTCCTCCTGCAATGATAATCAATCCTCTGTCTCGCATTCTATTCTTTTGTTGCACTATTGATATTTTGCGAAATAAGAATTAAAACAAATTAAAAACATGCAACAAAACAAACTCAATAAAATTTCGTAATGTTTCGAAAACAAAAACTCGTCCCAGTCCTCCACGAAGAAGTGTTCCTCCTTCACAAGCTTTGACCTGTCTTGGTAGCGGCGAGTGTTTGGCAGAAAGGAAGACTTCTCGCCGTTATTTACGATATTTTACTTTCATTTCTGGCCTTATAAATACACCAAAGAGTTCCATATCTATCAAAGGATTGTATTACAGCATTGCAGTTGCTGTGGTGGATTTTTGGTAGCGAAAAGGAAGTCTGGTTTGGGAGCTTTTGTGCTCGTCCTAAAGAGCTACTGTTTTCACCACGTGGAAGTCAATACTGGCAAGGAGAAACTAGCTGCCTATTTCTCTTGCTTCAAGCTAAGTAGAAGCTCTGAAAGGCCACCAAAGGATCAAGTAGTTATTGAAGACTGACATGGCAATGTTTTAGCGTTGATAGCTGTTTGATTGCGCTTATGGTTGTACGAGTTTAGACCAACATTTGCATTGCCAACCAACAGAGATACCAGCACAATCCACTGAAGCAATCGTATCACTAGCGACCCAAAGTTGGCCCATTAACAACACCCAAATAGGCCTTTAAATAGTTTATTGTAGACGAGGAAGGATTCGAGAGAAGGCTGTTCTATTTGCTGAGGGATATATCAGTGTTTGAAGCAACGGCTGTTTGTTGTACTGCAGTTTGAGAAGGCTGATCCAACACGTGGAATTAGTGCGGACTTCAACCATAAAAAGCCAAAGAAAATATCATACTCAGCTGGTTGCTAAATCCTTGTTTTTCTACGACAAAATACGCGATTTTCACTGTTAAAAGTGATGCTGTTGTTTTGTCCATGCAGTATGATAATAACTGGTGAAAAATAAGGCGGGATTGGTTGAAAGCAAAGCTGTTTTGTGTTCAAGGAAGTGAAGAAGCTACCTTGGATCTAAATTAAGGGAGGAATCTACAATCGGACCATATTGATACCAAGGAAGAAATTTGTTGTTCGTTACGGGCCTATTTCTATTCATTTTCACAGCAGTTCACTTAGTTACCGATTGAAGCAAGTCACATAAGCTGGTAGGGAAAGATCGGAATCAATAAACACGAGATAAAGGAACAAAATCATGATATTGCGTCTGGAAACAGAAAGTTGATGAGATATGTGCTCAGCAAGGAAAGAAACACCCTTAGTAGGTTGTCTGATTTAGTTTGGATAAATATAACTAAAGCAGCTACACTGAGGATTGAATTTTCTTACAACCTGAAAGGAAGTGTTGCTGATATTCTGATGGTTGATAAACAGAAATCGATAAAATCTGTGCAATTTCAAGCAAAGAAATACCCCCTCTTCTATTTCAATTATTTGTTATTTCATCTTGAGGAAAGAACAAATATAGGCTGGAGGAGTAAGCCAAAACAACTAAATCATCTATTCTGAGCACTGGATTTTAATTATATTGTAAAAGGAACACTTGCTGATATTTTAACTTAAGCAGAGCCTTTGAAAATTCTATCAGTATTTCCATATTCAGACAAGAACCTTGACAAAATCAGTGCAAGCAAAGAAACACCCCCTCTGTTTGTCTGACTTCATTTGATCTGGAGAAAAACCTCGAAAAACCTAATACTGGATTTATCATAACTGCATAACTCCCAAGGAATAGTTCCTGATGTTATGAGAGTCACACTTTGAAGAAAGCTCTTCAAACTCCTTTCAGTTATTCCAGATTCAAACGAGGACCTCCTGGGTTCAAAGAGCAAGCTGAGATAGTTCGCAGGCCTTGCCTGTTCAACGAGAAGACGACCCGCATGAAAACTGGAAACGCGAACAACGCAGAACTGGGAGTGGACACACAACCCTTCAACGGTGCAGCATTGGTATGAAATTATTCAATTCTTTTCCTTATTTCCCTTGGATCCCTCTTACATACGCGCACTGTTTTGTGTTGTGGTTTATGGTGTTTTCGCACCTCGATTTGGTAGGCCTAAGCTCACGACGCTGCGTAATGGGTTCATAAACATTAGTTGGGAAATGCAAGGTTAATAGTTAATTCAACGGACAGTTAGCTTCCTAAATGATTATCTGTGATATATAGTTTGGTTTTATAACTATCAGGATTTTTAACAGGCGATGAAATATATCATGAGCCGATTTCCTATTTCCTTGAGTTGGTTTTGGTATGATTTGGGACGTACCACTTGTGCGTTGTTGAAGGGCCTAAAATGGGAATGGCTTATCTTGTTGAATGCACCTCGCAGTGAAGCAATATAACGCTTTGCTAAATGTTATGTGATTGAATTGATGAGGGACACCAAGTCTGGACAACAAAATGGTGCACTGTATACTCATATAGATTTGTCATGGATGGGGGCTTTTTATTGCAAGGTTTTTTTGTAAGAAAGGAAGGATTTGGGCCAATACTGAAAATTTCTTGAAATTATCAGATTCTGCGCCCTCTGTCTGAGTTTCTTAGGAGTTTCTTGAAGGTTCTTTGATAGAATTGTGATAGAGGTGATGTAAGCAAAATAGCAGATTGATAGCGACTCTGTATGCTTATTTGGAGTTTTAATATGGGAATAGGTTTCAGATACTTTGATGATGCAGATTCAACAGTTTATGTATGGTAGAGCCCCGGGGGGGTACTTCATTGTCAACATGATTCGACCTGAATCTGGACTTTGAGAAAAGGACCCATTCGTATGACGGAGTATTCAAAAATTTCGAGCCCATTTGCATGAATATCAGGAAATTTTTGACCCATGTGCATGAATTTGTCGATTTGAAACAAAGGAAAATTTCAGTTTTTTGGCCTGGATTATCATTATGGGGCCGATTGATAAGAAAATTCTCAAAGAAGTACCCATCTACCAGAATTGTGGTTAAAAACAGACCCATATGTAGAGAATTTCGGATGAAAAAACCCATCCATATGAGCGGCACGTCCAGTACAACTTAACAATGAAGTACCCCCCCGGGGGTAGAGCAGTAGTATAATTATTTTTTATTTTGATTTGATACGTGGCCCCCTTTGGAGTATGTGAAAAGGTAAGAATTTACCAGAATCATGTTGTGATTACTTATAGGAAAAACTAAAAATGACTGAAAACACTTCAGCACCATACTTTTGTTTATTTAGATTTTTCAAGGTGCATGCTTTGTTAGAGGAAGTGTGACTCTTGCAAAAATGTATTCATTTGAAAACAAAAGGAATTTTATGGATTTTTAAGGATGTTGATTGAAAACAAAAAGTTTTTTGTGAAATTCTTGCAAGATTTGTAAGAACTGATTTGCCTGTTCATTTTTGGTCCTTGTATCATCATTCAATGACCTAGTTAAATGAATAGAAAGGTTAATGAATTGCCAACTGTTATTATTTCATCACAGTATGCAATGATATTTGTGCATAACAACTTCATCACAGGCCTAGAAGGAACAATTTTTAGATCAGGAGTTGATACATTTTCACTTAACTGAAAGGCAATGTTATTGTCTTAATTATCATTATGCTGCAATAGTCTGGCCATTCAAAACGAAACTGTAAGGAAAAAATGTTTTCATCCCTAAGGCCATTCAAACTTTCACAACAGACAAGAAAAAAATCAGCATAATATGTCTTTCTCTTGTGTTAGACTTTGGTAACAGGTGGTTGTTTGCCATGACCATTTCAAAACAGCATTATTGCTTGATTATTATTAATCCTAGTTTCCCTTAAATTTTCTTTCTGTCTGAAACCGTTATCTTGCTAATTTTGTTTTCAATGCATTTGGGTTGCGCAAAATGGTGACTAAGACTGTCTTAGTGAGCTTTTAGCTAAACTATTGGGTTGTTAAGTCTGGTGTTGATTCCAAATTTCCTGCAACCTGCTTGTCAACATCACATGTAGTTGAATGATCTTTTGGTGTTTATATGACCAACTGAGTATTGTTAGTTCTGTGGCATGATCCTTTGCCTCCCTTAAATGATCTAAGATTAAACTGCACAGTTAAACTTCCCCCTTTTGTCAGAAACCTGGACAACAACTAATGAAAATTTCTTAATTTCACATGCAAATTTCTACTTTTTTTACTTTTTTCTGCCAAAAGTTTCTTACTTTGTACTTTGTTTCTTATTTTTTGGGTGGATGAATTATGATGATGTTTCTACTGCCGCTACTTACAGATTTCTTGATGTGAAGACAGAGGAGAGTTCTAGGTGATCAAAACGTAACTTTCAGCTGCTCCTCAAGAATTGGGTTGAAAACATTTTTGTCATTATATCATTAGCTTTTTACACACCTCTTGGGACTTATCAAACACATTGAATTTCTTATTTGTCAGGCCATGTTTCTCATAAAAGTTTTCTTGAGATAACATTAAAGTAGCCTCCAGCTTATTTGGCCTAACATGCAAAGCATGACATTTCGTCTAGGAACAGTTAAGACATCTAAAATGCATATTTTTTAACCTAAGGAGCTCCTTAGGTTAAAAAGCAATAGGAGTTAGCCCATCATTGAAAGTGTAAAAGTTTCGCATTGAGTGCTGAATATTTCTTCAAAAAGATTGTCAGAACGGCAAGCAGATCAGATAAAAGGATTTCAGCTTGGATACAAACTGTTTTTCTCAGAAATTCTTCTTTTTTACTTGGATAAAATGGATCACACATCTGTTTTGCAATAATCCATGGGATGGTCTTGGTGTGTAGAATGACTTAACAGTTGCAACAAATATGGGGAGTTGAAGTATATGCTTGGATTTCTGATTTCCTGCTTGAATAACACAAATAATCAAATAAAAAAAATCAAATATCTCACAAAATGGTTCCTGGTCCCCACAGTTCTTTAATTTTGATGATTTGATTATTTGGTCCTAAAAAGTATACAGGGCAGCGTCACCCCAATTGAGCACCATACAAAGAAAATGTTATTTATTTTCCCAAACAAGTCAATTCAAAAAAGTAACTTACAGCGAAAAGGTTCCTTCACGGGTGTGACAGATTGCTCTTTCAGGCCAGCATCATCCAAGCTGTCTTTTTTCTTTACCAGAGAAGCAGGGATAAATTTTGTAACAATAGCAATTTCGGTTTGTTTACATTTTGCACCACAGCCAATCAGCGAGCTTCATTTTTGAACTAATGATCAAAAATTTCCTGCGTCGCGATCGTCACGAGTCGAAGCTGTGGGGAAAACCATAAGAAAACTACTCTCTTGAATTTTGCTCGCTGCGAAAATATGCTTTTGAGGAACCTTTAGAAATTTTTAATCTGGGTTGTCAGATAAATTTCCTAACCAGAGTTGCTTGCCCATTGGTCTACTCCACCTGGTTTTTGAGAAATAATTTTTTTAAACGTCGTCATTCCAAGGACCTCTCGCTTCCATTGAGGATGCTTAGGACCTGCATGCAGCAGTCTAAATGGCCTATTTCTCCAAAATTCATCCTTTTTCAGTACCCCTGCTTCTACCATATGTCTCCAACAAATATCCATAGAAAATAGCGCCATTTTTTCTTTTAACTCTTTTGTCACAGTATTCAACCCAATCTTGTTGAATTTAAAGCAGTTCCCCTTCAACAACATCAACAATTTTATCTGTAATGCAGTCGATTACTATTCCTTCCTTCGTCCAATTTTCTGTCATTAACCAAGGGAGGGGCATATTTCTGTTTTGAAAAAGCTAACAAGATTTCTTAAAACAATAGGATTTTGGGGATTTTTAGGGATATTTCGTAAATATGAAATTATTTCTTATGAAAGTTGTACAAGACTTTCATGGAGTGATTTAATTGGTTCACAGAGAATCTGCTCAAAAAGGGTGACAACTGACAATTTAACTGCTTCCCAGTCACAACGCCCTGGAACACAAAATGAAAATAGAACCTTGTTGATTTCTTTCTAAATATAATCTGGAGAGGCAGAGGAAGCTTTGGTGGCATGTTGTTTTCATTTGCTGTAAAATTTAAACTTTTCACGGAGTAAATAAAAACACCTCTACAAAAGATTAAGAAGAATTCAAAGGCACTTACAATTCCATTCCAAGAAGGCTAACTTGCAAAATTCACCATAAGTACGTTTATGCATGAATGTCAAAGAAAATGAGCAAGAATCCACTTGATGGTGTCAGCAAACTATTTTCGCGGGTTTTTTGGTTGTAGCTATGCCCAAGCCCTTTCTAGCCTTTCTTCTCTGAATTTACTTAAAGCGGAAAAAAGGCAAATTATCAGGGTGCTCATTGGGGGCAATGCCGCTCTACAGTAATACAGTGATATACCAGGTGACCTGACAAAGAGAAATTTTTGAAAATCAGCAAATTCATTCTAGGGATGATTTTATTTCAATCCTAAGGAGCAGTGACAATGAGATTGCAGCTTGAAAACCAGTGTTTTGAGCAGTAGTGTTTGTAAGATACTGATCATTTATAGCCAAATACTGTTTGCTCGATCTTCCAATGAAATCTCAAATCCTAAACGGTAAAGAAATTCTGTGAAGGACATCGGTGACCTAACTGATTACTGTTGCAGAATAGCAGAAATTCAATTTGACGATCATCCTATGTGGTTGTAGATTATTTGCCAATGCCAGGTATAGCTTGTAAGGGCATGAATTCTGACCGGAGCAGGTTTTTTTAATTCAGCCTAACCTTCCAAATATATAGACAAACCAAATAAAGACCAAACAAGGGTCAAATTTGATGGCTTTGGTCTTGGAGTAGAGTTTCTTGGAGTTTGTTTCTTTGATCTAAAGAATAGTTTAAAAATACCTCTGAGTACACTCAATCAAATCAAAATGAACAGAGAAAGCAACACATTGTGGCTGGCTGCATTGCAGGTGCAAAATCTGGCCTTGTGGCTGTCATAAAACAGAACGGTATCGTTTGTTTGCAAAATTCACTTTTGCTGTTGGTGCATTGAATTTTAAATGTGGAACGTTTTTGTGGCTCACCCAACCCGGTATCTGTTACAAAGATGTGACATGTTCTAGATAAATATTATTTAGTTTTCTTCACAGTCTTTGGAAGATGTTAATATACATATGTTGGGAAACTGCTTCACCAGCTGGATGTTTCCAAATAGTTTTCATTGTGAACTAAGTTTTTTGGATGACTGTCATCTCATCTTTTCTGTCAATTCTTGTCTTCACAAATCGCAATCAATCTTTTCTGTCAGTTATTGTCTCAAATCTTCTGCAAATATGGCAGTCATTAAGAACACTGTAATGATCCTGGGATTAAAAAGATACATATTTAACCTTGAAAGCATGAAAGCAGCATGCATGCTAGACAAATCAGCTGTCTCTGCTAAAAGATCTACTTTTCAAGAAATGATAAGAGATTAGATATGATAAGATTACTAACCTTTTTCGTCAAATCACGTGTGAAGTTTTTTGATATAATGGTTTCTTTAAATCAGATCTGCAATTAAATTTGGAAATTGTTCTTTGCTGGACCTCAGGTCACCCATTAGTGGTTTTCATATTGGGATTTGGAAGGGGTGTTCCCAGAATTTTGAAAGGCGTCATAGAAAGTCATTTTTATGTTGAATTTCAGTTGCTCAACTGTTCAAATGCTAGGTCTTTGTCATTTTTTGAGGTCATGCAAGTGTGCCATAGCAGATAGAGCAAGGAATATAGCGATCATTCAAAAAGTTTAGCACATGCTAATTCATCTAAATGTAAGCATTCTAGTACTATTAAAATTTCTTTTACCAGTTTTGCAGCAAAGTTAATTTTACCAAACATTAGTCAGTTATTTTAGCCATGGATTGTTAAATGTGATGGCATTATGCAAAAAGCATTCATTCATTTCATTTCATGAATATTCTCAGCTAAGCTTACATGATAGTCTAATATAAAAAGATGATATGATATCTACGAAAGAACGCTTACAAGTATCAGTACATGAAAAACATCTATCTTACTAGAGGTGCTGAAAAAGACAAATGAAAATAACTCATAATGAGCTTTCGAGCCATTTGTCCTCAACGACATGGTAATCAATAAGATTGTAGCAAAAATTTTTTATAATGCTTTCCGAAAATTTTCTTTGTGGGTAAATTTCTAAGGTTTTGGGGTAAATTATTCCAGATTTTTACACCAACAATTGAAATGAAGTTTCGTTTATAGTTCGTTCTAGCTTTTGGAACATAGAACTTTTTAGAGGTGCCTTGTCGAGTTTGGATGTGGTGTTTTTCATCAGTTAGTTGGAACAAATTGCTGAAAGAGTCAGCACTGTTTTTATTTGAAATATCATACTTGAACTTTGCGCATTATAGAGTGTATGTGTCATTTAGGCTCAAAGAGTTTAGACTTTTGAAAAGGGGTTTACTTGGTTCATTTTGCGGTTTGAAGGACATTATTCTTATTGCTTTCTTTATATTTTTGCTTAAAGGGTCTAACAAGTTTGAGTAGGCTCCCCCCCCCCCAAGTTAATGATTCCATAGTTGATATGTGGACATATGAAGGCATTGTAAATGCTGAGTAGGATGCTTTTTGGAGCAAATGTCTCATCTTTGCTATAATACCTATGCTTTTTGCAATTTTTGTGTAGACATGCTGTATGTGCTGCTTCCATGGAAGATTGCTATCTATTAAAACACCTAAACATTTAGCACAGTCAGATTTGTTTAAGATATCACCATTTATGCTTAATTGAATATTTTTGGGTAATTTTTTCTGTCTTGGTTTAATTATCATGTAATTTGATTTATTGGTATTTAGGGTTAGTTTATTTGCTACTAACCAATCTGATATTTTTGTTAATTCTGAGTTGACAGTTTCTTCCAAAACATTAATATTTTTATGGGAATAGAAAAGACTGTTATCGTCTGCAAAGAGATGAAAATTGATTATTTTAGAGGCTTGTGCATTGCAAAAATGAGGCTAGAGCATTGCAAAAATGGCAGGGGAAATTTTTTCATATTTTCATAAAGCAGCTTCATAACAGTTTGAGACAAAAACGTTGCTAGAATTCCCAAGGAACAAAATTTCTTCTTCTAAAGCTTTGTTGCAATGAGCAAATTCAAGCTTTGCTCATGAAGGATCATTTGATTGATGTCTGTTGGTAATGGTTTTTACGAGTAGTGCATTCTTTATGCGCCAATCTCATTTTTGGGAGCACTGTTGTCCAACTTTGTTCGATTCCTTTTATTGATCTGCATCTGTAGGCAGTCTTTAATATGTCCGTAAAATAGCCTACAACTTTTCTAGGAACGATTTACACTCTTTCCCTGTTGTTGAAGTTTTGAAGGCCAGGCCCATTCTTGATCGCAGCATAAAGGTTAAGGCTGCATGACTGATGTATGTGAAGATGGCTTCAGATAGCCCAACGAAAGATACTCATGTTTCATCAACTCTTTGTTCCAACATCTTTAATTTGAATGAATCCAGAAATAACAGAGGCTTGAAAACTACTCTTGTTTCCGTTATGTAACTTCAACGGTTCTTTTTAAAAAGTTGTGCACAAACAGAAACACTTTTAAAGCCGGTTGCTTTTTTGTATATATTATATTGAAAAGGATTGATCCGTGAAGCCTTGAATTTTTCTTGTACTGCTGTTCTTATTCGATCATCTTTTGCTTTCATAGTTTTAACAGGAAAGAGAAAATTACATAAGAAATTGGAAATGTAAATTGGAACATTGTAAATTGTAAATTTTAAAAAAGTTAGAAATGAATGAAAAAAGGGATTTAAGACGACATATGATCGTAACACTATTTTCATAATGAACACTATCTATGTAAAACAACCACAGTCAATGATTCTAAAGTGCAATGCCGGGGTTGGTATAATTTATGATGAAATAAAAGATGACACTGTTGCTGTTATAAATAGTATCAAACTTTATTCAAGCATTTTTCGCCTTTTTTCTGAAAAAATAGACATCCAAATGAGTTGCTGGTTGGCAGTGACGTCATCTTGCTATTTGCTAAAAGGCGTTTGCCAAAAAGTTGGTGCATTTCATTTAACCCGATCGAGCTGATCTATTGTTTGGGGTGCGTGGTGCGTCTTGTCTCTTGTTGTCACGATCTGGCTTCTTAATCGTGGTCAGCCTCTAAGTCCTGGCTAGTCTGTGGTGCAAATGTAGAAAATGACATCCGTATCAGACTAGTTTTAGGCCTAAGTTATTGGAAGTATTTGGCTGAAGACTGTTGTTAAGAGCTTTGAAAGGTAAAAGACGTTGAATTATGACGTCACCTCTTATCACCCTGAATATGTCCTTTTTGATTACAAAATCCAACTTTGTAATCTAAGAGGGGGCTCCAGGTTAGTCAGAAAGAAAGTCAGAAAGAGAGAAAGAAAGTCCGTCACGCTCGTTGTTAGATGTAACGTGAAAGTGCTTGCTAGTAAAACAGTTAAAGGGTTGTGCATGGGTAATTTTGCGTTATCGCAAATCTTACTTTACATTTGATTTGAGACTTATTTTAGATATATGCAGCATGCCCCCAAAATATCCGAATATATCAGTTAAGTTTTTAACTCGAAGGGAATTACAAGTAACAACTCATAGTTGTCGAGGTATTTAAAGACTAAGATATGTATGTTGCTAAGTATTTAAAGACTAAGATATATATGTTGCTAAGTCGACATTGAAAGCTGCTCAAGATTTGTTAAATTCTCGATAGTTCTGCTGGGTACTTCTTTCTCATCAGTAAGGCCATTGGCGAGTAAACAGCAGACCTCATTAACGAATGCTGTGTTTTTGTTATCATATTACACTTGGCACTTTCACACTTTACACGTCACAATTTACTTTATAAAAGCGACTCTCATGAAGATCAGAAGTTAGCTTGGATCAATCCTAGCTCATATTCTATTTTCAAAATCACTATTAATTTATGAAATATCGTGAGTATTTTATTTTGATGAATTAATGAATAGTTAAATGACAAAGAGGAACTGATGCAAATCCTTCTTGGTACTATATTCCCGTTATCCCATATAAATTCTGTTGCCAAGTCTATGACGAAAGATCAGATTGTTTGATACAGCTAGATTCTTCTTGCTGCCTCTCGCCTATAAGCATGCAAAAACCAAGTGCTGCCTGCTCCTTGACACCTTAATATACCTAACATTACTAATGTCATACTAATCTATATGTAGGACAAAGAAAACTCCTATGCACAGTATTGTTCCTCTAGCTAAACAATGTCCACGCACGTGTCGAAATCATCAAATGCAATAGGCTAATTTTAAAGATACATATGCAGTTTGCTATTTATCACCATCAACTAAAGTAGATTATCACATGGGAGTTTCATTGCCATTGCTGCAGTTTCAGTAAACTGAAAAAGAATCTACGGAGGAAATATTAGATGTTCTCTAAAGAATCACAGTTTAAAGCTAACAGTTGCAAAAAGTACAGAATGAAATCATTTACTGTGGCTGTTTTGCGTAGAATGTATTCATTATGAAATGGCAAAGTATCACCTGTCGTCTGAAATCCCTATTGTTCATTTATTTTTGAATTAATAAGAATTTTGAATTTAAGCTTTCATTCTATCTCTTTGCAATAGTCACAGTTTCTTTTCTAACCACTGAAAAACCAACAAAGCATAATTTGAATCAAAAGAAAGTTTTGCAAAGAAAATACAACACTTATTTATTTCAACGAATTGCAAGGGAATTTGGTGTGTGACGCACACACATCGCATATGGTTTATATAAATATATATTTAGATAGATAGAACTTTACAATACACGTTACGAGCAACGCCACTTCCAAAATTACTCTACGATACTACTAGGGTCATACCTCTGGGAGAGTAAAAGGCTGTGTCTACCCCGAGGCCATTCTATAAAGATAAGCGATTACGTTTAAGTACACGACAATTCCTACGAACAAGTTACAAAACTGGGTGGCTTAGGAAGGGATGGGGTAAAGGACTTCAGGATTTCACTCAAATCGACCATAGTTTCATGGAAAAAATGTAGCGTAAGCTCAAGAATATGTCTATGCAATCAAGGGCGCCTCGCCTACCTTGTAAAACTGTGTTTATTCCTAGTACTGTTTTCGTGACATAGTACACGGAGTAATTGATGTCCTTGGTCCCAGTGGTCGTACTAATGTATAGATTCTAGTGAGGAGGACAGGGTAACAAGAAGTGCTCCTTATCTTCAATACCATCGTTTGTCGGACACATAGGATTTGTGGCATCTTTAAAATTGTGTTTAAATTTGTGAAATGAAGTGAAGTGAAGTTGTGGTTCTTGAGCGTCATGACAAGGGGTCGCGGACTCGATTAGCACTTAGCTACTGCTGTGAACCCAGCGCTTGGCGCTAGAAAACCGCAACTTCACTTCACTTCATTTCACAAATTTAAACACAATCTGAAAGATGCCACAAATCCTGTGTCCGACAAACGATGGTATTGAAGATAAGGAACTTAAGTGGTGGGGCCCTACCGAGTATCGAACCCTGTCCGCCTGACTGTTCTGGCTGCAAAGTCAGTGAATAACACCACTACTGCGCCACAACACCTTTTGGGAAACTTTTACTTGCCGAGACCGACTCTAGTTAAGTTAGATATGACAGACATGGTTTTTATGTTTATACGTTTTTTTTATACTAAGCTAGTGTATAAGAAACTACCGGGTGAGCCAGGAGAAGTTCCCACATTTGAATATTCATATCACCAAGAGTACTAAATGGATTGGAATTAATCGAATTCTGGTTGAAAGCCAAGAGATTGAAGTATTTTTGTTCTGTAATTTTCTCTCGCTTTTATGAGGATTGGAGTTACAGGTAAATTCAACTTTACAAAACTGTCCTGTTGCAAAGCAAAGTGCCTGAAAATGACCGAATGAAAATGATCAAATCATAGAGAAACTACTCACACAGAAGAACAGAAAGTACAATTTTCACGGGTGAGAGATATCATATGCACATTTATTGCCACGGGATTGAAATCTTCAGCATTTGTTTTGAAAACCCACTCCTTATTTTGCAGGCATTTTGCAACCAAGAAGGTATTGTGGCGCAGTGGTGTAATCCTCTGACTTTGCAGCCAGAACAGTCAGGCGAAGTGGGTTCCATACCCGGTAGGACCCCACCACTTGAGCCTCATGACAAGGGGTCGCGGACTCGATCAGGTCTGCTCTATTTCTGGGATCCCAGCGCTTGGCGCTGAAAACGCAACTTCACGTTCACCTTCACCAATTTCCGTGAAGTCAAATTTACTTATATTTTCAGTTCTCATAAAAACGGACAAAAGTCATAGAAATAGTTAGGCTTTTCGGCTTTTAACTGGAATTCGAATCATTCAAATCCGTCAAGTTAAATCTTGGTGCTAGGAATTTTCAAAAAGGGGAACTTTTCTCTGTCTCACCCGGTACTACAAGGACTGCGGAATATGTAAGGGATTCTAGTTCTACGTTCCGGAAGCGCAAGAAACTTGTAAAGCTAAACTCCAAGACAATGTGGTAAAAGATGTCGTCGAAGTCTTATTCTTTAGTAAAATTCGCTGCAGTTTTAACTTTTGAGCCAAACAGAACATATTTCTTTGCCAAATGTTGTGTTCTATGTTAAGAAACCTATCTGTAGCAGACATGATACTACATCAAACTTCATGCGTCCGAACATAAGGAACAAAGTGAGAAACTTTTGTTACTAAATAGTGGGCATTTTTATGCGAAAAGAAACTTTTACTACCATGTGCTGATACAAGTCTCTTGTAAAGTTTCTTGTAGGGGACTTAGCTGAAAAACCAAAGTCGCAAGAGCTTTTCGAAAATATGGAAGTAAATAGTCGCAATACTTTGCATTTCTGTGAACAGTTGGAAATAATTGACGGTGTCAAAAGTATTTCATCTTCATTTTTGCGTCACGAAAGGAACTATATCACTGTAGGATAGGTTACCCCCTGTTCCGCTGTTCCGCTTTGGTTCCTTTGTGCCTTTAGGCCGTTATGACTGGATAAGTTGAATTTTGCACCTTAATTGTGTAGTTGTTGCCGTTACTTATGAAGACGATATGCATCTTTACATAAAAATACCAGGTGAATTGATCACAAAAATAGAGGTACATGCAGTCATACATACTAACGTACGTGTTGGACGTTTTGGAAGATAGTTTGGCTCATAAAGTTGGTTGGTGGTGGGTTTCCGATGGAATATAGTCATTAGGAACGTTCTGTTGTTCATTGTACTTTATTCTTGTGAATATATAATGCTATATTCATCGCCATACTTTTGGAAGAACGTGGTTTAGCAGTTCTAGAGATTCTAAATAGAGAGGATATTCTCTTAGGCAGGAGCAACTTGTATTTATCGCATAGGCTTTCTGTAGCTGCAAAGACGTTTTGTTTATAGCTGTGCAAGGAAAGAACTAGTCTGCACTAGAGAAGAACAGTTTGGTTCAAGAGATGGATGGTGGTTTTCAGGTGAATGGTAGGCAGATAATGATTTCGCCTGCTGAGATCCGGCTAGTTAGTGAAAATTTCTGCTGGGTGTTGACAGAGTTCGTGCAATTCCTTGATTTTGCAATCATTTAGCTTAGTTATGGTTCCCACGTTTTTGTGTTGAATATTTTATGCACACGTCATCAATGGTCGGTAGCTGGAAACTTTTTCTCCGGGGTAAATGGGCGAAAATTTAAATTGGCATCGCTTGCAGTGTATGATATGTGAAGATTCACTGTCGCTACTGGTCACAATTCAACGGAGAACAACGATTGTTTGTCGCCGTATATTTCTACCTGCCCCAAGTCTAAATCAATCAAAATCACTCGTCAAAATGTGAAGAAATATGGCCCTGTGGAGTGGTACAGTTTTTTATTCATATTTTGACAGAGTTGACAAAATAGACTTGGAGCACATCTACCATATTTCTGCAATTAAGGGCCTCTTCCTCAAGTACCAAGTGCTGCCGAGAACGCCTTTTTGGGATTGATCTTTTGATGTCAACAGAACTAATTGCAAGAACGAGCGGTTGCAAGACTGGCATCGATCTTGTAATACCAACAGAGCGAGGAAAGGCCTGTTATTAAATTTGTTCCACATGTTGGTTCAGTTTGTTTTCTGTGGCCAAAACGCCGCACCGCACTCGCTGACTAATGTTATTTCTCGTAAGAGTGTGGATAATTTGAAGTCATCATATTGTCGTGTTCATTGCTCGTATCCCTGGATTACAGGCAGGTTGTGCTAGCCTTCGTCATAGACGTGTTTTAATTCGTAACTATCTTCTTTTTCAAAGGCGTATTTGATTGTAACTGTCCATTTCATTAGAGATGGGGCAAGGAAAATGTTACAAAGATTCCTTGCGTACTTCTAGCCAATAGGAATCCCGCCAATCCCGAATCCCCGATTCATTGGTGGGTGAGCTTTTCTCGTTAATTGCGTGATTTGTATCTCATTCATTCCAAAATCTGTGATTATGCTGACGACACAACTATTTATGTGTGTGGTCCTATCTTGGAAAATGTCATCGTGCATTTAGAGAATGATGCCCTTAAAATAACTGAATGCTTTCCAAAAAGTTTCATGACATTAAATGAAGACAAATGCCATTAATGATTTTTGGTGCAAAAGGATATTATGAAATATCTATCAAAATAGGCGAGGCCTGCGCAATAGAAAGTGCGGAGGAGAATCTTCTCGGTATTACTTTCGATCAGTAATTTCCTTTCAAACTCTATGCTCTTGCTCGAATATCACGTTACATGGACATTGAAAAATTACAGCAGTGAATGAGGGCGTTTGTCTTATCTCACTTCAGTTACCTGTTTGGATATTTTATGCTAGAACTTCGGATCATTGAATAAATCGTGTTCACGAAAGGGCATTACGTATACTACAAAGAGATTACAGAAATGATTTTCGTTTTCTCTTGGAACAGACTAAATCGGTGCCAATCCATGTAAGAAACCTACAGTTGTTAATGACAGGAATGTGTAAAACCAAATCCGATCTAAATCCACCTTTCATGAAAAATATTATTATGGAGCGAAATAATTTTTAAGAACTTTTACTGCTGGGTAAAACTTTTAGTTCTTAATTTGCTTTGTTTTATCTCCTTTTACTCCGCAAGTGGAAGGTTGAGTACTAGCGGAAAACGGTGGAATTTTTTTTCATTAGTTAATTCCTGTTTAATCTTGTTATTTAGTTGTCAGAGGTGTTTCTAATTTATTGTGAGCAAGGCAAGTTTGATTATTTTTAACTATGTGTGACAGTAAATAACACGCCTATTCTTCTGCATTTTTAGTTTTTGATTTGAGCACAAGATGATTTTTGAGATATGGTCATCAATATTTGTTGTTAAGGTCTTTTTCCATGGGAGTATGTTTAATTTAACTGTTCAATTATTGCCGCTTGATAATTTTTATGTCCACTTTAGTGACTTTCATATGCGGTACATTTCTGTCAACAACAGCTTCCATGCTAACTCTGTCATCTCTTCATGCGATTTTGAATGGGATAAACTTTCTCATTCAATTTTGATTGAAATCAGTGTTTTTCATTCACTCACTCACTCATTCATTCATTCATTCATTCATTCATTCATTCATTCATTCATTCTTTAGTTCATTCTTTAGTTCATTCTTTAGTTCATTCTTTAGTTCATTCATGAATACTTTATTTATAGGTAGGCTGGAAAGATATCTAGCTATTTCGAGCTAATTTAGGCCTGCGTTGCATGCCGCATCAAGGTATGGGACCCCTAGTTTAGCATCCCTTCCAAAGGACGGCGATGTGAGTTGCTTGGTCAGGCGTCTGAAAGTTAACACAACTGGATTTTAGACTCACACGACCAAGTTTAACTTAATTTACCAAACGAGAATTGAAACGTCACTCCAAATTGCTTAGTCGGCTATTGATTCTGAATGAAGAAGGCTAGAAAGAGTTTTAGTGGTAAATGCTATACTTCACTCGTCACACTCACTGTTTTTACACTGTTTTTAACTCATTAAATTTTATTAGGTCGTATTAGACCCTCACCTATTCAAACATTCGTTCCCATAGTATGAGCTTGAATAATTCAACTCAGTAAGAACTGGTTACAGTTGCTGTCGTTTCAAGAAGTTCAAGATAGTAATAACTCGGATGAAGGTAATAAGTTTAATTAATTGCCATTGACTTTTTGGTGGGATTGACCATTTCGAATTTCGAATGGCAAAGCTATAAATGATAGTTTTTTATGTTATTCATTTGTGCAGTTTAAATATCAAACCATATCAAATTTAACATCCAAACTTTTTTAGCTAAACAAATGGGAAATCTTTCTTACCCTCTCGCATTGACGTGAAAGCTGTTTGATTTTTCCCATAACAAATTTGGTTGCATTAGAGTGAAGGCAATTGTAACTTTCCGAAAGGGTTGAAATGTTTGTTGTTCCGAGTATGTTGCTGTTGTTTTCTTGTCTTTGTCTAGAAATTACGTATTGCATTTGCTTATGTTGGGATTAAAATAGTAATCCAAGTTGTTTTTAAAACTTTTTGTAAGGTCTTGCTAATCTTACAGTTCTGTGATTTATTGAACTCACAATCCACATTGTTGTATTATCGAGAAATGCTTATGATTTGTAATCTTGAGCTTATGGTTTCTTTGTTGCTATTTTCATGGCTGACAATTAATGTGCTTTGTTGCCTATTCGATTCTATAAAATAGTTGTCATTACGTCGGACTGCATGGCCAATAATAATGTGCGTACTCCGCAACCAACGTTAGCTAAGTCCGTTGTGACCTATTCGATAGGTTAGTCTAATTGCTTGCCAAAAATAGTTTTCGACATACAGTGTGACGTCAAAGCAAATGGGATTTGCATGGCAAATTTTTGGGCATGAACATGATGTAATTTTGCCTGATGCAAGTTTAGGAAAAATGGACATTTCCTTCAGACATTTCCATTGCCTTTAGTGGGCTGTGTATCAGGCTAGATATAGTTGATACACTCTTTTTTATATAAGAATATAATATTGTTTATAAGAATATTCAGGCTCAGAATCATCCTTTTTTTAAGAATATTATAAGAATATTGCTCAGCCTCAGCTCGTATATTTGTGTCTCACTTTTTCAGCAGTTGCCTGTTTTGCGATGTTCATAGCGGAGAATCGCATGACTGACGTATCTCATTTTTTCAAAAAGAATGTTTAAAACTTTATGATTGTTAAGAACATTCTTATTGTTATAATTGCTTAAATTTTTCTTTCGTTCGACCATTTCCTCGTAATGCAATGACATTTCTTCTTAAATATGTTCCCCTGAAACCATATCAGATTTGAAAAAAATAAGAATACTTCAAGAATATGTTGAGGCTCAAAACGAAAATTTCTTAAGAATATTGGCTGGACAAGATTTATAGTATTCTTATGAAAAAAAGAGTGTATATGTCGAATGAAGGGTCAAAGTATCTCTCAGGAGATCCAAGACTGACTTCGTTTTGCAGCAAAAAGGATTTGCATATCGTTTCCTTTTATAATTAACTTTGACTTAACAGTACACAGTATGTGTTTTGTGTTGTATACAAACAATCTGGAAAATTCCTGGATATTGATAAAGTTTCCACAGAAAATGTGTGGTTGCTCTCAGTGAGCCTCTTTTGGCTAAATGCTGGAGATGTGATTTAGGACTGTTCAACCTTTGTGTTTTTGATTACACTTAAACTCGTGTCGTGCAAACCTATTTGGACTCAAGTATGAATCGATTTGGAATTTCACCCCATCATAAGCATTTTGACCGCTCTTTATGGTACACGATGGGGAGCTGGGAATCTTTTTGATTTACTGTATGAGGCATTTTATTTGTGCAAAATTGCGTGGTGGCTATTGGAATGGCACCGTACTTGTTTGAATGTCCTTCAGCCTTTTTTCGCTTCAGCTGCATAGCTTGTAATCTGCTTCTGTTGTTCATGGGATCATTTCATTGGTCTGTTGGCAGAGAGGTCGTCGTTGTTGTTGTTGTTGTTCATAGAATTGAATTAGAATTGAAACAAGACTCCCTGGAAGAGCAGAAAATAGACCCTAGCAGTTCTAAATTTACTTTTTCTGCTTGTATATTTATTGGACTTCATTATAGACTGTCACTTTAACTTGTATTATTTTATGCTGAAGGGATTTCGTGTTATGAATGATTTTATCAAATATGAATACGTCTTTCAGGTCGTACGACCCCTGGTGATGTTTTGAATGCAAAATTATCCATTTTGCCGTCAATGCCTTGTCAATGCCTTGTCAATGCCTTGTCAATGCCTTGTCAATGCCTTGTAATGTTATCATACCACTTTAATGCTTGTCTTCCTTTCCCCCTTTGCCTCCCATTTTCCTTGTATGATAACTTTTTCTAAGTTGTTTAAGCCTTGCTGACATGGCCAAAGAAGGAGAGTCGCCGTATTAACGATGTTTAACGATGATCCATCAGTCTTGATTTGGTTCAGCACCCATTCGTTACTTCTTGCTGTCCAAGGTATCTTAAGTAGTCTCCTCGAGACTCAAATGCCGCCATCTTAATCTGCTCTGGTTTTTTAACGACCCAGGTTTCATTTGCATATGCTACACTGAAAAATCTGATGCTTTTACTGACATCACTTTCGTGTTGATTGATATGTTCTTGTTTTTCATTATCGGTGCGGTGCTAGGTTGGTCATAGCTCTCCTGCCTAACAATAAGCCCTTTTTTTATTTCTTTGGCACATTTCGAGGTATCAGAGATTTTGCATCCGAGAAAGCTGCATTCGTGAGACTGCCTTTATCGATTCTGTCAATGTCAAGAGTGTCATTATTGTGCTGTTGGCATAGCAAGGACAGACGATATTACAATAGGATTCGCTATTTTTGATTGACAACCAAGTACAAAGCGATTATCGATTACAGAGCAATGGACTTCTATGCCCGGTCGGTCTAGCCTACGAGTAGACCAATTATCCTAAAGATACTGGGTCTACTCGTAGGCTAGGTCGGTCCAGTCATGGGTGGGGCGGGGCGGGGCGAGCCGCAAAAGTTGCTCTGAAACCCAGGTAGCTAACTCGCTCGTTGTGCAGTTCAGAAATGGTTTTTAAGAAGAAGGATATTCTAAACATCTGCTTCGATATATTTAGATATATCCTTCTTCGATACATGCTCTCATGTCTGCTGGTAAAAACCATTCCTGGAATGCACAACAAGTGAGCTTGCTACCTGGGTTTCGGAGCAACTTCTGCGGCGCTTTGTTTTTTTATGACTTGACCGACCGGGCATAGAATTGTCTTTGTCTGCAATCCTAATCGCTTTGAATTTGGGTGTCAATCAAAACAAGTGGATCCTATTTTGATAATATCTGTCCTTGTGTGTTGACATTACTTTCTCTACTAGCTTCTTTCGCGCTTTTAATGAGCTTTTTCAGCTCTTCCTTGCTAGCTGCAATCAAAGTAATGTCATCTGCATATCTTAAGTTATTAACCTTTCTGCCTTTGATTCTAATTCCAAATTAGGTAGAGATGTAGTGCGCTTTTATTTGTAATCAAGAGTGCAAATGCTGGGAAGGTTACGCAGCAAGGGCCGATAATGAAAGAATTCGTGTTATCACTGGTACAAAGCGACTAACGGGGAAACAGGGGATTTCTATGGCCGGTTGGTAAAGTCATAAATATAAACAGAGCAATGCAAGCCCTATAATGGCCTAAAGCTGGATTACGACCCCAGCATGCCTTGCATGTGCCATCTCTTTGTTGGTCTTTGTTGTCACCATTTCATGGCCTATGGCACGTGTAAGGCATGCTGTTGAAATAGACCCTATATGAGAATACACAAGTTTATAGAGAAATTAGAATGGATGGATCAAAACTTTTTATGTACAGGGTGTCCCAAAAAAAATTGTGCCCTGTTTGCCTGAAGATTGTGATAAGATGGCAAAAGATTCTCGTCAAACTTTTATATGATGTTGCTCTTCAGATTTTCAAATAAAGTTTGCTGCCATCCCCGTAAAAATCCGTTGAAAATGATGGAGCTATGACCTTCAGGAGACCAAATTTGCCTGATGACTGAAACCATCGGTCGGCCAATTTGGTTTACTGTTTGTAGCGATAGATAGCTTCATGTGAGGTAAGAAATAATTTCTGTGAGGTAAGCAATGATTGAGCTCTCTGATATGATTATCGTAATTTTCACGAGAGCTATGACATTGGAGGCTGCTGTTTCATTTCATCCATAAAGTTATTTATCATTCGCTGCAAAATGGTTAGACAGAATGGCCGACCGCTGGTTTCAGTCATCAGGCAAATTTGGTTTCAGTCATCAGGCAAATTTGGTTTTTTGTCATAGCTCCATCATTTTTCAACGGATTTTTATGGGGATGGCAACAAACTTTGATTGAACATCTGAAGAGCAACATCATGCACAAGTTTGTCGAGAAATTCTTTTTTCGTTTTGTTGCAATCTTCAGGCAAAATAGGCATACTTTTTGCGACACCCTGTATATAATTAAAAAACCTGAGCATTAATTTTGTTTAAACGAACATAAATATTCAAGAATTATATTGGTAACGTGAGGATAGCAACTTTGGAATTTGGCTTTTCAGTCCAAATGAATTTCGTAGATTGCATTGATTTCCTCCTTTTTCATGCAAAAATACGTACAGCTGTGTTGATGATATATTTGTGGTGCCTTCTTCGAGGGGAAGGGTGATTGTTGGTGTTGTTTGCTTTGGAGTATATTTAGTATTGTAGTTTACATCCTGACTTAGATCTGTATCCTGACATAAAGCATTGGTAAGACCACGCATTTAAGAAGCCATTGGTAAGAACTTTTCAGGCTGTCGCTAACTATTCGGTTTTCTACATTAGCGTCTTCCCACACGGTACTGTGTTCTTTAAATCTTAAAAGTTCGCAGTGCTTTTGTGAATTAATTTATCATCATCAAGGCCATGATTCGTTATCAGAATGCCACTTTCTAGAAGAACGTGTTATCCAGGGATATGAAAAAACTTTAGGAATATTTTGCCTGACAGACGAGGAGCGTAGAAAATAGAGAAAAGAACCGATTGGTGACTCACGGAGCTCATGGAAAATTTGAGCTGCCATTGAACTACCCGTCAAATTCTCTACGTACAAATGCGAACTGCGTGGCAGCTCGTTCCAGTCTTTTTATTTTTAGTGCAATGCGAGCGGCACAACGCAAAACCGGAACATTTAAAAGAGGTCCGAAAAAATGTTGGAATGGTGAATATCTTATCGACGCTGATGATATAATGACACTTGCACGGGCAGTTGCACTAGCTGAGGGAATTCAGGAAAATACACTTTACTGTTATGTAGAGTACAGTGCAGGGCTCTGTTGCTACCAGAGTATACCCCCTGTTGTGAAAAATACGAACATGACAAAAGTACTGTTGTCACAACAGAGACTATTGTGATCATGTTCTGAGAATAATTATTGTGCTAATGTGTTGTCTAGAATGTCGTAAAGGGAATCTGTGATGAGTTTGGTATGGAGTAAAATATGGACAACATATCTGTATCGAACCTGCTTTGCGTGAGGTTGTCATACCTATGTGGACTGGAGGGCCATGACAGCAGTCAAGAGCGAGGTCAAGAGGATAAATGAAGTCATAAAAACCACTCGATAGCCACCAATTAAATCTCGTCATTTCATGAAATCACTGTTATTTTCGATTTTATTTATCACCAAGAACTAATTTTCTTTTCATGTTCGTCCTTCCTTCTAATCGTCTTTTTTGCCCGTGTTTTGGCTAGAATGAACTACCTGCTCGACAACCACCTCCATTGCCCTCTCCTTCGCATCGTCAACCACAAGACCAGCCCTTTCCTTCGCAACTTCCAAGTAGCCATCGATGGTTTTCTCATGCTTTGTAACAAAGGGCTTCAACAACTTATTGTAGATTAACGCTGACCCATTGCACGATAAAGGTGCCATACACCATAGCAAGAAAGCACATTTGAACACGAAATACAGCGGGAACCATGCCATCAGGATATCTGTGAAATATCGCACGACATTGAACGCAGAATACACTGTCCAATACGTCAGCCATTTGGTGTCATCATCTTTTTCCTCGCTTTCGATTGCTTTAATCGATGCATAAGCAGGATAGACGAATCCAATGAGCGAGACAATTAGGCAACTAGAATAACCCACAACGAGGTAAAAAGCCAATAGGGCTGCTCCTCCTTGTAACAAGTAAGTTCGATTCACTCCTGTCTTCTGCTCAAGGAATGATAGGCCATCTGTGAAGGCATTCTTCTGATTCAGGAAGTCGTCCAATTGTTGTCGCAAAGGCTTGGCAATTTCATGATTTTGTGCTGACATTTTCGTTTAGAGGAAGTTGTTTCTCGTTTGAATTGCTCGCTTTGCAACCTGTCTGCCTCTTCTTTGTACGTTAGCCCGTCGTCTAATATCTTATCTTTTATGAGCGATATTCCATTTATCAATTCACAAAACTTCTGGCTTCTACTGGTTGGCTAGCAACGACGCTCAAAGACCTTGATCTTGAAAGAAAGTTGAATCATAAATGGTTGAATATTCAACTCGTGTTGACCACCGACCGAAGTTTTATTTTAAGTTGCATAAAAACTTCACACTTTCAACTGCGTTGCGCAACCGGAAGGTGACAAAATGCGGAATTATAAGAGTGACTCAATAGATCAGTTCTTGGAATGGATGCCACAGGCTGTCTGTGATTGGCGGAGAAAGGAGATGTACTTGGACACGCTTGAAGGAGGGAAGAATCAGGTTTCTTATGATCATCACGGGCGGTAGGAAACGCTGAATTTAGAAAAAGCTTCATGCATGATACATCGAGTATTCCTATCCTACAATATCATTTCGTTCGTGATATATCTACTTGTTTTTCCTTGTGTCTACCTCCCCTGCGAAGGCGCCATTTTAATCCGATTGACGTGACCTCAAGGGCCCTGGAGCAATTATAGTGGCATAATTGCTCCAGGGCCCTTGAGGTCACGTCAATCGGATTAAAATGGCGCCTTCGTTGGGGAGGTAGACACAGAAGGAAAACAGGTCGATATATCACGAATGAAATGATATTGTAAGATAGGAATACTCGATGTATCATGAATGAAGCTTTTTCTAAATTCAGCGTTTCCTACTGCCCATGTGTTCGTTCATTGGTCAATAAATCGGGGGATTCATCAGAGCACCTGGTTTTGGAGATAAACCTCAAAATCTGGACCACGGGGAAGGAATGATGAAAAGCCTCACTACTGATCCCCGGGGAGGTTCTTGGTCTTCGAACTAACGGGGAGGTGCCGCTGGGAAATCTGAAAAGTACCGTGTCCTGGAGTCTAATTCCCAAAAAGGATACCCTGTCCCGGAGTAAATTTTCAAAAACAATACCCCATCCTTGAGCTTCTTCAAACAGATTTGTGCGCAGCCCTTGAACTTTGTTAGAAACTGACAGAAAGTATGGAATTGTTGCGTTCCAAACGATTTAAATCATACGTGTGAAGTGATGCAGTGCATATGGCTTACATCACAACCACGTTTACAAGTCAATAATGAAAGTATGATTCCTGCCATGGAGCTGGCTATAGAAGAATGATACCCTGTCCTGGAGTAGGAATCCCGAGAATGATATCCTGTCCAACCGCACGTTCCCGTATGGAAAATATATGAGTGCTCTCTGGGGTTGTGCCATCCAGTCCTTTCTCAGCATTAGCGTCAGACAGGATGGGTAGTGCTTCTTTCTTTGGATTGAATGGCTCGAAAGATATCTTATTGGGTGCTTTCTCGAGATCTTCAATATTTTCAGAATCACAGCGTTCTTCTTTCAGATAGAATTTCTAAATCAAGTTTGGAAAAATGTAAAATTTCCGTAGCTGGTAGAATTCCAAGAAAAGCATTGTTCACAAATACCTACAATATGATTGTGAGCAGACATCTCTCGCGATCATCTGGTTAACGATTTGGCGATTTGATTGCGTCACAACAAAGCTAAGGTTGTAATTCTGCAAGTGCTCAAGATGTGAAAAACAGCACACGAGAGTGATCAATAATCAGAACGCTCTGTGTCACTCACAGATTTGCGTCATATTTTATTCTGTACAAAATGACATCCAGCCACCTTAGTCCAGTCACCAAAATGACATCTGTTCCTATCACCTTTGAGCTTCTGCATGGGATCTGTATATTCACATTGGCAAACATTTATGCTGCCATTACGTAATATAGTATCATACCGAAGGAAACTTGTCTCTGTCTTCGTATTTCAGAATTAGAGTGTTTTTCTACTTTTTCAAGAATTCTAGAAAAATTTTCAAAAAAACTCAAAACGATCGTAATTTCTAAACTGTTTGAATCAAGATGAAACAATTTCGAAGAAAACCACAGTTCATGGATGTCTGCAATATGGTATCAAGCAAAAGTCTGTCACTTTTCTTGTTTATGATTTTGAAATTTGATGACGTCACACCCTCAAATGAGTTGAAATGTAACGTACGATGAAATTTCGAAAAATATTAGAAACTTCTAAAAGTCCAACGGTAGAATTAAAGATAAGTAACTAAAGTTTGTTTTAAGCCACTAAGTCAGAAGAAATAGATCACAGAATTTTACACCCACCGTTTTACGTCGAATTAAAGATTAGGAAGCTATGCTGTCTTTCGTAACAAGTCCTAAAGATCTCAAAAATCCCAAAAGTCTCAAAAATCTCCCCCAACAAGTGATAGAAATTCTCAAAAAATCTTTCGGCAATTCTTTGAAACTAGTTAAAATCGATTAAATCCTTAGAAATCTTGCAAAATCTTAAAAAATCTTGCAAGATCTCGAAAATCTCCGAAATTTCGAGATCTCAGAAAGTTTTAGAAATCTTTAAAAATCTAAAAGAAATCCTTGAAAATCTCAGAGAGATTCTCAAAAATCTAGTACGCTATTTTGGAATGATTGTTTATATCATTTAATTGTAAAAGGAGGAGATGCACAACAGTTTACATAGCTTTATCCGCAGTCAAACAGAAGCCACACTTGATGCAGGCAAGTGTTTCAGGTTCTTGTTATTTTCTGTGTGGTCAGTTTGACCATGGTCGTTAATGTTGTGTTGCACCGGACATTTATTTAAAATGCCACAACGTCGAGTTTGATGGTAGTTTTGTTTGTGATATTTTGTTCTGATATTCCTACATTGCAGAAATTCCTTGAACCGTAGCTCTTTCTATATTATTTGGTTAGTAGTGGTATTTACAAGTGTAAAATGAACTGCATAAATAGTTGTCGGATATAATTAACTGCCTTGCCATGGATAAAATCTCGCTGATGCTCCTCCAAACCCGAGTTGAAGATGAACCATGGGCGGTGCATTTCCAATGCGACAAAGCTAGATTAATTTAACTTTATCGTACCGCCTTGCATCCTGCCACAAATCGCCCCAAGTAGAAATTCAGCTTCAGACTATTGTGAAGTGGCGGCAAGATAGAGTTGCGAGGGAGAAAAATCGGCAGTTGCAGCGGCCAAACTAAGGACCTGGAAAATGAGACATTAGGTAATGTTTATGAACATTTATACTTGATGTGAAGAGAGTAAACTTAAAGGGAAGCTGAATGACAGTGTAGGTTTGGCTAATTTCACCGATAACGCAGTTATGCTCGCTCGCCAAATCGGCAAGACAAAGTCCATATATTTCCAAACCAGTATTTTAACTTCTGTTAGGCCGTTATTTACAGATGCTTCTCCTCATTACGCCTATTTTTTCTGCGGCTAGCAACCATTTTATGTGAAACTCATTACCGGCAGTAGAAAATACGGGTTTTGGTTTCCATTGGAAACAGAGGGATGGGTTTAGAATGTAGCAGGTTGAGTGTGCACAGAAAACAGGTAGATTTTTGCGAGAATTGTTGAGATCTGAACATCCCTGGATTGATTCCCAGCAGGAAAATATTTGATTTCTCCACTTGTGGTAGCCCACGTGTGTTTCAGTATACAGAAGACAGGTATATTGCTGCATGGACAGCTTAAATTTTCATGTAGACATCATTTGAAGAATTCAGATCATTTGACGCTCGTTGTGTTACGCCAATGTTGCATAGCGCTGATTGGTATTCAAGGCAATATGACTTTGGGTTGTCACACACATCTTGCATCATAAAGATCTGGAAAGCGGCGCTGATCAGACGAGCTATGTTGTTGCCCGCTGTTTTCACTTCAACCTAAATCATGCCTTCATTCGATGAAGTGCGTGTCGTACAGATCTATGTATTTTGGGTGTTTTTGCAGTAGATATGAGACGAAACGAGACGCATTTGTTATTCATTGCTGAAGAAAATATTATCACGCCTGATGAAAATTGTAAGTTAGCTGGGTTTAATACATCACGAAAATAGAAAATTTCAATTTTAAAAGTAAAGGCTCCGATTAACGAGAAGAGCCAAGAACGGAGAAGACGTTAAACGCCACACTCATCTTTTTAAAAGGAGCTCAACTCCAAAGTTTGTAGTTAGTAGTAGGATCTTTTAAGTTTGGGCCCAATTTTTATGGTAAAGCATAACATTGAGTCCATCAAAGACTTCTATTTGAGCCAAGAATTACAGTTAAGAACCAAATCACAAAGTAAAGTTTCTTGAAAATGAGTATATTCAAATGAGAACGTGTTAATCTGCGAAAAGCACTTTGAACCAGATTTAGACTGCGTTCACACGTTGCCAGCACATTTTGAAAACGGTGAAAAATGTGACGGATAGGCCTCCCGTTCACACGAAAACGGCACATTTTTTGCCGGCAGATTTTGAAAACGGTAGATTCGAAAACGACGACACTCGAAAATGACGAAAACGGCGGAAAACGGAACATTTTTCAACGCTTTCGAAACGAGACTGATTGGCTTCGGCGCGAAAATCCAACCTCATTCTCGTGGAGTTTGCAAAGAGTTTATTGCCATCACAATTTCTGGCGTTTTCGAAAGTTTGCCGGTATCGTGTGAACGCTAGCTCAAATTTTGCTACCGTCACATTTTTCTCCGTTTTCAAAATGAGCCGGCATCGTGTGAACGCAGTCTTAATCAACGAATGTAAGCTTGCTTTGAAATATTTGAATTTGAGATTATTCATTAAATCTCGTCTTGTATCGTAGCCTACGCGTAGACTGGTTTACGCGTAGGCTACATGTATCGTTGATGACTCCAGAAATTTGCCAAGACCCAAAAGGGAGAGAGCGGGTTTCACAAAATGTTAGGCTTGCGCCAAAACTTATCCGTAAAAACATTTTTATTAGAGGAGAACCGTAAAAGCTTGAGCATGCAGACATGGGGCTTATTCCGAGGGGGAGGTTTGGGTAAATTTACGGTCAAATGCCCGGTGGGCCAGGAATATTTTTGAGCAAATGCCCTGCGTTGTCCCGGGGGGTCAGGGTAGGATTTGAACAGGACATAATAGCCATTTACGCTATTTGCTTCGAAGACCTGAAATATACAGAGGGTTTGCGGCTTTCCTGCCCCTTTCATCAAGTAAAAGAATGTAGAATTTAGATCAAGGTGACAAACATGTGCTCTTTGATATCATTTATTAAAAAAAATCCACCAGTAAAGACAGTTCGACATTATCAGCAAGTAATGAATAGATCAGACTCGAATCTTTCTTCCTTTTGTTCTGAATCGTTCAAGTAAAATAGCACTTTCCTGTTGCAGTATGAATGAACAGGCACTGTTGAATCAGGCTTCGGCCACATTTCTTTGACGTCAATAATCCCAATTGCTTATTAGCATAAGCATATCGCGTTTGAGTCCCCTAAATGATGCACTGGTCTTCTGTGTTCCGTTTTATAACTTCAATATTAAGCATTTGCTTCTTTTTGGCAGCACCTGCTCAAAACCACACTTGTTTTTCTGTTTGACAGACTCGAGGCAGATTGTGCGTAGGCCTGCTCCGAAATATGGTATTGACATGAAAAACAACGAGGCATGTGTGAATGAATGAATGAATGAATGAATGAAAGTGAAAATAGCTCAGAAAATCAACAACTTTTAATGCTTGACAGAGAATAGGTGGATGCTCAATTTTCTGAGTGGATAGCAAGAAAAGTGGCATTGCACCCGCTCGTTTTAATCAACATAAACAACGAAAAACTCTGATAGATTTCATTGATAGCACCTCTTGAGTACGTCTCCCTCTCTTGTGTTTGAAAGTACTCCATAAAAACAACCAATCTTGTTCCTTCATAAAAACTCAGTACTCAGTACTTCATAAAAACAACCACTCTACCTCAAGGATCGGTTAATTTCAAACTAGGCTTATACAGCAACTAGATATTTTCAGTTTCAGTTCTGAAGAAGCCTTGAATGCTGAAGTGAAATGTTGCCATTCATATAGACTATGCATACTATTTATTCTCAACGGTTTTCACCGCGTTTTGTATTATTTCATTATTCTTCTTTGCAAGCATCTTCCTAGATTTGAAGCAGAACCTTCCAAAGCATTAGCAAAACACCGAACAAGTCAGCCTTGCTAAATATTACCATTGAGGGCAATGCCCCCACCCAATCAATGGTAGTGCATATTTGTTCCAACAATTTGTTCCAAAATAGCTTAACTACTCAAAAAGGGCATCGATTTGGTCTTTTGCGCGTTTTCTCTTCCAGTGCTGACTAGTTTCGCCCACTAGCGCATCTTTAGAGCAACTCAATTTGTTCCAACTTAAATGGCAAACGACAAATTTTCGCATCCACATGAGTGACCACATTTTAGAGATGCGGTCTGGAGACTCGTTATGCACCTTTCCAACACATATTTTTCAATGCTGAAGTAAACAGAATAACTTGAAAGTGTGCATCAATGGCTGCGGTCACACTAGACGTTTTTACCTCGTTGTATACCTTCAAAACAACGGGTTAACTACGCTGTGATATGTGACCGCATTTCGTTTTCACTTATAGCGCTGTTACAGCGCTTTGGTCCTGAGAGCTGATTCTATAAGAAAACAATCAGATGCAAAACAACGGGCAAAACAAGGTCCCGAGCTATGTTTTAGCGTTGTTTTGGAGAATGAACCAATCGCAGCCTTGCGTAGTTGTCACATGATCATATCACTGTGTGACCGGGTGTCATTGTACCGTTATGTTGCCGTACTTTTTGGCGACAAGAACAAATTGCAAAAAAATGAAGCAATTCATATCACAACGGGAGAATACAGTAGTGTGACCGCAGCCAATATCTTTTTATGTCTATTTCTCGTTCGTTTTTCATCCGCTCTATTGTTTCTTTGTTACCAATATATTGTTCCAGCTTAATCATGCATATAGTCATAACAATTGTTTTCAATTATTTTTAGGGTACCACTGTGCTGTCTGGCGAAGGGACACTCAACTTCGGCGCTCCTGTGTTCACAGCTGCCAGGTGAGTTAAGCATCTCGTTACTTGTACCGGGTATCCCAAAAAATACTCCCTTTTAAATAAGTACTCCCGTTTGAAAACTCACAAAAATTCGATGTGTCCTTTTTTATCACTTTGGTCAATGATCCAACTATATGTTAAAATGATAAAATTTTTGTTTTTGTTGATAAATGGGTATACAATTACACGTGGAAAACCTCATTCTGAGCTTTACTCACGAAGCAACGTCGAAAATCCTACCTAAGAGCCATGATATTGAGAATTTTTATCATCGTTAAAGTCTGCAATTATCTTTTATTTCTCTCTCACGTTTGTTACAAAAAATGCTTTGTTATGGAAAGTGATTATCAGTGCTTTTTGAGCAAACTTCAATACCAGGCAGCCCCAAAAGAGCTGAATTTGCTAAAACCAGTCACAAGGATCAGCCATACCTGAGGAAATGCGTTGGTGTTTGATCTACTTGCAAAAAAATGGGAAATTTGAAGATCGGCCATGTAATAAAATTTTTGTGATTTTTCAAACAAGAGTATTTTTTGCGACATGTGGTGAAATGATACACCATGATGCCAGCTGTTTTGAATCGATATGAAAAGTGCTGAGAAACTAGGGCTGTGTATCCATGGAGCAGAGGAGGCAATGAAGACTAAAATGCTGGATTTCCTTTCGTTTCAATTTCATTTTCATTGTGTTATGGCCACCTACTCAATGGTTGATATACAGGGTGTGCCAAGAAAATTATTCGACACCCTGTATATCAATATTGAAAAATAATGATAATATGAACAGGCTCATGGGAATATAAGCCTGTCCCTAAGGGTTTGAAATAATTTTAGAGACCAGAATCTTGCAAATCCATTGAAATTCACGGAGTTGCGAGCTTTCAAAGACCAAAAATATGTGACAGCTGAAACCAGATACCCTTATAGATGACTTTCAACGCAAAAAAGCTCCAAGATCGAGGAAAAGAATGTTATACAATGTCATACCTCTTCTTAAAAGGAATGTAAGCATATAAGAGTGGTTGAAGCCACTTGCAGTCAAATTCTAGCCTATGAGATATCAGAATTTCCTGTTGACGTAGATTGGCTACCCAAATATGGTGCAGCACGTGCCACAGCCAATGTCTTTGCGTGGCTATCTTTATCAAGGGCTTATATATGTTTAGATTCCCTTTAATATCAGAGCAAATCAAATACCGGTGAGTCAATAAAAAAGCCTGGCGTTTGAAAAATGATGCTCCTTCAATATCCAAGCGATAAAATTGAACACTGTTTTGTTTTATTCCCAATATGTCCAATTAGGTTCTCTAATTTACCCGGCTTTAATTGACCATTCCTTCCCGTCGATATGGGAGATTTTCTGCAGAAAGCCCCTTTAGAAAACCTGCAAAAAAGAATGAAAACGACGAGCAAAGTTTCCCTTTGTTTTCCTTCCTAGCAATAATGACATTTACATCTATTCATGTATTTTGTGCTCTTGAGAGAATGGAATCCCCCTGAATTCGTTATTCATACTAGGGAGAAGACTTCTTCATTCCCCTAAGAGGATAGCACGTACTAAAGTGTGCTCAAGTCATAGCTGTAAGGTAAAAATATCAGGGAAACTTGCTCATGATTTTAGCACGTTTTTTAATGTTTCTCGAAGGGAATTTTTTTTAGAAAAGCCCTTGTAATGTTTGGACGGAGTGACAAATTTCGGCCAGGAAAAATTCTTAGAATTATTGAACGTGTTAGCTATTCAACTAGATACTGCAAAATACCATTGCTTATATATTCAGGGAGCAGTGGTCTTTCAAACGCTAGGCCTTTTTGTGGACTCAATGGGTAGGACTTGGAAAGTAAGTTAATTCTTATAGCGATCGTCAAAATTTGCTTAAGAATGCATGTATTCAGAAACATTAATGCCGAGAGGCGAAATCATTTTCAAACTTTGTTCAACACTTTGTTTAACAGAATTCCTCAAAGCATCCATCTGCTTGAAAGTTTGGTTATCAAAATTCTTTTCAAATTCCATTTGGTTTACTGTGAAATAAAGGAGAAACGAAAGCAACGATAGCCCATGCTAATTCTACCACAAATTCCATTTAAGGGCCTCTGGTTTCAGCTTTCGCACAAATTTGTACTTCAAAAGCTTGTAGCTCCATGAATATTCAACGAAGTTTGAAGATTCTGGTGGCGCCATCATCTCATCATGGAGTCCTTTCATTATGTCGTTATTTTTATTATTCAATCAAATGTTGAACAATTGTTTTAGGACACCCTGTACAGGTTGTTGCAGAAAAATGCAACCCAACTTTATTTGAGATTCGGGATATTGTGTATAAGTAATTTAAAATGAAAAAAAAAAAAAAAAAAACTGTATATCATTAGAAGGAAGAAATATTTTACTTTCAGACGGTATACATCGCATCTACTCAAATCTTATCCTTTTTAAAGATTTTCAATTCTATTTGGGTTACATTTTTCTGAAACACCATGTGTGTTCACTCTGCAAAATCCTATTGCAGTGATTGTCGAGAATTTTGAACGATCTAGGGGCATACCAATATATCCAGCTGTAAGAACATTTCAGTTTATCTGTTGGTTGACGGGGCTACTATGGAAAAATAGTGAAAGATGAGAAATGTACCTTCTTGGTATCATATGCCCTTGCATTCAGGGCATAGCCCGTTGTAGCAACAACCCAGTGACATATTTTGAAACTTGGATGGTTAAATATTTTTGGAGCATCCCATTTCCCAGCTTTTTAACGCCAAGAAACCCGCTCACAGATAGCCCAACTCCTTGAAAATAGTGTACGTTTTTGTATTTCCATCATCTTTGAATTTGCCCACATAGTTTTCTTGTTTTCTTCTTAACGTTTTTGCCTTGCAATGGTAGACTTTCTCAGGTTTTCAATTTAAAAACTCGTGCGAAGTCTCTGGAGACTCACAAAAGTTCTGAAGTTGACTTCGCTTTCTATCTTGGTTTTTCGAACAAAAGAATTATACTCGGGTCTTTTCCACTTAAACCATGTTTTCACTGTTCCGGTTTGGTACAAAGTTGAAGCGGTCAAAATGCGTTTACACTGCCCCAAAACAAAGTTTTCTCTTGATTTAAGGAACAAAAGTGATGTGCATTAGCAGGAATGATTTAAACGGGAGGCTAATCCCTTGTGCTTTTGTTATAGATCGAAAGTTGTACCGCTATGTGAATGGTGTCTTAGGTAGCCTTTTGGTAAAATAGCTTAGTGATGAAATGCTCAAACACCCTCATTTTACCTTGCAGTTCAATGAACCCTGCAGTGGCTGTCAAGGGGCAGGATACGAGAGCTGACAAATGGAAAGCAAACAACATTGAAGTTCCAACGAGCAGCATGCAGCTGGAGTTGAGTCCAAGCTTTGTCAGTCCAGAACCCATCTACTACATCGCACCGGAATACATGAATGGCTTTGTCAACCCCGTATTTCCAGAGCCATTGACGAATGGAGATAGTCTGCAATTTGGGCAGGCATCTGCAGAGCCAACGAGCCCGATGAATGGCGAAGCGACTGCCACGACGCCCACAGAGGCTCCTTTATCCCCAGAGGAATTGAAAAGGCTGATCTTGATACAGTTTGAGTATTATTTCTCAAGGGAGAATCTTGTCAATGATCAATATCTTGGTATGTGCACAATCCATCTTTTGTAGCCTACGAGTAGACCAATTATTCAAAAGAAAAAAGGGTCTACGAAACAAAGAGCAAGAGCTTATTATTATTATTATTATTATTATTATTATTATTATTGTTATTATTACCATATATTTATGCACGATAATACCCTTCAGCACTTACTATAAACCAAAATATCAAAGACAGAAACCTAGTACTAGTACAATATAGTTATAGACAATAAATAATATATTTAAACATCTGCCTAAATTGCTGCTCTTCCAGGGGGCCGTGTTTTGCCTAGCGACAGTTATCAGCTTTTCAAACGCGCTTTTAATCATTTTTTTAAAAAGCTATTTAGACCTGGGGTCTCTTCTGTCTCTCTGATATCAACAGGGATATGATTCCAATCTTTCATAGCCGGGAATTGAAAGCTCTTTCTCATGAGCTCAGTTTTTAGTTTTGGGATTTGCAGATCTTTGCAGTTTCTTGTTGCATGTGTGCTGAGTGCACAGATCTTAGGTCAAATTCACCCCAAAGGCTTTCGGGGCTAATTTTGTTTTAAGATTTTATATATCATGACTGACCGATCAAATCGAAATAGATTCTCAACGCTCATCCAGTTTTCTGACCAGTCATCTTGATGTCTTGCATTTTTATTATCGTTTTAGCCCTGTTTGTAGTCGCTGGAGGGTCCTTAAGTTTGTTTCCTGTAAACTTCCCCAATTACGTCAACATAACGCAAGTGAATTTCAACAAAGTCTTGGTAAACATTGCAGAGTTTTGACTAAGGAAGGATATTCCTAAGTGTTCTCAGTGACGAAAGTCCCCCACTGCTTGCTGCTGCGGTTTCCAGATTTCTGGATTGTTCAGGATACTATCAGTGTAAGTCTGGCGGATTTTCTCCAGAAGAGCCAGACGCCCATCTAAGATCATTGGATTCTGCGCAGTAATGATTTCAGGGTCATCGTCCTTGATAGTTCTGTGTGAATATGCGTATGCCGCAAAGATCTTCGCTTACTCCATTGATCAGCGAGCCAGCTTCTTTCCCATTGTGATTTACAGAAGGGGGAGGGCCTAGTATCCTGAACAATGAACTTAATTTATGTTGCGTTTGTTGAGACGCGTTTCACACATTATTTGAAAAGAGGATTAGAATAATTGGAAATGATTACTTGAGCGACCGTTGCAAGTTTATACTCTTTATTTCATAGACCCTCTCTTTTTTGAATAATGGATATACTTCTTGGCTATTTTTTGGTTTGGAAATATTTATGGGCAGAAACATGTCAGCTAGTGCAAAAATTGACTATAGTGATCGTCCCAACTATAGTGACTATAGTGGACGTCCCACCGACATTTTCGCTATTTGAGCGAAGGTATTTCATGGTCAGTTGAAGAGTTGGCATGGCAGAACGAATTTTATCAGCTTAAAGAGCCATTGTTACCCAGGGTCCTTTACGGGCACGCTACAATTTCAGACTGTCTGAAATCAAATTTGGCATCAGTCAACGGAAACTATAGATCTCCCCAATGCGGTGATTCAACTAATAAAACAGTTCAACTGCAGTAATATTTTCTATCAGTTCAACTACTGCAGTGTGAATCCAAGGTTTCCGATTCGGTCAGATTTGATTTTGAGACTGTTTGAAATTTCCGGTGCCTTCAAAGGACCTTGTTTCCAGACAGTAGATTTTCATGACGGTTGGCAGTTTACACAATAACAAGAAAGTCTGGCAAAATTTCTATTCAAATTCAAAGTGACAGTTCTCTTTTAAACAATAGAATCTCCATCCGCTCGACTGAAAACTGGCCTTCAGACTTGTGATTATCCATTTTACTGATATTTAACGTCACTCCTTTTTATGCCCCGCCATATGGGACAAAAGTCTAATATCAAAAATATATGATGTGATTGTCAATATATTGCTAAAGTCAAATATAAATATGGGACAAAAGCCTAATATCAAAAATATATGATGTGATTGTCAATATATTGCTAAAGTCAAATATAAATATGGGACAAAAGTCTGTTATCAAAAATTTAAAATATTTCAAATATATAAGGTCTAAACTTTGTTTGCAAATATATAAGGTCTAAACTTTGTTTGCAAATATATAAGGTCTGAACTTTGTTTGCAAATATATAAGGTCTGAACTTTGTTTGCAAATATATAAGGTCTAAGCGCGAACGAAATGCGCAGTAACATTTCCCGCCAAATTTGTCTTGTTTTACACGAAGTAACACATACGCAACATTGCACTTTACACAAAATGGCTTCTCGAGGAACGACAGGAACCTTGACGAGTTGGTTGGGAATATTATTTCCCATCCTTCTTTTCAGGAAACCCTCAATACTGTATTTAGGGCTTTGCCTTCCACTGGTACCACTGATGAAGTAGCAACAGTTCGTCGTGGAACTTCTAGCCCAACGGGCACAACAAGACCCATATCAAATGGCCGCCAGCAACACTATAATGTCCATAGAACAACATTCAGATTCAGCTCCAGAACAAGATTCAGAATCAGAACAAGATTCGCAATTATCTAACAAATCATCTAATAAAGTTTTAACGCAAACACATATTAGAAAAATGAAAAAAGAAGATCATAGATTTGACTATGCTCTATTTAATGGTGATTTTTGCCAATTTTTATCGTGCGGGGGTTAGGCTGGAAAACGAGGAATAGGCCGGGTGGGCCTGGTCAAAGTCAGCAAAAGTCGATATTCACGCATAATCAAAGACAACCCTCTCTGTAGAAATCATCTAATAAAGTTTTAACGCAAACACATATTAGAAAAATAAAAAAAAGATCATAGATTTGACTATGCTCTATTTAATGGTGATTTTTGCCACATTCTATCGTGCGGGGGTTGGGCTGGAAAACGAGGAATAGGCCGTAATTTCGCATAAAAAAGAACTGTCCCTCGATGGTTATTAGATGATTTCTACATAGAGGGTTGTCTTTAATTATGCGCGAATATCGACTTTTGCTGACTTTGACCAGGCCCACCCGGCCTATACCTCGTTTTCCAGCCTAACCCCCGCACGATAAAAATTGGCAAAAATCACCATTAAATAGAGCATAGTCAAATCTATGATCTTCTTTTTTCATTTTTCTAATATGTGTTTGCGTTAAAACTTTATTAGATGATTTGTTAGATAATTGCGAATCTTGTTCTGAATCTGAATCTTGTTCTGGAGCTGAATCTGAATGTTGTTCTGTGGACATTATAGTGTTGCTGGCGGCCATTTGATATGGGTCTTGTTGTGCCCGTTGGGCTAGAAGTTCCACGACGAACTGTTGCTACCTCATCAGTGGTACCAGTGGAAGGCAAAGCCCTAAATACAGTATTGAGGGTTTCCTGAAAAGAAGGATGGGAAATAATATTCCCAACCAACTCGTCAAGGTTCCTGTCGTTCCTCGAGAAGCCATTTTGTGTAAAGTGCAATGTTGCGTATGTGTTACTTCGTGTAAAACAAGACAAATTTGGCGGGAAATGTTACTGCGCATTTCGTTCGCGCTTAGGCCTTATATATTTGCAAACAAAGTTCAGACCTTATATATTTGCAAACAAAGTTCAGACCTTATATATTTGCAAACAAAGTTTAGACCTTATATATTTGCAAACAAAGTTTAAACCTTCTATATTTGAAATATTTTAAATTTTTGATAACAGACTTTTGTCCCATATTTATATTTGACTTTAGCAATATATTGACAATCACATCATATATTTTTGATATTAGGCTTTTGTCCCATATTTATATTTGACTTTAGCAATATATTGACAATCACATCATATATTTTTGATATTAGGCTTTTGTCCCATATTTATATTTGACTTTAGCAATATATTGACAATCACATCATATATTTTTGATATTAGACTTTTGTCCCATATGGCGGGACATACCTTTTAGCATCAAGCAAATTATCAATCTTGTCAGAAATTTCACGAAGCCTTAGAAAGGCAAGGATACGTCGGTTCAATCATAACATTTGACAATGCTTTGGAGTCGTCAATTAGCTAACTGCATCAGTCACCCATAGCAGTCTTTCCAAGGCCGTATTCACGTATTTTTGTAAGAAACCACTTGTAAGAAACTCAACTCTTAGCTTACGTGTCCAAAAGAAGAAATGGTCTACGACACAATGAGCAAATGCTGGCTACTACAGTTCCAGAGTTCTGGAACTTAATTTATGCTGCCTTTGTTGGAGACGCGTTTCACACATTATTTGAATAGAGGATTAGCACAATTAATTGGGCAGCCGTAGCAAGCTTTATCGCTTTATTTCGTAGACCCTTTATTCTTTAGGATAATGGGTTTACTCGTAGGCTATTCAACTCTAAGATTGCCAGAAATTAAGAAACTCCAGACCAATATCAACTTCTTTTCAATCCAAAAACAAAAGTTGTGATTTAATCGCTATTGAAATTGAACTAAAGAAATTCCTGAGGATAATGCAAGGATTAAGAAGCCTTTGGTCTCCACTGCTAATGACTTTAGCACTATTGTGCGATAACAAAGGGCCGTCAGCAGTTTGTCAGCAAAATTCAAGATAACGTTAACGCTCAGCTATTTATATGGACTCAGTTCCTTTAAGAAACTATTTACTAGGAAATTCTTGGCATAATTTTCTTTATGTTCTCTTTTTTCCTGTACCACATTCTAAACATTGGAAGGGCTGAAGAAACTTTGTTTTGAAACGTTCAGGAGGGCACATGTAGTGAACATTAAAATTGTTATGGAGCCTTTAAGAAATTCATAAGAAGCTCTGAGTTCTCAAAATCTGATAATCTTGAGAAACTTTTCAGTACTATAACTCAAATCCTTAGTTTCTTATGAAAAAATACATGCATCAGAAGTTTATCTTTGGCCTCGATTATTGCTAAAACGGTTTTTGTGATCATGCAGTTTTTGACTCGTGTTTTTATTTCAATTTCAGTGTCTCAGATGGATAATGACAAGTTTGTTCCCATCGCAACTGTAGCCAGATTCAACCAGGTGAGCGAGCAACTGATATTTAGCAGCATCGGAGTCAAAAGTTCAGTCGATTTTTCCTCGTGGCCTATTGCCGAGAACCTCGAGAGCTTCATTTTTCACGAACCAATCAGGCGGCGAATAAGCGAAGAAGACAAAAGAAACCCGTGAAGATTTTTGTAAATTTTACCTAGCTTAACAAAACGCAACCAGGACCAAAATTTCTTGAAATTTCCCGAATTTTTTTTAAGTTGCCTTACCACAGTATGTTGGGCTCTTGTGATACAATGAATCAAACAAACGTATCATTCGAATTTAATGTTAACCTCAAAAGAGCATCAGAAGAGGGATAGGTTCCAAATATTTGAAATGTTGTTTAAAAATTCTATGACCTATTTCTTTGAACTGGATGGCTTCAAAGACACTTTAGCTATTTTCCCAATAATTTTACCGTTGGACTTCTCTGAAATCTTCAATATTTTCGGAGTTAGGGTATTTTATTCTTTTTTAAGAATTCAAGGCAAATTTTGAGAAAAATTGAAACCATCGTAATTTCTAAACTTGTTGACGAAACGTGAAGAAAAGCATACTTTACGGATGTCTACAATACAGTATCACGCAGAAGTCAGCCGACCGTTGTTTAGGACTTATAAATTTGATGATGTCACATCCTCAAACCAGTTGAAATGCAGGATACGCTGTAATTTCTAAAAATGTTCAACAATTCTGAAAAATCATGGAAGGGTAGCTAAAGTTTCTTTCAAGCCATTCAATAGACCTTTTAGGTATTTCAGATAGAATGTGAATCGAACGATATTTTGATACATTTTGGAAAATTTTCGAATGTGCACAAAAGCGATAGAAGCTCTAACGCCATTCAATCGAACCTTCCATATAAAAATGTATAAAAATATCGCTCGATCCAAACTTTTCTAGAGTGGCTAAAAGGTCTATTAAAGGAAATAGGTTATAGAATTTTACACGCTAATTTTATGATTTGGAACCTATGCTGGTGAGAGGTTTCCAGACGCAATCTTTAGTAAAATCGTCTGTTGCAATAAAACGTAGTAGTTGTCTATTTAAATGGCGCTGCAATCTTCCTACGAAAAAGACTATGTTATAGATGCCGTGAGAAATTAGTTTATGCTATTTAAAAGAAACTCTACTTAACTGTTCATAAGGCCTCTCTGTGGTAACCTCGCCCGTCGCTTTATCTGTTCAGTCGCAAAATCCTTTTGTAGTGTTTAATCCTCGCGGGAAGATAAGTCTAGTTTTCTGTTATACTTATCAGTGACAGAAGTCTAATTTCAATACCCTGCTTTCTTCAATTGATTATCTTCTTTCCCATCTCATAGATAAAGAAACTGACTTCGGATCTTGATCTAATTGCTGAAGCCCTGAAAGGTAAAAAGAGCTTTACACGTATTTTATAAGAAACCTCAATCAGGCCATACAGTATTAAAAGTTTCTTAATTCAACATAAAATTCTCGCATTTTAGTTCTAAATTTTAAGTGCATGAATTTTCATGTAGTCGCTCAAAACTTCTGCAGATATGTTCCTTGACATTTAAAACATGAGATGACAGCAAACAGTGGTCTGTTTCGTTCAAATAAACGGCTAGTTCAACGACATATTGCCATGATATCCTTACATTTGAAGGGAATTGACACTGGGAAGAAACGCGAGTTGAAAATAGAGGAGATGATACGTCCTTTTATTTAACTTCGCTTCCAAAACGCCATCTCATTGGGCTGATGAAATGTGATTGGCACAAGACAAATTTATCCATATCGATTCCTTTTAAGTTTTTAGTGTCTTACTACTTCTTGAGCATACAGCACAAGAGTTTCTCAAATTTTTGGCCATCTTAGTACTAGTTTCTCATAAACTAGTTTCTTATGAAAAAACGCGTATCACCTCATCTACCAGACTGATTACTTGTGGCCTTTGTTTCCCTGTGGTATATCAAACTCAAAATGCCAAAGGGACTCATCATAAAACAATGGACAACTAGCCCTACTTTGTGGATGCTTCAATCTAATAATTGCCAGGGCCTGTTTTCAGCCATCAACTCACAGCGATGGCATAGAACAAAAATTGCGTCAAGCAAAACAACAAAACTACAAATCAATAAAAGGTTTCATAGTTACGACGAAGAACTTTCTTTTTACGGTCCGAATTTGCGCTACAAGGTCTTACAGTGAGGGCCTAAATGGGGCCAAGTTTTTCAGTGTAATCAATCTCTGTTCCTTCCTACCGGCTGACCCAAAATATCGGTAAATTTTTAATGATTTTGCTAATTTGTACTCCCAATGAAAAGGATGTCTAAGTGTGTTGCAGAACTTGAAAATTACGAGGAGTAACGGTGCATCTGGTAAATACCTGCATCTGGAACTGGTCACAGCAATTGTCAGATATGATCTGAAAGAGAAGAAACGAGGCACTCTGCACCTTTTCAGTTGACCACAGGAAAATTTCAATGGACTCTGATTGGCTAATTCAAATTGGTGCACTGTCTTTTTTATTCTCATTTCTCGGATCAAGGTGAAGCTTCTCGGATCAAGCGAAACCATTTCGCGAATTGTTCCATTACTCAATGTAAACTCTAGCGATCCTTTAGTTTGCGATTTCGTGACGGACCAAATTGATTGCAAAGATCCATGTTTAATTTCTACGGAGAAATGATAAAGGAGTTTGAGTACTTTACTTTGAATTATAGTATTTACAAAACATCGTATTCTTGACCCTAAAGTTATATCTATCATGTCTTGTGAATGGTCCAAGTATTGATAGCCTTGGCTAGGTTTCCGGTAGGGTTGTGCCACCAACATTCTCAAAGGACACCGATGTATGAATCATCGCTGAAAAAGCAGAAATATTAGGAACACTTCATCATGATTTTATGCCGTTTTTGAAGATTTCTTAAATGGGCGTACCCAAGAGAATCCTTCATAATTTCAGGACGGTGTGGCCGATTTTATTCAGGTAAATTTCATAATGAATTTGAACATGTCCATTATTAAATGATATATTTCCCAATATGACTGCTATGATACCAAGGGAGCAAAGGCCATCGTTCTTATTGACTCATCTTGATAGCGTAGCGTGTTGTTTTCATGTCCGTTAAATTGCCTCTATTTGCCTTTTTCATTATAGATTCTCAACATATACAACTTGACGAAAGTGGAGAGAAAGTACGTGCTAACGTCAAGCGGTGTATCGTGATATTAAGAGAGATTCCTGATTCTACTCCTATCCAGGTTCGTTCAATCTTTTTTGTTTTCTATTGTTAAAGCACATCCCAAACCCATTTGTATGGTATTTGTCGCACTAGATCTGGTCCCGAAAGAATCAATCTTTAAAGCTTCTTTTTTGATTAACAGATGAAAGACAAAATTGTGTCTTCACCCATACGTTTCTCTCTGTATGTTCAAATTAGCCTAAGTGTTGCGAGAGCGGCTCCAATTTAACAATAAACTTGTTTCATATTCTTTTTGACTTTCTTACTTCCAGGAGATCGAAGATCTTTTCAACTCACCTAATTGTCCAAAGTACATTAATTGTGAATTTGCACATAATAACAGCTGGTATGTTACATTTGATACAGAGGAGGACGCCCAAAAGGTAATTTATATTATTATTATCATCTTTAATATTTGAGATTATATCATTTAAGAAATAAGCCAAAAGTAGAAAGGCTCCTGTAGTCTATTCACTGAACTTATAGACCAAACTAGCGACTTGTTCTTTAACCAAATCTTTCGATGGACTGCATGTTTTACGACGGGTTGGTCCCAGGGACACAGTGCTTGTTTTCTTTTTCAAAGCCATTGCACGTTGTTTAAAAGTTGCCTTGTTATGATTTGATTTGAAAAGAAAGGTGATCGATCGTATCCTCTTTGTTTGTCAGGCATATAGATATCTTCGTGAAGACGTGAGAAACTTTCGTGGTAAACCAATCATGGCGAGGATAAAAGCGAAGACTCTGTTAAGTAGAAGCACATTAATGCGACCACCAAGCACAAGCACTGCTGCCACCAGTCAAGCAGACGTATCGCCTCAGCCACAACCACAAGCACAAGCAGTTTTTTCACAACGACCATTCAATACCTTCACTGTCCCAGCGCCAGTAATGACTGGACAACAACCATTTCCATATTATCCTGGTACTATAGTTCAGACCACGTGGCTTGAACCTAGGCAGCAGTTCTTCCCACCTGAGGTACGTGAATTTTGCGATTTATTTTATGCCAGATGACTTTTCAGTAAGTGCCGATAGCATAGATTTGTTAGTGTTGGAAATTGTCATTCACAAATTCTTCATTCATAACTCCTCTCCTCTCGCTTTCAAGGGGGCCGCCACTGGTATTACTTAGATATGGTAGCGATTTCTGGATTGAGCAGGGCAATTTGAGATAGCAGACACTCTTGGAATGACATTCCTCTGGCATTTGTAGTGATATAAGTATTACTGTGAAAGTTGTGTTCTTTACTTTCAGATGATCCAGACTTCACAATACCAACCTAAAAATTTCGTCACCCCAAGTAAGTATCAAGGGTCATATTTTCATGACTGTTTGGGTTGGTTCTTCCGTTCTTGCGCCTAAACTGCACAACAGGCAGTACAACATTGAAAACGTGAGACAAATGTAGCTCCCCTTATTTATACCCACTTCAGGTCAAATGACCATACGCTTGGAAAATCACCTCTTAATCTGCTGAAGTTCTTCACTTGTATGAAAAGAAAGTTTTCCCAAGAGGACAATCACGTGATCTGAAGAGGGTGTAAACAACGTTAGCTGAATTTTCAAACCAGGCAGTTTTGTTTCTTGAGGCTTAGGAATGAATTTAGTGATTTTAATAATTCCTTTTCGGGCGTTTTTTTACGTTTTAAAACTATTTCCAGGAAATTTGCGATCAATCAGCCTGTATATATGAGTCAGCTTGATATTGGTGGCTGATTTGCGTAGTAATTGTAATTGTCTATTTGAAAATATTTCCTGATTGTTTACAAGAGCCTGTATCCAAACTTGATTTACTGAAAATTGGCTGTCAAAGAACAAGATCCAAAGATAACTAAAGTCTATTGAAGAGTTATGTTTCCAAAGAGCTGTAAATTCTCACGAAACCAATGACCAGCCGGGAAGGGGTTTCATCGGCATGTCTATTGGGCAAAATTTTATCTCTTTAATGACATGTAATCTCTTTCGAATCTTCTTACCGGAAATTGCTCTGAAATTTGGAATAAACTGCTCTTAGTGAAACCAAAAATGAGCACTTAATTTTCTCCATGGAGCTTTAGATAGCTGAAGTTTTCGATGTTAATCGCGCCTAATATTGTATGGTAAAATTTTGTGTGATTATATTTCATTCTTAATTTTTTCATCAGTAACAATAACTGGTCCAAGACCGTTCTTTGCAACAGCAAAACAACGAGTTCAACCAAAGACATTCTTCAAAGCAGATAATTCTGATCGGTTGTCAGACAAAGAAGAAAGATCTCCAAACAATAACACATCACGAAGACCTCTTACAAATCATCGAAGTAATGGTAGCAATAATTTCGTGCAAAAAGAAAGCAGCGAGATCTATTTACGGAGAATGCATCAGATTAGAAATAAACGAGATGAAATCGTGCCTCGGTTTCAGGTTTGTTTTAGTATTCTTCATTTATGCTGAACTTCAAAATTGTTGTTACTTTATTTACAAGGATTTTTGTTTAAGTTCGTAAATCATTACTGGACTAAATAATCTTCCATGATTTCGAATTTTTGATCAATAGCGAACGAAGCTTCTTATTCTATGAAATTTGCCCAAAATACTTTCATTAAAGGAATGAGCTTGAAGCTAGCAATATCTCTTCTACCCTCAGCTCAGGTGCTACACAATAAGATTACGCCTCTCTACAACTATACTTGCTTATCGTTATAATCAACGTCCGTCCTTCGCCATCCTATTTTTTCATTTGCCTCTATTTCTGCCATTCTCTCCCTTCTCTTCATCATTTTGTCCTCTTCGGCCCACTTTTAAAACCTCACTATCTTGTAAGTGTTCATTCGATGTTTCATCAACAAAACTTAGTTTCTTTCTTTTCAGTTTAAAGTTCTTAATGCACCGTAACCCCGTCGGTCAGAAAGACTTATTTTCAGGGGGCCGTGCCAAAGTTTTACAAAATAGGCATCTGCTATCTAATTTAAAAAGAAACTAATTGCAACCATAATTACAATCCTTTAAGATGTTATTAAAAGAGGATAAAGAGAGATTTTGTTTGGCCTCGTGGCTAACTTCATTCTAGATTTTCATTCCACGAAATGCGAACGCTTTCTGCCCATTACTAATTTTCCTGAAAGTGACTAGCAAGTCAGTTTCGGTGGCATTTCTTAATCTGATACTGTAGCGAGCAGAATTTTTGAAAGGTATGTGTGAGAGGTAATCAGGCACGAGATTGTTAACAAACTTAATACAATTGTTGCTGTCTCACTTCTAATCATATATTTCACAGTTGGCCATTTAACTCCTGATTAACATATGATCCTCCACTTTAGTAGACAATCTTGACATCAGACAGTTTTACATATTTGATTGCTCACAGGACTATCTCTTGTATAGTTTCAAAAGTTAAATCTCATTTCAGTAATCTTCTTCCGAGGGTTTGTCAAAGAAATCTACTGTTTCTAACCTGTCTGGTATATATCTACTTTACCGAGCGGCTACTTATTTTATTGAGAGTTGCAAGCAAGCTTGTTGAAGTGTGTGTGTGCCTGATTCATTCTGTTTATATCTCCTTGAATATTGTAATTGATTTAAACGATTAGTTTGGCATGCCCCTTTTATAACCAGTGAAAATGTGTCTGAGTCGAATCTGAATCTCCAACCCCATCCGTTATCACCATGATGTAACGTAGAAGAAAACTGTTGGCAAGCTGCTTCAGGAAGGTTTATCACTAATGACTTTAGCTAAATAGATATAAATAGAGCAAATTTGATGTGACTGGTTCATTACTACTGTTAATACAAGTTTTTTTCCATGTTTTTCAGGCCTTGACTCTAATAGCAAAGTGGTTATATTTGTGCTTCAAAAACATCAAATCACGTCTGTATGTTCCCCTGCTTCTCTTGAAAATACATCTTAAATGCTTATATTTTCGTTAACAGAGATTAAGGCAAGAAAGAGAACGACGGCAGATGGAACAGAATTCCCCATTGGAAAGTGACATCAACAATTTAACGATTGATCTCGCTCCAGAAAATTTCCCGGCTCTTCCAAGCCCAAATTCGCCAAACGTAAGTTTATTGAGTACTGCTACCGGGTGCGCCAAAATAAACTATGCACTTTTGGCAGGCCACAATAAATCGTACACTGGACCGATTTTGAAGATATATGACTTAATCTTTAGCAGAAAGCCTGAATTAGATTCTAAGATTTTTTGCAAAAATTCCCATTTTCAATTTTTAGAGCTACCGGCCAGTTTCTTAAAATTGTCGGTTTCGAAAACACTGAAAACGATCAAAAAACGTTGATCAATTTTCTAAAGACTCATCATGAATGGACAAAGAGAAAACGTTTTAGCGTGATTTGGGGATTTGGAAATTGATCATTGTAAACTTCTGCACGAGTGTTATTTCAAAGATTGGCTTGTTGCGAAATTTTGTGGTAGTTCCAATAAAGTGCCGCCCCAAAAGCCATCACAAAATCAAAAATGTAACAAAACTCCATGCTTGCTGCCCCCATGACGCTTCCTCGCTTGTCTTTTAACCCCCTTGATACAGGAACACAGCCTGCAGCAAAGCATAAATTCAATGACATTACAAAAGAAAAGACATTTCTTTATAATCTTGAAAATATTATTATATTTCTCACAAGATAGTACGAACTCTCGTACAGCAGCTTACAATTAGTCGATTTCTAAACCCCAAATCACCTCGAAAATGTTTTCTCTTTGTCCATTCATGTCGATTCTTTAGAAAGCTTGATCGACGTTTTTTGATCATTTTCAGTGTTTTCGAAAACAAAATTTTTAAGAAACTCGCTTGTAGCTCTAAAAACTGAAGACAGAAAAATTTACAAAAAGATCCTAGAATCTAATTCAGGCCTCTCAAGTCATAAATCTTCAAAATCGGTCTTGTGTACGATTTATCGTGGCCTGCCAAAAGTGCATAGTTTATTAAGCATCTCTCTTTTTCCAGTTAACAACTTATGTTTGGTACACTTACTAAACTGCACACAGTGTACGGTTGAAGGGGGCCTAACCACTTGCAGAAAACAGGCATCAATTTGGTATTTTGTGCTCTTTCTGCTTTCTTTCAGTGCTGACAACTTTCACCCACTAGGGCATCTTCATTGCAACTATTGTTGTCCTAGGAATCGGTTGCTCTGAAGATGTCCTTGTAGGCGAAACTAGTCAGCGGAACACACTGAAATCAGTGAAAAGCTCAAAAATGAACAAAAGATCAAATTGATGCCAGCTTTCATATGTTGTTGCACTCCTTCTGTCAGCGTACACTTATACTAAACTGCATATCTATTTTCAGGAGAAGCCATTACAAACAGCGAGCCTGAAGGTACATTTTATTCAAATTTGCTTCTTTACTTCATTTGCGATTTTACAGAATTCTGATTATAGTATTATGTAGTGCTTTGTAAGTCCACTCTACAATTGGGCATCATGAGCCCTGTTCAGAGTCTGCTTTGGTATACCCCCAACCATTGTGCCCCCTAGGGGTCTGATCCGTTAGGGTCCGATCCCACTGTTCCTGGGTCTGGTTATTCCGTGATGCCTTAAAAATCCGATGTCCACGTACGAAGTGCAAAAACGATCAGCTGATAATTCACAAAAGATCACAAACATTAAATTCCGAATGATTAAATACAGATACATTTTACAGATTTTTACAATATATTTACAATGTTTTTCTAAGCCATAGCACGTAGTGCGTGCTTGTGGCAAGGATAGGTTATCGCAGCCTCTTAACCCATAAGAATCCTGTTTTTCAACGAAAATGTCCTTCATGAAGCTGGGATTTAGGCTCAATTTTGTCTTAAAGACTTCAGTCATTAGCAATTGTAAGTTCCTTATGTGGAGTGGGACCGAATTGTCTCTCAGTAACATCGTATCAAAATCTGATCTCATATCTTTGTAAGTTATTCGCAATGCCCGTTCGTGAATATGGTTAATTTATTGTTCAATGTTCTGTCACAGAACATCCATACAAGAGGACAGTAGTTGAATTGGGACAAGATAAATGCCTTCATTATTCGTTTCAGCTGCTCAGTATCAAGAAAATGAGAAATTCTTGAAAGAGCATGTAGCTTTTGACCAGCCTTCTTACAAAGAGATTTTACTTGCTGTTTGAAGCTGAGCTTTTTGTCAAAAATCACACCCAGCAGCTTTTCTTCTGTGCTCTCATTTATCGTTACACTTCCGATATTTATGGAAACATTGTTACTCTTGTCTCCAAATACCATTAGGTGGCATTTGTCCTCATTCAGCTTCATGCAGTTGTTTGGAAACCATTTTGTAATTATAAGGGCATCACTCTCTAATGTTTTGATGACACGTTCAATGTTGTTAGCACTGGCATAGATTGTCGTATCATCTGCATAGTTGCAGATTTGAGTGTCTTTCACAAACATGAAGAGATCATTTAGGTATATGTTAAACAGCAGAGGCCCCAAGACCGAACCTTGTGACACTCCAATTACTGCTTCTCTCCACGTACTGAAAGACCCATTTATCTTCACCCCCTGCTTCCTTTCGCTGAGATAGCTATGGATCAACCGCAATGCACTCACACTGAAACCATAAGCACTTAATTTTGCAATCAAGAGCTCACGATTTAAGCAATCAAAACATTAGCTAATAATGTGTCGTATTTTTAGCTAATATTTTGTTAGAAATTGTCCTTTGAGCTGATATAAATAATAATCAAGAATCAGTAATGCCCGCAGATTAAACTGAATGAAATTTGGAAATTTTCATGTGCTATTTCTTAGGAAAAACTGCCGATATTACAAAAGGCAGAGAGTGGTAAATGGTTCAAACTTATAAAGTGAGTTGATATGTTAAAAGTGCAACGCAAATACCAGTGGCGAGAGCCTTTCAACGTTTAGGAATCCTCACATAAACACTCGTGGTATAAAAATAAAACGAATACACCTTTGGATAAAAGTTTTTAATTCCGATGAAAGATTTTCTGCATATTTCACCAGCTTTTTATCGAACACCCAGGGCAAGTTCAAACTTGTTAACGATCGCACTTGCAACCACTGCTAGAGACAAAGGTATTGTGAAATTCAATGACGAAGCTGAGAATGGGCAACAGGGGGTACAGTCCTCCTACTTCCAAAAATTGAGCTGAAATTCCAAACGAATGATGCCCTTTTATTGCACGGAGAAATGGTTGGTATGCCTTTCTACCTCACCGTCAGTTTGAAAAGTTTGGTCTTCCTCCCTTCGCTATATTTCGTTATGATTGCGTGTGCGCTGTTGAGGCTAGAAAGATGCAAGAAACCATCAAAAGACGTGCTTGCCTGAATAATGATAATAATAATAATAATAATAATAATAATATTAATAATAATAACAGGACCATTATTGATAGCAGTATTTTACTTGTACTGAAAAGGCGTATCCTGTATAAATATGTATTATTATTATTATTATTATTATTATTATTATTATTATAATCTGTAATTAATAAATTAATAATACATTAAAACTTATATAGCGCGAAACCAAATAAAAAGCTTATTTATCTTTGGCGCTTTACAATATATAGTGTCCATTGTCCCGTGTATACATAAGTATCTAAAATATTTTATAAGGTATTAAAAGCAAGTTTAAAATAGAATGTTTTAAGACGCTTTTTAAAAAGATAAGCAGTTTCCGAAGTCCTGACTTCTGATGCTAATGCCAATAATCCCATCTGTTTCTTCACCTTCATAAAATCTAAAGACATACGACACTTCACTCACGAGCTCATATTTCATAGAGCCCCCTGGATGAAGGTTGCAGCGTGACCAAAAGAGTAGCGATTAGAAATTGTATCTCACTTTTCTGTCTCGGCAATCTGCAAGGGAGGGTCTCCGAAGTCTGCTCAGCTTGCTGATTCACAGAATTCAAGATGAAGCTTCTACTTGGTGTTTTGCTTGTCATAGGCCTAGCCTGCGCTCGGAGGAGCAAGCCGCGAAGGAGAAACAAAATGGAGACAGCGACAACGGACTTCGCAATGAATCTGTACAAAATCATTGCAAAATCTTCCGACGCATCTAAGAACATTTTCTTCTCACCGCTGAGTGTCTACACAGCTTTGGCTATGCTGAAAGAAGGTGCAAAACAAAACACTGCCAAAGAGTTAGAGACAGCCATGAGAAGCAGCTTCCTCAGCAAGGAATACAAGAATGACGTAGATTGGCAGATTGAAATTTTCGAACCATTTATGAAGAATAAGACGCTCAGCATAGCCAACCGGGTTTGGATGCAAAAAAATTTCTGCACGCCGAGATGCGACAATTACCTTCGAACATTGAATAAGAAGTTTGACGCAAAATTGGAGCAACTGAACTTTGTCAAAGATCCAGAAGGTTCCAGGATGAGAATCAACAAATGGGTGGAAGAAAACACGAACAACAAAATCAAAGATTTGATGCCATCTGGTAGCATCAACGCCATGACGAGATTTGTGTTGACAAATGCAATCTACTTCAAAAGCAAATGGGCAAACCAATTTGACAAAAAATCGACGAGAATGGAAAATTTCGATTCAATCAGCAAGTCTGGAGTCACACGAAAGAGAGTGCCTATGATGTACCAAAAGGGCAAATTCTTTTCATCTGGTTACTTCCAATCGGAGCGCTATCAACTGGTTGAATTGCCGTACCAGAGGAGCGACCTGTCCATGGTTGTAATCGTACCAAATGGAGCAGCTGATATGAAAGAGTTGGAACAAAACACTCTGTCTGCCAATGTAATTGAAACAATGCTGACACAACTTTACGAGCACCCAAGCACCGAGCTTGACCTGTATTTCCCTAAATTTGAAATCACAAATGACCTGGATTTGAGAAGTTATCTACAAACAATGGGGCTGAGGGATATGTTTAATAGGGCGACGGCAGATCTGTCAGGGATCGTAGGCTACAGAGGCATGTTTGTATCTGATGTGAAACATAAGGCCTACGTCAAAGTTGACGAGGAAGGCACAGAGGCTGCAGCAGCTACTGGTCTTGATATCAGACTCACTTCCTTGCCCTTCCAGTTCAAAGTGGACAAACCGTTCTTGTATTTCATCAGAGATATCAAAACAGGAACCATCTTATTCATGGGTAGAGTTGTAGACCCTTCTGCAAAGATGTAACGAAGATAAGAGGCAAATTAACTTCCTAAAGACTTTGAAACTTTGTAACTACTGTTATTAATTTCCCTGGAGCTTTATATATTTTTTAATGATAAAGTTAAATAGATACCTTCTTGCTCTTATTTCTTGGCGTCAAAGCGTGGAAATATTTCTTCTTCTTTGTTTCTCGCGGTATTCGATTCCTAGGGGCAAAACAATCACAAAATAATCATGAAAATCGACTCAATTAAACCTTGAGGCGATATTTGTATTTTGAGACTCACTCATCTGTCACAAGTGCGAAAAACTAAGCTGAAGCAGCGGGCGAAAAAATTTCTTTAAAAACAGCGCAGGGAATTTTGAAACATCCAGATTTGTTAGATTCACGTGAATTTTCCTGCTAGTTCTTTTTAACGCATATGAAGCCAGTGTAGAGACTCTAAATGAATACTGTCAAGCAGCTGATTGGCTCATGAAAACAATGGGATCCTACTGTTGTTCACTCAGTTATCATTTTCTTCTGAGGGACAATATGGCGCCGGTTTTAAGAGCCTGTTACGGAATTTTCAGTGCTCAAAATCTGACAATTTTAAGAAACTTTCAGTGGTACTGGGCAATGTGACCAGAGAATCTATCACCCGTAAAACTGAGCAATAAACTGTCACCGATCCCTTGGGATTATCACACTAAGAAATGATGACGAGACTTGATAGCTAATGCCTCAATGGCTTATGGATTGAAAGGATTCGATTGGCATAACGGAGTAACCAGACCCAGGACCACTATGACCGGACCCTAACGGACCAGACTCCTGGGGATACCTTCGTGAGTTTGTAATGGTGGCGCAGAAGTTTCACTCCAAAAGAAGACAAGACCAATACAACCATCGCTGAAAGGAATAATAACCTCTGGATACTACAGCAAATGCAAGAATGAACCATTAGATACATTAAATTGTCTAATTTGATTGACAAATTTCCAGTTGAAAGGAGCGAAGTCTAGCTGGGACCTGTAACTTATTTTAGTTTCCCCAGAACGAGATTCATGTTGACATTCAGAACGAGATTCAGATAACACAAAATACCAATATACCAATATCTGATACGAACCAAAAGCAGTTTACTGAGTAAAGCGCTGTGTCTTTCGGGGATAATACATCTTTACACCACAAGGAGCTTCTAGGAACCAGGGAATAGGCTCTAATGTGTGCAAAGAGCAAGTAGCCTGTTACAAACGTATCCCATCTTTTATCTTGAAACAAGGAAATGTATTTCCCAGGAGTCTGGTCCGTTAGGGTCCGGTCCTACTAGTCTTGGGTCTGGTTTTTCCGTTATGCCAGGCTTCTGCTGGCTCGGCTGGAAGGAAACCAAATCCCACAATGGCTAAATTGCTTTTTTGTGCCGTCGCAAAGGTTTCAAATGTCCTAGAAACTCTTCCTTGCCACTGCTCCACGCAGAAAAAACAATTCAAACCAGTCAAGAAAAGTTTTCGATTTATGTGCAGTCGACCTCAATATGTTTGCAATTTGCAGATCGCAGATGCAGATGTTCGGTCTGACTTCTTTTTTAGCTTTTAACACTGGACTGTTGACGTTAAACCTCAATCAATAATTTGATGGGGTAAATGAATGCCCGTTTTGAAACTTCGCTGTCTCTTCTGAACAAATTGTACAGTGTCGCTGTGCAAGCATTAATCCACTGAAACGTGTTTTCATCAAGGCAGAGAATGAAGGTCGGACAACGTATGCAAGGATTCCTTGAAAAATAGCACTTGTGCTGAAGGGCTACCCTCCGCAGTAAAAAATAGAAATATGAAATGTGAAAAGTGTCGGAATTGCGGAAGCTTTGAAGAAGCTCATTGCTCTCACTTGAAGGTCACGATGTGCTCTTTCCTGTTTGCAATGGTTATTTGGAAGCTTCTTCCCTGAGCTGTTTTATTCTTTGTCATATACCAGCGTTCATCGTACATGGCTAAAGGGCCTTTTTCTTGAGTTCTGTCTTTTCCAGATTCCACCGGTATCGTGTAAGCGGAGTCTTAAATTGAAAGCATGATAGCGTTGCAAGATTGCTAGGCCCAAATCATTTTCATGCAATACGAAAATCACTTTGAGACTTCAAAGGATCATGGGAATTATTATTATTATCATTATTATTATTTTTTATTATTATTATTATTATTATTATCGATTTATTTACAGTAGGCAAACATACAAATAGCTATAATAAAAGCTAATTCACGCCTACTATCTAACAAAGTAAAAGAAATTAAAATAAAATACAATGATACAAAATTGTTAGTTTTTACAATGCTCAACAAATTTTTCCTGTTTTTTTTCTTTTTCTTTTGTGCTATTTAAGCAACAAAATTATCTGTTCAAGAACCCAAGGAAGTACAGGGTCTTTAACAGATACAGTTTGCCAGCTTTTATCTTCAGGCATGCATATAGATCCAGTCTTTAGACTCTAGTGAACCGCAACTATAATAGTAACGGAAATCTATCTGATCAATTCACTTAACATTAGCATTTATTTTTCAGGATTTAGCAACAAATGCTTTGAATCAAGTGGAACTGCTGGAGGAAAAAGTTTGTAGCTTAGTTTTTTTTAAGGACTTTGTGTCATTAACATGGCTCGAAGATTTCATTTCCTTTTATATATAAACAACAGTAGTGCCTGTTTGTATTTTTTATGTTGTTTTTAATTGTGGAAATTTTTAGTAGTAATTAGTAATGAATTAGCAGTAAGGCTAAGCTATAACTGTTGTGATTGTATTATCTAACTTCGTTATGCTTTTGTTGAGTCACTTATCCGTCTTTAGTTCTGAGCTGCTTAATGTATTGTCCTAAAAAATCAACAGCTGTGATGTAGGCAAGTTTTGGCTGAACTTCGCAGTCTTGAATCATACGAGGTGAAAGGGGGATTAAGATTTTTAAAAATATGTTAGCAAAGTTTTCTTGAATCTAATCGGTGGTCAACAAATTTATTTGACAAGCAGTTCCCTTCGCAAGGAACCTCTTTTGACACAGAATACAGATACATCTGGTTGGAAAGAAAACGAGTTTTTCCTTCAAGCTTTAATTGTTCGTCTCGTTTTCGGCAATATTGACAGATGCTTCTCGTTTGATGTATATTTTATTCTTGTGTGAAATAGATCCGTAGCCAATAGAAGCAGATTGGGGGTGTTACCCTGGCTTTCATTGACTGTGTTTAAACTGCTGGCTTACTGTTGAGCTGGTGATTTCCTAGACATTGGAATCACGTGAACACAAAAGATTGCCGCTTTTTATCTTTAACGAAATATTGATATTAGATAGAACAGAAGACTATGTTCACAGTTTTGCTACAAATTAAGCGATAACTTGCTTGTAAAAATATCTATGTTTTGACTTTTGTAGGTTGAGAAGCCTGAAGAAGTAGTAGTAAGGTAGGTTTTTAAATTTGATCCTGAAATGTAGAAGATTTGAACCTGCAATCCACATCCGCAGAACAAGGACAGATTTTGTAGCTGTTGATTTACATTGACACTGCAATTCAAAGCGACTAACGATAGAAGACAAATGAAATTCTCTCAACGAGTAATTCTAAACAAACAATACTGCATAAGTTACCCTTGTCGCCTTGTACACAGACATTGTGCTTTTTCGCCTTGTGCACATAAATGGTGCTTGTTAAGAGAAGTTAGGAGTTTATGGCGAAAGAAGAAGGGTCAGTCTAAAGATCTGCCCAGCGGATTTTGTTTATTTGATTCAGGAGCCAAGTAGCAATTGTTTCAATTAAGCCCTAAAAATGCGAGAATTGCAATGCGTTTTGCTCGTTTTCTTGATCAACAAGACAAAATCCGCCAAGCAGATCCATAGATAGAACTTGCATTCCACTTTAATACAGAATACAGGTTGGAGGCACCACTTTTGAATCTTTCTTGTCAAATTCCTGATAAGAAAAATCTTTCAAGCATGAGACAGTGTTTTGTTCCGTGGTACTTAGATTCAAAGTCGTTCTTGGAAATTTTTGTGTAGAAATGAATATTCACCTCATCAAAAACATAAGAAATAAATATTTGAAGCCTTTCTTTTTACTTCTATATCGGGAAAAAATGTGAGCTTTAGAATTGGGAAGTATTCGCAAGTGAGCCCGCTCCCCCTTCAGTTATAGGCTTGATCGTAATACCTTTTGTATCATAATTTTTCAGAACGAAATGTTTTGTGTTCATTTTCGCATGCTGAGGATCAAGCATTGCATTGACCTTAGAGAATTGCATATGGACATTTGTTTGATAACTGTGACAGCATAAAATAAGAAAGACAAGGTTTACAAGATACGTTATCCATATCTTGAAGCAACATTCAATTGCATTCTGGAGTGCAGTAAATACAGATCCAGTGGGTTTGATGGAGGTGTCACTGTGATTGAATGTCTTTGTATAAGCCTTTCTGCACACAGCGTTGATAGCAGGTCTGTAACCCGTTGAAGTAGCAGTTTTCAGGTTTGGATTATCACAAATATCTCATTACACAAATCTGCACCAAAACCAAGCAAAGAGTGCCGAAAACCTGCTTGCACCTGCAGATGCTCACAACATGACTAAATGAATTTGCTTGATTAATAAGCGAGATTTCATGATTATACCCAGAAATTTTTCAGATCGAACGTTAATGTCGACCTATTAATATTAGATGCATTTGATCAAGGGATTATTGCCCTGAAAGCAGTGGAAGTCAGTTGCTGCAGAACCTGAAGTATATGAACCAAAGCTGATGGCATATTCTCATTGCTGTAGATTACCTGCCAATCTTTCACCGCATGTTGCCAAGCTATGCATAAGTGATATTTCGGCATTTTAGATCAGATGTTATCAAACAATACTAATTGATCAGCACACAAGTAATCTTGCGTCTAACGAGGTGTCTGTTTTTAAAATGACATTCTATGCATCATTCCTTCTTTTCTCTTGCTTTTGTAGTTTTCGTTTGTGTGAAATTATTATCTCAAAAATGACACCTGTTTAGTTCGTCTCGTGATTGATATCCTGTGCATAACCGCAGATTTTTCTCCAGAAAACAGTCCGTGCTTACTCAGGAATTATATTTGTGAAAGTGTATGTCTGTATGTATCAATTTGCCACATTAAAATACAACTTAAAACTATGTAGAGTAAAACTTTTGGTCATAGAACTACGATTATTTTCCAAAATAATGCAAAATAGATACCATTCAAAAGAGCTAACCTCAAATATGACATTGACCAGAAAAAGTTGCCTCCTGCTCACAGCCATGGAGCTGTGACTTTTTGTGGACTCTGTTTTTCATTGTGTCAAGCCAGTTTTTCAGGGAACTGAACATATTAGTACTCCGCTTGCCTCATACGACAGTAAACTGCAACCGTTTCGTTCTCTGCTTAGAATTTATAATTGCAAGGGATGTACTTTTACAGACTACAATGCCGCTTGCCTCATACGACAGACGACAGTTAACTGCACCCGTTTCGTTCTCTGCTTAGAATTTATAATTGCAAGGGATGTACTTTTCCAGACTGCAATGCCGCCTCCTTATTCATATCGTAGACATATTGGTAGTATATCTGGCCAGAAATTTACCGATACATTTTCTTTATTTAACAGTGAAATATCAGAAAATGGTCAAGTATCATCATCTCCACCACTTTGCAAAACACCACCACTAGTGGTAAGTCCGGTTTCTTTCCTTTTTCGTTTTCTATTCATCCATTGAGTTGTCACTATTCTTTCATCACGCTTTCAATGTAACCCTTGGCCCTTGGAAAATCGAATTAGTTTTCTTAGATTAACTTGACTGATGTTGTTTTCTCTCTGTTGCTGATTTTCATTACTGAACTGAAAGACATGTCGACTACCATACGATGATCGTAGAAATCACCAGATGAGAGCCACTACTGTTGGCTGACAACATACTTTTCAAAATACAAATCCCCAAAAATTTGAATCCGCATGCATGGTCTTGCTAAGATTCTATGATTTGCAGTGAAACATGCATAAAGAGAATCTGTGATTTTATGTCTAGGCTGCAATGCTTCCTGTATATTTTATATGCTTATATATGAGGTGCTTAATTGACCAACAATCAACTTGGAGGCTCTTCATTTTTTCAATTCATTTAATTAATTTAGAAAGGGTTGCCCTTCAGCAAAAGCTGTCCAGGGGCTCTCCAATAAAGAATTTAGTTACAATATACAATAAATTTAAGCCTACATTTATACAAAACCTTAAAGCTAAAAATCTATTGACAATAGTTACACAATATTTACAATAAAAGAAAAGTTCAACCCTTGATAGAATTTTTAAAACCTTTAAGGGAGGACGCCTTCTTTAAATCAGCTGGAAGGCTATTCTACAGGGTAGCTCTCTGGAAAGAACAACATTTCTGCCCATTTGCTTTGTTTTTCTTTACTAACCTTAAGACAGTCTCTGTATTACAGAGATTAAGGGAGGGCATTGTGAATTTTGGTGAATGGTTACACAGGTATTGTGGAGCCAACTCTTTGGGAGACTAAAATATCATAATTCTATACTCATTTCAATTGTCTTCCAACCCAACCCTTCGATAAAAGGTCTGCTTCGGCTATCAAAGCTGATTCTAGCAGCACAGTTTTGAAGCTTTTGCACCTGGTTATTTTCTGTAGAACCAGCACAACCCCAAACAGAACAGCAGTATCAAGGGTGGGGCTCAACAATGCCTGTGTAGAGAGTCTTCAGACTTTCTTTTGGCAAAAAAGTCTTTGCATGTTTTAGAAAGCCAGCAGCCCTAGATACCCTGGTAGAAATTGCCTTGATTTGTTCTTTCCAGCCTTAACCCGCAGTTTCTTGTATATGGATTTTTAATGTAACGCTTAACTGCTAAAATGCCTTGATATAGAGGGACAAGAAGAATTCTGTTTGTTTTGCACAGTATCTTGATTTCTCTTGAATATTTTATAATAGTTCTTATACATTATTCATAAGTCATCAAAACAATTCATTTTTAGCAGTGACAAACGCACATAACATGTCTGTGTTTAGTGAAAGCAGGACTGTTATGATTTCTAAGCCACTAGTGAAATTGTCGATAATCTAAGACAGAACACATCTCGTGACCATAAGTCTTCATGCAGTCTTCTTTACTGCAATAGAACAGATTATGGTAAAAGAAACCGGTCATGCAAAGACAGACCTTCGGATCCTATAGAGTTTGTCCTTAGAAAATTTGCTTGTAGAACCATATTGTCACTTCTAATACTCTTGGTTTGAATTTATCCACTGTCATTCAATGTTGAATTTCGCCAATTTTCATTTCTTTTTCACAGCAGGAAAGCAATCAATTCTCACGACCAAGTTATGCTCAAATGGCACAAAAACCCATTCTCAAAGTCACATCCGCACCAAAATCTCCAACAGAGACATCTAATGGAAAGGAAGTGCGAAAAACATCCAATAAAGCGGAGGAAAATCAGATCGGACAGAAAATTAATAAAAGGACGAACCAGGATGAGAAGGAAAATCACAGAAGAGACTCAGACGCTTCGGATAAATCCAATTTGTCACCTAAACCACAAAGACAGCCACGAGACTCACGAATTTCGTCAGATTCCAGTATAAAGAGTAGTATGAAATCGTCCAGTGCCAGTACTAGGAGTAATTCATATAGTGGACAGGCAGGTTCGAGCGTTAAGGAATCATACGCATCAAAATCTAGTGCTAATATTAATACTCAACAAGGACCTGTAAGATCACCACCTACTAAACCACGGACAACAGCCCAACCAGCTGTTCAAGGGCAAAACAGAAATATTAAGAATAATGTAAAGGGAACTGGTGCATCCCCGCAGACACAGAAGCAAACTGAGGGCATTGTTGCAGAGAGTTTAAATGCCAGTGCAGCTGATGAGGAACAAACAAAAAGCGAACAAAATAACATCGAGCAAAATAAAGTTGAAGAGAGTAAAGTAGAACAAAGCATAGTCGAGCAAAATAACAACAAGAAAGATCAAGGAGAAAATCAAGCGGAAGAGAAATGACTTTCTCCCCAAGGTGAGTTTTTTTTAAATTTTATAGACGCCTGAGGGTCGCTCGGCGTAGTCGATTGATAGGCACATGGGGCTTTTTTGGAATCCCTTACGGCCATTCCAAGGAATACGTTTATTGGCAGGCTTGATGTGGTAGTGGGGACATAAAATGGGCTAGAAGTGACGACCGATCCATTGATTGAAAGGGGCTGGGTCACATAACCGTAAGCAAGCCTGTTATCTCTGTAATCTATATTGTTTCGGGCACGTGTCCATTGTGTTTTGCGCAAGTTTTATGGTTGGGTCCACAAAATATCTACTTCTAAAAATTCACCGATATCTCCGTAATTTTACAACATATGAGTGTTTCGTTTGTTTCTCTGCGAAATTCTAAAATCCATCTTCACAATAACCTTTTTATTTTGAGAAGAATGGTGAAAACTCTGTGTGATTTCGCCTACCAAATACTACTAACGTACCCTCTTTTCGTTACTACTGATGAAGGGTTAAGCCCGAAACGTTTAGTATATTAAGCTCTAGGCTATCAACTCATTTAAAGATATTTTGTGTATTTATCGTTTATTGTAGCCGCACGTACAAACAAACAACTTATATCAAATACTACTAAGTCGTCTTTTCGAAAGAAGCTTGTTTACTTTAAGTTACCCAGAACTATTAAACTTCTCGCTGAAGGAATTTGTTGATCTTACTTCTTTTGAATTTTTAAAAGATAGTTGTTGACAAGCTTCTGTAACCCACTGGAAGGATTAGTCTCTAAGCAGCTACGAATAAACTGTAATTCTTGCTGAAATACTTTGTAGGAGATAATGAAACTTATTTCTACCCTAAAACTCTTTTGCGACTGAAACTCTAGCTTTTTTCGATACGGAAACCTCATCCCCAATTTCAACGTTGTGAATCTTTTTATATAGATGTACTCCAGCTTCTAAATCCATTATTTATGCCAGCTTCTGATCCATTCCAATATTGAAGAAGGGACTGGAGCAATACCAAGATAGCATATTTGTTTGCTTCAATTTGGTCAGCGAGGATTGTGTTTCGTCACATCTTGAAACACAAATACATTAAGGAGGGGTGGAGAGGTTAAAACATTAGCGATTAAAATCGGTTAAGCAATCTCAAATGGATTTTTGAATGGTCCTTGCAATGAACTCAGAACTTGAAATATTGGGCAAAATGATTTTGATGGCAAGAACTGTCCGACACTAAAATGAACGCAGCTAGGCCAGATGACCATAGTATCACAGAAACCCTGTAATTTCTCAGTAACTCGATCAGATGATAGGCTCGACGAACAGACGAACTTCTAAATAAATGATGCACTGTAAAAGCTTTATTCAGCCCCAATATCTAATACGCCGCCTAGGGATTAAATCAGCGTTGAATTTGTGTATTTGACTCGACACATTGTATGTCGATTTTACAATATATTTGTTAAAAGACCTAAAGAGCTACTGTTTATAAGCTTGTCATTTGAGTTTATGGATATTTTCATATTTCATATTAATATTTTTTCATATTTCATATTTAATTCGTTTAAGGAGGGTTGCCCTTCAGCAGAAGCTGGTTTTCAAGGGGCCCTCCGATAAAACAATAATTACAATTTAAAAAATAATGTAAATAAAAAGTTATTAATCAAATCAAACTATAAAACCTTATTTACACATAGGAGCCCCATCCCTATCAAGGACGCTAAATAGACCTTTGCGGTCAGTTGAAGGAGCGAGCAATGGTGTTAGATATTAACTTACATGTCACTCTGAATTCTCCAATGCCATATTGCGGGGTGCAGTGACAGATGAATTTCAAACTCTTAGGCACAGATATTAGTAAGGTAACGGATGGGCCAAAAGAATTTCATTCAAAAGTTGTTGTACCTAGTGTGTACTGGATGGATTTCAATCAATCGAATTTTGGTTTAAAGCAGAATGACTGAAATATTTTTCTGAGTTTTCTTGTGTTTTTGAGTACTGCAAATATAACTAAATTTGACTTTACGAAAATCCCTTGTTTATAAGATGCCTGATATAGGGCCTAAAACGCTTGATCAAATCGTAAATAGACTTCTTACACTGAACAATACAAAAGTACAGTTTTTCACGGATATCGGATGTCTTATCCTTATATGTTTCCATGGGATCGAAAATTTTTCGTATTTGTTTTGAAAATTCGTTTCCCATAGCTCTTGAGAGAGATTAAATGCCATTGCACCTTTTTTGTGTGAGAACTTCCTCGCTATTTGATCGAGTGCTGTAGGCCCTTCTTCAGCCATTTCTCGGTAAAACAGATTTTGTAAAGTACAATTGGGCTATCTTTTCTTTGCTCATAAAAGTGGAACAAGAATTGCATTTGATTCATTCAAATCTATCTTGTAGTCGAGGTACGGCGATTTTCAAAAGCCTGAACTGCACCAGGTAGATCAGCTACAATGAAATTTGCTGCAACCAGTATCGTATATTGATTACCGTTATTTCTTCATTATAGGAATGCACACCCAAACTTTGAAAGATTAGCTATAAGCGACTGGAGATGACAGAGAGAGAGAAAGTCAACAAAACCAGAGTATTATGTTATTTTTATAGCTATGGCTTTACTTCTTTGGAATTTGCATTTTCATGAAAATATGGGGTTTTCGTGCATTGATCCAGTCATTTTGTTTGAAATGACAGGATGCTTGGACTTTACATAGCAAGATGATTGATTGATTCGAATGAAGTCATTTTATTCATGGTAAAGTTTTGCGGACAACAGATTTTTAGGTCTTGCGTTGTTGCAGAGATTTTTGCAGGAGGTTGTAGAAATTCGTTGTTGCGTTTTCGATTTTATTTTTGAAATCATTTCGTTGTCCTATAATTTGAATTTATTATTATTACTATTATTACGTGAAGAATGCTGATTTTTGAAAATTGACGATTTCGAACCGTGTGCTTCAAATAGAGAGGATTGCAATAATTGTGACCTTACGCTGATAAGTTTCGATTGTGGTGGTGAGGCAGTGATTAATTGGCCACCTTTGGTGTGGTCGATGTAGCGACAGACAGAAGACTGCAAGAGCCTCTTGCCGAAGTCCAGACTGTGTATGACACAGGAAAGTTTGAGCTATGAGATATTGTAAATAGAACACTTGTCGTTGGATAAGTGGAATTTGCGTTAATTTTAGAAGACGGTGAATAATGATAGTGCGAGCTATTCCAGTAAGGGTGTGGGTGATGAGCAGACGTTCCATGGTGGACAGAGGTGGTTCTGCTCCTAAGAACAGTCAAGTATTCTACGGCATCGAGATCAATCAGAAATGGACAAATCGGAGGTATCTCCGTGCACAGAGAAAGTTTCAAAGGTCGATGGTTAACAAGTGCGAAGTTGGAGCATATTAAATGAGAGAGGTGTATCAGAAAATGTCACAAAATGTGTCAAAAAAGATAAATAGTGTAGGTAGGAGACACTCCGGGGAAACTGTACTGGATGGTCCAATGGAATGAACATGACATTGTAGTTTTTAGTTAGAATAAAAATGGATTATCATATTTTGAAATGCTGATCAATCTGCAGTCCGTACCAAAGTGTTTCCAGGTACGAAGTTGCGCAAAAATTAAACTGTTTGCTCTGTGAGTGATTTTGCGCATTCGCCGATTTTACCTGGAATTAACTTTGGTCGAGGCGTTATAATTAGATGTAGAAGCATACAATAACCGACTAGGAGTAATAATAACGTAGCCTTAGAGTCATCCAATAGCCAACAATGAGTAGTAGGGTAAATTGACTTGAGCGTTTATTAACTCTGATTGAATTAGGGTTTGTGCTGGACAGGTTATAGTCGTAATATATAGTAATGGTTGAGTTGCAGGGGTTTTGTAGAACTATACATTCACTGCATTAACAACGTTCATCCAAGTGTGCTTCTACACGGGCTACCACCGCAGTAGAACTGCGCTTAGTCGAGCATCCCGATTCATTGAAGTTATAATTTAAGGTGTTTGGACAGTCGTGGTAATATTGTGATCTATCCTAAATACATAGCCCTCCAGCATGGGCAGTGAATCTTTGCAAAACTTTCAAATTAAATGTTTAAATGTTATTGCTCCATTCTTTCAACTGAATTGGTCGAAGCGAACTTTGTTTAATTTACTATAGTCCCAGAGAGAGAATTTTTATATCATTATTTTTGGTATTGCATTGTTTTATGTCAAAGAAAGGATATTCGACTGGAGGTATCTAAAGCTTTGGCAAACATTGAAAACACCATAAATTCTATACCGATAGAGGAAAATCAACATGACAAATATAATTTTTGCTATTCTAAGAAGAAGCGGAATCGAACGATATTTGTATACATTTTGTAGAGTTTTCGAATGTGCGCAATACAATAGAAGCTCTTAGCTCTATCGACGCTCAGTTGAAACTCTCGTACAAAAATACCTCTCGATCCAGGCTCTTTCGTAGAATAGCTAAAAGGTGTATGCAAGAATGCTCAATTTTGAAAGGGCTACAGATGGTAGCAAGAAAGGTAGCTATTGCTGTTTATGATTTAGCAATTTGATAACGTCACAACTTCAAAACTAGCAGAAATTTTGACCACACTAATTCTGCAAATAAAGATGATTTATATTATGATAAACTACTTACAGTTTCCTTAGATCAATTCAGTTGAAAGGATGGGACAATACCATTTTATAAGATTGATTTTGAAGTTTTGCAAAGATCTGACACTTATGCTTAGCCCCCCCCCCCCCAGATAGATTGCAGATGCTGCGCAAATCCAGCTTATCTCATAAAGTGACAGAACATTTTCGCATGGTGCAGTATGGAAAATGGTTGTTATAGAAACAAATGGCCTTTTTGCGACAGAAATGATTTAATTCTCCTTTTAAAACCTTTCGTACCCGCAAATATTCCACGTTGCAGCATTCAAGCTTAATGTTCGCAGCAGGTTACAATGCTTGAAAAGTCACGAGGGATAGTCAGTCTCGTTTCATGCCATTCGAAGATTTTTAGCGCACCGCCAAGGCCATTTGCATGCGTAAGTTAATTCAGAAAAGGATAAAGGGTAGCTTCTTTGTTCCTACAAGTCAAGACTCAAAGAGGGATAGATTTCTACCGAAGAATATTTTTCCTAAAAAGATCAACCCTTGCGTCCTTGATACAACGGCCATTACTCTTGCCTCGATACTGACCCTCGTACGTGCCGGTCTGATTCGAGACATGATTGGGTGTGCAAAACGAGACTTAAAATTACGTCACAATTCGCATAGATTAGCCTCTTGAAGAACTTTTCATTGGGAAGCCCAAAGTCGACGCTGCGAGAGAGATTTTTTTGAATCAAATGTCTGCAAAATAGCTTTCTAGTAACTAGAAATTGTTTCAGGAAATTCGCAGTAAAGGGGTGTCACACTCGTGCTAGAAACTGAGTGTGGTAACATAAAACTGTGAGGAATAAATAATCGATTGAAGATAATTTTTGGTTCGGCAGACGGTTAGAGCTAAAGTTGAAGACAAACAACCTGGTTTCTCGCTTCTCAAAATATGATGAACATAGAATAACATTTGAGTCGTTAGTAAATTGATGCTCTAAGGATATTTGCTTTAAATTATCGTACATTCTGTTGAAAAATGAAACCATGACGAGGAGGCTACAAAAGGGCTTTCTTGGGTCTCGATTTTTGGAATACCACAACACAAATGTTCTAAAATGATTGACTTCTCAGAGGCCTGACCTCGCACCTCACTTCGCCGTCCTTCGGAAGGACATTAAACTAGGGGTCCCATGCAAGGATGCGGCATGCATAGGGGGCCTAAATTAGCTTTCAATAGCTAGAAATCCTTTCAGCCCACTTAAAATAAATTATTGAAAAAAATTAAACAATGTAAATGCCTATTGTACTGCAACTATTGTTGCAATTTATTATTGAGCTTCTGCAGTCCAGACCCAGTACCACAGCTGCAACCTTGTTGTCACAAATCGAAATAAAACAACAAAATATTTACTGAAGTGAAAATGTGACGCCAACTGCTATGTCTCAAAGAGAAAACTGATTGCGACTTTGCGCCCAAAATGTTCAAAAAAGGTACTAGAAAGCTGGATAAATTCATGGACAAGCACAATTAGACGAGGCAACCTACTGCAAGTGAAGCAGCCTCGCAGCTCTTGAAATTGATATATTTTGTAAGTGTTCTCAACTGTCATTTCTGAAAGCAAGTTGGTAGAGTCGCGTGACATGCTGTCCGGATGAGTGTATTTCAATGAGTTTCAATGGGGCAGAGGGTATTTCCATGGGGATTACAGCCGGCAGAGCACAGTGGGTCTGCATAAATTAGAAAACCATAATGGTGGCAAATATTACCACGAAGTGGGAATACATACCAGGGCTCAAATCGGTCAGCGGTTGAGATTGCGTATAGACCGTTTGGGACCTGGGAACGAGGTCGCCCTTGCATTTATCATTGGGTGATATTGTCCACAGCTGATATGGCGGCCCTGAAATCCACAAAAAGATTGTTTCTTTATGCTTTGTATGCAAAAACATACCCGCTAGAACAAACCCATGACATCACCATGGGGGTTGTTTATGGCTCACATTGATTTTGAGGGTCGTTTAAGGCTCGCGTCATTGTCATCTTAAGGGTAGCTTTTATGAGATGCACTTTAACGAAATTCACATTTGACTCTTTTTTCCATGGACGCTGCTGGGATCGCGCTTGAACGGAGTGACGCACCACCATTTTATTAGGCAAATGCGATTCTAACGCGAGTCTAACGCGAGTGTAACGCGAGTGTAACGCGAGTCTTCAGCTGTTAGCTGGATTCACGCTGAAGCCTCTATGTCTATTTGTGCTGCGTCAAGGAAAACACTTAAAGCATGACTTCAGCTAGTTAGCCAGTGGCAATAAACACATCTTAGAATATGAATTCATCTTAGGCCTATCCATTGACAGATGTCTTTTGTTGTGAAGAATCATTGCAGACCACCAAGGCACGATGATTTTTACTTTAATGCAAGGGTATAACGTCTTTGCGCTTAATTTATGCACGTTTTATTTTGCTTTTCGTACCGTTGTGTCTCACTGTAGATAGCGTGATTTGCGTTCGTTATTGGGGTCTTTACGAGTTATATTATGCTTGTAGTGTTGTTCTTTGATTGTTCTATTGCCTTACATCAACTTACAGAAATATAATACGTGATTTGACATCTAATATAATCGTAGATTTTATCTTAAGTATACCAGACTGCTTGAACCACGACATGTCATTTCATACGGAAATGTCGATTTTATCCAAATCAAATATGTTGCACCAGAGACATGGACATTTTGTTCGGAAGCTGTTTTGCAAATGCTTCTTAGAGGACTAGCGAGGTTGATCAAATGTTGCCAAGTTTTCAGCTCAAATGCAATGACTGCAGGCATGATGATCGTTCAGGGAGGCAAAAAGATGGCAAATAGTCCCTTGTGCGTGGAGATATTTTCATATTTTCTTGCCAGATTGATCCTGCAAGTGGCATCATTTCGTGACTAAATGCTGGCAAAATTTGGCCGCATTTGACCATCTCTTTTCGAGTTCTTCAAAAACCAGCTTCCATGGAAAGTCTTAGATAACTCTGGAACAGTAAATGATCGATTTTATTGATATCATAGCTAAGCTAGCCTCAGGAAATAAGATGACAGACCGTGTGTTGAATTTGGTGAATGATGCATGCTTGCAATATTCGTGAAACGCCCGTACTCACCCGGTTTAAGGGCTATTTTCGACGGTCAAGTCCTTTTCTTGAATGTTTATTTCGGGCTATAAGCGAATTTAAATTTAGGAAAATGACCTGGCTGCTATTTTTTTGACTGAGAGAGGCTATTTCAATGAAATTGGCTATTGAAGTTTTGTCAGCTTTTGTGGAGTCCGCACCTTTCACTCAACGCAACGTAACGCAACGGATCTTGTTCTTGCCATCTTTTGTTTTAAAGCATATTTAATCGACAGAAGAATACCTTCACTGTCGTTGCTATATACAGTGAAGCTCCACCGTCAATTAAAGGGGCCTTTGCAACTGGCATTCTTTGCAAATATCCAGCCTTTTGTGGTCTCTTTGTTGTTGCCATTTTCAGGTCCATGAAAATGGACGTCAACAATGACATGGCACTTGCAAGGTATGCTGGTTGCCAATGCCTCCTTAATTTCTTTCAAAAATTCAGGGTCTGAGTTTCTTATAATGTGGTTTCTTAAAGGTGGGTCTTTGTTGTAGTTGTTTTAAAGCATCTAAAAGAGAGCGTGTTTCTCATAAATTAATGGGCAATGTAGCATTAAGCTGTGACTTTTGAAATCTTAGTACCTCCGGCCAGGCATGGCAATCACTACAGCTGACTAGATGTTACGCTATACAGACTAGACTTGCATTTCGAAGAAGACTACAACGGAAGGGCAGCACGTTCCCATTATTATGACACCCCTCAGTAACGACCCCGCTGAAACATTGCCCCGCCAAGGTAGAAGGATGACCCGCCAAGAAAATTTGCTTCCCCGTTAAGTTTGAGTTACACTTTCCCCGCCGTCATTTCTGTTGGCTCCCCGGTGAAATTTTTGTTTCTCCGTCAGAAATTATACAAGTTTCATCATAGATAATAGCCGAAAATTTCCTTTCCCCGCCATGATATTTCTAATCCCCGTTGAAAATGTTTAATTTCATAATTTCCCCGCTGTATTTTTAATGTCCGGCGGGGTCGTTACTGGGGGGTGTATTATGCTATGGGAGAATTCCACCCACTGGTATGTCAACTGAACCCAGCCTTGCCCCTTGATCTATGACTTGCCCGTTGACCTATGCTTCTGATGCTTCCAAACACTGTATTTTAGCTTTAGTTCACGTTGTTGATTTGATTAATGCATGGTAATACCTGATGAGTTTTCAACTGTATACTGGTTTATACGCTTGAAATTGAAAGTACTAGTTATGAATCTTGCATTGCTGAATTTTCGTGCTTAATACATGACGATACATTCTACTGTAAGAGCTGTGTAGGATGGCTGAAATAGAACCCTATACAGTACAGATCATTGTAGAGCTTTCCCATTATTGCTATAGGGTTTAATTTGACCTCGTAAAACTCTGGATAAATTTCCAATAATGCTTTGATATGCATATAGATCACGACCTTCCCTGAGTAACTGGATGCAGATTGCAGTGGCGGGTTTTGGGGGAGAATTGGGTGGGTCAATTGCCCTTCTTTAAGAAGAAAACTGTGCCTGGCGTCCCGTTTTGGCATTAAGCGTGCCCCTAATCGTGGAACTAATGTACCTTTTTATTCTCCTTCAGATAGAATGTTGGAAAAACTTGCGATTTAGGCATTATTTAGTAAGAAAATGAATACTTTATTAACCCCCCCCCCCCCCCTTAAGCTTTAGCTGGGTTCGCCACTGACTGGGTGCTATCGGTGGTTGGCAGTACTTTTTCAGTGACAGCTATAAATCATGTAGGAATTAAAGGAAATAGGAAAAAGCTAGGCAGCATCTGGCGTTGCCGTCATGGTTGTTTGAAGTCCTTTTTCACACTCGAAATGTTATCGCAAAACTTGATCTTGCCTTTGATGTATCACATGAAAAGAACATTTTAACATTACTCGAATTTTCGAATTTCTGTGATTTTCAAACCCCGAAATATTGTTTTAGTCACTTGCCACTTGTTTCCATCTTGGTGCAGGGAGTAGCTAGGCTCACTCTTTCCTAGAATGGGTTCTTGTGAGAATTACGTTTTTAATTTTGGAAATAAATGAAAGGGTCCAGCGTCCCTTGTTCATGTAACACTCCTTGATACAATGCCGTGCTGTTGATAGAATGTTATGATTGTAATTAGAGTGACAATGAGGCTGGTATACGTTAGTTGTGTTTGATCGTTATAAACTACCATTCCGAAAAGGTCAATAGGCCGAATACTGTCGTGTGTCGCCCAGCATAGGCGTTTGATCCGCAAAAGAGCTGGTGTAAATGGCTGTTGATGCTGTCTTTGCACTGACTGGCTTGAAAGAAACTTAAGCTGTTTTGCTATGGTTCTACCGGTGGGCTTTTCTGAAATCTTCGATATTTTCAGAAATTAGAGTGTTTATTCCTTTTTAAGAATTTAAGGAGAGTTTTCAGAAAATTAAAACCAGGGTAATTTCTAAACTTTCGAGGAAACATTGGATGATTGTCAAGAAAACCACTGCTTATGAATGTCTACAATATGCTAATCAAGTACAAATCGTTCACTCCTCTGATTTGCGATTTTGAAATTTTATGCCGTCACATCCACAAACGAGTTGAAATATAAGATGAGCTTTAATCTAAAAAATATAAAGGATTTCAATAAAGTCCAACTGTAGAGTTGTATCAAAGTATAGAGTTTCAAGCCATTCACAAGAAAGACCTAATCGGGACCGTTTACACCAGCCTATCTAAAGATTCGACGCCAGTGATATGTTGCAATAGTTCATCTGCTGCTTTCGATAAAGTAATAGATGTATTTCTGGTAGTGCCGGTTATGGTATTCTTGAGGCTAATTTCCATTCATTTAACGCAGTTGTGCGATTTAGGACACTCTACTTTTTAGCGATCGTCTTTTGATATCATTAATTTCCATTCTTACTGGGTGATGTCGATTGCATTTAGTCGCAATGCAATTTGTCGAAACCGAGGTATCGCTGGCTATCGATCACAGAGCTGCAGCAGTTGTCTCAAATCACGCGTTTTGGGCAATTGGTCCGATTGAAACGCAGGCGCCTATATTTTGGCGATTGCTAAAGTCGATTGGCAAAGATTGCTCGTTAAATAGAAATCCATCTTAACCACCTTAAAGAGCCATTGTCACGTAGGGTCCCTTGCGGGCGCGCTGCAATAGGCGATTGCGTTAAAGATGGCGGCGAGGAATCTTTTACCAAGATGCATTGCGTTCTAATTAAGATTCTTTAACGATTCTATAGGAATTCGATTAAAGAACGCAGTGCATCTTGGTAGAAAATTCCTCGCCGCCATCTTTAGCGCAATCGTCTATTGCAGACTGTCCGAAAATCTAATTCGTTCCAGGTGGAAACCACACTGCTGCAATTGTTAAACTGATAGAAAGTGTTTCCTTTAATTGAACTGTTCTATCCCTTCAACCAGACCCTGCTTCGACCACTGCAGGGTGGATGTGTGGATCTGTAGTTTCCGTTTTCGCCAAATTGATTTGCACGACACTCTGAACTTGTAGCGTGCTCGCAAAGGACCCTGGGTATTTTGATGGCTCTTTAAATCAAGCAAGGCATCGGCCAGTTCACATGAGGCATTAGTACAAATTCTGGAGGTTAGGTGTTTGGCTGAAAATGATACTGCCAACAGACTACACATACTGAATGTTTCCATGACTATGGTGTTTCTAAGATCCTGGCCAAGATTCTTTCAATTGGTCGTATAACTCTAGAGAAAAGTAGTGGTCGTTATCACATGTGCTTCGTCTTGACGGAATCCTACATGACCGTGATATGCGACATTATTCCATCTAGTGATGACATGCGGCAGTATTATGGTGCATATACGACAGTAGTCAGCCAATTGATCCTGTTCGTTCATGCTTTATCTTGACTGATTTTTCGTTCATTTTAAAGAATTTAGATTGTTCAAGCTTTGAACTGTGATGAAATAATAAAAAGCTTACTAGTGTCATTAAATTACTTTCAAGAACTTATTTTGTAGTGTAAGGAAGAAAAATGAGTTAAAATGCAATCAGTCCGTCAGTCAGTTAATCACAACCATAGTGATTTACTCGACATATGCAAATTTGATTGATTGCAAAAACGTGTTGGAGGATGGATACGCAGACATTCGTATTCTGTATTAAATGTGATCATGAACGAATATTCTCTTGTTTTTTATGTCTCCGTCTCATTGTTATGATTTCCCGGTGTTTATTGTGTTAGAAAGTTACGTGATGGTGTTAAAGGCACACTGTCGTGGCTGTGATTGGCCAGTTGTAATGTTGAAAGAACTAACAAACATCCTGGCCTCTGAATAATTACCAAGCCTTTATGCTCTTGGGTCATACTTTGTTTCGAGAATAAAGGGACTCAGATCGTTATCACCTTCATGAATTTCAGTGTACAGCGTAATTACTGAAGCTTGCCTAATTCTGTTCTTTTGTATTGTCTTATTCACCCAATCAGCGGCACGACAGTGTGCCTTTAAACACCAGCACAGACAGATATATAACATCTCGTCAGTTGAGGAATTTTAGTGAAGAGACTTTCCGCTCAGATCTCTCCGAGGTAGATTGGGAGGCTTGTAGGTAATAATGCTCGAGACATTGATGATGCAGTACGCAAGTGGACCCAAATTTTTGCGCCCCATTCTAGAAAAGGATGCTCGTACTTTAAGAAGACGCGTGTCGGATAGATATACGCCTTGGCTGAATGCTGATTATTTCAAATTGGCTAAAACGAGGGATAAATCAAAACTCAAGCTGTAAAAAGCAACTCAAAATTGTTGATGGAATCCTCCAAGCAAATTTGTAACAGGTGGAATAACTTGAACATTTCTCTGAAAAAATCACACTGGTTCAAGGTGACCTCAAGAAAACTTGGAAAACCATTGACCAGGTTATCAGTATTAAAAAGTCTTAACAGCCAAACAGTTTAGGGGCAACAAAGCAATTGCATCATGAATGAATATGTACTTTCTGCAGAACTGGAAATATTTAGCCTGTGTTCCAGACCACTTTGCAAGGAAAGTGGTCTGTGTAACGGAGCGCTAATCCTTGTTCAGAAATTTTCTTGAAAATCTGAAGAAAAATTAGTATATGCAACTAATAATTCGCATAATTACTTTTTGCTTTGTTATCAGAAAGAAAAGCTCGTCTCGTGCAAAAACTCACATTACAATACAAAGAATAAGAGATTTGAATCACTGCTAATCCTACTGACTTTTAACGACCGAACAAAGTGATAACGATCAGCCCTCGTTTGTTTCAAACAAATATATTCACAAAGACATCCGTGGTGTTGATCAATTACTTCATTGCAGCCAATCAGATGTGTGAATGAATGCCCTTAATTATTTCGCAATTCAATTCATCCTCTGAACACGGATTAGCGCTTCGTTACACAGACCACTTTCCTTTCCAAGTGGTCTGGAACACAGGCTAGAAATATTAAGCTCAGCGAGAAAACTCCCAAAAAGAGCTAATTCACTCGTCTGATCTGCACGCAGGCCCGTTCAAAATACCCGTTCAAAACTCCATCGTTAAGTTTCTCTTTCTGCCATCATAACATAAATTATCATCAATTAAAATTATCGTCAATTATTTTCATAAATTATCATAAGTGGTCTCTCCTTCCTTGGACCTAAAATCTGGAACAGTCTATACTCTGACCTAAAATCTGCCAAGAACGTGAACAGTTTTAAACATAAGATCAAGGACAAATTCTTTAAAGACCTACAAAATGAAGAAACCTAAAATTCCAAAAACTACAAAGATTTGACACAAAAGCAAGAAATTTTTGTTTCTCAATGACACCTCTGGAGGGACCATTATGGAAACAATTGTCTTTTAATGCTATCCCTGCCATTTTAACCTGGGGGCGTTTTGAAATTTGATTTTAACCTTTATATCCATATATCGTACACATGTAATTATATATCTCTTTTTTCCTTCCAAATATTTTATGATAGACTTGATTTTTAATTTTGATGGCAAATTTTACGTACATACATAAATACATCAACCTTGAATAAAATGAAAACATCACGCCACGTTCAGGCCACGATAGCATTGCGAGCTTTTATTTGAAGATTGCTTCGCCAGTTGTCGGTGTGTCCTTATGTTATCTTTTCAATAAATCGTTGTTTATTACGGGAAAGTTTCCGGAGGGCTGGAAAATGGCGCGTATTGCACCCATCTTCAAGAGTGGCGTAAGGCATGACAGATCGAACTATAGGCCAATATATCGGGGTGTCTTGATAAGTTTTGTGGTACGAGGAAGAGCTACTTTAGGAGTGCTTTTTTCAAAATGTCACAGAATGGTGGTCATCTTTTTCACAGTTTTCAGACATTTCACGTCATAATTATAATGGGTATCCTTTTCAGAGATTTTATGGGTCCTATTCTGGAGACACTTTTGCATATGTATAGGAATGACAGGAAATGTTTTACAATTTCCGGAATTATGGCCCAGATATTCATTAGATTTGCGGAATGGTGGCCCTATTTCTTTAAATGTTATGTCAATTTTGTTATACACATTTGCGCATGCGCTTCTGAATTGACAAATTGTAACCATTAATCTGAGGAATATGTGATCAGATCAAAGGAGAAGATGAAATCTGGAAAAATTGTAAATACACTCTTTAGTATAAGAACAATTAAAAATGTAAACAAATAGAAAAATACCTGGAGAAGTTGAATTTAAAGCAATGGTAACAAACGAGATGGCTTGGCAGTTTGACCACAATGAAAAAATAGCTCAAAATAGACATATTTGGAAATTAATAGTATATTTGGAATTAATAGTGTACCGCGCAATGTCTTTATAGGCGGAAAGCGTAAATGGTGTGAAGATGATGACCAATAATCGTGACCGCAAGCTTTCCATCAATCACTGGAGAGTGATCTCTGCCCAAACATGCGCTACCAGATGCAGCCGCAAAACTTCCACCAAATAAGTGAAAGAGGTCTCTGTTCACCCAATCGCACCCGTAAGGCTTCCATCAGTTCTGTGAACGGCAACCCTCATTTTTTTTAGAAAAGTTATCGCTTCTCGGCCTTTTGGCTAAGATCAAGTGTAGTATCTGTTCTTATCAGCTTAATATCTGATAGGCATCCAAGGATGCCCTTTTATTAAACTGATTTTTGGAACCAGCTCGTCGGTCTGAAGCTTGCTTCACCGCGGGCACGGGTTGTCCTGGTATTGCAGTACCGCCATGGATGGCCCACACCTCTTCTTATAAACAAAATAAAAATTCTGAAACTTGCTTTGCACTGAGGGTTTTGAAGGTTGACGGCAGGTTAATTTCGTGTGCGATTTCAACTGACAAACTGCCAAAAATTCCATGTTTCACTTCACCAACATGCTCCTTTCTCCCACTCTCGCCCGCAATGAACGTTCCACGAAAGATTTTGGAACAACGTCATCTATTTTGATAGAACACCTGGCCAGAACAAAAGATATTTACCATACACGCATTTTTGTTATAAGAAACTAAGGTACGGGACAGTTTCTTAAATTTTGGGCCTTTTTGCTACCAAAAGTTTCTTACATGTTTCTTATGTTTTTAATGCTGGAAGTGTTGACCTAATTTAGTTTTGTAGGAAGGGCTGCCAGATTACTCTGTAGGATCCCAAAACAAGTAAATACATGGTTTGCACTCAAAATAATGTCCAAACAGTTGCTATAACTGTACAGTATCAAAACATTTTTGAGTGTGATGGGAAAGTTAAAACTACAAATTGCAAAAGTTTCTTAGCTCCCTAAATTCAGGTAAGGATGCTTCTTCACTTTCGACAAACTGAGCCTACCTCTTTTTATAAGATGTTTCTTCTACAAAAATTACCTGTAGTTGATTAGGATTTCCCCTCTTCATTTACTACGTTGAAACTAATTTTTATGACTTCATTTTCAAGTTAGTGAATGTACGCAAACTTCTACTATAAGAAGCAAGTTATATGATCTAAAGCTTGAAATTTAACAAATTTAGATGTATATACGTTTTAAACAAAAAATAATAAGAAACAGGATGGCTGAACATTTTAGAGACTCTGGTACAATGTTTAAAAAGCCTTTATAGGCCAACTTATCTAAATTTAATGTGTCATGGCAAAGACACATTCTTGAGGAATATTCATTGCAGCTTTTACTTTTTGAGCCCAAACTTTTTGCTGCATCATCAAGGAAAAGATTTTGCAATAGTAGACACTGCATCACAATTTGTGAACCCAAAAAATAAAAAACAAATCAAGAAACTTTAAGTACTAACATTAGAACCATATATTTTATAGTATAACGAAGTAAATAAAATTATCTGAACATCAGAAATTTATGGTTCAATTTTGAATAATTTTTGGATATTAAGAAATCAATAAAAGTTATCTAAGCATCCAACATGAATAGCTGAATTTCAAACCTCTTTTATATCAAGAAATTGATGAAAATTATCAAAGCATACAAAATTAATGGTTGAATTTCACACGATATTTTTCTTAGTATCGAGAAATCAATTCAATAAACCATATTTAAAGCATCCAACATTAATGGTTGAATTTTAAACCATATTTTCCTTGTATCAAGAAACTGACAAACATTTTCTAAGCATCCAAAATTAATCATTGAATTTCAAACCATATTTTTTTAAGTATCGAGAAATCAATAAAAATTATCTTAGCATCTGAAATTGACCATTGAATTTTAAACTATATTTTTTTAAGTATCGAGAAATCAATAAAAATTATCTTAACATCCGAAATTAACCGTTGAATTTTAAACCATATTTTTTTGAGTATCGAGAAATCAATAAAAATTATTTAAAGTAGCCAACATTAATGGTTGAATTTTAAACCATATTTTCATAGTATCAAGAAATTGTAAACATTTTCTAAGCATCCGAAATTAATCACTGAATTTTAAACCATATTTTTGTAATCATCGAGAAATCAATGAAAATTATCTTAACATCTGAAATTAACCGTTGAATTTTAAACCATATTTTTGATTATCGAGAAATCAATGAAAATTATCTTAACATCCGAAATTAACCGTTGAATTTTAAACCATATTTTTGATTATCGAGAAATCAATGAAAATTGTCTTAGCATCCGAAATTAAGTGTTGAATTTTAAACCATATTTTTGATTATCGAGAAATCAATAATATTCATCTTAATATCCGAAATTAACCGTTGAATTTTAAACCATATTTTCATAGTATCAAGAAATTTTAAACATTTTCGAAGCATCCGAAATTAATCACTGAAATAATCTAAACCATATTTCTAATGATCGAGAAATAAATAAAAATTGTCTAAGCATCTGAAATTTACTGTTGAATTTTAAACCATATTTTCTTAAGTATCGAGAAATCAATAAAAATTATTTAAAGTAGCCAACATTAATGGTTGAATTTTAAACCATATTTTCATAGTATCGAGAAACTGTAAACATTTTCTAAGCATCCGAACTTAATCACTGAATTATAAAGCATATTTTTAATTATTGAGAAATCAATAGAAATTATCTAAAGTATCCAACATTAATGGTTGAATTTTAAACCATATTTTTATAGTATCAAGAAATTTTAAACATTTTCGAAGCATCCGAAATTAATCACTGAATTAATCTAAACCATATTTCTAGCATGATCGAGAAATCAATAAAAATTATCTAAGCATCTGAAATTTACTGTTGAATTTTAAACCATATTTTCTTAAGTATCGAGAAATCAATAAAAATTATTTAAAGTAGCCAACATTAATGGTTGAATTTTAAACCATATTTTCATAGTATCAAGAAATTGACAAACATTTTCTAAGCATCCGAAATTAAACGTTGAATTTTAAACTATATTTTTTCAAGTATCGAGAAATGAATGAAAATCATCTTAGCATCCGAAATTAACCGTTGAATCTTACACCATATTTCTTTAAGTATCGAGAAATCAATAAACATTATTTAAAGTATCCAACATTAATGGTTGAATTTTAAACCATATTTTCATAGTATCAAGAAATTGACAAACATTTTCTAAGCATCCGAAATTAACCGTTGAATTTTAAAACATATTTTTTTTAAGTATCGAGAAATAAATAAAAATTATCTTAGCATCTGAAATTAACCGTTGAATTTTAAACCATATTTTTTTAAGTATCGAGAAATAAATAAAAATTATCTTAGCATCTGAAATTAACCGTTGAATTTTAAACCATATTTTTTTAAGTATCGAGAAATCAATAAAAATTATTTAAAGTAGCCAACATTAATGGTTGAATTTTAAACCATATTTTCATAGTATCAAGAACTGTAAACATTTTCTAAGCATCCGAAATTAATCACTGAATTATAAAGCATATTTTTAATTATTGAGAAATCAATAGAAATTATCTAAAGTATCCAACATTAATGGTTGAATTTTAAACCATATTTTTATAGTATCAAGAAATTTTAAACATTTTCGAAGCATCCGAAATTAATCACTGAATTAATCTAAACCATATTTCTAGAATGATCGAGAAATCAATAAAAATTATCTCAGCATCTGAAATAACTGTTGAATTTTTAAACCATATTTTTTAAGTATCGAGAAATCAATAAAAATTATTTAAAGTATCCAACATTAATGGTTGAATTTTAAACCATATTTTCATAGTATCAAGAAATTGACAAACATTTTCTAAGCATCCAAAATTAATCACTGAATTATACACCATATTTCTTTAAGTATCGAGAAATCAATAAACATTATTTAAAGTATCCAACATGAATGGTTGAATTTTAAACCATATTTTCATAGTATCAAGAAACTGACAAGCATTTTCTAATCATCCGAAATTAAAGTTGAATCGTACACCATATTTTGTTAAGTATCGAGAAATCAATGAAAATTATTTAAAGTATCCAACATTAATGGTTGAATTTTAAACCACATTTTCATAGCATCAAAAAACTGACAAGCATTTTCTAATCATCCGAAATTAAAGTTGAATCGTACACCATATTTTGTTAAGTATCGAGAAATCAATGAAAATTATTTAAAGTATCCAACATTAATGGTTGAATTTTAAACCACATTTTCATAGCATCAAGAAATTGACAAACATTTTCTAAGCATCCGAAATTAATCACTGAATTCTAAACCATATTTTTCTAAGTATCAAGAAATCAATCAGAGCTATCTAAGCATCTGACATTTATCGTTGAATTTTAAACGCTAATACCTGATATAAAGAAATCGACAAACATTTTTTAAGCATCCGAAATTAACTGTTGAATAGAACTTTTTAAGCTTCCCAAATTAGTAATTGAATTATAAAACATGTTTCTAGCGTCAAAAACCAATGAAATGGATGAAAGCGCGAAGAATTAATAATTGAAGTTTAGAAAATTTTTTATAATCTATTAATCAATAAATATTTCTAAGCGTCATAAATCAAAGGTTGGATTTAAAACTCTTTTTCTTAGCTTCAAGAAATGAATTATTGAATTTTACATTTACTTTTTGGTGTTAACTGCATATTTTTAGTTCTTCAGAGTGCTGGCTAACTGGAACGTAGAACATTGACAAAACTTGACGACAAAACCTTCGGATAGACCTGTAACGCAAGCCAACCTTCGTGGAAAAATCAAAGAATCAATGCCACAACAAGATTCATCGCCTTCAGGGCAGTAAAATTCTATACGCCCAAGACAATGCAAGGCCCGGAGATTATTGAAATGAATACATTCGTAACCGGTTTCCCTTCATCGCTGTTTCTCAAAGCATTCATTTTGGCCCAGAATGTACGGCTATGTGATTGCTTTTTTCTTGCTAAAATTCGCTTTTGAAACTTCATATTTGAAAGAGGAAATTTCAAACGTACTGCGTCCTTTTCGGAAACATTTTCTGTATTTTTCCATAAAAATAACTGCGGTGTTTCGCTCTGAAAAGTTCATTCTGAAAAGATAATTTTCACATTTGCCGAAAAGAAAAAAGGTTGTGTTTGCGTGACTCATTTATCGTAGTTGCTAAGCAATGTGATGCTTCATATCGGAATGTAAATATACATAACCTTATATGATTCATTCCCGATAAATTGATAAAAATAAGATTTGTTTTCTTAACATTTTTAGATTAAAATAGCCGCAGATACAATAACACAAAAGCTGCCACAAAATTTATCCACGAGAAGCCGGAATTAACCGTGATCACGAAATTTCATGCTCTAGTAGTCTTAAGCTCTACCAAAATACGTTTGAAACTTTTTAGCACGAAGGTGACTTTTGGCAATTCCGTATTTTCGGGTTCTCTCTCAAATTTCTTCCTTTCGAAGCATTTCCTCGGTTTCAGAAAAATAACTAAGAAGAAAATTTGATTTTGCTCGAGGTGCTACCTTCGATGTTCAATTGTTATCGGGTTCCCCAGTGAAGGTTATCGAGTTCCCCAAGAAAATGCTTCAAAACGTAAAAGCACAATTTCAGGCAAATTCAAGGCCAATTCAAATTCAAAGCAAATTCAAAGATTGTGCAACATCTTTGAAACTAGACTGATCCTTGAAACAAATGCACAAAAAGTAATTTTAAAGTTAAAGTTATTCAATCATATTTTGCAGATCATTCAAAAGTGTCCACTTTTTCTGGTTTGCCTGGTTGTTAAGGATGACTTATGAGTATGAGACACAGCATTTATGCTTCAGCTTGTATGCTTCTGCGGAGGAAACTTTGTATAGTCCTGCGAAGGAGGTTTTGAAAAATTGAAAGGGAACTTTCATTTCATTCCTTGGATATCTTTCGCTGGCTCCTCCTTGGCAGTATGTTTTCCTCTGCAAAGGGCGAAAAGCTACGGCAATCGAGCACAGCTGCGGCGTCTGAACGAAAAAACTTTGAATCCGACGCCCCTCCTCGGTCACGACAAAACAAGGAGACTCATAAAAATATCTCAATGAGCTGGACAACGAGATTGGCATATTCGATATTTAAAACGTATTTACAACATGATTCTACAACAGAAGTAAAGAAAAGATTTAGTTTTCTGCTCTACTAAAATGATAACAAACCAACCAACGAACTAAACAGTGATGCCAGAATGATGTAATAACTTACTAATAGTGAGAAGATTTTACTCAGATAATCCACAAAGCTGAAATCCGTTCTGAAAGACTTGAGATTTGGAGTAAACTTCGCGACAAAAAAATTTCTTGCAAGATAAACACAACAGCACACAAGGGGTACCACAAGAGGTAGATACTTTCCTGAATATCACTGTGCAGGTGGTTGTAGTACAGCATAATCAATCTCAATCAATCTCAATCAATCTCAATCAATCTCAATCAATCTGAATCAATCTGAATCAATCAATCAATCAATCAATCAATCAATCAATTAATTAAGCAAAGACATGGCATCCCCGAGGGGGGGGGGGGGGGTTCATTTCTACAACGGCAAAGGGGAACATAACGAGGCTTGTAAATCGTGAGAAAAGACTATGAAATGTTTTTAAAAATTTCATCTGATCTAATTTTCATCTAATTTGCAAAAGCAAGCAACCACATCTCTTGGGCCTAATTCATTGTTTGCTGTTCAGTTAAGAGAGTTTATTATTTTCTCATAACCAAAATAAACAAATTTTGGAATCAACGCTAAAATTCATTCATACATCAGAGCGTTTCTTGTAGCACCAGCAAACACAAACCTAGGTAAATTAATCTTCTGTCTCGTCCTTCTCTATCAATCTTCAACTTCTTAGAACATGATATATGTATAGTAAATGTTTCTATGTTACTAAAGACAATACCAAAATCTGTCAATTTTCAATTAAGATTCTAGCATGAGCGTCGTCAGATCTTCCGATTAAGCCGGTTCTCCCCCAGGAGAGACCAACAGAAACTTATTTATCATTTAGGGTAGCCATGCCTATCATGCTCCCAATGGTATCGTCTCTGTAAAGACGTTTTTGTTAAATAATACATTTTTAGATTGAATTGTACATTTTCAAATTATGTATAAAAAAATTGTTACCATTTTAAGTCCACAAACAAACCCTGAAAACGATACGCAGTTGTGCTGTTAGTCTAAGATGCGAGAACTTACGAAAAGAGCTCTTGTGTACACTACAAGACAAGTATTGGTGTCCCCAAAAGGTCCCCTTGTTTGATCAAGGTTGTGTCCGGGAGTGATTTCTCACTTGCACAGGAGGACTTTTGAAGCTAAAGAATGTTTCTCGTATGCTCTCATAGCTACTAAGGCATAATTCATAGTCTAATTAAATATCAGGGTACAACCTTGGCAATACGAAAATAAATATCGAAATGTTCCACTTCCCTTCAAGGAGACTATAATCATTCAACAGTTCTGCCAGATTCAACAAAAGATAGGGGTTGGGAACTTGGGGGACATTAATTCTTGGGACACCACAAATATTATGAATCAGAACTTCCAGGGCTGTCCCCTGGATGCAATTTTTAAGGTAATAAATCACGAAATTTATGTTCTATATAACGAGACATAAATAAGGTACCATTATTTGCACATTACGACATTACATGTGCTTAAATACATCTGCGATTTTACGCTTGATGACGTATAAATTCTACGATGAGGTAGACAGGGTGGTTTTTACGAACGCATGACCTAGACGGACCGCATTCAAACCACTGCAGAGGCTTGGGAACTCCAAGAAAAAAGCTACCTTTAGTTGAGATGTTCTTTCAGGACATACTGCAAACGTGACCAACGCAGGGAGAGAGAAGGGAAGGGGTTATCAAATACCAAGTAGGAATGCACTGCCAATATTTCCATGAAACATTGTTTGCTACATCGACTTCCCCAAATATTGGTACCGTTTTCTAGGACAGGTTTTGCTTAAACGAAGCCCTTATTCTACACTGTTATTACTGATGTTACCAGTGTCTTGATGTTATTACTAGGCTCCCCTTGTGATAGTTTCAAGTAAACTTTTCAGTGTCTCCCAGAAACTATTTCAAAATCAAAATACTGGATATTAAAACACTAGATATTAAGATACTAGGACAAACAATACTATGCGCATACTAACCGGTTTTGTGTTGTACAGGAAAATATAAAGCCCGAGGTCTTAAAAGTACAGACCGAGCTTGCGAGGTCTGTCTGTGCAATAAGACCGAGGGCTTTATATTTTCCTGTACAACTACAAAACCGGTTAGTATGAGTTTTATTACCTGATAGCTTCTAATTTTGACTTATACCATTTAGTCAAACTCATTTTGTTACTGTTATGTCGTTTGAGTTCATTGTAAATCTCACAGGCCTAAATTAGTTGCTGTGGTGACAAAAACGCGTCCTTGTATCGTATTATACAAGGCTACGGGAAAACCGCGGGAAATGTGAGATTAGCCAATGGGATTGGCGGGATTCTTGTATTGCCTCGTTTTTGAAGCGTCAGTCAGGTAATAATAAGGTATATCCAACGGTAGACCAAAATACCAAACAGAATATACCGTTGGCTAGACCAGCAGTCCAATGAAAGTATATCCTTGAGGGCAGATATGCACCTCTAAACAGAAGAACGATCTCACACCGGTTATGATAAATCGCCAATAAACGCTGGAACAAGAATCAAGTCAAAATGTCGAAAATCCCAAGCCTCGCTCTGACCTTGAGACGCAAGAGACCAATTCAAAATGGTGTCAAATATTTACTCCGCAATAACAGTGTTCTACGTGAGTTGCTGTTGCTCCTACCAGTGGTTAGCCTTTCAAAATGACGACAATACTTTCAATTGAGTTATGACGATAAATTAGCAGCCATTACGAGTCACCGGCCATTTCGAATTCGTAGAAAAATAAACCCAGCTAGCTGAGTCCTTCAATTTCATTTGAAAACCTACACCTGAGCAGTACGAAGATGACGTGTAGGAGACTGGGTACTAAACGGGTCCATGCTATTGTAATTGACTACAACCTGTTGTCCGTTGGCGTTATAAGTGCCTGGTGCTCCTCCCTGTCCGAAATTTGACTGCGGAGGGTGTGCTGCTCGCCAGTAGGCCTCCAGGAATTCTCCCAAATGCTCACAAGCATCTTCAAGCTGGGTTTCATCTAAAACTACATCGTACATGTCCTGTTGGGAGGAGAAGACATGTATAAATTGCTAAAGCAGCTGCAACATCAAGCTTTTGTAAAAATTGACTTACGTCTCGGTTTATCAAATTTTATGGATATTTTGATGGATAGGCTCAGCCTTGTAATACGATTTTTTTCTTGTGATCACTCTGGCTAGACACAAGAAAACAATGATCCTGTGGTTTTTGCAAATTCCAAAATTTCGAACAAAGAGCCAATATACTATCTAAGGGCCTTTTTACATGGGAGTTTTCAACCTGGGCTGAAATTTCAGCCCGTTTACCCGAAGTGAAACTTCGTTCCTCCTCTACGGTCAAAAAAGCTAATTGCCCCCGGACTGAAATTTCAGCTTGCCTTGCGCTGGCCGAGATGAAAGGTTAATCCCCACTGTTTTATGTGACGCGGGCCCATGTAATGGCGAGTATTTTTTTCCGCCCGGGCTGAAAAATCAATGACACATGCACTTCTGTCTACTTTTGGACATTACTCTCCATGTAATGGCAAAATATTGTCACCTCGGGTAGAAGGGGTGACGTTTCAGCCCGGGCTGAAAAATCCCATGAAAACAGGCCCTAAGAAGGATATAAATTTGGCTTCTTTCAGCATGCATATATTTCACTCTTAAAGGCAATGTGTCCAAGTAAGTACAGCCGTGTATACACTCTTGTCAAAATATGCTGACACGATGCTGATGAAGAGCACCAAGAGCGCACTGTGATTGGTAGAATTCAACTGATCGCATGCAAAACTAGAATTTAAATTTCAAAATGAGGCTGCCTAATGTGAGAGTTCAGGTTCAGCTCTGTAAACGCAACTGCAAGTAACTCATCCAGTCTGCATATATCAGGTATGGCTACCTTGTGAGTTTCATGGTAATGTGATCACATGAAATGTGACGTGAAATTAGCAAAGTCTCTGTACTTATATGGACACATTACCTTTAAGAATCGTGAAACAAGTCGCGTAGTACTATTGAGCAACATATCACAAGGATATATCCTCCTCTTCCGATAAATGAGCTTTAGGACTGATGATTTAGGCCAAAGACTGTCTTGTCCGCAGTGATAAAGTACGTAGTTTTCACATACTCATTTGATGAGAATACAGAGGGACAATCTAATCAAAATAACTTGACCTTTCAACATGTTGATGATTTTTCAAAAAGTTTATCTCTTTTTGGGTCGGTCACCCGGTACTTCGAGCTAATATCAAATGAATAATTTATGATTATTATCATGACTCACCTCACTAGATTGTGCGAGTTTCTCAGCAGCAACAAGTTGAACATTCAAATTTTTCGATTGTGATTTTCCTCTTGATTTGACGAGACGCGTCAGCACCTTGTTTGAAAAGAGAATATGATAATCATTACAAAGCAATTCTTTTCAGGATAACAATAAAAATATCAGCCATAGTTGGTAACAACGATCGTCTCCTTGGCTTAAAAAAATAACTGGATCTCGTGTTGCTAATAAAATAACGTCCATTTGCTTCAATTTTCAGAAGGCTGAGAATTGGGGCAATCTGGTATAATCGAGGGTTATGCCGCAGAGGCCCTTTACATGATAAATTTTTACCCGTGTTGAGTTTTAACAGCATTGCTTATTTTGCCTTGCGTTTACATGGAATCTCAACACGGGTTGAGATTAGGTTACTTGGTTGCAAACAATAGAAGAAGGAATGTGAGCCCACTCAAATGTTTGAATGATTGCGGAAATAGATTCGATCTCCTTTGTTCGCATCCTAATCTCGCCCCGAGTTGAACAAATTTTGCGTTTACATGAGAATTTCAACCCGCGTTTACATGAGACTTTCAACCCGCGTTGAAATTTCAACACGGGTTGAGTTGCCAAGTTGAGTTGGCGGAGAAATATTACCAAGATGCGTTGCGTTCTTTAAAGGAATTCCTACTGAATCGTGAAACATTTTTAATAAGAACGCAGTGCATCTTGGTAAGAGGTTCCTCGCCGTCATCTTAGCGTAATTGTCTTCTAGAATTGTATTTCAAAGTCATTGAGTCGGCACAAATAGCCCACTCATGACCAATATCAGCTTCTTTTCAATCATCAAACAAGAGTTATCATTTAATCGCTATTGAAAGACCTGAGAACAATGCCTGAGAGAATTCCAACTTCAGTATTTTTTTGAAAATCTATTTCTCAGAAATCCCGAAAGAAGTGCAATGTCCTTGCGTCTTGTTCTGTGCAAGAGATTCCTTATGATTTGATCAAGTCTTTTAGGCCAATTTTCAGGCATTTTGTAACCAAGAAATTTTAGTGAAGTTGAATTTACCTGTATTTTCGGTGCTGATAGAAACACGAGAGAAATTAGTAAAATACTTCGGTCTTTCGGCTTTTAACTAGATTATAAATCAGCCAAATCCGTCGAGTACACTTGATGCTACGAATCTTCGAAAGTGGGAACCTTTTTCTGGCTCACCCGGTAGATTTGGATTAGTCAGTTAATAAAAATATTATAATATGATTCTTTAATATCACTGGCTCAGTCTTTCATCGTATCACCTCGGGGGACAAAATAAAAATGTCTGTCGTTGCTATCAAATCCCTTAAAGGGAGTACAAAGACCAGCAGCCTTTGCTGTCGTTTGTTTTTGTTTTTGAGAATTTCGTACAGTCAGTTATTCTGGAAGCTGTGCAGAGTAAGTCACTGACTTCATACAAAGCATGCTGGTCTTTGTACTCCCTTTAAATAATGTCTTACCTTTGGTGAAGCAATCTTGATATAAACTATAATAGGTGCCAATGATGTTTTCGTGACTTGAGTTGGATAATTAACTGTGTAGGCATCAAGGACAACCAATTGAAGATTTCTACACATTTCAAATATCTTTTCGATTTCTTGGTTGACTTCTGCAGGAATAAAGAAAAATAAATAACGATCAAGTAAATTAGAGTAGTGTGCTACAATTGTTGATGGAGAATAGTAATGCACCTTCATTACGCGATCTTCCAGGCAGAGAACACAGTAAAGAATATGACTGGTTGAGGAGCTGGGTACACAAAAATTGAGGGTATGTTTAATCGGTATTAATTCTGAAAATGGTAAACCTGGTACACTCAGAATTTGTCTTTGCCTCAGAAATTCTAAAAACTGAGTAGGTTTAGTAGGTTGTTACTTTCTTTCCTTCTTTCTTTCCCATCCTCCCCATTGACCAAAGTCTGATCGCAGGCTAGAAACCTTGTTTTTCGAGCAAACCTCAATCCCTTCAAGATTCAAGATAGCAGGGTTCGTTTCATATCACAAATTACAAAAATAACCTTGTGTCGCTTGGGTTGTTCCTCTCTCTTTGATGATTGGTTTCTTTCCGAGATTCTGGATGGCAGATTTCTTCGCTGCACTGATATCCGCAGTAACACGAGTTATCATTATTCTGCAAGAGAACAAATTTATCATTTTTAATCATCGTAATTCACAAGAGGCACTAATTGACCCTTGGAATATTATTCATTGTTCTCGAAGTAACGAAATGTGGTTATGGGGCGAAACGTATAGGTAGCACCATCTGTATCATGCCAAAAGCATGCCGGAGTGATTTTCATATCATCTACAAAGGGAAGTAAGTGATCTTCGCTCCAATTTATGGAGCGTCTTGTATCGGATAGCTTTAGTGTGATGTAAACAGCACCCCTATCCGATACGAAAAGCATGCGGGACGAAACATCTGGTACAGTGTGAGCAGTGCCTAAGATAACTTAAGGTTACTGTAACCCTTCAGTGACCACTCATGGGATTTTCTCTCTTGATTATCACGCCCGCGACATAACACGTATAAACTATACATCATTCGATTCGCCATTAAATGGGGAGTATCTATAAGCCAAAACGAATACAAATATCCAAAAATTGTGCGTTATACACAAACGCGAAAATTGGAATTTCCTCCTTCTAGAGCCTCCCTGTCCCCCCAGATAAGTTCCATATAAATTTCAATGAGATTTTTGCAATCTCAACACATTAATCTAGCAAAACGTATCTCAAATTTCCTTTGCGTGCCTTATCTTCAGAATAATGAATAAAACGATTTTCTCCTCGCCCCATGGCCTCGTGTTGAGATTCATTCAAATGTTAAATTTGGATCATTTTTCACAAAAGTGAGACACGGTTTGGTCCCCCTATGCTTTTTCGCTCTGTTTGGCAAATCTCAGCCAATTACGTCAAGCCATTGGGTACAGGGAGCTGTATCAATACCCATGTGTTGCTGAAAATTTGATTTTGAGAAAAGTCCTGAAATAGTTTCTTGGCGTATAATTCCACTATTGCAAAAGATTAACATTAATGTGGCGACAAGAGTAAACAGAGTAATCCTTTATGTATTCAGCGCAGAGTTTACAATGACGTAATTGGTATTACAACCGCAAAATCCATTCGGATGGAAATCAAAGGCACTTGAAATCTTTAACCTTTAGTTCTTAAATTTTCCTGGTAATGTAAACAGCATGTTCCTAGATGGAAAGACCTTGCTTTAAATTGCTTATAATTCGCTGAAAAATAAAGTAAAATTCCTTGAAATCTTTAGAAATTGTAGATAGATGTGTGTGCTATCCAATGATTTAAAAATCCAAAAATTGATCGGGTAAAAATTTTTATTGTCCTGAAGGGTATAGAAACCTTAAGATAAGATAGATAAGATATTTAAGATGGTCTGCTTACCTTCCTTGGAATCTGTGTTTTAAGTAATCGAACAAAGCTTTCTGCATCATGTCTGTGACCTGCAAATATTTAAATGTTAATAGGCAACGTCGAGGAGAAAGGGAGAATTATCCGGCGTCCTCAAAAGGTCTACCTTCTGAAAGGTTTACCTTTGAGGAAAACAAGCAATGGCCAAAAACGTATATCTTTTCGTGGATCTAAATTATGGAATCAGCTTGACTATGACGTAAAACAGGCACCCTCCATTGCCACTTTCAAACAAAGATTAAAAGAAAATTAGTGAGAAATTCTGTTTTCTAATTTTTGTATTCAGTTTTTCATATTAATTTGTGTTTTATTGATTGTTTGCCCCGGTCCCTTGGCAAGCAGTACTGACGAGGATACCGTGCCTAAAAAGTAAAAATAGAAAAACAAATAAAACAGAAAGGCTGCAAAAACCATTGACTTGTTTTTAGGGTTTATAATGCTTTAAACAACGGCCAGTGTTGATGTGAATATATCTTTCTAGTCAATTCATAACATAATAATAAATAGAATTTCTAAAAATCATAAATTCTTCAAATCTCAAAAAGTTTTAAAGTCATGGGATCAATTTTTTGCTTGCCTTTACATTAACATTCATCCTATATTATCCTATGCAAAGGTTCCCTTTCATGTATTTCTGACGTAACCTTGCAGTAAAAAATGAAACAATTGTACTACATGATGAGAGGGAACGTCGTCATGGGAGAGTACTGGGTGTCCCAAAAAAATGTATACGAATTTGGTTGACTCTAGCGCTGTGCATTTAGCGTTAATCAATGGCTAATCACTCCCAAAATGTTTCTCGATAGTTAACTTGAACGTAGGTGCCTGGTTTTTTGGTATTGATGCCTTGAGAGCAGAAATATCAATCTTGAAAGCTCAAATTTGCCTCTTCCTGCAAACCAGAGCTTTAACCTTTTGGCCTAAGCAAATTCTTAAGGCACAGCGTATAAATCAATGAGAGCCTTCATGAAATTTGAACAATATTAGATATTGTGTTATTCTGTTTTCCAGAAGTCACCCCCAGTCATCCATTGGGAAGTTTCTTAATTTTTCATTAATTTCAGTTCTTAATTTCGATGTGGTCCAGGAATTTGCTTAGGCCAAAAGGACGCAAATGTGACCTAGTTTGCAAGTGGACGCAAATGTGAGAATTCGAGATTGATATTTCTGCTCTCAAAGCACCAATACCAACAAACAAGGTATCTATGTCCAAGTTAACTATCGAGGAACATCTTGAGAGTGATTTGCCATTGATTAAAGCTAAATTCATATCGCTGGAGTCAACCAAATCTGTATACATTTTTTTGGGACACCCAGTATTCATTCCATTCAATTTCTATTCGTGCTTCACTGTGCTGAAGCGTTGTCAATAATACTATCTTGTGTATCTGTAGAAAAATGAACTTGAAGAATTGTAATTTAAGGCTGAATGAATATCCAAATAAGTTAATGTTAGTACTGCTATCTTACCGGGTGATTGGAAAAAAATCCCCGTTTGAAAGGTCATTGTTCCCTGGAAATCTAGACGATGATTCTGGCAAATATCTCATTTAATGGCAGACCTGTTCAAATCTATTTCAAAATTTACCTGACTGAAATCAGCCACTCCCTTATTAGCCTGCGTGCAGACTTTACTTTCCACTGCGAAGGAGAGCCAAGATCCGTCTTGGCTCTCCTTCTCAGTGGAAAGTAAAATCTGCACGCAGGCTACTCCCTTATGAAATTATGAGAGATTTTCTCGAGAGATCCCTTAAAGAAACCTTCAAAACAGGCCTAAAATCTAAAATCACGACGAAATGTCCCTATTTCTGCCTTACAGCAACGACTTCAACACAAACACGTTTTAGCATGTGCTAACCTCTTAGGAGGATGACATCACTTATTCTTCAAGTGATGACAATTTCATCCTCCCAAAGGGACAATATGTGCCAAAGCAAGTTTAAGTCATTGCTGTAAAGCAGAAAATTTGGTGGTGACTTTAGGCCTGTTTTGAAGGTTTCATGAAGGGGCTTTCTTGGGAAAATTCCTGATGATTTCAGAACGGAGTAGCCGTTGTCAGTCAGGTAAAATCTAAACTGTAGCTATATCCACAGTTGAGTAAATTACTTATCAATATTATTGCCTTGATATCTACGGAGCAATGGCTTTTCAAACAGGGATTGCTTTTTCTTTCAAATTGTTTTTTTGACTCTTAACCGGTATGGTCAGTTGATATCCTCATGCTCCTGGTCCTTTTTCAAATTATCTTACCCGTCCTTTAGTTCAACAAAGGCTGGCAGACAGCTCATAGTCACAGAGAGAGCAAGGAAAAATTTTGTGAAACAAAATATTAAGGTTTCTGAAAAGAAAAAAGGGATTTGCATTTCTGAAGAATAGATTTCACACCTCAATGCATTGGATCAAACCAAAATAAACAGAAAGTACGAAACCTTATGGTTGGCTGCGCACAAGGTGTTAAATCTGTTCTTGAGGCTGCAAAATCGTTTGTCTTGATCAGACTTGAATCCTTTGTTTACAAACTTTGCCCTTGTTGTCATATAGCGAATAAAAACTCTGCAAGGGATGTCACTGTAGCAAAACAATTTATGATATTTACCTCATATCCTTTGAGTGATGGACCGACAAAAATGACAGGTCGCATTGAAGGCACAACATCATATGGAGGTAATGAGTCACTCTGAAACAGAAAGAGGGTAACATTAACTAATTCGTATGGAACGTTTAGGCATGCAAGGCATGTTTGTTTGTTTGCAGTTTGGGACTTTTTTGTTTTTGCTGTAGCAAACAATTTTGTCACGCAACTTTGAAACGGTAGCAAAACAGAGAGATAACTGAATACTTAACATCTGGACGTATTAATTAACGACCTTGGTTTTAGTTTTGGTTGTTATTAAGTTCAATTTGATTGTAGATTATTCTCTGGAACATTTGTTGCAAAGGCCATCATATTTCTGATGCTATTCCAATATCTGAACGAAATCTTAAAGGAAGAAAAATGTCCATGTGAACACTCACTTTTTTGAAGATTCCTTTCTTTGTTGTTTTATTATTGGGTTGACCAGGATTGACACTTTTGACAGGAGAAGACGGGGGTAAACTGTCATCATCAAATGAATTCTGCCTGTCTTCACCTGAAAATATGAAAAAATCAAATATAACATACCGGGTGGATGAAACAAAGTTTAACGTGTGTGAAAATTCGTTATTCATAGAATACTTTAGGCATTAGAATGAATTAAAGTTTGGTTGATAGCCGAAAGGCTGAAGTATTTTTCAGAACATTTCTTAGATTTTCTTGGATTTTTCTGAGCATTGTAAATTCAATAAGAAGAGTTGGGCTCGAGACCGAGCTCGAGACATTGCTTAATTCATCGCAACTCTGACCTAACATTTAATGTTAGACAGTATCTAGTATAGTATCCATTAATTGTTAATCGCTCGTAGTGTAGTTTTAAGTAGCTTAACGTTGCATGTCTTATATATTGGCCATGGGGTAGTCATTGTCTTTCGTTTCCCATGGTATCGTCCCTGTAGTGCTGCATAGTAATTAGAAAAGTATAGCAGAACGTAAGATGTATTGTAATTATTTCATATGAATAAATAAAAAAGCATTGTAAATATAGGCAAAGTTGGATTAATCAAAATTCCTTCGACACGTGTGGAAAAGATTGATGGGTAAACTCCTCACTGAGAACAACATGCAATTGCATTTCATGCCTTGTATCACTGTTTCGCTAAAGGCAAGGCTATCTTTTGAGATACCATATGACGTATGGCCGCTTTAAGCTACAACTACCCTTTGAAAAACCGGACCAAAGAACATTTCGAATCCTGCCTTTCTCATTCAAAGTGAAACAGTCGCCATCATTTTCCAGTACACGATTTGCAAAGGTTTCAAAGAAAGGTAGATTTCAAATCGTCTAAGGGAGTCTAATGTTTGTAAAACGATGGAGCTGTACTCCTTCTCAAAATTTCATGTTTCCAAGACAATCTAGAATTCAGCTTTGTGTTAAATCGTCCAAACTATGGTGATCATAGTACAGCTTTCATCAACCAAAAAAAGAATCAACCTATTTACAAAAACGCTTTTTTGACGAGATTTGTAGCTTTACCTAACCGAGCAAGATCTCAAAGGATATCTGGGCCTTCCAACTAAGTGCTGATGCAAAATTTTTGTTGATAGCGTTTGGCTTGAAGAAAGCAAAACCCAATCTACAATTCTGGTGAATACTTTTTGAGACAAAAGAGTTTTGTATAGATGAATGCCTTCCCTGCCTGTAAAATACTACCTTCCACTGTCAAGAAACCCCTCCCCATTTCGTTGTACCTAGTTGTGAACAAATCTACGACAACATTTCCATCACCTTCCAACATTGCAATGGGGGAGGGGGGCGCTAGAGGTCTACTTTCGAAAAGCAAAGGGTCTCAAGAGCTTTCGCCGGGATTGTGGCTTGAGAAGTTTCTTTTTGGGCCACCCAATAAACATGGATTAAAAAACAAACGATGGAATTCTGGGGTTCTTAAATTCAATAATACTGTTCTTCGTGAAGTAACCAAAAATTCAGAGATGCCTTCGTAAAAGCGTTATTCATGAAGATGTCAATGTACTCATAAAAGAAAAGGAGTGGGAAACTTACTTGGAGAGCTTCCAGAGAACGCATCTTGTAGATGGAGATTGCTACTCGTACTTGATTGCCTGAAAAACAAAGCAACGCACAAAATAAAGTATAGAATATATCTTTGACTAGAGGTTCGTAGTAAAGCAAGGAAAGCCGTCTGGAAGACAAAAAAGCGAAAGAAAATTTTTCGTACACTCAGCTTTTCTTGCCCAGACTTCTAACATCTGATCGAGGGTTAATGCCTGAGCAAAGTTAAAAATTTAGACAAATTAAAAAGGATACAAAACTCAACAAAACCTTGAAGCATACACAACTGAAACTCAGCAGACTGAACCAACACATGTTAGAAAAATAACAAAACAAGTAGTATACCTCAATTTTCTTCCCGCCAGGCCTGACAACCGTAAGCTCTCTAACTTGCTTGGGCTGGAAAGGAAATTCACTATCAGTTCAATTTCTGAATAGTGTGTATAAATGAGTGCAAGTGATTCGTTGTTACGTTTATTACAGGTAGAACCAAAGCAGCCCTCTTGGTATGGCTTGTCCTTCTCGCCAACCTAGCATTTTCAAGTGACATCAAATATAAGACCAACTATAATTTAGGAACCACTACTTTTACGAATGCAGAAATTAGAAATAATGGTTCTACGAAGTGGACAATTCATAGACATTTTCAGCAGCATGACCCTCGATTTTGCACATTTGCTAAGCACTTGACCCTAGAATTCAATTCTTTTTGTCACCCAAAGAAAAGAAAAACAATACTCTTCGTGTGGACTTTTATTGCAGAGAAGCTGGGAAATTTCTTTGCTCTAGTATGCAGGCCTTAATTGGCTGTAAATTAGCTATTTGTTTCAACCTATTGCAAATAAATAAATAAATAAATGATGATGATGATTATAATTATGATGTTGATAAGCTAATGTCTTGGAAGAAGCATTGTCCATTCCACAATACAATTAGTAAGGGAAAATTGTTAAGAATCCGTGACCAAATCGCCGGGACTTTGGTTTGGCACTTGTTTTGACATCAGAACACATAGAAGATTAAAATAAAATTGGGGGTCCCTCTTGAAAATGCCAGGAACACCTCCACAGTGGCCCAAATAGCTAGGCTGCGCCTCATATAACGTCAAATGCTCAATTTGACGCCATTATAACAAAAAGGTGAGTAAATCATGTCATTAAGCATGTAGTAAATGGAAAGAAATCCATTTTGAACATCAGAGAGGGGATAAAACCGGTCTTACTGGCATTTAACAGAGCAAAAAAGCATATGCTCCTCCGCAGAGGCGAAAAAATTGAATTTTCTGCATTTCTTGCCGCTAGAATGTTTCCAGTGCAGTCAGGGGGTCCAAGACAAGAGAGTTTCTAAGCATTAAGATTGGTTCATGATGATGATTAATTGTTGGTGTTGCATTATTGGCTATTGGTAGGAAAATAACAAAAAATTGGCCTGATTTTCCTTGCCTCCATCGTTGATTAATCATTCAATAATCATCAACTTCCTCATCTTTATCTTCATTAGTATTTGCGCATTCTTTTTCAATCTTATTATTGTCATTTCTCCTTCATCATTAATGGCATCATCAACAACCGACTCATTATGTTCTGGAGCCTAAATCTTAGCGATGTCGATAGAGCCAAGTGCATCAGGCAGCATTTACCTAAAGTACTAGATCTTTGAATCGCAAATGTAAGCTGAGACTGTTAGAAGTCTGTAGTTAGCTAATCTGCCCATAGCCTTCTAGTTTGATGAATTTGTTCATTTGTATAGATACGAAGAATTCAGCTTCTTAGGTTAGCTAACCCTTTCGATCTTAGGGAAACGCCCTTTTCAATATAGAAATACGACCTTTCTAGATAGAAAGCGACGGATAAAATCATTGAATAGAAATGTGAGAAACTTCAATGCAAGGCCTTTAATTGTATTACAACTAGTATTACAAAAAGTAAAACTTAAGATGAGTTATATGAGAATGTATTTGAAATATACATTTGCTCTTGAACACAAGTGCCAAAGTATGTAGTCTAAAGAAGTCAGCCTGCAACGTTGATAATGCTCAACTGGGAAGTTTTCTTGGCTTGATGGCAAACATTTTCTGCAGTGATGATAGCTCTATTGAACTGGAAATATCCCGCTCACTACTAATGAACACCAACCACCAACTGCTCAAGTCGTTCGTCTCCCATTTTTTCACGCAAGTATGTGTTAATCAATATCACTTTGCTATGCGATCACAAACGGCACAAAAAGATCTCAGAATGACGAGATGATATTTAGCATTAGATGACCAAGAAAGCGAGACTGAACACAGACGTACCCCTACCTTAGAATTTGTATGACATTTTTGGACGAATCTATACCGCATTTCCAAAACGGTGTGGTGGGTATTTACGCCCCCCCCCCCCATACCCTCCCGTTGCTCCGCCACTGGAAAAATGTCACCCAGTAGAAATCAGGCTTCGAACTATTTTTGAAAGTTTGCCAATGCAGCTTTAAAGTAATTATTTCTCTCGTTTGAACCACTGAGTCAGGCAATGAATTCCAGTCGCATATATTTCTTGGTACAAATCAGTTCTTATAGATGTCTGTCTTGCAGCGCATTGTTTTGACACATTTCGAGTTAGAAGAGCGTTGTTTCTGCTAGTTGAATTGGAATATGGAGTCCCTTTGTACAGCAACCAAGTCGTATACTACCTTATGAAATGCTATCTAGATGAGACAAACCAGATCCAGAACAAACTTAGCTGATTGCAATGATGAAAAAAGGATGGACCATTGGGTGCGGAATGGACCCAACACTTTGTTCAATTGAAGTTATGAGCCAACCATAGGTTTTCACCCGCTAACTCCACCATTAAGATTATCCTTCTCCATGAAAATGGCAATCAGATGCAGCAAGACCTCTTGACCTTCAGATTTAGGAGATGCCTTAGACAGCATCAGGAACTAGTACTCCTGACTTCTTATAACTAATTTTTGAAGTATCAGTTGGAATTCATCAAATCATCCAGGCGTTTGGAGAACATTTGATCGGATTTGCAGTAATACCTCAAGGGACCTCAAGACACAAGGTCAAGGGTCTCTAGGTACACATAATCATGCACAAAGGCCATAACATAAGGACGTATCAGATCGCCATGCATGTGGTGCGCAGTCGTGTATTTGTAGGGAATAGATTGTTTCTCAAACTCAGTTGCAGCAAGCAATTCTAGGAGAAAGAACGTAGTATGTAGAAGTTGCCATTTACCTTAGGCTCCAGGGGGGGGGGGGGCGGGGAGCTATGATTAAATCGTATCACATCGGATTTTCACCGTGGTTGGTAGTAACATGGGCCAATGTAAATAATGTTCCAAACGTTAATAAAGATAAATACATAGTCTGTTTCTCCGATTGTGGAAATTCTTGAGATCAAGGTGAGAGAAATTTCCCAATACTGTTCAACAACATCAATTCTATTGAAATTACAACTAGTTCTTGCAAAAATATGTACTATTTCTTCTTTGCAGATGGAAATTGTTGTTGACGGTGAGTTATCAAACTCTTTGCGAATTCATGAAGCGCCGTTTAGAAGGTCCCGATTTGCTCAGGTCATCGACCATAATTTTCAGGTCATCGTGCTATGTTCCCATATGTATTGTGTGACACGAACGGTGTGTGCAGCTTTTTGCACTGCCCAAACATGATGTTAGTGCAATCTCAAGTGTCGGCCCCAATTAATATGTTGTCTTTGAAATTGTTATTGTCTATTGCAAGATATCAGGATGGAGGGCTACAAGGACTAAACTAAGAAGCTGAATTCGTCGTATCTATACAAATGAACAAATTCATCAAACTAGAAGGCTATGGGCAGATTAGCTAACTACAGACTTCTAACAGTCTCAGCTTACATTTGCGATTCAAAGATCTTGTACTTTAGGTAAATGCTGCCTGATGCACTTGGCTCTATCGACATCGCTAAGATTTAGGCTCCAGAACATAATGAGTCGGTTGTTGATGATGCCATTAATGATGAAGGAGAAATGACAATAATAAGATTGAAAAAGAATGCGCAAATACTAATGAAGGTAAAGATGAGGAAGTTGATGATTATTGAATGATTAATCAACGATGGAGGCAAGGAAAATCAGGCCAATTTTTTGTTATTTTCCTACCAATAGCCAATAATGCAACACCAACAATTAATCATCATCATGAACCAATCTTAATGCTTAGAAACTCTCTTGTCTTGGACCCCCTGACTGCACTGGAAACATTCTAGCGGCAAGAAATGCAGAAAATTCAATTTTTTCGCCTCTGCGGAGGAGCATATGCTTTTTTGCCCTGTTAAATGCCAGTAAGACCGGTTTTATCCCCTCTCTGATGTTCAAAATGGATTTCTTTCCATTTACTACATGCTTAATGACATGATTTACTCACCTTTTTGTTATAATGGCGTCAAATTAAGCATTTGACGTTATATGAGGCGCAGCCTAGCTATTTGGGCCGCTGTGGAGGTGTTCCTGGCATTTTCAAGAGGGACCCCCAATTTTATTTTAATCTTCTATGTGTTCTGATGTCAAAACAAGTGCCAAACCAAAGTCCCGGCGATTTGGTCACGGATTCTTAACAATTTTCCCTTACTAAATGAACTTTAATGTTAATCGATTAAATATACAGCAAATTCATACCTTGGAATGAAGCCAATATCGCATCCTTCTCTAACAACCCTACCAATCAACCAATCGTTGTTGAATTTCTAAAAGGAAAGCAAAGGCAAGGTGATTAATATTCCAAGACTAGACTGATAACTACATAGTAGTTAGTTATCGCCATCGAAAGGTTTGAAGGACGCTTTAAGTACGAATAATCACACATATATAAAATGTGAAAAAGTTCGGACGCTAATATTTTCGGACATTTCAAATTTTAGTGTCCGACATTTTGTGTGGTCCGAAATAATTAGTATCAAAAATCAACCTATTCGTTTAGATGCAAAGAAAGTTTTCATTCAAGGCATATTGATACTAAACTGTTTCTAAATAAAGCAAACAAAGCTTTTTTAAAACAAAGTATAAAATAGACTGGGGGTTTTTCTAGCGGTCTGGTGGCTACCGCGCCCGTTGCTCCTGTGCTTGATCTCTGCCGGCTCGACGATGGAGATTTTCGGATCTCCGTTGTCGGTTTAGTCTGGGTTAGGCATGGGAGCGGGGGCGGCGTTGGTTGCTGGATTGTTGAAGAAATTTCCCAGTCTATTGGTTTCATGCATTTTTCTTTTATTTTTCATAGTTAGGTTCCACGGTTTTGCTGTATAAATTATTTATTGTAACTAATTCTTAGATATTTTTAACATGTATATTTTGTAAGTTTTTATATGGAGGGCCCCTTGAAAATCAGCCACTAGGCTGAAGGGTCTCCCTCCTTAATAAATTGAAATATGAAATATGGGTGTTTCAGTTTCAAGACAGAATCACGTGAAATTAGTTAACAATTATATTTTACCTCTTTTATGTGCAAGAAATCCTTTGGTTCGAATGAAAGTGCCATTCCATGTACAGGAGAATCATCGTCTTCTGCACCGTTATATCCATAATTTGCACGCATTGCAAAGGCAACTGGCTTTTGCTGAAAAGAAAACAACAAATAATTTGTTTATCTTACCATAAAGTTCATAGATCCACAACCGTGGCACTCATATATTTTTCCCTTCGGGGACGTGCCGCTGATCAGGATATCATTTTCAGGAATCCTACTCCAGGACAGGGTCCATATTTTTAACGATCGACTCCGTGGCATGGTTGTAGGTCATTTGCACTTCACGAGCATGATTTAAATCGTTTGGATGGCAACATTTCCACACTTTCTGATAGATTTCTAACAAATTTCAAGGGCAACGCACAATTTTGTTTGAAGAAGCTCAAAGTCAGGAAACTGTTTTTGAAAAGTTTACTCCTGGATGGATATGGTCGACAGGGTATCATTTTGGGGAATCCAACTTTAGGGCAGGGTGCTTTTTTAGATTTTCCAACGGCATATCCCCGCATTTTCGTAGACCAAGTATCCCATCCCCCGGAGATCTACGGTAGATGAAGTTATTCAGTTAAGGAGAACTGGGCGAGTTAAAAAAAATGCCCAGCGTTTGAAAGGCTAATTCTACCTGAATATATAAGCAATTATATCTTGCAATATGTGATTGAATAGCTAACATTTTCAATTAGCTTTGAAACCTTTCCTGACTGAAATTGATTACTCCGTTCAGATTTTACAAGGGATTTCCTAGAGAATGTCCCCTCGGGATATTTTTACTTTATATCAATGACATGAGCATGCGTTGGCACGTGCTATCCTCTTGGGAGGATGAGCAAGTCTTCCCCCTGGTATGAATAACATATTCAGGGGCATTCCATTCTCCCAAGAGAACAACATACATGAACACATGCAAGTGCCAATATTGTTAGGAAGGAAAACCAAGGAAGTAGTGCTTGTCATTTTCAGTCGTCTTTGCAGGTTTTCCAAAGAGGCTTCTTGCAGAAAATCTTCCATATCCTCGGAAAGGAATCGCCGATTAAAGCCGGGTAAATCACCGAACCTAATTGAACATATCAGCAATAAGACCAGACAGCCTTTCAATATCACTGCTTTGATATTCAGGGTGCAGTACTTGTTCAAACACAGGGCCTTTTTTTTACTCACACGGTGAAAGGGAGTGAATTGGCAGAAATAAAGATGACATGTTTGAAAATGTCAAAATCCGAGGGGCGTATCATTCTTCCGAAAAAGCGTACGAGGTTTTTTAAACAATAGGATTTTTAGGGATTTTTCTTGAAAACAAAAGGACTTTTTCCACGGATGTATGAGATTTTTGGAGAGTGATACGCCCCTCGTCAAAATTGGTAAACAATGTCGGCTTTTTCGAATGCAGCTACTTTGACCTGAAGATTAAGGTACAACAGAACACTAACTGGAGCAGAATAATTTCAACGCACAGGGGGACCAAAGAAAAAACTTAATTTCCCTTAGTTTCTCCAGACAAAATTTGTGTCAGCATTTAACTGGAAGGCTTAGCTATCATTTGAGGTGCTTTTTGGTCAGTTTATGACTTGAATAATCTTCAAAAATCGGTTAGAAAAAAGTTATGATTCTTTCATTTCTCAGTCAAAATCAAAATAAATCTGACATTTTCCAGTCTATGCTTTGAAACACGCAACTCAAAGTGAATTCCATATTTGCTTGGGAATGACAAATTTGGATAAAAGAAGAGGCAAGTCTTTAGAAAAAATAGACCTCCCTAGAAGACTGCAAATCTACATTTTTGTCAAAATTTACAAAACATGGACTAAAAAAAGATCAACATGAAGTGTAAGATTCGAAATATTCATTAAATTCGGTTTTGTAAAGGGTGGCTTTAAGTTAGACTGATTACATGAGTCTCAGTTTTCCGCATTGAATTGGATGATGTTATGGCTTCACACTGAGACTCATGACAATACAGCTTAAAAACAGGGACTAATTTAGGCCATCTCCGCCGCGTTTACGGCGGGACCAATTAGATCGCTACGTTAATGAGGTCAGACCACGTGCCTATTTCTAGCGTTTGATTGGTTGATTAGATCAAAGCTAAATTTTTCAAAGCGAAGCAACGTTCGAAACGACGTTCGAAGCGACGTTCGACTTTTCTTTCGACTCCCGAAGGATGGAAGACGTACGATTTTTCATCAGATCTCTCGTAAGATTTTAGTCCCTGCTTTGAATCTGTTTGGTTGTGAGTCCTTGTATGAGTGAAAATAAAAGCATCAGATTAAAAATGTTGAATGAATACAAGGAAACACATCCTCAGTCTGCTTTAAGTAGCCATGCAGCATCTCAAAAGAAAGTCAAGCCTTTTAACTAAATGGTGATGTGTCAATGACATTCTATTTCAGAAGCTAGGTGAGATCCAGCTTGTTAAGTTGTTTTAGGGTTTTAGGTAGCCTGGTGTAGTAAATTTTTTCAAACGTTTACCAAATTTTGACATTTGAGATAATATTCTGTATACACAGATGAAACAGCACATGATTTATCATGTATAGATGGCGTTGGATGGCTTAGCATAATGATCTTGATGCTACAAGAAGGCTCGATCAGCTCCAATGGGAGTAAAAAATTTCTCTATATTTCATTAATATTGTTGATATTTCATCAACAAATAGGTCTGCTGAATTTATCAGTAAACCTGAAATCATCCAAAATTAATTGCTGGGGTGAGAGGCGGGTTGCTTTAACTTACTACCTAGAGTCTCTTGTTTCCCTGTGCTCTTTGACTTGATGATGGCACTTCGGTCAACAGAGAGACTCATTCCCCTACGCTTGTAGAAACGGAATATCTCCTGTATGGCCTCTTCAATAAATCTTTAACTGTTCTACTGAAGGTTTGATTGAGTGGCGTTGGAGCTTCTATCACTATTGTATACATTCGAACATTCTACAAATGTATCAAGATATCGTTCGATTCGGATTCTTTTTTCGAATATTAGTTAAAAGATCTATTGGGCCTAAATCACCTGCTACTTTTTCTCAAAACCACTGATCTTAAAACGCCACTAAAGCAGCTTTCCAGAACTGCTGTACCATAAAACTTGCTATCAGAACTTAGATAAATGTTCATTCTAGCCGTACATTCAAAACCCGCCTTCTTCTAAGCCATATTCTGATCACCACACGACGTTGCGACAAAAACTTGTCGCACATTGACATTCTTGTCCGGTTTTACAGCTCTATGGCAATAAGGCCCTCAGTGGAGCGACAACAACAACAGCAATTCAACTGAATAAGATGAGCGTAACTAGAGGGTCCTTATGAAGTGAGGCTACGGGTTGCTAGGGCGACTATTTTCCTTCGGACATAATGTGGCACTGATGGATGGGGTCAGCGCCCAGCAAAGATTGATGGACTATCTATTGTTTTCATTGAATTTTGTAAACTGGCCCAAACCCATGACAATGTCGTAAATCATCCAGCAAAACAGCGACCACAGTCTAGACATTGTCTTCGATCGAGTTACATCTGGTTACTAACAAGCTATCCTGATCTTTGCTTTGTCGTTTTTAGGGCTAAGGACTTCTGATGCCCTTTGGAACATTTGACATTACGTTTCATTGAATTTGAGTGAAGTGTGGCTTTAAACAATCACAATGAGCTTGCATTTCGGTTCTACCAAAGTCAATTAGAAATTGTTCTAGTTAAGGGTATGGTTTTCACAAAAATTGGTCTAGCCAATGGTACCATCTTGAAACTACTGGCGGTATTTGAAATTAGCAGAGGGCCCCTATTAGACTTATGACTTGTCGTCCCTTGTTTCCCTGCGTCCTTTGATTTGCTGATATCACTTTGTCAACAGGGACTCGTATCATTACTCTTTAAAAGTGTATCCCCTTTAGGTCCGCGTAGAGTGGCTCCGTATTCACCAACCAAATTGCTAGAATTTAATTTTCAACCAATTAGGAGGCGATATTTAGACAGTTGTTGCTGTTGCATGCAAACAAACGGTTGATACGGCCTAGAGTTCTCGTAGCTGTGAGGGATCTGTTTTGTTTCTACAGACGAAGATTACTGATTGAAAGGTATATATTTTGCAGTTAGTAGGTCAGGAAAACATTGCTTTTCAATGTTTTAAGCTCTTTAAACCAGACTTTGAAGCGATTTTGTTGAGTGTACGATAACTTCTGCTAGATTAGGCCATTTTGAAAAAGGGGGCCCATGTTTTAAGAGTAATGGTATGAGTCCCTATTGACCAAGTAATATCAGCAAATCAAAGAACGCAGGGAAACAAGGGACCAAAAGTCATAAGTCTAGGACCCTATCCGTGCTACAATTTGAAAAGAAAATGAAACTACTTACTCTGGCAGCTGCCAACTGCTCCAGTGCTTGAACTCGCATTTGTTCCACATCATCTTCCCCATATTCAGACGATGTCCCGGATGTTTTTCTGCTGTCAAGATCATCACCCTTGAAAAATAGAAAATGTCATTATTCACATGAAGAAATCAATCCCTGCAAAACTGCGACAGTCTTCGTCTAAATATCATACTCCAATGTTTGACTGCAACATGATTAAAGTTCCAATGAAGTAACGATTGCATACCATTATTTTGTACCCAATGAACCAATTGAATGGCTCTACATTTTGCACACTGCAGTAGCAGGCTTAAAGCAAGCAAACGGTGTCTCAGAATCTTGAAATACAACTTTGGGAGGGCAGAACAATTACTTGCAAATTTCTAAAAACGTACAGGGTGTCCCAAAAAAATTGTGCCACGTTTGCCTGAAGATTGCGACAAAATGGCAAAAGATTCTAGCCAAATGTTTGCATGATCTTGCTCTTCAAAGATTCAATTAAAGTTTGCTACCATCCCCATAAAAATCCGTTGAAAAATGAAGCTATGACCTTCAGGAGACCAAATTTGCCCGATGACTGAAACCAGCGGTCGGCAATCTTGTCTTACTATTTTGCAGCGACAAAAAACTTCATGGATTGAAAATGAAATAGCAGCCTCCGATATACTTTAGTGCGTCTTTTAAAAATTGAGCCTTCAAACGGGCTTCAAACGTTGCACGCGACAGATATGTCTTATCAGACAGAACCTTACCACGGATTCTGTAGTCATACTATTTTTGCCCCAATTGAAACGATCCATCACAGAGCTCTCGTTGGTAAACCGCGGTACGTAGAAAGTGCAGGCAAGTGAACTGCAGAACACAGACTGATGAAGGCTACAAGCACTGGTTCTCCGATTGTCTTTGTATCTTATCTAGGTGTAATATCACCTGCAACTGTCGAAATTCGTATACAGCAGCATGATTACAGTCTCTATTAAGCAAATCAAACCAGAGCTAACCAACCAGCGTGTTCCCTTCAAAAAATTGCTTTTTTTGGAGAAAAGTTTGTAAGTAATGTCTGGCTCTACAAGATGGTATAACGTAACTTTGGATGAAGAACCAACCATTGAGCTTCCTTGCTGAAATGACCTAACAAGCAATGAAGCTTTTCGATTTAAGTTCGATAAGCAGGTCAGGTTCGAAACATAGCGTAAGACGTATTTCTAACGCAACATTTCGGCACTTACTTCATATCATTAGGACATAAGCCTGGCGTGGGATATTTGCAAAGGTGATCTTCCAAAATCAAAGAGAGCGCTATCACGCGAAACTCACAGCTTTAAGCTCTTACCCAAATACAATAAATAACAGAATTGCTAACAGCTAGCAAGATAGTTTAGGAAAGACGGCTTTTTTCGTTAATTAAAGTAGTGTAAATTAATTGAACATAGTAAATAATTTCTTGCTAGAAATTTCACCGCTGTAACAACAAATGACACAGGCCTACGCAGAAAGATTTATTCGAGCTGTACATACCGGCGGGACACTCTTGCACAAGAACATCGTAGTAGGGAGGACTACGTTGATAGTATGAACCATCTGATTCCACGTAAAACAACGTTTTAACGGAATAAAGACAGCCAATTTTGATCCAAATTTCATCTTTACTTTTCCGTCCTTGCTTGGTGACTAACTTCTACGCAAAATTCATTATGTGTATAAAGGTCAACACAATAAGAGACCTATAAAGCTATCCTATTACGTTTCACAAAAATTTCGCATTTAAGAGCGAAATATCCAATTTAGATCAAGCGTCGGCACAAAGAAAATTCCCATTTGATTATTCAGGGATGACAGGAGAATAGATATTAGTTGGAATTTCTAATTTTGGTGTTCTCGATCATAGTCCGACTACTGGAAGTTCAGACGCGCATAATCGGAAAGGATTATTTTTTGATTCAGCAAAACAAAATTCGTAGAAATAGTTAGTCACCGTAAAATTCTTCTTTTCTTGGTATGAAACATAATCATGATTTGGAATTAAATTTCTTTTCAACTCTGCACTTAATGAACTTTGGCTGCATGTTAATATGTCTTTAGAACTGACAGCCTATTTACCGCATTGAGTATCACATTACCCGAGGCAAACAGCTTAGAAAGATGATTCATTTTCAAGAAGTGCATTCATTTTACGATTTATTGATATCAAATGATTTTGTGTGATATGGGGACTTTGTAATTTTTCTGCGAATTTTTTCGGTATTTGTGATTTTTTGGGTGATTTTTTCGGATGAAGGTGTACGGAAAAATCAGTGATTTGCTGTCAGGCCACGGAAAAATCATCAAAAATTAGACTCTTTAGCTAATCTTTAAGCCAATTTGTGTTGAGGATGAAATTGATGTTGGAGATTAGAAATATTTTAGAAGCTACTTGAATTTTTGAACATAAGAGACCATAAACCATAATTTGCGAGCATAAACAATCTGATTCTATTGACTATGTTCTGAAGCATACTTCAAAATTCAAAGAATTGACTATTTAAATCTAATCCTCATCCTGCATTCAACTAGTTGCAATGATTCTTGGCAAAGATTAATTGCAGCTTCTAAGGAATTACAGCATCTTCTTTATTATTATCATTCAAATTTATCCGGGCCAGGACGACCCCCTGACCATAACAGGAAGATGGAATAACAATTGATCCAAATAAGCCAAACTTTTTGGCACATTTTCTGCACACTTTGAAATTCTAAGTGCAGCACCTCCAACCATTGACTATGCTCCCACATTACTCTCCTTTGCCTTCCGACTACATCCGCCTCTTTTTATATGATATTCCATTTCTGAAACTGACAATTGTATGGAATCAAAACTTCAATAGCAAGTAAATCATGGACCAGAATCGAACATGGAATTCTCATTCCCATACAAACCCCTTGTCAGCATGTTCTTAATTTCACGGTCTAAATGATGAGTGATTTTACCAAACAAAGTTTTAACATCTAAGTTAGCCTCTGACTGATAGATTATCAAGTCAGTTTTGAAATCGGCCACATACTTTCCATTCCACGACCCGCCAAACGTGATAATTTTTTTTTTACTCACCCTGTAGTGTAAATCGAAATATTTCATTTATCTAAGCCTCAAATGTTGACTAATGCAGTGGTTATAATTAGATTATGATTAATAACATTAGATTCATAACATATTCAAATTTTTATTATAACTGTCACATTACAGCCCTGAAGAAGTCCCGCATGGCAGGACGAAATATTGGCAAAAAAATAAATTAATCATATTTGCTGTTGTTTTTTGTCGTATTGCGGTGTTTCTGCCTTTAAATTTATAATAACATTAGGCTGTGATTAATGAACAAGGCCAATAGGATGCACTTTTCGACTCACCAAGTACAAGACCGAAATTGCTGAGTTCATTTTGCTGAGCTCAATTTCTTTACCAAATTAGGCCAAGTGCTCCCCCGGGCTTTCGCCGACTACAACCAATGAAGAAGGAGTCGTGTGGGACGAACAAAAGAAGACTGTGAAGAGAGGCAGGTGTTGTGAGTATATTTTCAAAACAATGGCAGGTCAACTGTGATTTAGTATGCACAGAAACCTGCACAAGAAAAACATGTGTCCTCATCGCAAAAATGAGCATACAAATCAGGGATCAAGGCCAGCCATATTGAAACTTATATTTAGCAATGTTGACTTAAGTAAACAAGGAACAAAAATTGGTGCGAATGATCTGATACGCGGGGTTTACAGTATACCAAACATTTTTCTTGTTGCATTTAATGCAATTGCACAAAGATTAACAACTAAATAAAGCAAAATAAAGAACTGAAGTAACCAGGACGTTCCGAGCATAGCCCGCTATCAAGACATGCAGTTTATCAAGAAATGCCTAGAACTATTTCTTTATAGTACAGAACATTGGCACAGACCGAACGTTTCGCGTAAGGTTCAACCCACAATTTTTGCCTCATTTGAGAGTCAAAATCCAAGACTCTTGAGCCTTTCTATACAATTTTCTTTGCAACTTTCTGACTGTGTAACCATCTAGCCATCTTGTGTGTATATCAACAACCGAAATCATGAACGGTTGTTCCGTTCTACGTGCTAGCCCAAAGAGTTGCTTTGCAGGGGGCCTTCATAAAATAAAGTACAATTACATGTCTATAATCTATTCCTAGAAAATTACACGTAAAAACAAAACAGAAAACATATCTAATTTGCATAATCATAGTCTTGGAATATCATAGTTACTGATTTTTACCAAATCTTGTCAATGGCAAATGTTCAAGTAAATTTGTAAACACTAAACATGACTTCAGAAGGATGTAAGGCATCGCTGCTAGCAAACTTTTTCTTCCAGTCTGTGTAGTGGGAACCACTGTAGCGGGTGGCATAAAAGCTCCAATGTTTCCAAATTCATTCTGATGCCTATTTGAAAGCCTTCTCTCAGTACCAATGTTAGTAAATTTGCTCAGTGCCAATGTTCATTTAGAGATGGTGAAGGTATCCGTAGAAGTCGATCATATGCTTCTATAGAACGAGATTATGAAATAATAGCATCGAAAATCTTTCTAGTGGTGTGATTTAGCAATGCTCAATTCAAAAGGTTGCTTTTTGCCAGTTCATAAATAATGACAATTCGATTGTTGCATGAAAAAGGTTTTCTTAGCTAATTTGCAACTATCTGGTGGCATTATTTCTTGAAAATGTTCTAACAAATCAAGTAAATCCTGAAAACGAAAGCTTTCTGAACTTTAAAGTTAGTGAGTTTAGGACTAAAGCTAAGTGACTATCGAATTCAATGTTCTTAATATTTTAACAGCAAAAAAATATAAGCTGCATAAACAAACGCTTTTTCTTGATTCCTTCCAGAAGCAGTTATCCAAACAATCTTAGTAAATCCCAGGTGTTATGCGCTTAGTTATATTTTAGTAATTTCATCCTTTCTTATATTTATTATTTAAAACACATTGCACACTTTCTTAGATCGTCCTGCACATACCGGATGAGTCAGAAAAATGTATCTACTGTTTAAAAAGTCGTAAAGGATTACCCATGCAACTAATTTGTAAAATCCTAATTCTGTCATCTTACTGAGGCTTCAACTTAATTTTCAAGATTAATTCTAGGCGCATTCTTTCCTTCTGAAAATAGGACTTAGCCGAAAGTACTATTTCTTGATATACCAAAAAAAAAACAACTAAAAATGGCTGGTTCACAGTCATGTAGGTTTATACTTTATGATGCCCAGCATTGACGAGGAAGCGTAATTACATTTCAAGCGTTTCCGTATCATTATAAAGCAAATGCTTGAGCTAAGAACAACGTTATCATTTTATCATATTGGTTGTTGAAATATTGATCAAATTGTGAGCAAATCACTTGCAAGTTTTGGAAAAGCCAGTTGAAGCTATTTTTCGAGAATTCTTCATTGAGATTAAGATAATGCATCTTCAATGATGAATAAATTCTCGAAATTAAGTTATACCCTCAGTCAGGCAACGGAGGTATAATTTTTCATATCAGTGTCAAAGTTTTTGTATTACGATATTTCAAAGAGTGTATATAGTGAACGATGAAGAAGAGGGACAACATCCACAGAGAGATAATCAAATCATCCATCATCCATCAAAGCGATCATCCATCAAAGAGTGTTTATAGTGAACGATGAAGAAGAGGGACAACATCCACAGAGCGATCATCAAATCATCCATCATCCATCAAAGCGATCATCCATCAAAGAGTGTTTATAGTGAACGATGAAGAAGAGAGACAACATCCATAGAGCGATCATCAAATCATCCACCAAAGAAATCATCCATCAAAGAGTGTATATAGTGAACGATGAAGAAGAGAGACAACATCCATAGAGCGATCATCAAATCATCCACCATCCATCAAAGAGATCATCCATCAAAGAGTGTTTATATTTTCCTGACTCACCCGGCATAGGCCAAGATACGTTTAAAGGCAAACCTCCAAAATCAAACGTTTCCTAAGGCAAAGCGCTCCGTTCAACAGGTAAGTCACGTCAAACATTCGATGGGCCTAATACAAGACAACATGATCATGACGTAATTTCCTGTCTGAAGACGTACAGCAGGTACTTTCTATTAAAAAACTGAAGTTTTCAAGTGAAATTAGAAAAAGCAAAGGCTCTTAATTAGAATCCATCTGGCCGGGAAATTAGTTGATGTCTTTGCTGAGATTTCTTATTTGGCTATAAAAAATACGCTTTGTCATGAAAATGTGTTAAAATAGACTCACCACTGCATCATTATATTCTAATATTATACTTTCGCCTCACAATATGAGGAACGAAACTTAACTACTTGAGGAATAGGTTTTTCTATATTGACAACATTTTTGCTGGGAGGGTTCTTTGGTTAGGTAAGATTAACAGCGTCTAATAGATAAAATCACGGGTGGGTACGAATGAGCACTAATCCACATGGTTAACCTCAGAAGAGAATGTATTTCATAATCTATTTTAGGGTCCGCTAAATAGCAAAATATATGGAATTAGCGTGCTTACATAAACAGAAGATTTGGAAGCACATCATCGATGTAGTATGCCGTGCGATCGTTGATCATTTCAAGTTGAAAAGTTCTGCTTGAACAGAGTTTAATTTAACTTCAGATGAAAATTAATTTCGTATCAGAATATTTTGGGCACACTAAAAAGGCCATAACTACAGAACAAATGGAATACAAACATGAATTCGAAAGAAAATCGTCAATACAGTACAGGGTCTTACAGTTGATCATTTCGTAACGACCATTTCTTCTTCAGCAGCTAACGACACTGCGGATTTACGCCTACGGAAACCAAAATACTGGAAAGGCTCGCTGCCTTGAAAGTATGGCCTGTAGGCTTAAATATCAAACGTATGAGGTATTCTTTACTTCGGAAAGACTACATTTGCGAAGCAGCAAAGATAAGAAAACAAGAAAAGAGCAAGCGGTTTTACCCAAATATATGCCGGGTTGACAGAAAGCACTTCTCTTCGATAAGCGTCGATTGTCGCCGGCTTCGCTTCTCGTTCTTTGTTCTTCTTCAATCCAAACCACATTTTCAGTTCAAGTCTCAAAACTTGAGTATATTCTTCTAGGGAACGATGATTAGGCCTAAGTTAACAGTTACTTGTTGGCAGAAAGCAGAGCAGCAGGCTTGTTTTAATGAAGAACGTGATTGTGTATTTGAGAAGTGGCTGGTTATCGACAAAAGCACCAGGGGGTTCAGTATTCAGTTCAAGAACTTCTCTTCGTCAAGGTGACGAGAACTGCGTCATGGGATCGATAAACAAACAATCATTTCCTTCATCTTAGATCCATGATAAAACGAATATATACAAATGCGTCCTAAGATAATCGATTGATCTGTGAAAAGTGTGGTTTTGATTTAGAAAGAATGATTCTGAAAATAAGAAGTTGAAACCAGAACTGCGATCACCGCTGTCACGAAACAATTCAGATAAAAGAGCAAGAAAAGCGAGAAAAAAAATCTTTAACGGGAAACAACATAAATCGTAGAGGACAATTAAAAAAAATCAACTTTATTGAGCAGGTTCATGCGCTTGCCCCAACATATTGTTTTCAGTGCGACGCAAAAGGCTGCCACTCTCAAACGAAGTAAATCGTAAACGAAGGAGCAATGCTGACAGTTGAAGGAAGTTCGTGCATTGCTATTGGTGAAGCATAGCAGGGGGAAACACTTGCCTTTCTCAAAAAGAGGCAAAGGGCTGCTTTCTTGAAATCATAGTTGAAAAAGTTTCCCAAATTTGATGAAGGATTTTAGACAGGTTTTTACGACTTTTAACCCTATTACTACCGGGGGGGGGGGCACAAAGAAATTTAATTTGATGTAGTGTCGTCAGTTCCAAAGATAAAGAGCTGAAACTTTGCGACTTTTCCTACAATTTCATGGACTAATTTAAATTTGAATTTTTTTCAAAATGGTAGATACTGATCACGTGACCAACCTCTTTTCAACACGTGGTCAGCTAAATTAAAGAAACGAGTCTAGTTTTTGCAAGGATGATCGTAGATAATTGAAAATACCATCATTCGATAGCTCTCGATGAGAGCTTTCAGATAATGTACGGTTAAATCCATTTTTATGACATCAGCAATTTTAATGTTCATGACGTCATCAACGTTTATGACGTCATATGAATAATAACAAATGTATTAGATAACTTTAAATGGCAAAAATTGGTTCTATCAATCGTTATGAACAACCTTAAGGCATTTTAGAGTATTTTCATCAGTAATTAGGGGTTTAAATGAAACAATGACAAACTGATGCAAATAAATGATGAATATATGATATAAATAATGAGCCTAAATGGATGTCACATAAACATAGTTTATGTAACATAAACTATTTTTATATCAGTTTTGTGCAAACGGCGTTCCATAGATAGATATTACATTGCCAATTTTTACTCAGTGATGCTTTGAGATACATTCTAGTAGTAGCATGTAAGAAATTACCAATCAAGAACTTAAATACTGCAAATATTGCTAATGGTAAGCAAATACTGCAATTTCCCCCATTATGACGTCATAATGACGTAATGGATGCAATGAAAGAATTAAAAGAAGAGCCTATTGTGTAGATTTTGTTCCTTTACACCATTGTATTAAGTTTAATCCTCATATCTGTAATATTTACGAAGTTATGGAGGGGGGATTTGTGCCCCCCCCCCCCCCGTACTACAAGGGTCCAAAAAACCCGGTATTGAGAGGGTTAAGATGAAGATTCTTAGAAAATCGTTTGCGGTTTGAGAATGACATGACGGATTTTCCAAATTGACTTTTCTTATCTAAAGTGATCTGTTAGCAAGACACAAGTTATCAGTTTATAAGGATCTGATAAATCGTTTGGGAGCTACAGGCTTTCGAACATCTTAAACAATTTTTCACACGACAACAGAATGTTAATGCCAAGAACGTTATGAAACTCCAAAGGAACCTTCAAGAAACTTTAAGTACCCAAAATCTGATAATCTTAGAAAGTCTACTTGAACAAATTCTTGCTTTCTTATAAACAATTTGCAGCTTGCAGATACTACCAATTCCTATTACAGTACAGTCCCAGCGTTAAGAAACTACTTTATAAGAAACTGAGACCCTGAATTTTTGTGAGACCAATGAACAACAATAAGGGGGAACAGCAGGCTGCAGTAAAAAAAATGTGTGTCTTAAAGGAGGGCCTTTGCTGTATGTGTACTCTACGCTATGATTAGGCTTTACTGTACTCCAAAGATGTTTGTACCCCCGTTCTCAAGATACCAGAAATGCGATGGAAATCCTTCTTAAACGTGACCTTGCTCGAAGCAACTAAGATTCAATTCAAACAATTTCAATAATTCAGGAGCAGGTTGTGAATTGAATAAGAATAGGAATAACAATAACAATAATAATAATAATAATAAGTATTACTGCCTTCAGTACTGTTTAAACAACAAAGTTCTTTTTCCAAAAATTTGGCACTGCTTGCCAAGCATAGTGTGCGTCTATTTTGCCGCACCGCACCGCGCGTCTGGGTCTGTGCAATTGTCTTCCACAGACCCAGGGTCATTTTGGGGCACGCCGCAATTTTAGACCCTCTAAAAATCAAATTTGCCCCATAGGGGAAACTATGGATCCACGGTGCAGTAATTGAAAGGATGGAAAAGTTAACTAAAGTCAGACTTTTTTATCAGTTCAACAACTGCAGTGTGGATCCCTATTTTCCTCTTAGAGCAAATTTGATTTTCAGACAGTCTAGCAAGAATTGCAGCGTGCCCCAAAACGACCGTGGGTAGCAATGGCTCTTTAAAGTTCTTGTCAAACGACATTCGAGAATAGCCTCTCGGCCACAGGTAACGGGGAAAAATTTGTATAAAAGTAACAAGTACCTCCATCTTTACTTCAGTGTTTACCAAATTTGCTAATTTTGTCTAGATTCGTTTAGGCCAACCACGACAATGTTTGTGATACAAACAGTTCCGGTCAAACATTGTCGTGGTTGGCCTAAACGAATCTAGACAAAATTAGCAAATTTGGTAAACACTGAAGTAAAGATGGAGGTACTTGTTACTTTTATACAAATTTTCCCCCGTTACCTGTGTGGTGGCCAGGCGGATGATGAAATGTTAGCTTGTCTAACCAGGGCTTAAAATTATATCATCATCATCATATCATATAAATTCATTTAATATTGGTATATGTAACGGATGCAGAAACTAATTAAAACCAGTAAAAGCTATCATCTACGAGACACAAACTTAACAGAGGCCTAATTTCGACTCAACGGAGATTTTCTAGACATGTGATTAGCTAGTGTAGAAGCAACGACGCTCAAACCTTGCAACCTGTTCATTCTTGTCAACAATCTAGATGTTTTTAGACAGGAATTGTCCGCCTTGTTAAAGTTAGGTCTCAGCGAGTGAATAAAGTTTATTACAAAAAGTTTCAGAGACATACTTCTTGGTTTACGAGATGTTTCCATTGACCAATCAAAAGATGGGAAAATGAGAAAATGACATGAAGCATTAATGTGCTGGACTTGGCTATGTGATTCCTTGTATTCATTCAATATGTTTAATTTGAGTCAATGAAATATATTGAAACTTATGCAATGAGTCTATCAAAGTGCCTCATTCTCTATTGATCATGTGATCTTAATGAACAAAAATAATCAAGACCAAATATGACACTGGCAGCTTTATACAGCGGTGACACCCATACAGAAAGCAGGCTTTAGGCCAGCAACGAAAGTCTTTTCCCATGACTTTCCCATGAATCCAATCCTATGAATCCAATGACATGGATCTGCAAGCTTTGTATCACAACTGTCTGATGAGTAAAAAAGCTTCTTTGGAAAATCGTAGAAATTAATCTGACAAACCAATCTTGAAGATTTTTTGATTTAATCTATCGACAGTAACCCATTCACACTTGCAAGTTGAACCAGCCTAAACTAAGGGCCCGTTTATACGAGGAAAAGATTTCTTGAGGGTAAGATTTCTTTTATGTGAGGGGAGCATGAAGTTTCAAATGAGTGTTCCGGGGGGCTATCAAATTTTTGTATGTTGTGTAGGAGGGCCACCAAAAATAGCCCTTTGAATTCTAAAATCCTCCAGCCCCCCACCTGGCATTAATAATGACTGCTCCCTAAGGGGAAGCAGCTCTCATAGCTCTCGACCACAACAGACAGTTTTGCTATCTCGTCCCCTAAGCAAACGTGTCCTGTCCTGCTTTTCAGAAACCAACAGCTATTAAGCGATAAAAAGGAAAACGATTGTCAATGACCTGAATTTGAACACGAAAAATGTAGTTCCTTAAAACTAACCGAAAGAGAAAATTACCATTGACACAAATCAACAGCAATGATAGGAAACACCGTTCAAAATCAAGTTATATCTCATCTTGCTCTTGAGTTATCTAGTGACTTTAAACATCGGCAGTTGCGTATACTTGATCTTGGAAAGGTAACAGTTTTAAAACAGCTGATCTACATGAAGGAATAACATTTATGTTTGGTTCTCTTTGATTGTATATGCAAATCTCACAAACTGAACAAGCGTAGGAGTTCAGAGTTCAGGATTCATATCAGAAAATGCATGCAAATTCAACAGCTGTTAACTGCCAAAATACAGCAAAAATAGCGAAGTTAAAAGCATGAAGCGGAAAGGAAAGGTGAATAACGATTTCGCCTGTAGATTATCCATAATTCATTAAAATAACTGTTTGAAGCTAGCATGTGATTTGCATTTGACAATTTCTGAGTTCAACAAGCCCTGCAATGTAGAATAGTATGAGACAGCAAATTTATTGCCATAGTAGCGATGCAGAAAAATGTCACTTGCCGTTTATCTCTCTTTAAAAATGGATGATATGATTTAACAATGTCACTGTGATCTGACGAAAGATGCAGCCATTGGTAACGTAACAATCTAGGATATCCAATCTAAAGGAATACTACCTAGTTATCCCCCGCATGCCTCCAGGTATCCCTCCTCCGCTGTACTGATGCTATCCTTCAAATAATTTTAATTTACCTTAACCATCCCTGAAATCATTTAGTTGTAGATGACCCTCTTAGGATATATTTAATTTGATTGATCTGCAAATTCGTTCAGGGTCGTTTGGGCGGTTTTCCATAGTCGCTTGCTCCCTCACAAAAACCTTGAAGTCCCTTGGGGGAATCTAAAATCTTCTCATCAAATGCATGGGAGATGATTGCTCAATCACAACTATCTTGTTTTAATCAATACTGTTGTTGAAGATTCCACTGCACTGCACAGGACAGTGTAACAATTATGCACGTTTTCCAGAGAATGTGGCCTGAACTGGTGAACTTATACTACCATATGTCATTTGATGTGAATGCAACTGCATGCACACATGTACAGCACTCTCCGTCGCAGAGGCTGTTTGTTGGAAACCGAACTTTCAGAACTGCGAAGGAGCCAAAGAAGCACACAGCGCGCCTCTGCCAAAAAACCTGCGTGAATCGACATTAATTTGCGTGAATCGACATTTTAACAACACCAACAACATAGCAACAAGTGTGAACCAGAAAAATGGTGGAAATGGAGATGACTTTGAACGACTATAAAATCAGGTAGGTACTTTGCATTCACAGTTTTTAAGGGAGCTACTTTTCAACTGTTCATTGATTGAATAATAGTGGTTTTGTTGTTGTTTCTTTGTGCATGGCAAGCCAAGAAGAGGGGAGGGAAGGGGCTGCTGAAATGGCAGCCGGGACGGGACTTGCTGCAATAAAAACATAGGCCTAGACTGAAGACTTCTCAGCAGTGAGACAGATTCATTGACTCCATTTCGAGAGATCCTTCGGAAGTCATTTCTTTTAGTATACAATTGGTGATCTACATATGTGGTACTATAAATAACATTCATTAAAAAATTAACCAGTATAGGAATCCCACAGTAGGATTTAGAACACACCTTTTCGTACTCATGATTTGCAAATTGGATCAAATACAAACTTTTGTTCGTGTCTCATCTCCGTGCAATTTTTTGGTAAGCTAAGCTGTGTTGTGTACGCATTCTGTGTCTGTGAGAAGACTGTCAGAAAATCTATCTCGGTGCATGGTTCTAAAACGTTGCTTCAGACCATCATTCCTCAGATACGGCTTTATTTCTGATAACTTTTCAAAACAAACTTTACACGCAGTTTTGTTATTGATGTAGGCCGAGTGTATTATGCGTTACGCCATTACTGAAACCATGCGTTGTTGGGCATGCCGAAGCAGCAACAACAACAGTTAAGGATTTTTTGGCAGAGGCTGAACTCGCGCTTCGCGCTCGCTTTTTTTGCGCCCTCGCAGTTTCGAGAGCTTCAGTTGAAAGCTCGGTTTCCAAAAAACAGCCTCTGCGATGGAGAGTGCATGTACAGTAAAGACCTCGCACATATTAACGTAAACAAGAAATCTTAAGAATTGATTTTAAGGTCTATCCTCCAACAAACATCATGTTAGCCCTCGTCCACCGTACTGAACAGTCTTCACTGTACTACTTTAGTCAAATAATACTATGAAACGAATGAATATAATCACAAATATATAACACCCCAAAGTAAAGACTTTGAAGTTTTTCGTGTAAACAAAACATGGGGCGATGACATGGTAAAGGAGCACGCATATGGGAGGTACTTCCCTCCTTGATTAAAAGTATCTCAAACTCCTATACTTTTGCTAATAAACTCAAAAAAGCTTCTGTGACAATATTAAACTAAAACAGAGTGCCAGTGCTATATTAATAATCATTTAATCCATTTTCTTACTCAAAAATCTACATGATATCTTCATATAGCCTTGTACCTTGTTATTGTAAGCTTATTCCAATCGTATCATTAAAGAGACACAATCGCAAATTTTTTGTGTCGGAGAATCTCAACGAGATTCCTAACAACGTATTTGTACCAACATTTTTCTGTGGCACGTGCGCATAGACAATGGAAAGACAATAGACAATAGACAAATCCTCGCGTTGCAACTCTCTTTTCTTAAATCTCGGTCAATTAAATTTTCGGTGATTGTGTCTATTTAAACAAATCTTGCTCAGCATTTTTACTCTTAGTTCATTGCACTTACTTAGTCAGTTTTCTCCTTCCACTTTAGTGGCTCAAACAAGATAAGAAACGCTTAACTTGAGTCGCGTACAAAAACGAATTGAATGCTTTGCTTCCACAGTTCTGATGTAATCCCCCCACTGTACAGAACAGCCTCCACTGTACTGCACAGACATTACCCGTGGTGATGTCGCTGATTGGCTCCAACAAACAAAGGGATCAAATTGCTGTACACTTGAAGTGTTTTTTCTATCTGCTTTACGTATCATACGTAATTTTCTATTTATTACCGAGGGCTGAAATGAATTTCCACGCAACATGTAAATTGGACTTTGCTTCGGACCCAGTCTTCTGAATTACTATCCCAATTGTTTAAAAGAATGAAACAATCTTGCTTCTGAGGTCAGAGAATCACCTACAGCAAGCTCAGTCTAAAACAGACTCTCTTCTCTCATCCGGCCTACCCAGAAACCTGTTTATGGAATATATGATCCAAAAGGTGTTGCCATCCTCACCCAGCTATGCGTAGGCCTCAGTAAGCTAATTTTTTACAAATTCAATCATAACTTTCGAGACATAGTTGACCCAATGTGTCTAATTAATGATGGAATTGAGGATATTGAACACTTCTTGCTGCAATGCCATGCATATGATGATTAAAGGCGTGATCTCCTAGGCGCGGTTAATGAAGTATTCCAACTACACAACACCTTAAACCTGCCAAATCAAACCCTCGTGTAGCCTGATAACCAGACCCAATTTCAAAAATCGGGTCTGGTTATCAGGCTAACCCTTGTGCAAATTATGTTGTATGGTGATAAAAGATTTTCTCAAAACTAAAATAAAAAAATTTGCAATCAACGCTAAAATTCATTCATACTACATCAGAGCGTTTCTTGTAGCACCAGCAATTACAAACCTAGGTAAATTAATCTTCTGTCTCATCCTTCTCTAGCAATCTTTATAGTAAATGTATCTATGTGACTAAAGATTATACCAAAATCTGTCAACTTTTAATTTCGATCCAAGCAGCAGTGTCATCTATACCTCTGCGATAAGCTAGTTCTCCCTATGGAGAGACCAACAGAACTTTGGTATAGCCTTTAGTATCTGTATTGTTATTTGTTAAAGATCATTTAGGGTAGCCATGCCTATCATGCTCCCAATGGTCGTCTTTGTAACTATGTTTTTGTTAAATTGTACATTTTTAGAGTTTGTACATAAAAAAATACAGTTCACTAGATTTTGCTACAATTTCCCTCCATTCATTCGTGTCACTTGCTTAATACTTGGCTGTACAAAGTTGTGATGGGATGGCCTCTTTCTCTTGGGATTGCTCGTTTTAATTCGTTTATTGCTTGTCCATATGGGGTATTTTCAGGGATGTGTAGTGCATGTCCAAACCATCAAATTCGCTGTTTTTGTATGATTTGCGACCATGCTTTGTGTTTCGTCATCTTCACTAAATATTCAATTGATATTATTGTTGATCATTTTATGTTAAGTGCTTTTCTCAGTAACTTTCTTTGGGTTGCATCAACTTTGTTTCCAGTTTTCCTGGTAACTGTCCATAGGCATGTGTTGTACACATAGACATTTCTTATGAATGAATTAAAAATGTCAGTCCTTTCTTCTATATTTACATTACTGGTACTTCTGTTAACTTGTTCATGGCGATTGCGGCTAGCATGGTAAGGTGTTTCCTATCTTCTTCAGTATCTAGCTTTGACCCTGTTAAGAAGGTGTTGTGGCGCAGTGGTGTAATCCACTGACTTTGCAGCCAGAACAGTCAGGCGGACAGGGTTCGATACCCGGTATAGCCCCACCACTTGAGCGTCATGACAAGGGGTCGCAGACTCGATTAGGCCTATTCTACTTCTGTGATCCAGCGCTTGGCGCTAAAAACCGCAACTTCACTTCACCCTAAATAATTGCACTCTGACTACGTACCATATTGGCTGTCGCGACCTACGATACGTTGTTCAATTTTGTATTCCTGGTATTGCAGATTCTATGTATTCAACTGCTCTTTGATTCTTTGTTATTACAGCGCTTCCACAGTCATCTGTATATTGTGTGTCAATTTTGTATGATATTATGGCTTTGAATGGGAGGAAAACTGTATTCATGATCAAGACCGTATTCGAAATGTATCGACTGCTATTTTCTTTTGAGGTACAAAATGGCGCCGGTTTGTACAACGATACGATCCCAAAGTTTTAGGAACCAATCAAATGTATGAAAATACTCTTCAAAGCATATGCAAGGACCTAAGTTGAGGCAATCTATTAATAGAACAAAGAACACGCCTACGCACGCTATTGTTGCACTTGCTAAACAATGTTCATGCACGTGTCAAAATTATCCAATACGATGGGCTAATCTTAGACCTGCATATGCAGCTATTGAGTGGCTACTAAACCCATGAAAATCAGTGAAGACCTTTCAATTAATCAGCATTTCCACTTCAAAATAGGTCAAAGTAAAAACCAGAAGGCCTGGTCAAGCAAAGACCATCGACACGTGACACGGCGAACGGCACCAACGCAATAGTATTGACCCATGCAGTGATGTTTTCTGTTTTGTTCTTATGCTAAAAAAACATGTTGACAAGAACCTTTTCTGCACATCAAGGACAGAGTTTGGAAAAAAAAGAAAATGCATCTTAATATTCTAGTATTGCTACAAAGACTGCTCCCCTGGAGGCTTTATTACCTCACATTCAGAGAATCACTGGGGAATTTCCAAACGATCCCTCTTCAAACTTCCCTACATATAATCTGTGGCAGAAAGTACGTCAGTAGAAACTCTCATAAACTTGCATGAACTTGCGCTATTATCATCTACCGATGCCTTGCATTGGAATCAAGGCCAGAGCCTTTAACTCGAAATTCAAACAGGATTGAATGCCAATGAACACACTTTGGTAGGTAAGGTACTTAATAATAAATTGTAAAGAGATTCGGATGCAAAAAAACGAGAAGATTTAGCACACTGAGGCCTTTCTGACTTATGACGACACAAGTCAGAAAGGCCTCAGTGTGCTAAATCTTCTCGTTTTTTTGCATCCGAATCTCTTTACAATTTATTATTACCAATGAACACAAATGTGTTCATTGGTATTCAATCCTGTTCAGTTTATTATGATTAGGCCTCAATTGTTCACTCGTTCTTCATACCTTCAAATTGCCGCTTCTAAAATAACTTTCTTATGATAGGTTTATCATTTTGAACGTTTGATGAAGGTAAACAGGTGAGCCAAAATATTTTCAGTTGACTGGGATTGGTCCGCAGTTGCAACAAATGTTCTGTCCCAGTGGGACTCTCAATGCACAAGCTACTTCACTTGCCATTATTTCATATGCCAAAGCGTTTGTAACCTAAGGACTCACAGAAAAGATTGGACATATCTTGGTTATATATCTAAGATGGTCAGTTAGCAATGTATGTTTGTTAGCCTGACGGTCAGTTAGCAATGTATAGCCAATAAAATATAAATATATACATACGAAAAATTTATTAGATGGATCAACCATGTTTCTGAGATATTCCTGGTCAGCGTAGCCGATGACTTGCTCTTCTAGGTTTGCACTGGGATCGAAACTCTCTGAGCCAGCTTCTAGAATATCCTGGCCAACTTCAATGCTTTTCTCGTCGAATTTCACGGTTCGTTGGTCGCCTTGAGTTGGACTAGCTGGTGGTGAAACCTCTGGTGTGTAGAAGAATTCAGTGCAATCAGATCTGACGCTAACATTCAAGTCGGTTGTGTCCAGGACATTATCAGAGCTCTTGTCGAATAACTCTTCGCGCAAGACATCACCATCTTGTGGGCTCTCCTCCTTCCTTCCTTCGCGTGCGTGGGAGCCATTTTCAATCAGACGGTTGTCTAAATCCAAGTTGATTGCCGTATGTTGAGCGACAGACACACCCTGTGGACTTTCTCTTTCTTCTGCCCCCACGCGCTGTGACTGCAACATTGATAACGAATCTAATGGGACTTCCACAGAATCACGACGCAATTCACCAACACGTGAAGGCACGCTGCTTATTTCATTCAACATAGATCCTTGCAAATTTGGGCGTTCACTCATTCCTTCGATTTCTGCAGTTTTCAAAACGTCATGCCGAGTGCTACCCCAACCATTCGAAGCTCTTTCGCCTACGGCACCATCATTGGAAATTATTTGGTCATTCTGTGTTGATTCAAGATCCTCCAAAGTGTCTGTCAAGTTGTTAAATTGCTCTGTATGATATTCATGTGTTCTTTCCAACTGTATTGAATTAACTGCATCTGGTCTCTTGAGACCCTCATCAACAAACCCACATTCTTCCACATCACATCTGTCTTGCCCAGAAAATCCCAAAATATTGTTTGCGGGATTTTCTTCAATATGGTCGTTCTTTATAAAACGACATGAGTTCATTATATTTTCAGGTGAAATGCCAATAACAGCACGGCCACCATCATTACGGTTTGCAGCATGTTCTCCTTCATCTATGCTCGTCATGAATCCTTGATTTACTTGGCCTAATTCTGCAGCCTTCATGAATCCGAGGCGTTTAACTTCTATCCCTTCCTGCTCCATGAGGATATCCCTTGATAAGTATCGACTTCAGCTTCCCTTCTCAACAAGACAGCAACCTTAGACACATCAACTGCCTGATGACAATTCAAGAATTGTGCCAGACCCCAAAGCAATTATAAAATGGCTGCCTGTTTTGGATTAGACTCCTAGCGGTTATAGATCGGACCTGCTACTGACTCGATAGCCTAACCACTGCCAAATATCAACACAAGCGTCGTACTTGCAAACTTCGAGACCTGAATATTGTTTATGATTACAGCCTACAGGTAGAAGAAATAGCAGAAACTCATCTGAATTTAAATCTGTTTGAAGGAGAACACATGCCTGAATACTGAATCGATATTGAAGTTTCAAATAGTGAATACTAATTGAAGCTTCAATTCACATAACCAGTACTTACCGAATAATTGTATGTGTTATACATCTTCATTGAATTAACAAGTCCGTTCTCGATTCCAAGGGCCGATATACCAGTTCAACTACTCTATGTGGATGATGCTACTTACGGCTCGGCGAGATAAGCTTTCTCCAGGAAAATTGAAGAAAAACGCGCAATGGAAAGTCTTGAGTCATTCCGAACGACGTTATACCTGCTAACGAACAAGTTTTGCTATTCTCGTAAACAAAGAAGTATTCTACAGCGAAACGTCTATAAAAATCAGCTGTCTTGTTGTCTTGTTTCGGCTTCTGAGCGGTAGATGACAAATTGAAAAATATTTTTCACACATTTTATGACCAAAAAACTTTCAAATGTGCGTGTTTTTAACGATGACGAAGGATCACCACTAAAGATTCCTGATCTATTTATCTGAATATGCAAATTTATGAAACACTTGGATAAAAATATCCATGAAAAACGAGCATTACCAAAAGTCTTTTAACATAAAAACGATAAAGTTGATTGTTTCCGAAAAATGTTTGTTTGATTAAGGATAACTGTTAATGATATTTCAAGGATGCATAACACGAGGCACGAATTTAATGCTAATTCGAGCGCAAAACCGGACGGGAAATCACGCTTGGATGAAATACTTAAAAATTAATGAGCATAAGTACAATGTGTGTGTCTGAGGAAACCACACAATCTCGTTCATAACGCTCTAAATAGGGTCATCTACCAACAAATGCAAACCTAAAATTTCCAAGCTTTGCAATGTAGCATATGTTAGTATAATATTAGCTATTAGTAGCCTTACTCCAATAAAAGCCTGAAAACATTCGAAACTTTGATATAAGAATATTTCAAAAACCAACTGTTTGGGCAGGTGACCGCTATTATGCACCTGCTATCAAATACTGTTTCCACGCAACCATTGTTGTTAGGACTTATTCTGAATAAAAGAGGTCTTTTGTATTCAATTCAATCTAAGACCTCATTTACACGGTACCGGTATGACTTTACATCCGCAACAAAAGTGTATCGGATCAGCCTCCCTTTTACACTGTTCCTGCAAATCCATAACACTTTGGCTCCTTTTATCTCTTGAACCGTAACAACTTTGTAGGTAGCAGGAAAAAACTGTAACAGTATCTACCGTGTAACGTGGTCTAAGCTTGCCTATTGGATATGTAAACACTGAATTTCACTCGCATAAATTAGAAGAAGGCCATGTCTCTATGACGGTATGTGCCGCCCATATGGGTGGGTTTTGGGCCCGAAATTCTCTAAACAAGGGTCCTTTTTCGGCAGATTCTCCATAAACATGGGTGATTTTTCGCTGAAATTCGCAAAAAATGGTTAAAATTGGCAGTTTTCCGCCAAAATTAATCATAAAAGTGGGTATCAAAAGCCAGTTTCGGTAATTAGAAGAGGGTAGCTTTCTGAAAACCGGGCGGCAGACCCCCGTCCATCCTCAAGTCATGTACCCCCCCCCCCCGGGTACAGGGTTTATCATGAACACAGGGCAGGTCTCTACAATCCTCACAAGTACTTGTTGAGTGCAACGACTACAACGATGAAATAAAATCTTCTAACAACCCATTACGAAACTCCGATAACTTACAGCATTACTGACCGAATCAAGCCACCTTTGGTTCCAATAGCTTTCTATTATTGGGGCCTCAAATCTGGAATGGACAACCAAATAAAATGAAGTCGGGCGAAAATCAAAATAGTTCTAAAACATGATAAAAAAGTTGGATGGCTCAAACCGTAAAATGTAAGGCTTGTCAATATGTGTCTGAAAATTAGTACTCTATTTATATATTCATTTCTGTATTATCTATTCATCGATTTAGATTATCTTAATTTGTACATTTGTATATAGTTAGCCTGCGCGCAGCCTCGACTCGCGCGCAGGCTATATATAGTAAGGAAGGCGATGTAAATAATCGATGTGAAATAAGTTGACATACAAGCAAACGAAAAGAAACAACTGGGGATAACAGCACACTGACAAATACGATCACCGTATCAAACCATTGAAGATTTCGGACAATTCTACCACTCCAAGACAAAACGAGAAGGAGAATTATGAAACTAATAGGACTAACAGCAACTCGCATAGGTGTCAAACCTTCAGAAAAGATCGCGAAAATTTGCTGCGAAGCAGTATAATATTCTTACGCAATAGTTTTCCAGTGGATTCTGTCTGTTTGTTTGCCTGCACTACATCACATGATAATATCTTGTGGTTGTTAACAAAAACAGCATAATTTGTATGGTCAATGGAATTAACGAAAAGGCAATATACCTTCCAATTTGTCACATAACTCGGGACTATGGCAGAACCCCTCCCCCCAACCTTGTGATCTGAAATAGGCATAATGACGCGCCTAACGTTCCTCTCAAACCGTTCAATCCGAATATAAATGGCATAATCATACTAGAACTAACAATAGCCAGGGAGTATTACGTACTGGGTTACTCAGAAAAATTGTTGTCAAACTTTTTACGATTGCCTTCATGTAAGAATCCTCTAAAGTCACAATCATGAAACTCCAAAAATAGTTACAGTTGCGTCAAAGATTGTATTCTGTTTAAGTCAATTGACCATGCAAATAATGCTGTTTTGTTATGCTATGGAGTGTCATGTGCGTCTTTATTACCATGTATTTTTTTCATGTCAGTTGTCTTTTTACTGTCTTTTAACATTTTATTTTGATGATGAATAACAATTTTTCTTATTACAATTGATTTTTTTTTCATTATTTATATTCTTTTCAATACTGTTCAATTTAATTGTTGTTACGATTTCAAATTTCAGTGACGAATTAAATTCTGATGGTCTGTCATTCTATTTTTCGATGGCATTTCAATTTCAATTCCGATGGTCTCTTGTTTCTTTTCGCTTGGTGTTTTAACTTTAATTATGATGACCTTTCCTTTCAATTTCACTGGCCTTCATTTCAATTCTGATGACCTTTGATTTTCATTCTGATGACATGATGCATTTCTGCATGGTGTGATGCATTGCGGTTTCTCAAGTTTTGGCGGGAAAATACCAAATGGGCCTAAGCATGTTCATTGGTCTCACATGGGAGGAAGATCGGCAAAGTTATGCAAACATTCGCGAAACGAGCTAGCAACAGAGGAGCAGCGTTTGCTTCAGACGTTGTCAGGAGTTTCGGAGAGAGGGCAAGCAGATCAGACGAACGAGACGACAAGAGAGGTCCCATTTGGTATTTTCCCGCCAAAACTTGAGAAACCGCAATGCATCACACCATGCAGAAATGCATCATGTCATGAGAATTAAAATCAAATGTCATCAGAATGAAAATCAAAGGTCATCATAATTAAATCAAAGATCATTAGAATTGAAAGGAAAGGTCATCATAAGTAAAGTTAAAACACCAAGCGAAAAGAAACAAGAGACCATCGGAATTGAAATTGAAAGACCATCGAAAATTAGAATGACAGACCATCAGAATTTAATTCGTCACTGAAGTTTCAAATCGTAACAACAATCAAATTGAACAGTATTGAAAAGAATATAAATAGTGAAAAAAAATCAAATGTAATGAGAAAAATTGTTATTCGTCATCAAAATGAAATGTTAAAAGACAGTAAAAAGACAACTGACATGGAAAAAATTACATGGTAATAAAGACGCACATAACACTCCATAATGTGACAGCCTCGAGCCTATTTAACATCCTGTTGCAAGTTGCTTGCTTCTATGAAAGCTGTTAGTGCTTGTTCGTGATTTTCTCCGACTCCTTGTATTCGTTGCCGTGCTAACACGCGATGGCTTGGCATTGCGAAAATATGGCATTCGCATACGTGACTTGAATGGACCTACTTGGGCCCATTTGGTATTTTCCCGCCAAACTTGAGAAACCGCAATGCATCACACCATGCAGAAATGCATCATGTCATCAGAATTAAAATCAAATGTCATCAGAATGAAAATCAAAGGTCATCATAAATAAATCAAAGATCATTAGAATTGAAATGAAGGCCAGTGAAATTGAAAGGAAAGGTCATCATAATTAAAGTTAAAACAACAAGCGAAAAGAAACAAGAGACCATCGGAATTGAAATTGAAAGACCATCGAAAATTAGAATGACAGACCATCAGGATTTAATTCGTCACTGAAATTTCAAATCGTAACAACAATTAAATTGAACAGTATTGAAAAGAATATAAATAATGAAAAAAAAATCAATTGTAATAAGAAAAATTGTTATTCATCACCAAAATGAAATGTTAAAAGACAGTAAAAAGACAATTGACATGAAAAAATTACATGGTAATAAAGACGCACATGACACTCCATACACTACGAAGCGGTTGAGCGACAATTCTACGCAACTTACACGATATGTTTCATATATTTGATATCTATGCTGATTCAAGATTTCTGATGAAGTCGTTCAGCAGCCTTCTTTCTCTAAAAATGGCGCACAGATGAAGACTGTCGGGAGTACAAAATACCTTGGTGTTCAGTTGGACAGTCATGCTTGCTTTAAAACTAATGCTTTAAAACTAAATCGTTTGCAAATTGCTTTCAGTAACAGGGTTAACAATTTTGCCTTATGTATAAACAATGCCATAAATTGTTCTTTTCTTGTCTAATATATTGTAGTTTGCATTAATGTAACTTCTTAAAGGTAGTGTGCCAATGTAAATATCAGTCGCATGCACACTCGTAGAAACTGCTAACAAAATGCTGACAAAATGCTGACATGCATGCAGCTTTTGGATGATTTCATTGGTTTAGACTGAGTCTGTCTTAATCACATGAAAAACATTGAACTTTAGACTGCATGGGAAGTCATCCAATACTCAACCTCGTATTGTCACGAAAGCTGGTCATATAAGTCACATGAATACAAAGGAAAATATCATATGCTTGCGAAATATCCCCCTCGAAGCGTGCTACTTACATGGCCCATTGCCTTTAATGGAATGTAAAAAATACTCCATAAACCATTTTCTATCGGGTGAGTCAATAAAAGGGCCCCGGCGTTTAAAAAAAGCTGCTCCCTCAATATCAAAGCAATGCTATTGAAGACTGTCTTGTTTTTTCCCGATATGTTCAATTAGGTTCAGCGAATGGCCCGCTACAAAATTGTACAAAGAATAAAACTCTGTTCAAAGCTCGATCATTTATACTGTTATTTGCGAACAACGCCATTCAAAAGAACCGAACAGAACAGAACGAACAGTTTAAAGGTACACCCGGGGTGGCTTAAGATTCCCGGAATCAACCACTTGCAATTAAGGTTCGAAAATGAAATTGGGGATAGCGAAGCTCGTCAGAACGTTGGACGAAAGACAATCTGACGTCAAGTGACATTGCACAAAAATACAACACCATCATACGAGAACCGACCCCTACGACAACAACGACTCAACTGAAAACAACGAGAACGAGGCTAACAACAACAACAACATACGACAAGAACATTTTTACCTTATAAGGACAAAATTATTCTTGTAAACTAATTAACCTTATATGGACAGACAATACACTATAAATAGAGGTAGATACTCTGAATAAATCAGTTGCTCTGAAGATGCCTTAATGGGCGAAACTAGTCAGCACTGAAATAAAAAATAAAGCGCAAAAGACCAAATTGATGCCTGTTTTCTTCGGATGGTTAGGCCCTCTTCAACGGTACACTTTATTCAACTAGTTCAGTAATGTACCGGGCTTTAATCTGCCATTCCTTCCCGTCGATATGAGAGATTTTCTATAGAAAACCGCTTTCGAAAACCTGCAAAAACGAAGGAAAACGACAAAAAAATTTTCCCTTTGTTTTCCTTCCTTGTAATAATGACACTCACATGCATTCATGCATTTTGTCCCCTTGCGAGAATGGAATCCCCCTGAATAAGTTATTCATATTAGGGGGAAGACTTTTTCATTCCCCCAAGAGGATTGCACATGCTAAAGTGTTCTCAAGTCATTGCTGTAAAGTAAAAACATCAGGGAAACTTGCTCAGGATTTTAGCAAGCTTTTCAAGGTTTCTCGAAGGGACATTTCTTAGAAAATCCCTTGTAAGATCTTAACGGAGCGACCGATTTCAGCCAGGAAAAATTCTAAAAGTTATTGAACATGTTAGCTATTCAACTAGATATTGCAAAATATCATTGCTTATATATTCAGGGAGCAGTAGCCTTTCAAACGCCGGGCCTTTTTGACTCACCCGGTACAGATGCAGAAAAAATTTAAATACAGCGCTAAGACCCTTTCTTACGAGATCTACTTGATTTTGCTACTGCCGGAGAACAGTACAATATAGAACAGTAGAATTCCACATATTCAGAAATTTCTGTGCAATAAATAATCAGTTACTTGTAATATCAACTCAAACCAGGTCTCACAATCTATCAAATGAGTTGCACTCGTTGCATCAACAAATTCATCGCAACACTGACCTGACATCTGGAGTGAAACTGAAGCTAGTATAGTATCCTTTAATTCATAAATGTTCGTAGTGTGATTGTTTACGGTTTAACGTTTCGTGTTTTTAGATATTGGCCATGGGGTAGTCATAGTCTTTTCACTCCCCGTGGTATCGTACCTGTAGTGTCGTATAGTAATTAGAATTAGGTATGGTAGAATGTAAAATATATTGTAAAATTTAATATTTGAATAAAAAAAACAATCTATTTTGAAGCCTATCCTATGCTTTCATGGCCATGCAAGGTGTTTCAGAAGGAACGCAACCCAACAGTAACTGAAAATTTTAAAAAGATAAGATTCGAGTAGATGTAGTGGATAGCGTCTGAAAGTACAATCTTTTTCTTTCTAAGTTTGGATACATCAATGAAATCTTTATCATATTTCAGTTCATATGGTCTATTTCAAATGCATCATGCTGTAAGAGCAAGATTAACACATATTGTACCGCAAAAATACGAAACAGATTTTGGCAAAAACATTTCAGGCCTAGATACACTTGAGGTGATGCCCTAAGTAGGCCTAAAAGCGTAAAAGTATTCGGAAGTCTTAAAAAAATCTCAGAAATCTCCCCTAACCAATGACACAAATTCTCAAAAAATTTTCGAAAAGTCCTTGGGAATCTTGCAAAATCTTGAAGGGTCTTCAGAAGCCTCGCGAAGCTTCGAGAATCTTTGAAAAATTTTAAAATCTTGAAAAGCCTGAAAAATCGTTGACGTATTTTTGACATCCAACGATCTTCCATGCTATTTCGTGAGATATAATTCCTCAATCCACGCCCCCAATATCGGCCAGCAATATGCCAATTTTTGTATAACCATTCAACGAACCACATTTCATATTCGTTCTAGCACAACTCTAGTCGTCGACCTAGAGCAAATTTGTTAGAAGTTTTTGGGGCATCCGGTAGAAGAAGACATTTGGCTGGCTAGATTAAAATTCATCAGAGGGCTGAAATTAGCCAACAACCAGTCATACGATGTCATAGTCTCAAGGGAGTCTCAAGCGATGACCCTATTTCCACAAATTCCCATTTTGGGTTAAAGGTAATGTGTCCATGTAAGTACAGCAGCGTATACACTCTTGTCAAAATGTGCTGACACGATGCTGACGAAGAGCCCGAGGAGCGCACTGTGATTGGTAGAATTTAACTGAACACATGCAAAACTATGATTTAAATTTCACAACGAGGCTGCCTGCTGTGAAACTTCGGGTTGAGCTCTGGAATCGCAGCCGCAAGCAAGTCATCAGTCTGCTTATATTACAACTGTCTATCTTTTTATGAATACGGTTAAATGATCACATGAAATATCACGTGAAAATAGCAAAGTCGCTGTACTTACATGGACACATTACCTTTAACTGTGCAGCCTACGAAGTGCTCCAAATAGCAGTCCCTACTGCCCCCCTACTGTCCGTTGATGCGTGATAAAATGTAATATCAACTTGCGCAACGTCATGAAAACTATTCAAGCATGAATTAGCGATTACAACATACTGTTTCTCGCAGCGTGATTCCTTCCTTCAAGATTGGAAACTATGGACATCAAGTGTTTATCAAGTGAGACACGGTACGGGTTTTTGAAAATATTGATAAATTCCTACCTCGTGAAGTCTTCATTAAAGAAATACGGGAATTAGAACTTACTTTTACGACCTGCAAAAATCCACATTATGATTCTTAGCTCTCTGGCCTAAAGTACTCCCAAACCTCCCGTCTAAAGTACTACTAGGCCACCCAATAGAAAGTTAAACTTTTGAAAAGCACCAAAACTTAATTATGTTACCGATCTTCTAATTTTCTGTCATGTAGTTATAGAGCAAATAGATTTGAGAGATTACCATTGTTTTAACCATGAGAACAAAGTCAGTATCGCTCATCTCATGAAATGGTAAGCTGCGCTAAAGATGACGGTGCTGCTTAGCGCAATGCAGCACCCTCTAGGCGAGAACCTCCGTTGCTCGACGGCACAGCGAGGCTGAGACGGTCGCAGAAGTCACTCGTCGCATACCACAGGCCGCTTCAGCAGAGCACCTCACCGCGCCCTTCTGCCGTTTTTGGGTTGCACTCAAACTCCGCCAAAGGTGATGTGGCATCGCCTTGTAGTTGAGCTGCCAGAACTGGAGTCATGTTGACTAACAGAACTGCCTGAGGGACTGAGGGGCTCTACTCCTACCCGTAGCACCGGTGGGGGCCCTGGCAGGTACTAATCCCTCCGGGCCAGAGGGAACCTGCAGCTCGTCTAGGGCAGGTCCGCTCACGTACCTGTATAGGACAAGACGTCCTACGACTACCCTAACAACAACAAAGACAAACACGAAAAACCGTACCGGTTATGGGAGAAAACGATTCTCGTTTGAAAAGCCAAATGCTCCCTGGATATGATCTTGGCAAATATATCACTTAATAGTGGACAAAATCGTACCCATTCCGTTCTGAAATTATGAGGGATTTTCTCAAGAAAGCCCCTTCAAGAAATGGCACAAAATCACCATCAAGATAAGCACCTACTTTGTTTTCAGTTTCATTGTGTATTCGTAGCCAATATCTATTTTAGCTTAGTTAATTTTCTTTGAATTTTTGTTTAACATTGTGCATCTTTATGTATTGGCCATGGGGTAGTCATTGTCTTTTGCTCTTCATGGTATCGTACCCGTATTGTTGTATAGTGATTAGATAGTATGGTAGAATGTATTGATGTATTGTAATATATTATATGAATAAAAAAATTTCCGTTTTACTTCTGCCTTGAAGCAATGACTTTAACATTCTTTATAACATCTTATCTCTTTAGGAAGATAAAAATGTCATGCCTGGGAGGATATAGAAATCATTCCGGGCAATTTCATCTTCCCAAGATGTGTTGAAGCCATTGCTGTAACGCCAGGATCATGTGCGGGGCTCAATCCATTTTTAGACAGTCTGAAATCAATTTAGCCTAAGCGGAAAATGTTGATCCACACAGCAGTAGCTGAACTGATATAAAAATCTACAAAAGTTCAACACTGTGGATCCATATATTCAACTTTCCACTATTTCCCATTTGATTTTCAGACAATTAGGGTGAAGGTTAGACTGATGACAGTGAGTCCCAGTTATCGCTCACCAAAACGAGACTACTGCCTACCAAACTGAGACCGCTCAAACTGTAGTTGTAGCGGTGTATATCAGTTTGGCGGAGGAGCGAAACTCGACTCGTAATCAGTCTAGGTGAAGGTTAAGTCGCCGTTTCTAGCGGCAAGCTCTGGGATTGCAGAAGTAGAGAAGATCTAATCGAGTCAGCGACCCCTTATCATGACGCTCGTTTAAATCTTAGTTCTTTGTACGATGTCGAATTTTTAAATTAATTTATGCCCTTATCATGACGCTCAAGTGGTTGGCCTCTACAAGGGATCGAACCTTGTCCACCTCACTGTTCTGGCTGCAAAATCGGAGGATTGCACCACTGCGCCACAACACCAACACAGCCAGAAATTACAGCGTGCCCGCAAAGGACCCTGGGTGACAATTGCATTTTAAAACGGCGAAAGGACACAAGGTTAGCACAAGAAGTCTTTAGAATTGAACTCAGGAGAAAATAGACTTTCAGATAAAGTAAGATCAAGTCTGTACCATTCAAAGAAAAGGTTGCTAGAATTCTCCCGGGGGCGAAATTTTCGCCACAAAACCATCTTTTTTGAGATCCAACATCAAATTCCTATCGAAATTCAAAATCTACTCTTAGAGAATTTTCGATTGGTGTCTCTTTGGTGATGCTTGTACATCAAATTCTCAGAGATTGATCACTGATAGATCGGTTCGCTATTTTTGAATCATATAGGCGAATTTAATTAAAAAAGGCTCCGATGATTGGCGATAATGTTTTTATCACTACTTTGTGCGTGTTTGAAAATCTTCAACTTTCTGCAGAATGAAGAAAAACGTTACTCCTTCTGGACTATTCTGCACGACACCGGGTAAGTAAAAAATTTTCGAGGTTTGAAAAACACCGACAGTTGAAAATCAAATCAATCTTGGATTTTTTCTTTTGTGGTATTACATGGAAGATTAAATTAAATTCAGGAAAATTGATCACCCTTTCACCAGGGCTTTCAAATGGCAACATTCTGAACGTTCATTTTGAACTTTAGCTACCTGGTTTTGACGCATACTATGAAATTGCACGAATTTCAAGTTTCATTAAAATTCTATAACATGGTTCATTATGTCAGAAAGTACTAAAGATCATGTACGAATAGAAAGTTATTGTAAACTGCTGAAAATAACTTTTTATTCGATATGAAAAAGAAACTTGCAGATTTCAAAACGTAGAAATCTTATTTGATTCACCAAGTAGCTAAAGGCTCTAGTAGCCATGAATCATTTCCTTGAATCTATTGCGAAAAAATAAAATCCACTTTCCAGTTTCAGAAATGCTTTTGTTGATTTATAGGAATAGTGATATGCCATAAAAACTTAAATCTCGCGAAGAAAGATCATAGGAAAGAGAAAGAGGGAGATAAGAAATAGCCTTGATTTATGATCTAATTCAGTCTTTGTTTCAAAAGAACTTGAAAAACAGATCAAGATAAATCTTCAGTTGCTGTCAGTAACAATAAAGAAAAAAAATTTAAAAGCTCTTCAGATTTAAATTTCATTTTTGATGAAAATTATATATTTTGTTTGTAAACACCTTTTTTGCGCATTTCCAAGCAATTTGAGTTTTGTAGTATTAAGTAAAACAAAAACCTGTCGCTGCTTGAAAAGACGACAGTTTTATTTACTCGTAGGAGGGTCAAACAAGTCCTGCATCAAGTTGTTTTTGTTGTCATATAAAAATGACAATAGAAGTGATTTTCACTCATGCTTCCAAAGACATCTCACAGTTGTCCTAAATGCCAGGTGTCCTGGAAAAACTGCATACAAGTTTAAAAAATTCGGATGCCAAGCATTTTCAGTAAATTGTCCCAAATCATTTCTTTGTGAACCTTCTAAATGTGGAATTAAATTTTGATCTTATTCTTACGATATTCGGTACCTTCGTTGTGGGGCATTAAATAAACAAGCAGCAACTTTTCCGTTAGGCCCAAACCAGAACTTTAGCAGAACAGAGTTAAAGGACAAGTCCGGGGTTGGTATGATTAATGATAAAATACAAGATAATACTGTTATGAATGATGTATGATACTTTTTTCCACTATTTTTCGCCTTCTGCTTGTGAAATTATGTATTCAAATGAGCAATTTGAAGCAATTTGACGTCATATCGCGCGAACGAAAACGAGGCTGTGTGATTGTTCTTTCGCCTCTTTATCGCTGCTAGCCTCTCTATGGTGTTTTCATGCATTGAAAATGGCACAAGAATACGATAAAGAGGTTTGCTACGATAAAGAGGCGAAAAAACAATCACACAGCCTCGTCTTCGTTTGCGCGATATGACGTCACTTCGCTCAAATGGCTTATTTGAATACGTAATTTCACAACGAGAAAGCGAAATATAGTGGAAAAAAGTATCATACATCGTTCATAGCAGTATTATCTTGTATTTTATTATCAATTATACCAACCCCGGACTTGTTCTTTAACAATAATAAGGAGAACAAAAGCATGCTAGCCATCAAAATCGCGGGTAAATATGCCTTTTGATTCTTATCGAGACATTCTCAAGAGACAGTCGCGTTATCCTTTATTTATCAAGAGAGTTCTTTACAGTTTTTTCAGATAAAAGGTACAGTTTTTTCAGATAAAAGGTACAATTTTAACGACGACTGTTTCGTTGCAGTGGATTCACCCTCCAATGACAAACAACGATACAATTTCAAATTGGGTCAACATAAACATTGTTTGGCTCATTTGGTTAAAGCTGTTGGTGTCAGGGTTTTTCGAACTTGTATGCAGTTTTTGGGACACTCGGTAAGCTTTATAATTGCCTCGTATGACATGCACTTGAATACATATTTTGAAAAGTTCACAGCTTTTACAAAATTCGATATAGAACCTTATATTGCATCCTAAGATCTAAGCCTCTACAGAATGCCGTTGTTATTGTTGCTCTCGTTGTTGCTGTTATATCATAATTTTGCATCGATGAAAAATAATCTTGAATCTTGTCTATTACATATAAATGTACAGTAAACTAATCAAAATCGATGGATACAACAAGGTATCACAAAAAGTATCTATTCAAGCATGTCAAATTATATATAAATGTGCAGTAAATTAATCAAAATCGATGGATACAATGATTAAAACAAAACAACAAGGTACCACAAAAAGTACCAAAACATTTTATTCAAACAATGGGCAACATTATTTTGTATCGCCTTTGTACTCGCATATTCAAGCATCAAATACAGCGACTGGGGTATTGTTCCGAAAATTTATTTTGCACATACAAATTGATCCAAAAATTCACTTCATTACACTCAGCCAACTCATTTCAAGGGGATTTTATATGAAACTTCTTTTATGGAGAAGCTTTAAAAGAGAACTCCCGTGTGAAACGTCTCTCCTACCTGGATATCAATACAATAATACTGGCAAGTATATGATTCAACGGTGGACATGTTCAAATACATTGTAAAATTTATCTGACCGAAATCGGCTACTCCGTTCCAACATTACGAGGGATTTCCTTAAGAAAGCCCCTCTAAGAAACCTTCAAACAGGCCTTAAGATAACGACCAGATTTTGTGCCTTACAGCAATGACTTCTATATGCTGTAGCACGTGTTATCCCTGTGGGAGAGGGAAAACGTCATCACTGGAAGCATAATAACATTATCACGGATGATTTCATCCTCCCAAGAGGATAACACGTGCTAAAACGCGTTGAAGTCATTGCTGTAAGGCAGTAGGAAAATTTGGTCGTGATATTCTCCCTTATAATTTCAGAACGGAGTGGCCGACTTCAATCAGGTGAATATCAAAATGGATTTGAACATGTCTATCATTAAATAATATATTTGCCAAAATGATCTTCTTGATATTCTGGGAGCAGTGGCCTTTCAAACAGGGATTGTGTTTCTTTTTTATTCACCAGGTTGGTGGACAAGGTTTATGACATGAACAGGTTAACCGCAACGAGCATGACAATTCTCAAATTACGATTGTGTACCCCTTTCAGATGAATAAGTTTCAGAATGCCTTGATTCACTGCTTTATGAAATGAATTATGTAATTATTATGATGCTCATGATGTCATTATGTCTTTTGCGCCAGAGTAAAATAAAAATCAACCGTTGCGTGCAGACTATACCCAAGGAAAATGTATAGTCTGTGCAACGCCACTCACTTTTGTGTAGTGTGTGCTTCAGCATTTATTTCGCAATACTGATAACAAAGAAAACTTATTGTTGTAACAGCCAATAAAATCACTTTCCCGGGAAACGAGGAAGCAATCAGATTTGTGAACGGCTATCATATGATTAAATATCAAGTTTCACTTTGTTCTCTAGGCAAACCTCATTAGCAACACAATACCCTGGAATTTTAACTACCCTAGTGCAGACAATGAACAGACGCTTGGGAGAAAGGGCCATTCAAACTGCTATTTGAAATGAAATGCTGACGCATACAATACACGAAATTGAGCGGTGCTCCGCAGACTATATCTTTTCCTTGGTTGGGTATTGTCTGCATGCAGGCTAATTTCTACCCTGATGCAAGCGCACGCAAACAAATTTCAAGATCAGCGGCATAATCAAATCGTTGTTAGTTTTGAAGAGTTTCACTTTCTTTCAGGTCACGAGGAAGGATTTCCGAGTTTTGGTGATTTTTCAAACGCCGATACTTGCTTTCAACTCACCCGATAATGAGTAAGATAATGTTAATGACTGAGTTTCTGTTGCTATATCCTGTGTTACTGTAATATCTTGAATGAACAGGTTAGCAGGTGTACACACCATGGCATGATAAACTTCCAACAGCTCATTATCTTCCCATAATAACAATAACAATAATAACAATAATGGTATTGTTATCATGATGTTTTACACCCCTGCATTGTGACTAATAGCATATAATCACCTTGAAGATCGATAAGATCAACGTCTAAACTTGTCTCAGGACAAAGTCCCAGTTATCGCAACAACAACAACGACAACAACAACAACAACAACACAAATTTTTGCTCAAACTGGGACTTACGGACTTTCATATAAAGAATTGAGACGGAAAGGGTGCGCTCTGAAACGAGGTTATGGAGTAGCCAAGGCAACCTTTGGCAGTTTGAAATTCTCATTGCAGCGGTGGAGCTCATGGAAGCTAAGTGGCCTTCAAAATGAGGAACTCCTGGTTGAAAGTGAAAGGTTTACTGATTCTTGGATTTAGGAAACATTCACCTGAATACTTGTGGCTTTTGTTCATCGCTAATATCACTAAAAACTTTAATTTTGATTGCATGGAGCACTCAGCTCTTCGTACGGTGTTGCTATGGTTTCCATATCCGGACATGAAATCGAGCGAAACAATTTCGTCCTAATTTTCAATGTGAAAGTCTATGACTGGTAGTTTGAGCGTCCATCAGCCTATCGATAGCTACGAACATGTAATCAGTCTACGTCTAAACAACAAAACAAAAACATCTAAGCTCCCAGAAAACGACATCGAAACGCATGACAACAACGACTAAACCCACGAAGAACGACAGCTAGCCATCAAACCAAATTAAAACAATACTAACAACGGTTTTGGGGCTTTCTTGTTAATTACAAAACATCATATTAACCTCGACTTGCAGAAAATCAACATTATATTACAGATTCGGAATATGATCGCTTACGCTCAAGAGCTCGGCTCCCAGGGTTCAGAGACTAAGACAATTTCAAACACATACTGTACTACGATATCTATTTAACAATTTGTTCAAGATGTAGCTGCAAATATCCCTAAAGAAGGCAAACTGAAGTAAGATTTGTCTCCACTTCTCAAAGGACAATATTGTCAGTCTCTTGCTAAAGCCAGTCAAGGGTTTATGTTGGGTCAGAAAATAATTTCAACGTAACTCATAAAAACGGAGATGAAAACAATAAATTCAAACTAAATTGCCAATATAACACAAACAGACCAAAGAGAGCAAGAATTATCGTCAATCAGCAAACATCAATGTCATCCTTCTACATCGATATTGGAAATGTTATCAATCTAAACTTATCACCAATTTGCAAAAAATCGACAATATTCGTCCTCTTGAAAACATTATTAATCTATCAACGAGGGGTCAGCTCCCAGGGTTCTAGTTTCATCATAAGACACTTTCGAAACTTATTTCATCAAAACATACCTGCAAAGATCTCTAAAAGGATCGAAAATGCTTGAGATTTATCGTCAATTTTCAAAGTACTTGTTTTGAATCAAATTAACAAAACAATGAAGAAAATATACCAATAAGAAGGCCTAACGCCTGCATATGAAAGAGCAACCTGCTAAAAGGCTCCAAAAGTAAAGTGAGAAAAACATGAGTTTTATTCAATTGCTCACCTCCCAAGAGTGGTCTTGCTGATCATCCAATGACAAAAGCCGGCAACCTTCCTCCGGTGAAAGCATCAACATAGTAGCTATGCCAAAGTAATTGAGCTTCTATGAAAGCAATATCCTATGAATTGAGCTGCAAAATCTGAGCAAGTGCTCAACGGCGACTGTCGTAACGATAAGAGTATAGACTAAATGTGATAATTTTCATCAGTGGAATTCCATTTCAATATACAGATGCTGCAGCTGACTATAATCAGGAGATGTGCAGTAACACCAGGGTATGTATGACTTTCATCAATGTTGACTGATAAGCACTTGCAAAATCTCTGCTTTATTGTGTCTTGGTAAGGTGCTATCAGAGGAAATCTGGAGAGTAATAATGAAAGGCAGCAGTTTCGCTCTCCCGCAGCAAACCATTCACAGATACTTGCAGGATAAGAACCCACGATAACGTGCCACAAACAGCTGCAGGCCACGAAGTTAGGCCAATAAAATCTTGTCATTAAGACGTGGAAATTTGGGATCAAGATTCCCGATCAAATTGCAAACAAACCATGTGAGATATGTTAGAGCAATCACCAATGCGGCTTATTGTCTAGTTTATCTTTGACTGAAAAGATTTAGAGAAGCCACAACAAAGACAGGTCTTGCAAAATGCGATCAAACTTAGACAATAACATACGTCCAATTGTTCAGATCACGTCATATTAATAGCAAAACCACTCCGAATACATATGGCCAGTCAACTGCATGTTTATGTTAGATTGAAACCCCACAACAGATCTGGTATAAACGCATTTTCATATCAAAATCATACATTCATAATAACACAAAAACACGGTTGCTGACGTTTTCTCATCCAGGTGGAGAGGAGTTAGTGGTAAGGATATTTAGCAGGATTTCCCAGCCCTTTAATATCTTAGTCGCTGGTTGAATGGCAACTTACAATGATTGATTGACTTCGATTTTCAAACGTTAAGTAGCCGTCTTTCCAGATTTACCGCTCGGTGAGAAAAAGGCGCACATCTTTACTGTCAAAACAACTGGTGCGTCTCTGAGCACCAAATGGTACTTGAAATCTAAATCCGCTTGCTCTTTGTGGTTTCAGTTACCTTTCTTTATTTCGATTGATGATAGTCAAATAAGGATTGGTAACGGTGTCAATGGATTTACAAGCTCGATCGTGATTGTGTGACGCAGTACGATTCGTCAGCAAGTGTATATATGATTTTTCATTTTCATTTTCATTTTCAATCATTTAGGGAGGGTGACCCTTCAACAAAGGTTGATTTTCAAGGGACCCTCCATTTGAAATACAATAACTACAACAATACAATAATTAATACTTAATAGAAAAATAAAAAAAAGCTAATATGTTTATTAAAATACACTATTTACAATATATTCAGTATAGAAAAGAAAAGTAAGGCAGGGAAGTTTATTAGACGACCCAGGAATCCACCCCACCCCACCACCAACCCCAAGCCCGACCCCCACCAAATCGACCAAGACACCCAGTACAGACACGGCGACCTCCCCATCTCCCATCACAAGCCACCGAGCCCGCCCAGAATCCCAATGGCCGACCCAGAAGAAATCAAGCCCAAAACCAAAGGCCAGGCAGACCCCAGGTAATCCGAGAAACCCCACTGCCAATATTTAAATGCTTTTTTTTTGAATTTGTAAAGGGAGGGTGCCAGTTTAGCCTCGGTAGAAAGGCTGTTCCATAACTTAGCACCTCGGAAGGAAAAGGCTTTTTGTCCTTGCGCTGTGTTTTTCTTAGGCAACCTAACATCAGTATTTGTGTTGCGGAGGTTGCGGAAAGAACATACACTATTTTTATTGAAAAGGTCACAAAGGTATTTTGGGGCAAGATTCAGCAGAGACTTGAAGTTAAAATCTTCGACTGTGTGTTAATCAACTGCTGTATGGTTTTCCACCCCAAACTTTCAAACATAGGCTTGATAGCAGCATCAAATCTACTATTTGTAACAATCCTAGCTGCCCTGTTCTGGAGCTTCTGCAGATGCTGAATTTCTGCAGCATTACAGCAACCCCACACTGAGCAGCAATATTGAAAATGGGGTTCTAAAATGCTAGTATAAAGAGTCTTCACAGTTGTAATTGGGAGGTACCGTTTTGAATATTTCAAAAACCCAACAGCACGAGAGACTTTAGCAGAAACTGCCCTGATGTGTTCTTTCCAATTAAGATTGTCATCTATTTGAACACCAAAGTACTTTGCCTTGTTGCGTATCTCAATTTCCTTTTCTCTTATTTTAGGATCAAATCTTATTTTTGAATGTGTAAGAAATTTGTGTTTTTGTTGAGAGGCAATTAGCATTGAATGTGTTTTAGCTACATTCAAGGATAACTTGTTGCCCATAAGCCATTCATCTAGCTTTTTTAAATCTTCATTAATTTCCTTGTTTAGCTGAGGAATGTCCTTGGAACAGAGGTAAGTACTGCTTTCATCAGCATACATGGATGTTTTTGAGTGCTTGATTGCTGGAGAAAGGTCATTGATGACAAGAAAAGGTCATTGAAAGGTCTAAGAAAAGCAGAGGGCCAAGACAAGAACCTTGAGGGACTCCAATATCAATTTCCTCAATTTTTGAATCTGCACCATTTACTCGTGCAAACTGTTTCCTACTAGACAGGTAGGATTTGAACCATGCAAGTTCTCTGTCTTGAACCCCATAAAGATAGAGTTTTTTGCAGAGAATTTCATGATCAACAGTATCAAATGCTTTTTTCAGATCAATGAAAATCAATCCAGTCATCTGTCCTGTGTCTAACCCATTGTACCAGTCATCTGTACATTTAAGCAAAGATGTAACAGTTGAATGGAGGGCTCTGAAACCAGACTGGTCTGGTGACAGAAAAACATTTTCATCTAGATACTGGTACAACTGGTCAAAAACAAGCTTTTCAAAAAGTCTTGCTATGACTGGTAGCACAGAAATTGGATGATGATAATTAAGTGTCAAGTCAAAGTTAGAACATAATCTTCATGCCTCTACTATCATCTGAAATATCTAATGCTTGTGCTTGAATGAAGAAATTAAACCCGCAATGTAAATATGGAAATTGAAAAAAGATTCCTATTTGCATTTCACGATTTAATCCGGGATTCTGTTATCACACGAAACGCACCAGTTGTTTTGACAGTAATTGAACTTTTGAGGAATCATTGCAAATTACCGGGTGAGTCGAAAAAACGTGGGGTGTTTAACCGGTCATATTTTGATAAAAAAACGAGTCACACTGGCTTTGTTGGAATCCTATTTTGCAGAAGAAATGATAAATTAATTATAGACATATATTTTGTTAAAATCGGTTATTTCTTTCCAAGTATATTTGCAATCTTCGGATATAGTAATTTGGAGAAAAGGTATTGTTCTTGTAAGAACTTCTTGCTTCCTAGCAATGACAATTAAATGAATAATCCCCTCTGGAAACAAAAGCAACAAAATACTTGTTTCTTTTGTGCTCTAACACAATGCATGCATTGTTCTAATTGTTGGTAGAGACACAGCATGCTTCTCCTTGCTTAGAAGTCCACACGCGCATGAACATGAATCTCATTGTAGCGCCCGTTTTAGGAATCTTGCAAAAAACCGCTCGTGGCTTTACACGGAAAGCTCGATTTCGACGAGAAATAAATGCTCTTATCTTAGTTTTAGCCTTTATTCTATGCAATGAATTCCTAAAGAAACCAAATTATGAAATGTATTGCATCAATAAAAATTGTCAAGCGCATCACACCAAGTTTTTTTCTGAATAATCCAGTAATTTTTAGGAACGATAATTATTGGTGGGTTTAAAACATCATGAAATGATAACTTCCTTACAGCATAGCATGTCCTTCATAAGTTTTATATCCACAGCCAAAATCCTTGATGTTATTGCTAATTTTCTGTCATTATTGTTGTTGTTATTTTTGTACTATTTGTTTTATGTTATTATCGTTATTGTTATACAATATGAAATTACTTCTAGGCCAGGTACCAGATGGTATAATGTAATATATATTTGAAAACAATATTCAATTCAAATCTTAAAGCACCGGTCAAAGCATTTTCTTCAATTTTTCTCCACGTCATGTGTAAAAGTAATCAACAAGAAAATTAGCAATAATTTTAGCCTGCGCACAGACAGAGGGTATCCTACGGAGGAGTGTTTTCTATTTCTAGAGCTATAAGCGAGTTGCTTAAATTTTAGTTTTCAAATTTCAATTGAAATGTGTGCCTAAACATGTGTGCCTTAGCATGCTCACACTACTACACTATGCATATGACTGAGGAGATTCCTCAAGCTCGTTTTCAGTAAGGCAAGAAAAGAACCCGAAACCTCTGGTTTGGAGATGGAAGCAAATTTGGACTTTCAAGGTTGTTATTCCGACTCTCAATGCACCAATATCATCAAACAAGGTATCTATCTTCAAGTTAGCTATCGAGGATTATATCAAAAATTGTTTTGGATTGGTTGGACCTAAATTCTTGTCGCTAGTCCCGATCAAATCCGTTGCGTTGTTTTTTTGGGACACCCGGTACTATGATCAAGCTATATCAATATATAATCACTCAAGCATTCTCTAGGTATACAAAGCGGCTGCCTTATAACCGCGTACATTTGGGACCGTCATTCAGCCCTTTTGCGTCTATTTCCTTTTATCGCGAGGCTGGATTGTTAGTGAATTTGATCATCGATCTATGGCTGTTTTGAAGGAATTTTATGGAGATTCATCATTTTTTATAAAATCGCTTGTAATTTAAGAACGATATAACCGATTTGGACAACTAAATGTTCTTATCTCAGTTGATATGGTAGCTACACAGATATTACTAGTCTATAAGAAGCAACTACACGGTTTGAGAGCCACAGTCTTTCAAAACGTCCAAACATTTCACTCACCAGGATGAATCGCATGTTTGCCCGACATTGTAGCCAAACTGAGAAATGTTAATGTCACGGACAAATGCCGTTTGAGCAAGCTGAATCGGCGACAAATCGCAACCCTGACCTGACATCTGATGTAAGACAGAATCTAGTATAGTATCCATTAGCTTCTAATCATTCGTAGTGTAGCTGTATTTAGTTAACCATTGCGTGTCTTTTTATATTGGCTATGGGGTAGTCATTGCCTTTCGCTCCTCATGGTATCGTCCATACAGTGTTGTATAGTAATTAGAAACGTATGACAGTGTGTAATATCTATTGTAATATTTATATGAATAAAAACAATTGTTTCACGAATTTTGAGACTGAGTGTAGGCCTTTTCAGAGATCATTTGCAACTTAAGGCAAACCCTGCAAATTTCACTCTAGCCACACAACTAAACCCTTATAATTTTAATGCAAATATGCGTCCAAACTGAAAACCTTGCAAATAAACCTTTCAAATGATAAAATCTAGCTTCAAACGTGAATGCACCTGGTTTGACTTAATATCCATGAACTGAGATTGAGAAGGCTGGACAAGTTATCCATATCTGAAATATATCCATCAAGAAAAATGATAACCAAAAACGTTATCTGAATTTTTGACAAGACTCGCCTTCTAAGTAGCAAGAAGAACATAACAGATTTATATCCAGTGGCTGAAACAAAAATATTTCTTTTGGACGTTCTATTGAAAATGTTTTGGTACAATTTAGAGAATGGAAATCAGTTTGAAAAGGTTTGCAAAGCTTGATATAATCAGAAGGATTGTTTTCACGAAATTTGACTTTCTGGAAGAAATTGTAGATACTTCGTAACAACACTGCAAAGAACTCTCGTCAATTCTAAATTTGTGCAAATATTCAATATCGTAAAAATCCAAAAACACCTTTACCACCTTAAAAAGACTTGTCCTATGCATTGCACATGGGTAACTTGACACACCACGGAAAATAAATACGGTATTAAAGGGGCTCCGTCCCCAAACTGTAAACAAATGTGTAAATGCAATTGTTTCAGGCAAGTTGGTGAAGGTGAAGGTGAAGGTGAAGGTGAAGGTGAAGGTGAAGGTGAAGGTGAAGGTGGTGAAGGTGAAGGTGAGGGTGAAGTTGCGTTTTTCAGCGCCAAGCGCTGGGATCGCAGAAATAGAGCAGACCTAATCGAGCCCGCGACCCCTGTCATGACGCTCAAGTGATGGGGTCCTACCGGGTATCGAACCCACTCCGCCTGACTGTTCTGGCTGCAAAGTCAGAGGATTACACCACTGCACCACAACACCTTCAGTTTCCAATTTCCATTTTCCATTGTCCATTTTCCATTAAGTTTCCATTGTCTTCTTTGGTTTATTTTGTGGATTCACACAAGCAACCAAAAGGTGAGCTTTAAAAATTCTCTTATATCCGAGCAATCGTGAAAGATATGACTGTTTCTGATATCTGATAAATCTGATATCGAATCTCCAATTTCACCCATTTTGTTAAAAGACCTGCTTGCCCAAAGTTAGCCCGACATGCAAAGTGAAACGAACCTTAGTAATTATCAGTAAAAATCGTTTATGTGTATTTTTCGTAGCCGTATATTTAATTCTAGTTTAGTTACATGTTCTCTATGTTAATGGCTGCGGAGTTGTCACGGTCTCTTGCACTCCGTGGTATCGTCCTCGTAGTTTAGTAAAGTAGCTTGTACGTAGTGTCTTAAGTAGTTTCGTTCTTGTAAAATTTTATATTGAATATAAAAAAAAAAAAAAAAAAAAAAAAATATGACTGTTTGGTTTGTTCCTCTGTGATGTACAGAGATTTGTCTTCAAAATAATGCTATCCTTTTTGAAAATACAGATCATGGTTTCGATCGAAATTTGGACCCTAAAAAGTCTGTCTCAAATTATAAGTTGCGTGAGATTTGCGAAAACGCATAATTACTCATGCAAAACACTGCAGTTGTTAATCGCGGGCATTTTCACGTGACATCTTGTTTTAAACACAACATAGACAAACAAGGAACCTTCCAGGCAAAACCCTTCTACTGAGGCCCCGTTCACACTGCTCCGTTTTGTAAAAAAAAGAGCAAAACCTCCGTTTTTGTGAAAGTGTTGATACAAAAATAGAGATTTTCGAAAGCGCTGTCAAAAATGAATATCCACAAAAACGGAGGGATTTGGAAACGCACTTGATCAATACGAACGCCCAAAAACGGAAGTTTTTGAAAACGCTCCAATATTCAACAATGAGTTTCACAAAACCGGAACAACGTGAAGGCACACAAACGGACATCTTTGGCTCCATATTTGTGATCATGTGGATCACTGTGAACGGATAAAAACGAATGCTTCCCCCCCCGTTTTTGTAAAAGAAAAAACGAAGCAATGTGAAAAGGTAGCTTCGATGCATCAAAAACGGATCATTACAAAAACGGAGCAGTGTGAGCGAGGCCTCAGTAAATTAGCGGGTCTCCTCCTTGAAAGGCATAACTTCGCTTAAATTATTTCAAATTTACTCCAGGGCTTTTCAACTACACTCCACAGAAAGAAATCCGTTGTGTAAGCTTTCATATGATAAAATCTAGCTTCAGACATGACAGTCACGCCTTATCCGTGCATTAAGATAAACATGACCGGACAAACTAAGTCCATTTGAAATATATCCATCAAGGCAAAATGATAACCAAAAAACCTCGTTGTACTTTGACATGACTCGGTCATGCCATTGCAAGACCCGCCTTCAAAGTAGCACGAAGAATAAAAAAATATATATCTACTGGGTGATTAAAAGCAAACAGTCCCCATTTGACAGGCCAATCCTCCCTGGATATCAAGGTAGTACTATTGGTAAGGCAAGTATATCATTCAATAGTAAACATGCTCAAACATATCTTAAAATTTACGCTACTGAAATCGGTCACTCCACTCTGAAATTATGAGTTCTCTTCTCAAGAAAGCCTCTTCAAGAAACCTTCAAAACAAGCCAAAAATCAAGACCCAATTTCCTTCCTTACAGCAATGAATTTCACAGGCTTTTACCTTGTAGCATTCTGTTTTTTGAATGCACGTATCATCCCCTTGGAAGGATGGATGTGTCATCTCTTGGAGCACAACACCATTCCACGCAATTTATCCTCCCTAGAGGATAGCACGTGCTAAAACGTGTAGAAGTCATTGTTGTAAGGCAGAAATATTAGGAAAATTTGGTCGTGATGTTAGGCATGTTTTGAAGTTTTCTCTTAGGGGCTCTCTCAAGAAAGTTCTTCATAATTTCAGTACGGAGGAGTAACCGATTTCAGTCAAGTAGAATCTGAAATGAATTTGAACATGTCCAGCATTTGATGATATATAATTGCCAATATTATGGTCTAGATATCCGGAGAGTAGTGGCCTTTCAAACTGAGATTGTTTCTTTCCTTGCTCACTCGGTAGTGCCTGCAGCTCAATATCAATGTCATCACATGCAAACATAGAAATTGGGCTATTTCTAAAAGGTGGAATGTGGAATGATGGAATGGAATGGATTCATCGGCAGTGGCTGCATTCCATCATTCCACATTCCACCTTTTAGAAATAGCCATAGAAATTATCCCATCATAACAATCATTTTACAAAAATATCAAAATCGAGAACCCTTGGTATGTTAGCTATGTTAACAACAAGGTTAGAATTTCCCATAGCCGCTCTAAGTAATGTTAGAAAAGGGTGCAGCTATAACCTTAAATATCCTACTTTTAAGCTAGAAGTAAGTACAATTTTAATGGTGCTATCCTAGCCTATAAATTCCCCACAAAAGATGAGAATCGAAATTTGTGGCCATCTACAGCGAGGGCAAATTTTATAAAACAAAGGATACAGGTCTGACTAAGACAATGCGATTTGGCAGCATCAACAATAGATTTCGCATCTTCTGTGCAGCCAACCATGACATTTGCACTCTCTGTTTACTCTGATCTGATTGAGTGCACTGAGAGGTGCGAAATCTATTCTTCAGAAAGGCAAATCGCTTTGTCTTTGCGGAAACCTGAATATTTCGTTTTACAAAATTCGTACTTGCTGCCATCTACCAATCAAAATTATTCACATTCGATGTCACGCGAGATTTAAGATATCGCAAAATTACTCATTCAAAACACTTTCATAGTTGTTATTAGCAGGAATTTCCAAATGACATCTAAATTGAGACAGACTATAGTCCGTCCTTGAAGTTGATAAAATACCTCTCAAATAATCTAGATACAAAATAATAAACACCGCTACCAAACGTATTCTGACGCACCTTTGCCGATAAAAGTAACTGTGCCTTCTCTATGGTACTAATTACTCCTTCAGCACCAAGCATATTCCAAACACGCTTTCCTTGTGCCCAATCAACTGCAAAGGGCACTGGCTCAATCAACTAAGAGCGACTCTCTATTTGACCCAGAAAATGAAGACAACAGCCAAAGCATCTAATGGCTCTTTGATAAACATTTGAAATCCTAGAAAGCTGATTGTTAAACCTTGCTTATGCTAAGCTGTTACAAGCATCAATAGATTAAGAATTTGCAGTTAAAGCAAAATATCCTGATCATAAGTACTTTCTAATTCATTCATTCATCCATTATTCTATTTAAAGTAAGCTTCAAAGAGGGCCAGGTCTATAACGCGGACCTTGCGGACCACGCGGACCACGCAGACCACGCGGAGCACGCGGACTTCCCGGACCTCCATGGCAATGGTTTGCGGTCTGCGCTTTAGATTTTCAAATAGGCCAAAACCTAAACCGCGGACCTCATGTCCGTGGATTTGAAAGTCCATGTTTCTGGTTTTACCATAAAGCAAAATCTAAACCGCAGACTTGCAGTCCGCAAATATAAAATTTCTGCGTTTTTGGTTTTCCAACAGAGCAAAAACAATTCCGAGGACTTCATGTCCACGGATTTGAAAGTCCGTGTTTTGGGTTTATAACAAAGCAAAACCTAACAAACCACGGGCTTAAAGTCCGCGGATATGAAATGCCTGCGTTGTTGGTTTTAAACCTATTCTACAAAACTCAGAGTTTAAAACACGTTGATCCTTATCCTTTGAAACACTTAAAGTCCGCGTGGTCCGCGAGGTCCGCGTTATAGACCTGGCCCTTCAAAGCGTTCTGGCTATTTCCATCTAATTTAGAACCAATATGCATGCAGCATCCAGACAAGGAACCCCTAGTTTAACGTCCCTTCTAAAGGACTGCGAAGTGAGTTGCTTGGTCAGGCGTCTGGAAGGTCATCCATCCGGCATTTGACCTCACGCAATCAAGCTTAACTTCAGCTAACAGAAACCATATAAGCCGCTTGGCCATCCACCAAAATGCACAGGGTTGATTGCTCTCTTTGCAAAATCAAAAGAGATCTTATCTTGAAAGCTGTGTGACCCAGAAAAGTATCCACATCACGATCGAGAAGCATTGAGCTGATTAGTAATTCTGAGACTCTCACCCGTTTATACGATGCCGGTGAAATTTGAAACGTCATATCGCAATGTTGTCTTGATTTTCCACTTTCAAGATGTCAGTAGTATTTACAAATCCTGCCGGCAGAACTTTGTGTCTGTTAGCAAAACTTTTGAGGCAGGATTGCATGCCAGTATTGCATTCTGCAGGCTGACTTTTATGTCGGTTTCGTTTTCGATCAGTGGCTGTATCGCAAAATAGCGGGGGAAATCAGTCCAATTTGTGTGTGTGTGTGTGTGTGTGTGTGTTAATGTGTGTTAATGTGTGTTAAATCATGCACCCTAGTTTGAGCGATGATGGAGATAATACTTAAAATAAATAAATAAATAAATACTTAAAATCAGACAAGTAAATCTCAAAACTGAAGGAAAACCTGACTATGAATTCTTCCGATTTCTGCAAATGTATCGATACGAGTTATTGTCTTATCACCTAAAAAGCTCTTCAGCTGTTATTAGGGTATTCTCATAACACATTTACTCAAATAATTAATGTAGACGGCATGACGTCACAATAGCAATGATAACGCGACGCTGTTATTTGCAGAAAGTTTCTTTCAGGAAAAACGCAGCTTTAAAATGAACTTCAATCCAATGAGTGTGAAGAATATCATATATGAGACCAGACAAGTAGATGTTGTAAAAAGATAACAGTTTCATTTAAACCGTGTTCAATTCTTAAAGACACATTCAGTATCACAGTTGTTTCGACAAATTCATGTTTTGATTAGGAAATTTGGAACAAGTTGCATAAAATCACTTTTGTATTCTACGTCGCGATGTCGAGTAGGGAGAGGACAGGCAGCAATTGAAAGCCAGACAAAAAACAATGAAATAATTGCATGAATAAGCTGAGCTTGAAAGAAACCATGAATTTATCCAAGGAAGCTGCGAGGAAATTGCTTTTGCTTTGCGTCAATAATTTTGTAAACAACGCCACAAACTCCCTTAGTAATTTGTTCGTTGCTTCTTTGAAATGAAGCTCCCTGTTCAACATTCGCCTATCTATCCGCCAACGTTTTGGAATGATTTAAACTGCTCTAAACGCTTTAAAATTGATTTATTTCGATAACTAAAAAAGACACTGCCAAAGTCTGAGTGCGACGATGATAAGTTGGCAAACATCCAGAATTTACATATATTTTTCTTTGTTTCGGATTAAAGAAATATCTCTGCTTATCAAGCTTAATGGTAACCACAGCATCACGCCACAATATTCACTGAAGGAAGTATCCTCATCACGATACTCATCGCTCATCACTTCACTCTGTCTGCATTCGCAAATAATTAGACAATGGACTGAAGAGGTTTAATAACGATGCAGAATCGGATCAAGGCAATTTATTCGTAAAGATATACAGTTGTCCTGGACACCCTAAGGCAAATGTTGATAAGACGATTTCATTTCGTAGAACAACAACAATCAGTCACAAAAATATGATGGCGAAAAAGCTGCACATCGTCAGCAAGCGTTATAGATAAAGGCAAAAGATTCGGTGTGACAACTAATTAATTTTCTTTACAGTTGAAATGACTGAGCGAGCTATACCGGGTGAGTCAGAAAAAATGTGGGGTCTTTGCCAAGTTTCTTGATGAGCTGAATTTGCAAATTTGTTTCTTTAAACTTCATTGCATAGAAGAAAGGCAGATATGAAATTTTTTGGTCGAAATCGGTCTTTCCATTCCGTAATTCCAAGCGATGTTAGCAAATCGTGTTTCGTAAGATTCTCAAAATACACCTTCAATTATATTCATGTTCATTCACGTGTCAACTTCCAAACCAAGGCAAGCATACAGTCTCCCTACCAACAAATTGAAACAGGGCATGCATTATTTTACGCGTACAAATTTTAAATCAAAATTATGATATCATAGAAACAGAAACACTGAAAATGGTCTATTGGTCCATACAGCACGAAGCGCCTGAGTATCTTACAGGGCTGTTCCAAAGGTTATCGAAACCAGCACCAGACAGCTTCATAATAAAAAATGTTTCTCGCATAGAGGAGCAAATCTTTGGAACGGTCTAGATAAAAGAAAGTAAGATAGTCAATACTTTCATCCATTTCAAATCATCACTACAAAATGCCGGATCTTGAGCATAGTCTTACTTTTTCTTTTATTTCAATACGTATTCATTATACAGCACCTAGATTTTGTATCAACATATTGTAATTTTATAGTTTTTCTTTACTTAACAGGGCAGTTTGTAAACCAATTACACACATACGTTGAACACTTACCCCGTATAACTATTATAAAATCAAATCAAATCAAATCAAATCAAACTCGGAAAACTAAAGCGCAGCAATCTTGAACAATCTCTCCAACTTGATGGATTGAATGGGTGGATGGCTTGGATGGTCTGATGGGTGGATGGGCGACGGATTTCAATTGCGTTCAATGCAATAAGGTGGCTGGCATCATGATAGCATTGCGGTCTGCGGTCACCATAGACAGTTGCATATGCGCGGTATGGAAAGTATGATGATAATATCTTATCTTTGCATTTGCATGGTCAATTAACTTAGTAAAATGGCAATAGAACAAACAATTTGTCAAGCAACTGTTACGATTTGCTTAGTTTCATGATTGTAGGTATGCAGAGGTTACTTACATGGAGGCCTTGTTGCTAGAGGCAAGTTGGCCCAGTTGTTGTTGACCACAATCATAAACATTTTGATAACGATTCTTCGGAGTACACCAAGCTCGTCAGCGCTCCCTGACTATTGTTATTTCTGGTTGTAGTTTACTTTTTATCCCTTGGGATCGGAGGAAGCAGAAAGTTCTTGTACTTGCGATACTTTTCACCAAAATAGCGATATTAGAAAATTGCAAATATATTAGGCAAGAAATGACTGATTTTAACAAATTGGATTTCTATAACTAATTCAATCATTCTTCTGTAAAATAACCTTCAACACACCCGATTTGACTTGTTCTTCACCTAGATATGGCTTGTTAAACACCCCATACTTTGACCCACTCGCATGTGATCCAGTCTGGAAAGATACCAGAGAAGATTAAGCACCACTTGTTGTTCCATTGTTTCAGGACCTATGGAGGACAAACTCGGCAAGTGGCATATTCCGCATTTAATCCCGTTCATTTGCAGTAAGGAACAGTGACATGAGAGCTATTATGATTTTGCAGCAAAAACATGACCTATTCCCTGCCCTTTTTGCAAACCAAACAACAAAGCTGGCAATAAGCTATATTCAATTTCAGCCAGCCATAGCAGCTCAAAGTCTACTTAATGTCTTGCTGTTATATTACTCCTTACTATGCTATCAACGTGTTACCTGTTATCTACCATATAAACCCCTATTCTGGTGCGTCTCCCTTCTCCAAACTATTTTAAAGTAGAGAAAAATAAATCAAATTCACATCTAAGGCTAAAATGTGGTGCTGGGAAATCAAGCATCATAGAACGACCTTTCATCTACACTCATACCTTCTCGCTTGACTTGATGCGCGCATTGATCTCTCACGGAAACTCTCGAACATCCCAAGATTAGATACAGTAAAAACCCGCACATAAGAACCTAAGATTTTGAACTCAGCCTGTTTAGGTTCTTATGCAATGAGGCACATCCAGTAATCAGGGTGTAGGTTCTTACTTCTTAACAAGAGGAAATATATGTGAATCTAAATCTTAGCCAAACTTATTTACAAACTCTTGACCCTATCTATTTCAATCCAAGCTTACCCAGTTTACCCCTGCAGGCCTTGCCTATCACAGTTCACGTAATGTTTTTGGAGTTCACAAAAGAGGTTGATTGGCAAACAGATAGCATTTATTTCCCAATGAATGAACAAAACGCTTTATTAAGAACCTTGTTAAGATATCAGCCTGAAATGGTTCTTATTCATTGGGTACAAAATATATTATTTCAGGCTGTAGGTTGTTAATAGATGAAGGTTTTCATGCGCGGGTTTTTACTGTATAACAAAGCTTAATGCCAAACATTATGTGAGCTAGCTTCTTTATGGAAACCCATACCTTAACGTAATTGAGAACAGAGTTCTCCTCGAAGCAACCATTTCATTCATTGAATCGACCAAGAGGCAAAATTGATACATGTATTGGAACTGCAGCACCCTGACCCCTCTTTATTTTCGTTGATTTTTGCTTGCTGTAACGTTGTTGTCTTTTGTTGTAGTGTTTGTAGATATCAAATATTATTGTTGAATCGCAAGTACCATTCGCAATGGGAGCAAGATAACTCTGAGTTCTCTACCGTTGCGAATGGAACACAGTAATGTAGATACGTTTTTTTGTTTCGATATTCTATGGTGATATATAAAATAAAAAACATCTATTTGTAAATACTGAATAGTCGAACTCCAAATATCACGTAACAAAATCAGCAGCTTCATTTCTAGAGCATATACATTTTGCAAAAGATGTGCCTTGGTTCCAGATTATTAGCATTCCTTGGTTACAACCAACTCATAGACTGTAAATGTCAGAGATAAAAGATGCCAACCTGTATTTGATTGTTGCGGAAATTGAGCACCTTCTCTCGTCCAATCTTACAAACACCAATTTATAACACTGAGTGGCAAACCTGTTTCAAATAAAAACTCAATCTTCTGCTAGAACGCTGCCATTTTAATTCTTCCTAATCATTAACAGTATCATCTGTTGCCTGGTTACAAACGTAATATTTCTGGAAAGAGCTGAACCAAAGAACAAAGCCCCCCGAGGTATTACAGAAGTTGGGTTTAAGAATGACAAAAAAGATAAAAATTCCTACCATAGAAATCTCGTGGTGCTTTCCAAACATTGACCGCATTAAGCGTGGACTGAAGTGTTTTTTGCTGTGGTCCATAATAACAAATGGAAACAATACGTCTTTATAGTGCGTGAATTGCGCCAAATGAAGTATAAATCAGTACCATCGCATGCAAATCGGCTAAAATACGGCTCAAAATGACTTAAAGATGATATGCATCTTAAAGAAAGGAATTAAATCAAAAGCATCGTAAATTACAAGTTTTAGGATTGGGATTTGTGGCAAGATCTAATCACAACATTTTCATTCACGCTGGTTTTGGATTATAAATGAGTTGGGATCCAAACCGTGGAAAGCACCATATGGCAAAAGTCTGTTCACTAATTTGAAACTGGGGTCAGATTCATCATTCATAGTTTGTTGGGAAATTCCTCATTATCATTAAGATACATGCTGAGGTTGATAACGACAGCAGCTGTCGGCTGAAGGAGGGCCTGGTCGTAGTAAAATCCGTGACGGTTGTGAAATGTGGACAACTCGTAGACAGAATCAAGATTGAGCTGGTCGAATCTTGGCCTGGTCGCAATTGCCACGGTCGAATGATATTTCTAAGGGCTGTGAAATGTGGGCAACTCATGTGGACAATTCATAAACAGAATGAAGATTGAGCTGCTCGAATCTTGGCCTGGTCGCAATTGGCACGGTCGAATGATATCTCTAAGGGCTGTGAAATGTGGACAACTCGTTGACAGAATGAAGATTGAGCTGGTCGAATCTTGGCCTGGTCGCAATTGGCACGGTCGAATGATATCTCTAAGGGCTGTGAAATGTGGACAACTCATGTGGACAATTAATAAACAGAATGAAGATTGAGCTACTCGAATCTTGGCCTGTTCGCAATTGGCACGGTCGAATAATATCTCTAAGGGCTGTGAAATGTGGACAACTCGTTGACAGAATCAAGATTGAGCTGGTCGAATCTTGGCCTGGTCGCAATTGGCACGGTCGAATGATATCTCTAAGGGCTGTGAAATGTGGACAACTCATGTGGACAATTCATAAACAGAATGAAGACAGAGCTAGTAATAATGGCCTGGTCGTAGCTGACATTGACGAGTGAAGCCTCCGAGGGTTGTGGAATATGAATAAATCATAGACAGAACGAAGACCCAGCCAGTCGAATCTTGGCCTGGTCCTTATTGAAATAGACGAGTTAGATCTCCGAGAGCTATGAAACGTGGGCAGTTCATAGATAAAGTGAAGATTGAGCCGGTCGAAATCGGCCAATGAGGTTGAAATTTCACGGGGCTAAGCAATACAGACAACACACAACGTGGCTGTTCTCTTTTCCACAACTGAATTTCACACATGAACTCAAGCTTGAATGATTTGATCATTCCTTGCAATGCTTTATCTTGCAAGCAATTTGAAAGATCTGAGTTGATTAAGAGGTAAGCGAATCTATTCAAAATTAGCGTGCCAGTTTGATACATTTTGCTTCTGCTAAAGGAGAAAGTCCGAAAGGGGATTACTTCACAGTAAATGGCAACTGATTCAAGGTTTTGGAAAAAGAAATGGTGAGATGATCAAATTGGTCCACAATGGTATTGATCGTTTCATCTACCAATATGGAGATATGAGCAGCCATGGACCTTATTTGATTGATTGATTGATTGATTGATTGATTGACTGATTGATAAATTGATCAATTAATAACGAAATAGCTACTAGGTTTACCAACTTTGCCAACTGCATAATTCATGGACTCCTTTGTTTATCGATGCTTGATTAAATGAATGATCAATCAATTGATACAAACATTTCTATTTTGATTGGTCCTTCAAATAGCTGGGTTAATTGATTAATTGACGGATTGATGGGTTGATTTCTAACAATTGATTTGCTAGGTTAATTGGCTGATTGATCATGTCAGTCGGAAGCAAATGCATTGATATTGAACTTAACAATTAACTTTATTTTAGCAGCAGAATGTCTTAATTAACGTGTTCATTCCCTTACGAATAACCCCCCCCCCCCCCGTTTCCCAACCCTGCATCTGCTTAATGTCCTTTTTTGAAATTACATGGTAGTTCCTTGGAACCAACTAAGAAATTGTGCCAGCCATAATATCTGGGTCTAAAGATTAGACTCTTCGTTTAACTTGCAGTTATTTAGTTGCAAGCTAGCCTAACTTGTAGCTTAATTTAGTGTTTGAAAGCTGTTTGTTTTATTCTTTGTTCCTTTTTTGCTTTTTTTTACACATTGTTCTGGTATTGTCCTCGTTTTTTGTTTCATGTAATGGCCCTGAGGTGGTTGTGTCAGTTCGCTCCCCTTAGTATCGTCCCTGTAGTGTCGTATAGTTGTGATTAGAAAATATAGCAGGAGGTAGCATTGTATTGTAAATTTTTATCTGCTGAATATAAAAGACAATTCTGATCAAGTTCTGGGTTATATGAAGTTCAGTGCTTACCAGACCACAAAGCTAAAGTGACTACAAAAAAGGCCAGTCAACAGATAGCACGTGGAAGGCATGCTGGTTGAGAAAGACCCTTTAAAGGGGCTCCGTCGCCAAAATGTAAACAAAACTATGATTTTTGCAGTTTTTTGAAAGGTGATATCACCCAGACGTTTACCTGTTTTGATGAAAATGAAAGCACCATTGTGGACATATATCATTGTACTTCACTAAGGAACAAACCAAACATTCATATCTTCTATGATTGCTCGGATACAAGTGGATTCTTAACGGTCTCTTTTTGGTGGCTTGGGTGAAGCCACCAAACAAACTGCAGAAAACAATGGATGAACAATGGATAATTGGTAACACGTGCGAGTTTACGGATTTTTTTATCGTTTGACGACGGAGCCCCTTTAACAAGGTGGAAAAAGTCCAAGTTTAACCAAGAGCTTTCAACGGAATTCAAAGATCCTCCCTAGCGTCAATGCTCCACACCCAACCTTGCTAATTCAATTCATATTAAAGTGCTTGGAATATGCAATGGTAAACAGGCTTCTCTATTAATAGGACAAAGGAAACACTCAGACACTGCATTGCTTTTTGGCTATTCATTGTTCACGGCGCCAGTGCGACATCGATTCGAATGGGATATCTTTAGATTTTTTGTTCTTGCAAATGCAAGCTTTCAACCTTCTTTAAAATAGCTACCTTGACAACGCTCGTAGTTGCACTGCCACTTCAATCTCAAAGTTTCTCTTCTCTCGTTGCATGTAGTAAAATTAAACAAAGATAAATCTAAATAAAGTAAAATATCTTTAAATAATATCTCCAAACTAAGGAAAAAGCAGTATCATAGTTAACATCATTGCAACTAAGACCTTTGATGAAAAAATGAAAATGTGAACGAACGAAGAAAACATGAAGAAAATTCTATTCCCGATTGACAATTGTCAATTCCCAATAAATGAAGATTTCACGAAAGTGCACAGAAAAATCATACAGGGTGAGCTACCGGGTGCGCCAAAATAAACTATGCATTTTTGGCAGGCCACGATAAATCGTACACTGGACCGATTTTGAAGATTTATGACTTAATCTATAGCAGAAAGCCTGAATTGGATTCTAGGAGTTTTTACAAATTTTTCCGTTTTCACTTTTTAGAGCTACAAGCGAGTTTCTTAAAATTTTCGTTTTCGAAAACACTGAAAACCATCAAAAAACGTTGATCAAATTTTCTAAAGAATCAACATGAATGGACAAAGGGAAAACATTTTCAGCGTGATTTGGAGATTTGGAAATTGATTATTGTAAACTTCTGCACGAGCGTTATTTCAACGATTGGCCTGTTGCGAAATTCTGTTGTAGTTACAATAAAGTACCGCCCCAAAAGCAGTCACAAAATAAAAAATGTAACAAGACTCCATGCTTGCTGGCCCCATGACGCTTTCTCGCTTGTCTTTTTAACCCCCTTGACACAGGAACACAACCTGCACCAAAGCATAAATTCAATAACATTACAAAAGAAAAGACATTCCTTTATATCCTTAAAATATCATTACATTTCTCCCAATATAGTACGAACTCTCATAAAGCAGCTTACAATTAGTCGATTTCTAAATCCCAAATCACCACGAAAAAGTTTTCTCTTTGTCCATTCATATCGATTCTTTAGAAAGCTTGATCGATGTTTTTTTATCGTTTTCAGTGTTTTCGAAAACGAAAATTTTAAGAAACTCGCTTGTAGCTCTAAAAACTGAAAACAGAAAAATTTGCAAAAATTCCTAGAATCTAATTCAGGCTTTCTGCTAACTATTAAGTCATAAATCTTCAAAATCGGTCCTGTTTACGATTTATCGTGGCCTGCCAAACGTGCATAGTTTATTTTGGCGCACCCGGTAGAAAAAAGTTCCCACTTTTGAAAATTCATACAGGGTGACTAAGAAAAATGTGCCCCTTTTACCTGAAGATTGTGACAAAACGGCAAAAGCTTCCCACCAAACTTTTATATGATGTTGCTCTTCAGATGTTCAAACAAGTTTGCTACCATCCCCGTAAAAATCCGTTGAAAAATGGTGGAGTTATGACCTTCAGAAGACCATATTTGCCTGATGACTGAAACCAGCGGTCAGCCATTTTGTCTTACTATCTTGCAGCGATAAATAGCTTCGCGTGAGGTAAGAAATAGTATCTGTGAGATCAGAAATCGTTGAACTCTCTGATGATTATCGGAATTTTCACGAGAGCTATGATATAGGCTCCTGTTTCATTTTCATCAATGGCAAATTTGGTCTTCTGAAGGTCATATCTCCATCATTCTCAACGGATTTTTATAGGGATGGTAGTAAACTTTAATTGAATATCTGAAGAGGAACATCATGCCAAAGTTTGGCGAGAATCTTTTGCCGTTTTGTCGCAATCTTTAGGCAAACGGGTCAATCGGAATGAATCAATATCTCCTTGATAGCCCTGAGGTTGAAGTATTTGTGAAATTTTCTCGCGATTTTATGAACACTGAAAATATAGGTCAATTCGCCAAATCTTAGCCGTACTGTAACGATTTTCTTGGATCAGAGCGGCTCTTTTCATGTCATTGGATGAAGCACCAGGTGGTGGTTTTCCCGCAAGCATCCTTCAAGCTATGATTTGCAAACATATCTGAACTTTGTTTTTAGTTTTGTCGTGACTTAAAGACTTGCTTTAGACTCTGCACAATGTCTGGTCTCCTAGCACTGGCCAGACACCAAGAAACTTTCCGCGAGAGTTTGATTTGGCAATGTCTGCTTTGCAAAATTTGAATCAACAATGTTTGATTCCATAATGTTTGATTTAGCAACGCTTCCTTTGGTAATGTTTGATTCAATACTGTTTGATTTGGCAATTCTTAATTTGGCAATTTTTGATCTAGTAATGTGTGATTTGGCAAGTTTTGATTCAACAATGTTTGATTCGGCAATGTTGAAATAATGTTTGCTTCGGCCATGCTTGCTGCGGCAATGTTTTCTTCGGCAATGTTTGATTCAGCAACGCTTGCTTTGGCAAGTTTTGATTCCACAATGTTTGATTCCATAATATTTGTTTCGGCGATGTTTGATTCCATAAAGTTTGAATTGACAATGTTTGATTCCATAATGCTTGATTTGGCTATGCTTGATTAGGCAATGTTTGATTCCATAATGCTTGATTCGGCAATGTTTGTTTCCCTAATGTTTGATTTGGCAATGCTTGATTCCATAATGTTTGATTCTATTATGCTTGATTTAGCAACGTTTCCTTTGGTAATGTTTGATTCAATACTGTTTGATTTGGCAATTCTTAAATTGGCAATTTTTATTTAGTAATGTGTGATTTGTTTGATTCGACAATGCTTGATTCGGCAATGTTGAAATAATGTTTGCTTCGGCCATGTTTGCTTCGGTCATGCTTGCTTCGGCAATGTTTGATTCAGCAACGCTTGCTTTGGCAAGTCTTGATTCCACAATGTTTGATTCTATAATGTTTGATTCAGAGATGTTTGATTCCATAATGTTTGATTTGTCAATGTTTGATTCCATTATGCCTGATTTGCCAATGTTTGATTCAAAATGTTTGATTCCATTATGCTTGGTTTGGCAATGTTTGATTTGGCAATGTTTGATTTGGCAATGTTTGATTTGGCAATGTTTGATTTGGCAATGATTGATTTGGTAATGTTTCATTTCATAATGTTTGATTCCATAATGTCTGATTCCATTATGCTTGATTTGGCAACGTTTTATTCCATAATGTTTGATTCCATAATTTTTGATTTGGCAATGTTTGATTTGGCAATGTTTGATTTGGCGATGTTTGATTCCATAATTTTTGATTCCAAATTGTTTGATTTGGCAATGTTTGATTTTACAATGTTTGATTTGGCAATGTTTGATTTGGCAATGATTGATTCGGCAATGTTTCATTTCATAATGTTTGATTCCATAATGTCTGATTCCATTATGCTTGATTTGGCAACGTTTTATTCCATAATGTTTGATTCCATAATTTTTGATTTGGCAATGTTTGATTTGGCAATGTTTGATTCCATAATTTTTGATTCCAAATTGTTTGATTTGGCAATGTTTGATTTTACAATGTTTGATTTGGCAATGTTTGATTTGGCAATGTTTGATTCCATAATTTTTGATTCCAAATTGTTTGATTTGGCAATGTTTGATTTTACAATGTTTGATTTTACAATGTTTGATTTGGCAATGTTTGATTTGGCAATGTTTGATTTGGCAATGTTTGATTTTACAATGTTTGATTTTACAATGTTTGATTTTACAATGTTTGATTTTACAATGCTTGATTTTACAATGTTTGATTTGGCAATGTTTGATTTGGCAATGTTTGATTTTACAATGTTTGATATTACAATGTTTGATTTTACAATGTTTGATTTGGCAATGTTTGATTTGGCAATGTTTGATTTGGCAATGTTTGATTTTACAATGTTTGATTTTACAATGTTTGATTTGGCAATGTTTGATTTGGCAATGATTGATTTTACAATGTTTGATTTTACAATGTTTGATTTGGCAATGTTTGATTTGTCAATGTTTGATTCCATAATTTTTTATTCCAAATTGTTTGATTTGGCAATGTTTGATTTTACAATGTTTGATTTTACAATGTTTGATTTTACAATGTTTGATTTGGCAATGATTGATTCGGCAATGATTGATTCGGTAATGTTTCATTTCATAATGTTTGATTCCATAATGTCTGATTCCATTATGCTTGATTTGGCAATGTTTGATTCCATAATGTTTGATTCCATAATTTTTGATTTGGCAATGTTTGATTTGGCAATGTCTGATTCCATAATATTCGATTCCATTATGCTTGATTTGGCAATGCTTGATTTGGCAATGCTTGATTCCATAATGTTTGATTTGGCAATGTTTGATTCCATAATTTTTGATTTGGCAATGTCTGATTCCATAATGTTCGATTCCATTATGCTTGATTCGGCAATGTTTCATTTCATAATGTTTGATTTGGCAATGTTCGATTCGGCAATGCTTGATTACATAATGTTTGATTTGGCAATGATTGATTTGGCAATGATTGATTGGGCAATGTTTGACTGCATGATACTTGTTGATTTCGCAGTTTTTGATTCGGCAATGTTTGATTTCATACTGATTCAACAACGTTTGATTCCCTAATGTTCGATCCGGCAGTTTTTAATTCGACAATCTTTGATATGAGAATATTTTCTTTGGCAATATTTCATTTGATAACATTTGACCTCACCATGTTTGACCAGAAAATGCACGATGAGTCTTTAACAAAAAAAATGTGCCATACAACACTTTTGATTTCGTAGAAAATCATTCCATAGCTCTTGCAAGCCAATCAGATTCGCAAGAAGTACATAGATTTGCATTGTCAATCTCGAAAGAATGCTGAGTTGTTTCACACCTGCTTGCAGACGCTTCCCAGATTTTTGCACATTTGCCAATCGATAATCGACTGACCAGTTTTTCTAGTGTTTGTGGTCGAGTAGTCTTGCAAACTTTATAATTTCATTGCAGACAATCTAGCCAAGCTTTTGCCTTTAAATTTGGCATGTGTCTTTCTTTAGATTAGCGGATTGGACAACGAAGTGCTTCGGAAACCTTTAAAATATTTCGAAATGAGCTTTCTCCAAAGCTGCGAAAACAAACAAGTTTGTTTAATGTGGCTTTCGATTGCCACAAATATGGGCAATACCTTTCACAGAATTTTGATAGATCGATTCATTCCAGAGCAATTCAGAAGTTTATTCCTTCCTTCCTCCTAAAGGACCCATTGTCAACCATGATCCTTGTGCACCGAATGAAAAGCAAGACAAAGAGAATTTAGGCCAAAAACGACTTTTAGATAACACGAAAGTCGAGTTTGGCGCCAGGAAGGATCATAGTCAGCAATGGATCTTTAAAGTCTTTTCGTCTTTTCCATTTTTTCCCTCTCCAGGATAACAAACAGGACTACATTTAGACATAATACGAAGCAAACTTCCCTGATTTGCACTTGCAAAACGCCTGCCTCATTCAATCAGTTCAAACATTTAGTGCACAATAACTATACAAAGAACTTGCTGGCAAATTTCCCAAAAGCTCATATTCACTATTAATGAATTGTGATCAAACTAGTTGGTTGTGTCTTTAGAAGCGAGAAACAGAATCAATCCAAGGAATCATTTCTCTCGCTGCTGATCTCAACAGCTTCCGAATGGCGATTAGAATTCTACTTTTGAAAAGTCCCAAAATGAAGAGGTTAAAGGTTAATACTGTCTATAAAGTTTTCCATGTTTGTATATAGCAAATATGCTATGCGACTTAGTAAATAACAACGCTTTGGCATTTGCTGAGATGTAAAGTTCTTATGATCAACCAACAGACTTTTTTGGCTGCATGGCAATGGCAAAAGAGTCTAGAAACACCGAACTTTTTCTTGCAACTTCTTTTCTCAGGGGTACCTATGTACGTTGTTGGCAATGGACCGTGCCACTTGTGATATGAGAACGAGAGGTTCGACTTCGTCAAACAAACTTTCTTATCTAAGATGACACGTTAAAGGAGTTAAAGGAGGAAGGAAAAATTAGACCTCTGAGGTTGAAATTAACAAATGAGCAGAAGAAGAAAGAAATTTTTAAGAACCTTGATAAGCTAAGGCAGATCACATCAGAAGAAGTCAAATATAAAATTGATCATGACCTGACAAAAACACAGCGGCTAGAGAGAAAAGAGCTTGTAAACAAGGCTAAGAGCCTTAAGGATGATGATGTGTCAAAAAAGTTCAACTTTCTGGTCAGGGGGCCACCATGGGGGATGATGTGAGGAAACGTTTTTATAGTAACAGAGTCAATAATTACTGGAACTGTTTGCCGGAAGAGATAGCAAATGCACCAAGCATAAACAGCTTCAAGAACCAAATAGACAACTATTATAAAGACGAAATATTCAGCACAGACCCTAGCGTATTTCTACAAGTATAAGTCAACAACACATAAATTATTAATATTATATCGTGATGACAGGGTCTGCTCGGGTAAAAGTGATAGGCTTGCCGGTTGGGTTTTGACTAAGTTATTTCATCGTTTCTACATAATTGCCCCACATCCTTCCCTTTTGCCCTTGTGGTCCCTGTAGGAGTTTGCTACAGGCTGTAAGCCTAATGCAAAAATCGTATAAGTATAAGTATAAGTATAAGTTAACATCGCAAATATTATGTATAAATTATAAGAATCGAAAAATCGTTCGAGAACTACAGGCTTCAAACGTCTAGACACTTTCTTACTCATCTGGTACAGATTTTTAGACTTGTGGTTCTGCCGATCGTATGTCTAAAAGTTTTACAATAAGCATATCACAAATCCCAGATCATCTCCACTCTTTAGATGCAATCTTAATCATAGATCATCTTGAGCAACCAAGAAATTAACTGATAGCAACTGGAAACCATCTATTAAAATATGTCATTTGCAGCAAGATATGGAAAGGAGCTTTCTGCATAGAAGGCCACTTTAAATCGAACAGCATATTACAATAGTTGCCTATTGTAATGAACGATGCAGTTCTAGGTGTTTTAACTCATGAGTTTTTGTAACGATCAATTCTTAATATCTCATGCAAGTCCAGCGCTTAGATAAGGGACACCAACGAAGGATAAGTGAAAATCGCGAAAATTTCTCAGCAATAGGATACTGCATTTGAAAGTGGTTCGGCTGACTCGAGCGAAACGAGCTAAAAGTTAAGCCAGGAGCTTGCCACTTGGAAAATTTTTGTGACCACGCCCTTTAGGCCATTGGAAAGCGCCCGTATTCCTTGAATGGTCACCGTTTGATGGGAAGAGCTGGTCACCAAAAGGCCAACTGCTGGCAATCAGACAGATACTGAGAATGGAAAAGCCTTCTTCATAATCAGTTCACAAGTTTCTGCAAAGTGCAATCGTTTTTCATAAGTCTGGTCTGATTCTGCCTTGCATTGGTTGTGAGGGCTGGCTTTGTCGCTCTGATTTTCCTTCAGGAAAGTCTTTGGCAAAAAAATCTTAGTAAGCTGAAGTTTAATTGAACACTTTATTCCTTGATCATTCAGCTGTAAGACTGCGGATCTAACTACTGGGAAAGGCAAAATGATAAACCATATTTGCCCATAATTGCAAATAAAAGGGTGGGCAGCCCATCCTGCTCCACGCTCCCTGAGCTATGGATCCTATTGCTACACTATCTATCCTTGTTAGTTAAAGCATAGTAGATTAAACTTTCCATAGGAAAATGAAGGGGAAGGGGGAGAGCTGTACCTTTTGTGGAATGTTATGATAGTTTTCTTGGGAATGCATAAGCACTTTTTTAATGTATCTCGTGAATACACTGTGACCACCCATCAGGTAGAAAACAACCAGAGACCTTGTTGTCCAAAATATGAACCCAAGCAGAATCAATCAACTTATGAAACAATCAACCAATCAATCAATCAATCAATCAATGAATCAATCAATCAATCAATCAATCAATTAATTCTTGCTCAATTATTCACAGAATCAATTGCCTAACTCCCTATCTGACTCCCTCCCTATGCAAACGATCACATGCATATGATACACTACAATTAAAAATGAGTGAGTTTTGATTTGAGCCATGCAAAGATTCACAATTAGAATCATGCACACAAGCTTAGCATAGAATATACCAAAACACAGACTCAAATAATAAATGAATCCAAAAATCAGTTGAGCAATAAATAGTAAGCCTTTTTACCAAGTAGAAAACAATATTCAAATGGTCAATTCTTCCAAGAAAATCAAATTCAATCTCAACTCTTTTAGATGTCAAACTGTGAAAATTTACCAGAGATACTTATTCATCATTTAAGGCATTTAAATACATCTGAGAACCAGTGCCACCAGCGCCAAATAATAATGATATATTTACTGGCTTAAACAGGTTGCCATGTGCTGTCCTGATTAATCTTTCAGTTTTCTAAATGATGCAAATGAAACTTATCACTAGCTCAAACCACCCAACAAGCTTCAATACATAAAATGATAACAGAAAATTTATCTTTCAGACACAGTTGGCAAACTAATTCAATTTACAAATCAACACTACACAAACATCAGTAACAGAGAATCTCATCCTGTCAGTGGTTCATTTAATTACACTAGCAACAGGAATGATCTCATATCACGGTTTGCAGAACTACTAACAATTTTCATGACACTTTTCCTTTCAGGGGGCACATGTACTGGCATATGTTTGGAACACAAAAGGAGGGGTACTTTGAGGGGATCCCAATACCGCATGATACCGCACAAAAAGTCACCAAATACCGTAATACCGCATCCAAAAATAGCAATAAACCACAAACTGTTGAAACTAATAAGCAATGCTGTTAACACAGTATACGGGTTTATAGCAATTTGATTCCAACTCAAATGCACCATGCTCCATCCAAATCTATTAGATCGTAGTAAGATGTATTAAAGGGCAAAAGAACGGTGGAAAAATAAATCCAGTGATGTGCTTGCAGTAAAACTGCATTGACGATAGAAATTACAAAATATATTCTTACATCTTTGTTGTCCCATAAAATACTTACATAACATTTGTTTTGATTCTGCTGATCAAGGTATCTCTATACTACAATAAGTATGAGGGAAGCGGAGGCACGTTTCAGAAATTTTTGAAAATTTCTTCACTGGAAACTTCTGGTCGTGGATTTGGATTCAGCACCAAAAGTTTGGTCTAATTGCAAATTTTCATATTTCAAGAGTTTTTAATTTTAATTTTATGATTCATAATAAATTTGAGACTTTATAAGGGATTTAGTCGCGAAAAATGTTTGGGGCGTAACATTACACCCTCAAGTCATTTTCACTGTCAGATCCCTTTTAAATTTTCAAACTTCAAACTAAATACTCAGATGTGCAAAACCCTTCAAAGGCCAGATGCACCCAAAAGCTAAGAAACAAATTAACTTTATTTGCAAAAACTGGAAATTTTATGTGCAGTTAAGAAATGTAGTTCTGGCAGGTTTTAATCAGAGCAGTAAGAGCCTAATGCGCTATCCTTCTTGACAGAAAGCCTACCTTATAATAAGGATGAGATAATATACCTCCAAACAATATGATGTGTCCCTGATGAGTCAAGGAAGTTTTCAATTTGAAACCCTTAAGCAGTAAACAAATCAAATTAAGAAATTAATTATTTAGTTGGTAATGGTTGAACATGTGTTATATATTAGTTTTTAATACAAAACCAAAGTCTGTTGGAGGTTCTTGTGGTTTCAAATGAAGGGTGTGATTTATTTTGTTTTCACAAAAACTATTGCATAGCTGCACGGCTATGTAATTTCACAAACAACAAGCTTGAAAACAAAGCATGATAAAAAGTAAACAAAGACCCACACAGTCGACCTGCAAGGTGTTTCCACATGACAATGTCATACACTTTGTTAACTTTTTAAGGAATCATATAAATATACTCAAATGTAAGAGGAAGGGTGATGAAACTTCGAATGTCACACATCTACTGTTTAAATAACAAAAAATTCCTCCACAGACCTCACTGATAAAAAATATTTGTTTCATCGCACCTGAAACAATCAAAGCAGTTTTATCCCGGACGGAAAGGTTGTCACATAACTGATATTCAGCACTGAATTATGTCTTTGCAGACAAAAATCATTCTAAAACTGGGCTGCAAGTTTTATGATTTAAAACTGCAAAACAATTTTCTGGCTGGGCAAGAAATTTACCCACAGCCTCATTCAATTCCAGCCTACATACCTAATTACAGCAACATGTCTGTCTCATGCGGGAAATCTTGAATATCGGTATATTATTTCTAAATTGTTGATGTTATACTCACGGGAAAATTGTCTATGTTATGCTTTTTGGCTGAAGACTTGAATAATATCAAGTAAAAGCAAAACACACGATATTCATTTCATAATATAAGACCTAGTTTCAATCCAGTATTCAAATGAGCTTACGTGAATAAATGTTGAAATATGACGTGAACAGATTTCCAATTGGTCCTTAGCAAAAAACTAACTCTTTAGAATAAGAACGAAGCACTGTATCGAAGGGCATCGAATCAAATTGAATACATACATCAAGTGCGCTTGTGATCTTTTGAGCATGACCTGATTCGGCCTGATTCATTAATTCAATCACACAGACGGTAATAAATAGACATACCTGTGGCTGTATACCGAGAGCAACAACCTGAACAGGGGCAAGTGAAGTTGAAACCAACAATTGGCGTATACCTAAATGTTTACTCACTGATTCTGACTTAGATGTGACCGTGCTGGACATGCTGTGCATTTTCATGAGTGTGGAGGATTTGCCTGATTTGCCTCCTGAGCCAGACCCAGATTTGCTTCGCTTTTTGAGCATTCTGCCCCATTTCTACGAAAGAATTTTATAAGTTCAGAACATAGCAGCATGATCACTCGATTTAAATGAGGGTTTGGCGGATAATTCCAGGTTTTTACAAACAGATGCTATTATAACAGCCAAAGTGATTTGCTTTCAGGTTTTGTTTGGGTATTTGCTACGCTTCAACCTACCTGTGAAGATGAGTGATTATGAGAATTCTGTCGGTTTGTTTGCACATTATTGTTGAGTATTTCTTGGTTAAAGTCTGCTGTAGCTTTGTCTTTGGCCATTTCATCCATATATCGCTATATTGCATTCCAAAATTTCCACTATAAATTTGGCGATCGATAAATCTTTATGAAAACCTTGAGCTGTGTGAAACCATTTTGTGCTGATTTCAAATCATTGTTTTCATTTAGGACGTCAAGGGGTCTGGGACTAGTCAGCCTGCTGTTTTCATTCAAATAGAAAGATTCCATTCGAAGATAACAAAATACTCAATGGGAGTTCGACCACAAAACTTTGCAGATTAAAAGTTCCGAAATAACTATTTTTCAGAAAATAACCCACTGCCATGAATAAAGAGTCATACAAGGAGACTGTTTTCACAATGCGCTCACGTGAAAATGGACTGTGAAAGATTTGACTTAACGTTGAATTCTCAGGAAAATGCGTTCTGAGAGAGAGTCTGGTACCCAGGATATTGCGTTTTAAACCCGGGTTTTAGACCTATCTTTGCAAAAAGTGGGGGGGGGGCTATATCCCCCCTATCCCAATGGCTGCACGGTCGTGATTTTGTGACTTCGTCAGCATTGGTTCCATGTTTTTGAGAAGCTTGGTGTAAAATTCTGACCTATTTCTTTTTTTGAAATCGGTGTTGCGGAGCAGTCCTGGGGGGGGGGAGGATACTCGTATATTTCTCCTTACGGGGAAGTGTCGCTGAACAAGGTATCATTTTTCAGGGTTCCTACTCCAGGACCAGGACAGGGTATCATGTCTGTATGGTCAGCTCCATAACAGGGTACATATTTTTCACAATTAACTCCGTAACGTCGTTGTAGGCCATTTGCACTCCGCGAATGTGATTTAAATCGTTTGGCAACACTTCCGCATTTTCTGATAGATTTCTTACAAATTTCCACGGTTTCGTTTAAGAAAATTTTGCTCCGCGACAGGATTTCATCATTTGCGGAAGATTGACTCCGGTACAGGGTGCTTTACATATTTTCCAGCGGTACCTCACCGCATTTTCGTAGACCAAGTACCCCACCACCCGGGGGTGCAATGGCGTAACCGTCTTTGCAGCCAACGTCGTCTCCAGGGCCTCCTGTCATATTTCGTCCTAATATGACAAAAGGTCCTGGGGATGAGGCTGCTTGGCAGCAAGAACATAGTCTTCTAATATAACTGTAGATTGAAACGGTCAATAGACCATAAAAATGTATAAAAATAATACTCGATCCAGGCTCTTTCGTAGAATAGCTAAAAGGTCTATTGCAACAACTCCTTATCGTAAGCATCATCAGCCATGCTGCAATTTGATTGGCTAAGACCGAGATTTTTGCTGATGAAGCCGAACAACACATCCCTGTCTTTTGGGTTGAGTTTCTTGGGTGTAAATGGAGCGCAATGGAGGATGAAATCATCCAAGCTGCGGAAGATCGTCCCCCTTGCATTATCTCCATGGGGTAGGCTGCATTATTCTATCAATTCCAGGCTAGGTGATATTGGAACTAGAATAGAATGAAAATCATCCAGATAAGGAGAATCGAGTTTGGAACTAGATTATGTACCTTCACCACTGAAGTTGTAGACTTGCTCCAAGTCTCGTTCGTTATCGTGTTCGGGCCTATTCGGTTGGCAGTGAGCTGCGAAAGTGGAGCGAGCGCAGCGAGCGGAACGGGCAGCGAACGAATGAACGAATTCCCGAATGAGCGGAACGGGTAGCGAACGAATGGCTTTCTTCTTCTTCTTTTTTGCTGCCTGTTCCGCAAGCTCCACTTTCGCCGCTCACTGCTGGCCAACCGAGTAGGCCCGAATACGCTTACGAACGAGACTTGGAGCAAGTCTACTACTGTACTGAAGTTGTGGTTATAGAGGATTACGCTGAAGATGGCGGCGAGGAACTTTTTAAACCATGATGCAATGCGTTCGAATTACGAATCTTTAGCGATCTATAGGAATTCGATCAAAGAACGCAATGCAGTCGTGGTCAGAAGATTCTCGCCGTCATCTTTAGCATAATCGTAGCATAAGTATAAGTATACGAAAATATGACCGTAGATGAAATGGTAGTGAGAGCAGTAAAAAAATACGAACACCATCCAAGTATCAAACGAATTAAGGCTATAAATCAAGATACTGAAAAATTTAGATTTTCTCACGTAAACCCAAACGAGGTCATGAGACAGATTGAGGCATTAGATAAGAGTAAATCGAACAGTGGGAAAATTCCAACAAGCGTATTAAAGGCAACAAAAGAGGCTGTTTGCCCCTTCCTCACTGATTGCATCAATTGTGCAATATATAACTGTAGGTTCCCAGATGAATTAAAAGAAGCAAATGTCTCCCCTAAATTTAAAAGCAAAGATGCTACTGCGAAACCAAATTTCAGGCCAATCAGTATACTACCATCTGTCTCGAAAATCTACGAGAGAGTCCTCAAGAATCAAATAACACCATTTTTCCAAGACAAACTCTCAGTAATATTGTCTGGCTTTCGAGAGTCTTATAGTACGCAACATGCACTGATTAGGGTATTGGAATTATGGAGAAGATGCTTAGACTCATCAGGAATCGTAGGAACGATACTAATGGACCTATCTAAAGCCTATGACTGTCTGCCTCATGACCTCCTTATAGCGAAATTAGAGGCATATGGATTTGATAATGACAGCCTTCAGCTCATATGTAGTTACCTAGAAAGCCGATATCAGAGGGTAAAGATTGGTTCATGTAAGAGTACACGACGAAAAATAAAGATTGGTGTCCCACAAGGTTCTGTCTTGGGTCCATTACTTTTCAACATCTTTATAAACGACTTATTTCTCATGAGCCTAGAATCTGAGATATGCAATTTTGCTGATGACAATACCATATTTGCATGTGGTAATACTATACAAGAAATTGTGATCAAATTGGAAAATGACCTAGGTCTTCTATTAGACTGGTTCTCAAAAAATGGAATGATAGCAAATCCTGAAAAATTCCAGATTATGTTCCTTGGTCTAAGTGATCAAAGGTGCCTGCGCCTCAACATAGAAGGAAAAAAATTACCTGCTACAGACACGGTGAAACTCCTAGGGATACAGATTGATAACAAGCTAAAGTTAAATAAACACATACGCGAACTTTGTTCAAAGGTTAATCAGAAAGTCAGCGCTTTTGCAAGGTTAAATACATATCTCTCTCCGGATCAAGCAACAAAAATCTGTGACACCATAATCCTTTCGAATTTCAATTACTGCCCCCTGGTGTGGCTTTTCTGTAGTGATGCTGCAAACGATGAAATAAACAGAGCACATAAACGTTGTCTGCGGGTACTCTACCAGGACTTTGAATCCTCTTTCCAGCTACTATTAAGCAGAGATAACAGCCAAACTATCCATGTTAAAAATCTCCAGAAATTAATGACTGAAATCTACAAGTCAGTCAAAAAACTGAACCCCTCATATTTATGGGAATTTCATGAAAGGAAAGAAGTAACGTACGACCTAAGGACTAAAGATCTTTGTAAACTTCCAAAGATCAAAAACGTTATGGCTCGGAGTCACTTTCCTTCAGAGGAAGTCTCCTCTGGAACACTCTTAGTGACAACATCAAGCAAAGTCCAACTCTTGCAGCATTTAAAAATCAAATAAAATCATGGACTGGTGACAAGTGTACCTGCAGGCTATGCTTATAATGTACTTTTTGTGTAGAAATATATCAATACATTTGTTATATTACTAGGTAGTTTACTTTTAGTTGGAATGAATTAGTACTCTGTACTAGGTTAAAGCCAACTCTAAATAATGTTTATGATGATGATGATGATATGATGATGATAATCGTCTATTAGCGCCAAGCACTGGGACCATAGCCTGCGTGCAGCCTCAGGAGTTGACGCTGCACGCAGGCTATGGGACCACAGAAGTGGAGAAGACTTGAGTGAATCGAACCTGTGGTCCGCCTGACTGTTCTTGCTAGACTTATCCATGGTTGTAGTTTTGGCCTGAACTGATATACCCCTGCAACTACGACTCATGCTCAAACTATGTATTTGTATTGTATTGAAACGACCACATTTAAGTAACCTCATTGATTACAAAGTCCTTTGTAATCTAAGAAGGGGCTCCGATGTCAGTCAGAAAGAAAGAAAGAAAGAAAGAAAGTCCGTCACGCTCGTTAAAACAATTGATTAACGTTTTATCTCTGCTAATTGGCACTGAAGTAAAGAAAGCGCACAGAAAGCGCATGCAAGACAGAAGTTTCCCGCGATCCTATAGCAACATTTGACGTCGGCCTATTTCATGTTAGACAGATTTGACACCGTAAGATGGATAAATCACCATGATGTTTACCCTGGCACAACAACAAATTTACTCAGAATTGGCACGTTCTTGACTTCATTAGGAGCTTAATGATGTTAAAACAATCGTTTTCTAGAACGAACGCATCATTAGCCACTTATTGATAGTATTCATTATGCAAACAAGTCAACCTTGGGGGATGATGTAACCGGCGGCCTGCACAGAGGCTAGCATTCGCAGCATCACCGAAGGTAGAAGGACCGTCCTCCTACACAGCTACGGATGCAAACGTCGCAAGTGAAGTTGAGGGAAAGGTGCAGAATTCCAGCAAACAATGGCCCCATAGACTGGGGGAAGGCACATGATCACACTGAACTAAAACATCTTCATGCATATGATTCTGCACGGAGGTTATTTTCGTGACTGCTTGTCTCAAACTAGATGCCCGCGAATAGAAACATTCTGCTGGGTTCTGCATAAACATAAGTAATTTTGCAAGCTCAGGACGGACTTTGTAATCATCCAAAAGGATCTTATGTTTTTCATATCGAGGTCACTGTCTAATATAACATTAACCCATAACCCATGGTTATGGCAAACTTTCTACAACCGTTACCAGGCTACAAGATAGATCATGAGATCATTTAAGATGGCAGTTATCTTCAACTCTTCTTCTTTTTCAGGCGTAATTTCGAATTGTTGCCAAAGAGTCGTTCTATATTTCTTGCGGTGAGTATTGTCGAACCTTGATTAAACTCGAACTCGGTCGTACCAAACTTCTAGTCCATCTCGAAAAATTTAGTAAGTGAACCAAGAGTGGACTGAGAGACTATAGTACATCTGCAAACAATCCCTTTCGAACATATCTAGCAGCAGAGCTATGTCGTTGGCTCATCTCCAAAAAAACGAAAAAGAGTTCGAATATAACTATTCACCTATTCGACGAAAAGATCGATAACTAAATTTTTTTTTATAATCATTTAAAATGTTACAATACATGTTACATCTACATCCTACCATACTTTCTAATTACTTTACAGACTATACAACACTACAGGGACGGGACCACAAGGAGCAAAAGACAATGACTACCCCGTGGACATTAACATAAAGACATACAAAAAATAGCAACTAAATAAACAACTACAAAAAGCTACAAATACGATAAATTACTGATAAATACTAGAATCCGTTTCACATTGGATGTCAGGGGATGTCAGGCCAGCATAGTAGTATGATGCTGAGCAATATGAACCCTGGACGAGAGAACAACAACGACAGCAATTGCTACCGCTACTGATCCCCCTCCAGAGTCCCCAACGCTCAACACATTGCGCATATGCTGTCAGCTCTGGGTTTCTGATTCGCAATATCAATGATAACTAAAATGCTAATCCTACAAACAACAATGTGCTAAAACTTCAGGAAAGCTTCCAAAACTTATATCAAATAAACTTCCTCACTTTGATTGAATGGCTTGAAAGACATTTTATCTACTTTGCTATGATCCTACCGTTGGATTTTGCAGAACGTTCCACTATCACTAGAGAGTTCTAATATCTCTTTTACGAATTCAAAAAAAGTTTTGAAATAGATTACATCATGATTTCTAAGATTTGTGAGGAAACGTGGCAAACGTAGAAAAGATAGTTTATGAATATCTACAAGGTACAAGCAAAAGTCTCTCTTCAATCTTTGCCTTCGCTTTCATGTTCACGATGCAGAAATTTGATGAGATCACATATTCAAATCAGTTGAAATTCGTTCGCTACCAAAAACCTTCGCACACTTGGTGTCCTATCGCCCATGGTTTCATGTCAAGAAGGCTGCGGCTCTACAAATCTTCATGTTCTCATTCCATTTAACTTTTTTGGCAAGGCAAGCCCTCAGTTAAAAACTAATTTACATGGGGCCACGCAATAAATATACAACATAAATAAATAAGCTAGATATAGGCCTATGTACAATTTAAATCTAATAAACATTAAAAAAAGAAACAAGCTAAAATTATATCAATTGAGACCTATGATTTGATAATCCTCCGAAGCTTTTCAGAGCTCTTTTCATTTTACCTTTTGGCAAATTCAAGAGATTAGCCCCTCTGAACCAAAAACGTTATTGTTGAAAAGAAAACACTATTTGCAAAATAGCGAGATTTTTTCTATTTTTTGCAACTGTAATTACTGATTTTCGTCATTGCCTATGTCGAATTCATCATCAAAGCTCCGTTACATACAGCACAAATAGCTGCTGAACACAGTTGCATCCGCTGCGTTACACAAAAATAAATGGTAAAAACATGGAATCATTCGTTCTTCCGCAAAACAGGATCATCTGCCCACAACTAGCATGGTGATTTCCCATGGTGACGTCATTTATGCAGGGCAATGTAAGAACAAATACTGATTGAAAGGAAGTCGTCAAGGATTTTCTTTTGAAGCCAAAAGATTTTCTTTACTTTATTATCAGATTCTTGAGCGTTTTTCTTCGTTATTTAAAAAATTTGCTTCCAAATAGACAAGGAAAGCTAACGGACTGGCAAAAACAAAGAGGGAGCTACAATCGTGGGCAAAATATATTGGAACAACGTAAGATTCTACAATTTCATTTGAACAACCCCCCTTTTACCCCCGATACAATGTTGTTTGGATGTTTTCAGCTTCAAGATGCCAACCAACATTGTTTCGGGGGTAAAAGGGGGTGGTGCAGATGTAAGAGTGAGAAGAACTGAGATAATCACCAAAAAATTAACTTTGTTCCAAATATTTTGTCCAGGATTGTAGGCCTGCACGTAACGGAACGGAACGGTGTTTAAAGAGTTGCTTTTCACATGCTACTCAGTGGGTGTGCCAAATTGATTATCTGAAATTGACTTCTTCTTCTCTAAACAGGTAATTTAGGGATCCCAAAAAGTTGTGGCAGCATTCTGAACAGGGTATGAAAAAATATTTTCCTTCTTGCCACCAGATAAAAATCATGCTTAAAAGTCCTGCAAGAATAGAACAATGAAATCTGGTTTTGTCAATGAGATCACCATCAGAAACTGGCTCCAACCCAGCACGCATCACGTATCACCTTTTGAAACATCATCTTGCAAGCACTGGGATGTAGAGCTGCTTATTATTCGGATAAAATATCAATGATACATTCCAACAATAGCTTTCAAACTCTCCATGTCAGTGTCTGTAGCATTTGTCATAGATTGGATGTGGATGAAATTGAGGCTCAATAAAAGAGACCATTATGATGTCTGAAAAACATGAGGGAAAATCCAGTACTTGGTAATCTCATATTTGTGACATACGCTATGAATATAAATAGTACATGAGACACAATCTACAGTTGTTTGACTTTATTTATATTTTTGGTTTGTACAAACAAATGCGGAAACGAAGCATGGTACATGAAAGGGGATGCAGTTTGGAAATTTCCTGCAGGATAGTATGAATAGAAAATTTCCTGCGACCGCCCGGTCGCATGGTCGGGTGGGTTTTCATGTCCTGATTCTGAACAAGGCTTCTCTTTGCTTTGCGCGTTTCTATTCTGTAGGCCTAAACTATTTTCATTCAGACTGCCCTCCTTACTCCATCAACCCATCTAGTTTTTGCCTTTCCCCTCCATCGTCTTCTATGAACTAAGCCCATCGTCATTTATGCTCTAGCCTTCTGTCTTGATATGTGTGCGAAGAGCTGAAGCTGCTCCTTGACTACACAAATGACGAAAGTCTCCAGTCTTGTTCTACTGTCTTTCGAAATCCAGTCGATTGTTCTTCTCTCCGTCCATGAAATTCGCATACTCTGCGCTTGATATTGCATGAAAAAATGGTGCACTGGGCATATTGCAAGGGCTGAGACGATTATCAATTGGACTTGTCCAAGTCTCACTTTCTTTCGACAGTCGATTGAGCCATAACAACGCAAAGAAAGTGAGACTTGGACAAGTGCAATGATCAATGATCTACTAATTTTTCGCCCCATTGCTTATTGACTAATACGATACTTTGCAAAAACTTTCATGTTGCAAATAAAGCCCCGAAAGACTATGACGCAAATGTAACGGATGAGAACATTTAAAGTTGCATTTTCGGAAGGCTGTCAAAAATTATCCGGTTATCTGAAAATCCGATCGTTTTTACGGCAGCGAGATGCTCACAAAGATATGATATCTAAACTACATATTATGCTATCATATCTAAATTATGATATCATACACTTTACAGGCTGAGTCAGAAAACGCACTTTTGAAAGGTTACTGCTCTGTAAATGTCAAAACTACAATATCTTGACAGCCACCAATCATGCTAAACTATTTTTGGAATTTTTCTGTCTGAAATCGGCCACTCTGTTCAGATTTTACAAGGGATTTTATCGAGACAGGCACTTGGCGAAACTTTCTAAAACATCCTAAAATAATGACAAAATTCGCTAATATTCCTACCTTACAGCAATGCCTTGAACACGCTTAAGCGCTTACTACCCTCTTGGGAGGATGCAAACGTCTTCCCCCCGGTACGAAAAACTAAATTTGTGACGTCATCAAAATGAACAAAATTAAACATAATCTGAAAGCTCTCATCGAGAGCCATCAAATGTTGTTCTTTTCAATGATCTATGATCATCCCTGCAATAATCAAACTCATTTCTTTAGTTTTCAAGCTGACTACATGTTGAAAGACGCTGGTCACGTGACCAATGTCTACTACCGGGTGTCCCAAAAAGAAGTATACGGATTTGGTTGATTCCAGCGATGTGAATTTAGCTTCTATCAATGTCTAATCACTCTAAAAATGTTCCTCGATAGTTAACCTGAACATAGGTACCTCGTTTGTTGGTATTGGTGCTTTGAGAGCAGACATATTAATCTTGAAAGCTCAAATTTGCCTTTTCCTGTAAAACAGAGCTTTAACCTTTTGGCCTAAGCAAATTCTTAAGGCACTGCATATAAATCAACGATAGCCTTGATAACATTTGAACAGTATTAGATCTTGTGTTATTCTGTTTTCCAGAAGTCACCCATTGGGCAGTTTCTTAATTTTTCATTAATTTCACTTATAAATTTCGATGTGCTTCAGAAACTTGCTTAGGCCAAAGGGCCAAAGCTCTAGTGTGCAGGTGGACGAAAATTTGAGCTTTCAAGATTGATATTTCTGCTCTCACAGCACCAATACCAACAAACGAGATATCTATGTTCAAGTTAACTATCGAGGAACATTTTGAGCGTGATTAGCTGTTGATTAAAGCTAAATTCACATCACTGGAGTTAACCAAATCTGTATACTTTTTTTGGGACACCCAGTAGTTTTAAAAAAAATTCAATTTTTAAGTGGTCTATCATATTTTAGGAAAAGCCGCAAACTTTCAGCTCTTTATCTTTCGAGATGATACAAATATTAAATTACAGAAATCATCCAGAGAAGCAAATTACAGCGTTTCTCTTTCCAAAATATATAAAAAAATGCTGAAACAAATTGCAGTTTACTGCTGGTGTCTATGACTATAAATAACGTTAATTGTTTACCAGAATTTATAAAAAACCTTACCGAATTTTCGGTTTAATATGTACATATCTGGAATGTATCATGGATACTTTACATATTACATCAAATTCCTAGTTTTACGGCAAATACTACATTGAAAAAATGACAAATGTAATTTTACGAATATCATTGTCGGAATGCCATATCCTTCCAAAATTGCGGAAGTTCTCATGAAGCCAAATACAGTTTTGGTTGAGATCTTAGCGAGTAGCTGCATAAAACATTAGGCTGCCCACTGCTGGAGAACACAAATAAAGTGATCCAGAGCAATGTAGAAGATTGCCCGGAAACATGGTAAAGCTTTCGAAATGATATGCCAAACTTTGTCAATACGTCCAATACAGATTTATCTTCTACTGAGCAGCCTTGCACTACGAACTTTACGTGTAGAATTTGGAGCTATCTGCCGCGTATCTGCTTCAGGTAATAACGTTATTTTTGGCACGAATGATGCAATACTCCTAGTTGAGGACGGCCTTTGGTTCTTCGTTGAGTTTTCTGATGATTTAGCGGAATTCTCTTTTAATGTATCTCGAACGGCCTGCATCATTTCTTTGGGCGTTGAAGGTGCACTTGAGGGCCTAAGCTTTTCCTTCTTTTTGCTTCGTTTAGATTTAACATTAGCCTTGGTTTGCGCAAATGATCTATCGTCCCCTGTTGAATCATCTCTCCAGACTGATGTAACAAGACTGACGTCAGCACGTGCGCGAACGCGAATCAGTTCCTGAAAAGGAAGGGAATCTCTGTGAATGAATGAATTTTTCTTTTTTCAGTTCAGTTGATTCATTTTAAATTCCACAACATACAAAATACTCTACAATTAAACAACTTACAACAATAAATAAATAACTACATATCAAATTAAAAAGACAGTAATATACATAAGGTAAGGAAGACAGACGACACTAGAGTATTTGTTTGAAGGGGAATTCTTAATGAGGAACTCTCTCAGTAACTAAGCTAATCGAGGAGAGAGCACCCCCCCCCCCCCTTTTTCAGATAAAGTTTAAGAAACTACGGGTAAATAGCGACTATCAATAATCTGCTTTAATAATTATTTTGAAACAGGAAGGTTTTGAATTTTTGACGCAAAAGCTTGACCGATGGTGACCTTTTTATGTCTACAGGAACGTCATTCCAGCATTTAGCTCCATGGTAACGTATTTAGCTGAAAAAGATCATGTAGCTTTAGGATTTTTAAGTCAGAGAAGATAGGAGTAGAGTGTGCAGTAAAATGTTCAAAAGAAATTGCCCTTATAATCCTTTTGAATAACTCGAGCAATCAATCAATCAATCAATCAATCAATCAATCAATCAATCAATCAATCAATCAATCAACGAATGAGCAAGCAAGCAAGCAAACAAGCAAACAAGCATCCTTTATTAGCAACATGAACAATTGATAACCACAACATTAATATTCCACAGCTTTTGCGCTGCAGAAGGCAACAAATGTAGCAATACAAAGTGGTTGGGACGTCACTTGGATTACAACATAATCAACAGGAAAACAGACATGGATGTCTTCAAACGAAAAGGAAGAAGAAGACACTTTAACATGCTTTGTGAATGAATCATTGGTATTTTGTGTCTAGCACGTGAAATAAAGGCATCTTGTTAGCAAACTGTCATTAATCAGGGCAGTGATGATTCGAAAGTGCAATATACAAAGAATCACGCCGGAGAAGACAATTAGTAATATTCTATAATTAATCCAAATGCGAGTTGACCTATGTTGTATGAAAACAAACAGATTATCTCAGAGGATGACGCATGAAAAATAAAAACAGGTTGAATCACTTTTTTCATTTATTCTTAGGTTATCCTATTATGGTCAACTTTAGATATTGCGTTATTTGCGTCTTAACAGGTGATAACATAGCTACATACGTAGTCTCCCTTTCTCTTTCGAGCGTAAACATTTCTCAAAATAAAATCAAAATGGATTGAGCAAGTCAAGATAATGTGAGCGATATTTGGAAAACCATACCGTAGAAACATTGCAACCGATCTGGATACTCCAGCTGTTATAAATAGAAACGCTTACGAAACGCTTAGCTAACTAAGTAACTAACTAACTAACTAACTAACTAACTAACTAACTAACTAACTAACGAACTAACGAACTAACGAACTAACAAACGAACACACTAAAAAACAAACAAAAGAACTACCTAACTAACTAACTACCTAATTAACTAACTAACTAACTAACTAACTAAATAAATAGCTAACTAACTAACGAACTAACTAACTAACTAACTAACTAACAAACTAACTAACAAACTAGCTAACTAACTATCTGACGAAACTAACAAACGAAACGCCTACACACCTATTATTTCTTTAGCTACATAATGAAACGGCACGAGTCAAAATTGTCAAATAAAATAGATTATATTGTTAACTTTGCCCACGCCATGCAGCTTTTAACGATGTGATTCCCCTTAAAGTAAATAAACGGATCTAAGAATTGAGCAAAAGGATGACCAATGAAAATTAGAATATGACAATTTGAGTATTTTATTTTCAATTTCATTTAAAAATTGAAAGGTCACAAAAGAAGAGAAAAACAATGTTTATTTCTCAATATTTCAGAGTAATGCTGCATTTTCAAGATCGTTGATAGACAGTTCTGTTGCAGCCTTTAGAACTTTAATAATATATATAGGGGATGTTTTCTTGATATTCGAGGTCTTTAAAGAATACTAGCTAACTAGTTAACTGATCGGCTTTTGTGAAATAAAAAAGATCCGCAAGGCAGGAAGATGTTTAGATTGGTCCTTCTCCATTCGATATTTACTCATGACTCCTCTTTAAAATGCATTTTGCTTGCGCAACGCGACAGCTAGCCATACTGGTTCCAGGGTACTTTTGCGGCTTCATTTGTTTTGATTTGTTGCTAGAGATAATTCTCTTTGTCTGTGATTGCCAATCGCTTTTAATTGTCATGTCAATCCAAAGCAACTGACTCTCTTTATTGCAAAATCTGTTCTTCTCGTCTTGCATGATTATCAAAGAGCCTCTGTCAACCACGAGGCCTCGGAAGGAGTTTCAGAATATCTGAAAGTCTGCGAAACTAGGCCGGTGTTTTGTTTTTAGATCGCTTCTTCCACAACGAATGACAAGTCACGTTACAATGGATACAGAGAAGAAAACGGGTCGTCCAAGACGCCCAGAGGAAACCAGAGTAGTCTGTTTGTCGTGTCCTTTTTTTCGAGTCTGATAGGAAAACCGTGAACATTTATGACCACCATTGCTCCGCTTGGGTTCGTGTTATTGTTCTCATGCTCGGCAGTCGGCACGCAAAGCTTTAAGGGTATCAGAAGGTCCTAAATGTTATGGCAAAATTTAGCCGCTAAGCTAAGAACAGGCATAAAAACTCTTGCTTATTGACTGCGCATCTCAAGCGTTTACATTTTTGAGTCATGTTATTGTTGTTGCCATAAACTATACGAATTTGCTTTGCTAGAAAATCTTTCAAAATAGAACAATATTGATATTGTTTACAAAACTTTAGCTGAAAGATATCAGGGTCAACAAATCCACACAGATATATCCTTCCTTTCATCACTTTAAATATTTTTATTGCATTCTCTGGGACTACACTCATTTGTTCTTGAACAAACTTAGGTCAAGGTGAGGTAGCAGGTATCTTAAATTTTAGGAAACTTTTGATACAAACATTTCCTGATGAGCTTCTTAGATTCGTGATGTTTTCAAATGCACGATAATAATTCTTTGTTAAAAAAGATTTCCAAAGTACCAAAACAAATATTAACAAAAATCGCACTCAAGACGATGTCAAACAATTCATATTATTGTACAGTGTCAACATATGATTTGATTTTGATTTGATTTGATCTTTGTTACCCATGGTAGCCCCTAAATGATAATAATTGATATGCAGGGGGCCATGCTAAAAACTTACAAATAACTACTAATTTACAATAAAACGAAATTTTCTATAAAACCTAAACCTAAACTAATTACAATTTGTCATAAATAAACGAAAGAAAACAGAAAAGAATTGGCGAGTGAAATTCATGGTTGCACCTTCTTTCTAAACGATCTCAGGTTTGGAGTATTTCTGATCTCAGGGCCAAGACTGTTCCAAAGTTTGGCTCCTCGGTACGCGAAACATTTCTGCCCCACCCTGCTGATTTTAATAATGGCAACCCGAGATTGACTTCAGCGTTTCTAAGAGAACGAAGAGTAGAATTGTTGACTCTGGTGAACGTATCTTTCGTGTAAGAAAGCACGTCCCCTTTTTAAAGATTTAAAGACCATTTTCTGAGCTTCAAAATAAATAAGCTCCCTGACAGTGGGCCATTCAAGCGCTCGAATAACTGGTAAAGCAGTAGCATCAAATGGACTGTTGGATATTTTGGAGTGACCTTGGAAAATCAAGCAGCAAATTATAAATGTTTTTAACTCACAAAAGCTTCTTAATCTGGGTAACACGGTTTCTTCACCTTTCAAACATTGAGGCTCTCTTTTCTTACAAACGGTTTCTTATGACAAAAATATATATAACAAATGACCCAAAGAAATGCGAATTTTTCACAATATTACATGTATTATTATATTATATCATATTATATTATATTATATTATATTATATTATATTATATGTTATATTATATTAATGTATTATTATATTATTATTATATTATTACTATTATTATATTATTACATGTATTATTATGTATTATATTAATATGATTACAATACCAATCACAAAATCTCTCATGTGCATTCCTGGCAATGACCGACTCAATTTTTCCATTTTACAGCCTTTTAAATTTGCTTTGAATCCATGGTAATTTGTGCTTGTACAAGGATACCTGGCTTTAAAGAATAATTTGTTATATTCAATATAAAAATTTACAATGAATTCCCTGAATTACCTAAGACACTATCTACGAACTACTATACCAAACTACAAGGACGGTGCCAGGGGGAGCAAAATATACTGATTAACCACTGGCATTCAACATAGACCTAAAATACAACTGATTATAAAATCACAAAATGCTGCTAGGTTAACTACGAAAACGATTTTACAAATTAAGGGAGAGAAAATATTTAAGTAGAGAGGAGATTTAGAAGTTTTCATTACTGACTTATTCGATACGTTTGGAGGCCTGGATATATTCTAGTGGTGCTGTGAGAATTTTGCATTTGAACCAAATGATAACTGCTCATGGCCATAGAGGATGATTTCTAGCAACTTTTTATCTGAGAGATTTATTAAACCGTGAGGCAACGATATCGCATTTACATTGTTGAGAAGATCATATCTATTTGTCAACCTCGTACCCAGTGAGAAAGAAGGTTTTCCGTAAACTTCAACGCCTACATTGACCCTGGAGCCTGTTAGGCTATTCTGCAATTTGATTGGCTCTTTTCGAAACAAAAGAAGTTTCTCACCTTTGAAGAACATTCGAATGGCGCTGGATACAATGAGTGATGTTCGAACCATGGAATATACATGTCGACAAAGTCGAATATAGGATTCGAAAGGACCTGCTGTCTGCCAAATTATGCTAATTATTCCGATCAAAATTGACAAAATTTGGCAACCGGTCCCAAGGGTATCTGTTGAGGTATAGCCTCCTATTCAAAACAACAGATACCCTTTGGAACGAGGTTGGTCTATTTGTATCATAAGTATGGCAGAGCTGGAAATAGTGTTCCGTATCATCGACACCATCATTTGCTTTGGGCATAAAGGGCTCAAAGTATCCCTGAACCTATGCTTAGATTTGTGAAATTTTAGCATACTGAGTCCAACACGTAGCTGCGTTAGGATGGATAAGCCTTCAAAAACGCATACTTCAAAATCACACGAAATGATTATCAAAATGAACCACCACTTAAATAAGGTTTGCTTCTGTCTTTAACATGCCAAATTACCTATGTTATAAGTGTTCGTGTTTCACGGATGACTGAAATTTTCATATGAAATCGCAAGGTATAGGTTGTTCGCTGTAATACGATAAGTTAAAAACTGCTCTAGCTCCAAAAACTGTTTTTCAGGGCGCAATTACGTCATCTGTCTCCCAAAGGAAAACTAACGAATAAAATCCAACTTAAATTTATTTGACTGTCGAAACAAAGGCATCAAAAATAAATTCCAGGATCCATGATGAAATTTTTGGAATTGTCCAGCTTTGTTCGGGACCAAGAGAGACAAGGTTTGCTCAGACAAGTATGGTTAGGGAGGTCTCGTGTAAGCAGTGCGTCTAACTGCCTAACTGAGATTAAATAGATATAGATGCATGTCTTCTTGGAGGCGGTCTCGTGTCAACGGTGGTGCTTTAGATACGATTTCTAGCTTGGAATATTCCTGCAATAATTGAGAGGAGCAAAGTGAATAAAAAATCAGCTTACATGCATGACATCTTTTGCAGTCACCAAATCACCCTCCTACAAAGTGAATATAGGTATCATTGGTAGTGAAGGCATAACTGTATCTTATAGAGCAGAAAAAAGGGAGAAAGCACATCTGTCAAAATATGCTAATTAATTAATAAATCATGATGCAAAGTCTGTATGTAACTGAATTGAAAACTTTAAAACTTAAATCTTGAGCATCCACAACAAAATGAAAGAATTCAATTTTTCTCCTGGATGAGTAAAAGACTATCATCATTTCAAAGGTCAATGCTCGCTGGATAACAAGGCAATAATGTTGGCCAGTAGATCATTCGATAGTGGACGTGTTCAAATAAATTTAAAATTTTACCTGACTGAAATCGGCTACTCTGTTCTGAAATTATTAGGGATTGTCTCAAGAAAGCCCCATCAAGAAACCATCAAAAGAGGCTTCAAATTGTCTGCCTTACAGCAATGACTTTTACATGCTTTAGCACGCTTGATCACCTTGGGAGGAAGAACGTGTTATCCTCGGGAGCATAAAACAATTATTCAAGGAAATTTCATCCTCCCAAGAGGTTAGCAAAGCGCGTCGAAGTCGTTGCCGTAAGGCAGGAATTTCAGGAAAGTTTGGTCGCGATTTAGGTCTGTTTTGAACGTTTCTTGAAGGGGTCCTTTCGAGAAAATTCCTAAAATTTTCAAAACAGAATGGCCAATTTCAGGAAGGTAAATTCTATTATGGAACTGAACATGTCCACTGTTGAATAAAATAAAATTTATGCTTCATCTTATGCAGGAACAGAGGCCTGTCAAATAATGATAACAGAGGTTACAGGTTACATGATAACAGGTTTCAGTGACCATCATCACATGATCTATACAGTTCTAAAAACTACCTTCGTTAAGGTCCCACCATAGGTTGTCAAATATCGCAACTACAAACATTTTTCGGATCAGGATTTTCAAGCAGACCTAGCTAATGGACTCTGTACAACCAGACCTAAAACATATGACGAGTTCGAGGAATTGGTAAAGGCAAAGCTAGACAAGCATGCTCCCCTTAAGACAGCTATATTCAGGGGAAACAACAAGCCCCATGTGTCAAAAGAACTCAAAAAAGCAATTATGGTTCGAACAAGATTGAAAAATAAATCCAATCAAACACGAACAGAAGAAGACTTTCGCAAATATAAGCAACAGAGAAATTTAGTTGTCAGGTTGAACAGAGCAGCAAAGAGGAAGTTTTTCGCCCAACTAGACCCTAAAGAAGTTGGAAAAGATAAAAATTTCTGGAAAACTTTCAAGCCCCTCTTTACTGACAAAACATCTGGGCACAACAAAATAGTTCTTGTAGAAAACGATAACATCATAAATGGTGACAAGATGATATGTGAAGTTTTCAATTCTTACTTTGTAAATATAACCGACACACTACCTATCACTGCACCGCCAGAGTCTGACGTTGAAGTCACTTCGACAACTGATCATGTGCTGCATTCGATCCAAAAATATAGGAACCATCCAAGTATTATCAGAATCAAGAAGGCTGTTGGTATTGTTGACGAATTTGAATTTAATTTTGTTGCACCCATTGATGTCTGGAATGAAATCAACCAGCTTAATAGTTCAAAAAAATCTAGTGGGGAGATTCCTACGGACATTCTAAAATTACTCTCAGGTTTGTGTATTGATCAGATCACATTGTATATTAATAAGATGTTCGGAAAAAGCGAATTTCCAGACCAACTAAAACTGGCTGATGTATCACCTATCTTTAAAGCTGATGATTCTACATTAAAATTTAATTTTAGGCCTATAAGTGTCCTTCCAGCCCTATCTAAAGTCTTTGAGCGCATCATGGCCAAGCAAATGACACCGTTTGCAAATACCAGACTTTCTAGTTTACTGTGTGCCTTCCGTAACGGTTACAGTACACAACACGCGCTGTTCCGTCTTATTGAAGCTTGTCGCAGAACACTGGATAAAAAGGGCTATGTGGGAATGGTACTGATGGATTTGTCAAAAGCTTACGACTGCCTTCCACGTGATCTCTTAATAGCTAAGCTGGCTGCCTATGGTTTTGGTCTAAAAGCCTGAAACTATTTTCAAGTTACCTCTCAAACAGGAAGCAACGAGTCAAATGTGGCAACTCATTTAGCGAATGGCAAAACATAGAATCAGGTGTCCTCCAAGGTTCAGTGTTAGGTCCATTTCTGTTTAACTTCTTCATGAACGATTTCACATATGCCATTACTAAGTCAGAGTTCTGTAATTTTGCAGATGACAATACAATATATGCATGCAGTCAAAACCTAGAACATGTTATATCCTGTCTTAAGAATGATACCCATAATGCGCTGTGTTGGTTTCGGGACAATGGAATGGTTGCAAATCCTTCCAAATTTCAAGTCATGTTTCTTGGGCTGAAACCAGACCAGGAATACGTGTTTGAAATTGATAAGAAACCGATTCCTGCAACTAGCACAGTGAAACTCTTAGGTATTACTATTGACCCCCGGCTAAAATTTTCCGAACATGTAAAAACACTTTGCACAAAAGCCAACAACAAGACCAGTGCGTTTTCACGAGTAGCAGAATATTTAGATCAGGACAAGAGGCGTATTCTTCATTTATCATGTCAAATTTTAATTATTGTCCTTTAATCTGGATGTTCTGTGGGAAAGATGCCAATGCAGCAATAAACAGAGTCCATAAAAGGGCACTGAGAATAATGTGGGAGGATTTCGCAGCCCCCTTTGCTGAACTGTTAGCTAGGGGTAGCGAATGTGCTATTCACACTCGAAATTTGCAAAAATTAATGCTGGAAATATATAAATGCCTCAATTCGGAAAATCCATCTTTTATGTGGAATATCTTCCAGGCAAAAGATGTAGCCTATAACATAAGGACTAAAAATCTTCTACGGTTACCAAGCACCAACACCTTGTCATATGGAAATGATTCATTATCTTTCAGGGGGGCCATCCTTTGGAACACTTTGTCTGACTCAATAAAAAGCCTGGCAACCAGTGCTAGCTTTAAGAGATCAATTAAAGAGTGGAGGGTGACAGTTGCTCATGCAAAATATGTTGATAAAGAGTCCGTGGGAATTTCACCAGAAATATTTCTGTATTATAATCATGTATTTATCTATTCATTGTAATTAGTATTCCTTTTTGTGTAAATAGTTGGTCTTAATTAGTTCAATTTAGAACTATCAGTTTTTTAACCAATTGTAAATAATGTTATAATAATAATAATAATAATAATAATAATAATAATAATAATAATAATAATAATAATAATAATAAGAGGCATGCCAAACAGTGTTTGTTTCTTTACTCAACTGGTAGGTATCTTTGTAACTGGGACATCTACCAACTTCGCTATTTCGAATTGTGGATTATTTTCAACCAATTTCTAGAAAACAGTCCAGCTAAGATGATTCATAATATGCATAAATATGCATGTTCTGAAGATATAATTCTGTGGACGGCCGGACCATGTTTGGAAAGAAATACGATCTCAGTGTACAATCAATGTATATTGGATTTGCACTTTGAAAGTACGGTCATTGAATGTCATTGAATATAACTGAAGGTCACTGAAAATCAGGTGTAAAAAACAAACCGAATATAAGAAAGTCTTCCGTGTCACCTAAATAATATCAGTTGAACCAAAGAATATTGTGTTAATCACGAATACTAGACAGCAGCGTCTGTGAAAATAATTCAACATGACGTCAAAACTCTTGTTGTTAAGTGGATTTACACTTCTCACAGGGCGTGGAAGTCGCAAAGCCAATTGAGTAGTTTGAGAACGTTTATAGGCAAGGCCATATCATCAACAGTATGCCTTATTTGTGGAACGTACATGAAAAGATTTTCAACATTAAAAAGTTGTTGTTCATTTGCTTAAAAGAGAACTCTAGAATTAGCCGAGAGTTCTCAGAATAATCCTGGAATTTTCAAGGTGTTCAAAAACAACTATTCGACGTTTGATTAAATATTAGAAAATAATGACATACTGACAGGGCCTTTTGCTAACAAAGACCCGTCCGTAGCTCTTACATAAATTCTAGACACTAGAAACTTATAAACCCGCGGAGTATTCACAGAGTTATGAGTTTCTGAAGTATATGCGAAAGCTGAAACCAGAGGCTTCTTAATAGCATTTATAGTTAAAGTATCATTGGGCTATCATTTTACTTTCTCGTTTATTCCAGAGCAAACCAAATGGAATTTGGAAAGAACTTTCGCCAAACTAAATTTTCTTTAATATTAAAGAGACACAATCGCAAATTTTTTGTGTCTGAAAATCTAAAGGAGATTCCTCATGCATAAAATAGAGACCTTTTACATTCTGAAAATAAATTTAATACACAAAAACCGAAAATTTAATTGACCGAGATTTATGAAAAGAAACTTGCAAGGTGAGAATTTGTCTATTGTCTTTCCATTGTTTATGCGCACGTGCCGCAGAAAAGTGTGGGTACAAATACTTTGTTTTTCCTTTCGTTTTACTGTTTTACGATATTTCTAGAAGTCGTACGAAACTACAAAACACATTTTCGGAATTTATAAGGTCTCTTCTTTATGCATGAAGAATCTTGTTGAGATTTTCCGACATCAAAAATTTGCGATTGTGTCTCTTTAAGTCAAGTTTATGGCCGCTTTGAGAAATTCTGTTGCGTAAATTTGAAAATCATATATCATATCATATCATATCAAATTATTTAAACACAAAATCCCTTCAGCTGAATTAAATACAAATCAAAGTTATGATACAGTAATTACAGTATAATATTTACAAGAAGAAAAGAAAGTTCAAAACTGTTCTAGGGGCCTATTTGCTGCTCTTCCAGGGAGTCGTGTTTCAAGTTTGCTTCAGCTCTTAAGGTGAGTTTTTAGATTTCTTTTGAACTGTGGCAAGGTTGGCAGCTCCATGATGGTAATAGGGATGCTGTTCCATGCAGTAAGAGCTGAATAATGAAAGCCTTTTTTCACATATTCGAGGTTGTATCTTGGAATTTGGATATTCCTGCAGTTTCTCGTACTATAGTTTGAATGCAAGGATATCTGGGGGAATTTATCCCAAAGGCTCTCTGGACACATCCTGCTCATAATCTTATAGGTCATGGCTGATCGATCGAATTTAATTAGTTGTTCTACATCGAGCCAATTGTAAGACCAATTATCTTTAATCCTAGCCCTCTCAATTATTGTTCGGGCTCGGTCCTGTAGATTTTGCAGGACTTTTATTTTAGAACTAGGAATGCTTCCCCAAATAACATTGCATACCGCAAATGACTTTCTATGAGGGCCCGGTATACACTATCTAGTTGTTTTTGTGGCACAAGGTTTTTCAGTCTCCCGTCGAGTAAGTCATATTTGATGTTTTTAGATGCTAGTATTCTCCCGTAAATTTGGACGAAAATGTATGCATGTAAGTATGTATCAATCTGTCCCGAAAGAATGATTACAAATTTACAATGATTTAAAAGCAAAATAAACATACATTACAATTTTGAATGAAATTAAACAAATACCTATAAAACTTCCCTAACAGACCATTTCGCAATTTGGAGAAAGGGATTGAGGAGAGCGCGGCCCATTCTGACAGCCTTGGCAACAAGTAGAAATCTAAATGTTATCAGCCGGGCCTAAACTGAGCGGCTTCAAAGTTGAGGGAAAATACCTGAAATAAAGTGGCTCAAATTACATTTAGAAAAGGGCGACTAAGTAATGACAAGACGACTAAATGATCCAGAGAAAACACTTACCATGCTAAACAAGAGATGCGACGTGACGTAGCGTACATAGGGAATGGGGAATAGGAGGAATGTGAGAAAAGAGTAAGGAAGGACCTATTGCAGATAAGTAAATTGCTTATTTAGTCCATTAGGATAAAGAGTTTTTAAGTTAAAAATTAAGCGTTTCTCCAAGGTCTTGCGTTTGGTGGTGTCTTGAGGTGCATATAATAAGCCAAGAATGGACATGTCGGCAGTTGAATGGTTGGCTGAGTTGTAATGTTTGGATATGTTGCTGTCTGGATCGTTTTCATGGTTTTCATCGAGATGGATCTTGTTTCTTACATTACGTTTGTGTTCCCCAAAACGGTTGTTGATTTGTCGGGAGGTTTCGCCGATGTAGAAATATTGACATTTGGTGTAGATGATACAATAGATGACGCAGGATGATGAACAGGTAAAGTTAGATCTGATATTGAAGGATCGGTTTTGGTTGGTGATAGTGGTCGATTGGTTGATGTGGGTGCAGGTCTGACAGAGGCGATGCATGCATATAACTCTTGGAAGTTGCAAATAAATCTGAAATAACTCGAATTTGGAGAGAGATGCGAGCAAGCCGCAAGCTGCACACTTTGCACTGCAGAAGAGGGGATTCCCTAGATTTCCCTGTTGCCAAGGCTGTCAGAATGGGCCGCGCTCTCCTCAGTCTCTTTCTCCAAATTGCGAAATGGTCTATTGTAGTAGCAGGGATAGCATTAAAAGGTCGAATTGACCTTATTTCTAAAATGGTCCCATCAGAGATGGTTTCTTAAACAGAAAATGTAAGATTGTCAGACAGAAAGAAAACTAACAAAATAAAGATAAAAATATAAACTTTAAAGTGCTTTTTGATGAAATATAAATTAGTAGGTCCAAATTATAAGTGTAAGAGATCACATGAGGTATCAGTAGTAAACATATACGTCATCTTCCTCTCTCTGTATATTTTTGAAAAACATTTTCTTTGATCTTGTGTTTGAACGTGTTGATATTGTTTGTGGATTTTAAGTCAGATGCTAGATTATTCCATATTTTTGGCCCTAGGTAGGATAGACATTTGTGGTCTGTGCTACTTTTACGAAATGGGACGTTTAATTCTTTAATTAAAGAATTAAAGGAGAATTAAAGTCTATTTGGTTCGTTCTGATATTAATGAGAGGTATAACATTGGATAACCTTCTTTTATCTCCATTCTGAAGTCCCTTTGCAAAAAATGTCATTTGGGGTTCTCTGCTTTCATCTTTCCAACAAACTTGATCTTTAAAAGCTCATAACTCAGTGATTTTTCGGCGGATTTGCACGATTCTGGTGTCTATAATTAATTTAGATTCTTAGGAAAAGGGTTATCTCACCATCGAGCCTGTTCATTTTATCGCTATTTTTCAATATTTAATCAATGTCGAGCAAGTTTTTCGGACATCTACCGGGTGAATCCAAAAAAGGCCCGGCGTTTGAAAGGTTACTGCCCCCTGAAGATATAAGCAATGATATTTTGCAATATCTAGTTGAATAGCTTACATGTTCAATAACTTTTAGAACTTTTCCTGGCTGAAATCGGTCGCTTCGTTAAAACTTTACAAGGATTTTCTAAAAAATGTCCCTCCGAGAAACCTTAAACAACGTGCTAAAATAATGAGCAAGCTTCCTTGATGTGTTTATCTTACATCGATGATTTGAGAACGCTTTAGCATGTGCTATCTTCTTGGGGGATGAAAAAGTTTCCCCCATAGTATGAATAACTTATTCAGGGGGATTCCGTTTTCCCAAGAGGACAAAATGGATCAATGCATGCGAGTGTCATTATTGCTAGGAAGGAGAACAAAGGGAGATTTTGTTTGCCGTTTTCCTTCGTTTTTGCAGGTTTTCGAAAGGGGCTTTCGGTAGAAAATTTCTCATATCGTCGGCAAGGAATGGCCGATTAAAGCCGGGTAAATTACTGAACCTAATTTGACATATCAGGAATAAAACACGACAGTTTTCAATATCATTGCTTTGATGTTGGGGGAGCAAAATTTTGTCACACGCCGGGCCTTTTTATTGACTCACCCGGTAGTATACTGAGTGCGCCAAAATGAACTTCACATGTTGATAGCCCAACTGCGCGAAAATTCTTTGAGCAATTCCTAGTTTCTTTATGTTTCAAAACTTTCAAAATCAATTAAGCTTAGAATTAACGGGTGAGTCAAAAAGTTTCAGCGATCAATGAATCTTACGCGTATGCATGATTCCCCTATTCACCATACTGCATGTAAACTGTCGTGTCTCAAAACTTTTCATAGAAATTTACGATCACCAACATTGTGGGTACAGAAAATTTTAAGCAGCAAAAATCTTCATGAGAAAAATGTAGATATTCTCTAATTATAAAGATGTTATAAAAGTTCAAAACCACACAATCTTTGTAACTTGGTCCTTGTTATGCCTAGATTTCTAGCACATATACCGGGTGGCCCAAAAGAAACCAAAACATATCGCCAAAACAGCCTTGAATTTATAGGAATCGTGTACTGTTAGGAGCCTGCTGTCTTTGAAACATTATATAGATTCACAAAATGTGATTATCAAAATGACTTTTATCCCGTGGCAACACTCAGTTTGGTCGCTTAAATTCGTGGTGAAGCTCTTTTACTAATTAGGACTCGAAATTCACATGACGACACAAGCGATCGTTTTCTGCTTGGATTGAAGTACCATGTTTCTTGTGATACCAATGCTTAAAATATTGTTTTGACCTATGATATCGCGGTCTTAATCTACCGGGTGTCCCAGAAAAAGTACTCCCGTTTGAAAAATCACCAAAATTTGATTACACAGTCGATCTTCGATTTTCTTTTTTTGTCAAGTAGATCAAGGGCCAAATTATTATCCAATGCATATCTATTCTTGTAATTGGTTTCAAAATGAGCGAATGTAGCTCTTTTTAGGGCTACCAGGTTTTGAATCATACTGCAAAAAGCATTGATGATTGCGAGATCAAAATATTTGCGCGTGTGAAGCTTCTAGTTTGGTCATAAATTATACAAATAAATGCGCACGATCATTGTAGACTTCAATAATGATAAAAAAATCTGAAAATGTTTACTCTTACGTAAGATTGAGTATTTTGCTTCAAAAGTATAGCTCAAAATAAGGTTTTTCAACGTATGATTTCTCTATTTTTCTGTATCAAAAGCAAACATTTTATCATCAATGAATATTTTTGGGACTTTAACAAAACGACTCAAGAAAAGTATTTTATCAAAGGTTTGATAATCAATTTTTGGTGATTTTTCAAACAGGAGTACTTTTTTATGGGACACCCGGTACTAGGAATAAAATAACGAACAACCGTTGACTTAACTGGGTGTTTGATGCAAATGAGTCAAGAGGACAATTTCAAAACAGGCAACGTTATCTAATATTTCAAATTTATCAAAAATGTTCACTGTTTGGTCACCCAGTATGTCCCTAGGATTTTATGCAGTTATTAAAAATCCATCTTCGGCTTGACCACGCTTATCCAGCCCGAATTCAAACTCTGTAGATAGTCATTGTTCTCGTTTCTATGGATACTGGTGCTTGTTATCTATTGTACAATTCAAACGCTATATAACATGCAACGTTATATTTTCATTTACTCGTTGTCATCTCTTTATATTTGTCTAGCCGGTTCTTAATTTCCACCGAAATTTTAACGAAATCAAATTCATCGAAACATTTTGCACCGTAATCTAGATCTTATTTGAGATAACGTACATGAATAAGCAATGTTTAAACACTGCTGAAAAGAGAATACCTACTTACCTGTTTGGTGTCTCTCTCCGATTTGATTTGGAATAGTTCATCGCATTTCCTGAGGTATTGCTGTCTAAATTTAATCATGAAATAAAAATTAGATCACAACGCGTGGATCATGAATTACTTCTACCACAGAAAAGGAGCAACCTTAATGCAAAGGGAGTTTAAAGATCACCAAAATTAGGACAAGGCGGAGTCAAGAATAAATAAACAATGAAGCCCTGTTCACAAAGCTCCGTATTCATATGAAAACAGAGCGAAACTTATCCGTTTTTGCCTTGCGCTCACACTCACACAGTTGTGAAAACGGACCTTTTCAAATACAATGATAAAAACGGATAAATTTGAAAACGCCGAGGTTGATTAGAATGGCCAAGAAACTCAAGATTGGCGCCCTTTTGACAGCTACTAACAACAGGTTTCGTTTTAAAAAGGAGGTTAACATTCTTAGTATATTCATCTGAAAGTGGAGCAGTGTGAACGATCGGCGGCGTTTTCAACAACAAACACGAATAAAAATGAATACGGAGCAGTGTGAACGTAGCCTAGGTTGCATAAAGAATGTTACCTGATGCTTTGGTTTTCCATCATCAATGCATTGATCTGCTGAGCGTATTTTTCATCAACCTGTGAAACCTAGAAACAAAGAATCAAAATTACAACGTTAAGATATTTTGCCAAAAGATAGCTAAGAAACCTTTGCCTGTTTTGGCTTTTAGACTACCAGGTGAGGATAAAGATGTATCCATTGTTTATAATGTCATTCTCTAAAACTTATGCGGAAAGAAGGTGTAAAAGCCAAATGATGATATATACAAGTTTTCGATCTCAAAAACATCGAATAACCAGAAACGTTGATCCAAATTTCTAAAGACTCAAAATGAATGGACAAAGTGAAAAATTTATTGCGGTGATTAGGGGATTTAGACATCATTAGTTCTAATCTGCTGTACAAGCGTTAGTTGAACGACTGGCCTGCAGCGAAAAACTGAAGTAGTTGCAATGACTCACAGCACCAAGCCGTGCTCCAAAAAACATTTAATGAGACTCCATGCTTGCATTACCTTACTGCGCCTGCTACAGGTTTGTTTCCCTCGAGACAGGAGCGCATACCTGCACCAAAGTAAATATTCAATGAAATGACTAAAGCAAAGACATTTCTTTGCATCATCGAAAATAACGCCAAATTTCTCCCAATGTTGAACTAAGACTCGTGCAGCATGTTATAACTAATCAATTTCTAAATCCCAACTGACCACGAAAAAAATGCTCTTCATGTTGACTATTTAGAAAATATGATCACGTTTTTACAGTGTTTTCAGCGTTTTCGAGACCAAACATTTAAAAAACTCGCTTATAACGCAAGAAAGAGAAGACTAAAAAATGTACAAAAAATCCTAAAATGTACTTCTGGATTTTGTTAAAGATTAAATCATACATCTTCGAAATTGGTCCAGTGCACATTTGATGGTCGCCTGTCAAAAGCGGATAATTTCTTCTCAATGCAACCGGTATTACAGTATGTTATGTGTCACATTAAACAACCAATCAATCTTTGTTAAAAACTCACCTTTTCAGCAAAATGATCCTTGTACATCTGTAATTGTTGTTTCTGAAAATGAAATAAATATATCCTTAGCTATTCAATGAAGGCATACCACATAATTGTTGCTTAATCACAAAGAAAATATGCATGTATCGAGCTGCTAGAAATTAGCGTACATCAAATAAATCTATTTGAACAAGATTAACGCTAATGAGTGAGGGAAATACATATGTATCTGGTAATAGTTTATTGTGAATAATGGTTGCAAGTCAAATGGAAGATTTGTTTTCCACGTCTGCAAGAGTTAGGCCACCGCCATGATGAAGGATCAAGAATACCTCGATGCCAAGTTTGCTGAACTTAAGAAAACACTGGCGTATGAGGAATATATTCATTATCTATTCAAAGGAAAAAAAATCATGGATTCTGTTTTCGGTAAAACACAGACCAGCTTTTCGTATGGGCAAGAGGATAGCTTTGAAGGCGGCATCACATTATGATCATTTGTACAACATTTAGATGCCAAAAAAGATATCAAAACTTGGTCTCTGGTCTCTGATGAAAATAGAGCTCAATGTTTGAAAAGATGGGTCTAAAATCCTATGACACATTTCTTTGAATTAAAGTGCTTGACACGAACATAGGGTAATTTGCTGTAAATCTGTTCTGGAAATGTTTTGATACCTTGTGATTAGTTTTAAAAAATGGCGGCATTATTATATTGGAGGCTGTCATATCATCAAATTTCTAAATCCTAAACCAGAAGGGCTTCAGATCTCTTGTTGCCACCTTATTGTAGACCATTATAAACTATATGCTTTTCTTGAAGATTGCATCATGTTTCCTCCATTGACATTGGATTTACGATGATTATAGTTTCCAAAATTGTCCATGAATTCTTTCAAAAATAAATTAAATGCTGCCATTTTGAAAATAATCAAGATATCAAAAATTTTCCATGGCAGATTTACAGCAAAGTACTCTAAGTTTCCATTCAATTCAATTCATTCAATTCAAAGTAAAATGTAATAAATTTTACACCCACCTTTTTAAAAAGCCCCATGCTGGATTTAACTTACATGCAGAGAGCAGGAATCATTAAGATAGGTCTCTTCGAATTATGTCTATAATAGACAAAATCGGCTGAGCTTTGTTCACACCTACTTCAAGTCATGATGAAACATCTTTTGAATTATTTAACATATTTTGTGCCATGAAAATTTGCGCCATGAATGCAAAAAGTAGTATAACATTCCCCAGAGTATGTTCACATGGGTTGAAATAGGTAAAACAAACCTTAGCCAATTATTTTCCACAAGGTGCATATTTTTTGCATCCCTGGTAGTCAAAGATTTAGAAACAAAGACGACACAACCAGTATTCAATCATTTTAGACCGTACTTACCATGTCACGTAGCTCATTGCTTGCAACTCGATATTGATATTTTACACCATTGAGCTCTGACCTCAGCTCCTCAGTTTCTGCCTTCGTTTGCTGTGAATTAAATGAAAATAATAATCGGTCAGTGGGCTCACGCTTAGAGAATGTCTTTTAATCCTGATCCGCTAAAAAAAGCGAATGAAATTGATCATCCAGTGATTCTTAACGAACTACCAAGGAAGAAAGTAAATGAACATAAACATTTAGGAATTATTCTAGGCTCAAAGCTATCATTTCAGCTCATATTAAATCAACAAGAGAGGGATTGCTGAAATATCTCTCCAAATATCTTCCCAGGCATAGCCTACACAAATTCTTTAAGTTTTACCCCACCTGGACTATGGTGATGTGATTTACCATGGTCCAGCTAAAGAATATGAGTTCAGTCAAAATATCATTTTTACCAAATTGATTGAAAAGCTAACATGGGACTCAAATCTCTAAAAAGGCCGGTGTAAAATTCTATTACAGTTTTCTTTTAAGTAAATGGCTTGAAAGGAACTTAGGGATTTTTGCTGTAATTCTGCCTTGAAAACGTATTGATATCTCGGTTAGTTTCAAAATGGCGGCATTTATTAAATTTGAGGCTAGGACGTCTTCAAATTTCTAAATCTTAAAAATTTCTCAACGACAAGATCTTCTCGCTGGAATTGTTGAATTATTACGACCATTTGTACAAATTACCAATCTTTCAAATGATGCTCTGACGCAACTGTTACTATATGGTGATCAAGACCTTTCTGATGACTAGAACAGAAATATACTCGAATTGACTTTACGCTTCATTCACGAAACTGGTCGGTTTGACTGAGATCTTTTGAAACTTCAGTTATGTTCAGAGCAGCCACCAAGTCCCTTGACGCAAATGTTCTTTTTCCTACTAAATTCCGTTTTACATTAAATGTCAGGCACATTATCTCACCACAAAACAGCGTGAAGAGCTGCGCTCGCGAAATTTTAATTCATCGAAACCCTGATCTGACATGTCATGTTAGACAGAATCTAATGTAGTATGTATTAGGTTTTAATCGTCCGTAGTGTAGTTGTATGTAGATTAACATTGCTTGTTTTTATATATTGGCCATGGGGTAGTCATTGTCTGTCGCTCCACATGGTATCATCCCTGCAGTGTTGTATAGTAATTAGAAAAGTATAGTAGAATCTAAGATGCATTCCAATATTTAATATGAGTATACATAAAAAAGATAATAATCAGTATAATTTTCGAAGTTATTCTAATGGTAGGTAATCAAAAGTCACCCCCCCCCCCTGATCAAAGTATGCCCGTTTGACGGTAGTAGCTTTTTGATAAACAATAAAGAGTATGATATTTATTGAAAAATTGAAATCACTATACCGGCTGATTCAGGGAAAAGTATCCACTCTTTGAAAAGTCGTAACAGAAAAACGATATCAGCGATTTGAAAAATTACAATTCCGTTGCCTAACTGAGGATTTAACTTGATTTTGAGGATATAGAATGCATCATCTGAATCGCAAATGAAACTTCAAGAAAATTAGCTCCCGTGGGCTTTATCTAAACTAGAAATGATTGGCTCAATAAGATCAAAGATTGAACGACTAAAACGGTAAAATAACGTTTTCTTAGGCCAGGCATTGCTTTCCAATAATATGGAAACCGTTCGAATTTGATTATTCTTTCCCTTCATTGTTGCGTATCAAAACGTCAAAACTACAGGAAAGTGAAAAGGACATTTTTCGCTGTTTTTGGGCATAACAAGAAATAGGAGTCTTGGTTAATTACTTTGGCTGAGCGGGTGAGTGGCCGAGCGGCTTATACAGTTTCCGTCAGGTGACTGAAGTTAAGCTCGGTCGATTGAGGTCAAACTCCAGATGGGTGACCTTTGAGGCTTGACCTCGCAACTCACCTCGCCGTAAGGGTCGTTAAACTAGGGGTCCCATGCCTGGGTGCGGCATGCATATTGGGCTTAAATTAGCTTTAAGTAGCTAGAAACACTTTCTACCCACTAGAAATAAATTACTGAAATAAGAGAAGAAAACGTATTCAGAAGGAAGTAATATGCCCAAAATTATGAGGTAAATGTTGAAAATCAAGTCAGTAAGATGATAGGATTAACATTCTACCGGGTGTCCCAAAAAAAGTACTCCCGTTTGAAAAATCATCAAAATTTGATTACAGGGCCGACCTTCAATTTTCTTTTTTTTTTCAAGTAGATCAAGGACCAAATTATTTTCCAAGATACAGGTGATCTTGTCATTGGTTTAAGGATTGCATTTTCTGAATTACTCAGTAGTGGAAAAAATTCCAAAAATAACCGAGTGAATGCCTTAAATCCTAGAAAGCATGAACAAAGAAAATCCCACTATGAAGGAGCATAAATACAAACAAACCTAATCGAAAAAGCCAAAACCCATTCGGGTCAAGTTTGAAAGCTTTCGAAGCAAAATATACTCCCACTGATAAAACTGTGACCTCGCTGATAAACTTTGACCCCGTTGAGATAAACTGTGACCCCGTTGATAAATCTGGATTCAAAGGAGCGCCGTCATTCATAATTATATAAATACTATTGACTATTTGAACATTTTCATCCAATGAAATAAACGCAAAGGTTGAATCATACTTAAATAAAAGATGAGAAGCAATTGACCATCCTTAAGAGATGTGATTGCAGTAAAAGCAAAAATGTGTGACGGAATTTCCGCACAATCTAAAATGGGTTAATACAGACCTAGAGACACCCCTATGTAATGAAAACTAAGTTTCTATATTGAAATAAAAACGTATTAGTGATTAACACTGGTGGGTGTGGTGCCGAAATAAAATAAACAACTCATGGAGATTCGGCGTCTACAATAATGATTTGATATACCGGGTGGGTCAAAAAGTGTTCCGTATGTATTGTCCCATCAGCGATATAAAAACAGGTAAATCGATTGAGTTTATTGATTTTTTGTATGTTGTAGAAAATAATTATTTTTGGCCATAGAATTGCCATTTTATTGGCAAATACTGCAAACTATTATCATAAGAAAGAGCTTAGCGAGTGGAACTTAATCTTGAGAAAGGTTATGAAAATGTGGTGACTTAAGGAGGTTATTTCCTTGGTGTTAATTAGTTGAGATTTTTCGTTTTTCGACTCTGCAAACAAAATGTGGCATTTTTTTATGCCGCCATGTGTTCTGATTAGGAATCTAAAAGCAGAATCGCGTAAGAATTGTTTTTCTGAAACTGTGAGCTCCGGAATAGGCACTTGTCGAGGATTTTTCTGTCACATCTTATTCAAAATACGTAGGAGCAAAAAACTGACCAAAGTACAGTCTATAACAGGCAACGGCCCATCAGTCAATCTTTGCAACATCTAACATCATATTGCTGTTTACAAAGAACTGCGCAATCGAATGATGGATTCATAGATGTATCTAGACTTAGTAAAATTCATCCCAGTTTTCTCTCGCAATCACGAGAATTATTTTGCTTACTTATGTATCCAATTGAATTTTTCGCTGAAACACAGTATATTGAGAAAACAGGTTTGGATCAAATATATGTATTCAAGAAGCAAATTTTATGACAAACTGTGATAACTCTAGGATGTATTCTGTACATAAAACTTTGTGAAACAAGCAAACTTGTAACTAAACATCCTGAAGTCACGAAAATTTCATAACCATTACAAGATTCAAATTCCACCAGGCACTAGGCCCCAGCCACTGGCTAAGTTCTTTCGAATGATACCTAGTTTACAGTATTTTGCAATAAAAATGGCAGTTCTATAGCCAAAGCAATGTTAGTTTCAAAATTTTAGTAACACTCTAGGTACATTCATTTTCTCAATTCCTGTGCTTGCAATACAGCATTTTCTTACAAATTTCATTCTTAAACAAATGTAAAATCGCCAACAACACTTGACCAAACAACAGCCGTCTTTCTCATCGAAAACAAAATCAGAGCTTTCGAATCCTGTCTTCGCAATCAAAAGAGCTTTCAAGCGTTTTGAACCACGATTGAAGTTCCCTTGTTGGCTGTAAGAACGCGTTACGTTGCTTAAACCAATAATTTAATTCCGCTCAATGAGCAAGACATCTGTCATTTGATAAAGCATTTTTTCGACAATTTTGAGCTTCTTGGAAACGGAAACATTAAAGAAAGGAGCACCATTCTTCCAAAAATCCCGATGACTCAGAGCATAAAAGACTAGATCAAATAACTTTTGGCTCAAATAGTCTTCGGAACGCAGGTGTTGAGAATGGCTTTTGAATTATTGTTTTAAAAAAAGCTGTCCTGGTGATTGCCACAGACTTTTGCATTAATTCGCTATATCGTAGGAACCGCTCAATAAACTTGTAAAATAATGGTGTCCAAGCACAGGGACCCCCCTGCAATAATATAGAGCCATTACTCCGTACCCTCCTTTGCAATCGTGCAATTATGACGTAATGACTTGCACGCACCATCTTTTTGTCGTCAGCCATTTGAGCGGTCCATTAAAATCATAGCAACAAAAAGACCATAAAAGAATGCAGTCAGAAAGCATGCCTGTTGCAAAGGCCCCTTTAGATACAAAAGAATACAATATTGGCAATTTTTACCTCGAGCTCTGCCATTGATTTTTTTATTCTTTCTGCGTCATTTAAACTTGCTGTCATTTTATTTACGAGAACCTGCGAGAAAAAACAGAATAGATTAAATGCAAAAAGTTCAGAAAAATAAATTCAAAACGAGACATTTTTGGACGAAGAATTCTTGGACGTATTTTCAAGGAATTTCTAAAGTTTTTAGAGAAAGTTCAAAAGACTAAAAAAACGATCCATTTACAGGTTACTTGCACCAATGGTTCAAAATCTTTAAATCGGTGCAGAAATTCAGTTCAGTTTCATATATTTTAAAAGCAATCTGTCCCCTATTGTTCTGACCTTGGTTACTGCTTTATTTACCTTATTTACGCTGCAGCTAAATTCAAGCATAACTGAGTCTCTATGACCCTGATTTCTTTGGATAAAGCGAATTAACACCAACTTCTGGAATATACAATAGAGATCTCTACCGATTTTATTTTCATTCATCGAAGGGGGCAGATTGCCTTTAAATTCCACTACATACAATTTATAATCCCAACTACTAGCTATACAAACGATAAATAAACTACAAAGATAAAAGACAAGTTACAGAAAATTAATACAGTTCAGAAAATTAATACAATATACAAATACAAAGAGGAGCTAAATAAATTGTGTGCAGGGAATTACTTAAAGGCGGAACTCTCAAAATAGGTAAACTAAGCGAGGAGAGAGCCTCCCTCCTTATCCAAAGATAATATCAGGTGAATTTAGATGAATTTAAATAATTATGCATTTTCTTTTCATAGATTAATTGTGGCAGTGTAGATTCATCGGTTGACCTTTTTCAATCAGTAAATTTTCAGTTTTGTTTTGAACGATATTTTTGATGGAGCATTTCGGAGTTCCACTGGTACTGTCTTCCAAAGTTTAGCACCAAATTGGGAATAAAGTCCTGTGATTTACAGTAAAACCCGCACATAAGAACCGAAGATTTTGAAGTCAGCCTGTTTAGGTTCTTATGCAATGAGGTACATCCAGTAATCAGGGTGTAGATTCTTAGCGCAGGGTTAGGGTTAGCTCAAAGCTATTTACATTCTAGGCGATACCCCTTTCGTCCAAAGCTTGCCCAGTTTACCCCGGTCTTTCACAGTTCTGCATGCACTATTTTTGGAGTCCATGAGTTGACTGGCAAACAGGTTGCATTTAATTCTCAATGAATGAATGGTTGAATGAATGAATGAATGAATGAAAGAATGAATGAAACCCTTGATTAAGAGCCTAGTTAAGATATCAGGCTGATATGTTTCTTACTTATTGGATACAAAATATATAATTTCAGGTTGTAGGTTCTTAAAGGACAAGTCCGGGGTTGGTATGATTGATGATAAAATAGAAGATAATACTGCTATGAATGATGTATGATACTTTTCCCCACTATTTTTCGCCTTCTCCTTGTGAAATTACTCATTCAAATAAGCAATTGGAGCGAAGTGACGTCATATCGTGCAACCGAAAACGAGACTGTGTGATTGTTTTTCGCCTCTTAATTGCTGCTAGCCTCTTTACCGTGTACTCATGCATTGAAAATGGCACAAGAACACGATAAAGAGGCTTGCAACGATAAAGAGGCGAAAAAAACAATCACACAGCCTTGTTTTCGTTTGCGCAATATGACGTCACTTCGCTCAAATTGCTTACTTGAATACGTAATTTCACAAGAAGAAGGCGAAAAATAGTGGAAAAAAATATCATACATCATTCATAGCAGTATTATCTTCTATTTTATCATCAATCATACCAACCCCGGACTTGTCCTTTAATAAATGAAGGTTCTTATGTGAGTGTTGTTACTGTATTCCTTTCAACTTTATCTATAATTCTACCGTTGGACTTTTCAATATTTTTCGAAAATTACAGCGTATTTTATAATTCAATTCATTTGGGGACGTGACGTCATCAAATTTCTAAATCGTAATCCAGAAGAATGACAGACATTTTGCCTGATACCATATCGTAAACATCCATAAAGTATGGTTTTCTTGAAAATGCTTCATTGTTCGTCAACAATTTAGAAATTACGATGGTTTTAACTTTTCAAAATTTTATCTTGAATTCTCAAAAGAGAAGGCAAACACCATAATTCTGAACATGTTGAAGATTTATTAAATCGACATTTCCAATTAATTAAGACATTAAGACAATGAAAATTTTATCTTGAATTCTCAAAAAAGAAGGCAAACACCATAATTCTGAACATATTGAAGATTTCAGAAAAGTTCGACAGTAGAATCATAGCAAAATAGCTATAGTTTCCATCAGGCCATTCAGTTCAAAGAAATAGGTCATGGAATTCTCAGCAGTCTTTCTAAAGATTTGGAACGTATGCTGTTACTTGCCTGTTTCATGTCTACATTTACGTCTGCCGAAATATTAAGCACGATCGCATAGTAGTATATATCTTAAGGTGCAAAATAAAGAAAAAGATAAATTAATTAACAAAGGATCGCAAGAAAAGTTAATTTAAGACTTATGGACTTGGCAGAGACCTCCCCCACAAAGGACAACTGAGCTGGGAGGCCCGGGGAGTTTTAGCTGCACCCCATTGCAAGATAAGTTTAAAACCCCGGAGATTTTCAGTAACCCCAAGGCCCCACCTAGCCTTCCGAGATGACAAGAGGGATCTATGCCAAGCCCAAGGGTGCCAAAGATATCACTGATCACGGCTATGGATTAAAAACAAAATCTTAGAAGGGATTGAACTTTTTTTCCGTTGTTTGTCGTCATAAATTGTGTCGTTAGTTTGCAGATCGTGGTTTATATTCTAAACTTTTTAAAGGATCCTTCGTTGCAATGAAGAATTATTATGGAGGATGAGAGTGATTGCAAGAATGAATTTAGTTGAAAGAGGTAATGCTATTTCGCTACACCCTCAGCAGATTCCTTGTCAATGCAAAAAATTTTGAAGGGAAAACAATGAAAATCATTTGCTGTATGTTTAGAATTTTAAAGGACTCTTCCTTACCCCACAAAAGCTGTTTTGGATCTAAAATAAAGATTAGCCTGGCATCTCCAATTTCGCTCCCAGGGTTTTCCTACGCAATAGGTGAACACCTTGGTACACTTTGCGCAAATCAATTAAAAAGATGGACAAATTAGCAGCAGTTATGGATTTTACGGTTAGTTAGGTAACGCTTGTTATGCGACCTTGATTCCAAAAGGCAAAGAAACATTGTAATATTTGTTGCCTAGTGATAAGATTAAATTGTTGCTATTCGAATAATTAGGAGGTTTTCAAGAAAAAATGTATCTTTGCTATTGTTTTCCAACAGCCAATCAAATCGCAGAACAGCCTCCTGTATCCCAGAGTAGAGGCAGAGGAACGAACTCACTCTAAGGACGAGATTGTGGCATCTCGTGAATTCCTTGATCAGGAAATTTCAGGAATGACAAGAAAATGTGAATCGTCACATTAACGCAATGACTTTAAATTTTGCGAATCGGTTTAATGGCTTTTGGTGTGTGATTTTCCATTCGTTAATTTTTACCTTTTCTACATAATAGTTACGGCGTAGTCATAGTCTTTTGCTTCCAGTGGCATCGATTTCATGGTGCTTGGAATGTAGTGGGTTATGCAGGGCACTAGCGCGATCAGGATAAATCAGATAATTTAAGTTTTCATCACCCCTCATACTTTTAGAAAACAAACACAAAGTTATATCAAGCTTTCCGGGTCATTGCTCTTTCATTCTGCACCATTATCCTTTCGATGGCTTTATGCTTTTTCAAAATATGCTGTGACGAAGAAAAATGGATGCATATCAACTTTAAACTGAACCAAACCCAATTCGCTAAGTATCTTTTAATGAAGCATAAAGCAATCAAAAAGATAATGGTGTAGAATGGAAGAGCAATGGTCATGAAAGCTTGACCTAAGTTTGCATTTGTTTTTCTTCCAAGGACCAAAATTCGCCCACAAGACATCCCCACCCCTACACACCACGCCTGATTCATTGATTTCAAAACTATTTGTGCTTCATTCTTCCTCCCCTTTTAATGTCACCTGCCCCAATTTCCTGTTCAGTAATGTAGTTTCACAAAGAAAGTCTTCCGATGTCTTTCGTATTCAGATGCATGCTATTAAAATTGCAAGATTTTTGACCCACACAATTGTTTCAAATTACTGAAAGTTTGAAAAATTCGAGAACATAAATATATTCTGACGGTTTGCAAGTGTTTTCATTGTGACTCACTCAACCAAGTTTGCACAATCAGAGAAACTTTGTAAGAGTCGATGATGAATATTTATACTGAATGTTGAGAAATAATTGAGCATCTTTCAAAATTCCCATGCATCTGAAAGAAAACTGGAGAAAATGAGCTCAATGCTAGAAAGGTGGGCTTCCCAAAAGAGGCACATGTTTTACGAGAACCATAGGTTCTTGATCATTTTAAGGAACACTTTCATAATATTTTGTTCTGTTAGCCACAATAAATCAATCTTATCAATCATATCAATCATATCCAGTCTTATCAATCATATCATTCGTATCATGGACGTATAACGATCAATTGTACGCGAATCAATCGTATCAATCTTATCAATCGTATCAATCATATCAATCGTATCATGGGGCGTATAATGATCAATCGTACGCGTATCAATCGTATCAATAGCATCAATAGTATCAATCCTATCAACTGTATCAATCATATCATGGGATGTAAAATGATCAATCATACACGCATAAGTTGCATCAATCATATTAGTCATATGCGCAGTGTACAAAATTGGATACTTTTTCGGCACACTCGGTCTTTTTGCTATTGCTACCCACTGCTCCCTACTAATAACGAAAATGCTCAAAATCCGCATTTTTCTGCTTTGATCTTGTTTCTAAGGAACTTTCCAACGCGATTTCATGGACGCTTCGAAAACATGGCTGACAGTTTATTAGCAATAAGCCAATGTTATCGTTACAACAAATTAACTCATATTCATTTCAGTCTATGAATTAGGCGCTGGTCATATTTATAGCCAAAGTAGAGGAAAATGTTCACAGACCCCCATTCGATCTTGCCTACTAATAGAAAAAGCTGGTTGAGCCATTGTTTATTTGAGCCTCACTGTGGGGATAGCTCAGTGGCAATGCCTGGTCACAGGGGGGGGGGTTCTTCTATAGTGAAGGTACCTGGGGATGTGCCGCGAAGAAGGGAATACTTTTTCGGACTTCTAGTCTAGCGAAGGGTATACATTTTTGCAATTTTGGCCTAGCAACGGTCTAGCCAAGGGTATCAGTTTTGACAATATTGGTTTAGGGAACGGTCATGATATCATATTTGGTACAAATTTAACAATATTGGTCCAGAGAATGGTTAAAATTAGTCTAGCTAAGGGTGCCATGTTCGTAAAAATTAGTCTAGCCTACGGTACCATTTTGAATATGCTCGCGGCAGACCCCTACCCAAAATTTAGCAAAGACCCCCCCCCCCGTGTGCCTGGTCTGCCAATCTGAGGTTTGCTAGTTCGAGTACCCGTCCTGCTAAGCCTGCTACGTAGAGTGAGGAGAGTCGCCAACTATCTGTAATTCCGGGGAAAAGGAATCACAAGGTGTGGTCATATCGAGAGGAAGGACCAGGAAACTGCTTTGATAAGCTTGGTATTTCATTGTTTCCAAAAAGGACCCAGTGAGCCAGAAAAAGTTCGAACATCATGGCACCAACAGTACTTGATAGATTTGAATGATTTAAATTCTAGTTAAAAGCCGTAAGACTGAAGAATTTTTGTGATTTTTCTCATGTCTTTATGAACATTAAAAATATTGGTAAATTCGAGTCTATGAAAATTTCTTGTTTGCAAATTGCCTGAAAAAGGACCTAAATCACTTGATCAAATCGTAAGGAACCTCCTTACACACAACAATACACAAGGGAACTTTACCTCTCCCAGGAGTTATAAGATATATACATATTTAACAAATACACTGTAGATTTTCAATCCCATGCCAATAAATGTGCAGAAGATATCTCTCACCCGTGAAAATTTTTGTACTGTCCTTTAGCTGTATGCGAGGAGTCTCTGATTTTCATCAAGTGTTTTAGGCCTTTTCAAGCATTTAATAGCCTGCGTGCAGCCTCAGCACTCATCGAAAGCAAGGAGTGTTTAGGCTGCACGCAAGCAAGCATTTAGCAAACGTGAAATTTTTGTAAAGTCGAATTTACTTATATTTCCAGAACTCATAAGAACGCGAAAAAAATTACAAAACTACTTCAACGGTTCTCTGCTATAAGCAACCTTCATTCCATTCCGGTTCATCAAGCACTCTTGGTGCTATGCATTTTCAAAAATGGAAAATCTTTTCTGGCTCACGCAGTACTTTCGGAGATATGGTGCAAATAAACCAACCTCGCGCAGACCGAGCGTTACCTAGGTAGCGGGAGCGGGTAGCGGGAGCGGGTAGCGGAAGCGGGTAGCGGGCAATGATTACAGCGACAACGCAAAATTCAGGTTCAAACTAATCAAACACTCACATCCTTTTCTTTATTGTTCGCTTCAACGATTGCTGCTATTTGTCTTCTATGTTCTTTGTTAATTTCCTCCAGCTGTTTATTCTTTTGAGATCGCATCTCATTTCCTGAAAAGAAATTTGTAAAGCATGTAGGAACAAGGATGTTCGAACTGATAGAAATGAACTGTGAAGAATTCCCGAAATATATGGTTCTTACGTGTGAGAAGTGAAGGATTTTAGCAAAGGCTTAACGATAGTTTGAGCAATTGAGTATGGATATGTTGATTTTAAATTCAATCGACTCATTTGAATTTCTGAAAAGCATTTGATTGGGTTTGTACTCTCGATTGCATCGGGGCCTTATGAATACCGGGTGAGTAAAATGTAAATATGCTTGACAGTCTGAAGTCTGAACCATTTTTCAGATTCCAATTATATCCATATCAATAGCAACTATATCAATTCAAATGAGAATGATTTAGTTCGTCAAAATCGGCCTAGCTTTCTCACTATAAATAAGTTGCAAGCAATCCTGCCTCATGATAATAAAAATAGACAACAAAACAGGCTAAACGACAGTCCCAAGTGGATATGATTATGCAGCAGCTTCTTATACACCTTGTGAAAAAAATCGCTTGTAATATGAGAACGATGTGACCGATTTTGGCAAAATAAATGTTCTTCGCTAACTGTATATGTTTTCTACACATGCATTATCAGTTTATGACAATCTAATATATGGTTTATGAGCAACATATCTATGTCAAAGCTCTATGTAAAATAGATTGAAGAACAAACATCTATATACAGATCTATGTCAAGGAAAACAAACCAAACGGAAGTCACTTTATCATGGCCAAAAAAATTGTCACAGAACTTTCCTGTACAAAATGTTTGGCACATGTACCTGGGACACATTCGATTTGATTGTTAACAGATTTCATGAGTACAGATCGAAAGAAGAAGGATAGCATCTGCCTTGCGGAATACCGGGTGTCCCAAAAAAAGGTAACATATTTTATCCTGCGTAACGAAAAAGAATTTAGCTACAAACAATCTGCAATAATTTCTTATAAGATAACCCCCAATAGTCAACTTGAACATAGATACCTCATTCGCTGATATTAGTGCACTGAGAGATGAAGTATGAATCTTGAAAGTCTAAATGTGCCTCCAACTCCAAACCAGAGCTTTTGGGTTTTGACCTAAGCTGTTGACACGTTGTGGGTTGGAATCTCCTAAATCATAGGGAAGTATAAGCAAGAAACCTCGTGCTTAGGAACATTTTGAATAGAAATCCCAAACAGGGCGGCTCCTTGTTCAAAAAGTCTATGACTGAGGAGATTCCCTTGACCAGCGCGTTTGCAGTTCAGGCCAAAACTAAAAGCTCTGGTTTGGAAGTGAACGCAAATTTGGACTTTCATGATTAATATTCCAACTCTTGATGCCCCAATATCAACAAACAAGGTATTAATCTTCAAGTTAACTATCGAAGAATACTTCAAAACGTATTCGGGATCGATTCGGCTTAAATTCTTATCCCTAGCCCCAACCAAATCTGTTATCTTCTTTTTGGGACACCCGGTATATCTATCAAATTCAGAAGCTGCTTAATTTAAATTACACCCTAAATATACGAGAATAGTAATGCCTAGACTTATGACTTTTCGTCCCTTGTTTCCCTGCGTTCTTTGATTTGCTGATATCACTTGCTCAATACGGACCCATACCATTACTCTTACAAAGTGGGCCCCTTGCTTCAAAATGGCTTAAACTAGCGGGAGTTCTCGTACACTCAACAAAATCGCTTCAAAGTCTGGTTTAAAGAGCTTAAACATTGAAAAGCAAACTTTTAGTACAAAGAATAATGTTTTCCTGACCTACTCATCGCAAAATGCATACCTTTCAAGCAGTAATCTTCCTCTGTAGAAACAAAATAGATCCATCGCAGCTACGAGAACTCTAGGCCGTATCAACCGTTTTTTGTGTGCAACAACAACAACTGTCTAAATAGCGCCCCCTTATTGGTTGAAAACTAAATTCTAGCAATTTGATTAGTCAATACGGAACCACTCCATATGGGCCTAAAGGGGCCCACTGTATAAGAATAATGGTATGAGTCCCTATTACCAAGTGATATCAGCAGATCAAAGAACGCAGGGAAATAAGGGACGAAAAGTTATAAGTCTAAGTAATGCCTTCTGCTCGGTTTCTGGATCAAACAAATAAAATCGCAACGCAGATGTTTAGATCTATCCTCCTTCTTTCAACACCCATCCATGAAATCTCTTGAAAACCCATTTTCACGCGCACAGGACGATAGTTAGCCATCTTGGTTTCAAGGTTAAGGCTTCGTTTGTTCTGATTTGTTGCTTGAGAGAATTTCCTGTGCCTGCGATCACTAATCGCTTTGGAATAGCGTGTCAATGAAAGCAACCGATGCTATTGTTACAAAATCTGTCTTTGGCACTTTGCGATGACAATTTTTTTGCGAGGTAAAGTCGCTCAGAATCTTGAGTCATTTCAAAGTAAATACCAGGTGTCCCAAAAAGAACCTACAGATTTCGTTGGGTCCAGTGATGTGAATTTAGCTTTAATCAATGGCTTATCTCTTCAAAAATATTCCTCGATAGTTAACTTCAACATAGATACCTCGTTTGCTGGTATTGGTGCTTCGAGAGAAGAAATATTAAAGTTGAAAGCTCAAATTTGCCTCTTCCTCTAAACCCGAGCTTTGGCCTTTTGGCCTAAGCAAATTCTTGAAGCACATCAAAATTAAAACTGAAATTAAAGAAAATTGGGAAACTGCACAATGGGTGACTTGTAGCACACAGAGTATAATATGACCCAATATTGGTCAAATTTTATCAAGGCTATCGCTGATTTATATTTTTGGGACACCCGATATTCGTAAATATGACTTCTGTCTTCCAATGAAGTTGCATGATACCACTGCGAAGTGTCGGGATGAACTTGATCTCACTGTGAAACACCATTTGAAAGATGGAGGAAAGGGGGGAATGGGCCTAAAATGATGACAAAAGAAATGCAAGCGCTTACTTTGATCTAGCAACATCTTTTCTGCTTTTTTATCGCATTCAAGCCTCACTTCCATCTGTAAATTGTAAAAATAGAAGTTACAACAGGGAAACGAAGTAATGAAATTCTCTGTCATATTAGCTTGATTCAACTTCAAGTGAAATTCATCAATCAGAGGTAAAGTTAACAAGCTGCTTAATGACAAGTAGGATAGATCCAATGCTGGGTGATGGATCTCATACTGTCTAGCTGCAGTGATGCCTGACGAGGTGCTCGTTGATTTCCCCTTACAATGATAAACAAAAAATAGCTATGGTTATATAAGTCACTCATATACAAAACTGCCTACTGATTTTTCTTATCAAAATACAACAAGTGAACCACATTCCCTGTGAGTAGTTTCAGTTGAAATATAAATCATTAATTTATCCCGCCTAAAGATATTCAATCAATCAATCAATCAATCAATCAATCAATCAATCAATCAATCAATCAATCAATCACTAGCCTTGTCCTATCATATGACATCAATCAGTCTTATCAATACATGAAAGATTGGAGCGAACTACTTCTGAAACACACAATCGATGGTTCAACCAATCAACAAAATCCAAACGATCAACAAATCAATCAATCAATCAATCAATCAATCAATCAATCAATCAATCAACAGATCAACCCATAAATCAATCATGAGATTAAACAAATAAATGAAAGTACGAAACAATGAATCAATGAATCATTGAATTAATCGGAAGTCCAGCAAAAATATCAATTTGTCAATAAAAGAATGAATGAAAGCTATTCACAATCACGTAGCCAGTGATTGAACCAAATAACCCACCATCTAAAAATAAATCACTGAATCATTCAATAAATCAATCATCCACTCGATCACTCAATTATTCAATCACTCCATCAAGTGATCAATCAATCAATAATTAATAAAACGGCAAATCCATGAATTTTTATCAATAAATGAATGAACACAGCAAACTACTGTACTTTTGATACACACGGCCGATGGTTCAAATAAATCAATCAATCAATCAATCAATCAATCAATCAATCAATCAATCAATCAACAAACCATCCAAACTGTCAATGAATCAATAAACCAATCATCATCAACTTATCAACAATAGAAAGATTGACAAGCTATTTACAATCACGCAACCGTCACTTTAACGAATCAACAAACCAATCAAGAATCAATCAATCAATCAATCAATCAATCAATCAATCAACATTTGCCAATCAATCAATCAATCAATCAATCAATCAATCAATCAATCAACATTTGACACAACAGACATAAATCATCAAGTCTTCACGGGAGTACACCGCAAAAAAGCCTTGTGTTTCTAAACGATGACGAAAACAGTTCTATGATCAAAAATCTTGATAATTTTTCTTTGATCTTCTTCAACAACATGATTATATATTTCCTCCTAACTCCTACGGTCTCTCAACGTGGCACATAGCGGATAATTGACCGCCTTTTGTTGGGTGGGCTCAGTTTACGTTGCTTGCAATCCTCTGACATTGCAGGCAGAACAGTCAAGCGGATAGGGTTCGATTCCAGGTAGAGCCCCATCACTTGAATGTGATGACAAAATGGGTCGCAGACTCGAACTCAAGTATTCTACTTCTGCAGTCCCAGCAGCACTTGACACTAAAAACTGCAACTTTACCTTTGAAACAGCCAGCTGTGAATTTTTCACTGTTAGGATACCTTCAGTATATTGGAACATGTATGTCACTGAACCAAAATGAGAAAAAAATGTGCCTCCATGATCACTGAATGATTTACTTTGAAGCAACGAACAAAGGGGGTACTTTTATCTTAGATTTATTTACAATCATATCTTCTGGTAGTAATTGGCAATTAAGGGGGGGGGGCTTTACCATAACACATTAAGGAAACTTGTTATCATCAGCAAGTATTATTGAATCTTGAAAGGCTTGAGCAGGGGTAGGGGCAGGGGCATGGTTGTCTGTTAATTACGGAATTCATATGGTTTGACTCGACATGTTCCAATATACTGATGGGATCATAATGAAAAAGGTCATGAGACAGTTCCTTTGTTGTCCTTTTCTTTGGTAATTTATTCGTTAATGCTCTGCAAGATCATCACAGCAATTTTTAGGAACCCTATGTTGTAAGTACAGTAGGGCTCTATATTGTAATGAAAGATACACTACTCATCTAAACATGATGAGAAGTTTGTGTATACTGAATGTCAATTGTACAGAATTCACCTCATTTTGAATAGGTCTTAGTGGGAAACATTGTTGATAAAATGTTAGTCTAAATTTGGGGAGTCTCGGTTAGGCCTGAGTTGTTCATTGCAAGGCCAAGGCTTTGTCAGATTGCATGGCATAAATCATCAGCAGTAGTTCTTGCATCAAATTTAAGCTGATGCAACCTGCATCCAATGCCTTCTAGGCTCCTAATTCCTTTTGGCCTTATTTGGGTAGTACAGAATCATATATATATATGCTCCCCACAACGTATTTCTCATTCTGGAGGTCTGATGCCATCTGCTAGTGCCAGCTATGCCTAAATATTGTAGAATTTTGTTAACCGCCCTCCCACCCCACTCAATGCCATATCTGCAAGAAAGCAAGGGAGGAATGTTTACATAATGTTGGATTACATGCAAGCTAAATATATCGTTGCTTGTTAGCAAACAACCTCGTCAGTCGCTAAGTCACCATACTACTGCGTGGGCAGGTATTAAGAGCAAAGCATGTTGTGACCTCAATGCATACGTGATTAATGAAGGAACAAGGGTATACAAATCATCTTGTTCAAAACATTTTAACTTAAAATTGGAAATGTTCATGTGGAATTTTCTTCATTAAAACTTTCTCTGCAGGTCACACAGTATGTAGGACGGAGTCAAGGGACGGAGTTAACATCATCCCAACGACCTTTGGGGCTGAGTGACACTAAAATCTTGCACAATAGATATACATTTTGAGCATTTTTTTAAGGACCTTCTCGCTAAAAGCTTGGCAGAAAGCAAAAAATTAGTTCGGGAGGTCTGTGGCTAAGAAGTCAAGAAATTCAAGAAACTTTCAATATTTTGGTGAGGACACACACAGTCAAAAGGAAAACTCTTATTTTTTTCATTTATTTACTCTTATTTCATTTTTCATTTTTTCATCATCTATTTTTTCAACATTTCAGATGCTCTAGGATCATCTGGGTTCCATCATGATCTCTGGTTCAATTTATTAATTTTTGGAGTAAACACATGGTTTTTACATATGTATCCCAGCTATTAACCATAAACGTGTTAGGTAAGTAGTTACACGTTCCACACATACGAAACAAAAGTTACAGCCATACATTCCATCGTATTTCTAAGCCAGAATCGCTTCCTCTAGCTCAATTCTAAACATCCTAGAATCTGAAATCATCATAACTTTCTCCTTGAATTAGCTGATGAAAGTGTATGTGTAATTTACAGACTACAAAACATCTGAAAGTGTACTTCACAGACCATGTACAAAAACTCTTTCGATCCAGAACTATGTGGAGGACAGAAAATCTTGGCTGCAACTTCACGTGACGTTGCAGAAAACATGTGGACAACTTAAAATCATCATATTTTTGTTCTTTGGATTAGCTGTAAATGATAACCACATCTGAAAGTGTAATTGACCGACCACAAACCATTTCTTGAACCCAGAAAGATCAAGAGGATTTAAGATTCTGGGTTATACATTTACTTGACAACAGGTAAATTTACCTTATTACAGGGTGTGCCTTGAAAAAATTATCTAACTTTGACGAAACATTAAATATTGTGGTTTTAATTTTCTTGAAAAGCCTTATGACAGTAGACTGTGCTATCATGTTATCAAGGTGTCCTATAAGGGCCTTAAAGGCAAATAATTGGATTGGTTCAACTATCATTCAAATGGGAGAAAACATTAAAGTAAGGTTATGGGTCACAGAATTATTGACGAAAATATTCAACTTAGGGTTCCCCAAGGATCTTGCCTTTGGCTATTTCTCTTCATGACGTACATAAATAACCTCCCACTTGCACTTGCTAGTGCCCAGACAAATGTATGCGGATGATAACAACATCTCCTATTCCTCTGAAAAGGCTGATGAAGTTAATTCAGCAATAAATAATGATTTGTCGGTTGTCCAATTTCAAATCGTGGTTAGAAGCATTCCGGGGGGGGGGGCACTACGTATATTTTGGGTACGGGGACGTGCCATCGGGAAGGGTATCGATTTTGGCGATTTTGGTATAAGGAACGGTATCGATTTTCACGATTTTGGTATTAGGAACAGAACAGTATCGATTTTCGCGATTTCGGTATAAGTATGAGGTCGGGTATATAATTTCGGAGAATTGACATAAGGTCGGGTATACTTTTTCGGAAAATACGGGTATGTTTTCGAAGCTTCGATGACACGTCCCCGACCAAAACCTGGTCAAGAAGTACCCCCTCCCCCCCCCGGGAGAAGCATATCTCTGTGGTTAGACAGAATTAAACTGCTTTTAAACGTTCCATTCCAAAACATCAAGCGTCAGGAGGATATAGCTCAAGAATATTTCTAACATTTATGATACTGCACCTAGTTTTGTTACAAGTAGCGAACTTGCGTCTTGATACGGAACGAAGCAAACTATCATAAATTACAGATCGACAACGTATTACGTTGGAAACAGCATTGGGTTAGTAAAATCATACTTTCACACCTTTCGCACAATCCAGTGTCCTCGCTGCTACTATCCTGATTTTGCAAGACGGCACAGTGAACGATATTGAAGCAAACCAGACAAATTTGTTAGTGCACCCGGTTTACATCTAATAGACTTACTATAACCAAACTTTTTTGACGAATTAACTAACTGTAAATCGGAGCAAACCACTGGTGGGGTATTTCAAACGCAACGAAAACCACTGGTACAGCCTGAAATCTTCATGGTCTACCAGACCATTCCTATCTAATATGATCATTGTGATTTGGGGATCATTGAAATGAGGGTTGTCTGGATATTATGGGATCAACTGACTTTCTTCCGTTGAGTTGAAGCAAAGTAATCCTAGAACTATAACATGGAGAACTAATAAGAAAACGTGCTTGGTGAGCACGAAATGTACCACCTGCTGAAAAACAGAAAGGTATCTCAAAAAATTGTTCAACATTGACTGAGTGTTAAAAAATATCGATATAATGAATGGGCTCCTTGGTAAAATAACCCTGTCCCTAAGGTCCTAAATTAATTTTAGACACCAGAATTTTGAAAATGTGTTATATATTCATCGTGTTACAAGTTTCTGAAGTGCAAGTTTGTGGGTACGTACGTATATACGAATAGTCAAAGGTCGAACAATCTTTTCAGGACACCCTGTAGCAGGGCATGAAGAAAGGATGTTCTTCCTGCGACCGGAAAAAAATCTTTCATACATTTCTTGCAGGAACGGACAAGCGTCCATCTTCCACAAAGAGCTTAGGATCCAGAGATAGCTATGTAATAACATACAACTGGTTTTACGTAAATGCACATCAGGCATCAAGAAAAAAACTGTAGAAAGTTGGGAATGATAAAGCTGGATTATGATTTCTAAGATGCATGCAGCAAATCTAGTACTCGCTAATCTTGCAATTGTTATATACTTGCAGATCACTTGGTATCAGTATGAGTATCTGTGAAATGATGCTTGAAACTGTGAAAGTTTAGTCTTATGAGACCAACCCTAATTGATGTAAAATACAAAAGAAGTGGAAGAAAGAGCTTCCTTTGCTGTGAAATATCAATTTGATTCAAATGCAGTTCGAATCACAACAAGGTGAGGTAAAAAAGAACAGCAGTTTCTAAATTCAGAAGTTCTTTTACGCTATAATCTCTGAAAATGATTGTGAAGTAATCCTCTTCGCCTGACAGATGCTCTGAGCAGCTGGACGTTCCGCAAAGTTTTATTCCAATTAGAACTGTGGAGCGATCATTTAGAAAAAAATTAAATTTCTTCGAAACCTGCCCATAAAGTGAATAACATACGTCTCCTTATCTGGTACATTGATTGCAAATTGTACCAGAGATACAATCTATGACAGATAAATTTCCTTTGACTTTGTAAGTTGTTTTTCATTATTTTAATGAGCAACAGAGTGATACAAGAAAACGGGATTTATGTTAACAAACTTCCTGCAGTTTATCATGAATTACAAATTTCCTGTGACCGCCCGGTGGCATGGTTGGATGGGTTTTCATGCCCTGCCCTGCAGATCCCGATGAAAAGTGATAAAGCTCGGGCATTTCGACAATAATATACATGAGCAAGAACACAGCCTAGGCGTCGGATTTGGCAAAACTTAACAAATTAATCGTAAATAATGTTATTGTTCCATTCATTCCAATGAGTTGCTCGAAGGGAACTTTCAGTAATGTGCTATAGTTACAGAAAAATAATTTTTGATATCATGATTTATTTGAACTTACAGTGCTTTATGTTCATGAAAAGGTGTACAAGACGAAGGATCTAAAGCTTTTTAAACATCAATAGGAACCATAAAATCCAAATAGATTGAGGAAAACAGACTGAGGGAGATGACAAATAAACCTTTTTACTCGTTCGAAAATAAGTTTGGATCGAGCGTCCAAATCTGGTAAATTTGATGAAGGAAAAAAAGGATGACCCCGTTCTCAGCAGAAACACTGCTACCTGTAGCAAGAAGTTCCTTCGGATCTCAGAACACTTTCAGAGAGTTAATCAACCACAACTTTGCTCAAATTGACTTACGAGTGATTCAGCTTATATACTGGCAAGTTTTATTCGCCTCTTGACCTTGTTGCTCATAATTTTCATTCATCGTTAGCTAATTTTGCTGTCGGGAATCCCGCTTCACCGGGGAAATGCCGGGGAAACTTTCTCCATATGAACAGGCCCTAACATTTCAAAACAACGTGCAAACATACAAGGGTCTCATTTTGCGAGATTGTATATCGAAGTTTGCTGTTCTCAACCTTCGTTATCCAAATGAAAGAAAAGTCAGCTAAAAATGAATGAAATCAACGAGAAACAAAGCAAAAAGACCAATAAAATTTGCCTGTGTATAAACTAAGCCATTGCTAACTCATTTTGCGCAAAGTAGTTGATAACAAACTCTCTGTAAAGTGTTGAGATCCGCAGCAATTTCTTGCCACAGCTAGCAGTGCATCCATTAAGAACGGGGTTGTGCTTTCATTTTCCTTTCCAAATTTTACAACATTTGGACGCTCGATCAAAACCTCTTTCCTAAGGAGTAAAGCGGAGTAAGGAGTAAGGAGTAAACGTAACGTTTCATTCGAGCCATTCATTTGAAAGAATAGGGCGATAGCATCTTACATGATCAATCTTAAAGCTTGCACAAATTCAACGCTCAAAAGCACTACATAGCAGAACAGAGGTGAAGATTTTTCCAATATCGGGTGAATCAAAAAGGTCCCACTGTTTAAAAAATCATTGCAGCAGAAAGTAGTCACACTACAATTATAGGGATTGATTTTTCTAATAGCCAAAGAATTGAAATAATTTTTATACTTTTGGTAATTTTCAAATAAGTGGTCCCTTTGATTTAACCCTATTTTGGTTGGGGGCCCCCCCTAGTAGACTTTTTGTTATATCTCTGTCAGGATAACAATTATGGCCTGGAAACTTTCTGACTTTTTGCTAATACTTATTATGCAATGACTCAAGAAGTTTTATAAAAATATCTTGACAAATGAGGGTGAGGGAGACAATTTTCTGGAACTGACTCTGTCAAAATCGCCAATTCTCAAATGTTAATTTTCGCAAAAAAAGTAGCAAAATTGTAAAATTTTGCAAAGATATTTTGCAGGGTAGTGTTATTTGATGTATTCTATCATAGTTTTAATGTTTGGATGGAAATTGTGCTCCAAAAAAGATTTTATCGCATTTTTCCTGATTTTGACCGATATTGCCACTTTTCTTGACCACACAAAGAAAAATGCTGACGCAAGCAATAATGACGGCTAATTTTGGGTTAATTTTTATATTTTCATAAATTACATGCTTGGGGCTATTAGTACACCAAATCTGGTTGCTCTATCTATTTCCAGTCAAGAGTTAGGTAGGGGGGTTTCTTTGCCCCCCCAGCCAAAATAGGACGTGTCAGATAGCCCAACCACTATAGGGTTAAGATTTAAGAAATCAGTGTTGCAGAACAACTGGAAAATGTCCCAAAGCGCAGGATCAAATCTTCTAGGTCTCATGAAATCAATTCAAAGTCCTTTTTAGAATTAACATAACGAAGGAAATGGGGGAAATGATCAACTGAAACTGAGAAGGAAGCTGAAATTATGATTTTGTTCAACGCTCTGAAAAAGGAGAACTGAACACAGGAAAATTGACAAGTTGCGTTTCTTTTATTTCGAGATGCCTTTGATCATGCGTTTTAGGCCATTTTCTGGATATTCTGCTAAACTACTTTTTCGAATATTCAAAATTTACAACTATTTCATAAATCATCAAAAATACTTCACGTAGCTATTAGAAAAGGGACGTTTGATGATTATAGCACAAGGAAATTTGCTGTAAGGATTTTTAGAACAGGGTATATTTTTTGAGTCACCAGGTAGAAAGTAGCAACTTTTACCCCATGATTGATTTGCATATTTTCACGAATTGCTTTGAGAAATACAAATTTTCCCCAATAAAATATCGGGGAATATGAAACAATATTTACCCCTGTAATAAATCTTGACTGATTTAGTGAAAATTATAGGTTCCAAAATTAATGTTATTCTGAATCAACCATACCTCTCTTTCTTCCCAATCGGCCATCATCTCTAATGCAAATGCTTCCTGTAAGCAAACATGAATAAAAGTAAACGACAATTTATAGGTAGACTGATTATATGTTCGTAGGTTATCGCTATTGATAGACTGATGGACGCTATAACTACGACCAATGGACATACGCTTCCAGAAACGGACATGGCCTAAATGATCTGCTATTTTTTCTCGAAACCAACGACCCTAAATCGCCGCAAAAAAGTGGTTTTTCTGAAGTGCTACACTGCAAAACAAGCTATCAGTACTTAGATGAATGTTTCTTCAAGCTATTAAAGAAAAAAATTCTTACCTATAAGTGCTATTTTGGTTGTTTGGGGGCTCAAAAGATCTCGTAAATTCGCTCGTTACTTTGAGATTTTGATCGTTGCAGCAGTTTAATCGAACGCGTTGTTCGAACGCTTTTGTTTGCCTTTGGCGGGAAGTTTGAATTGAAGAAGAATCAGCCAATCCCATCAAGTTATTTTAAGTCTTGCATCCTGATTGGTCCAGGAAAAAATATGTTCCCGGCGAGAAATTTGTTTACCGTTTTGAGAAGAGTTTGTCCATTAGGCCCTCAACTGGATCGACAACAACAACATCAATTGACTTCAATTAGATAAGCGTAAGTTGAGGGTCCTTGTGTAGTGAGGCTAATTTATAGGTACAAGGTGTCCCAAAAAAGGTACTCTTGTTTGAAAATCACCAAAAATTGATTACAAGGTTGATTTTCAAATTTCTTTCTTTCGCAAGTAGATTAATCACGAAATTATTTTCCTTGGTATAGCCGATCCTGTAATTAGTTTTAAGATTAGCAAATTTAGCTCTTTTTCGGGTGCTTGATTTTGATTAACACTGCAAAAAGCACTGACGATTAACAGACCAATTTCTTTGTGCATGTTAAATTCTTAATTTGATCAAAAATAACAGAAAGGAACGTGCACTAGGATTGGAGACGTCAAGGATAATCAAAATAACTTTCTTTGGCTCTTATGCAAGACTGACTATGTTGCTTCAAAGTATTGCTCAAAATGAGGTATTTTTATGCGTAATTATTTAACCTGTAAGTATCTAAAACAAACACTTCATCACTTTCAAATATATTTGGGTGATTCAAAAAAGGGATCGAAAAGAAAATTTTATGGTAGGTCTTATAGTTGAGTTTCAGTGATTTTTTAATCAAGAGTAGCTTTTTGGGACGCCCGGTATATAATATAGTTTTGTAGGTATTGAGCAAAACCTCAGAGAATTGTTTACTCCCTTGAAAAGCACAGAAAATACCGGATGTCCCAAAGAAAGTATACGGATTTGGTTGGCTCCTGTGATGTGAATTTAGCTATAATTCTGTTGAAATATTAATGTTGAAAGCTCAAATTTGCATTCTCCTCCAAACCATAGCTTTGATGTTTTGGCCTAAACAAATTCTTATAGATCAACGAGAGCCTTGATAAAATTTGAAGATATTAGTCGCCCATTGTGCATCTTTTTTACTTTCCCTTAATTTCGGTTTTTGATTTCAGATGTGCTTCAAGAATTAGTTCAGGCGAATACGTCAAAGCTCTGGCTCCCAGGGAAGGCACACAGCAAAAGCACATACAGAACGGTAACTCTGATATTTTTGGGTCAGAATATTGCTGAAAGTGATATTTTTGGGTCCAAATGAACTGAAATTATGTTTTTGATATTTTTGGGCATCAAATATTGTCAAAATGATATTTCTGGGTTCTTTAGAGGCAATCTTGCCTCAATTTGCATTGTTTCAGGATCTTTTATGTTCGTTTACAGATGTCAAGGTATAAAATAAGCTGATATTTTTGGGTTGTAATGAAGCTAAACTGATATTTTTGGGTTTCCTGAAAATTTCTCGGACTGACCCCCCCCCCGTATGCGTATGTGCTGAGTATCCCCCTGGGCTCTGGCTTGGAGGTGGACGCAAGTTTGAGCTTTCAAGATAAATATCTCAACACTCGAAGCACCTATATGAACAAACGAAGTATCTACGTTTCAGTCAACTATCGAGCTAAATGTTTATCGAGCAACATTTTAAGAGCGATTGGCCATTGATCAAAACAATTTACCCACATTGCTGGACCCAACCAAATCTGAATACTTTTTTTGGAACATCCGGTATAATACCCAACGTCTTTAAAAAGTCTTTCATTTTCCTGCAGTCAAAAATGTGACTTAGCTAAACGACGCAAGTCAAAAATATGTATCTACTGTTTGAAAACCATAACGCTAAAACTACCAAACTGATTTGAAAAATTTCAATTTCAATGGATTACTGAGGTTTTAACCTAATTTTGAGAAGTTTTATATAATTTACCAGCATTGTTGAATGGGCTACCATGCTTAAAGAGAATCTAAGCATACATAAGTCCTTGATAAAAATAGCAGCGCAAAGACAATAGGTTATGACATGTGCCGCTCCATATTTGGGTGACTGATCTACGTCAACAGGAAATACTGGTTTCTGATAGGCTAGAATCTGATCGCAAGTGGCTTGAGCCACTTTTATATACTTACATTCCTTTTAAAGAAATGATGATATATGATATAAAGCGTTTCCTAATATAACACCAACGTCAACTGTGGAAACTAAGCTTGCGGCATTTTGCTTCATAATAGAAGACAGTTCTCAAGAGCAGACAAGCTGCATATGGTTTCGATTATTATGCAAAATCATCTCAATCACATGGCAAAGCTCAAGGAATTCTCGCGGTTTGCAGTTTCCGTCCTCTCAGCTGCACAGAGCAGTTTGTTCGTATAGATCTTCGTATGTAAGATAGTTTTCAAGAACACTAAGAAGTTTTTGGATGAAGTCGAGGTCATAGCGCCCAGGTCCTTCCCTAGGGCCTGATTATATGAGAGAAAATGTCCCGTCTAACCAGGACGGGATGTTTGCCGAGGTCCTACTCTTGTGGTCAACCCCTTCTGCAACAAGTTCCAATTTAATGAGAAAAACATCCCGTCCCAATTGCATCAATCGAATGAAAGTTCGACAAATATTGTTCTTTACCAAATCTCGCAATATGAATTATGATTGAAATAACGGTTGACATAACAATATGATTGACATAACGGGAAACCATGTGTGAGGGCCTAAATAGGGGTTTCGCGTGAGGGCCTAAATAGCGTTTTCAAAGTAGCAATATGAGTCTCTGTTGACCGAAGCGACATTATCAAGTAAAAGAGCACATGGAAACAAGGGACTCCAGGTCATACATCTGGTCCTTTCACTCGATGATACATCAAAGGATGCGCAGGAATCGAAAAGCGAAAGCTTATGTAACAAGTTGTCCCTCAGGGCTCCTTTTTGGGACCTACATTCTTTCTACTAAAAAGCAAACAAGCAAGAGCAAACAAGAGGTTCTGTCTATCATTCCATTATTGTACAAGACTTGTTCTCCAACGACAAACTTTTACTCAGCCGGTTACTCAGACCCATAGCCATCCATGATCCTTTGCGCCCCCCAAAGTCGGCAGTCATTGACATTCCTGGCCCAGGTTCTGTTTGTTTTGCTTCCGTTTGATACACAAAGGATCATAATTAGCAAGGAGTCTTCAAGTACGTTTGATACCGGATGTTCCAAAAAAGGTTTCCCAATTTGAGCTGTTTTTGGAGTGAAAATTAATTTTTGTTACTAAGAATTCAAAAAAGAATCTGTTAGATCTGAGTATTTAGCTCATTTCTGTGTCTGCGCAGTTGCTTTTCAAACAATATTTTGCCAAGAAACAGAATACCTGAAAACTTCATGAAAGATCTGAAAAACTTTCAATATGACCGTTTAACCTGCAGCTTAAATTCCACTGAAATAAAGCTTTTAACAAATTGCAACCTCACGAAGCTTGAATTGAAAAAAACTCCGCTAAGCGAAGGACTCCGTATAAATTGCTGAAAACAAGACAATGCTTATTTTTCTGTGACCCTCTCAGCGTTTATTGCTTTCCTAACTATCCCCAATACAATCAGCAGACATTTAAGCATATTCGTCATAATGACATCATACATATTTAGGCCCCGTTTACACGATACCATTTTCATTTCATATCGGATTGGCCTTCTGTTTACACGAAAACGCACCAATCCGATATGCTTCATAGGGTGTTTGAGCTTTTAAATGGAGATGCTCTGAAAGTAGCACGAAACCAAATCAATATCGTGTAAACTTTCGAATCCAGTATCAGTTCAATACGGAATCGCGCTATCAATTCTAAGAGCCTCACATTCATCTGGCGCATTGCTATTCATTTTGAGGTTGATATTTACGTCATATTCATCATAATTAGATCATACATAATTAACGTGAAAAAACTGCTGCGGACAGATGGCCATTTAAAATGCCTGAAATAAGTAAGTTACGGATGAAGCAATGAGGAAAATTAAATTATGCTTCGCAGTAAAAATTGCTTTGAACAGATTTGTGGAACAAACTAATAACAAAGCGGGTGTCCCAAAAAAAGTACTCCAGTTTGAAAAATCACCAAAAGTTGATTACATGGCCAATCTTGAAATAAATTTTTTGGCATGTAGATCAAAGTCTCAATTAGTTCCCAGGTATCGTTGATCCTGTGATTGGTTATAAAATGATGACCAAATTAGCTCCTTTTAGAACTGTCTTGTCTCAATAGAGCAAAATTTGCCAATTACAAGATCAGGGATAACTGGGAAACTGACTTTGTCTTTGATCTACCATGGGTAGTTAGAGACTGCTGGTGTGCTTCTATGGAGGAGCGCTGGGTAATTTGTATCTGCGGAGGAAATATTGTTTAGTACTGTGGAGGAGATATCGAAAGAACGAAAATCGATACCTCCTCCGCAGTACTAAACAATATTTTCTCCGCAGATACAAATTACCCAGCGCTCTTCCATAGAAGCACACCAGCAGTGTCTAACTACCCATGGATCTACTTGCCAAAAAACGAAATCTAAAGATCGGTCATGTAATCAAATTTTGGTGATTTTCAAAAAGGAGTAATGTTTTTGGGACATTCGGAAGAACGCATATAAGTGCAACATAATCTCAATTGTTGGCGTTAAGATCTGGATTATAATACCTCAAACGTTACAAATTCACCCTCTTCGGAAAGCGTTACAAACAAACTTTGCTCTAAACTTCAGTGGCGAAGTTAGAGGGCATGCCCGTCATGCTCAGCATGACCAAACATTTTCAAAAATAACATTTTTTTCAATCACAAAAAATAGGTTTTTCTGCTCGAAAACGCAGTTTCTTATCGCCTAACCAGTTCAAAAATACAACGATTGATCGAATGGATCCCCCCCCTGGTCAATATGGCTTCTGATGATATCCCCCGTATTCAGTTCGGCTCAGCCAATGAGATTCGCTACTGAGAGCAGGACGAAAGTCAACAGGGCATCCAATCTGGTCATGTCCTCATTCTTGAGCCCGACCTACCGGAAATCCCCCTATGAATACGGTCATGCCCATAAGGTTGGTACCCTATGTTTGCTCATGCTCGACAATGGAGTCCACTTCTGAGACAAAAGGAACGAACAAAGCTTGGTCTGGCAAAACGAGAAGAGCATGACCTCGTCGCTATAATCATCATAACCTAGTCCTACAATTTCGATGAATGGTTCGTTTTGATTGGCTGAATATTTTATTCTGCAAAATCATTGCAAAGATTTTTTACATCAAGGCATGTCAAGTTCTCAGGGCATGACTGTAGTGCAACCCTGTGTCATTTCGTGAGTTTCTCTCTGACAAGAGTGTGTTTAGGCCTAGCTGATTATGGCGCAAGTTCAAGCTCAGGGAATTATTGCTGATCGAGACCTTGTGTCTCAATTATTAAGAATGTCCTTTGCTTCGAGGACTGTTGCTGAGCAGAAGCACATCTACCAACAACAGCGACCAATGCGGAAATTGGCTGTGTGCGAGTGAAGGTATGAAAGGGGCTGTTTTGTTGGCCATGTACATTAGTAGGCCAGGCTGGTGTATCCCAAACATGGACAGAAACAGGCTATACCAACATTCATGGCATGTGTTCCTCTCTGATTGCAAAACTGGCTAGGTGCACTGGTGCAGTATTATCATAATTTGTTGCTGACTATGAGAACTTTCACATGCCCACCATCCATGGTGAAGGAACTTTGCTGTTGTCTGTTTTTGATGATTGCAGTATTATCATAAGTGCTGATCAAAGGAACTTTCCAAGAGAATTTTCCTGTTTGTGCAGTATTTTCATAATTTGTTGCTGACTATGAGAAATTTCACAAGGAACTTTCCTGTTGGTGATTGCAGTATTATTATCATAATTTTTTACGTATTAGAACAGCTTCCTCCCTACAACAGCCAATTTTCTTTTATGGTCAATTGTAATGCAGTTTGATTACCCCCCAGTTTTACTGTTGCCATGAGCTGGTGGGGTTCCTTATGCTTAAAAATGGAAAACTCAAGCTAAATTTGCCTTGCAACTGTTCAACAAAATTAAATGTGAAAATCTTGACACAAAATGCCTGCCAAATTTATGACAAGCGTAAAATGCCTTTCTTTGAAATGTCAGACTTAAAACAAGAACACATGAAAACCAAGTCTTGGCCTAACATTTTTTGAAAATATAGAGTTTTCCCTTGTGTGTTCAGGTGCATAAATGTGAAAATCTTGACACAAAATGCCTGCCAAATTTATGACAAGCTTAAATGCCTCTGAAATGTCAGACTTAAAACAAGAACATTTGAAAACCAAGTCTTGGCCTAACATTTTTTGAAAATAAGAGTTTTCCCTCTGTGTTCAGATACATAAATGTGAAAATCTAGACACAAAATGCCTGCCAAATTTATGACAAGCTTAAATGCCTCTGAAATGTCAGACTTTAAACCAAAACAAAAACATTTGAAAACCAAATCTTGGCCTGAAATTTTCGAAAATGGGAGTTTCCCTTGTGTTCAGGTGCATATTTAACCTGTAAAGGGATAGGCGTTGTCCCCATCCTTGTGGAAAAAGGGGCGTTTCCTGGTTTAAAAAGGGTGTGGCCCAAAAAAATTTTCCGGGGGCTCCGCCCCCGGACCCCCGCGCTCTTTGCGCCTACGGCGCAAAGAGCTTCCCTTTTTGCACCTTCGGTGCAGAGCATGACCAGTCCTTTTGAGCCAGCTTCGCCCCTGCTAAACTTATTGATTGCAGACTACTAAAAGTACAGTGCAGTGCAGTGCAGTGCAGTGCAGTGCAGTGCAGTGCAGTGCAGTGCAGTACAGTGCAGCACAGTACAATGAATCTTACCCTGGGTACCAGAGCCTTACCCAGGGCCGAAGCCAGTGGGGGGGGGCCTGGGGGCGGAGCGCCCCCCCCAGAAGGCCATTTGTCGGAAATTTACTCCACTTGTCGGATTTTTGTTGTTGTTACAGGCCCACATTTAGAAGATTTTACTGGGAAAATGATGCACAGAACATGAATTTATTGACTTTCCAGGATAAATTTTGAGATGAATTTTGAATCTACAGCATTTTTTTTCTTTATATTGACCAATTTTGAAGGCTCCAACGTTGAAACTACAAAATAATTCCAAAATCTAGTCATGAAAGGAGCACATCGGTCCTTTCGTGCATGCTTTAACGTATGTTCCTAAAATTGGGGTTGTTCCTGTTGTTGTTGTTGTTGTTGATTTTATAGCGTCGGAAAATTTTGGTTCTTTGCCCGCCTAAGAATTAAGGCAGGTATCGGGCCTTGCCTTTCCCAGGGTAAATGAATCTCAATCCCCTTTTCTGGACTTATACATGTTCTGTTTTTCTTCCATCTATTCTTGCCAACTAATAACTGTTTCTCTCTTCCATTGGTCTTTTTTAGAAGTAGGAATAAAATTACTGTGTTTTGGTATACACGTATTTTTTCTTATAAGAAACTGCTTATTAGAAACTCAACTCTCAGATCGCAAAAAAATTAAGAAACTCCAGTACTGGGAAAATATAAGCTAAGAAACTATTTATTTTGATAAAGGAAATCCTCGACATGTTTTTACCTTACTTTCACTTGTTTCCTGTATCATATTACTCGTAAGGTACTTGAGTAATGTCTAAAAATTGGAAAGGCTTAAAAAACCTTGCTTTGAAATGTTCACGAGGGCACAGGTAGTGAACACGAAGATTGTTATGGAACCTCTAAGAAACTCGTAAGAAACTCTGAGTACTCAAAATCTGATAATTTTAAGAAACTTCCAGTACTGGCCCAAATTCTTAGTTTCTTATAAAAAAATACGTGTACACAGCATTTTATATATTCCATTAACCATGTCATGGAGGACAAATGGCTCGAAAGCTAATCATGAGCTATTTTTATTTGTCCTCTTCAGCACCTGTCTTTTTCAGTTAAATCCGATGTTTTCATATTGTATTGTACACGCTTATTGTTGAACTTGGATCATCTTTTATAGATTAGCAAGTAAGTTTAGCGTGGAATGTACGTAAAATCAAAGATCTTTGGTAAAATCGATTAATTGAAATAGAATGTTGATCGTAACCATGAACGAATCGAAACTTAATTTGAGCTCATAACGTAAAGCCATTGGGTAAGAATGAAGATGTTTAAAATGGGTTCCATTTTCCAAAGAACATATGGTTTCAAATAAAGCCTTACAGCCTAAATAAAGAATAAAGCATTTCTTTTTGATACAATTTGGCCCTTGGTATAACTGAAAAATAAGAAATGTTGAAGATCAAATTTTTAGTTCCTTGGACAAACATAAGGCAAAATGAAATACACATCACTTGCCCTTCCCTTGTGTTTTATCTTACGAATGAAATTATAGTAAACTCGACTAAAATTGCTCCTTGCGACAAAGTAAACTCAAGCAACTGCCAACAAATCACTACGCAAACGAATCAGACGGTGCAATGTTATAACCTTATATGGGTTAATTACCTACTTCCAAGAGCCAAGCGTATGCCCTTATATGGATTGCCTACTTGCAAATTCATGCCCTTATATGGCATGATTGCAGGGCTCTACAATGCAATGCAAGAGGGATAGAACTGAACAAGCAGAAAGAGTCATTGTATGACCCTATTTTATTGCACATGTTTATTTCACAAAGCAGGTTAATAAGTCTGGCAGCTCAAAGAAGCTGATGTGGATTTCACATCAGAAAAGAAGAGAAATCCAAATATGTGTGGTGTGGTTGACCAAAGTACCTGCGTCTTGTTTACTTAAATAGTATCACGTGGTATTCACTGAAATATTAAATTCGGAGGTGACATCATAACTAACCAATCAGATGAAGCTATGTTTTCATTCAATGGGGAATTTCAGCTGAAACATACAAAAAATGTTGACGCTGCAAATGTCAAACGTAGAAGGTTCAAAGCACTCCCTTTAATTTTTTCATCATTGGTATACACACTCACGATTTTCCGTGTAATTTTGTGATGTTTTCCATTTTCCCACTTTGACATGGTTATTTTCTATTGCGCAAGTGAATAACTTGTTTGTTACCATACATATTTCTATTTCAAATATATTTTCCATGTTGAAAATCAAATATTTCCTCTTTCTGGGGCGTCAGATCATAGTTAATAGAAATTTCAAATTTCTATTAACTATGGTCAGATAGTTCGGTATTTCTGTTTTCAGCTTCAAACTGATTATCCGCAAATTTCCGGTGTCGGTGCCTAACCTTTTATGATTCCCATCTTTCGTGTAAAATACCGGCCTGTTTCCCTATTCGGCTTTGAAAGAAATCACAGGAGAATCACAATAATCAAGCAAAAAATCTACCCTGGGTACCGGAGCCTCTAAAACTTTTTCAATTTTTGTTCTAAATATTTATTATTTTTGTCGTCCTTGGTAGTGGTACCCAGAGTAACAAAAATCACTCGATTAGAAACGTCATACAAATCACATACGCTGCATTTTGAGCAGAGATATGTTCATCTGAGTTCATCGAACGATGCCACATGTCTTGACTCAGGTCATGTTATGCTTGATAAGCATTTTTCAAATACTGTGGGAGGCAAAAAGTAGCTGCTCAATTGCTTAAAATATAACTTGCAATAAAACTTCGAGGGTTTACCTCATAATTATCCAATCAGCTAATTCATCACTGGAATAGGGGGTAAAAGATTCTCCACATTGTTGTTGCCCTAAACTTGGTATATGACATCATCATTATCCAATCAGTGTTTGCTTCGTTTACGTCGTCGACAGACAACAAACCAAAAGAGATTATGCATTCATTTCTGCGTTTGACTCATGCAAAGATTTGAAAACCACGTTTAAAAACAGTGGTGAGTAGCCGTGGTAATTTTGTTGTAGGATAACAATCCTTGAATCACATTCAATAGGAATGGCTTTGAATGCGCCGTCGTTTGCACAACTGTCTGTACATCATGGAATCAAGAAACGACCGAATGGACTCATAAACCGCTGAAAAAAGGGAACCAGAGTACAATTAACCGAAGTGTCTCTCCGTCAATTTGCTCATAAGTAACATTCACCATTTTCGTTTCTCTTGGAAAATTCTAGATGATCGGATTGTGAATGGGGTCAACTATTTCAGTAACAGTTAAACAGAAATTGTTCAGACAACCATCGAGAGCTTTTCTCGATAGTAAAGCTTCTCACTATGTAACAGAAATAAAAAAGTTTGCCACTAAAACATAAACATATAATTTTCTAGTGATGTGACCATTCAATAAGAAAGGCAATTGTGTCCTTCATACGAAATACTTAAAATCATTAAAATCTATTGCTGCTAATCTATCCCTCACACAAATGCAAACACCGATCGAGAATGCATTGACTTCATCACATAGAGCTTCAATGGGGTCTGGATGTCACAAATTTTGTTTGCAAGTTAGGCATTTTTCTGAAAGTATGCCAGACCAAATATATTGCAAATTTTGGTTTATGAAACTACGATGGCAACTACAGCTGCAACTACAACTGGAATGTTGTTTCTGTTTCAAAAACTGGCCTTGATAGATTCCTCGCTTTTCATGCGAATTTGCGTACCTTCAGAGACCATGAAGTCTCACTTGTACAATTTGGAAATCCTATTTCTGTCTATCTGTACTTCAGAATTGCAAAGATAAATGATAGTTCTCGGGCATTTAACTGAAGAAGTCAGAGGGTTTCCAATCGGCCTTTTAAGTAATATCCAAATTGCAATGTATCGGAAACAACATTTGGTTTCCAAGATACAAGATGATGTTTTGGCTGGCGTTGCTGCCCTAGTTTTTTTCGTGCAAAACGATGTCAACCCATAGGGGTACTTGAGGCATACTTGAGTAGGGAAATGACGGAGGTGTGCGGAAAACCTCTCCACACCATAACCCCTCTCTCTCTCACTGCGCATTCGGCTTACAACTGTATCATTGTTCACCTTGCGCGATACTACAAATCAAATTAGTCAAGTTTTTCCATCCATTCCACACCATAACCCTGTCGCATAAAAATTGCCAAAAGTATACCCTGTCACATACATGGTCAATTGTTCCAAGAAAACTGAAGACATATTCCTTATAATTTTTCTCAGTGAAGGACACCTTGTTGCATGATTTTTATCACAAAAGGGCATCCTGTTGAGCGGCACAGCACATTCCATCAGGTCGTATGGGAGTACCCCGTGTCAACGCCGTTCCTTATGTGTTATGTGTTAGTTTAGTTTTAGAGCTTTTTATGCTATTATGATGATGATGATGACGTTCCACTATTACGTTGTTTCTTTCTATCGATTCGTAATTCCATGATTACAGACTGCCGTTTTTCGCTATGATAACACAAGCAGATTTCTTTGAGATAATCAACTTACTCCGTTTCCAAATTATCTGAGAGTAATCACCATTTCAAACAGACGTCAAAGGACATTTTTCTGAACAAGAACATGGCAGGAAGGCACGATATTTTGTTGTTTCCCTTTGATAAATTGTGAAATGACAGGCCACACTGAAAAACCCAGACATAAATATCCGCGAGGTTAGGAACTGGTTAGGACATAGATTGGATGTAAATGGCCTCCTACGCGCCAGTGTAACTGTTTTGATTCATGTTATTATTTATTGGTGAAGTGAAATGCAATGAAAATTCGAAAAATATTTCCTATCCACTGCCTACTCACTCCATAATAATCTTTTTCGTCCTGCCTACTAAAATTGTTTGTCACAGTTTTTTAAATTGAAGAATATATTTAATGAATAAAGAAAAGCATTTGTTTTGAGAAACACTAAAATTTTCAATCAATTTATAATGCATTTGACACATACATTGGAAATGAACGTGGGGTTCAGTTATTTGTGGAATGACACAAGACGTCGTGTTTCTGCATTGGTGGCAATAAAAGGGCAGCTGCCGGCTGGCGGGGGGGGGGGGGGGGGATAGTTAATTTGCTAGAATTGAGTCGGTATGGTGTATGCTGAAAGAGCTGAAAGGATCATATGTTTGACGCTACACTACAACTACAAATGCCATATTTAGTCTGTGGTTTTAGGGGTGAGGCAAGGGTGAGGTCATGAATCTCAAGTGCTGTCATTTGTTTAGGCATTGGACCGTTTTAACCATTTTGACCAAACCTTGAGACAACGAAGATCGTTTACAAATCCTTATAAATGGTCTCGCAAGTCGCACCGACGTATCTCTCGAAAATTTTTTCAAAGAACTCTTCGCGGGACACTGTCAAGTTGTGAAACTTTGAGACAGACTTGGGAGTCCCTTTTTTCAAATGACTAATGGGCAGAAATCATCCGCATACCGTGGTGCACATCTTTGGGACAACCTTGAACTTAGGCGTAGGAGACAGGGGGCTGGGGCTGTAAGCCTCCACAACGCTGGAAAACTTTGCAAAAATCGACCATAATCTGGCAGAAATCATTTTGGATTTTTGTAGGGCAGCCCCCCCAAATTTGATCTTCCCCTACGCTCATGGCCTTGAACCCGAGGTTAAAAAAGTGTCCTCTTTTTATACGTTTGTAAACGTCGACTTTATATGTCCTCCATTGTAAAGGCTCAACACAGAGTCCAGAAAAAGTGACGGCTCCACGGCTGTGAGCCAGAGGAAGGTTTTGCTTCTTAATGTCATATTTGAGGAAAGTTTAAGAATTTAATCAAAAGTCTATTTGAGGTAAATTTTCAGTTAGTATGACATTTGATTGAGGAATGTTCAGTAACTTTTGTAAAAAGCCTAGGAAACGGTTGGGTTAGATATATGATTAAACTTATAGATATGAAACTTATAGAACTCATAGAATTGTCAGCCGGAGGAAGGTTTGACCTTTTTCTGGACTCTGGCTCAACAAGAAAAAACAAGCAGAAAAATAAGTCATGGTGACGAAAATCGGTGGTTTTCGTAATCTATTTGCTACCCCCGTCAGCGTCTTGCACCGTCCTTCAATGTAACTTGATTAAATAGATTGTTTGAGATTAGCATGGTTACCAAGCTCCACATGTAATATCTCACTCAATGGCCAGCAGCGATGAATGGTGAATGACCCAAAAATAGACACGTTAATCACGAAAGGGGGTCATAAAATACGACACTAGATCCGACATTCATTCGCAAAAACGCTCAGTCGAGACCGGACCTAATGAGCAGAAAAGCTGATTGAACGCATTTTTACAGCTAAAATATTGGAAGATTGCAAAGATTCACGGAAGCAGAAGCCTAATTTGTGATCATAACAGAGATGGAGTTATTTTGCATAGCTGAAGACTGAGATTGCTGAAGCTGATAATATTCCGAGGTTCTGATACAGTACATATTCATTCATTGACGTATTTCACAGACACTAAGTTCACAGACATACTCATCATTCACTTGCATTTGAAGACACAAAAAGGAAGAAATTCAGTGTAACTCGAAAGAAAAACATAAATCAAGCTCCAGAAACGCGGCAATTTGGTGAACGAATCATTTACGAAATCTTCAGGACATCAGTTTTGCAAGTACTTATCTGGACGGGCAGAGAAAAGCAAATAATAGTCGACTAATCAGGTGATAAAATACAGTTTTCTTCGTGCACGCAGATATTATTAATTCATACGTTTGAACTCTTCTCTGGATAGGCTATGTCATTAATTATTGCACCTGTATCATACAAAAGGCTTTTGACAACGATTTCACGGCAGAAAAACGACGCAAAGCAAAAGTTAACATCAGTTGGTGCAGTGCAGTGTGCAAGTATGAAGGACGTTTACTGGCCAATGGTCGACTTGGACAATTATTTGCTGGATCATTCATACGAGTTCGCTTCAAGCAAAACAAACTTTCTCGACCTGCTAGACGATGAAACATTACTGCAGTTAGCCTATGAATTTGGCTTAGATAAGAAATCTGAACTGCCCGAGCTTCAAGACATTGAAATGGCAATTGGAGATTGTGTAAATAACAATGTGACAAGCGATAATCCTTGTGGAACAGCAGCGAAAAACGAGAATAACGATAAAATGGTTCAAAGGTAGGAATGAATTAAACTGAATGAATGACATGGCATGTTCAACTCGTGTTCTACTCATGTTCAAGTTTCAAGCTGCATATAACTATGATCAATACTGCTTGAACTAAACGATTTAGGCATGCATTTGGTTATCTTTCTATCAAAATGGTGTCTCAGCTCAAATTTGCTTGCAGAAAGACTACGACGCAGTGCTTCAAACGCTAATGGATGATCCTCAATCTCGATTTAAGGATCCTGACCACAATCAAATCATGCATATATATATGACTATGATCATTAACTGTAACAGACGACTGCATTGGATTGCCTAGATGCTGTATGTATGTAGCTTTGTCGTGAATATTGTATCTATGAGCGAAGCATATCCGTAGCGACGCAAATACGTTAAGGAAAATTATGCATTCTTGCTTTATACAGATTGTCTTTAAATCTCGCTAGCGTCTAGCGAGTCTCGAATAAAATTTTCTTCTTGTCAACATAAAAGACATTATGCGAGTTCATTTAGGAAAAAACGCGAATTCCTGCTGTTTTCGGGTATAATTATATCCACGTCTATGCGGTATGCATCATTTTGGCTCAAAATCCTTCAATGTAGAGAATTTATGTTTTCGTTTCTGAAAGTCGAAATAAAGAGGAATGGAAAAAAAAAGTTAAACATAAGACCCCCTAGACGTGGATTGAGAAATAACAGTGGTACGGCTCCCATGGTTGTATCTGGAACTTAAATTGTCATCGCATAATGAAATCCTAATGCTTTGCGGAAGGGTCATGCTCAAATATTTAAATGGGGGTTGAAATGCAATTTAAGCCCGGTTAATACGTCCTCGGGAGGTTTGCGGGGTTGTCCTTGGCTTGGATCCTGGTTCCTCGGTCCGTGTTTTGGCTGGGGCGTGGAACTGTTTCGCTGACTGGGATAAATGCCAGAGCTGTCTCATTAGTTGGGAAGGATGAATCATTAAATCAACAAAACAGGTTGCATTCATCACTAGGCGACTCATCGGACCACCCAAGGATAATTTGCGATGTCTCGGCCGGCACGTCTTATCTGTCGAGCTATAAACTCTGGAGTTATTTCAACCGACCTCATTCTCTAAAATGAAATGAAGACTTCACGACGAAATTCTGATTGAAAAAATGGAAACAACGAGGGAACATAGTGAAGTTTCTGGAACTATTATCAAGAATCGTTGGTTACTGTTCTCATTTGTTGTTTTTGGGACAAGAGGTTTGTCAACTGGTGAAATTCAGGTGACGCCGTTTTATATTTTATATTTAGAAGAATTTCATATTCCTCTCGGATTTCCAAAAAATCGAATAAAACATTTGTGCGATGCTAGGCCTGTGACCCATCGTTCCCGCTGTTAATGCTGTGCGTGGAAACTGAGCAAATGACTCAGTTGATTTTTTTTTAGGCAGGGGATAATCCTAGCTAGTCACATTGCAAACCCTGATTATCTTTGGTGTGAAGAAGTCCTTCATGGCAGGGCGAAATGTAGGCATAAAATTGATTCAACCATTTGCTGTTGTTTTTGTTGTGTTGCGGTGTTTCTGCCTTTGATAATGGCTTGATAACGGGCAATAATCGAAACGTCATGCTTATTTCAATTCGCATCAAAATGCTTATATGTTACGTTGTTTACTTGTTTATCATTATTGTTCAGAGGTTGTGCCTTTTTTGTCAGACTATGAAAATTGGGTCACCATCACCATATTTTGGAATTATGTGGCAGCCTTCAACGTTGTTGAGTACCAAGCAAAAGATTTGCTGCTGTAGGCTCAACATTCATATAAAAATGTACCTATTGGCGTTACGAGACGACAAGCACTCCAACAGGGTAATGTTTTGGCACATGACTACATGAGGGTGTACCGCTCTTCCGCTAGGGCGTGCGAGAATGTCTATTAGGACAATAGCTGTCTTTTAGGGAGTTTTTTGTTATAATTTTCTGCGTCCTGTTGAAAGCAAATGATGTTGTGTTTGTGCCGACGCGTGCAAACAGCAAGACAAATATGTTTACGGGAGGGCGGCCCCCTTGGGCGGCTTCGCGCGTGAACGTTTGTCGTGTACACAACTAGCAACACAGAGCTTGTTTCTCCTTTAATTTGCCTAACTCGTTTTCGGTTTGTTGCCATTATAAATACTTATTATCGGAATATTGGTGCATAACGGCTTTGGTGTCAAAAACAAAGATAGATTAAAGCGTCCTATTGGGGCTGGGTTATCTCGGGTTGTGCGTTGGGAGTACCTCGATATTAGTAGAGGGCCGTCACCCTCGGGTCTTACCTGCTGTGAAAAGTTTGATGCATTTGATCTCAATAGAATTCAATTTGGAACATTGGTTGGACAGCGCAGCTTTACAAAAAAAAAAAAAAAATTGTCACATTAGAACCGCGACGAACATCATTTCGAGGGTCATGTCAGAGAAAGACACCTCAGTAAATAGCTCGACATGTCCAATTAGTTAAGAAAAATTCAATTGTGATTCTAAAATTACTTATTAGACTAGGCCATGATTTTGTACGTTTCGAGACATGCTTGTCTCATCTTCAGTTAAACAGGAGCTACACTTGCGAGCTTTTATAGTTATTCGAGAGTTAGTCACACTCTGATGATAACGTAAGTTTGAAAGGCCTCAGTGTGCTGAAAAATCTGTCTGTTTCTTGCGTCCGTTTCTTTCCTAGTACCTTTTATTCGAGAGAAATGCACCAAATACATAATTGAATTATCGATCATCGATTTCTACATACTAAGGAAAGTCCATTGAAATTCAATTTGAACTTGGATCATTTGAACATTTCGAATCATTTGCATTCAATAATAACATCCATTGATGTTTTGCATGTACTAACTCTCAGTTTTTGGCAAGGTGTCAAGAGTAGGTTATTGTGTATGTCACTAGTATACTAATATCGTGACAAAGCGAGGACATTTTTGATCATTACGCCCACCGGGCTAGCTGTTTCAGAGTCTCGGTCGCCTCGTTTGATCTATTTCGACAGCAAACACGTCAATGTCGTCATGAAATATTTGCGAGGATGTTGTAAGTGCCTCATTTTCCATCAACCGCAATGTTTTGTTTGTTTGTCTGGTCGTTGTTGTTGTTGTTGTTTTATTTTCGATGTTTGTTTTGATCTGCAGGGATTTGCCCTGACCGCTCGATGAATAGATTCGTGGTCTGCCTCAGCAAGTAAAACTACTCAACATCCATTAATAAGCGGATTATTTGCAAGCAAAAATGTTTCATTCAGTGATGGATTGCTATTAGTAGTAAATACAATTGGGGGCAAGTAAATACAAGATAGAGAGAATCATTTCTAATCAGGTGGTTCCAACACAAATGTTTGTCGTATTTTCACTGTTGTCCGTTTAATGTGCTCATAGCTTCAAATTAGACAAGCAAGAATTAACAAACTCAAAGATATCAGATTGGCCAACGCACCAGATTTGAAAGCATAATTGCCAGCCTGTGCAGGTCAGGTGGATGGCTGGACGAGCAGAGGCGAGCAAATAGTGGATCTAAGGCTGAAATCCGGGTCCACAAAAGGGGGCAAACCTCGACATGCAAAGGATAATAGCTTCGCTCATCTGCAACTCTCATTGTTGTGAATAGGTTGCAAGGATTATTTTCAGCAATTTTCTTACAATTTTCATCCGTTCATAAACACGGTGAGCATAAACCGAAAGGTACACATGATTTTATCTTAATAGACTCGCCATACTTTCATTGCATTGCGTATTTCTCCGCTTTCTGCAAGTTTCGAACCGGCAATTTTGAGTTTAAAACCCTAACTCCTCAGCAATAAATAAGTCCAAATTGGGGCTAACAAAGTATTGTTTGTGGGTTTTTCTCATATGAAATTATCGTTTTGCGTGGATGAGTTTAAACTATAACCGTTTTTAAATGCCTAATGCCCGGTTTAGTTCGTAATATGGGGTGAGCAAGGGCCTACGTTTTCTGTTGTCAGAAGCAAAAGCAAAATTGGTTAGGTTTTCACTAGCAGGCTCGTAATCGTATCGTGCAATTTGTTGCTACTGACTTGTGAAAAATGGCATCGTGAGGGCTATATGTACCTTTGCCTTTTGTATCTCGTGCTCAGCATATCATACTCGTATCTGTGCTTATTGTTATGAAGCATTTTGTGTAAGCTTGTCAATCTAGCGATAATTGCCCTATCGATCGGGTGAAAAACAGCATATATATTCAATGTTAATGGTAAAGCCTAGGAGGGGCGTGCACGAGAAGGCAGTCAGGTAGCCTTCAGCATTTAGTAAATTTAGCCCAGGCTCGTAAAATGCCATGGTGTAGATGTGAAAAGCCAACGAAAGCAATCTGTTGTTAGTGCTGCGCCCTGCGATATCGTATATCGTAGAGTGTGTTTTGCCTACTTGAGTTAAATCAATGTTGCTATTGCCATAGATAGGGCCGATGCCCAAGTGATATCAGCTGCTTACGATTATGCACGGCGTGTTGGATGCAAATTGCATCAGTTTAGCTGGGCCATCGGGCCAGTCGGGTGCACTGCACCAAAAGCATGCCTCGTGACGGCTGGGTCGTAAGCCTAGTCGGCGCACAACCTTTTATTTTGTAGGAATGGAACGCAATGAAACCAAGAAAAAGACTGTCATGTTGGAAGCTCTGGTATAAACTAAGCTGCAGTCGAGGAGCCGCGTGATGTGGATGTGATGCAATATGGTGTGCCCGGATGGCCGTGCCATCAGCCCAATGCAAATCGCTTATCGTTGTCATGTTGCTGTATTGTACACAGTGTAATTTGTGTCATCGTCTGTGCAGTGTCAATGTCGTGCACGATACAGGATCGTTTCAATGCTGTGTGCCCTAATACAGGGCGTGTCGGATGCACGTTGCATCAGCTGTTTGGCCGAAAGGCCTTGTCGGGTGCTTGGGCACCGCCGGGTGCTTAAGCACCAGCTGCATCTTTGGTGACGGTTAGGCCTTAAGCCTGGCCGCCACTTTTCGTTTTGTTTACCTTTTAGGGGTCATACGCGCGGGCGCGTGCCTTGACATCCTGTCTTTTTTGTATATGATTGGATGATGCCTTATCGTAGGCTTGCTTTTTAATGCCTTATCGTAGGCTTTATACGTTTTTGTTCCAGATCTGCTTTATTTAAGTTCTGCTTAGGTAGGGAGAAGTTCGTCCAAGTCTTTTACGGTTGGTGATTGGGTGGAGCACTGCGTGCTCTTGTGGCCGGAATTCGTTATTCCATGTCTATCACCGACCGTAAAAACTACCGCTGTTCAGGCAAAAGGGCCTGGTGCACTCTCCTCCGCAGTCAGATTAACCTGTGGTGCGAGAGAGGCTGATGCACTGATAGCCCATTTTCCTGAGGTAAGTATTAAATGGGGGTTGAAATGCAATTTAAGCCCGGTTAATACGTCCTCGGGAGGTTTGCGGGGTTGTCCTTGGCTTGGATCCTGGTTCCTCGGTCCGTGTTTTGGCTGGGGCGTGGAACTGTTTCGCTGACTGGGATAAATGCCAGAGCTGTCTCATTAGTTGGGAAGGATGAATCATTAAATCAACAAAACAGGTTGCATTCATCACTAGGCGACTCATCGGACCACCCAAGGATAATTTGCGATGTCTCGGCCGGCACGTCTTATCTGTCGAGCTATAAACTCTGGAGTTATTTCAACCGACCTCATTCTCTAAAATGAAATGAAGACTTCACGACGAAATTCTCCCACCCTCCCTGTCCCTTCTTATATTTGTGTTATTGAGTTTATTGTTTTTTGGGTTAACTTTTTAGTTTTTCGGTTGTCCAGTCGGACTTCCTGACAGGTGCATTAGCCGGAATTCGTTATTCCATGTCTATCACCGACCGTAAAAACTACCGCTGTTCAGGCAAAAGGGCCTGGTGCACTCTCCTCCGCAGTCAGATTAACCTGTGGTGCGAGAGAGGCTGATGCACTGATAGCCCATTTTCCTGAGGTAAGTATTAATCTCTAAATAAAGGGCCCTTTATGTGTGTGGATGTAACCATCGTGACTCGTGACAATAATGTCAGGTAACAGCTCACAACATGTGAAAACGCAGATTTTCCAGATTTCATCTGGGCGCAAATCATCAACAAGTTGAGGCCTACGTAATCTCACTTGAACCATGCTTTAACTGTCTGAGCTGAGTTGACTGATTTTTTTATTTGGATCATTCATTGCACTTGGGTTTTCCTTATGAGCATGAGCTTGGCCAGGCAAGTCGAATCAAATGCATGGGTAGTTAGACACCTCAGTTATGCTTCAGATCGTAATTTTCTGCGGAAGAAAATTTGTATCGTTCTGTGGAGGACGTTTCGAATGCCCTTTTTTTCTCCGCAGAAGCGTGAAGCTGCGGCAATCAAGTACAACCGCGGAGTTTAACCATCCATGTTAAATGTAACAATTTCCATCCCCATGTCCAAATATTAACAATACCAAATGAAATTAAATCAAATCCCAGACAGGTTTCAACTTTCCTCCAGCAAGGGATTTCATAACTAACATCCCTTCTCACTTTGAATGAAAAGAAAGGGTGTGACTAGTAAAAATAAGTGAAAATCTTCCTCGGTACCCCATTTTCACCAAATATTTCCTCTGGTCATGGGTGTGAGGTTTTGAAACTGTACGTGAAAACTAGCCCCCCCCCCCTCATTCCCAGATGACTGAGATCGTTTGGCCTAATGACGTTGTTCGTAATGCAATTTTAGAGCAAGGATACAAGCAATACAGCTCTCCAGGATCAGATTCGACCCTTTTGGATGGATCTTATGTTTAGACTGCTCAGAAATTTTACTTGGTGAACTGTTGCTCGTCATAGATGGCCTGTACGCAGACTCGACTTGTCACGCAGAAGTAAGTTTAGTGAATTGCAGTTTGTGTACAACTGAACTTGCGTCACCAAACTAGTCGATTCTGCCAGTAGGCCAGTAAGTAAGAATTGGTACGTGGTTTTATGACGTACTTGACATGTAAATAGCGTATGGATAAATGTAAATGGTAAATGAATTGTACAGAATATGATGGGTTTAAATGTCAATAGGATTGTTTTCCTTTCTGATCGAATCTCTCCGCTGAGGTGCTGCCGGGGTGAAAAGTGAGGGAGATCTTTTCGGGCATTTTAGGTGATGATCAGTAGATATGCTCAATTATTCTTGCGTCTTCGTTAACAATCTTTCCAACATTTTGACTGTCTTCATGCCCTCACAGGACTTGCTGAACGTCTCTCTGACAAACGAGCGCGAATATGAATGGAACTTTAGCATGTTCACTCCCTCGTATATCCCTGTGATTACACACACAACTTTGTTAGTGCACTCAGCGGTAAATCCACGCAGAAAACAACGGAAAACAATGCAATTTTCCCCTGTGCATGCTGAAGATAACACAGGCCCAGAATGCAACCTTGCTTCATTCCGAGGAATCATAAATCGACTCCCTCCGATAAAATGAAACATCAATTCGGCGTATTCAAGATGGGCCTAAGTCGGAAAATGTATCACAAAGTCAGCTGGAAAGCAAATTCTGCTAATAGTGACCGTGATGGCGTATGTACTGTTTGAAGCGCAACAGACAATTTACAATAGCAGCGTGGTCGAGGGTTCCAGAACTAACCAAGGACCCTAGACTTACGCTCATTGAATTGATGTTGTTGTTGTCGCTTCAGTAGTTATAGCGATATATCAGTTCAGGCAAGGAGCGAATTATGACATGTAATCAGTCTGTACTTCTTTCACGAAACACATACATTGAACGAGTCTCAGACAATTCAGTGGATCACGCAAAACGTTGTGACTGGGTGCTAAGATATGTGACGTGTCCATTGCAAAATTAGAATGTGTTTGCGCAAGGCTTTCTGCATGAAGCCGGTCATTTTGATTATGTTATAGGTGGGGTCTCCTTCCAAAAGATATCAACATTCATTTCAATGCAGGAAAAGGCAAAAATAGTTACGAAATCGATCGGGATTACATGAGATTTGCCCATGAAAAGGAAATGCATTTTCGTTGTTCAACATTATTTCATCCGATGAGGGTTTCTCTAGGCGTCTAGGACAACGGCCGAATATGCAAATAAGTACACAATGAAATGTCCGTCAAATAGTCCTCTCCGCACGAAGCTTAGTGCCCGTTGTTGGAACTGACAGTTGTGGGAAGGTGTCCATTAATGAAAGGCCCACTGGAACACTAAACTCTGTAGATTCTTGAAATTGCAAGTAGAAATTAATTCCCTGTGAATTAACTTTGTGAATTTGGACTTGCGAAGTTGCAGTTTTTAGCGCCAAGTAGAGAAGACCTAAATCGAGTCTGCGATCCTTTGTCATGAAGCTGAATCGATGAGAATCTACCTCGAATCGAGCCTCTTACGCCTTGTTCTAGCTGCAAAGTCAGATGATTACACCACTGCGCCACAACACCTTCTAATGGGCCATGGAGCGGTGGGCTTTCTTGGACTTACTGTCCTCTCTATCCATTGTGCAGAGTCTACGCAGATCTACGGAGTCTCCAAGCCCGGGGGGGTCACTTCAATAGGCGGATGACGGGGGTGTGCCATTTTCAATTGTAAAATCATACCCTAAAATTTATGAATTTTTCAAAAACCATACCCCAAAATTTACGGGCCTTTCAAAAAAGATACCCTAAAATTGTGACCAAAATTCGAAATTCTAACCAAGTACCTGAAATCAGAATAAATTCAATACCCTCAAGCATTTTTCTTCGAAAATGACGCCCCAAAATTTATGTTCATTTGTGATGTTACCAAAAATGACACCCTAAAATTCATTTTCAGCCTGAAAAAGGTACCCCAAAAAATGGCACATCCTGTACTGGTACATATGGTAGTGACCCCCCCCCCCCCCGGGTCTCCAAGTCAGATATAAGGCGGCCTTTTTGGTGCTGGTGGGCGAGTCTATGGATGATTCTTGTTTTGGGGGTCAGGGACTTGTAGCTATTTTGTTTATGTTCTTTCTTTAACGCTAAAGAAACCCCCAATTCGTTCAAAAACCCCCAATTCGTTTATGTAAGAATGACTGAATCTGAATGAGGGGGAGCATCGGAACGAAGGGGAATATACTTCTCTCTGTTCACTTTCACTTTATATATGATGGAGCAAAGTTCTGAGCAAAAACTTGATGTCATTCAGAGATAGTCTTCGGGGCTACCGAGCATAAATAATTTTAAAATGAAAAAAAAAGGAAAAATGAACGCTCTGGGTCTCCAGGCAGATTGATTTATCTGAAGAATTTTGATACTCTGGGTGGGTCTGTGTAAAATTAAAGATTCTTGGTTTGGGTCTATACCTGCATTTTTTTTTTGGATTACGTGTTTGGGGTCTGAATTGGACACCCCGTCGGCGTTTGAAGGATAAGTGACGCAGTTATTCACTATGATACAGCGTTAGTATATCCTTAACTGTGGAGAAACTAAAATAACCAAATAAACAACATATTTCAACAGTAAATAACAATGATACTGTCAATTCATTTCTGTAGCCTTGAGCTATCCTAACAAGCGTAACCCATTTTCCGATACATGACAAATACGCTTTCCTGCTAATTACAGCGTCATTGATACCAAAATCCGTTGAAAAATAATAACAACGATTCATTCGATGGGAAAGCATTGAAGAGATTTGGAGAATTTCCAATCTAATCTTCAAGCGTCCGAGGATGAGCGTGTTTATCTTGCCGAAATCGGGCACGAACTTGGTTGGACTGTGGTTTCTTTGAGTTCAATTCTTAGCAGCAAATCATAATCCTCGTCTGGTCCCGTTGATTCGCAATTTCCCAGCAGATGGAATGAATAGCTCTTTGCAAAGCATGACCTCTAGCTGTGATTATTATAATGAGATGAGATCTAATCATCATAGTGCAAACCAAAAGTGGTCTAGAACAAGACTCCTGGTCAAAACTGATCGTTTGCACCATCAAGATGCAGTAGAACGCCACTAGGGCCCATAGCAAGAATTGAATTTTATATGTCAGGTATTCTGCCTTGTTCAGTGCCTAAAATGAGAATTGCTTACAGGCCCACAGTTTGGAGAAAGATAGGGTGTGGATTTGGTCAATTGGATGTGGCAGTTAGAGAATCATAAGAATACTGTGGTTCAAAGTGAGTCACATTCATTTCGATTTTAGGCCCTGACCTTGCTGCCACAAAGGATCATTGTTAACCAAACCTAAGAGTCTTAAAATATAAAGACATGTTATAGGCCAGATAAAAAAATTGAAATTTAAGCACTAGAATCCTAGAAATCAGTGGCGGACTGGCTCAGATTTTTGCACCGGCCATGGATAAGTTAAGGGGGCCCTAAGTGGGTGTGGTCTAAATGGTGCGGGTGCGGTCATATGAGCAAAATTCGTCGCAATTCCTTGATTTCTTACCAATAGCAAAGCTAAAGTCACTTTCTTTGAAAATGCGTGGCCAGTGTAAATTAAGTGGGGGTGGACAGTACAATGAGGGGGTCTGAGGGCGAATTCCCAAGGAAAATTTTTTGTGGCTACGCCATTTACTTTGGCTTAGAATGCATTTCCCAATAGCATGCTTGCCTTTAGTGACAAGGAAACCTTGATCATTTTGTGATAGTGATCCTATGAATCAGAGCACGAGAAAAATGTTTGAAGAAAGGTCCTTTACGTTGGCTTAGAATACGTTACGTTGCCAAGCCTTGTGACGTCACAGTGACGTCACAAAGCTGGAAATCTCTGAAAATCAGGCTTCCAAGTTAAATTAGTGTTGAAAGATCTTGCATGAACTTTAAGCCGTTTTTGGCTCAATTTTTCAACATATTTGATAACCTATTACAAATGTATCATTACAGTGTTTTTATTGAAAAAGTTTGAAGAAATTAAAAAAAATAGCTAATTAGTTCAAAATGGCAGCCAAAATTATGTCATTATAAAAAAATGCTGATGTCATCAAATTCCAGAAATTCCGGTATCAAATTGAAGCCCTTTGTTTGCTGATTCATTTGCCATATAATACTTCATTATTCAATCAAATCTTTCCATTTAAATCATTGAAAATAATGATTTTGACCTTTTTCCGAGATTAGGTCCCAGTCCCCCAAGATCACCTCAAAACTGAAATTTTAGAACACAGCTGAATCGGGCATGCAATTGCGCATCTAATGATTCCTGCCCTGGATAAATATGACAATTTTTGAAAAAGTTATGAATTGTTTCCCGAAAATGAGATCCTGGGCACATAGTGGAAAGGTCCTTTACTTTGGCTTAGAATGCATCTCCTAATATTATGCTTGCCTTTAGCGACAAAGAACCTTGATCGTTTTGTGACAGTTATCCTATGAGTCAGAGCACGAGGAAAATTTTTGAAGAAAGGTCCTTTACTTTGGCTTAGAATGCATCTCCCAATATAATGCTTGCCAGTGCCAAGATTTGACATTTCTCGGAAAATTCTTTCCCAACCTATACCCAGCTATTTTCTCTTCGGTTTTAGAGGAATCTCGAGGACCACCTTTCGACAAAAGTGGGGGGGGGTGGCAATTGCCCCCTCCCCCTCCCCCTCTCCCGTGGCCACGCCACTGATCTCGAGAACCATTTTTTTACAGAAGTGGAGGGGACCTTTAATTTTTCTGCAACGGTGCTCCTTTCTTCGCCATCCGTATCTGACTATATTAATTTCTTTGAACAAGTACACTAACACGGAAGGATTCAAATGTGAAGTGAGATGTCCATTATTCAAAATGTGAAACTACTAAAGAAGTCCCTTATTTTGCCAAAGGGGCCCTTTTCCAGTAAAAAGGGGCCCTTTTTACAAGATTTTGAGGGGGGCCCGTCCGCCACTGCTAGAAATCCGATGTATCCCCGCACTTTCCTTGCGTACAGCCCCGTTTCCAGTTCCCAAGGAAAATAGGCAGACATTCAACCCAAAACAACACGGATTTGGTAGTACTGGATAAATGCGTAGCATTACATGTTTCGATAAGGTCAAGTTTACCCTAATTGTTTGGTAAAAGATGACCTGATAGATTTTCGTTTGAGGACAACCTCAAATTATAAATGGCCTCGCCTCAAGACACAATCTATCCTATTTCCACACACAGAATGATGGATAAGGAAACCTCATTAAGCCTACTTGAACCCATCGGCAATTGTGAATTAATTCAACATGGCTACTGGGTGTCCCAAAATTAATGAAAAAGAATTATCTGAATACAGAGAGGACTTTACTGGATAAATCACTTGGAGGAAATACAACAAATCGTAATCTTTGATGGTATGGGTAAAATTAAAAAAAGGCGAAGTTAACATAAACGCCGTTACCTCATTTTGCAATTTTTGCCTTGAAAGCTGAGATATTCACCCTTAAAATGAAAGTTAGTCATTGTTCAGATGCCAGAAGGCCTAAATCGGCTGATTCAAGTCAAGAGGCCAAAACACCTCACATGTTCAAGTTTCAAGAACGAAAAACGAGAAAATTAACCACTAGGCTGCAATTTCTTTGCTCAAAGATTGAGGGAACCTTTCACTGTTATATTACAGCATTCTCTTCATTTGACTTGCAGTCAGGTAATTCGAGCCCCTCCTTAATCCCATCAGAGTCCTGGCAAGGGCGGGGTTATGGATAGCATAGACATAGAATCTTTGCAAAACTTTAAAACTGAATGTATATAACATGTTATTGTGATATTATTTCACCTGAATTGCTCTGAGGGAGCTTTATGTAATTTGCCATAATTCCAGAAAGAGCATTTTTGATATCAACATTATTTTTTAGCATTGTGTTTTATCTTTATGAAAGGATGTATACAACAGGAAGTATTTAAAGCTTTGGCAAACATTAAAAGTACCGTAAATTCTAAACTGATTGAGAAAATCGACATGTCCAATGCAAGAAAGTGTCTATTTTTGAATGTCTAAAAGATGGTAGCAAGCGAAAGTCTGTAGCTTTTACGGTTTACGATTTAGCAATTTGATGACGTCAGCTTCTAAATCAGCATTAGCAGAAATTTTTGAAAACACTGTAATTTTGAAAACAATAAATTTATAGTGATAATAAATAAATTTAATAAGAAAATAGTAAATTATCAGAAGTTTCCTTTGATAAATTCTGCCGAAAGGATAGGGCAGTAATCTCCGTCCCACACGACAAGGACGGATAATGTTACAATAGGATCCGCTACTTTTTATTGACACCTACATACAAAGCGATTTATGATTGCAGACAAAGAGAATTCCATGCCCGGTTCGCTCGCTGTGCATTCAAGAAATGGTTTTTAAGAGCAAACATGAGCATATATCGAAAGAAGAAGGATACATCTAAACATCTACCTCGGGCATTCTATTCTTTTGGTGCAGAAGCAAATTTGGAGGTGATTGAATTCTTGCATTTTTTGAGCGTAATTAAAATGCTTACTGCTCAGCTTCTGTACCAAAAAAATAAAATGCCCGAGGTAGAAGTTTAGATATATCACTCTTCTTTCGATATGTGCTAATATTTGCTCTTAAAAACCATTTCTGGAATGCACAACGAGCGAGCTAGCTACCTTGGTTTCAGGGCAACTTTTGCGGCTTGCTTTGTTTTTGTGTATGATTTGACCAACCAGGCATAGGATTCCCTTTGTCTGCAATCGCTAATCGCTTTGTGCTAAGGTGTCAACCAACAGTAGCCGATCCTATTGTAACATTATCTGTCCTTGCTGTCCCACGCTAAAATTTAGCCATCGCTGAATGAAACCATCAATCTATAGACAGCGAAGCACAAGCAAAGATCTCATCCAGTGCTTTCAAGACGGCAAAATAGACTTGCAAAATTAAGAAATAGGATTAGCGGGAAAACGGATAATTTCAATCAAGTTTCCTAGCCCAAACTATTACAAACATATACGAGATTACGTAGATTTGTACCTTTGATGCGGTTAGAAACAGAAAGCTTATTAAAGGATTCCGTTCATTTGAAGGTGTGGTGAAAACAGTATTAAAATAAAGGAGGGCAAGAGACACTGTGAACATAAACGTAGAGTCGCACATAGGCCTCACAAGTTGTTCTAAAGTCTAATTTATATAAAGAAAGGAACAGATGGTGGCTTATGTTTCTTGCAATTCAAATAGAGCAATAACCTTTGACTCGTAAGAAATCTTTTTCTTTTATTCTGTATCAATGAATCTTTAAAAGACATTAAGAGGGAGTTTCCAGGGACCCTCCTGGCACTAAAAAAGGCTTCCGTGCTGCCGTGAGCGAGTTTTAAAGCTTCCTGCTTTCTATCTTAAATACCTTTGAGCCTGTTTGAGCGAGTTTGCTGCAAAAGTTTTTCAGGGGAGTGATGTTCACGATTAACCTTGTAATACTTCCAGATTAAAAGAGTCTACGTCATTTTCAATTGCCCACGTCTTTTGTCTGCTACCAGTCAATGTCCTTGTGATTTAGAAGATGTGATGTAAACCATCTGAAAGTACAATTTTTCCTCTTTCTAATGATATGCATTTTTTATACATTAATGGAATTATTCATCATTCAATTGATATTTTAGTAAGTATGCCCAATTTCAAATGCAGCATGTTGCAAGAGCAAACCAACACCTTTTTCACGGCAAAAAAATTACGAAACAGATTCTGCTGAAACAGTTCAGGCCTAGAACCTAGACTCGTCTCCAACAGTCCATTTGATGCTACTACTTTACCAGTTATTCGGGCGCTTAAATGGCCGACTGTCATGGAGCTTATTGATTTTGAAGCTCAGAAAATGGTCTTTAAATCCCTTAATGGGGACGTGCCTTCTTATATGAAAGACATGTTCACGAGAGTCAACAACTCTACCAGTCGTTCTCTTAGAAACGCCGAAGTCAATCTCAGGTTGCCATTATTAAAATCGGCAGGGGGGCAGAAATGTTTCGCGTACCGAGGCGCCAAGCTTTGGAACAGTCTTGGCCCTGAGATCCGAAATACTTCAACCCTGAGAGCGTTTAAAAAGAAGGTGCAAACATGAATTTCTCACCAATTCTTTTCTGTTTTCTTTTATTTATTTATGACAATTTGTAATTAGTTTAGGTTTAGGTTTAGGTTTAGGTTTTATAGCAAATGTCGTTTTTATTGTAAATTAGTAGTTATTTGTAAGTTTTTAGCATGGCCCCCTGTAAATCAATTATTATTATTGAGGGGCTACCATGGGTAAAAAAGATAAAATGAAATGAAATGAAATGAAAATGAAAATTAAATGAAAATGAATGAGAAATACTTGAGGTGATGCCATGAGGTTCGAAAAAGACAAATCTATTCACATTTGAAGCTCTCACAAAGATGGGTTTTCGTCCATGTAACTGCCCTATCACTTTCCCGCATCTAAAATAGGCCACAATTACAAAAACATAAGATAAGTGATAAAAAAATCAATTAATACACCCAACTTGGATGTCATTGAAAAGAAGATAGATTGTATTTCCCGATGGCATGCGTCAATTTGTTAAAACATCATTACTTCCTGAACAATCTTGAATAAAGTTGGGTTGCGTTTTCTCTGAAACATCCCGCTACATTTCATTGTCTTGACTGCAGTGCTAATTATCTCTCCTGCGTAATATTGTCCTACGCAATGGTGAGTTCGATTTCGAGACCATTGCGTAGGACAATATTGCGCAGGAGAGATAATTTGTTATTTCAAAGATGGCGGATTAGGCCAAATCCACATTGGCGGAGCACTGCAGTCAAGAGAATAAAATATGGCAGAAAAAGGTTGCCAAAGTGAAGGAAGAGAGATTTATGGCATTTTAAGGCAGGCAAATAATATGATTTATTCTAATCTAACCTAATTGTGTCCTGCCACTCATGTTTGGACATATTACTCCAAAAAATCGACCCAATAGGAGCCTTCACAGACAGGAACTTGTGGTGGCAATCCGCTCACATTCGACAAATTTCATTTGAATTCAAGCTTCAATCAGTAGTATGAATTTTACAAAATGGCCTAAACTAGCGGGAGTTCTCCGACACTCAACAAAAACGCTTCAAAAGTCTGATTTAAAGAGCTTAAACATTGAAAAGCAAACTTTTAGTACAAAGAATGATGTTTTCCTGACCTGCTAATCACAAAATATAAACCTTTTCAGCAGTAATCCTCCTCTGTAGAAACGAAATAGATCCAGCGCGGCTACGAGAACTTTAGGCCGTATCAACCGTTGTTTGTATGCAACAACAACAACTGTTTAAATACCGCCTTCTTATTGGTTCAAAATTAAATTCTAGCAATTTGATTGGTGAATACGGAACCACTCTACGCGGGCCTCAAGGGGGTCCACTTTTTAAGAGTAATATTATGAGTCCCTATTGACCAAGTGATATCAGCAAATCAAAGAACGCAGGGAAACAAGGGACGAAAAGTCATAAGTCTACTGAGCAGGGTCATCTTTTTCACTGATTTCTTATGAGTCCCTGTTGAGCAAAGTTTACCACAGGGATACAAGGGACTTGTGTAATCAGACCATTATTCGTATTCCTGTTTTGTTCCTTTTTCCAATGTTGTTGTCGTTGCTGTTGTTGTTGCTGTTTTTGTTGAATGGATGGGTGTGATTATGGAGTGACCTAAACCTGATAAGTTGTGCTCTAAATTAATCATACCAGCAATAGGGTAAACAAATTCAGATGAAACTAGACTTTTCATTTCATTTAATCTACAAAGCACATGGTTTTGTCTTCAAGTGCAGATGACAACCAGCGTAAAAAATCAATGAAATTCAATTTCTAGTTTAAAGAGAGAAAAATCAATTCACAGCTTTTGGATTAAGTCAGGAAATTGAATATTGCAGTTTTATCAAGCTGGTGAAAGTAAAGATGGCAACGAAACGTTGTATTGAATATACCATGAATAGCATGCTGTGATTTACAGTCAATTGAGAACTTTAACGTTTCATGTTGATCAAAATTCAATCTACCACAAGTTAACTTTAGACCGAAGAAAAAGCAGACGATTTCCTCTCGTTTGCTCGTCACCAAGGAAATCCAATTTAGAGAATGGATTCTCATAACTAAAACACAAACTCTTTCATATCAAAGATAAATTGTTTGATTAGTAAAGACCAGAATTTCATCAGGTTCACCAAGTGAATTCGCCAAAACTGGTTTCGTGCCCATAGAGATTATCTTCAATTTAGCTCTAGGTGGAAGGTCAAACTAAGCTGTTTTTTAGTTGGTTTGAGATTCCAAATCATTTTCAATTGCCAACGGGGGTGGTAAAACCTCAAGATGACTTCACGATGAGCAGAATATAATAATATATATATAATAATAAATGATTTATTTACAGTTGGCAGCAGGAAAAAGTAGCTAACTACAGCTAATTAAAGCCAACTATTTACCTATTTACATAATACCATATATACAAAATTTATGAAAATCAACTATAAATACCCCAAATCTGCAATATATATTTTACAAAGTCGACAGTTACAGTCTATTTTCCAGTTCCTTATTTTCTTTTTGAATATTGCTAGATTTTCAGATTGCTTTAAACTTTCAGGCAATGCATGCCAAAGCCGTTGTCCTAGAAACGATATAGATTCTATTCTGTATGTTGTTGTTCTGGCTTTTGGTAACTGGAGAGTACTCCCACTTCTTAAATTATAGTTTTCCGTTTTTTCAACAAAAATATTTTTCATGAAGTTTGGATTTAGATTTGCCTTCGTTTTAAAAATTTCAACCAACAAAAACTGCAGATTCTTCTGATGAAGAGACACAGATTTATTCCTCTCTAAGAGGGATTCAAAACAAGAGCGACTATCTTTGTATGCGATTCGTAGAGCTCGTTCATGAATCTTATTTACTTTATTATTTATACGTCTGTCATGAAACATCCAGATCAGAGGACAATAGCTAAACTGTGACATAACAAAAGTATTCATCATCAATACTATTTTGTCTATACTCATAAACTTTGATATCCGCGCCAGTGCATGAAGTTTCTGACTAGCCTTTTTACAGAGGGAATCTAGGTGGGTTTTGAAACTAAGATTTTTATCTAACGTAACACCTAGGAGTTTTTCTTCAGTGCTCTCCTTGATCAAAGAATTTCCCACTGTCACAGAAAGATCTTTAGTTTTATCACCAAATACTAGCAAGTGACATTTGTCATCATTTAACTTCATGTAGTTATCATGGAACCATCCAGAGAGTTTCGAAGCATCCTGCTCTAACCGATTCTGAATGTTTTCAAGCTGATAATCACACACATAGATAGTCGTATCATCGGCATAATTACAAATGTTTGTGTCCTTTATTAAATAAAACAGATCATTAATATAGATATTAAAGAGGAGGGGCCCTAAGACAGACCCTTGAGGGACACCTAGTTTTGTCTCTTGCCATTCACTAAATGCTCCATTCACTTTTACCCTTTGTTTTCTATTGGTGAGATAGCTGTGGATAAAAAGCAGTGCATTTCTACTGAAACCATATGCATCAAGCTTTGCAATTAAGAGTTCATGGTCAAGGCAATCAAACGCTTTTGAGAGATCCATCAAAATTGCGCCAGTGTAACCTTTTTTGTCCAAAATCTTTTTGCATTTTTCTATCAGGTTTAGAAGTGCGTGCTGTGTATTATACCCCTTTCTAAATCCGCAAAGAAAATTTGATAAGAAACTTATGACAAAAGTCATCATTTGCTCATACATAATTCTCTCAAATACCTTAGAAATAGGAGGGAGTACAGTAATGGGTCTGTAATTTTTCTTGCTTAATGTATCAGCAGTCTTAAAGAGAGCACTGACGTCACCAGCCTTAAGCTCTTTAGGGAAATCTAATTTAGCGATGCAGCTGTTTAGATTTGATTGTAAAACTTCAGAAAAAATGTCGGCATTTTCTTTTAATATTTTCCCTGGGATACTCCCTTTGGGGGCTGATTTTTTGGGGTCGAGCTTAGTTAGCTGCAGAACAATTTCGCTTAAAGTAACTTCCCTAAAGTCAAATGTTTCGCTGGATTTTATATTCTCCTTTATTGCGATGATACTGGGATGTGAAATGTATTTTTTAGTAGCAATATCGATAGGATCTTCAGTTCGCACAGGAGACGGGCTGGTCTCTCCTCGCGGAATTCCAAGAGAATCGGTGATATTTATGAAGTACGTATTGAAAATCTCGGCTATTTCAAGTTCATTAGAGAGTATCTTACCATTCTCGTTAAGGGTAATGCTAGAATTCGTTTGCACCTTATCTGAAAATAGAGGTTTCACGGTTTTCCAAAATTTCCGATTGTCTGAAATATCCTTCAAGTTCAAATTCTTATAATAATCGAATTTTGCTTTTCGAAGTAATTTGACACATTTGTTTCTCTGTTTTCTGAAAATATTAAAATTTCTCTCGGTCCTTTTCTTGTTATATTTAGCTTTCGGGACGACAAAATCTATGGCGGATTTGTGCCTGAAATGGCTGACTTTTGAAAAATTTTCCAATGTTGGGGGAGGGGCTGCCATCCTCTCAGCCTCCCCGGCTCATATCAGTTTCGTATCGTCATAAGCGTACGTCGTCATAAGCGTACGAGCGGCTCGTACGCCTATGTACGCCTATGACGACACGAAACTGACATCGCCAATAAGCAAGGACAATCCATATGGAATAATCATACATTTGTAAAGCTCCTTGCTTGTGGGGCTCTTGTTGAGGAGCAGTGACCCTGATAATCTCGTATTTGATACTGTTGTATATGACAGGCTTCAACTTAGAATTTGAGACCTGGTTTCAGTAACAAATCAAAGGCTACACTTCAAAAATGTTGTGCCATTTTCTAAAGCTGAAAAAACTTTCATCATTGAAGACAACTGACGGATATATGGGCACTCAGCCATCTTTTGTTCTATTTTTGAACTAGATGCCATATTATATGGCATCTAGTTTAAAAATAGAACAAAAGATGGTTGAGTGCCTTCATTTGTCCAATTGATTTGATAATCTCTCGAGATCATTAAATACAATGGAATACAATAGGCTATATTTAGATTGCCCAGGCCCCTAACTTAAGTCGCCTTATATCTCCGTCATTTGTCTTTAAACCAAGGGCCATAGGAAGAGCTTTGAGTAGGCCAAAAATATGCTCCATATATCCCTATGGTGCTTGATGTTAGAATCACACAAAAAGACATACCACAATTACTGTCGTTTGTCTTTCGATTCTTTTTCAATTTGTCTTTGAAACAAATTCATCGTTCTTCCTTTTCCAAAAATTGAAATTCAGCCCAAAGCCCAGAAGCAAAGATGTGGCAGCCATTTTGAAATATCGGAAAAGCATCGACAGAGCAGCAACAGTAATTATGGTGCGTTTTTGTGTGATTCTTGCATCAAAGACCACAGGAAATTATGGAATATATTTTGTGCCTACTAAAGGCTCTTCCTATGACCCTTGATAAAATAATACTGTCTCAGTGTCGAGGTGAGAGAATGCCTCAAGAGCCAAGGTGCTTTTCCTCTGCTTATTATCTTTCAAATCAGAAAATCAGTTATCAGAGCAAGGTATTTGAGCACAGTTCTTTATGTTCCCTTCGAGCTTTTCTCGTCTGTGACTCATCAGAGCACGAAACGTCACATAATAACCGAAATACGATACAAGAATTCTATATCCAGTTGTATTTCTGGTCTTGACCTCTGCCCTGTATGATTTTCTGGTTGCGCGCCTGCCCGCTGCACAAAAAATTCTCCCACAAATGATGGACTTGCAAAGTTTAACAATGTTTATGAGGGGCTTATTGGAGAGGGGGGTTGAATAGCCTGCGTGCAGACTCTACAGTCACAGTCAGTGCGGAGGAGGGAAAAGGAGAAAGGCAGCTAACTTCCTTCTCCTTTTCCCTCCTCCGCACTGACTGTGACTGTAGAGTCTGCACGCAGGCTAGGGTTAAATGGAGACGTGGCTAAATTTTATGGTATGACAGATGTAGAAGCTGTACCGTCGTGTAGACCTCGTGTGTGTCTGAACAGTGCGTAAACATTACAGATTAGAACACATGGACGAGCAAAGATATCTCAAATCACTTTATTTCTATGACGAAAGACAACAGCATGCAACTGAGATCTCCTATCTTGCCCAAGATGGTAAAAGCAAAATAACCTCGCGATGAAGATAACCTTGAAATGGAATAGCAGCATTTTTTCAAACACATGTATGATGTGAATAAAACGAACGTCTGAGCTCTGCATGAGATATAGTACAAGAAGATTGAGAAGGAGATTGATATAGAAATGGCAATAGATTTTGAGTGAATATCGTCATAAAAACTGAGCTGGCACGTTGCTGCAAGAACATGGTGCATAAAAGGTCACAGGAAACTTTAGGACAATAACTTTTCGATAGAAAAAGGTTCATTTTTGGTACAGTAATGACGTGTGTAATTTGGAGTTGGACGGGTGGAAATCCCTGAGCCTAGTCCCTAAATTAACTCACCATGCTCACAGTCACAAACTTTTTTGTTCATAGATCATGAGCGATAGGATACCAAGTGTGTGAAAGTTTTATTGGTAGCGAACCACCTTAACCAATTGTTTTTGTGTGTTTTTACCTAATGTCTACTTAGTAATAAACCACCTTATCGCTGTTTCTTCATTTTTGAAATTTTCGGTAATGAACCACCTTAAGTGCAGATCCACTTTAATTGTAATACCTCCATTGGTAAAAAGTTTGTCCAGAATGTCCTAGAGCTCCAGCGACCAAAGTAGCTAGGGAAAACGCCATAAAATATAAACAGGACATAACAGCGAAGGAGAATCATTTTGTCAGATTTCCATCAAAACAATCAAAACTTGTATCTGTTATAGTGCATAATCTGCACGCCTGGAAGAACAATGGGGCAGTAGTCGTTGCGTGCACAAAGACATCTAAATATGGCCACATCTAGGTGCACTTCAAAATCTCGTGATTCTTCACAAGCATGATCGAGCAAGCAAGATTCCGTTATTATCAGTGCTCGCAGCAGCATTCATCAAAAACATAAATATTGAAGATGCTGATACTGCTTTCCATTCTAAGAATAGCATTTTCAAAAATAATTCCAATAATAAAAGATAAACGTTATCGTTCGCACAATGTTGAGTACCCCCCACGTGGTGTGCATGCAAGTCTGCAGGTATACCTCAACATACTGCCAAAGAAGCATGACTCACTCGCTGCTAAACTACACTTACTACAATCGTCGTAGTTTCGCTCCTCAGAAACTGTGACCACATTGCTATAACTGCCGTATCTCTATCAAGCCCTCTCTAACAAACAAGCCCCTCCCCTCTGAGCCAAAAGTTTAAAGAACCCCCCCCCCCACCCCATCTATATCAAATTCCAGAGGTTACTAAAGATTTTCCAATTATATAGTTAAACAAGTTTGCATGTTATTTTGACGTGGGTAGGGATAAAAGTGTTTCGAATTTATGCACTTCACTCGTAAAATTGCATGTTGAATCCGCAAAATATGGGGCAAAAGAACAGAAAAGCTTTCATATATATCCTTGTCATTTGATTTTGTGAATTAGGCCCCCTCTCTTTTAAGCCCCCTCTGGAGTGTCTGATATTAAACAAGCCCCCGGGGGCTTGACAGAGCTTTTACGGAAAGACCATTTCAAAGTGCTTCCAAAAACGGGCTCGATTCTCTGAGACTCAACTTGGCCTATAGAAGATGCTTGCAAAGCGCAAAAGTGTCTTGGGTTCTAGAAGACATCGTGAATCTTGTTGGTTGAGAATTCTCGGTTTTATCAAATCCCACTAACTTGATTCATACATGATCACCAGATAAATTTCTTATCTTATCTGCTTAGAATTTTTTTGCAGTTTCACAGCATGCGTCAAAACCAGGTAGCTAATAAATTTTCAAATATTTCGCTGATTGAAAGCCGTTGGTAGGATAATCAGTATTGCTAACTCAATTCTATTTTGTTGTACCACAAAGAAGTAATACTCTTGAATAATTGAATTTTGAAGATGGGTGATTTCTTCAAACGCTGAAATTTTCTTTACCTATCTGGTAGAATTTGAAGAACAATAGCTGTTCAAAATCCTGCATTCTGATGGGGGGGGGGGTGAAATTCAGAGATTATGATTTTCATCCGGTGTAAGAAGAGCTTCAAATAAGCCCCTCACTGAAGCGACAACAAAAACATCAATCCAATTCAATGAGCGTTAGTAAGGGACATTTGTAATGAATCTCATGACTCATCACTGCATCCTAGTCAACCAAAACCTCCTGAAAAAGTTGAGCTCCGCTATCATAAAAAAATTCAAACTATTTTAGGCCATGAGCTTGTGGTGAAGAGAATGATTGTGTGCTTTGATGGAGCTTAGAAAAGCAAGGTGGATTGCAACGTTGCTCGGTTAATTTCCGGATTTGTATAATTGACTCTGCATAAGTAGAACCCAAGGAGAATGCGATTTCATTAAATCAGAACATCAGGAGGCAATTCTTTCCTGCTAAACAAATTGGCAATGCACATATTGAGCATTTAAATTGCATTTCTATTACCCAAAGAAAATAAGCTCTCAAGATATGCTCATGTCTCAGAGCTCTTAATAAATCAAATATAAAATCAGATCAGACATAAAATAACGGGTGTCCCAAAATAAGTATGCAGATTTAGTTGGGACAGTGATGAGAACTTAGGTTTAATCAATGGCTAATCAATTTCAAGATGCTCCTCGACAGTTAACTTCAACATAGATTCCTTACTTATTGATATTGATACTTTGAGAGCTAAATATTTATCTTGCAAGATCAGAGAACCTAAGTAAGTTATTTGATCTTGAAAGTTCAAATTTTCCTCAATGTTTATACCAGAGCTTGAGGCCCTTTGGCCCAAGCAAATTCCTGCAGCATATCGAAAACTTAAAACTGATATTGAAGCAGAGACGTAGGAACCGGGGGGGGGGCACTGGGCACACGTGCCCCCCCCAAGATTTTGGAATAAACAAAGAAGTGCCCTTTTTATTTTCAGGAAGTGCCTCTTTAGCTTAATAAAATAAGTGTCCTTGAAGTGTCGTGCCCCTCCAAGTTTGAGATGCTTCCTACGTCCCTGTATTGAAGAACAGTTTAAGTTTAACTTTAATTTGCTTTGGCCAAAACACCAAAGCTCTGTTTCTTTCAACGTTAATATTTCAACACTTAAAGCATTAATATCGACAAATGATTTATCTATGTTCAAGTGAACTATGGAGGAAAATTTTGAAAATGATTAGCCATTGAGTAAAGCTAAATTTTCAACGCTGGATCCAACCAAACCTGTATACTTTTTCCGGGACACCCGGTAGTCATAATATAGAGCCATGGTTAAGAAAAAGGGTTGTTTCCCTGGAAGTCTGCAGCCAAGTTATAGCGAAGGGCATCTGAATTGCGTCTCATCAAGCAATTTCAAAGAGACAGTAACCTTTCGGGAAATGCACCTTTCGGGAAATGCTCACCACATCTCCCAGATAATGAATCAAACATAGAGTCAGACATAAAATAATCATATTTGAGCCAACGAAAATAGTTGTTTCCCAATGGGAAGGAAAAAAGTAAAGATGCACATCCACACTGCGTCATATTTAACAACTTCCAAAAGAATAGGAAGTTCTCAGGAAAAGTTCATAATCAACTAACTGATCTGACAAAAAAGAAACAAGAAATGGTCCTATGTGGAACATCAGTTACGAAAAACAGGTTTTTCTTCCGAAAGGTAACGCATAATAATGACTATTTACAATGCTTCTTATTTAGTAACTTCAAAAGAAACATGAATTCTCGAGAAATTTCAATGGCTCGTGGACGAATTCGTGGATTTCACTGTTATTGATAATGTGCTGTGGTTGAAGAATCTTAGTTTCTATCATGATCAAAGACCATTTCATGCATTGAAAAGCTGTAAGTTTGCCTTAGTTTTAGAGACAGCAATCAACTGACCCTTTTTCACCATTTGGATAACGTAGTCTTCACGAAAGAAAGAGGCTCAGAAAGAGCCGACACGGTATATACCGGACGAGTAAAAAAACAATCCCCGTTTGAAGGGCCACTCATCCCTGGATTTGAAAGCAATGATAGTGGCAAATGTATTATTAATAGTGGACATGTCCAAATATATTTCAGAATTTACCTGACTGAGATCAGCCACTCCGTTCTGAAATCATGAGGGATTTTTTCAAGAAAGCACCTTCAAGAGACATTCAAACAGGCCTGAAATCACGACCAACTTCTCTGCCTCACATCAATGACTTTTACATGCTTTAGCATTAGGAAAATAACACCATCATTCCAGGCTATGTCATCCTCCCATATTAAAAATGTGACAACGCCATTGCTGTAAGGCAGAAATAATAGAAAAATTTGTTCGTGATTGTAGGCCTGTTTTGAAGGTTTCTTGGAGAGGTGCTCTCGAGAAAATATCCCATAATTTCAGAATGGAGTGGCTGATTTCAGTCAGGTAATATTTCAAAATGGATTTGAAAATATCCACCACTGAATAACATATTTGCCAATATCATCATTCTGACATCCGAGGAGCAGTGGCCTTTTAAACGGGGATTGCTTTTTTTACTCAGCCGCTCGTGGAAAAAGATAGCGTTTGTCTGTTTTTACAATGTCCTTATCGCACTTTTATGGGGCTTACTTGCAGGGTACGAGTAAGGAATGACCGAATTGACCTAAGGCAGGCCACACCCAAAGCCAGTCGGTAATCATATGTACTTTAAAAAAGCTCTTGAAAATGTGACCTTTAGATAACCTACTTGACATCCATTTCATGGCATCCGTATTATTACGATCAGTAAAAGATCTCTTTCCTTCCGCTGCGATAAATTCGTATCAATTAAAGGCAGTCTATCACGTAGCTGATTGGCTGCAACAGAGTCAGAGCTCAACACAACGAATTTCTTTGTGAATCTGTGTATTTGAAACAGAGAAGGGCTGATCGTTATCACTTTCTACGGTCGTAGAAAGTGAGGGGATTAGCAGCCATTCAAATGTCCTATTCTTTGTATTGTCACTACCACCCAATCAAATGCGTGATAGACTGCCTTTAAAGCCCTACGACACCTAACAACTTGTGTAGACGTCGATACAGAGCGAGTTCGCAAACAAAGCCAATACATTGCCGTGGCAACTGTCATAATGCCTCTAGGCATAGCATAACGTAAGAATGATCAGAGAAGCCTAATTTCGTATGAATGGAAACACACTTGGGTGTGCCAAATTCTTTATTTACGTTTGATTGGATATGATACCATGGAGTATCCGAATTCTCAAATGTATAAACTGCAAGTTTGAGACATACAACGGTTATTCTCAAAATTATTGCAGCTAATATCAGACATCGTACTGGGTGCGCCAAAAAGGATGATTTTTCTTTCATTTTTATGAGCACTGAAAATATAGGTAAAGTTGAATTCACGAAATTCCTTGCTTCCAAAAAGCCTGAAAAATGCCTAAACGCTAAACAAAGCGTGTAAAAACTTCTCGGGCCAAACAATATTACCTGTTTACCTGCTGGTCACAACTACCTCTGGTAGATTTGCGAATAGATATCTCCACTGTTCTCTGTTGTGTGCTTCTCTCACGCATTTGCTCATGCTCCTTCGCGTCCACTGTTCGATGTCATTAACCCATGTTCGCCTTGGATGTCCTCTCCCCTTTTTTGCCTTCTACATTTCCTGGCAATAGTTTTTTTTGCATTTGAGCTGCTCTGATTATGTGCCCAAAGTATCTTATGGTTGGCTCTAACAATATTAAAGTACAGTTTTTCAAGGTTATAGGATAGCATTTGCATATTTATTTGCATATTTACTATTTAATTCATTTCGGATTAAATGTTCTTGTGTTGTCTTCTATGTGGGAGATTCCTTACGATTTGATCGAGTGTTTTGGGCCCTTTTCCAATCATTTCGCAACAAGCGAATTTTAGTAAAAGTCGAATTCATCTATGTTTTCTTTGCTCATAAAAATACTTCAGCATTTGTGCTATCAAAAGAACTTCGATTCATTCAATTACATCCACCCGTTTAGTTGTCATGATTTTTCAAACGCTCTATTTGGCACATCCGGTAGAAGTTTGTAGTTTGGCATGATAATGATAATGATAATAATCTTATTTAAAGTTGGTCTATTTACAATAGTAATATAATCACTAATTTATACCAACTATTTACAAAAACAACTTTAATAGAAAATATACAAATTTACAATTCTGGCTATTTACAAATCCGGCAATTACACTTATCGCCAAGCCAGTGCTTGATCGCTCTTTTGACAGCTGCAACTTTTGGAAGTGCTTTTATCTGGTCACTAAGGGTGTTCCAAAGGAGGCTTCCTCTAAAGGATAATGACTCTATTCCAAATTTTGTTGTTCGTGTTTTTGGCAATCGACATAAATTTTTTGTTCGTAGGTCGTATTTCACAACCTTTTCTTCATGAAATTCCCAAATATATGAGGGGTTCAAGTTGTTCATTGTTTTGTAAATTTCGATCATCAGTTTCTGGAGATTTTGAACATGTATTTTCACGCTTTCGCTTTTCTCCAGTAACTCATCAAAGGAAGAGTCATAGTCCTTGAAGAGGATCCTTAGTGCACGTTTGTGTGTGCGGTTTATTTCATCAACTGCACTGGCTGCCCGTATCATCAAGAATTGAATACAAGATTCTCATGCTTGCTTTCAAATGTTTACATGGATTGGCACATCACTATCTGCAGGCCCTTGTGCCAAAGTATAAGCCTGCTCGCATGACAAGGTCGGCTTGTGATAGATATCTATTGAAACATAACTGGACAAGTTTGAAAACAGCAGGAGATTGTTCATTCAGTCATGCTGCACCAACTTTGTGGAACAAACTTCCGTATTCAATTCGATCATTAGATTCACTGTGCAGTTTTAAGCAATCACTGAAGACATACCTATTTAGGTCGTATTACTGTTAGATATCGGATTTTAGAAAATATAGGAACAATTAAAGTTTTTTAAAAGTATTGATTAATTTGATCTTATGATGGAGTATTTTACTGAATAGGTTAGCAGTTTTAAGTAAATTTCTTTCTTAACCCTATGTAAATTAGCTATATCCTGGACTCTAATTTTATGTTAAATAGTTATATTGTTAAGCGCCTATGAGCCCTGGGGATATATGGCGCTATAGAAGTGGCTATATTATATTATTATTGTTATTATTTCGTTATTAGCAGCTTTCGTAGAAAAAAGCCAGATCAACGGGCAATAGTTGAAATTGGACAGTATTACGGCATTACATATCAACATGGCCTGTGGTCTTGAGATATAAGTATTTAGCCTTGAGAAGGCATTTATCTTTCTATTTACCTTGGAGCACAAATTCTGTATATGGGCAGTGAAAGTCAACGCGTTGTCAATCGCTATGCCCAACAATTTAACCTTATTCATAGTTAGTATTTTGTTATCATTGACATTGAGACGCAAGGTATTTTTTTCTTTCAATCCAAGAAACATCACTTGAAATTTGCCAGGGTTAAACCAACTGGTGGCATAAATGCGACGCAATAACGTTGAAAGTAGTTACACATTACTGTCGGTAGCAAAGGCGCCAAGCTTTACTGATCCGATAACTCAAGGTGTTGTGGCACAGTCCGTTGAACTTGGCGGTCCAAAAAATTCCCATTTTACTGTATCTCAAAAACGATTTTTCATCAAAACAAGTCGAAAATAGAACCAAAAAAGTATTGTTTCCGTTCTGCACATGGTATGTCAACATTTCTTCAATTCTGATGGGAATTATGAAGAATCAACGTCAATAATTGATCTAAGTCACCCCCATTGGACGGTAGTGTAGTTGCTTATGTCAGGGACAGCTTCAAATGCGTATATTAGGCCCAAGTTAGACCAGTACTTGTCCTTGTAGAGAAAATCAGCAAGATCTTACTTTTCCTGCTCTTCAACTTTCCCTGACATTCTAATCTTCTCGGCTAGTGTTAATAAATGTTCACTTCACATTGGGTGGAATCCCCTATCTTGCCATCCGGGATTTAGCAGTGGCTAAAATAGTTTTCAGCCGTTTTGCAAATCCTTCGAGGGTCATTGAATGGATGTTGCTCCAACAACACGAGAGTAGGGCTTCCAGTCCCAGGGGTATAGCGTCTTTGTAGCCGAAGTATATGAGCGTGCCTAGCTGGTAGCCATCTTGGTTCCTAACGCATGCGGCCTGTGTCACGTGACACACCTAAGTAGACAAACTACATACGTCACTACTCTACATCACCCCCCTTAAACAAAGTTATGTTAATCAAACTAAAATTAAAACTAAACTTGAAACTGTTTGTTTTTTGAACGAACTAGAGTCTTTTGTCTCAACATAACAATTGGCTAAAACTATGAAATATGAAAACTGAACTTGAAACTGTTTTGGAATGAGCAAGAGTCTTTTGTCTCAACATAACAACTATTTAAGTATGAAAATAAATAAATTTGTCACTTACGTTTCCATGATGACTTACTGTCCAGTTTGAAATGTCACACACTTGTTTCATGATAGTAGTTTGGTCGAGCAGTGATCCTTCTGGGATATCTTCTTACTTGATCGTTTGCCTCATCTTCTACCTCTTCTCTTTGGTCCTGATAAAATCTATCACCAATGACGCCATTATCACTATCATCACCTTTGTCCTCTGACTGAATCAAACTGTCCTTTATTCTTACTCTTTTAAAGAATGATGCATTCCTTGTAATACTCTTTCCATCTCTACTTGCAGTAATCATAGTTCCATTTCTTTGTGTGATGGTGTATGGCTTTGGATCGTATGGAGACATAGCCTTGTTTCTTTGTCTTTGTTTTACAATGACTTTATCACCCTCCTTTAAATCTGATTCTGAAGCATGATTCTTTCTATCTGCATATTCTTTCATCTTTCTCTTCTTCATTTCATCTCTATCTCTTAAATCCTTGTTGACTTGAGTGTCTGTGTGCTCTGGTAATTTTGTTCTAATATTTCTACCCATTAAGAGCTTAGCAGGGGGAATCCCTGTAGTGGCATGTGGAGAGGCTCTGTAATTTCTCACAAAAATAAAAACTTCTTGTTGCCAGCTTTTGCCTTCAATGTGAGCTGCTTGGATAACTTTGTTCAAATTCCTCATAAATCTTTCACACTCTCCATTTGCTCTTGGCCATTCTGGTGTAATTCTCCTGTGAGTGTATCCATTTTGTTTTGCAAACTCTTTCATTTTTGAGCCATTGAAGGGAGGCCCATTGTCAGACTTCATTGTGACTGGTATTCCATGTGTGCTAAAAATCCTTTCTAACTTTGGTATAACACATTTCTCACTAGTAGAAGGCACAATTTCAATTTCTGGATATCTGGAAAATTCATCCATGCACACTAAGATATACTTGTGATTCTCTCCTATGGGACCCTTGAAATCTACTGCTACTACTTCCCATGGACCATCTGGTAGATCTTGCATTTTAAGTGGCTCTAGCTTGTTCTCTTTAATAGTGGCTTGGCAGGCAATGCATGATTTTGTCTTGTTTTCAACTAGCTTATCTATTCCAGGGAACCAAACTTTTTCTCTTATTAGACCTTTAGTCTTCACTATACCCAAATGTCCTTCATGTGCTATGTCTACAGCCTTCTCTCTAAGAACTTTTGGCATCACTATTCTTGTTCCCCTTAGAACTATACCATCTTCTGTAACAGAGAGTTCTTTCTCTACTTGTTTAAATGCTTGCAGATCACTGAAGCAGTAATTTCCTTGAAATTTCTCTTTGCTTGGATATAGTATGGACCATTTTCCACTGCGCAAGCACTCTTTTAGCTTTTGCATAGTTAAATCCTTGTTGGTTGCATCTCTAACGTCATCTCTTGTCATTGCTTTTGGAACTGCATTGGAGGCAATGAAATTAACATACTCCTCAGCAATTGATTTAGATTTTGCAAGCTGCACTGGGTGTCTGGAAAGATAGTCTGCTGGATTATTAGATCCTGGCTTGTAACATACAGTGAAGTCATACTCTTGGAGTCTCATTGTCCATCTTTCTATCCTAGCTTGTGATCGACTACCTGGTTTGTTAAACAAGAATTCTAGTGGCTTATGATCAGTGACTAAAGTGAAACTTTTCCCATAGATGTATAAATGAAACTTTTCACAGGCCCATACCAAGGCAAGGGCTTCTTTTTCAATTTGGCTATACCGCTGCTCAACATCTGTCAGGGCTTTGCTTGCATACGCAATTGCTGAAATTTTCTCTGTTCCATCTTTTAGCTTTTCCTTTTGACATAATAAAGCACCTAGTCCAACAGGACTGGCATCTGCAATAATCTCTGTATCTTTGCAAGGGTCAAAATATGACATTACATTACTGCTCATAATAGCTTCTTTAACCTTGATAAAAGAGCTCTGTTGATCATCTGTCCATGTCCATTTGACATCTTTCTTTGTTAGTTTTCGAAGAGGCTCTGTCAGGGTGGCATAATTTGGAATAAAACGTGATAGGTAGTTTGTCATACCTAGAAAGCTTCTGACTGCCTGAACATTCTCTGGTTGAGGTGCATTCTGAATTGCTTTTATCTTTCGCTGACTTGGTGCAATACCATCATGACTAAAATGGTACCCAAAGAAATCAAGGTTTTTCTTGTTAAATGCACACTTGCTCAAATTTGCTCTCAGATTTTTCTTTCTGAACATTTCCAACACATTGTGGAGAGCTGCATCATGACTTTCTTGCTCTTTTCCAAAAATTAGAATATCATCGCTTATGTTCAGTGTTCCTGATATTCCCTCAAGACACTGCTGTATTTCATGCTGAAAAATTTCTGCGCTGGAAGATAAACCAAAATTTAATCTGGTATAACGGAAAAGTCCTTTGTGAGTGGCAAATGTTGTCAGATGGCGACTCTCTTCATCCAGTTCAAGCTGATGATAGCCTGATGTAAGATCCACTTTTGAAAACACTGCTGCTCCATTGAGCTTCTCAATTATTTCTTCAACGGTTGGGGAAGGGTGTCGTACCCTCTCCACAGCTGTGTTCACTTTTCGCATGTCAACACAAATCCGCAGTTCTTGTGGATTTTGGGGCTTTGGAAAAACAACCAGGGGACTAACCCATGGGGTACTGACATTCTCTGGTACTCTTTCAATTATTTGCTGCTCTTCAAGTTCGCTGAGCTTCTTTGTCAATGATTTCCGAATATGGAATGGAATTCGCCTTGCTGATTGTGCCACTGGTGGAACAGTGTTGTCAACTGTAATCTTGACTTTTACTCCTCTTAGCTTCCCAATGCCCTTAAAGACATCTTGATAATCATTGACAACTTGTGGAAGATCTTTTGACTTCGCCTTCCTTTGACTTTGCTCATTACTGAGAGACTTCTGCTCTTTGATGGCATCAACTTTTAAGATAATAAGCCCTAAATCACTGGCTGTATCATAGCTGAGTAGACATCCACTTGAACCTTGTACAACATAAAATGTTGCTGTGGCATATCTCCTTCTTGTTTCAACCATTGCTGTAAATTTTCCTTCAACTAAAAGACTGTGTACATTTCCATAAGCATGAATCTTTGTAGAAGATTTTTGAAGAGTAATTGCTGGAGATAGCTTGCTGAATGTGTCCATGTCCATGATATTTACACTTGCACCAGAATCAATGAGCATGCTAATCTTGGATTTTCCAATACTGATCGTTGCTTCTGGTTTGGGTCTTCTTGCATTGGATTGGTTATGTCTAGTAACTGTGTAAACAAATTCATCATCAGAGCTAGAGTGAACTGTATTCTCTTTGGAACTTGCTATATGATGAACTTTGGATTCATCATAATCACTCTTTCGTTGCCCTCTGCAGACTTTACTAAAATGGTCATATTTCTCACAATTGTGGCATTTCTTTCCTTTGGCAGGGCACACTCTGCCTCCCGAATGGGGGTATGACCCTCCACAGTTGTAGCAAGACTTTGTGGGCTTGTCATGGTCTGCTTTCCTTGGATACATGGCTTTTTTCCCAATTTTATTGACTGATTCTGCGGTATTACTTTCAATTTCAGATGCTTGTCTATTTGATGATTCCATGGCTCTTCCAAGATCCAGGATATCAGATAATTTCATTGTAGGCTCTCTTAAAATTCTTCTCCTAAGGGCTCCAGATGAACAACCTTGAATTATTTGTGTTATGATTTCTGAATCTGCCTCTGAAAACTGGCATGTTAGTGATAAATTCCTCAAACGTGTATGGAAGGCATCTAAACTTTCAGCAGAATCTTGCTGGGCCTGCCTGAACATGTAACGTTCATACTCTTTGTTCTGTTTTGGTGCAAAATAGCCAGTAAGTTTCTCGACTGCCTTTTCAAAATCTTTGGGCTCTCCAGTGTCGGGAAGTGTTTTGAAGATTCTGTAAACCCCTTCACCTGCAAAATGTAACAGCATGGCTCGCTTTCTTGTGTCATCTTTGATATTGAACGCCAGTAAAAAGTTCTGAAACCGTTCAATGTATTCTTGCCATCGTAAATTCAATCCATGTTGATCTCCTTCCACATCAAAAGCAGGAAAAGCGGGCAAAGCATGTGCCATCGTTGCACAACTAATTGATAACCTGAAACTTATGTCTTTTGTGTATCCTCGTCGCCAGATATAGCGTCTTTGTAGCCGAAGTATATGAGCGTGCCTAGCTGGTAGCCATCTTGGTTCCTAACGCATGCGGCCTGTGTCACGTGACACACCTAAGTAGACAAACTACATACGTCACTACTCTACAAGGGGTATCGATTGGAAACGGAAAAGGAAGGAAGGGGGAGTTGAAAATCGAAAGGACTTCCATTTTAGAGACGAAGTTTTCTATATTTGTTAACTTAGTCGTATTGTACAATGTCGTTTCGTTTAGATTTTATTTTGTTGTTTTCATTGTTATTTAAAGTAAGAACAGTTTGTAAACCGTATTGTAATGTAAATCAGACATGTTATGTATTTATACTTGCTCGGCTGTCCCAGTTTTAGTTACTGACGAAGATTTTATAATCGAAACATTTTACTAAAACAGCTGTGTTTCTATATTTTCTGTTCTGTTTATTCTGGATGTGGTTTTAGTTTATTTAAATGTTCACTTCACTCACATCAGCTGTTGTCCTATTACTATAGTCTATCGTTTACCCTCTGCAAACATTCTCCCAACGCTTCATTTTGCCTGCAGCCGCTTTTCAAAAGAAATATAGAACGTCTCACCCATCTCTGCCCTTCATTCATACACTTTCTTTTGCTTCCTCCGTAACAGTCTGACAATGTCCTCTGGGTTACCTCGCAATCTGGAGGAGATTTGGAAGCATGGAACTGTGCATTTCGTATCGCCCTTGCTTAGGCCATCTATGTTAACAATAAGGCCATCCAGGTAATAGTAAAAGTGTTTCGATAATTCATTTCCTTGAAAATCGAATCTAGTTTTTGACAATACGTAAGTGGTTCCAACCCTGAAATCGGTGTGAAAAGGTGGGTGAAAAATTCTATGACCTATTCCTTTGAATCGAATGGCTTGAGGCAACTTTAGCTACTTATCTGTAATTCTACCATTGGACTTTTCTAAAATCTTGAATTTATTTCGAAATTAAGGCCCCGTTTACACTGTACCAGTACAACCTTGGATCTGTAATAAAAGTTTATCGGATCAGCATCCCGTTTACACTGCCCCCACTAAACCAGAACACTTTTGCCTCATCATCCAAAGAATATTTTTGCTCTGGAGCAATGTAATCGCTCGTGAACCATAACGACTTTGCAGCGGATCAAAACAGTACCGGTACAGTGGTAAATGTGGTCTAAAGCGTATTGTGTATTTCCACTCATTTGAGGGCGTAACGTCAACAAATTTCTATATCGTAAATCAGAAGAGTGACACACTTTTGCTTGATACCAATTGTACACATCCATAAACTATGGGTTCCTTGGAAATTATTTCATGCTTCGTCGACAAATTTAGAAATTGCGATGGTTTTAAGTTTCTTTCAAAATTTTTTCCTGAATTCTTGAAAAAGAAGTAAAACACTCCCAATTCTGAAAATATTGAGCATTTTAGAAAATTTAAACGGTAGAAAGATAACGAAGTGGCTAAAGTTTCCTTGAGGCCATTTTCAAAGAAATCGGTTAAATAATTTTACACAGACCTTTTTAAAGATTTGGAACCTATGCTTATGTTCATTATTAAGTGACATGAAACAATTTGATTGCTGTTTGGCAATGGTTTTGAAAGTGACCTGATTTGGGGACAGGAATGATGATAAATATGTGATTTCTCGATCGATTTTCATGTGTTTGCCGCAAAGTTTAAATGGAAACTTGCAGATTACATCAATTGTAAAATGATGATTTTCACATTTACTGTGCAGTGATGTGAACAGGGGTACTGTTGCCTGAGAACCTGCGAGTGTACTATCAATTACAATAAATCTAACAAAGCATTAAATTGCCTGTTCAACTAAGAATGCAAACACAATGTTGAAACCTCATATATGACATACCTTCTGTGTATCAAATAACGCTCTTGCCTCTTTCAGTTCCCGGGAAAGGGCAGCTAAAAACAAAATTGAAAATCAAAACTGTGAAACATGAACATGACATTGACATAAACTCAAATAATTTCTTGCGAAATGTTTAAATGGACCATTTAGCACTTAACTGGGGCTATTCACAGCAAAAATTGTCCTGCCAACTAAATATCAGAACTCCAATGCACGTATCGATTTATAAGCAGCTCTTTATGAGAAACTCAACTCAGATCACCAAAAGTTAGGAAACTCAAGTGCCATTCAAAACACAAAAATATTTCTTTCGTCCAGGAATCTTTTACATACCTCCGCTGGCTGGTTGTATTTTATTACTCACTATTACTGCAATGATGCATAAGCAGAAGAAATTTTCGTAAAATTTGCAATGAATAGTAGAGGAGGGCACAGGATTTCTTTGTCGAAAAAAATTCGAATTTGAATCAATTTTAAACTAACTTTTTATTCGTAAACTGGTAATGAATCATTGGTACATTTTAACAAAAAAATCTTAAATCAAGACTTGTTGTAGGAAATATATCAGCAAAGCGTCAAGCTTTTTAAGATTTAACCAGGGTGCACCATGTATCGGTGTATTTGATATGAAATGGGATTTTTTAAGTGAAAGATCAATTCCCCTTGATTGTGGGTTGCCAAAAAATATCTTTCCTCGTAAACAGGCCTGAACTAATAGATGAACGTCAGAATCAATTCCAGATTCTGTAATCCATTTGAAACCAATTTATTTTGGTTTTCCACAGCCATAACAAATCTAATCATATTTGGGTTTATTTCTAAGCTCGTTTGGAGCATTTAAACGCTTGAAATGGTTGCCTGTTATTACTTGACATCGTCTACCAACAACTGAAAATGAAACTACTATTCAACAAGTGTTTTAAGATACCTTACAGCACGGAAAAAAACTATGAGATCAATTTGAAAATCCCAACTTAATTTCCTGGCTGAACTTTTAACTTGATTATAGGAGCAATAACGAATGCGCTAAGAAAATTCAGAGGTTTGAAAAATGGTAGTACCTAGAGTAATGGATCGATTTGAATGAATCCAGTTTGGTTGACACGCTACAAGACCGAAGTCTTCTTGTGAGTTTTCTCGTGTTTTTATGAATACAGACATTACAGGTAATTAGTGAAAATCCCTTGTATGCAAAATGCCTGAAATAGGGCTAAAACATGTGATGAAATCGTAAAGAAACTTCTCACACCGAACAAGACAAAAGCACAGTTTTCACGGGAATCAGATGTAGTCTGCACATGTATTGCCACGGGATCGAGAATCTTTAGTATTTGTTTAAGAATTCATTCCCTATCACTATACTCTCTTGTGGAGTTGAATTGCCTGGTATCTTTTTCTGTATGGGAGATTCCATACGATTTGATTGAGAGTTATTTTCAGTCATTTCGCAACAAACGAATTTCCGCAAAGTGGAATTTATCTATGTTTTCTTTGCTCATGAAAATGTGAGAAAAATAAAAACAATACATCTCACCTGAGGTTTCCACCCCCCCCCCCCCCAACCAAACTTTTATTCGCCTATGCTAGAATATGCAATGCAGGATGCCAAGACTCCGCTGCTTTGACTTTATATCTATACTGTATCGAATGATGAAAATTTCAAGATGCTAAATATAGCCTCGTAACCATGGCAACCAATGTTTTACTGTGTAGTCAACAAAATTTGTATACTTTTTTCTAATTGTTGCAAATTTTAATCTCAAATATATGCAAAATTATACTTACACATGTATTTGATGATATTCAACTCAATTTGAAACAAAAGATTTCAATTTAGTGCCTCATTTCATTGTTTCAATCATGTTGGTAACAATCATGATAATCATAACTTAATATCTTCTTATTGTCATAGCAACGAGAACAATAGAAATAATTTGATTTAATCATGTGATTTTGATTGTTTGCATCAAAGTATATATATTTACCAATTCTAAAGATTGTAGCTACTACAACAGCGAAGAAAAAGAGCGGGGGGGGGGGGGGGTGGAATCCACCCCCCCTCAGGTATTGACCGCTTCAAAACGCCCAGTTGAGATAGGGTTAAATCATTCTGCTATTAAGCAAAATTCTATTCATTCAAATCGATCAATTTCTCTAGGTACAACGATTTTCTGAACGCCTCAACGTTTCTTGGCGCATCCGGCACTGGAAAGCCGGTTTTGCTGTTGCTCATATAAATCTCCTATTTTATAACGCATAATGACATGCAGTCTATCGACAGTCAAGTTTATCCGAATCAACGAGTTGACACGCTTTGAAACAAAAGACAAAAAATTCAAGATTGGACCTTACCATTTTCTTTCATGGCTTCTTCGCGAATTGTCTTCACCTAAAAGATAAATAAATAAAACCCTTGGAACACAAACTTCGACAGCACTTACGGTGAAAACATCCCCAAAAACTTCACAGATCAAAATATACTAGGCGACTCAAAAAATGCATAGACATTTCAAAGCCTGCAGCTCTAACACTGTTATCAAATTCCTGCAAATTGATAATACCTGTACAAAAAATATTCTTGTATGCATGTTGCACAATGCTTCGTTGAATACAAACAAATAATAGTATAAATAACTGTGCTTCGAACAGAGTTTTATTTCAGATGACGTTTCGGGCTGAACCCATTATCATGACACTATTGTTGACTTGATAATGGGTAGCCCGAAACATCGCATAAGATAAACTTTATTTGAAGCACAATTATTTATACTATTATTTGTTTGTTGATAATACCTGTGCAGCTAACATATCAACTTAGATCAGAAAATTCAGTTTGTAAAAATTAATCATGCTCTCAAATTACAAGCGATTTCATAAATGCTTCTACTCAAAACCCTTCAAACATGCCTAAAATCCTCGATGAGATTTGCTAGCAATCCCATGGGTAGTTAGACACTCCTGGTGTGCTTCTATGGAGGAGCGCTGGATAATATGTATCTGCGGGGGAAATTTTCTATAGTACTGCGGAGGAGATATTATGTATCTGCGGGGGAAATTTTTTATAGCACTGCGGAGGAGATATATTTTCGTTCTTTCGATATCTCCTCCGCAGTACTACAAAAAATTTCCACCGCAGATACATATTATCCAGCGCTCCTCCATAGAAGCACACCAGCAGTGTCTAACTACCTATGGCAATCCTTGCAGCATTGGAACGGTAAGACCGATTTCAACAAACTAAATGTTCTTATATAAGTTTATTTGTTAGCTGTACCACAGGAAGCCCAGTTGTTGCACCGCTCTACGGCTCTAATTTGTTTCCTTTGTTGTCTTCTGTACTGCGTAATTGTTCGAATACGAGAATTCGATGTGAAGTAACATCAACGCAGTACTACAGGGTGTCCCAAAAAAATTGTGCCCCGTTTGTCTGAAGATTGTGACAAAAAGGCAAATGATTCTCGCCAAATCTTTGCATAATGGTGCTCTTCAGATGTCAAATTAAAGTTTGCCACCATCCCCGTAAAAATCCGTTGAAAAATGATGGAGCTATGACGTTCAGAAGACCAAATTTGCCTGATGACTGAAACCAGCGGTCGGCCATTTTTTCTTACTATTTAGCAGTGATAAGTATCTTCACGCGAGGTAAGAATAATTTCTCTGAGGTCAGAAATAGTGGAACTCTCATAGGATTATCAGAATTTTCACGAGAGCTATGACATTGGAGGCTGCTGTTTCATTTTCAATCCATGAAGCTATTTATCGCTGCAAATTAGTAAGACAAAATGGCCGACCGCTGGTTTCAGTGATCGGGCAAATTTGGTCTCCTGAAGGTCATAGCTCCATCATTTTTCAACGGATCTTTATGGGGATGGTGGCAAACTTTAATTGAACATCTGAAGAGCACCATCATGCAAAAGTTTGGCGAGAATCTTTTGCCGTTTTGTCGCAATCTTCAGAAAAACGGGGCACAGTTTTTTTGGGACACCCTGTATATAATAGTACTATGATTAAAGTAGTACTATACTATAATAGTAGTATATAATAGTACCACTATAATACAATGCAATAGTATTATATAGTACTGCGTTAGTGTTACTTCACATCGAACTCTCGCATTCGAACAATTACGCAGTACAGAAGTCAACAAAGGAAACACAATACAGCCGTAGAGAAGTGAAATAAATAAGACACAAAGGTATTACAATAAACTATTTTGAAGTTTTAAACTTATTATCGTTCAAAAAACCGCCTGGGCTTCCTGTGGCTGTAGAAGCATCATCGGTTTATATAAATCTGATAAATTATTTCAAAGTTGCAGACTTTGATACGTCTTTATATTTTTGACTCATCTGGTAACGACAGGGGATATTGGAGATTTGAAACAAACAAAAACTAAATGAAAAGGCCTAGTCACTATCTATCAATTGATTTATTACTCGCCCTGGCTTATTTTTGAAGGCATTACGTAGGGTCAGGGTTAAGGTAAACATATCAACTTAGATAAGAAAATTCAATTTGTCAAATTTTCGCTCTCATGTTATAAGCGATTTTATAAAATACCTACACCTCAAGATCCTTCAAAACGAGCTTAACATCCTGTAATGCTTATCACAAGGAATGTAAGCCGAATATCTCGTTCATCGTTGATTTTATGTACTTTAGTTGAGTGAAATGTTGACCAAAAAGGCACTATTTCGTCTATTTCTTTGAATTATTCAAGTTTTGATCCTGTGTAGTGACTGTTAGCGTAGGCGTCAAATCTTCAAAAGCACTGGTGTAAACAGCTATTACAGCTTACTTTGGTTTGAATGGCGTGAACGTAATTCCACCTTCTTTGCTAAAATTCTGTTTTGTGTCCTTTTGACATCTTGAATTGGTTCCGAATTACAGCGTCTTTTACGTTTCAACTATTGTAATTTTGAGGCTGTGACATCACCGAATTGCTAAACCGTAAGTTAGACAATCGACTGGATTCTGGTTAAGGTCAGAAATATATGCTTATATACTAAAAAAATATAGTCTTCTTGGAAATTTTATCAATTTCCTTCTATTACATTTTGAAAACTGTGATGGCTTTAATGTTTAAAAAACCTTGCTTGGATTCAATTAGAAAAAAAGAGAAATGCTGTGATTCTGAAAATATTAAGGATATCAAAAAGGACACGGTAGAATTTTAGTAAAGTACTTAAAGTACATTTCAGGCGATTCGATTTGATCCGAAGGAAGATGTAGCATGAGTAATAGGAGACATAATGATTTGAATTTCAAATTAAGATATGATGGGAACATACCAGTGTTCTTTTTTGTCGTTTTCTAATCTTGCCATTATTGTTTGAATCTAATTTGCCAAGCATATACAACCCGACCGCTATCTTGAAAGAATTTTCGCTCCTCGGCAAGCAATCTGGCGAAGACACGCTAGTGTTTTTGAAAGGTTGCTTGCGGAGAAGCGAAGCTTCAGTCAGAACCGTAGATGCAAAATGGCAGTTGGAGAGGACCTCGAGCTGTAATGCTGGTTGTGTTGGCCTGGAAAATGTGATTCAGACGGTAATTGCGAGATTAGGAAACGACAAAGAAGAACTTGAGTAAGTTATCATTATATCTTAACAGCAGAATAGACCCTTTTACTTCTTAAACGAAAGCGTGACCCCCGTTTTAGTGGGTACACTGCTGGCTGTAGCAAGAAGCTGCTCCAGATTTCAACACTTTTCAGAGATTTTTTAACTACTTTGTGCAAAGTGAGTTAGCAATGGCTTAGTTTACACACAGGCAAGTGGTCTTTTTGCTCTGTTATTCATTATTTCCATTCAATTTTAGATGAATTTTCTTTCATTTGAAAAACAACGATTGGAAACAGCAAACTTCTATTTGCAATCTCGCAAAATGAAACCCTTCACCTCTGTTTTCAAATCTTAGACAACAAATGTAGCTGACGATGAATGAAAATACGAGAAACAAGGCCAAGAGGCGAATAAAACCTGCCAGTGTATAAACTGAACCACTCGTAAGTCAATTTGAGCAAAGTTGTGTTTGATTAACTCTCTGAAAGTGTTCTGAGATCCAAAGTAACTTCTTGCCGCAGCTAGCAGGTCTATCAATGAAGAATAGGGGTCATGTTTTTATTTTCGTTCACCAAATTTACCAGATTTGGACGCTCGATCCAAACCTCTTTTCGAAGAAGTAAAAATTTCTATGAGTTAAAAACGTACTCAAATCACGATGAGAGTTTAGGCCAATCGTAGCTTAGGTCATGCAAATCACTCGTTGTGTCTTTTTTGTATACATAAATTCTCCTAAAATGTACAATTTACTAAATAAACAAAAACATTACGAGACGATAGCGCAAGGAGCATGAAAATACATTGCAACCCTGCAGCTATTACACTTAACATAGATACTAATACGGATATTGATAATAACACTATAAATACTATAAAAACAAAACTGTTAAAAACAAACGTTTCGATCACAAAATCTTCATCAGAGACACTACAAATACTAATATGATCACAAGAAAGTAAACTAACAAGGAAATAAACTGAAAAGAACCGATCTACTGTGATCCCTGCACACAACGAACCCTCAATGAGACCATAAATAAGTCCAGATCTCGTTAAATACGGGGTTCGTTGAACCGATAACCTATTTTCAAGGATTCGATGTTCTTGAAAAATGGGTCCTTAAAAGGGTTCATTAAACAGATGGTTCGCTTTTTGGAAAGCTCACTGTGCGCCTACGCTGAATAAAAGATGGCGTTGGTTCATTCAACGCGTTCTGTTGCATTGTGTCTTCTGGTGCTCATGGATGTAGTAGCGATTCACGGAAGTTTTTAAAGATTTGATGCCATTGCTATGACTGCATGTACATTGCGATAATAAGACGGACTTTAAAAGCACTGCTTGGTTCCAGTTTACTTTGTTTCCTTCGAGGCCTTCCCATGAACATTTGACTGAAATTTATGTTCCATCCACCAGTTTTGATTTTTACTCATCTTAATTTTCGTATCTTAAGTACTTTATTTAGATTTTAAAGATTGTTACTACTTGCAATTAGGTTTTACTGGATTAGTATTCTTGATTTTATAATCTTTTTAACATGGCCCCCTGTAAAGCAGTCGTCGATCGATACGGCCACCGTGTATATATATTTAAAAATGAAATGAAAATGAAAATTTCAAGTTGTGGAAATTTTTTGTTTAATTCAAATGACGCTGTGTATTAAAAACTTTGTTTTTCGAATTTCTTTTAAATGTAGCATCTAAACCTTGGTTCACACTATAGTAAAATTGCATTAAAAATGCATGACACAAATGGACTTCACATCAAACTAAGGTGTCGAAACTACCTTTTTCCTCAATTCGGAATATGCTCGGCGCCTATAAAGATGTCCTAGTACATTTGGATGGGATCAACAAGTTTTCTATAAATGAATATAGGCTACTGCCGCATAATACTTACAATAAGTCTGTGTGAATCTTCTAGTTTTTTCAAATCCTTAAAATGGTCTGCTTCAATGGCCCTAGGATGACAAATGCAATTCGATTAATCGAGGTATCCAATATGTTCACTTCATAAATTGACATTAAAGTAAGTAGCATGCAGAAATGCGCCAACAGTAGTTTCTCTACATTCAAACTAATGCGATCAGACAAGTTCGCATAATGCCAGTACAATTTGGAAACAGAATAAAGTTGTTCAGCAGATTTGCAAGGTCGAAAGTGAAGAACAGAGTTTGTTACCAAGGAGCTTGTATATTTTTTAGTAATTTGCCGTATCTAAACCAATCTAAACAAACGTCGAGCATCTGACGAGAAATCTGTGTTGCTTTGATATCTGAAATCAGCAGAACTTTAAAATAGGTTCCAAATCTTTAATTTGTTGATGTCAAATCCTAGTACTTATTTCTTTGAATTGAATGCCTTGAAAGAAACTACAGCTATTTTCCATAATTCTACCGCTGGAATTGTTCAGATATCTTGACTTTCTAAATCGTAAACTAGAAGAATGAAAGACTTGCGCTTTAAACCACTGTAGATATTGATAAACGATTGTTTTCTTGAAAGTTTTTCCATGGTTCCTCAAAGAGTTTAGAAATAACGGTGTTTTTGAGTTCTTATCAAAATGTTTTTTGAACTTTTAAAGAAGAAGAAAACCTGTAATTCTGACAATATTGACGATTCTGAAAATTCCAATGGGAGAATTATAGCGAAATAGCTATAGCTTCCCTCAGACCATTCCATTCAAAGAAATAGGCCACGGAATTATCTTTTTAAGAAATTGGAACCTATGCTCAGAAATTGGGCTTTCATATACTATCGTTAAACGCGTGATTGTAAAGACTTACTTGACATGCGCTATATGTTCTTCATTTATCTGCTCTAATTCATTTTGATAATGATTCGACATCTAAAAAGTGAAAAAAGTGAAAGTAAAGAAAACAAGTTCAACACCAACAATAAGGATATATGAAACGTCCCAAAGAGTTTGACAGTAAAACAGTAGATGACATTATTTTGAGGAAAATTATTATGCAGAGTGTTCCTCTAATAAATCTGAAGTACCCCCAAAAATTCATGTGGACCAAAATGATCTTGGCCATAGAACTGCTATTTCATTACAAAATATTGGCAAAATTTTTGAAAAAATGTTTAGTCTCGACATTCTTCTGAATGGCCTGATCAATTTCATCAAATTTGCGAACGATTCATCTTCTCCACCCAGCTATAATAACAAAACTCTAGCTGTCTATCCTATTGCTGAAACATCTCATTAGGTATATAAAGATGCTGCTAAATATTTCAAACAATTGTGAGTATCATTTGGCCATTTCCGTCTATCTTTGGTTAAAACTAAGTTGGATTGTTATCAAAATTTGATCAGGAAGTTTAGGCCTGCTTTGAAGAATTTTGAGCTGAGCATTTTTAATACATTTGCATGTTGCGTTAGAACCGTACATAAAACTGAATTTTGGTATCAAAATTGACATGTTAGCTACCCGGTAAACCAAAAGAACTTGACATGTTTGAAAATTTGTTATGCAGAGAATAATTGAGGTATCAGAATGGATCAAAGTTTGGCTGATAGCCGAAAGACGGCAGTATCTTTTGTGAATTTTCTTCTCTCTACTTCTGAGCACTGGAAGTAAAATCGGATTTATGAAAATTTCTTGATTTGAAAATGCGTGAAAAATAAATGAGTTATCTCTTCGTTCAGAGCATCAAGCACACACTTTTCATCTCCCTCACGGTTTAAAGATGACTGTTTCACAAAAGTATCTGATTATATACGTAACGCTGTATTCACGCTTTCATGTGGACGGTCGTCAACACATACTTTCGTAAACGGTGACGTCATAGACGTTGTATCAATCTCTTTCCGTTGTTTTGAAAATGCTGTTTTCGCGTTTTCATGTGGACAGGCTAACGCTCTGTAAACGATTAGTGGACCAGTGTGGATGGAAAACATTCTACAAACGTAATATATATGTGTGGCCGGGGCCTTAATCTGTATTTCTAATGCTCAGAAAAATAGAACAAAATAACGAAAAACTTCAGCCTTTCGGGTATCAATTAAACTTTTGATTGATTCCAATACCTCAAGTATACCCTTAGTGAGGAAATCTCAAACGCGTGACGTTGTTTTTGGTCCACCTGATAAACAAATATGATCAGTTTATTGGAATGAATCTGATAAATAGTTTGAAGGCATCAGATTTTCAACCGTCTAAACATTGTTTCGACTTGTTCAGTACACAAAAACAGAACTCACAAAGTCCTTAGAATTGAAGTCAGAAATCTCTTGCGTAAGGCTCACTTACTTTCTTGATGTTCTCTTTATGATTAAATTTTTCTTGTTCCAGGGCTGCAGTCAATTCGTCTATTATCTTATCAAGTTCTTCGATCAACAACCTAAGAAGTAACAGGAAAAGTAAAATGGTGTGGTAATGGAAACGGTGATGGTACAGATATAATCTACCAGGTGGGTGTGTCAGAAAAATGCATGTCATTTAAAAAGCTACTGCTCCCTGAATATCATAGCAACCATATTTTGCAATATCTGATGGAATAGCCAACATGTTCAATTATTTTCAGAATCTTTTCTGGCTGGAATCGGCTTCTTTTACAAGGGATTTCCTCGATGAAGTCCCTTTGTGAAATCTTCAAAAGAGTCCAAAATGACGACAAAATTTCCCTGATATTTCTAACTTACAGTAATGACTTGCACACGCTTTAGCACGTGGAATCATTTTTTCATTTCAATTATTTTTTATTATCTAACCACGGTAGCCCTGTCAGTTGAAAGAAACTGCTTTGCAGAAAATGAAACCTAATTTACAAATTTAGTTATCTAATTAAGCTAAAATAAAAGAAAAATGAAAACAACCCTCAACGATTTCTTGTTTAACCCCTTTTTGAAAGAAAGAAGGGAGGGTGCATATTTGACATCCGAGCTTAATTGGTTCCACAGCTTTGGCCAATGAAATGAAATAGACTTCTGCCCATTTGCCGTGTTGAAGAAAGGAACACGCAAGTCAGATTCGGTGTTTCTTAGTCTCAGTGTATTATGATATTACGAGCTGAGTTCTTTATAAATCACTAGACAGATATTCAGGTGCAAGGTTATTTGTTGACTTGTACATTATAGTCGCAGTTTCGCCATTTCAGCGTTTTTATCAGACCAGCTGCTGAAACATCATAACTGCTATTTTTAACTATTCTAGCAGCTCTATTTTTTGCTACTTTTGGAGGGTCTCAATTAGAGTTTTACCACCACATCCCCATACCGAGCAGTGGCCAATTTAACGAAAGTGGGGTTCAACAATTCCTATGTACATTTTACTTACGGTTTCCGCTGGGAGAAATTTCTTTGCATACTTGAAAACACTCGAGAGACTTTTGTTCTCATACAATTTATCTGCTCATCCCAAACAAGATGATGTCCAACTGAATACCAGGGTATTTAATATTCTCGACAATGTTTATCCGTATGCCATTAATAGAGAAGGAAGGCTGCTCAACGACTTTATCAGAAATCTTTTTAAGCTTAGGACGAGATCCAACTACCATTGCGTGAGTCCCGCGGCGAAGTTTATTTGATGTAGTGTCGTCAGTTCAAATGATAAAGAGCTGAAACTTTGCGACTTTTCTTAAAATTTCATGGACTAATTAAAATTTGTAATTTTTTTGCAAAATGGTAGATACTGATCACGTGACCAACCTCTTTTCAACACGTGGTCAGCCAGACAATTAAAGAAGCGAGTCCAGTTTTAAAAAGGATGATCGTAGAACACCAAGAATACCACCATTCAATAGCTCTCAATGAGAGCTTTCAGATGATGTATAGTTTTATCCATTTTTGATGACGTCAGCAAATTTAACGTTCATGACGTCATCAAAGTTAATGACGTCATATAAATAATAACAAATTTAGATAACCTTAAATGGCCAAAATTGGTTCTATTGATTGTTATGAACAATTGTAAGGCATTTTAGAGTATTTTCATCAGTAATTAGGGGTTTAAATGAAACAATGACAAACTGATGCAAATAAATGAATATATGATATAAATAATAAGCTCAAATTGACATTACATTGCCAATTTTTATTCAGTGATACTCTGGGATACATTCTAGTAGCAGTATGAAAGAAATTATCAACTAAGAACTTAAATATTGCCAATCTTGCTAATAGTAAGCAAAAAGTGCAATTTTCCTCAATTATGACGTCATAGTGACGTCATGGATGTTACGAAGAATTAAAAAAGTAGCCTATTGTGTAGATTTTGTTCCTATACACCATTGTACTAAGTTTCATCCTCATATCTGCAATATTGGCGAAGTTGCGGAGGGGTAGCCTGCGTGCAGACTCTACTGATTCCCTGAAGAGAAGTGAGGTTCCTCCTCACTGGAGGAGGAACCTCACTTCTCTTCAGGGAAGCAGTAGAGTCTGCACGCAGGCTATGGAGGGGGGCACAAAGTGCTACCCCCCCCCCCCGGTACTACGATGGTCGAAAAATCCCGGTAGTAATAGCATAGGGCTCAAATCTTTCAAATCTTTAAAAAAGTGGGTGTAAAATTGTATTCCTTTTTTCTTTGGATTTAATGGCTTCAAAGGAACTTATAGTACTTTGCTGTAAATCTGCCGTGGAATTTTTTTGACATCTTGATTTTTTCAAAATGGTGGCAATTTAATGATTTTTGAAAAAACTGATGGAAAATTTTGAAAACATTTAAATCATCGTAAATCCTAAACCAAAGGAGGAAATATCATATAACTTTCAAGAAAACCAAAGTTTATGAAGGCCTACAATATAGTGAAAAGCAGAAATCGGTATCTTTTCTGGTTTAGGATTTAGAAATTTGATGACGTCATAGCCTCAAATTTAATAAATGCCGCCATTTTGAAACTAATCGAGATATCAATAAATTGCCACGGCAGATTTACAGTAAAAAACGCTAAGTTCCTTCCAAGCCATTTGATTTGAAAGAAACCATATTAGAATTTTACACTGACCTTTTTAAAGATTTGAGCCCTATGTTGGTAGTAATAGGGTTAAGGACATTTAAGGATAGTTCGTTTCCCTGCAGCCAATCTTTTAAACAATTCAGATCGTCGTTTATAATCTAGGATGGATGAAAAAGTCTTCCCCTTGTATGGGAAACGTATTCAGGGGAAGTCCACCCTCCAAAGAGGAAAACATATATGCCATTACACGTAAGTGTCCTTATTGTCAGGAAAGAAAACCAAGGAAATCTTGATCGTCGTTTTTACTCGTTTGGCAGGTTTTTGAAAGGGGTTTTCGGCAAAAAATCTCCCATATCCACGGGAAGGAAGGGCCAATTAAAGCCTGGTAAATTATTGAAACTAACTGAACATACTGGCAATAAAACAAGACAGTTTTCAATGTTATTGCTTTGATAGTCGGGGAGCGGTATCCTTTCAAACGCCAGACTTTTTGTACTCACCCTGTCTTATTGTTCACCCTACTTATGAGAAATTGATTGAAATAAAAATGACATGCAAAATTGCGTCAGTTGAAATATTTATGGAAGGTTTCTGCATTTTTCTATTTTCCTCTAAGATTTTGAATAGATAAATGCACTTTGAAACATGGTAGGATCAATTCAGGATTATAGGGATATGGCCTGTTCCATCAACGGCCTTTTTTGATTAGCGAAATTCAGAAGTTTTATTAACTACCTGGTTTCAAAGTATAATCATGGGTGTCCCAAAATACTTGTTCGAAATTTGTTCAAATATAAAAAGATCCGCTAAATTCAAATTGCCGCTTGGGCAACATTTCAAAACAAAGATTCTGGATTAATGAATGTTAAAATTTGGTTAATTTTCAAGCACAGAGAATTTTGAGTCAACAAGTATCCTTGACCAGTATCTATCCTATTCATGAAACCTTTGCAAATTTTCATTTTCGGTAGAATAATTCCCCAAACAAAAGAAGTACAAGATTTTTCAGGCCATACTTAAATCTGGCGACAACATACACAGCAACGCTAAACATAGTTTTCTGATTCAAAATCTGCAGTTACCTTTACATAATGAACTGTCTTAGCAAAATTAAAGTAAATAACCTGAGTTAAGAGGCATGGATTTGCGAATAGAACAAAAAATAATCTAAACACACCGTTGTTTCATTTGGTTTCACTTTCTTTGAGCACGCGTGCGATTATCAAATACAACAGGCTATTTTAAAACCTATCAGGTCTCACCTCTTTCCTCAGGTTATTCACTTTAAGATATAATCTTGTCTATCAAAAATAGAAAAAACTGTGAACATGTCTCACTTTCAGTTGCTAGCTTTGAAACATTTTACAGGTCACATGTTTTTGCATTAATTATTAATTGCATTACTTTGAAGTCAAGTGTTTGTAGTATCAAGGTAAAACTGGTCACCCTGCTTGTGCAGAAAATAGAGACGGGCACTTACTGCGACAAGAACACATTGAAAATCCCACGTCAAGATAACTCTGTTTTTAAACATGGATGTGCATAGTCATCGGACGGGGGTTTGAGTCCCATTCTGGTCGTTGAATGCATAGGTTCCAAATCTTTAAATCGGTGTAAAAGTTGGTGTAAAATTCTATGACCTATTTCTTTGAACTGAAGGGCTTGAAACAAAGTTACTGATCTATCATTCTAACGTTCAATTTTTCAGAAATCTTGAATATATTTCGAAATTACAGTGTATTTCATATTTCAACTCATTTGAGGATATAACGTAATCAGATTTCTAAATCGTAAACCAGAAGAGTGATAGACTTTTGTATGATACCATATTGTAGAGAACTATAAACCATGGCATCATTGAATAATAGTTCATGCTTTCTTGAAAAGTTTAGAAATCACGATGGTTTTAACTTTGTTTCAAACTTTTTCTTGCATTCTTAAAAAAGAATAAAACACTCTAATTTTGAACATACTGCCATATAACCGACCTTTTTAAACATTTCGAATCTATGCTGTCGTTTAAGCTCTTCAATCTTAACTTCCTCAAACTGAACTCCTTCAATCTTAACTCCTTCAAACTTAATTTGCCAAATTCTGCTGTCTTTCCATTGATAGAGAGCTTACGAAACCAGAACAGCAAAGCCAGAAAGAGCGTCCATCATCTTGTATCGTGCATATCAAGTATTCCTTCCTATACGCCATGGTTTACATATCATTCAAAAGGCTAATATCAAGCCTTCTTCCTAATTTTCTGAGAACTATCATTTTCCTTGAAAACTAGCATCTAAAATCAGTAAAATTTACTTCGTAGGCCTAGATCTGACAAACAGAGCGCCTGAAATGGAATTTCCCAGTCCGGCAATCTGAAAAGGACAACTTTATAGTCTCTCAGGGAAAGCAAATTCGAACGAAAAACAATAAATCTACTGAAACTGATGTTTTGAAACAAAGCAATATCACGTTGCAGCTGCCTGCATATTTTAAGCTTTGCAAACTCCCTGATATATTTTAAGATCATTTGCCGGAGTGAATTGTTGGTGCTTGATACAAACGGTTGTACATATCAAAGTACCCCTTACGCTTGCCCAAACACAACTTTAAAGGACAATTAAAGGGTTAGTATGAATGCTGATAAAACGAAAGGCTATACTGTTATGATTGATGGCGTATGGTACATCTTTCCAAAAAATTTTGTCTTTTCTCGTCGGAATTACGTATTACAATCTGCGAAAACTGCGTAATGACGTAAATAAGCATAATTTCAGAGCCAAGGTCAGAGCATTCAAACGTCATGCTGAACGCAAGCAAGGCTGCGAATGAGGCTGCGAATGGTGTACTCTTGCGAAATGGCGACTAGATGGCCTAACTTACGAAATTTTTAAAGAATTGACAGTTTTTACGGATACCAAAATATGGAAAATTTTAAATTGTTCTTTAGCAGTTGGTAAGGCTGTTCTTGACAGTAACCCCGGAATTGTCCTTTAAGCATCATTCTACCTTTTTCAACGCAAAAACTAACATGGTTAGAAATATGCTTACCGAGTTTCGTCAGATATTACACCCGAAGATCGTCTGTAATTGAAGTTGAAAGAATTAGTTGGCTGCAAAATTGAAACTATAACTGGAAGTTAAGATGTATTCATAGCCGTCACATTGTTTGAAATAAATTCAAAGTCATCTATTCTACATCTGTTAGCTAGATGATAGGTAGCCTGCGTGCAGCCTCAACATTCCTACAGTAGGAGGACTGTTGAGGTTGCACGTATGCTAGATGATAGGATATAGTGCAAATTTTCATTTCACACAATTTTCAAAAGTTGTAGCGGGTGAATAAAAAAAGTTGAAACGTTTCCAAGCCTGCAATTGTTAGCAACTCATCAGATTCCTTGAAATGATTGTCATCGCGTGGGTAACATATCAGTTTAGGTAAAAACACATTTGAATAAAATTTGTCATCCGGGTGTCTCAAAAAAAAGTACCCCTTTTGACCGAACAAGGGAACAAAACGATAAAATTTCGGAATTTTTTGAGTTCATAGCTACATCTGTCGATCTTCAACTTGAATGCACATACCTCGCATTTTGAAATCGTCCATCAAACAGCGGAGATATGAATTTACAAGGTCAAAATCTGGAGTGCACCTGAAACCAGAGGTTTTAAGAAAGGGCCTAGCCAAGATTTGACATCACATACATTTTGCAAAAGAATTTTCAACTTTTAATTTTCCACTTTTGAAAAGAATTATACCTTGAGTTGTTTCAATTGTTCCTGATATGAGTTTTATTTTGAGGAATCGATCCTTGAATTGCATTCCATCCCGAATGTTTTGTATCAAAGAGGAGGAAAAGGAGCACATGCACGCTTATTTTGGAGATGTGGCACGACTTTTATCATCCTTACCCTATTTTCATTATATTCGTTTAATAAGGGTCATACCCATGCGTCTTTTATTCTTTTCAAAAGCAAAAAACTGAGAATTACAGTTTACAGGTGCTTTGGAAAATGTCCATGATACAAATGATGACTAGGCCCTTTTTCAAAACCTCTGGTTTTGGGTGCGCTGTGGACTTGCTACAAGTCTCGCCCCGTAATTAAAGGAGGGGCTTCTCGCTTCGCTCGAAGCTCCTTATTCTAATTATGGGGCGAGACTTGTAGCAAGTCCAGGTGCGCTGTAGACTTTGACTTAGTGAGTTTGTATCTCTGGTGTTTGGTGTACGATTTTTAAACGCGAGGTATGTGCATCTAAGTTGAAGATTGATAAATTTAACTTTGAACTCGGTGAGTAATAAAATCTTATCGTTTTGTTCATATTTCCACTCAAAAAGGAGTACTTTTTTCTGAGACACCCGGTATAATCCTCGATTTACACGTGATTTTATGAAAGTGTCTTATCTAAGAATCATTCAAAGTAGGCCTAAAATTCCGTACAAAAATTTCCGACATTCAAGCTCATTCAACAGCAATGAAATGAAACTTACTCTTGCTTGCTATCTTTCCCTAAACTTGCTATCTTATTGCCTCAATAATCAATTGCGCAGATACAAAGGTAGCCCCGCTATCCTTTACACTTGTGAACGTGAACGTGAAGTTGCGTTTTTTTTAGCGCCAAGCGCTGAGATCGCAGGTAATGTCTTTTTTAGCTGCTTTTAGATAGTTTCAAGTATCGTTAAGTTGAATTGTTAGCAAATTTGATAAAATATCTTGTGGCATGTTTTGAAGGATCCCAGGATTTAACAATCTTTAAAATATCGCTCATATTTTGGGAACAGTGTGACCGACATAAACAAACTAAAATGTTTATCTAAGTTAACACATTACCTACACAACAGTAACCAATTTCAATAAATCTGATCAATAGGTTTAAGACCAGCCTTGGACAAGCGTGAAAAAATCCCGTGCTTATGAGGTAAGAGCCTGCGATGTTCGATAATTCAAATAATAAAATAATCCTTGAACATTAATTCGAATAATTATGTGATTTGAAACTTCAAACTAAAAATCCAAGGGCTGGTCTTAAACTTATGGCCATAGCTGTGGACTGAAGGCCCTCCACTACCTTTTCCCTGAAGCAATATTCTTCGTGGAGTTTCGATATTTTGCAGACAAATCATAGAAATGAATTGCGCATAGATTGATGTAAAATCCAGCTGAGTAGCACAATTTTTGGGTCACACCTCTTGTCGGCAGAACCACTGTAATTTCCGAGAATTCCTATAGATTTCATTGTGACGTCATAGCAAAATGGCGCCGAAATTAAAAAAAAAAAACATCAAAATTTGGAATCTACATGGAAAGTTGATCTAAATGAACCCCAAGAGAGTAAAATAGGCAGAGTGGTAGGGTTCCATATCGTTACGCCAAGAAACGTTGTTGACAAAAATGTGGCCTTAAATTTTTGACCACGACTGTAAGAACATCGATTTTGAATTAGAATTCAAAGGAAGTAACATATAAATCATGTAATATTGAACTATAACGACGATAAACATGATAAACAGATAAAGAATGTATAAATCGACATAAATTTTACTCGTTTGTGAAATTCAAATCCCCATGGGGGCAGGGGGTTGTTAGTTAAAATTAGTTCTGAAGTGGGGCGATTCATTGAGGATTTATGGAATAATTTTTTGAAAATTATTCATCAAATAATTCATAATAATTGTGTTTGTGTTTAATAATTCAATCATTTTCCTCAAATAATGAACATTAAAATGAACAAAGTTGAGTGGAGCCGAATCCATATCGTAAAATAACGCACTTACCTTCGTTCCTTTGGCTGGGGCTGCAATCAAACAGAACATATCTGAGTTTAAGTCATCGAAAGCGACGATTCGTTACAATACAATTCAATTCAATTTAATTGCAATTTAATGAAAGAGATCTAACGGGCGTGCCAAGAAAAAAAGATCAGGCGCATGAGAATTCATAGTACCTAGGGTACTGAATAGATTGGAATGGAAAGAATTCTGTCTAATAGCCGACAGACCGGAGCATTTTGAAGATTTTCTCGTGTTTCTATGAGTATTGGAAATCAAGGTAAATTTGAGTTTACGAAAATAGCTTGGTTTTGAAATGCCTGAAAAGGAGCCTACAACACTTCTTACATAGAACAGCACAAAACTATATTTCTCACGGGTATTGGCACCTTTATTGCTTTGGGATCGAAAAAATTTAGTATCGATTCAATCGTTATAACACTGAGTTGAATTGATACTGGATTCGACCGTTATCGGATTCGCTTCATGCCACTTTCAGAGCGTTTTCATTTGAAAGCGCGAAAACGGTATGAAGCCTATCGAATGGGTGCGTTCTCGTGTAAATAGGAAACCATTCCAATATGAAACGAAAACGGTCTCGTATAAACAGGAGGCCACTCCAATATGAAACGAAAACGGTCTCGCATAAACAGAAGGTAAGCACCGAGTGGACCAAAAAGAAATTCAACTGTTTGACCATGCTTGATGCAGAGAATAATTAAGGTATGGAATGACAAAGTTTGATTGATAGCCCAAAGTTTGAAGTATCTTTTGTGAATTTTCCTTCCATTTTTTAGCATTGTAAAAAATAGGTAAAACTAGATTTATAATTGTTCTTTTACTTCGAAATGGGTGTAAAAGGACAAGTAATCTCCTCACTTTGAATGATATGCAAATATGTTTCATTTCCCTCGAGGCTTTAAATCTAATTTTTACAAAAGTGTCACATCATATAAGCTGTTGCTTTTATAAAGATTTAATTTTCAAATGTTTGGTATTTTACCCGGCTTTAATAGGCCATTCCTTCCTATGGATATGGAAGATTTTCTGCAGCAAGCCCCTTTCGAAAACCTGCAAAAATCGCGTGAAAACGACAAGCAGAATTTTCTTGGTTTTCCTTCCTGTCAATAATGACACTTACATGTAATGACATAACACATATATTATGTCCTGTTTGGAGGGTGGAATTTCTCTGAACACGTTTCCCATACGATGGGGAAGACTTTTTCATCCCCCCAAGAGAATAGCACGTGCAAAAGCGTTTTAAAATCATTGCTGTAAGGTAAAGATCTCAGGGAAATCTGCTCGTGATTTTAACGTTTCTCGACGGGAATTTTTCGAGAAAATCCCTTATAAAGTCTGAAAAGAGGGACCGATCTCAGCCAGGAAATTGTTTCTAAATACTTGAACCTGTTGGCTATTCAATTAGATATTGTAACATATCATTGCTTATATACTTAGGGAGCAGTAGCAACGAAATATGCTTGAGTGACGAGCTTGTTTATAATTTTGATCGATTTGGCCTCTTTACACGCATTCGAAGCTATGGATTTTTGTGTATGCTAACTTTTACTTATATTTCCAATGCTCAGGAAAATAGAACAAAATCATTACAATACTTCAGCCTTTCGGCTATCAAGTAAACTTTGATTCAGTCCAATAGCTCAAGTATTCTCTGCGCAACGAATTCTTGAACAGTTGAAGTTCTTTTTCGTCTACCCGGTACAAATACAGGGTGATTCAATAAAAAGAATCCCTGTTTGAAAGGTCACGGCTCCCTGGATATCAAGGTGAGGATATCGGCAGATATATTATTCGATGGAAGACATGTTCAAATCTATTTTAAAATTTACCTGATTGAAATCAGTCAATCCGTTCTGAAATTATGAAGAATTTTCTCGAGAAAGCCTCTTCAAGAAACCTTCAACACGTGCCCAAAATCACGAACAAAGTTCTCAAACATTTCTGCCTTGCTTGCACAGGCCTTACAGCAATGACTTTTGCACGCTTTAGCACATGCTATCCTCTTGGGAGGATGAACAAGTCTTCCCTTGTGGTATCAATAACCTATTCAGGGGGACTCCATTCTCCCAAGAGGACAAAATGCATGAAGACATGTGAGTGTCATAATTTTTAGGAAGGAAAACCAAGGGAAATTTGCTCATTGTTTTCAGTCGTTTTTGCAGGTTTTTGGAAGGTGCTCTCTGCAGAAAATTTCCCATATCCACAGAAAGGAATGGCTAATTAAAGCTGGGTAAATCACTGAACCAAATTGAACATATTAGCAATAAAGCAAGACAATTTTCAATATTATTGCTTTGATATTCATGGAGCAGTGGCCTTCGAAACTGGGATTCGTTTGTTTTACTCAACCTGTACCGGGTGTCCCAAAATGATGTATTATTGTTTGATTGCTTGCATGTCCATAACCAATGAACGGATTTTCCGAACGGTTTCAATGAATGGTTGTTTTATTTGATTGCCTAAGGCTAAATTGTATTTTAAGATGTTGGTTGTGGTTTTACCAGTTTTTGAAAATCGGTTCATCGGTTATGGACACATAAGCAATCAAACGATAATACATCATTTTGGAACACCCGGTAGATAACAAACATTAAACATTTTAAATGTATCTGATACCTCAAAAGATTTAGCATCAAACAGCTCATCAGGTTTAATTGAGGCTGTCACTTCATTCTTCGCTTGTAATACTACATAACCTGGACAAACTGTTACCTCTCGTGCCTGCAAATAAAGATGTGCAATTATCAGCCACAGCATTGGCAATATAATACCGCAAAATTGTGTGGCAATGATGATGATAAAAAATTGATTTTCATAAAAAACAACTTAACAAATTTTAATCCTACTTGGTAATCACTAGATATTTCTCTCTTTATTCCATTTTCTCTTAGGTCGAAAAGTCCTGTTTTATCTTATTAAAGCATATAAACTGAACGGGACCAAAACAACCTTTCAAAGACCTGGCATACGCAACAGTGGAGAAAACAAAGATATGAGCAGTATAGGGTTTCAAGGAATGTGAATGTGACTGTATGACTTCTCAGGTGAATAATGCTAACTCTCTTGGACAGAAGAAGACAAGCTCAAGCTCATCTGACGCCATGAAAAGAATTGCAAATGACATATAAGCCATGAAGCCCCTAAATCACATTTTGAACAAAGCATCAAACACAAGACAATGCAACTACAACATCAAAACAGTTATTCAACCTCCTTGTAAGACGGGTATCCCAAAAAAGGTAACATATTCGATCGAAGCTTTCATTCCTATTGATTCTTAAGTGTTCCTCGAAAGTCAACTTGAAAATGAATATCTCGTTTGTTGATCTTGGTGCATTAACAATTCGATTAACAACCATAAAAGACTAAATTTGCCTCCACTTCCAAACCAGAGCTGTTTTGTTTTGGCCTAAACTTCGAATGCACTGTCAGGGGAATCTCCTAAATCATAGACATAGAGTAGTAGTTTTGGACAAGGACCCGTGCTTAGGTACACATTTGAGAAGAAATGTAAAAACTGAAATACATATTAATAAAGTGATCTTGCTCTAATATTTTGCTCAAGTAAAATGTAATTCAATAACACATAAGATAATACAAACCTCTGGTGGCTCAAACTTTTGCAGGACCTTCTTAAAACTGTTCTCTTTTGTGTTCTCTTGACTGTTGGGACTTTGAACTCTGTTTCTAAATCTTGCAAGATAGATATAAAATTACAAATTTGATTTAAATTCTATGAAGGAGAAGCAGCTGATACAAAATGTCTCTAGTAACCTTGACCAGTCACTCTTTACTGAGGCCAAAGGTTGCTTAAATTTAAAAGTTAAAATTTGAATGTAATTCTTAGCTTTTCTGAAGACTTCTCAAAAAATATTCCTGGTAAAAATGTCCAGAACTCTAGAGCTCTATTAAGGGTGTACCGGATCAGGGCTTTCAGAATCCGGCTGGAACTGGAATTACTGAATTTTTCGTAGTATCCGGCCAGACTATCCGGCCAGAAAATCCGGTAATTACAAGATTTTCCTGCAACAAAAATTTCTAGATTAATGTGAGAAGGTTTGAAGTGAGAAAAACGAAAAAAAAAACAGGTCATAAATATATCCAACAGTCTTCCTGCTTAGTTATGATAGGCACTTGCATTTCAAAGCTGTTTTTAAAGTGTTCATTTCCTTGTGGAGCTCTAATGGCCATTAATACATTTCAGAAGTACTAACAAGTGATTTGGTAGAAAGTACACATTTTTACGTACAAAAATGTTGTAGCTTAGGCTGGAACATCTTTGAGGAGAAGCGTTCTTCCAAGGAATGGCCAAAACTTGCTTTTCGTACATCGTAACCTGGGACAATTTTAACTTTAAAACTACAATACATGATTTGTTATGCTGTTCGAGGACCATTCTGACTGTCAAGATTACATTCCATGATTTGTTTTGCAGTTTGACAGCTGTTTGCAATGTTTTGAACTTTCAAACTTACGTTTTGTGATTTGTGCTCCTGTTTCTATCACTGTGTGCTTCTTGTTGTTTGTTTTTTCGCACTTTTACAATTGGATTTTGCTGTTCTCTGCAGATTGCCCAACTTCTAAATAAAATTCTTCTTAAAAATCCTGGTAAATGGCCAGATTTCCGAAATAAATTTGGCTGGAACCGGACTTGAAAAAAATTAGTGATCTGGCGCTATCTGGCGTACCAGATATTTGGTATTCATGACTCTGGCGAAATAAGTTTCCTCGTCTTGGGCTTCCGACTCCAAAAAGATAGGCAGTTTTTCATGCTACTGTGTGCCCTCCTGTTCCACAGCAACATGATGTACATCTTTGAGTTCCGTTAAATTATATACTGCAATATTTGGGAAAATGGCAAAAAGTTGGACATTAAGTTAAGACAATATTCCAGATTAAAATTAGCGTTAGTGGGCTCAAGAAAATTGAAGGTTTTTTTATCAAGTAAAACCTAACCTAACTACAATACATTATTGGTCCCATCCACAGATCCACAGCGGGAAAAGGCACGGGGCACCTAGTTCCCACTGCAGATGGGACTTACAAATTAAGGCACACAATTTTGGCACACAAAATTGAGGTCAAGTTGAAATTGAGAAAAGAGCTTTTCTTTACCAGACTTGAGGTTTTGGAATGAGTGATTCAATTTGGTTAATTTTCGTTGAAGCCTAACAACTGAGATCAAATCTATCATCTATCATTTGCCATGGTAAAATCAATCATACAGATCTCATTTTCTACTTGGTAAAAAGGCTTATTCTTTTGAAATAATGAAATCGCATGACATTTATGAAACAAGTTATGCGATATGGTATTCTCTCACCTTAATGTCTTCCATTTTATAGCTTGGGCTCCAACTTGAAACGGGACTCCCGGTAATGAGCTAAAAAATGTAGAGAAAAGAATAAAAATTGATCCTTGAAACAGTATTTTTGGATAAGTGTTGCAGCAAACGAAATTATTGGAGCAATCCCTATCTATATCTAAAAGGTGTCCCCAAAATGTGGGTCGTTTAACAAGCCATATTTGGCTACAAAGAGTCAAATCAGGTGTGATGCACAGGAGGGGGGTGTTCTTCCATAGTAAAAGGTACCTGGGGATGTGCCGTGAGCAAGGGTATACTTTTTCGGACTTCTAGTCTAGCAAAGGGTATACTCTTTTGCAAGGGTATCATTTTTGACAGTATTGGTCTAGGGAACGGTCATGATATCATATTTGGTACAAATTTGACAATATTGGTCCAGGAAATGGTCAAAATTGGCCTAACCAAGGGTACCATTTTCGTAAAAATTAGTCTTGCCAACGTTCCCATTTTGAATATGCTCGCGACAGACCCCTACCCAAAATTTGGTCAAGAACCCCCCTCCCCCTCCCCGTGGTGTGATGAAGTTGTATTTTGCAGATGAAAAATTGAATAGTTATTTGTGAAATTTTGGTCATTTCTTCCAATAGTTATTTGTGACTTTGTAATATACAGTAGTTTTTAGTAGTTATTAGTTATAGTTATCTTAGACGCAAAAAGGTTCGGATGAATAAATTTCACACAAAATATTTTCGGTCAAAATTTCCTAAAAAGATGCCTTGCCAAAAAATCAGTTGTTTTACATACATTTTGGTGACTAAAAAACAATAAATTTACAATTTAGTTTGCATGTTTCATACTCTAAAATGTCATGCATTTATAGTTTGTGCATTAAGCTTTCAATAAGTTCCTCGTCAGAAATGTCCACAAGTGATTATTGTTGAGGACAGAGGACGATGGAAATGATTACTAAGATGGGAATTACTTTTAGTTTCTGTAAACGCATGCTTATAGAAATGAAGATTTATAGCTATAGTCATAAAGCTACCACTTTTTTACATAAAATTTGAAAACTATTTTAAAGTGATTTTGATGTCCTACTTTCGAAATTTCCCACAAAAACTAAATAGCAAATTCTTCAAAATAGGGGCGTTTTCCAACGATCTAAAGAATGTGGCCACAAAAATTTTCCCGGGGGCAAGCCCCCGGACCCCTATTTCTCTCTCTCTGTTCGCATCTAGCTTTAGCCTCACCTCCAACATGAATTGTGTCTCATCAACAGCCTCACCTCCAATAAGAATCGCGTCTCAACGGGCTGCTCTGTCCTTTTGAAAAATTCTTCACTGTATTATGGAACCTTTATATGACGACAGTTTTAAGACATTTTGCTACTTTTTATACGTTATATTCCCACTTAATTTTTGTCGGTAAAATGTCTCTTTGTCGGGAAATTCTGACCTTTGGCCCCCCCAAAAATTATGCTCCCACAATCTACTGCTGCTGCAAATAGGAAAAGTATAATGTAGGAAGAGCAACAAAAATACACGGCATTCAGCATTTGCATTCTTTCTATACTCACCGACGTGTTGTTCCATAATAAAGTTTTTGCTTTAATGCATTTGGTGTACCAGTTCTGCATCTTCTTGCCAAATGATCCACTTCATCGGAAATACTTTTTCCATCAAACAACCAAAATGGCTGTACAGATAATGGCCTAATAACACTTTCAATACGAAGTGCTTCTACGTTAGTGTTCGCCATTGTATTGTATGTTGCTGTTCTCGATGTAAAGTCTCGTTGGAAAGTTACTGTACAAGAATTTCCATGTTGCTTGCTCTTTTGTTGCTAGGCCTACGACCACAGTAAGCAGTCTGTTGTTGTATTGTCAGCTCAGCTGGGCCTAGGCCTAATAGCTATCAAAGCACTACCCAAAGAGAGTCGTCATTTTCAACCAGTCCACTATTCAGCCAGCTTTAATAATAAACAGCGTAAGACATGACAGCTATGCAATTATTTCATCGGTCATTTACCTATACCAATCTGCAAACAGCTTTACTTTCCCCTTCAGCATCGGGCCGCCTCTTGATCTGACGTCCTTATTTTGCTTTGCATCTTTCCCTCAAGTCGTCTCTGAGCTCCTGCGCAGCAAGTAGTTTTGACCGATTTGACCAAAGATCGGCGGTTTCAGAAAAGGGGAATGGGAAAGAGGATTGTTTTGACTTTTGGCGGGAAGCGTTTGGTGACCCAAATTAGAGGTCATATAGTCATATACACGCGCGGGGGGGGGGGGGGGGTGGGGTATCCATATATTTTTCCGTACGGGGATATATATATATATACATAATTCATTTACAACGATATCCCCTTACAGATCTGAAACTAGAAGAAATATAAACATAATAGATAATAAAACCTGATCTTCCAGAGAAGGGGGCTGAATTAATTATCAAGGCTCATCAAATGCCTTTTCAAATGTGTTTTAAACAGGCGAAGCGAAGCATTCCGGGACAGGGTGTCACTTTTGTATTGTCAGCTCCATGACAGGGTCCATATTTTGTATAACTGACAACGTAACGTCGTTGTAAGCCATTTGCACTCCGCGAGTGTGATTTAAATCGTTTGGATGGCAACATTTCCGGTCTTTTTTATAGATGTCTATCAAATTCCCAGGGCAGCGTACAAGTTTGCATGAAGTTTGCTCTTAAAAACAATTTTCGGAATGGACAACGAGCGCGCTAGCTACCTGGGTTTTAGAGAAACTCTTGCGGCTTTGCTTGTTTTGAATTACTGGTTGAGAGAATAATAATAATAATAATAATAATGAATCATGACCAGTATATCCACAGAGTGGCTCTTCGTCTGGTCGCTAAAAATACTTCACAAGGTTAAAATTTCTAACATGATACTGTATTTCTAAGGAAAGATACAAAAAGCAAGAAACAATGTTACATCAAATCTGAAAAGTAAGGGTTAAAATAGTTCAAAATTTGATTTAAATAAATTAGAATTCAAAGTTATGTTCTTCTCTTTTAGGATTCAAACGAACAGCCTCTTCTTTGCTTCAGTAAAGAAATGTTCTTTGGATTTTGATGAGAATTCGGCTTTTGTTTTTGAATTTCTTATTGCATTTGGCATCCTGTTAAAAATATCGGCTGCATTGTTCCTCAAAGTTTTAGAATCGGTTGAAGTTGCAATTAGTGGTGCAGAGCTTGATCGCAAATGTCTGCTATTTTCTTTCAGTGATATGTCTATGTATTCTGGCTTATTTCGATCTGATATGTATTTAAAAGCTAGTTTTACAAGGTGCCAGTCCCTTCTCTCTTTCATAGGCAACCAGCCGAGTGACCCGACATTTTTTCTTTTGCGTAACGGCCAAGAACAAAACTTGCAGCTGCATTTTCAACTTTTTGTAATCGTTTTTGTAGTTTCAATGAAAGAGGTCGAAATACAGCATCAGCATAATCCAATTTCGATAAGATTAGCAGCTCTGCGACTTGCTTTTTCAGTTTCAGCGATATGATATTCTTGAATTTTTTTTAGTATAGAGAGAGCTCCAAAACAGGATGATGTTACCTTGTTTACGTGATCTTCCCATAAAAGATCTTCCCATATAAGAGATTTTCCTTTGTCTGCGATCGCTAATCGCTTTGAATTGCGGTGTCAATCAAAAAGCACCTCATGCTATTGTCTTACAAATCTGTCTTTGTTCATTTACAAGATACTATTTGGCCCAAAAGTTTCATGCATACTGCATTGGCAAAAGCATTGGCATTTTGGGAAAGGCTGCAGAATCCATGACTTTTGGTGTGAAAATTTAATTGACCTGAATTGCAGGTTATATACAGAAAAGCTCAAAGCTTCATTTATAAACCCTCTGCATTATCCCCCTCCCTTCCTGATAAGCACCCCCATTATATCAAACTCCATAAGTTTCGAAATCTTTCCATTCATTAGAACAAGGACAGATTTTGTAACAGAATAGCATGAGTTGTTTTCGTTGACAACCTGAATTCAAAGTGATTAGCGATCGCAGACAAACGAGGTTCCCTCAACCAGAAATTCAAAACAAACAAAGCCGCAAACGTTTCTCTGAAACCGAGGTAGCTATCGCGCTGGTTGTGCATAATACCTATGCGGTTGTCCCTCGAAAGAAAAAGGATATATCTACACATCTTTCACGGGAATTTTATTTCTGTGGTTCAAAAGCTGAGCAGTAAGTATTTTACTCATACCCAAAATAGTAAGAGAATTGAGTCGCTTCTGGACCAAATAAATCAAATGCCAGAGGCCTATGTGTGGATAGATATCGTTCTTCTTTCAATCTATGCTCGTGTTTGCTCTTAGAAAAAAAAATTTTGGAATGCACAACGAGCGAACTAGCTACCTGGGTTTCAGAGAAACATTTGCGGTTTGCTTGTTTTGGATTGCTGGTTGAGAGAATTTCTTTTGTCTGCGATCGCTAATCGCTTTGAATTTAGGTGTCAATCAAAAGCTGCTCATGCAATTGTCTTACAAAATCTTTCCTTATTATTCATTAGCTAATTCATTCTAACATTGAACTGAACCACAGGACTAAGTGTCTTTCAAGGCAGGTCAGGCAATCCTCGACAGTTATCTGTATTCCTAGTAGCTTTCGTCCTTCCCTACATGGATCAGGCCTATTAGATAGGAAGAACGTGCACAAAAAAGAGCAATCAGGTATTAAATTATATGGCCTATACAAGTGAGCTTTTAAAGGCCACTAGCAGATGGTAAAACAATCAGGACAATACTCAATGATGTCATGCTGTTTATTCTTATAAAATACTTAAAAATTTATTTAGCTAGATGCTTCTAAAATCAAAGGTTTACATCTTACACCATATGAATATATTACGCATTTCAATACAAAAATACCGAGATATTACACATTACAATAAACAACAAGCTTGCTTTCGTCATCTCAACTCAAGCTTTTGGGATGAATGAATATTTGTTGGAGATACTTGTAAATTTCCTGGCACACAGATTCATGTACTTTTCATTTCAAAAATTGTTGAAGGAACCATAACTTTACTATTGCTATGCTTGCATTGTAACACTTTCTTTGGGCTCCTTGAATAGAAAAACCAAATTTTCGATTCCCTATATTCAGTAAACTGATAAAATCCTAGGTATTTTACGGCATACTATTGTTTGAAACTAGTTTAGGATTGCAAAAATAGAATTAACGAACAAAGCTCATGTAAAAATGCTGGTCCTAAAAGGCAGGAGGGAGAAAAAATCCCTACTTCACAGCGCATGTTTACCGTAATTAGTGAGAGTGTTAAAACAATATACGGGGTTTTAAAAGTACCGACCTTGGCGATATTTTCCAAAGGCATGCAAATATTTTTTATGAGAAACTCTTGATACAAAACTCATTTCAACTCAGCTCCAAATTAATAGCATACTATCATGTTGTTTTTGTTTGTTTCTTGCACTGTGTTCATACACCGTCTCATAAAACTTCGTTCTGAAATTTTCACGAGAACACAGAATGCTATACCCTGGGTACCAGACTCTCTACTAACATAAAAAACTGTTTTTTTATGTTAGAGAGTCTGGTACCCAGGGAAAGAATGCTATAAAGCTCGTAAAATTCCCTGAAGAAACTTTTGAAATTCAAATGAAAACAAATCTAAGAAAATTTCAGTACATGGCTAATTTCTTAGGTTTTTGTACAAAAATATTAGTGTATGCATTTTGATCGGAGACAGCGAACGTCAACTCAGTTACTATTTCTAATAATCATACATCGTATAATATATCTCACTGGACGACCATTTATCATTAAGCCTGCTTTCCACAAGGCGATGTTTTTGCGTGAAATGATTTTTTTGCGGCAAAAACATTTTGAGCAAGCTCACACAAGAAAGTAGAAGAAAGTCAAATTCTCTGTTCCGCTGAAGAGCACAGCCAGAGAAAGTGGTTCGTGATTCAAAATTTATCTGCGCATGCTTAAAGAGCCATTTTTATCCAAGATCCTTTGCAGGCACCCTGCTATTTCAGACAGTCTGAAAATCACATTTGGCCTAAGGAGCAAATATGGATTCACACTATATTAGTTGGAAGTAATAAAAAGCCAATGAAAGTCAGGTTTTTCTGTCATTTTAACTACTGCTACGAGGATGCATATTTTGCGCTTAGGCCGTATTTCATTTTGAGAGAGTCTGAAATTGCAGCGTGTCCGCAAAGGACCTTTGGTGACAAGCTCTGAAAACTTTGCTTTGCACGAAAACATCAACAGTGGAAAATCGGCTTTGCGTTACATTCATAATACCATCAGAATACCATCACCAAAAACTTCAAGTCCCTCTCGCATTCTTTTAACGTTTATTTGTCGGTGAACAGTTAGCAAGACTTAGACTCCGCATTTTCTTCTGAAGATCTTCGCTACTTGTGAACTTCATAGTGCTACTTCGAGTCGTGCTCCTGCATGCACCGTCCAGCTTACAAGTCTTCCCAATACCTCGTTCCTTTGCTTTTAATAATACAATGGAAAGTTTTTGCAGAGTGACCTTTTACATTTACATTCTTTGAAGATCCTCACGATTTTGTATTTTTGCGCCAATCCGTTTGTGAGCATGGGATTGCATTTCAGCGTCACAAAAATTGACTCCTCTTTAACAGGCGCGCAGTAAGAACATACTGCCATATTTCCGAAGCCGTAGCGCCTCTTCTTTGGGTAGAAAAATGAGCGACACAGTCCATAACAGAAGTTGTTTTGGATCAACTGAGGCTCGCATCCCGGCAATGAGACAGTGTAGTTAAACGGCTTCGTGAAGCAGAGATCAATACCTTGCATGCCACCGGCCACCAGTTGCATCCCATAAACGCAGACAACCAAACCAAGGATGATAACAGCTTTACTTTGTAGCTTCGTCATTTTAATATGCCCTATACGAGGAATGATAAACTGACTTTGAAGAAATGATTAGAATTTGAAGCTCATGATCTGACATAATGTCACAATTGCTGAATCTGCTAACTGCTTTAATGCTTTTGACCTAAGCAAGCTTATATTAAAGCCAAAGTACTTATATCTATAGTGCATCCATAGTGAATGCAACTTATGTAACAACTCAATTATTACATAAACCTCACTCCACGTTTCATTTGAGAAATCGGTAAGGTGGTCGCCATTACGAACTACCTTCTCTAACTTTCTTATGTATTGACCTTCTCTGCCTTACTTATATATTTAAGAGAACTTCTCGATGGAATAGGCAAAACCACCGCAGATATGACTTATGACATCGTGCGTTGTTTTCGTTCGAATCTTCATTGAATTGAATTAGCCTATTCACTCCAACTAAAAATCCCTCTTTTGAGTGCGAGTTACCCCCTTCCCCCTTTGAACTTCAGGCTAAACCGACTCGTCACTGCAATTAGGCCTTTGATACTCCAACAACAAATGTTTGCGCAATACAGTAAGACGATGCATATACTGTAAGAAACTCGACAATTAAAATCAGGCTGCCTGGTTTCTTGTATGAAGGAAATATCTTTTAAAAGAGGCCAGCAGATTTCTTATAAGTCTAATAAGAAACTTTCCTTTCATGTGGAATGCCTTCCTTCTGACACTGCACTGAATATGGCAAATGAAATAAATCTACAAAGGTCTGAAAATAAATCTACGAAGGTACCAATTTTACAAAGGTCTGTGAAGAATTAAAGATGCAAAGATCTAACTAAGTGATCTAAATAATTATATCTCGTTGAAGAAGATCATGGGAGTGAAACAGAAACAGTCTCGCATAAACTTGCATACACCAAACACTTTTGAACATTTATAAAGTCCTTCAATACTTACAATAAATGTCTTGGTACTTGTTTATCACTCAATACACGATGTTACAGCTCCTTCAATCAACGAGCAAACTAATGAATTATTAACTGCACTGGTATTACTATACTTCTAGATAATTACCATCAGATTTAGACAATCAATATACGTTTTATGTTAAATTAGTAATTTCTAATTTCCTTGCCGCATTATTTACACTAATACTCCTGTCCAAAGTTATCTATTGGCTACTTTCCCTTTTCTGCTTCCCCTGGGCAATAATTTAGGAACTAAAATTGGCATCTTACACAATTAAATGCTCCTATTGGGCGTTTATACATCAAGTCATTAGAGAATACTTATGTAATGGAAGTTTTATGAGAAGTTACTTAACGTCATACAGTTTAATCTATTACGTTTCAAATTTTTCTATACTTTGTTGTACAGGCTTTTGCGCATCCTGTTTGCGTGCAAATAAGTACAGGAAATCTACTCCACGGGACTTCTTTTAAGGGACCAGGACTCGCAGGGCAATCAACTGTTTCCTTAACCCTATTTGTACTGGGGGGGGGGCGTTTTTCGCCCCCCCTACCAGTTTTTGCTGTGTTACGCTAAAACGACAAGAGATATAACCACCAGTTTTGGTGACTTTTACTCAAATTTCATAGGCAATTAAATTCTAAACATTTCATTGTTCTACCTCTGATCATGTGACCACAGTAATACCATATTTGGAGAGTAGTCAACAAAGAAAAAGCTTAAAATGCTCGCAGTTTTCGAATCGTTTGCCTGATCGATCTCAAACATGCACCAATCGATTGCATTTGATGAGTACTTTCATTTGATATATAAATTGTTCATATTTGCTGATGTCAGCAAAATTTAATATCTATGACATCATTCACATTTATGACGTCATTTCTCTAATAAAGAAGTGTAAGATATAAATTTTTTTAGTCTAATTTGCTTCATCTTATTTATTTGATTCATTTTGAGTCTATATTTACCAGATAAAAGGACAGGACTGGCAAAAACCTGCGATGAAAGTAAATGCATGCAACAAAAGGCTCATTTAAGGCTAATTGTGCTAAAAATAGAAACTAAAAAATTTTGAAAAGTATATATTTTTAAACTATAACATATTTCCTACTATTTGAAACAAATTTGGAGAAAATCGGTTGAGTGGTTGATTAAATAGAATTTTTCTGGTGAAGAAGGTATAAATTTACCAATTTTCGTCAGTTTTTCGGTTGCCTAGCAACGAATCACGTGACTTATTAATTGTCATTGTTATATTTGAATAGCCAATTGTCTAAAGAACAATAGGGGTAAGTCTTATTGTTATATATTTTGTAGTTTTGGAGAAAAAGAGGGGGGGCGAAAAACGCCCCCCCCAGTACAAAATACCTAAAAAATCGCCCAGTACAAATAGGGTTAATAAAAAGGCACAATAGGCCTATTGCTTGAAAAGGTAAAACAGATCTGAAGAAGGGACTAGGTGGCAACTCCCCATATGGATCAGCCAACGGCAAATCTCAATGATTCTCGCCAGTCTCGAAGCATAGTATCTTTTCTTGCATATTAACCCTAATCCTACCGGGGGGGGGGGTGTTTTCCACCCCCTGTCGGTTTTTTGCAGAGCATTCTTTAACCCTAATCCACATGGGGGGGTGGATTCCACCCCCCTCAAGGTTTTATTTGCCGCGTTTTTAAATGACATTTGCTATGTCCCCAAGCCTCCCTGACTTTTACTAATTATCTATTAGCCACATTTTGGTGGAAAAATTTTTGAACAATAGGACTCACGGGTCACGTGACATGCCCATATTTGGAAGGAGGTAGCAACAAAATCATTGTTTTCAATGATTTCAAAGGAATTATTTGATTGAATTATGAAGTAGTATACAGCAAATGAATCAGCAAACAAAGGGCTTCAATTTGATATCGGAATTTCTGGAATTTGATGATGTCAGCATTTTTTGATAATGACGTCATTTTGGCCGCCATTTTGGACTAATTAGCAATTTTTTCAAGTTTTTTCGAACTTTTTCAATGAAAAACACTCTAATGATACATTTATCATAGATAATCATCATTTTGCAGGTTCTTTTGGTCTCCTTTTACATAGAATAAATTAATCGCACAAATGACGTCATAAGAATCGGCTAATTTCTGCCAAAATATCACTCCAAAATCGTTATTTTCAATAAAATAATATTTTGTCACCATTTTTGTTGACAAACTGAACCAAAAACTGCATGAAGTTCGTGCAAAATCTTCATTATGCTTGAATTCAACTTGGAAGCCTCATTTTCACAGATTTTCAGCTTTGTGACGTCACTGTGACGTCACAGGGCGTGGCAGCCACACCCAAATTCCGCTACAAGCTGCAAATTACCTGTTCTATAACTGTGCCAAGTTATATTGAATTCGGATGCGTCTAAGGCAGTTTTTAGAGGGGGGGTGGAAAGCACCCCCCCCCATAAATGGTAGCTCGAAAAAAGCCCATATGGATTAGGGTTAACGACAAAAGCTATGACCCTCAAACTCTCTGACAATTACTAATTATCTAATAGCTACATTTTGACAATTAAATTTTTGAACAATAGGTGTCACGTGACAGGTGACACTACCATATTTGGAGCAAGGTATTGGATAAATTAATGATTTTGATATTTTTGCTCTCAGAATTAGTTCCAAATGTTAACTATTGTACTTTAAAAGAATCAGCAAACAATTAGCTTTCTATTGTTATAAATGACAATGGAATTTGCTGACGTCAGCATTCTTAAATGATGACATCACTTGGGCCGCCATTTTGGGTCATTTTGGCAAATTTTGAAGTTTTTTCCAGCAGATATTGCTAAAAATGTATAGAATTGCGCTATGCAATACTTTAAGAGCATTTTGAGCCAATTATTATCAATTTTTGGCGCAAAACACAGTTTTTAGTTATGACGTCATCAATTTTTTGTAATTTTCTTCCAAAATAACAGTCTAAAAACACCTCTATATTCCGTTTTTAGAACAAATAAACCGTAAAACCATATATTTTGACATTTTCCAGCATTATGACGTCATAGTGACGTCACCTAATGAGGTGGCCACGCCCAAAACTACCAATCGGCTAAGAATAGTAAGGACTACGCCCTTGCCAAATTTAATTGATTTCCCATTAGAGTCTATGGCTATTTATAGAGGGGGGTGGAGAACACCCCCCCCCCCGGCTATGTTAGATCAAAAAAGCCCGGTAGGATTAGGGTTAAAGAGCTTGTCCTAAACTCCACTGATTACAAATGTCCTTCACGGCTTTTTGCGGCCCTCCTTTCATTTCAAAACCCCAATCAAACGGTATATACTTTTCGATGGGAGTTTGAAAAGAGAAGCATCACTGCGAAGGAGCTGACCATAAAGAGGCACGAAAGACAATCATTGTTTGACTTAACCCCAGGGGGTCTACCTCGGGACAAAAACATCTGGGATGCGCCTGCCAAGAGAAATTTTATGACCCTGTCCTGGAATAAATGTTTGAAAATGTAGCACCTGTCCTGGATAATACAAGTGTATTTTGTAAGTTATCTTAATTTTCCACGTCAATCTGACCTGCCCTGAGAAAAAAGCTTTAATGAACATACCTGTGCCGGAATAAATACACAAATGGTATAATCCTGTCCTGGAATTTTCAACCGAAAATGGGGCCCTATTGGCAGGCACATCCCCAGGTGCTCTATGTATTAAGTAGACCCCCCGGGGACTTAACGTTGTTCCATAGGTCACAGCTCCAGCATACACGTATTTCTTTTTAAAAGAAACAGAAACAGCCCATAAGAAACTCAACTCTCAGATCGCTAAAAAATTAAGAAACTCCAGTACTGGGAAATACAAGTTAAGAAACTATTTATTTTGATAAAGGAAATCTTTGACATTGTTTTACTTCATTTTCACATGTTTCTTCTTGTATAGACTAGACATTAGAAAGGCTTGAAAAGCGTGTTTTGAAATGTACAAAGTGGAACAGGTAGTGAATATGAAGGTTGTCGTAAGAAACTCGCAAGAAACTCTGAGTACTCAAAATCTGAAAATTTTAAGAAACTTTCAGTACTGGGCCAAATTCTTAGTTTCTTATTAAAAAAATACGTGTAGCTACTTACCAGACACTTTGGGTCTGGGAAATAAGGCTACCATTCATTTAATCGGTCATCCATTTAATGTGAGTTATTACATAACAAACATTAATCTTTGGCATAATCATCCACTTATTCGCTGTCACGTAACATGCAGAATAAAAAGGTTGTCACCTTCCGATGCTTTTGTTGCAAAGAAAATAGAATCATTTGACTTGTCTATTTAAACATCTTATCTTCTTCAGGTTATTGCAATACGATCTCTCTTTCTACTCTAGGCTGATAAGAGATTCATATCACTCCTTCCGAATATCGATTTTGTGAAAGTTTCCTTAAATCAAGTTTTTTATTGGTTCGTTTCCTTACTTTGCATCATAACAGGAAAATCAGCCTCTAGGGGAAATCAGTTACTGATAAGGAATGTACATCCCCAGGGAAGAGCACTTCCATGCAATTGAGAATTGAATTATTACAAAAATTCAGTCGGACTCATTGCATTGGTTGGAGTTTGATGATTGTCTAAATCACTTGAATCCCAGTGGTAAAACTTGCTCAACATAAGAAAACAATAAAAAATAATGACCCTGCCTAGGCCAATTTTGGCTATCGCCTCCCAGAAGCGATATGCAGCAAAGTCCCATAGGGCCCACAGATAACGACGAAAACTTAGCATATGTAAGTAGTTTAAAGTTCATACTGCTGATGATTCAAGCTTATATCAAAATGTAATTTGTGGAATCTTCCAAGCTGATTGCTACCACAAATTCTTGGGTCAACTTTTCAGAGTATTAGTACGAGTCTGTTGACAGAAATGACATCATCAAGTCAAACAGTACAGTGTAACGAAGGACTCGGGTAATCAGTCTACAAGGAGGATGTTATAATTGATCAAAGGGAACTTCAGGCAATTTGCCATTATTACAGAGAGAGCATTTGTTGTATCGGCCTTATTTTCAGAATTACAGTATTCTAAAAATTTCTTGTCGTTCTTGAAGTTGCGAAATCATCAAATTGCTGAATCGTAAACCATAAAAGCTACAGAGGTATTTCTCATATTGGTCATATTGATTTTCTTCAATCAGTGAAAAATTTCTGATGCTTTTCAATGTTTGGCACCTCCTCTTGTGCATCCTTTTTACAACGTAAAATGCTGTAATTCTAGAAATAATGATGCTTTCATAATTGCTCTCTCTGGAACTATGCCAATGACGAATAATTTTAACATGATGTATCATTGACGATGTTTGTCCCAAAAACCGGTAATTTCGATCAACTACTGTTCTCGACAGCAAGTGGTAATTGTAGGTATGAAAATACAACTGTCCCAAAACCGGTTGCCAGACAAAAGTAGGACCGCTTTTGTAAAAAAATTGAATTCCTGGTCTTTTTTCGGAAATTTTCCCAACAAAGGTAGAACCATTTTGGGGAAAAATTGGTATTTCTGGTCTTTTTTCCGTGAATTTGACGGACAAAGGTAGAACCGCTTGTGCAAAAAATTGAGATAATGGTCTTTTGTGCTTAAATTTGGCGGACAGAGGTAGAACCAGCTTACAGGTAAACTTTATGATTCTGATGAGATAGGAGGTTAGAGAAAAACTTGATTTTGTGACAAACTGATGGAATTGTAAGATTGATATTCAAATTTCACCTTTGTCCCAAAAACTGGTTGTTTTGGGTAGGAACGTGGTACTGTGTGATAAAATAACCACGACCCAAAGTTTCCTTCTATCAATTCAGTTGTAAGGATGGGGCAATAATATTTCACACATTTGATTTTAGGGTTTGGTTCAGAGCAGAAATTGCACACATATGCTCGAAAAATCACAGCTTTAAGCCCCCTCCAGCTCTCTGCAATAAGGTAAACTAACATTTTCTTCTTAAGGCCTTAGACTTTTGATTTATCGTTTCAAAAAGCTTATGTGGTCAATGGTCAAATACTTCCAGTCAGAATGCAGGATGACGTCATTTTACGCAGTTTCTTCTCCGTTGTCTTTTGCAAAGACTCGACGCTTGTGCTTTCATACGTCATTGAAATGTGAACCTTTTCCCCGTATCATCAAAATAAATGCTCAGAGTGAAAACTCAGCGTTCATGTTACCAACGAGAACTAAGGACCACCATCACGTTTTACAGCGATATCAAATTATGTCTAAAAAGATACAATATTGATACGTTTTTGGCAAGAACATGTCAACATTAACGTAAGGAGTAAATAATTACAAATAAATCGACTTTTTATTGTGGGAAAAATTCCATGTGAAAAAATTTCTATAACCGCAAAATTGCATGTTCATCAATCTATGTGAAATTTTAGTATTGTAATGGCATGTAACCAAATAGTTTGGCAATAAATCAAATTTGTAAATTGACAAGATTCATTGCCCTTTTCAAATTTCATGATAAATTAAAACCCCATTTTCATTTCTAACATTTTTGTGAATATTGGAAAATGTTGCAGCTGAACTTCACGGAAGCTGTTGGGAAGTGATTTTTGGCAGGAAGCGTTTCTGGCGTTGGCAGAATAATTACCCCAGTTCTATGATTGCAGTTCTTTCGATAAGCTGCACTGCCCGCATTCTTTACACGCTACCTAAGACACTCAACAAATAAGGGCAGATTTTGTAATACGATAGCAACAATTGTGTTTGATTGACACCTCAATTCAAAGCGAACACCCAGCGAACCGCGACTGCAGACAAAGGAAATTCTCTCCACCAGTAATTCAAAACAAACAAAGCCGCAAAAATTTCCCCGAAACCAGTAGGGCAAAGTCTCGCCTTGTGCAAGCGAAAGATGGTTTTTAAGAGAAGTTATGTGCTTATAACGAGAGGCGAAGGGTAAATCTAAAGTTCTGTAAAGGCGGAATTTAGTTTATTTGATTCAGAAGCCGAGCAGAAGGCATTGCTTGTAGTTCTCGGGTATTTAGGGCTTAAATGAAACGATTACAAAACAGCTCCTCTGAATCAAATAAACACAATCTGCCAGACAGAACTTTAGATTTACCCTTCTTCTTTCGTTTAAGCACGTAACTTCTCTTAAAAGCAACCTTTCGCTTGCATAAGGCGAGAGTTTGTCCTTCTAGTTTTGGGGAAACTGGTTGAGAGAATTTCCTTTGTCTGCAGTCATTAATCGCTTTGAATTGAGGCGTCAATCAAATGCAGCTGTTGCTATTGTATTACAAAATTGGCCCTTGTTCACTCAGTATCTAAATCTTCAAAAAGCTTGGCGTAAAATTCTATGACCTATTTCTTTGAATCAAATGACTTGAAAGAAACTTTGTGATAATTCTACCATTGAACTTTTCAGAAAATTTGTCAAAATTATAGGGTAACATTTCAACTCATTTGAGGATATGACGACGTCATCAAATTTCAAAGTCGTAATCAACAAGAGTGAAAGACTTGTACTGGATACCTTTCCTGAATATGATGACATTGATTGGAGGCAGCATAATTTGTAATTGCGAAACCCAACATTGCATGATCTTAAACTGGTAAGGATCCTTTACAGGAGTTCTTCTTGAAGGTAGCGTGTTTCAATTTCCATTTCAAGTTCAATTCATAATACCCTGAGTACCAGATTTTCTAACATAAAATTTTATGTTAGAGAGTCTGGTATCCAGGGTAAATTCATGACTATTCTCAGTTAAAACTATGTGATGAATAACGTATATGATGCTTAAATATCACGATATGTGAAATCTAGTTTATCTAATGCATCTAAGTTGATGATGCTGAAGACAACACATGGAAAGAACTCTGGTAGAGCTTTCGAGCCATATGCCCTCGGTTACATGGTTCATAGAATAATGACTTTGATATTTATGTAGATATGAGAAATTCTAAATACGCCATTGAAAGTACTTTTTGGTTATAAATAACGATTTACTTACGCAGAAAAATAGAGCCAAGAAGAGGGTAGGGAGAGAAAGGAGAAATAATAAAGAAACGCACAGGAAGAGAGGCTGTGTATCAATGATCATCAATTGGATTTTAATTTTTTATATTTCTGTAATAATAGTTGCTTACACCGCTCACCAATGATCTTTTTTCCAGGAGAGGTCCTAGCGTTCTCTCAATGTCGCTCTCGTACCAAATTGTTACACCAAAATATGTTATAAGTCTACGTTTGCAATTAGTTCTGGCTGCTGGGAGGAAAAGTTTCCAGAAGTTGCCTATCTTGTCTGAAAGTGATATTTCTCACTAGTTAGTAGGAAAGGATCATTGAAAACTTTCCCTTGGAGATGTCGTACATGAATTTGGCACATTCTAGCTTATCGAGTTCAGTATCTTGAATAGTGGTTTGCTATATTCATTTCGTTGTTTGAAGAACAATATTCTGCTGCCTTTTCCTAGAAGATCGAGAAGATCTAGTGAGTTTTGATACGCTCCTCCCCAGGTAATGATACCATAGTCAATGTGTGGAGAAATAAAGGCATTATACATGTTTAGCAGCATGTTTTTTGGAACAAAGTGCCTCATTTTAGCTAAGATACCAATGCTTTTTGCAACTTTAATGCTGACATGTTCAATATGCTGTTTCTAAGTAAGGTTATTATCGATTAGGACTCCAAGATGCTTAACGCAATCAGATTCATTTAGGTGGTCACAATTTATACTTAAATGTCTGCCCCCTTGATAGATTGAAGTATGATCATAAAAAAGCCCAAAAGAGCTCCCATTGTATGTTCCACAAGTGTGCATTAATCTGCTTTATATAAAGCTATCAAGGTCATAGAGACTCAGTGATGCGTGATTTCAGCTCCAATGAAAATAAGCTTTGAGCGATAGGGGACAGACTGCCTTTAACAGAGCTGATTGACTTCTAACATGGAATCCTATTTTTGCACCGCCACCATAGTCACCAATTTCTTCTAATGTCCAAAATGGTGCCCGTTTGTACAACAATATCATCGTATTGCTTTTAGCAGCCAATCAGCTGCGTCATACCACAAATTTCAACAAATGCAATGCTACCAGAGCATCTGCTCTCCAGAAGTATGGGCAGGGTTACAAGCTGTAAATAGCCCTGCATGGATTGTTGTATCAATCGACAGGACCGTCGAGAGAGGGGGTAGCCAGGGTAGTTACCAGGGGCCCCGGGGCATCTGGGGGCCCGCAAAAAATAAGTTATGTATTTTTTCTTTGTTGTAGTTTTCTTTCAGTAACGTTTTCAGGCCCGCGGGCCCACTGACATTCTAAATTAAACTTAAAAGCAGCGTTTTACCACTGCATAGGAGGGCGTGGCCTAAGGATAAAAGGGCGTGGTCCAAAAAATTTTCCGGCACCTTTGGCGCCGGGGGCCCCCTGTCCTCCCATAACCCTGGGGCCCCGCCCCTTTCTCGACGGCCCTGTCAATCAATCAATCAATCAATCAATCAATCAATTAATCATTCCATCAGTGAACCAGATATATCATAATCATATCCTCTATATGAGACAAACGTTGTGGAAATTAAGTTGCACAGTTTCTGATTTGGTGACTGACGACTGACGAAAACTTAGAACCATGCATTATTAAAAATTTGGAGGGAGGCTATCTAGTTAGCTATTGTGAAAGTCAAAGAAAAGCCCAATTTACCCCCCCCATGCCAGCGGAAATCATTAATTGAAAGTAACAACCCCTCATTATCTGAGCATCTGAGCCTCTGCCTAATCTGGTTTGTTAGAAATGTGGGATGGCTGAAAGGCGTTAGGCATTGAAAACTTAATCAGGGGTTTCGTTATCTGTTCAATATCAGGTAACTGAATGAACAGTGAGCATTCTCAACCACAAGCGATGCACCTACTATGCCATTCATAATGTCTAGAATTGCAAAGCACATGTCGTGAATTGGCTTGTCTAGTTTACGATTGCTAACTCATTATCTCTCACCATTAACTCCTTATGTATGATGACCAGTTAAGCATGATCTCCAGATAAGCCAAGTTAAAAAATATCTAAGCTATCCTTTCTACAATAAAATGGCACCTCAGGCAAACTCCCAATTTCCTTGGACTCACCCGCCATAAAGAGAATGTGTGATTCTAGCATAGACTTTAGAAAAAGTTGCTTGAACAAAAGTTCTTTTTTTTTTAATTTTCAAATTTTTAAATTTTTTAAATCGCTGCAGTCAAAAACAAATCCGAGATTTTAATGTCGGCTTACCGGCAACTAAGGAACAAGGCGACAAAGTTGAATAAGGAGGTGAAGAGAGCATATTTTACGAACAAGATTCAAGCATCTGAAGGAAATCTTAAAGAAACTTGGGCAACGATCAATAAACTTGTCAACAAAAGGTCTAAAACTACCAATATACCATCGCTGACTGTTGATGGAAACTCAGTCACTGATTCTGTCGGTATTGCTAACTCAATGAATGAATTTTTCTGTAATGTCGGCAATGAATTATGTAAAGATATCCCCGATACAGAGAATAGTCTCTTGAAAGGTGAATTTGCCATCAACCCTACCAATGCCACCTTTATTTTTTTCGCCTGTGGTATCCGAACAAGTACATACATACATACATTACATTATTATTATTTATACACGAAACCCCTTCAGCTAAAAACCTAATACAGTTCTTTCTACTATAAATAATGAAATAAGATCTAAAAAAAAATGTGCTGTTCTTCCAGAGGGTCGTGTTTGGGGTTATTTGTTTCTTGGCATGTTCAGCTCGTCAAATGCGCTTTTAGTTCTTTTTTGAAGCGCCCGAGTGTTTGGATTTCTCTAATATTAGTTGGAATATCGTTCCAAGTCTTTAAGTGATCTTAGCAATGAACAAATTTAAGACCTCCAATGGGTTTGGCCTTGATGAAATTTCCAGTTTTTTCCTAAAGGCTGGAATATCCATCCTGGCCGAACCACTGAGTCAGCTCTTTAATTTGTCATTGTCGGCTGGAATTTTCCCTGATCAATGGAAAATTGCTAGGATTGCTCCTATTTACAAAGATGGTAAGAGCGATAACAGATCAAATTATCGCCCAATCTCTGTTTTGCTTGTAATGTCTAGGTTATTTGAGAAGCTTGTTTATGACCAGTATTATAACTTTTTGGTGTTTTAAGCACTCACAAGTTAATATGTATGCTGATGACACCAGCTTATCTTTCTCCTCGAATAGTATTCCCACAATAAATGAAAAGGTTAATGAGGACCTTGAATGTCTAAACACATGGCTATAGCTGGAAATAAGCTGTCACTTAACGTTGCAAAAACAAACAGCATGGTGATTGGAAGTCACAAAAAGGTTAAGGATATTCAACAAACATCAGCTAAAAAGCCGGCACTTGTTATTCGCGATGAAGACATTTCAATGATAGAGCACACAAAATACTTAGGGGTACATGTGGACCAACCAATGTCTGAGTTGGGATGTTCACATAGCCGAAATGATAAAAAAGATATCAAGGGCATTAGGTATGATACGCCATGCTAAACAGTATCTCCCTTTAAGCATATTGCAGACCATGTACAAAAGTATGGTTGAGCCTTACTTCCGTTTCTGTTGCCCACGCTGGGGTGTTTGTGGCAACACAGCACTCAACAAGCTTCAGAAGCTCCAAAATCGTGCAGCTAGGATCGTGACAAACAGCCCCTATAGATCGTCTGCAGCACCTATCATCAGGCAATTAGGGTGGCCAACGGTCAACGATCTCATTGAAACAGAAACCTTGAAAATGGTCTATAGGTCTATAAACCATGAAGCGCCTGATTATCTTACAGGACTGTTCCAAAGGTTATCAGAAACCAGTACTAGACAGCTTCGTAATACCTGCACAGACCTTTATGTACCATTGCTAAAAACCGCATGTGGCCAAAAATGCTTCTCATATAGAGGGGCCAAACTTTGGAACAAACTAAAAAGAGAAAATAAGATGGCCAGTACTTTCTCACAATTCAAATCGTCATTGAAAAATGCCAGATCCTGTACATAATCACACTTTTCATTTTGACTTTTAATACCTATATATTAGTTTTTATCTAGATATTGTAAGTCGCTTTTTTTCTTTCTTTTAACAGGGCAGTTTGTAAATCAATTTTTGTATTATACGTTGAATACTTACCCTGTATAAACATTATAAAATGAAATGAAATGAAATGAGTTGCGAATAGCAAAACTCTTAAAATTGCAGGAATGAAAAATAGCAAAGTTTGGACAAGAACAGGCTTTAGCCTACTGTGTCCGACAACTTCATACAGGAGACATGTTTATGATGTGCGCTGCACGTGTATGTATTTTTTATAAGAAACTAAGGTCCGGCGCGGGTAGGCAGTTTCTTAAATTTTTGGGCCATTTTGCTACCAAAAGTTTCTTACGTGTTTCTTATATTTTTAATGCCGGAAGTGCGGAGTTAATTTAGCTTTGTTAAGATGGCCCCCAAATTACTTAGTAAGATCTCAAAACAAGTAAATAACACAATTCGCACTCAAAATAATGTCCAAAAAGTTGCTGTAACTGTGTATTGTCAAAAAACATTTTTGAGTGCTATGGGAAAATTAAAATTGCTGATGACAAAAGTTTCTTAGCTTTTTAAATTCAGGTAGGTTTATTTCTCAACTTTCCAAAAATGGAGCCTACTGTTTCTTATAAGCCGTTTCTTATGAAAGAAAAATGCGTGTATTTGATTTAATGGCTTGAAGGGAATTTCGGGTACATTGCCGTTGTTGCTTATTGCCAAGTTTTGATATCTGATTATTTTCCTAATAATAATATTTTTCTTTTTATGGCAAGAAAGGAAACAATTCAGGAGAAATTTTGAAAATATTACAATAATTGTAAGTACTAAATTGATTGAAGAAATGTGACACTAGCTCCAATATAGCCCCAGTTTATGAAGGTTTACAATATGGTGGTAAGCAGAAATCTGTTGCTGTTCAGGTTTATGATTTAGCAATTTAATGACGTCATGACCTAGAAACTGGTTGAAACAAAGAAGACGCTGTAAGACACTGTAATTGTGAAAATAATCAAAATATCAAAATTTGTCATTGAACAATAATGGCAGATCCTGTTATGCCACTAAATCAAAAGAAAGATGCTACCCTAATGACGCAAATTTCCCTAAATATTTGCCTAACAGCGCTGACTTGAACACGCTTTAGCACGTGCTATCCTCTTGGGAAGACAAACAAGTCTTCCCCCTGGAATGAATATCCCTTACATATCCCCTACATGTTCAGGGGGATTCCATTCTCCCAAGAGGACAAAATACATGAATTTTAAGGAAGGAAAAGCAAGGACAATTTGCTCATCGTTCTCACACGTTTTTGCGGGTTTTTGGAACCCGCGCCGCCGAGCATATCCCATTCAGAGTGATTCCATTCTCCCAAGAGGACAAAATACATGAATGATTGTAAGTGTCATCACTTTGAGGAAGGAAAAGCAAGGAACATTTGCTCATCATTTTCACTTGTTTTTGCGGGTTTTTGGAAGGGGCCTTCTCCAAAAAATCTGCCATACCCACGGGAAGGAATGGCCGATTAAATCCGGGTGAATTACTGAACCTAATTGAGCCTATTGGCAATAAAACGAGACAGTTTTCAATATTAGTTCTTTGATACTCTGGGAGCAGTGGCCTTTCAAACTGTGATTCTTTTTTTGACCCATCCGTAGTTCAGGGCTGGAAAAAGTGCGCGACCACGCGACCGTCGGTCGGAGGCATGTTTTAAAATCTGACAAAACAATGGAGGCACTTTTTAAACTTTTCTGAAACGTCTATTTTGAAGATATTTTCCACTCTTAATTTTTCAATAGAATGTATTATATGAGATTTTTGTGAAAGAAAAAGAGCCGCATATTACTGCATCGAAAGTTAGGTGGACAATCGTAACTTCAGAATATCTTCTTGTCATTTTTTGGCTGTTTCTTAAGATTTTAACGTATTTCTATAAGAAACTCTTGACTTGAAAACTGGAGGAAATTGTTGATAACTGATTTTTGCATTTTCAATAATTAAGATCTGTTCCGTTGTATTTATACCGATTGAGTCTTAGAGAGTTTAAGCGTTTGAAAATGTCTGCAGAACAAACTTTTAAAATTGAAAAATGTTTCTTTGGTTCATTTAGCCAGTCACAGCTTGGAAGCTCTGCGTTTAAGCCATATATTTTTACAAAGTATCATCAAACTTGCCAAGAGTCTTTTTTTTTACAGTTACATGCTAATTTTCTATTCATATATCGTCACTCGACATATTCAACTAAAGCTAGAAACCAGGTTTTCTTCCTGGCAACAAAAATAAAAATTTCCTGCAAAACCTTGCCAAAATGCCTTGCAAGTAGGATTATAAGTTGCTATATTCCACTGGGCATAACATTTCTTCTAGCATACCTAAATTCCTTCCGAAATGAGCTTGCAGACCAACACAGGAATAATGTCCATGCATTCTTTGACAATGCTAACGCAATGCTTATATTTCTACTTGAAAACAGCTAATCGTATTAATCAACTAGGAAATGTGTGGGCATTTCGATATCAGGGGAGGCCGGGGCTTGTTGTAACGCATTTTGGAAAAAAGGGCAACATGCAGGTTCTTCGTGCTACCACCATTTGCCAGGTTTGGCCATTAGCTGCCGAATGCAATTTATTTTTTGTTGGTGGGGCTACTGTTTTCTTGCAGATGGGAAATAAAATTGAGATTGAAAAGCTGCAACTTGCCTGGGCATGGAGCAAGTTGTGACAGACACCGAGGAAATTTGTAAAACATAAAACAAAGCAAATTGATGGTTCTAAATACTTAATCAAAACTTGAGGTGTTGGTACATCCCTTGAACTCATAAACTTACAACACCCGGCAAAATAAGGCTTTAGAGCCATGAAAAATTTACCTCGATATTTTAGGCTACCTTAAAAGTCCATCTCAAAGTGGAATATTCTAGATTTCAATGACAAATTCTATCTCAAAATGTAATGTTGTGTCATTCTAATACACAAATTGTTCAATAGCGATAAAAAAGTACAAAATAAAAGCATTCTGATAAAAACTTTCGTTTGGTAGAAATTTTCATTAGCGTTTTAACTTGCCACAGGCTGACAAACAATAGCAGCTTGCATTATTTTTCATGCAGTTTAAACCTTTTACTCTTCAAACAGCTAATCTCGCGACAATTCTTTTCAAAAATTTTGGAGGCCCCTTGCCTGTGCTTTTTACCGGTCGGAGGCACTAAAAAATCTTTTCCAGCCCCGCCGTAGTTATTCGTGCAAATTGTTTAAAGATCACGCTTGCAATCCTAAAGTTAGCTGCACAAGCTGCATTACACGCGTCTGAAGTTAAAGCTTAATGTTGTAAACAAATACCATTTAAACAGTATACTTTATAGACCAACGAAACTTTTTCTCCCTTTTCTCATGTCTTCATATGACGGTTGAAGAAGCGCTCACATCACTCCGTTGCAGCGTCACAGCCGCTGGAGCCACTGGGATCGTTTTATGAACGGCCAAAAAGATCTAAAAGATTGCAGTGAACGGCGAAAATAAATTCCTCGATGAGCCTGGCAACCCCAACGACTAATTTTTTGCCGTTCACATTCAGTTTTTCGTATTTTGAGTAGTTCGTTGAACGATCCCCGTGACTCAAGCGACTGCAACGACATTCATTTCATTCATGTTGATTTCATTTATTTCATATTCTTTAAACAGGGTTAAGTATGCAGTTAAATACTGGTTTCCAAACTGCCCTGTAAATTAACAACAAAATAGATATCTCTAATCATAAGAATTTACATGTAAAGATAAAGATCAAATTTTTTTTCAGTACTTAATTTTAAGTGGGCAGGAAGCACTTCTAGCTACTTAAAGCTAATTTAAGCCCACTATGCGTGCCACATCCAGGCATGGGACCCCTAGTTTAACATCCCTTCCGAAGGACGGCGAGGTGAGTTGCAAGGTCAAGCCTCCGAGGTCACCCATCCGGAGTTTGACCTCCTCGACCAAGCTTAACTTCAGTCACTTGACGGAAACTGTTTAAGCCACTCGGCCACTCACCCCATAAAGTAAAAAGGTATTTAAATAAGGAGTTATGATTACTTGCTTATTTTTTATGCAGCTTTGAATCAATTTAAGGTGGACGCTGTCTTGACATCAGCGCTAAGTTTATCCCTAATGTGAACGACGCTAGCATAGGTTCCAAATCTTTAAAGAGGTTGGAGCAAATGTTTCTTTTAATTGAATGTCTTTAAATAAACTTTAGCCACTTTGCTGTGATTTTATGATTTGACTTTGTAGATATCTTTAACAATTTCAGAATTGATAGGCTTCACTTTTTTTTAAGAATTCAAGACAAAATCAAACCTGTCATGATTTGTAAATTTGTGAGGAAAAAGAATGGTTTTCAAGAAAATCATAGTTTACGAATGTTTACAATATGGTATCAAGCACATGTCTTTAACTCTTCTGGTTAACAATTAGAAATTTAATGGTGTCACATCCTCAGATGGTTTGAAATATAAAAATACACTGTGATTCTAAAAAATAGTGACGATTTTTAAAAGGTTCAAGGATAGAATTGTAGCAAAGAAGCTACGGTATATTCCATTCAATACTATTCAATAAAAAGAAATTGGTCGTAAAATTTACATCAGCTTTCTTAAAGACCTGGAACCTATGCTAACAACAATTTACCCTGGGCACCAGACTCTCAAAAATGCGAATCATAGGTAAGCATTCTTTTGGAGTCTGGTACCTATGTTGACAAAAATTTGGTAGAGGGAAAATGGCCTAGACTGATTACAAGTTCGTAGTTATTGCTAAAGATAGGCCGATGGACGCTATAACTACGACTCATGGACTTTCACATTGAACTTTGGGACGAAATTGTTTCCCTTGACCTCACGTCCGATATGGAAACCATAGCAACACTGTATAGAAAAGCAGAGTGCTCCAGGCAATGGCGGACGGACCTAACTTATCGGCTCAATCCTCAGATAATAAAACGCCTCAAAATTCAAGTTTTGAATGACGTTAGCAATGAACAAAAGCCATAAGTATCCAGATGAATGTTTCCTCAATCCAAGAATCAACAAACCTTTCAGTTTCAATCAGAGTTTCCTCATTTTGAAGGCCACTTCGCTTCCTTCAGCTCACAATAGTGCACGCCAAAGCGATGAAATTTTCCAACTGGCGAAAAGAGGCCATTAACCTCGTTTCAACGTGAATAGAAAAATCGGTGCCCACATTGTTCATTCTCGTCCCAATTTTGATGTGAAAGTCCATAAGTCCCAGTTTGAGCAAAAAAAATTTTGTTGTTGTTGTTGTCATTGCTATTGTTGTTGTTGTTGTTGTTGTTGGGATAACTAGGACTATTTTGTGAGTCTATAAAATGGCCGTTCGATCAGTGAATGATCATTGTTCGAAAATCTAGACCAATTGTGATAAATGATTTACATTCATGTAATCAACGAATTCACTTTCAAATCAATATGAAAAATGGAACCCTGCTATGCGGTTGCTCCCACTGAGAGGCTGGCATTATACGAACACCAGCAAAACTATATTTGAGTATAAGAATTCGCACGGGCTAGTCAGCATTCAAACGCTTGTCAACGGGCAGCAAACAACACTGTTGAAGTTTTCAATCATTTTGAAACTGAAAGAAGAAGAGCAATTTCTTCATTTCTACATTTTTAACTGCGCAGCGATAACAGAAGACGCGAAAACAGAAACTCTGGATGCTGCAGAGAATGTCTCCAGGGAGCAGGTAATTTAAATTACGCATCTATTCGACAGTTTCGAAGAATCCTTGGCGCGTATTTGAACAAGGATTTGCTTCTTGCACTCAAAGGATCGTTTTCAGTCACTGTTGAAGTGCTACATGTTTGCGAAATTTTGCTGCAGATTTCATTGATCACTGATTTATATTGACAATCGAGAACGACTAACATTCTGCAGATTATTGGTCTATATAAAGACTTCTTCTGCAAAAAGCACAGTTTCTGTCTGCTGGAAACTGAGCGCCATTTGGGCTCTACGGCGGTTTTCATTGCAAATCAGCTATGAAGAAGGTAGAAATTTGGCTGAAAAAGACCATCTTCTCGGCGAAGACGTTCACATCTACTCTGTAAATTAGTTGGTGATTTGGTGATTTGGTGATTTAGTAGTTGAAGAAATCATGTCTATAGTAAACAATCATTCTTACGACTGCTGATTGTCCATTCTTCAAACTGATTCACTTATCAAGATCGGAGAAATTGTTTGATAAAGATTGCTACAAGGGAAAAGAGAAGCTTCACAATAATTTGAATGAAATGAAATGGAGATGAAATTGATTAAAGCAGTCACATTATTAAGGTAAGATTAATTTCTTAGTTGCAAGAGTTGTAAGTTAAAGAAAGCTGTGGTTTTTCTGATATTTTAACTTTAAACAATTTAGAAGGTGTTGTGGCGCAGTGGTGTAATCCTCTGACTTTGCAGCCAGAACAGTCAGGCGGAGTGGGTTCGATACCCAGTAGGACCCCACCACTTGAGCGTCATGACAAGGGGTCGCGGACTCGATTAGGTCTGCTCTATTTCTGCGATCCCAGCGCTTGGCGCTGAAAAACGCAACTTCACCTTCACTTCAGTTCAGTCAAATTGACTATACAATTATAAAGTTTTTATTAATTGTTTCGTGGATGCTGATCTGTGCGTCAATCTCCTTTTTACACTGTTCATGCTAATCTGCAACACTGTTTTTCCTCTTTCTACAAAATATTTTCGTTCTTTAGCAGTGTAAAAGCTCTTTAACTGTAACAAATTTTGCCACGGAACAAAACTGTAACGACGGTAAAGTGTAAACGTGGTATAAATTTTACAAGAGGAAGAAAATGCACTTTTTACAAGAGAATATGTCTCACTTCGATTTTGGAGAGAAATTTATTACTGAGCGATTTGTTATCGTGTGAAATTCCGGCTGCTTCAAAGCTTGAATTGAGTTAAAGATATGTAAGAGATTAATTAGACGAAAAAAGGGTCGAATTTGTTCTTCCTCAATTTGAAGGTGACGGTGAAGTTGCGTTTTTAGCGCCAAGCGCTGGGATCGCAGAAGTAGAGAAGACCTAATCGAGTCCGCGACCCCTTGTCATAACGCTCAAGTGGCGGGGGCTTTTTTTTCTTTATTTATTAAAGAAAACTATTTACAAAAACAACAAGGCTAATTTATTTAACTACGTGCCATCCATAGTGGGAAAGGACTTATAGTCAGCAAGTTCCCACTATGTATGGCACTTACAATTTAAATTTAAATCGTTCCAAGAATAGTCGTAAGAGAGGGACAGCCCAAGAGCACACAATTCGCCATTGTGATTGGCATGGCGCTTTAAGGTTTGACGAGCAACATGAACAACCCAGAGATTCTTCTGAAGTCCAGGCTCGAGGAATCTATCAAGAGTTAGGAATTTAGTGCTGCCAGGCTGTCTCCCTCTTACGACTATGTCCCAACAAAAGGAGACAAGCAAAACTAACAAAAGTACACACAGACACAGACACAAACATACGACAAGAACACTACAGACATAGACAAGACAGACACAGTGCACGAAATTCCTATTTTCAAGGGCTATATCAATTTTCGTAGTCTATTGAAACAGAACGCCTGGATGATTTGATGTTCTCTAAAGTAGCTTCAAGAATCAGTCTGTTGACAATGTGTGGAAGTTCCAGTGAGCAAACGAAATCCTCATCAAAGTTGGATACATCCAAGCTCAGAATTTCTGAGAGCTGGCCAAGGAGGTTTCTGCGAAAATTATCAAACAAGGGGCAATGCAGGAGGAAATGCTCATTATCCTCGTTCGCGGTACCGCAATTGCATAGTGGAATTACGATGTTGAATCTATGCCTAAACCTATGCTCATTTAATGCACTGAATTTCAAACGCAACTTTATTAAGATTATAACACCCTCAATATCAGCTATAGACGGAGTTTTCAGTTGGACGTATTTTGGAAAGGATTTTTTAAGGGGCATTACAGAAATATGTATATGGACAGTCTTACAAATAGACAGGGTGTATATGCGCTGATTTCTAAGATCATACTTGTTTGCCGTTCAACAGGGATTTCATTGAGGAGATATTCAGGAGATTGGTAATTTTTAGGTTGAAGAAATGACACAAACGTTGGTACCATCTTCTACTGTACAAGGTTTCGCATCCCAATTCATTGTAAAGTCTTTGCCTGTTTGTACTGCTCCATGCACCAGACACAGCTAGTGCTGCAGAGTATTGGGTTTGTTCCAGTTTTTGAGTAAAAACCTAGTCGCATTTCAGGGTCATATTTATGGTACCACAGGTGGGGCTCTACCGGGTATCAAACCCTGTTCACCTGACTGTTCTGGCTGCAAAGTCAGAAGATTACACCACTGCGCCACAACACCTGAAGATTTACTGGCAGGGGTGGCGCCAGGAATCTTCCGACAGAGGGGCTGGAGCTTCCGACAGGGGGGCTAAAATGTCTAGAAAATGCAGCTTTCATACGTCATTTTGCCAAATTTCCTCCGACAAGAACCCAAAATGTCCTCCGACGGGGGGGCTAGATGCTTCCGACAAGGGGGCTGTAGCCCCCTAGCCCTCCCCTGGCGCCACCCCTGTTTTCTGAGGTCTTTGTAGATTTCGTAACACATTTGAATGTTTGATGCAATTTGAAAGCAATAAATTATCCGAGGCATCATCTAACGCAATCTTACTTGAGTTTGAGTTTGAAGCCTAAAGCTGTGGATGCGATATTGCTCGTACGATGCGGCACGTGCAGCATAATTGGGTTGATCCAACTGTATGGCATTGCCGCGCTTCTTGTTGTATGTATTGCGTCAAGGAAGACACTTCAAGTTTGAATTCAGCCTACAGAGGTCATTATCATTGTTGCTTTTTTGTGAAAATTGGAGAAAGGGCGAATTGTACAGCAAAAGGTGAAGACAAAGCGATTCTACAGCCTCAATAACATATTTCACACCTTCTGTGCAGCAACCACCATAATGCTTTGTCTTCTCTATTCATCTTGATTTGATTGAGCTCAATCAGAGGTGTGAAATTTATTCTTCTGAAAGGTAAATCGCTTTGTTTTTGCTGAAACCTAAACATTTCGCATTGCAAAATTCATCTTTGAAGAACAAGGGCAGATTTCGTCTCACAAAAGCGTCAGTTGTTTTGTTGACACCTGAATTCAAAACGATTCGCGATTGCAGACAATGCTCTCAACCAAACAAGTGAAGCCGCAAGTTTTGCCCCGAAACCCAGGTAGCTAGCTCGCTCGTTGTGCATTCCAGAAATTTTCTTTAAGAGTAAACATTAGTATTTATCGAAAGAAGAAGGATATATCTATACATTTACCACGGGCATTATATTTCTTTGGTTCAGGAGCTGAGCAGTAAGTGTTTTAATTACAGCCAACAAATACGAGAATTGAATCGCCTCCCAGTAGGCTCTTCTACCAAACAAATAAAATGCCCGAGGCAGATGTGTAGATTTACCATTCTTCATTCAATAGATGCTCACGTTAGCTCTTAGAAATCATTTCTGGAATGCACAACAAGCGCGCTTGCTACCTGGCTTTCAGAGAGATTTTATGGCTTTGTTTGTTTTGAATTCCTGGTTGAGAGAATTTTTCTTGTCTGAAATTGTGAATCGCTTTGAATTCAGGTGTCAACAAAAGCAACTGATGCTATTGTGTTACAAAATCTGTCCTTGTTTCTTTGAAGCATTGTCAGATACAGCTTCGCGCAAAATTAAGAAAACACAACAGCAACTGCAATTGTGACGCAATACTATCATTTCAGAAGTTTAATTTCAGAAGGCAAAGAACTTTTTGTCTTCTTCAATCGCATAAGTTGAATTTCCCAATTGTTTCGTGCCTACATCTGGACCTTCGAAGTACAACTCGCTTGTTTAGAAAACCAGTTTTCAAAGAAAAAAGAGGATCAAGGAAGGACGGCCTTTTGAATGATATGTAAACGTAGGATATAGGGAAAATGCTTAAGTTGTTTGCAAGATACAAGATTACGCATTGGCAGGTATTGCCGTCCTGGTTTCGTAAACACTCCATTGCCGAATGACCTCTGGATTTTAATGAAATGAAAGCGTCTGGGTCATTGATAATTCACCAATGAACAATATCGGGTGTCCAAAAAAAACTATGTAGATTTCGTTGGCTCTTGCGATGTGAATTTAGCTTCAATCAATGGCTAACCACTTTCAAAATATCCTTCAATAGTTAACTTGGACATAGATACTTAGTTTGTTGGTATAGTTGCCTGAGAGCAGAAATATCAATCTTGAAAGCTCAAACTTGTGTCTACCTTCTAACGAGAGCTTTGGCGTTTTTGCCTAAGCAAGGCTTTAAAGCTCAAAATTGTGTCCACCTTAATAATAATAATAATAATAATAATAATAATAATAATAATAATAATAATAATAATAATAATAATAATAATAAAGAATTTATTTAAAGTTGGATACAAAGTTTAGTTTACTCTATAAATAGGGCAACTAATTCAAACCAACTATTTACAAAAATACAATATTTACAATTTCAGCAACTTACAGATGTCACAATTACAACTGTCTCCATTCCATTGTTTGACTTGAATTTTGAACGAGGCTATAGATTGGCTTGACTTTATCTCATCAGGTAAAGCGTTCCAAAGAATACTACCTCTGAAGGCAATTGAATTTAAGCCGTTTAAAACAGTTCTAGCTTTTGGTAGCTGTAATAGACCTTCTGACCAGAGCTCTGAATCTGAATCTGAACTGAAAGAAATATAAAAAAAAACTACAAAATGGGTAACTTCTAGCAAACAGAATGTGATATGAGGTATGACCAAATATTTTCAATTTTTGTCATTGATTTATTCACTATGCTTCGAGAATTTGCTTCTACCAAAATGCCAACGCTCTGATTTCGAGGTAGATGCACATTTTAGCTTTCAAGATTAATATTTCTGACCTCAAAGCTTCAATACCAACAATTGAGGTACCTTTGTTCAAGTTAACCATAGAGGAACATTTTGAAAGTAATTAGCCATTGATTAACGCTAAACTCGTATAGCTGGACCCAACCAAAGTGGTATACGTTTTTGACATACCCAATAGCCTAGTACATCTCAGCAAACGTGGCAGCTAACAATGGCAGATTTCGAAATAATTCAAGCCTCAAATCAAAACGAACGAAGCCACAAAGGATGCCTTAAAACAGTGTAGCTGACTGTGTCGTTGTGCGAGGGTAAAAGGGTAGTTAAGAGAAGGCATGAGAATATATCGAAACAACAAGAAAGTAGCAGATGAAGTGAATCGTTCTGAAGAAGGGAAAGTGAAACTTAAAGCAAGTGTATGTATTTTTGAAAATCTCGAAAGAAGAGGAAAATATTTAGATTTTTGCCTAGCAGATTTTTCATACTTACTTCTGAAGATGAACAGTATGCATTGCAATTCTCCAATGTTTAGGGTTTAAATTTGGCATTTCACACAGTCCCCTCGATAAAGCATCGTTGCCATCAATATCACAACTAGGGTGGTTAACAGCCAAAGAGATGCTTAACTTCGAGGTCCTTACGTAATACCAGTACTGACTTTAGGATTCCACTCTGTAAGACCTCAAATGGGGCAACGGAGCTGTTTATATTGAGGCTAGGAAATCAAAACTGCTCCTTTGAAAGCTACTTTCAAAATGAGACTGATAGAGTTTTAAAAGATCAAAGTGGTTGATAAACTAAATCAACGTTCAGCACATACGTTTGACTTCCTGGTCCGTCTCGTTTATATCGTATGCCTTTCTTTTCTGTATAGATGATCTTCAAGTTCATTTGTATTTATCTCCTTGTATATCCATATAATTAGGTTAGTTATGTTTTCAAGCTGGGCACATTGAAACTCAGTGTATTTAAATCTACTGAATGTAATTAATACTTTTGAAATTAATAAAAATGAAATGAATGAAATGCTTAGCTCGAGAATATGCAATGCAAAAATCTGCAAGCAGCGGCGTGGCCAGGGTAGATTGAGTGGGGAGTATTAAAAGGAAGGGGTGCGGGGGCGAAGCCTATAGGAAAATTTTTGGGACCACACCCTTTGCTTTGGCTTAGAATGCACCTCCCAATTTCATGCTTGCCACTAACGACAAGAAAACTTTGATAGTTTTGTGACAGTTATCCTATGAATCAGAGCACAAGGAAATTGTTTGCAGAAAGATCGTTTACTTTGGTTAGAATGCATCTCCCAATATCATGCTTGCCAGTGCTAAAATGGAAGATTTGACATTTCTCGGAAAATTCTTACCCAACCTATACCCAGCTATTTTCTATTTGGTTTGAAAGGAATCTCGAGGACCATTTTCAGCAAAAGTCGGGGGGGGGGGCATTGCCACTGTCTGCAAGGTTAGCGTTTAGATACCAGTTTTATTACTGCAGTTCGGAAGAGGTTGACAAAATCCTAAAAATCACAGGAAATCCAATTTAAGGGCTTTTCGATTTTCAAAATAATATCAGAATAGCGCATTTTCTCAGCTATCGATTGACGCCAAATTCTTGGAGAGCTTGGAGGAGCGTGCGATAGGATACCATGTGACATCTAATTTGAGACAGGTTTGTTGATTACTTTGCACACTATCATGGTCGTAATCTTTGGTTTGGACTGAAGGTAAGTGTATCCATTAGCATGGCTATTTTGCATGTGACAAAATTTGAAACCTGACCTAAGATGACTACAAAATCTTTATATCATGTTATCACTACTGTCTTATACTGACCAGTTGTTTGAGTTGACTGGCAGGTTTCCATTGTGTCCGGAGATTGATTGTTTGGGCATTGTCATGATCGAGATCTTTGGTGTAGACTGTCGCTAAGGGCTAACATCGATGTGAAGATTTCTGGGCACAAAAGGCAGACAGAATTGACAAGCTGAACCAAGGTGAACTTAGATGACTACAAAGTTATCATAACACAGACTGGTTGTTTGAAGTGACCTGCATGATTTTGATTATGACCATTGGCACCAGGAACGCCGGAGAGGGGGGGCGCGGGGGGGCAAGCGCCCCTCCTGCCCTTTCCTAACGGGGGCAAGGGGGGCAAAAGTGCCCTTTCAATGAAAAACAATAATTTACTTTGAAACTTGATAGAAAAGCCGCCATAGCTTCATTCCCTTATCAGAAACACACCAGTAACGAAAAATGACTGGCAATTGCAACTTCAAAATAAGCAATGACTACAAAGTTATGCATAACACAGATTGGCATGTTTGAAATAGCCACCTGTAGATTTTTATGAAAGAACATTATTAATGTTCGTTAAAACGTTTTTGATAGTGGTGCATTGTCATGTTTGTAATCTTTGTTTAGACTGCTGGCAAAACGGGCTAGCACCTTATATGGATAAGAAAAACAGAGAGAAGTGACAAGTTGAACTTAGATGACTACAAAGTTATCATAACACAGATTGGCTGTTTGAAGCGACCTGTAGATTTTTATTGTGCCAAAAGATTAATAATTGGTGCTGTCATGTTCGTAATCTTTGGTTAGACTGCTGGCAAGACGGGCTAGCACCTCATTTGGATAAGAAAAACAGAGAGAAGTGACAAGTTGAACTTAGATGACTACAAAGTTATCATAACACAGATTGGCTGTTTGAAGCCACCTGTAGATTTTTATTGTGCCAAAAGATTAATAATTGGTGCTGTCATGTTCGTAATCTTTGGTTAGACTGCTGGCAAGACGGGCTAGCACCTCATTTGGATAAGAAAAACAGAGAGAAGTGACAAGTTGAACTTAGATGACTACAAAGTTATCATAACACAGATTGGCTGTTTGAAGCCACCTGTAGATTTTTATTGAGCCAAAAGATTAATAATTGGTGCTGTCATGTTCGTAATCTTTGGTTAGACTGCTGGCAAGACGGGTTAGCACCTCATTTGGATAAGAAAAACAGAGAGAAGTGACAAGTTGAACTTAGATGACTACAAAGTTATCATAACACAGACTGGTTGTTTGAGGTGACCTGCAGATTTTGATTGAGCCAAGAGATTAATAATTGGTGCTGTCATGTTCGTAATCTTTGGTTAGACTGCTGGCAAGACGGGCTAGCACCTCATTTGGATACAGTGGCGTCGTGGGAGCATGATTTTAGGGGGGGCCAAGGGTCAGAATTTTCCGACAAAGAGACATTTTTCCGACAAAAATGAAGCAGGAATATAACGTATGAAAAGTGGCAAAATGTCTCAGAACTTTTGTCATATAAAAGTTCCATAATAGCGAAGAATTTTTCAAAGGGACACAGCAGTCCTGTTAAGAGGCGATTCTTGTTGGAGGTGAGGCTGTTGTCGAGACGTGATTGGTGTTGGGGGTGAGGCTGAAGCTAGATGCGCAAGGAGGGAGGAAAACTGGGGGTCCGGGGGCTTGCCCCCGGGAAAATTTTCTGTGACCACGCCCTTTAGATCGTTGCAAAACGCCCCTATTTTGAAGAATCTACTGTTTGTTTTTCATGGGAAATTTTGAAAAAAGGACCTCAAAAGCACTGAAAAATAGATCTTTTTCAAATTTTAGATAACAACGTGATACCTTGATATAAATCTTCATTTCCATAAGCATCCGTTTACAGAAACTGAAAGTAGTTCCATCTTAGTAATCATTTCCATCTTCCTCAACAATATTCACTTGTGCAAATTCTGACGAGCAACTCATTGAAAGCTTAATGCACAAACCATAAATGCATGACATTTTTTAAGTATATGAAGCGTGCAAAATGAATTGTAAATTTATCGTTTTTAACCACCAAAATGAAGGTAAAACGACCGAATGTTCGGGGAAAAGTCCAGGAATGTTTTGTCCGAAAGCATTTCTCTGAAATTTCTTCGTCCGAAAATTTTGCGCCTATTGTGTCTATTTTTCCAATAGAATACACACTTTTGTATCGATTGAAAAAGGAATTTTTTGCAGAAAAACGAACGAAGGACCAAGGTTTTTGCAGAAAAAGACCTACTTTTTCATCAAAAACTGCGTTTTCGCGACCGAAAAAGCGATATGTCATGTACACATTTCGATTACCATAAAGTAGCTATGTAAAGAAAATAGATTAATTCAATTTTTTTCGATTTTCCGACAAGAGTGGAAAACTGACGAATTTTCCGACAACATTTTCACAGGGGGGGGCCATGGCCCCCCCTGGCCCCCCCGGCCACGACGCCACTGTTTGACTTTAATTGAGCCAAAAGATTAACAGTTAGTGTTGTCATGTTCGTAATCTTTGGTTTAGACTGCAAGCAAAAGGGATAGCATCTTATTTGGATAAGAAAAACAGAGAGAAGTGACAAGCTAAACTTAGATGACTACAAATCTATCACACCACACACTGGTTGTTTGAGATGACCTGCAGACTTTAATTGAGCCAAAAGATTAACAGTTAGTGTTGTCATGTTCGTAATCTTTGGTTTAGACTGCAGGCAAGAAGGGCTAGCATTTGATCTGGATAAGAAAAACGGAAAGAATGACAAACTGAATTAGATGACTGCAAAATATCATACCACAGACGGTTGATTGAGGCGACCTGCAGATTTTTGTTGTGCAAAGAGATTTATTATTTTGACTTTTTCAAGGTCGTATTCTTTGTAGTAGACTAAGTTACCATCAATATGAACCTTTTAAAATGAAAATAAACTAGTAAACTGAGCATAAATTACAACGAAATCATTTATTTTGTAAAACTTTGTAGTTACCATCTTGGAAAGGTTTGTTTTTGGAACTGACAGGCCGGTTTCAAGGAGAAGAGTGGCTATTCGGGAATAGTCAGGTCATAAAGTTGAAGACTTTTAATACAACTATATATCGTTGATAAGATCTTCTGCATATAACAGTTGACTTCTTCTACATGGTGTCTCAAACAATGTGTAAATTATTCTTCAGCTTGATACGCGTTTTATTGTTCACTGATAATTCAATAACACTGAGAAATTTTCAAATGCAGAAAAGCTGCAAATACAATGATAGAACTATTCCTTTCAAAATTCACGTGAATTTGACATTTTTGCAGAACAAAGGACGTGCTGTTTATGAAGTAACCACTTACTTATTTTGCCTTTTTAAATTAGCGAACACTTGTCTGATTGGCAAGAACAAATCTCAATCTCTAAGTTGAAACCCATGCTATGGGACTATGATGAGCAGAACAATAAAGCGTGCAGATCCTCCGCAGCAGCCATGCAAAGGGGCAAACGATTTCTTTAGGACACCCTGCAGATTGCTCACATGTGATAAAAAATGTCTTACGGATACTATTTCGTAATTATTGATTGTTGGAGTTGACACGAAGATTCTATTGTGGCTATTTGAACTGTTTCAGGTCATAATTTTTGAGCGTCTAAACGTTGATGTTGTAGGCATAAGATGCCGATCTTTGAAAAGTTTGGTGTAGAATTCTATGACCTATTTCTTTCAACTTAAATCACATATGTCATGTTAGCAATTGGTTAATACAACAAACAAGTTTGGAGTGGAATTCCATTGTTTCATGACTTTTTATTTCTATTTCATGAATTTTTATTGCAATGAAAATTCAGCCTCGATCCTGTGCTTTGTAATAAACAATAGAGAGGATTGTATTGCATGAGCCAATCAGCTCACAGTGATCCAGAATACGAAAATTAGGGAATAAACTGCAAAAAATGAATTTTTCGAAAATGCAAAAAATACACGGCAGTCTTTATAGAGGACATCCTGAGGACTAACATAAAACAAACCGTTTTAAAATCGGACCACTGAGTGCGGAGAAATGTATTTTTGAAGTTGGCCTAAATTTCATATGGTTGTTTACACTGACATTTCCGGTACAAATGTCAAAATAACGTAAATTTCAAAATGTCGAAAGGTCATCTTGCCTTTGTCTGATTTTAGAATCTTTTCTTTTAAATGAAAGGTAATTCTTTCGTCTTTAATGCCATCTAGTTGCTGGATTCATACGGTAAAGGGTTACCCAAGAACTATGCAAAGTTGTATCCCTTGTACTCTACCCAAGAATCCTTTTTCAAAGCTGGGAACTTCAACTTAAAAGTTGAAAACAAAAAGAGCAAGCGTTTGCAAGCCTTAGGGACTAATTTTTCATTAAACTCCAGCGTCTTGTGAATGCTTCTCTGAAATCTGTCCTTCTGAGTCGTTCAAATTAATTGTCAAAAATTAGTTCAAAATCGTTGGTAAAAGATTATGATGATTATGATGATACTTTAGTCAGACAATTTATCAATTCCTTTATGCTAAAACAAAGAGCAAAATCCCAATAATTTTTTTCCTTGAAGTTTTCTCAAAGCATAAATAAAGTTTACAGACATAATGGAAGAATAATTCATCGGATTGGATGCGAAAATATTTTTTTGTCAGAAAAGCAGTTTGAGGATATTTTCAAGAGCATCAAAAACAAAAGCTTTGTTCCTAAATATGAGACGAACTCTGCAGTTCTGCTAAAAAGAGTCACACGCCACAAGTCTCTCAATTCTTTCTTGTTAATCTTATTTGTGATAAAATTAATTTTTGTGACATTCTTTACATGCACATGAATTTATTGGTTCATTCTCTTTGGTTGCCACTGTTGTGTCTGCCCCCCCCCCTTTATGTCACAATTCTCAGTACATTTTGCGATGGCTTTGTAGCAGTTGGAGCTAATATAACAAGCAGTTTTGCGATAATGGTAGTAATATCATTGATGATTTATTTTCCACAGAATAAGGAACACTATGAGACATCATATATTTTGGTTAATTTATTGTTTAGCGAATATAGATTTGTCGCTTGATACTCACGATAAAAAGATACCCTTTCAAATTAAAATCCCATCAGTAATTTTTCCCAGTAAGTCTGGTAACTTAAAAGGAAACTTTACTTATACTTTGAGAAAACTTCAAGGAAAATTATTGAGATTTTGCTCTTTGTTTTTAGCATAAAGGAATTGATAAGTTGCTTGACAAAAGTATCATCATAATCATCATAATCTTTTACCAACGATTTCGAACTAATTTTTGAGAATTAATTTGAACGACTCAGAAGGAAAGATTTCAGAGAAGCATTCACAAGACGCTGGAGTTTAATGAAAAATTAGTCGCTAAGGCTTGCAAACTCTTGCTTTTTTTGTTTTCAACTTTTAAGTCGAAGTTCCCAGTTTTGAAAAAGGATTCTTGGGTAGAGTACAAGGGATGTAACTTTGCATAGTTCTTGGATAACCCTTTACCGTATGAATCCAGCAACTAGATGGCATTAAAGACGAAAGAATTACCTTTCATTTAAAAGAAAAGATTCTAAAATCGGACAAAGGCAAGATGACCTTTCGACATTTTGAAATTTACGTTATTTTGACACTTGTACCGGAAATGTCAGTGTAAACAACCATATGAAATTTAGGCCAACTTCAAAAATACATTTCTCCGCACTCAGTGGTCCGATTTTAAAACGGTTTGTTTTATGTTAATCCTCAGGATGTCCTCCATAAAGTCTGTCGTGTATTTTTTGCATTTTCGAAAATTCATTTTTTGCAATTCATTACATGCTCTGGATCACTGTGCAGCTTAATGACATATGCCCTTTAATGGCTTTAAAGAAGCTTGAGCAGTTTCACTTTAATTGTGAAGTGTGTTTTTTTTCTTTCTTGAGAATTCAAGAAAGATTTTGAAAATAAGTTTAAACCATCGTAATATCCGAACTCTTTAAGGAGTGGCGCAGGATAATTTTCAAGAAAAATTTAGTATATGAAAGTCTTCAATATGGTACCCAGCAAAGGCCTTTCACTTTTCTGCTTTACAGTTTGAAAATTTTATGACGTCACCCCCTGAAATGAGTAGAAATATAACATATGCTGTATGTTCTAAAACTATTAAATGTAGCAAAATAGCTAAACTTACTTTCAAGCTATTCAATTCAAGAAAATACCGGGTGTCCCAAAAAAGTATACAGGTTTGGTTGACTCCAGCGATGTAAATTTGTCATTAATTAATAGCTGATCACTTTCAAAATGTTCCTCGATAGTTAACTTGAATTTAGATACCTTGTTTGTTGGTATTGGTGCTCTGAGAGCAGAAATATCAATCTTGAAAGCTCGAAAAATTTCGTCCACCCGCAAACCTCAAGCACATCGAATTAAAGAACTGAAATTAATGAAAATTCAAGAAACTGCCCGAAGGGTGACTTGGGGGGGGGGGGGGGGGTGACGGAATAACACTAGATCAAATATTGTTCAAATTTTATCGAGGCTATCGTTGATTTATACGCTGAGGCCACAATGCTAAAGCTCTGGTTTGCAGCAACAGGCAAATTTGAGCATTGAAGATTAAAGCTCTGGTTTGCAGCAACAGGCAAATTTGAGCATTGAAGATTAACATCTCTGCTCTCAAAGCACAAATACCTACAAACAAGGTATCTATGTTCAAGTTAACTATAGAGAAACATTTTGAGAGTGAAAAGACATTGACTGAAGCTAAATTCACATCGCTGGAGTCAACCAAATCTGCATACATTTTTTGGGACACCCGTTAAGCCTTAGAAATTTACACCCATCGTTTTACACCAATGTAAAGATTTTCAACCTGGAATATATACTGATATGATATAGCGTTGATATGGCTGCATCATGAATCTTTGATCAATTTTACTGGTAACAGAATTCAAGTTGAAATGATTGCATAGCAAATAATCTTGAAGGAAATCAAGTGCACAGTAAACGCCCATAATCTATTGATTGATTGCTAAACCATTAATTAAGTTGATTCATTGATCAATTGATGAATTAATGAATGGTTTGATGAATTGATTCATCATAAATCGCGGTAGGACTGAAGCAATATTGACATTGATTGTTGTTCTTGGCAATTATTAAGAAGTAAATGAACTCCTCCAACAATAGCTGTCATTTCAATGGAATAACCTGCTTTGTTTCAAGTTAAAATTTTTAATAAAAAAAATATAATAACAAAAAGGAGAGAAGGAAAGAAAAGAAAGAAAGAGAGAGATAGAGAGTTGTTGTCCTTTTTTCGCCAAGTCCACAGCCTCTGGTACCCGTGCTGGTACCTTTTTTTGAGTGAGAAAAAATCTGTTATTCCTTCTAGAAAATTGTACAAGATGCCCGAAAAAGAACTCCGTTTTAAAAAGTCACCAAGACACTCGATTATTCTACCTATCATAAATTGTCTTTTTGACCTCTTTTGAAAATGATCTTGATATATCTGAAAATGATCAAATCTTTGTTTTCGTTACTTTAAGGGTATAAAATTACCGGGTGAGTCAAAAAAAGAGAATCCTCGTTTGGAAGACCATTGCTCCCTGAATGTCAAAGCAATAACATTGAGAACTGCCTTGTTTTATTGCCAGTATTTTCAATTAGGCTCAGTAATTTACCCGGCTTTAATCGGCCATTCCTTCCCGTAGATATGGGAGGTTTTCTGCAGAACGCCGCTTCCAAAAACCTGCAAAAACGAGTGAAAACAATGAGCAAATTCCCCGTGGTTTTCCTGCCTAAAAATGATGACACTCGCATGTATCCATGTATTTTGTCCTTTTGGGAGAATGGAATCCCCCTCAATAGGTTAGTGATACCAAGGGGAAGACTTGTTCATCCTCTCAAGAGGATAGCATGTGCTAAAGCTTACAGATGTCATAGCTGTAAGGCCTGTGTAAGGCAGTAATGCAAGAGAAATGTGTTCGTGATTTTGGGCACGTTTTAAAGGTTTCTTGAAGTGGGTTTCTAGAGAAAATTCTTTTATAATTTCAGAACGGAGCGGGCGATTTCAGTCAGATAAATTTCAAAATTGATTTGAGCATGTCTACCATTAAACTATATTTATTTGCCGATATCATTGTCTTGATACCCAAGGAGCTGTGACCCTTCAAACGGGGATTCCTTTCATTGACTCACCCGGTAGAGGTTGAAAACCATATTTTGAGCTTTACTATTTAAGCAGCATCGTAAATCTTGCCTAGAAATCATAATTTTGAGATTTTTCATTATTCTTCAAGCCTACAATAATAGTCTAGGTTCCTTTCTGATATTAAACACGAAACTAGAAGCTTAATACAAAAAAGAGTTAATTTGGTAACCATCGGTGCTTTTTGCAGTATTCTTTAAAGCTAGGTAGCAAAGAAAGAGCTAAATTTGCTAATTTCAAAACCAATCACAAGATCAGCTATGAGTGGGAAAATACTTTTATCTTTTATTATATTTGATCTACTTGCTGAAAAAGTGTTGAATCTAAATACAATAGGATATCTTCAAAGTCGCCAACAGACTTTTATTTTGAGGCAGCAAACATTTACATGTATTTTCCGCCGCATTACGAGTGCATTTCTGTACTGCTACATACGTTATAGTGTGAACCAAGCCTGATGTGCGTTCACAGTGATCCTTTGTGGCCTAAGCGCGAATTTCGTTCGGTTAGAAATAAGTTTGGCCCAGCGATCGTGAGACTCTTTTTTATCTTTTTGAACTTCAAATGAACGTTTTTATGCTAAATAGTTGAAGGATTAGGAAAGCTTTGTTCCCTGCATTCGGTGGCCACAAGTTTGTGACACCTATCGGCCAAGGTACATGTAGCTATTTATGTTTCAGCTATTGTCTGTTTATTCTTAGATTCCCTTTAAGGGATAGTGCAAAGCATACATCCATACATTATACATACATTATTATTATTTATACACGAAACCCATTCAGCTAAAAACCTAATACAGTTCTTTCTACTATAAATAATGAAATAAGATCTAAAAAAAATGTGCTGTTCTTCCAGAGGGTCGTGTTTGGGGTTATTTGTTTCTTGGCATGTTCAGCTCGTCAAATGCGCTTTTAGTTCTTTTTTGAAGCGCCCGAGCGTTTGGATTTTTCTAATATTAGTTGGAATATCGTTCCAAGTCTTTAAGGCAGAGTAGTAAAATCCTTTTTTGGCATGTTCAGTTTTCAGCCTGGGGATCTGGAGATCCTTACAATTCCTTGTTTCATAATTTGAGAATGCGGATCTATATTGGTACTTATCCCAAAGGCATTCCGGACTCAACTTGTTTAGAATCTTATATGCCATCACAGAACGATCAAATCGAATAAGATTTTCAACACTTAGCCAATTAGATGACCATTCGTCCTTTATGCGTGCATTTTCTATTATTGAATGAGCCCTGTTATGCAGACGTTGGAGGGTATCTAATTTAGTTTTTGAGAGACTCCCCCAAATAACATTTGCATAGCGAAGATGACATCATGGGCAGCACTATCCCTTAAAGGGAATCTAAAAATATAATAGTGGCTCAAGCCACTTGAGGTCAAATTCTTTCTTATCAGATATCAGTATTTCCGGTTGGAATAGATCAATGACCTTAATATAGTTAACGCGTCATGGCCTAATTTTGTCTTTTCTTATCATCATCAAAACAATTAAAACACAAAAGAGATTACTCGTTACTGTTCCATCCAAAGCAGCAAAGGACACAAGGTCATCTGGTTCCTACTTTAGATGACATTTACAATTATATAATACTTTAACAAAACAAAAAAGTAGAATGCAAGGTAGCTTGGTACCAATTACCAAATGATGAAAATGTCACGATTTTCAAATTTTTGCATACAATCCGGATTTGCCTGCCTGCAGGCTGCACGCAGGCTTATCGGGATAAAAAAAATATACATTTCGAGTTTTGACTGGCTATTTGGTACCAAGTTACCCTGATAAAATTACGATGGTAGGGGAGGGGAGGGGGTGCTGCTGTTTACGTGCTAAGTCTTCAAGTAAAACGCTCTATTGCTTCAATAAAAGAAATCGTTGCTTCTATGATGGTTCTGTTTTCAACAATGTTTAGATCTTGGCTCCCAAACAGAAGCAAATTGCAAAGTGCATTTGAATCCAGTTCATTAATGTTTATACCAGAGATAGCGAAAGAGATCTCTACGCATCAAATCAAACTGGTGGCAGTGCAGGGGAAAGTGTTTGTTATCCTCAATGCCTCTGCCTATTGTTTTCGCAGCGCAATTTTTACCAGGGGCTTATACAGGGTGTCCCAAAAAATTGTGCACCGTTTGTCTGAAGATTGTGACAAAACGGCAAAGGATTCTCGCCAAACTTTTGAATGGTGGTGCTCTTCAGATGTTCAATTAAAGTTTGCCACCATCCCCATGAAAATCCGTTGAAAAATGATGGAGCTATGACTTTCAGAAGACCAAATTTGCCCGATCACTGAAACCAGCGGTCGGCCATTTTGTCTTACTATTTTGCAGTGATAAGTATCTTCACGTGAGGTAAGAAATAGTTTCTGTGAGATCAGAAATAGTGGAACACTCCGAGGATTATCGGAATTTTCACGAGAACTATGACATTGGAGGCTGCTGTTTCATTTTCAATCCATGAAGCTATTTATCGCTGCAAAATAGTAAGACAAAATGGCCGACCGCTGGTTTCAGTCATCGGGCAAATTTGGTCTTCTGAAGGTCATAGCTCCATCATTTTTCAACGGATTTTTACGGGGATGGTGGCAAACTTTAATTGAACATCTGAAGAGCATCATCATGCAAAAGTTTGGCGAGAATCTTTTGCCGTTTTGTCGCAATCTTCAGACAAACGGGGCACAATTTTTTGGGACACCCTGTATATACTTTGGTTCCCTTCAAACGGTGCTGACTCACTTTGTTGTTGTAACAGCCAGCTGTGCTAAACACCAAGAAGCAGAAAATCGTGCAAGATATCACGTGACCCCATGCAGGTTGTGGTGTCTTTTGATAGATATGCAATGGAAATCGTAGTCAATGCTTCAATAGTCTTTCAACACCAGCAATGGCATAAACTGTGTTCTTGTCATTTTACGGAATAAAACGTGACAAACAGATGTGAATCAAATTGCAATGTTTCCACAGCAACAAGCAATAGGATATCTGTTGAAACAGCAACAGCAAAATTTAATCAACAACAACAACGTCTGAGTCTACGCAGCTAGACACATTTATCAGCATGTATAGATTGAAATGAAACAAGACGTATTGACTTCGCCGTGGGAAATCTTGATCCCCGAAGTCCAAATTTAGATGCAATGAGTATCTGATTTATATAAATTAAGGGAAGAAACTTTCATGTTTTTCGTGTTTTTGGCCGAAATTCGCCAAAGTTTATTCCTCGAAATTTCTGATAATATGAGATTTGCGAAAGTTTATTCCCGTCAAATCTCCTAGAATATTATCCTGGGTACCAGACTCTCTAACATATTATGTTAGAGAGGCTGGTACCCAGGGTACTTGACTTGCTACAAGTCTCAGTATAAATCGCAGACAGTGCCAAGGCCTCAGATGAGAGGGATCTAAATCCACGGCCTTCGTGAAACTTTATTCCCGTCAAATCTCCTAAAATATATGATTTGTGAAATTTTATTCCCGCAAACTGTTCTAAGATATGAAATTCGTGCATTTTCATTCCCAGACAATCATGCTATTCTCGAAAAACCCGAAAGTATATTCCTGCGAAATTTCCCACTTTGGTTGATTCGCGATAGTTAATTCCAAAAGTTTCGCGTGTTTTCCAACTCGCGAAAGTTTCTTCCCTTCAAGTAAAGTAGAGTACACAACACCATGGGACAAATGTACCTGGAATCTATCATGCATTATCATAACCAGCTCACAAATAAACAAAACAGAATGAGACAAACCTTCAATCACAGGAGAAGTCTTAAGTCATAAGTCATAAGAATAGCAAGCATAGACATCAGGTCTTTAAAAAACATTGCATGCTTGGTTAAAGTTAATGTGTCCATGTAAGTAAAGCGACTTTGCTAATTTCACGTGATCTTTCATGTGATCACTTTACCGTAGATTCAATTTCAAAAAGATAGCCAGGTCTAATATAAGCAGACTGATGACTTACTTGCGGCTGCGATTCCAGAGCTGAACCCGAAGTCTCACATCAGGCAGCCTCATTGTGAAATTTAAATTCTAGTTTTGCATGTGTTCAGTTAATTTCTACCAATCACAGTGCACTCCTGGGGCTCTTCGTCAGCATCGTGTCAGCACATGTTGACAAGAGTGTATACGCTGCTGTACTTACATGGACACATTACCTTTAATGCATCTTTCGTTTGATTTGATGGATAGGAAGGAACTTGGTGTACTTTGCCATAAAATCTTTGATATTGTGATCATTTTCAGAATTACTGCGTCTTTTATGTTTCATACATTTTTCCAATGGTGACGTCTCCAAATTGCTAAATCGCAAAACCAGAACAGCTACAAATTTCTGCTTACCAACACCACAGTATAAACCTTCATAAATTATAGTTCTGTTGAAGTTTGGAACTATTTTGTCTCTATTAAGTTAGGATTTACATTTTCTTTACAACTTTTTATGAATTCAGCATAGCTTTCAAATCTTTATCTTGGCGTAAAAAGGTGGGTGTAAAATTCTGTGATCTATTTCTTCTGACTGAGTGGCTTGAAACAAACTTTAGTTACTTATCTTTAATTCTACCGTTGGACTTTTCAGAATTTTTCAATATTTTTCAAAATTTCAGCGTATGTTACATTTTAACTCATTTCAAGGTGTGACGTCATCAAATATCTAAATCATAAATCAGAAAAGTGACAGACTTTTGCTTGATACCATATTGTAGACGTCCAGAAACTATGCCTTTCTTCGAAATTATTTCATGTTGCTTCAGACAGTTTAGAAATTACGATGGTTTTAAGTTTTTTTGAAAATTTTTCTTGAATTCTTCAAAAAGTAGAAAAACACTCTAATTCTGAAAATATTGAAGATTTCAAAAATGTCCAATGGTAGAATTATAGAGAAATAGCTTAAGTTTCTTTGAAGTCATTCAGTTCATAGAAATAAGTAACTGAATTGTACACCAGCCTCTTTAAAGATTTGAAACCTATGCTCATGAATCCTTTCAATAAAAAGAAAAACGATGTAATTCTGAAAGTTATCAAGATATCAAATATTTCCTGTGAACACTTATAAACAAGTACTTGAAGTTCCTTCAAGCCATCAAGCCATCAAGTCAAATGAAAGATGTATTAACCAATCGTACCGTCGTGTTTTTCTCCTACGTATTTGTGGAATACGGAGCTTTTGTCCTTTATCTCGTACTTCATTAAATGTTCACTGATTCTTTCACCTACGTTTCTCGGATTCACAAAATCTACTTTACTTCATCTTACAGCATTGTAATAGCAGTAACTCAAGCCTTGACTCTTACGAATCCAATCCCACAATTGTTTATTCCGCGATGCGGTTATCTACGGTACAAGATTCCAGAAAACACATTCAATGATCCGATTCAAGGCAACACACGTGGTCTGGAACTTTCGTTGAGAACTGCAACAGGAGGAGCCTTGCCCCAATCAGACGATTTCATTGCCTTTTCATCCATGAACCAAACTTTAACTGCTGTCCTCACAGACGAGAGATTGAAAGACGCCAAGCTTCCCAAACATTTCAGCTATCGTCTGGTTGCGAAGACACGGAGAGGAACTACAGCCTTTGCTATCCTGCAACTTACGCTCAAAGAGGCATGGAGAAACAAGACAATTTCCTTTCTCATCAATTTTGTTTGGGCTGATAAAATTCGGCCTCCATTGCCCGTCATATTGAGCATTTTTAGTGACAAATTATCAAAGTATGTCAATAGCGATGTCTCTGTGCTGAGATTCACACATGCGTGGACGCCACAAGGTGCCTACAGCATTGGTGTGACAAACTGTTCCATACCATCAGGAACATGCAAGAATGGGGCAATTGAGAAGGTGAAGGTGCAGCTCTTTAACGTCGCTGCCTTCAAACTGGCACTGCTTCCGGAGATAATGCTTTCTTATGCACAAATGAAACTTGATGCTTCCTGCGTGCCGCCAGATGCACCGAGAGTGCTGAAAGCATATCCTGTTATTACTCTGTCACCGTGCACCTCAATCGCAGTTAAAATTCCTCCTGATATATTCTATGACGAGGTAGATGAAAATAATCTACAACTAACGGTTCATGCAATTGATGGGAAGAAGCCAACAGCTCAGGATATTTGGATTGACATTCATAATGGTAGAAATGCTCTTTTCGGTGCTGTAACTGATAAAGTCATCACCGAGCAGCCCCCTAATGGATACAACATCACCATAAGAGCTTATAATTCACACTTCCTCTGGGCTCAGACGTTTATGATTGTCAAGATAGCAAAGAAGCCAATACAAAGATATTACCAATTCATTCTGCGCCTTACTCTGTTGGGAAACGCGCTTTATCCACAGCATTTTGAACAAGAGTACATTGTCGGATACATAAACAAACATTTTAAGGCAAATTTCACAAACATCATGTCATATAACGTTACAGGAGGAAAGCACTTGACTTTGCGATGTAGCATTTGCACACTACCATTGAAATGTGATAACACGACGTTTGCTCAAACGTTTTCTCGAATGGTATCGATGACCAATGGATCACTAATACCAGCTTTTGAGAAAATCTTCTCTTTATGGTATCAAGTCGAATCTGTTTCTCCTTACGTTGATCCAATCTGTCAGCGAGTGATACACCCACCTGTACCAAGCATCAACCCCTGGATTTTACCAGCAACGAACTGCGATGGTCTCAGCATCAAAATCCCTGCAGATATATTTACTGATATAGAAGAAGGAAACGTTCGCAGTTTGAAGGTTGACTTGTATACAAACGATGGGCTTGCTTTGCCTAAGACAAGTTGGGTCCTCTTCAATTCAACAAGCCAGGTAAGTAAGACCTTCTTATAATGTCTTGTCGCAAGGAAATTTAAAGGAGCTTGTGCAACGTCAGTGTTTGCGGGCTCAGTGCTTCGTGAAAGAAATAAACAAATCACATAAGTCGCACGGAAGCGCGGTGGGAAACAAGTATATCGTACAAACACATCACCATCATTACGGTTTCTTTGATGCCATAAGTTTTGTTGTTAGTCAGTGTTTTCACTTTGCAACTGTCCACAGCGAGTACACGAATCTGTGAAGCACCTCTGATAACTCTACAACAACTACAACAAAGCAAAGTCGTCGTTTGAAATACACCTTTTCAACTAAGCGGCCTCGTTTTGGAAATTTTCTAAATTTCTCCAAATTGCTTCATGTGAAATTTCTGACATTAGATCACAGGGAGCCCAGGAATAATTAGTAAATTCTTTCTTAAAATAGATCTGAAAAAGCGCTGCGTAGGAAACTGCGAATGAAATGCGAAGGCTTTGAGCTGCGAAGGAAATTTGAATTCCTTCGCAGCTCAAAGCCTTCGCATTTCATTTCGCAATTTCCTAAATGCAGCGCTTTATTAAGATCCTATTTAAGAAAGAATTTAGCCTGAATTATTCCTGGGCCCCCTGTGATTAGATCTAGATTCAGCACCTAAATACATTATCTCAGGTTTCTACTTTTCATAATTCAAGTCTTGACAATTTTGATTCTTATGTGCGGGTTTCTAAAGTTGAAAATCTATACAGGGATTTGACCGTAAATAATGCACTGAGTGGTGTAAACAGTTACACCCTGGGCAATTTTCACGGTGAATTCACCATCATTACGATTTTAAACTTCTGATCGTCATATGTTCAAAATCGTTGAACAGTCAGTGATTATGAAAATTTGCACCTAGACTAAATATTGGCTGCTGAACACGAATTCGTGGTCAAAGCACCTCGTAGGAAGAAATTTTTTTAAATTTCCAAAACGAGGCCGTTAACTGAAAAGGTGTATTGACTTCACGGCACTACTGTCTGAAACTTCAGTATTGTCCAAAATTCACACGTAGACTCGCTACAGTGCAAGACATGTTGGGGTTCGCCATGACTTGGTCTTTCAATTTTATTCTCTGCCATACATTGGTTCGGGAGAGGAAAGCTTCGATCTCGTGAGAAGTTCCTGCCTCGAGGTAGCCATCTTAATTTCTGACTATCAGAAATTATCGATCACAGGGAACCAAGGCATATTTGCGGTCGCAAAGCAGTGACGTTGCACAGGGCCCTTTAAGCGTACGGGAAGGCAGAATCTAACGTACTGTCCGATGAAAATCCACCGTTTACCAAAATTTTGCATGACTAAGGTTGGATTTTTGCCCAATAGAAGCTGACTTTTTAGGCTTGTGCTATTGCGATGAAGGATGCAGTATCTCATTATCGAATCAAATTAGATTTGAGGCCATCTCATTCATTCTCTGTAAGACGAAGTAAGACGATCCAAAGGGATTATCCTATCTTACTCAATTTAGGGTTGGTCTCAGCAAGTTAAATTTCCACAAATTCGAGCATAATTTCAAGATCTTTCAAATGATGCTTTGGTGCAGCTTTTATTATATGGTGATCAAGACCTTTCTTATGACTTGAACAGAGATATACTCGAACTAACTTTACATTTCATTCACGAAACTGGTCGGTTTGACTAAGATCTTCCAAACCTCAGTCATGCACAAAGCGGCCACCAAGTCTCTTTACGTAAATGTTTCCTTTTCTTTGTAAATTCTGTTTCACATCAGATGACAGGCATTTGATTTACCTTAAATAACTAGAACGAGTTGCGCTCGCATTGATCGCAACCCTGACCTGACATCTGATGTGGGATGGAATCTAGTATAGTATCCAGTAGTTTTTAAATCGTTCGTAGTGTAGTTGTATTTAGTTTAACGTTGCGTGTCTTTTCATATTGGCCATGGGGTAGTCATAGTCTTTCGCTCCCCATGGTATCGTCCCTGTAGTGTAGTATAGTAATCAGGAACGTATAGTAGAATGTAAGATTTATTGTAATATTTTAATATGAATAAAAAAAATCATGACTTTCCTTACCTTTCGATATTTCAATTATATCATTGTTCATTGTGTCTCTCTCGCAAGGTTCTGTATGGTCGACCCAGCAGAGACGACATCATTAAGTACAACAGTTTGAGTTTCAACAAGCAATACTATCACTTAGTAGCAACGGACAGAACCGGTGCAAATGGTTCTTTGCATCTGCATTTCGTGTTCCCACCTCTAAGGCCACCAAGATATGAATACCAGCTTGTTTACAGCACAACGCCATTTGCAAGCCATTTTCAAGAGATAGAAGTTTTCTCGAAGAAACTGCAATCCTACTTACACAGTACTGGACACTCAGGTTTTAGTCTTCAAAAATTTCAGGCACCAAACGTCGCATATCGGCGTATCTACTTCGAGAATTGCTCAATACATTTCGACCCATGTGACATCCAGCTTGTCAACGACATCAATTCAAAACTGTTTTCATCTATGACACCGACTGCAGCCTTCAAAAATTTCATGAAACCAGAGTTCAATATTATTGTTGCATCCGTTACGAATAAAAGCAATTGTGGACCAGATGCAAATACCGCTCCAAGAGTCCTCCATCCCATGGTAAGATGGCGCATCTCTGTTTGTGGCATACAGAAGCAGCCTATACCTATCCACACTTTTCATGACAAGGAAGATGGATACACACGAAAACTTGCCTTAAATGTGACAGATAGTGCTAACAGGTATTTGGGTTTGAATTCGTTTGTGCAGTTTGACCCCTTTGAGCAGGTAATAACTGCGATGGCTAGTGTCTTGATTGCAGAAACCCGGACGGCACCGACGTTTCTCCTTACTGCAACAGACAAGGGCGGACTATCAGTAACAACGATATTTCAAGCAAGCATCAGTGGACCGTTACAAATCTTGAAGAACTGTCAAATTCAAACCAAATTTGAAATTGGCCATTCTTTGATCGACAAAAGCAATGTTTACTTGGCAGAACGTATCATGGCTAATATGACTGCATACTTTGGGTTCAGTTCTTCAGATAAAATCGGCGTTGTCTCGATCGTAAGAGAAAGCACAACCAGAATCTCGTTTTCATGGAGTTATTGTTCAGCCTCCTATTCACATTATACTTATTCCTCTATAACAGCAAAGAAGACAGTTAATATGGTGGACTACCAAGGATTTGCAATTGTTCTCCGAAAGGTTTTCGTTGCTGACACATTTCATGTTCATTCAGGATTTAAGTCATGTTTTCGGGATCTGAAGGTTTTGTCTGTTTTGAAGATCTTTTCAGGAGAGTGCTCAAAATTTCCACCGGTTATTGGATTAAATGTTACTGAGGTCAAGTTAAATGTCTCTAATTGTGGGTACACAAAAATATCTGTTACAAAAGACTGGTTCTATGATCTGGAAGATGGTGACGCCCATCATCTCAATTTGAAGTTCTGTGACAGTACCCTGAAACAAATAACAAAAGCAGATAACTGGATTAACTTCGATCAAGGCTCTAAAACTATTATCATCTCACCTACAGACAGAGAAAGGAATCTTGGAATCGCAACCTCCAAATTCTATTTAACAGCAACCGATTCCAGTGGTTTATCAACGAGACTCCCATTGGTAATTAACATTGTCGAGAATATAATGCAAGATCCTCGATTTCAAATCACCTTCCAGCTTTTGAATAATCATACTGTGTCCTACCTCAATGATTCAGTCTACCTATCAGATAGGATATCAGCAGTGCATGCGTTACCAAGTGGTAGAGATGTTATGGTCAGGTCATTTCACGAAGGAAATGGTTATGTTGATTCAGCAACATTTACGTGGTCACTTTGTCATCAAAGTGTATGCTCATCTAATGTCCTCAAAACAGCAAGGGAGCATCTTGGATCGGAGTCGCATTTCAACAGCCTCAAAGCGCAATTCCTACCGAAGCTTATTCTGCAGCGGGCAACCATTTCTCACACATGCGGTGGGTCTACCTCTCCTCCGTCAACTGCAGTTAACAGCATCACCTTCAATATAACTATGTGTGGAGTAGCTGTGTTTACATTGCCACCATCTTTGTTTTCTGATGTGACTGACGAAGCTACTAAAAATATGAAAATTCATCTTCTAGACAGCAACAACAATCACGTGTCAGCCTCTTCATGGATACAGCTAAATACTGCCACACTGCAGCTATATGCTGTCCCGAGTCTCGAAGCAAAACTGTTCCAAGCAACAAATACATTTCGCTTACGAGCTACAAATAGTCAGAATCAAAGCACGGAAGTGCTCTTGAATGCTTCTGTATCTGAGAAGCCTTACACAGGTTCTTGTTCAGTCACCATCGTCGTAGAGCGGAAATTTGGCACAGAACGCACTGTGGATCTCAAGGTTCTCCATAAATTACTTCAATCTATCAGTGATTACTATAATGACAAAGAAATCAAGATTAAAGTCTTGAAATTCTCAAAGCTATCAACATTTACCTACTCCCTGACATACAGTAACTGCAGTCTAACCTTTCCAACAAAAGAGGAATCCTACAAAGGGTACGACGAATCATTCAGATTTCATACATTCAGGCCTATCATGACCAGAATTATAACACAGAATGGGTTGATTCAAACTACATTCTCCTCCTTCATGCAAAGGCTATTCAAAATCGTCAGTTTAGGAGTAAAAGACACATGTATTGAAGCCCCACCTTTTCCTTCAGGATCGACAGAGCATAAAACGTATGCATACACATGCAGAGAGTATCGGGACCCACTTCCTCGAAACATGTTTAATGACGCGATAGATGGGACAAATTTGAAATATTCTATTGCTTATCCGTCAGGCAAATTGCTATCCCCAGATGATTGGATAGCGTTTGATGAAAAACGAATGGAAGTGTATGGTATGGTAACAGAGGAGGTCAAGAAGAGAGCACCTTATGGCGATAACGGATATCACTATTTGATTGTTGCAACAGATTCATCTGGTCGATCTGCAAATATAAGCTACTATATCCCCATCACTAATCCCTTACCGTTACACATTCAGACAAAGTTTACACTTGCATTCAAAACGAGTTTTATTGAAAGTACCCCAACTGCTACTGTTCTTGTTAATATTTCACGGAGTATTGCAAAATATCTTGATGGCGCGTCTAATGCAGATGACATCATGATCTATTCGTACACCCCAGGAAGAAGCCTTGTCTTTGGACATTGTAAAGAGAAATGCACTTCAACTGATTACCACACAGTTGCATCAAAGCTGCAGCTTACAGTAAGTAAACCCCAGCCCACACCTGGATTGGTTGCGGCTCTCAGAGGCTCGTTCACTCCAGAACAAATCTTTATCGATGGCCCTGCATGTTTGCCAAAATCAAATGCAACAATAATCGTCAAAACAACTTGCAACATTACGTACCCAACCGTTTGTGGATTCATTGACTATCACATCGATAATAAAACATTCACAGACAACTTTGGAAGAACAACACATGATTTTATCTTGTCAATGCGTATAATTGGAAAAGCTCTCACTGAATCAAACTCCGTATTCTCTTTCAGCAGTGCCAGCCAATTATTCTATGGGCCAATTGTAGCATCGAGAGTGCAGAAGATTTTGATATACGATCTAATCGCCAAACATCCTTTGTCAGGTTCTACAGGCGCCACATCTCTTATCCTGAACCTTCCAGACCTTGATGCATTCAAGAAGGTTTCAAAAAGTATTTGCATCATAACTGTACAAGTAACAGCATCGTACAGCCCGGCTTTCACTGGAGGCTATATTGTTCGTAAATTTATTGAAAAAACAGCAGCATATCTTGGAATATCGTATCAAGAAATGCAGATAATTTCGTACAGTTCGACGAAGACCTACCCAATTCAAATGTCTATTTCATTCGCTAATTGCAAATGGTACCAATGGCTAAGTTCTGCCAACAGCCTCAGTTACATGTCATTGTACGCAAGTTCCCGGAAAAATACGATGGAAAAATGCTTTGCGAATTATGAGCAAAGTATACATTACAGTCAGTTGTTTTGGAATGCTTTGAGCCCAGATCTTCAGCTTGTCAGTGTCTCAGCGAATAAATGGTGCAAAATTGAACCAAACAAGCCTCCTACTGTGAATATCACTACCATTATAATAACCGTTACCCCATGTACTCAATTTGTTCGAACAATTCCAACGGACTGTTTCTTTGATGAAGATGGTTCTACGCGCGACTTACTGCTGCAAATGTACCAAGACGATGGATCACCACTTACTGCTGCAAGCTGGATGAAATTCAACCAAGTGACACAGACCGCTTACGGCACAGCGCCGAAGAATGCTCAGTCATCTGAAAGCATCGACCGTAAATTTCTACTGAAAGCTACAGACCAGTATGGGCTCAGTGCAACTTCAACTGTTGTGATAAGATTCTCTGGCACAGCACCTACAAACGAGTCACCAAAGATCGTCATGAACAATTTCAGGATAATGTTACCGGAATGTGGAGTCTACCGCGCGAAACTTCCCGCAGGTTTCGCAGTTGATAAGGAGGATGGTGATATGAAGAACTTACGCGTTGAGCTCCGGACAATGACAGGAATGAAACTTTCCCGCGATTCATGGGTACAGTTTGATGAAAGAACGTATGAGATTTACACATTAGCATCAAAGATGTCAAGTGGAACAACAGGGATGCAATGGAGTTACAAAGTTTACATCTCTGATAGCTGCGGAGGCGAAACAACAGGGACAATTCAGTTCATAACAAAGGCCACGCAGATTACCTATTATCAACATGTGTTCACGTTCACCAGTTTAATTGCCAAAGCAACATATCTCGATATTCAAATCAAATTCCTGCAGCTAATATCGTCATATTTCGGAGCGACATCAAGCAGTTATACGGTTATATCTTTTGTAAAAGAAACTGGCTTTGAAAATTACACTTTCAAATTCTCAAACTGTTCCACGGCAAAACACATATGCCGGAAAACAGACAGCTATCTAATTACCCAGCAAAACGTTTTCACAGCATCAAAGGCAGGAACTAATAGCTTTGCTAGTTTTATCAAAAGTTATTTTCGAGTGACGTCATACAGCAGTGAAACACATTATGCGGTAGACAAGCCACCAAGTAACTCAACATCAACACTAACTGACATCGAGGTCACGTCTTGTGGAGGCTACTCACGTGACATCAGTCAAGGAATTTTTACAGAACTAGAAACGCCCTCAACTTTGCGATATTCAATGATATTGACCAGCGGAGGTCTAGTTACTAAAGAGTACCCTGCGCAACTGATTTCTAATCAACTGCAAGTGATTTCATTGGGTGTGTCAAGGATCTTGAATGTTAGAATCATCGCTACAGATCGCTGCAATCAGTCCGCTTATCAACATATCAAGATTAGAATCAATATACCATCCAAACCAAGAGGATATGAAGTCATGTGTTCAGCAAATGTTAACACACAAAACTCAGCTGTGTATTACGTGATGCATTTCAAAGCGATGCTGAAAACGTACCTTAAAATCCCATCTTACAGCATTAGGATACTGAGTTACAGTCGTGTACACAATTCAGTTAATTTCACTTGGACAAGCTGTTACTTTGGAGAGGAGAAATGTAACAAGACAGATATAACATATCTCAAAACAACGCTTTTCATAGCTAACAATGTCACAAATCCAAGGTTCATAAAATCAGTAAAGAGTGTCTTTAATAATGTGACACTGACGGAATACGACAAAAATTGCAACTTTACATCTCCTGAGCCTCCCACACACAATGGAAGCCTTTCGATTTCAGTTGATCTATGCCGTAAAATAGAGTTTAAAATTCCAATGACAGCATTTTCAGACAAGGAAGATGGAGATACAAGGAGCTTGCAGTTGTCTTTGCTTACTGAAAACAGAAAGTTCATATCTTTCAAAAGCTGGCTTCAGTTTAACAGGGTCACTCAAACAATATACGGCTACCCACGATTTCCCACAACAACAACAACATTACAGCGTAACCATAGATACAGCCTCATTGCGAGTGACATTCAAGGTAATACAGCCTTGATGCCAGTCTCAGCCTCCATTAAAGGAAGCCTGACGATACATTACATGCTAACTTTACATGGGACGATAGAAATGGCACACTTTGGGCCAAATGTGGACCTTGAGATTGTCTTAATCCGAAAGATTGGATCATTTTTCAGTGATCATGCCATAAATGACATATCGTTTGAAAGGAATGGAAAATCGTTCACATTTTCATGGAGCTTTTGCAGAATGAGAACTGATAAATGTGACTGCTTTTTCATTAAGAAAGTTCAGAACATTTTGAAAAATATGACATCATTTCGGCATCAAATGCTACCAGAATTTGCAGCTATAAAGGTGTTCACAACAATGCATGGAGTATGCAAATATTCGGCAGCACCTCAGCTTCTGATTGATAAACGTGCAGTTCATATATACGCTGGACAATCGTTCAGTTATTACGTTGAAAATAGTCATTTTTACGACCAGGAAGATGGATATACACAAAATCTTACATTGTATATAGCCAATAAAGAAAGCCAAATTGTCACCTCAACCCATTGGCTGCAAGTTCAAAGACAGTTTATCTGTGGACTGGTTCTTCTATCGGAGCGTCGGTCATCAGAATGGAGATCTTCTAGCTCTGAGTACAAATTAGTCGCTCGTGATGCCTGTGGAAAAGAGACAATGGATAGATTTACCGTTGATATGAACTCGTATCAAATAATCCTATACTACAAAATCAGAGTGTATGTTACGAACTCGTATACAAATGTCCGTGGTAACTGCTCAAAAATGCAAACTTTCGCTTACCACATATCAAAATACCTCAATATAAATCGTACCGATATCTACATTGAAAATATCTATGTGAATAGCTCTTTTAGCAACTACACGCAAACGAAGAACAATTACACTGTGATTGTGTGGGGAGTGAGAAACTTCACATTGAAAAACTGCAAAAACGAAGCCGTGAGGACTTTCCGTGAGAAATTCGTTTATGGCAATGGCAGCATCAATTCGGGATTTTATCAATACATGAGAAATGATTTTAATGTAATAAAGGTCGATGATGATAACAGTACATGTGTGAATGCAACTTTCATTCCGTTAGTCTTCATCAAAGTAGGCTTCGATTTCCTATTTTGGATTTTGATTCTGTTGCTGATCCTCGCAATTTTGCTGCTGTTGTGTTGGTGTTGCTGGGTGTTTATCCCTCGTTGCTGCCCAGGCTGCTGTGCAGGATGTCTTGAGAACTGTTGTGGCTGTTGTGGATCATTGTGTGGAAAGTGTTGCATGCCAGGAGGAAAATACGCATCATTGGAGGAAGCCGCATTAGCACCGGAAGTAGAAAGTGGTGTGTTGAGCAATGCAAGAACTGCACCTGAAGAAAATGCTACAAAGCTGGGGAAGGAGGCTGAACCGGATGAACCCGAGGCTGGTGTCCTGGCAAATCCATTACCGGACTCTTCAGGTAATCTTCACATTTCGTTTGATAACGTAGGTTAGGACTCATTACAATGTTTACGAAGAAAAAAAGACCACCTCTTTGATCTGTTTGAAGGAATGAATGATCTGCTACCAGGTGCCATATTTTCTGTAGGGTAAAATCAGAGTCGTGTACTAATTATCTGCCATGCGTATAAAGATATGTAGCAAAGCAATTACTCCAACCATGTGCTATTGAATTGTCCCGTGTTACTGGATTTTTGGCCCCATGACCACTGATTTTAGAATTATCACGGCACAAGAAAAATTGGTTCAATGTGATTGAAACTAAGGTCTACTTCATTCCAAGAGATGCAACTACAGTATCATTCACCCCCAAGAACGCAATTAATCATTATTTAGATGATGGCTGATTCTCAAAAAGTGTTACAATTGACCCCGGTCTCCCCTACTTTGATGTTCCTGAAATCTATAAGTATACCATGAGAACAAGGGCAGATTTTGTAATACAATAGCAACAGTTGCGTTTGATCGACACCTCAATTCAAAGCGATTAGCGGATGCAGACAAAGGAAATTCTCTCAACCAGTAATTCAAAACAAACAAAGCCGCACAAGTTTCCCCGAAACTAGTAGGGCAAACTCTCGCCTTGTGCAAGCGAAAGATGGTTTTTAAGAGAAGTTATGTGCTTATAGCGAAAGAAGAAGGGCAAATCTAAAGTTCTGTCGCTTAGATTATCTTTATTTGATTTAGGAGCTGTTTTGCAATCGCTTCGTTTTAAGCCCTAAAGACGCGAGAATTACAATGCCTTCTGCTCGGCTCCTGAATCAAATAAACATAATCTAAGCGACAGAACTTTAGATTTACCCTTCTTCTTTCGCTATAAGCACATAACTTCTCTTAAAAACCATCTTTCGCTTGCACAAGGCGAGAGTTTGCCCTACTAGTTTCGGGGAAACTTTTGCGGCTTTGTTTGTTTTGAATTACTGGTTGAGAGAATTTCCTTTGTCTGCATCCGCTAATCGCTTTGAATTGAGGTGTCAATCAAACGCAACTGTTGCTATTGTATTACAAAATCTGCCCTTGTTTACCATGAGGTTTATTGAGCTTTCCAAATTACTTCACAGCTGCTTTTAAAAGCTTTCATTTTTCTCTGTTAGGGTATGATTCAGCTTCAAAAGTAGACGAAGAAGAGATGAAAATCGACCAACGTGCTGCTAATACAGACTATTATGCTACACCAGAATATTTACAAAAGGCGGATGATTTGGGTGGAGCGATGGATGAAGAGTCGAGTGGGGGTACCGACGAAGCATTTAGTGACTCAACTTTTGTGCCATCTCTTCATTCGGCTACCGCACCACTACCAATGAATATTGAGAGTGGAGTTGCTGCCATGCCTCACGACCATTTGGAGGTTTGTAATATTTATCCGTCATACTTGTCAGGGGACGTTATGTTACATAATGATTGCAATTTCGGCTCACATTTAATGTCATCAATTTGGCACTCGAAATAACTGCGAAAAGAGGAAAGTAAATCTAGCTGTTTGGAGACTTTTCATTTCATTTTTTATTCTTTAAACAGGATTAAATATACAGTTAAATACTGATTTCCAAATTGCCCTGTAAGATAACAACAAAATAAATATCTCTAATTATAAAATTTGCATATAAGGATAAATATCAAAATAAAACTGGTATGTAAATAAGGAGTTTAACCGAAAAGATTACTTGCTGGTTTTATATGCAGCTTTGAATCGATAAGGTGGGCGCTGTCTTGACATCAGCGCTAAGGCTACAGTAAGAACCCGCAAAATAGAAACCACTTTATAAGAAACCTCTGGCTGATTTTTTCGAGAAATGGTGCCTTCATATAAGAAACTTCTCAGCCTGATTTTAGGAAGGTTTCTTATAAGAGGAACCCAAATAAATTCATATTTAATGATCTTTGTTAAAATCAGGTGCCAAACATCTTTAAGAGATTTTATCCAAAAGCATCTCTATTTGTATACTTGGTATGTATGATGTGGTTGAGTAATTTTAGAGGTAACAAGAACATACCGTGTGACGTTCTTATAATATGCTGTTGTTGTTGTTGCTGTTATGTATATATATTTGTTGTTGCTGTTGTTAGGTTTGATTCGGATAATCATGGCGGACTAGGCCACGCGATTAGTTGATCTTCTTTGCATCTTTCTTGCACAATCTTACATGGTATCAGGTGTGGCGTGAGTCATATTTTTCACCATGACTCAACCTGAAGGAGCCCATAGTACAGCCCACATCGCTGAAACACAACCAACAGCTTTCATCTCAAAAAAAAAAAAAATAAACCTTTTATATATGGAGGTGTATCGCTGTAAATTAATATATCTTTAATTTTGACGTATTCCGCTCTTTTTATTGTAAATTTTGTAGTATATAATTCTTTAATTTTGTAAGTAATTTTTTGCAGGGCCAATTGTAAAACAGTATTTATACTGAATTTGTACCCTGGGTAAACAATTTTAAAGTGAAATGAAATGAAATGAAAATGAAATGTTCCATTGCCTCCAAGACTCGAATTACAAGGGAACATTGCACAAAACTGGACAAAATGGCGGCAAGTCTGGACTGCATACGAAACTGTAACGAATTTAGCTTCACAGTCAAGCCCCTTTCGAGTTGCTGCCTTCATAACTTGTATTGGTCCAGATGCACTTGATATACACAATGGCCTTGCTTTTGAGAGCGAAGTTGACAAGCAAAATATTGACAAAATACTCGATTTATGGCACGCTTACTGCTTAGGAGAGACAAATGTCATTTATGAAAGATTTAAATTCAATAATCGAAGCCAAACACCAGATGAATCTATTGATGCTTATGCTGCTGCCCTCCGTGCCCTGGCTAGTACATGCAATTTTAGCAATTTGAGAGATGAGCTTATTCGAGACAGAATTGTGTGTGGAATTTCAAATATTAAAGTACAACAAAAGCTCTTGCAAGAACCTAAACTTACTTTGAATAGATGTATTGATATTGCTCGGTCAGCTGAAACCACAACAGCCCAATTAAAAGTGATTACTGGACAAGTTGACTCAAACAATGAAGTTCATGCTGTAGGCAAGTGGAGAAGAAATCAAAACAATTATGGAACCAAGAGAAACATTATCTCTGATTGTAAGTATTGTGGAGGTGAACATGGATGGAAAAAAGAGTATTGTCCTGCATTTGGCAAGATTTGTGGATATTGTGGTAAGAGAAACCATTTTGCTGACATGTGCCTCCAACGCAAAGATGCTGGTAAGAGAGATTACACTACTAAGCCTCGTGTGAATGCTGTTTCTAATGCATCTGGTGATATTCTTTCTGTTGATTATGATGCAAATGGCCACCTACACATTCACACAGTTTCAAAATCTCAGTACAAGTCTAAGATTTTTGCTCAAATCACATTAAATGACCAGAATATCACCATGCAAATAGATTCTGGTGCATCTTGCAATGTGTTACCAGCAAAGTATGTCCCTTTTGGAACCAAAATCCAACAATCTAAGCAGCCCCTTACTCTCTACAGCAAAGCTAGCCTGCCTGTAGTTGGTACTTGCACACTGCAGATCAAAAACCCCAAAAATGATCTGTGTTATGAAATCCCTTTTGTCATTGTCAAGGGTAACTACATACCACTTTTAGGCTCACAGTCTTCTCAACAAATGCAACTGCTTACTGTAGAATATGATAACATTGATGAGCCTACTAACAATGATTGCTTTAGTTGCAGCAGCGCTTTTCCTTCCCAGTCAGCTGCAAGAGAATCTTCCTCATCTCCACCAGAAAATATAGGCCAAACTGCACAGCCCACTGCTGGCCTTACTCGTGACCATTTTATGAAAAATTATGCAGATGTGTTTGATGGTCTTGGTCACATGCCAGGGACACTCCATTTAGATATTGATGAAACAGTCAAACCAGTTGTCATGCCACCCCGTCGTGTTCCACTCACCCTGAAGAGTAGACTAAAAGATGAGCTTGAAAGACTTGAAAGTCTTGGAGTTATCACAAAAGTGACAAAACCCACTGACTGGGTTTCCAATCTTGTTGTCGCAGAGAAACCCAATGGCAAATTGCGGGTGTGCATTGACCCACAGCACCTCAATCAAGCCCTAAAAAGGAGCCATTATCCTCTGCCAATCATAGAGGATATCTTGCCTGACCTGGATGATGTGAAAGTCTTCAGCAAAGTTGACCTCAAGGAAGGATACCTGCAAATTGAATTGGATGATGAATCAACAGACCTCACAACCTTTCACACACCATGGGGAAGATGGAAATTCCTTAGAATGCCATTTGGCATCAAGCCAGCCAGTGAGCACTTCCAACAACGTTTTGATCAAGCACTTGAGGGCCTCACTGGAATTTATGCTGTTGCTGATGATGCACTAGTGACAGGGAAAGGAAAAACATACTCAGAAGCCATGAAAAATCATGATGAAAACATGATCGCCCTTCTGAAGAGATGCCAAGAGTACCACATCAAACTGAATGCTGACAAACTTCGATTCAAATGTGATGAAATCCCCTTCATAGGCCATCTTTTAACTCCAGATGGGGTCAAAGCAGACCCTGCAAAAATCAAAGCCATTCTAGAGATGGAAAAACCAAATGATGTTTCTGGAGTACAGCGAATTATTGGCATGGTTAAATACCTTGGAAAATTCCTGAGCAGCCTCTCTGATATATGTGAGCCGTTAAGGAGACTCACCCACAAGGATGCTGTTTGGAACTGGAACAGTGAACACGATGAAGCATTTCAAAACATAAAAAATGCAGTCACAAAAGCACCTGTTCTCAAATTCTTTGACCCGACTATGCAAATTGAAGGACAAGGCGATGCATCCTCCAAAGGCCTTGGATTTGTTCTACTGCAAGATGGCAGGCCTGTCACATACACCAGTAGGGCACTCACATCAGCTGAACGAAATTATAGCCAAATTGAGAAAGAACTTTTGGCCCAAGTTTTTGGAATGGAGCAGAATCACCAATATGTCTATGGACGTGAAATCACCCTATGGACTGATCATCAACCTTTAGTTTCCATATCCACAAAACCACTTGCCTCTGCACCAAAGAGATTACAACGCCTACTATTGCGACTTCAAAGCTATGATGTCAAGATTTGCTACAAGCCTGGGAAGCAAATGGTCCTTGCTGATACGCTTTCAAGGGCCTACATTCCATTTCAAAATGATGGTCGCTCAGAAACCGAAAAAGACACTGAGATTGTCCATATGGCTAACCATTTGGCCATATCACAGCCACAACTCAAAGAAATCCAGCAAGCCACTTCCGAAGATGAAACACTCAAGGAAGTCATGACAATTATTATTGAAGGATGGCCTGCAAAGAAGGATGACCTACCAGCGAAAGTACACCCATATTTTCACATCAGAGATGAATTAGCGACCCAAGATGGAATCATATTCAAAGGGCCTAGAGCAGTCATTCCAGAGCATCTTCGCAAAAAGATTAGAGAAAAGCTGCACGTAGCCCACACTGGGATCCAAAGCTGTCTACGACGAGCACGTGAAGTTGTGTACTGGCCTGGTATGAATAAAGATTTAACAGATTACATTGCAAAATGTGAAACCTGCAACACTTTTCAAAATAACCAGCAGAAAGAGCCACTTATATGCCGTGAAATCCCTGCACGCCCTTGGCAGTTCATTGCCGCTGATATCTTTACCACTGACAACAAAGATTTCTTGTGCACTGTGGACTGTTACTCAAATTATTTTGAAGTTGACAGGTTATACCACAAGACAGCTGGAGAAGTCATTCTTAAGCTAAAAAGACACTTCTCAGCCCATGGCATTCCTGAAAAGCTGATCAGTGATAACATGCCATTCTCATCCCATGAATTTGATGAATTTGCGAAATCCTACGAATTCGAAAGAGCCCCGAGCTCACCTGAATATCCACAAAGCAATGGGAAAGCTGAAAATTCCGTTAAGACCATCAAAATACTGATGAAAAAGGCGAAAGATGCAAAGACGGATTTCTACCTTGCACTTCTAGAATGGAGAAATACACCATCCGAAGGAATGGACTCCTCACCAGCACAGAGAATGTTTGGTCGTCGCATGAGAACCTTGCTGCCAACGTCAAAACAACTCCTAAAGCCTGAAACACAGAAAGGAGTCAGTGGCAAGCTCACAGAAAGGAAGCAAGTACAATCCAAGTACTATAACAGAGGCAGCAAGGAACTCCCAGAGCTTAAGAAAAATGATATTGTACGGATACAACCAAGTAAACAAGATCGCTCTGGTCGTTGGAAGAAAGGAAAAGTATTAAGAAAAGCCGATTTACGATCGTATATTGTGAAGAGAGAGGACGGGATGGTTCTCAGACGAAACAGAAGATTCCTGAGAACATCCAAGGAAACATTGGATGACATTGATGGAGATGTGGTAGACGCCCCGTCCCCAACGAGTGAGGAAATAAGACCTGGTTATGTAAACCACGAAAGAGAAACTGAAGCAGAAACCCAGATAGAGTCAGAGGAACAAGCAGACACACCCGAAGTATCCCAAAGCAATGCAACAGAGGGTCAAGAAAACTGCAAAGCCCAAGAAACATACAAACCCACGAAGACCAGGAGCGGACGCATAATCAATCGTCCGGACTACTATTAATATGTGATGCAAACAATACTAACATTTTAACTTTCTAAATTAAGCCTTATTTTCTTTTGTTTTGTTGCTGTTAGAGAGCTAAAGAACCCTCTTGTGTTTTTTCTGCTTTATTGAGAAGGGAAGATGTGACGTTCTTATAATATGCTGTTGTTGTTGTTGCTGTTATGTATATATATTTGTTGTTGCTGTTGTTAGGTTTGATTCGGATAATCATGGCGGACTAGGCCACGCGATTAGTTGATCTTCTTTGCATCTTTCTTGCACAATCTTACATACCGTTTGATAGAGTTTGCTCTGGGTTTGTTCAAATATTTAAGTTGCAATCACTGAAGGTTTCTTGATAATGTGACAAAAAACCTTTCAGCCTGTTTCCAGATTAATGACCTTTTAAAAAGAAACTAAACAGGCTGTTTTGAAAAAACAGGTTTCTATTTTGCGGGTTCTTACTGTATTCCATACTCGTGCTCCTCTATAAGCAAAGCACCGTTGACCACTGACCGTTTTTAGGAAATATTTGGACGTTTTCAAATATTAATGCAGAATTTTTTACTTACGGCTCCAGTTCAAGGTATTCCCAGAGAGACCAGATCAATACTGAAAGTTTTCGATTGTAGTATTGTATCAAGTATCAGTTGCAAGATTTTAACTTTGAATTTTGAGGAAAAGGATTTTCAGTTTTTATCTAAGTAAAGAGGGTTTATCCCTTGTGAATTCCAGCAACTTTTTGCTTCAAAATTAAAGAAGTCAATATGAAAGGCGATTTTACCTGAATTTCCTTTTTAGCAAGTAGCTGAGCAACCAAATCATGTTCTCAGTTATCTCGTAATTGACTTTAAAATTAGCAAATGTGTCTCTCTTTAGGTTTCCCAAGGTTTGAAGCATACTGCAAAAGCATTCACGATTACCAGAGTTATTTCTTTTGTATATTAAGCTTCTTGTTTGGTCAGAAAGAAGCACGAACTATCATTATAGACCAATAATGAAAAATCTCAAACTAATGGCGCTTAGGCGCGATTTAGAATGTTGATTAAAGAGTATAGCTTAGAATAAGGATTTTAAACCTGTCATTTTATAACCTTTAACTACCGAGTGCGCCAAAATAAACTACGCACGTTTGGCAGGCGACAATAAATCATACACTCGATCGATTTTGAAGATTTATGTAGCAGAAAGCCTGAATTAGATACTGGGATTATTTGCAAATTTTTCCGTTCTCAGTTTTTAGAGCTAGAAGCGAGTTTCTTAAAATTTTCGTTTTCGAAAACAATGAAAACGATCAAAAAATTTTAATCAAATTTTAAAAGACTCAACACGAACGAACAAAGAGAAAACGTTTTCAGGGTGATTTGGGGGTTTAGTACAAACTCTCGTACAACAGATTACAATTAGCCAATTTTTAAATCCCTAATCACCACGAATAAGTTCTCTCTTTGTCCATTCATGTCGATTCTTTAGAAAACTTGATCGATGTTTTTTGATCGTTTTCAGTGTTTTCGAAAACTAAAATTTAAGAAACTCGCTTCTAGCTCTAAAAACTGAAAATGAAAAAATTTGCAAAAAATCTCAGTATTTAATTCAGGCTTTCTGCTAAAGATTAAATCATAAATTTTCAAAATCGGTCCAGTGTACGATTTGTTGTGGCTTGCCAAACGTGCATAGTTTATTTTGGCGCACCCGGTATAAGAACAAACATCTTATCATCTTTGAATATATTTGGATCATTGAGAAAAGAGATCGAATGAAAAAAGTTGTGATTGTTCCATAATTGCATATTGATGTTTTCTAAACGGGCGTACTCTTGGCACAGCAGGTAGGATTGCCCATTCTGTGTCATTTTACAATTTACTTCAAAAGAATCCAGCTCAAAAAGTATCACATTTTTGTTGATTTCAGGATGAACCTATAGTTGAATTCAAAAGTATATTTCAAGTATTTACAACTAAAGAGAATTTTAGATTTCATGCCCCATTCATACTAACACAGGCACACTGTCATGGCTGTGATTGGCCAATCGTACTGTTGAAAGAACTAACAAACAACCTGGCCTCTGAATAATTACCAAGCCTGTATGCTCTTGCGTCATACTTTGTTTCAAGAATAAACAGTCAGATCGTTATCACCTTCATGAATTTCAGCGTACACCGTAATTACTGAAGCTTGTCTTATTCTATTCTTTTGTTGTCTTATTCATCCAGTCAGTGCCACGACAGCTTTGTCTAATCATTGTTAAATTTTAATCAGTCAACCAATCAAAGATTTTCGATTTGACGGATCGACCAATTAGAATCCATCTGGCTTAGTTTAAGCTGGCTTAACTTAGGTGTGAATTGGGTATTCGTAAAGAAATATTGTAATGTTTCAAATGTTTGGGCCTTTCGGAACAATATCACAAGTCATTTCGATTATCCTCTAATCAATTTATAGTTGCCAGATGCTGGAAACTCATTATCAGAGGATTACTCTAGTACAACATCATATAGAGAAGATATAGAAGAAGGTATTCTCGCTCAACCACTTCCGGACTACCATTTAAACAGTATGCCATATGAAGGACATCGAAGCATAGTACAGCAAGAGAGCATGGAAGAAGAAGTAATATCACATGCACAAGCACCAATACCAGCTGCAGTACTGGCGTTGCCACAGATGCCAAATGTTTACTCAGAGAGTGCTGGTGGTTCTAGAGTTGTTACTGAAAGCAGAAATGCTGTGGAAACAGAATCACGAAATGTCGTTCGGACTGAAGCTAGAAATGCACCAAACCAGGATCGACGAGTTTCAATGAGCTCTACGATGATTAACGAAGGTATGTGCTTCTTTCTACCCGGGTGAGTAAAAAAAAAGTTAACAAGTTTGGCGGGCTTTTGAATAAAAAGTATGCTCTCGATATTCAAGACTGAAATGTTAAGCTGTCAGCTTAAGGCTAACTTAGATGTGAGAATTTTGATTGGCAATCTTATAGACTCAGAAGGTGGGACAATTTTGGAAAGGGGTTTGTATGGAAACAAAATTCTACGTTCCATTCTGGTCCATGGGCTGATATATCAACATTTCAGTTTAGAACATCGATTGTGTAAACAAGGACAGATTTTGTAACACAATATCATGAAATGCTTTTGTTGACACCTGAAGTCCAAACGATTAGTGGCTGCAGACAAAGGAAATTCTCTCAACCATAAATTCAAAACAAACAAAGCCGCAAAAGTTTCTCTGAAACCCACGTAGCTAAAGCGCTCGTTGTGCATTCCGGAAATTGTTTTTAAGAGCAAACATGCGCATATATTGAAAGAAGAAGGATATATCTACACATCTACCTCAGGCGTTTTATTTCCTTGGTTCAGAAGCTGAGCAGTAAGTGTGTTAATTACATCCAAAAAATAAGAGAATTGAATCGCCTCCCAATCGGCTTTTAATAATCAAATGAATTAAATGCCCGTGGCAGATGTGTAGATATATTCTTCTTCTTTGTTGGGAGAATTTGCTTTGTCTGCGATCGCTAATCGCTTTGAATTGAGTTGTCAATCAAAACCAACTCGAACTATTGTCTTACCAAATCTGTCCTTGTTGGTTGCGCATCTTTTATTTCAAAATCCGAAGATTTGACCTTTTTCTGGGCTCTGATGTTGGTTGTCTACAAGGGGGTCACCATATAACAATACGTCTGCTCAGGGTGAGTGGAGGATGAGGTACAAGCCAAAAGCATACAGTACGCTCTTTACTTAATGGATACCCCATACTTCAGAAAGCAGAACTTCTGAAAGCAGTAAACATTGCAAAGAAAATCCTTAGTAACAAACATCTGCAAAAGGCAGTGACGAAGAGCTCTAATAGTGATCCCGGTAGCAGATAAGAATGGAGAGTTGTTGCCTTACCTCCAAGAATTCCGTCTAAATGAGCTCCAAGTAATGCTTTCAATGCCCTGTCGTTTAGAAAATGGACTGAAAAATAGGAAAGGCAACTGCAAAGAATATTTATCTTCCAAGAGTTCAAAAGCCAAGTCAAGTTTACAACGACGCTTTGCCCCAAAATTTGTCCATTTGTGCTGAATTAAAACTGATTTCCCGTGATATCCGTGAGATCAATTTTCCGAGCGGACTGGAAATGTCTTGTTTACGAGAGATGGTATAGGTTTCAATTTGAATGGAGTGTTACGCGTGACAAACCTTTTATTGTGTAAAATTCGTTGCGCTCGGAAAATTCCACTGACTGGAAATCAGCCGTTAAAGATACACAAATCGGAATATCGTAATTAAAAATAGCCGTTTTTAAGAGTAGATTTTACACCTCTCTATGCGTTTGATCATATCAAAACAAAGCAATGAAGGCAAATTATTGTGGTTGACTGCACAGAGTTGTTAAATCTATTGTTAAGGCTGCAAAAGTGCTTTGTCTTAAATTGAAATTTATCATTTGTCTTACAAATCAATTTCTTTGAAAAATTTCATGTCCCTAGATACGTTCCGGTAGATTCTCCCAAAAGGGTGCACTTTAGGGGGGGGGAGCAGAACTGCAAAGTGAAGGCAAAACAGTAGATGTGCAATAGTGTGGGACCATCATCTAGAGCGCGAGAGGAGTTATTGCACCCCACGCCCCCTCCCTGGCGTTCCTGGTCTCGGGAAAGGGTGTCTTGGAATTCATTTGCAGAAACCATATATTTACCATACTATCTTGCTTTTAGGGCGTAGAGTTAGTCTTGGAGGCCCAATGAGACTACTTGTACCGCGAGATGCATCGAATGACATGGCCATGCAAGAATTCAACAATAACGACTCTTCTGATGGCAGAATTTCAGCTGTAAGAAGAAAAAGTAAATCTTATTACTTTGATGATATGTCATTAGGTAAGTCATTATTGTGTATGGCCTTAATTCGATGATGGGCATTACCTGATTTTGACTCATTTATTTCATGGACTAGATGTCCCAGAAAAGTATATGCCAGGTGTCCCCAAAAAAAGTATCCTGCTTAAAAATTACCAAAAATTGATTATCAAACCTTTGATAAAATTTTCTTTCTGAATGGCTTTGTCAAAGACCCAAAAATATTCACAGATCATAAAATATTTGCTTTTGATACAGCAAGGTAGAAAATTTACACGTTGAAAAACCTTATTTTGGGCTATAGTTTTTGTGCAAAATACTCAATCTTTCCTAAGAGTCAAAATTTTCAAATTTTTTATCGTCATTGAAGTCTCCCATGATAGTGCACATCTATTTTTGTCATTTATGACCAAACTAGAAGTTTTACACGCACAAAGAAATTGATTTGGCAATCATCAGTGCTTTTTTAAAACCAGGTAGCCCTAAAAGAGCTGAACTTGCTCATTTTAAAACCACTTACAAGATTAGCAATGTTTTGGAAAATAATATGGTCCTTGATCTACGTGACAAAAAAAGAAATTTGAAGGTCGGCCGTGTAATCAAATTTTGGTGATTTTTCAAACGGGAGTACTTTTTTTTTGGGACACCCGGTACAGATTTAGTTGGTCTGTATGAGAATTTAGCTTCACGCAATGTCTAATCAAATGCAAAATTTTCCTCGATAGCTAATTTGAATATAGATATCTCGTCTGTTGAGACTGATGCTTTGAGTGTTGAAATATTAATGTTGAAAATTAAAATTTGCAGTCACCGTCAAACCTTCAATCCAGAGCTTTGGCGTTTTGTCTTAAGCAAATTCTTGTAGCACAAATAAATCAACAGCTTCTTCGATAAGATTTGAAAAACATTTAGATCATATCATAGTCTGTGTCCTGGAAGTCACCCATTGTGCTGTTTTTGTCTTTCCTTGATTTAGTTTTAAATTTCGATGTGCTTCAGGAATTCGTTTAGACCAAAAGGCCACAAAGCTCTGGTTTGGACATTGAGGCAAATTTGAGCTTTCGAGATTAATATTTCTCCTCTCAAAGCATCAGTACCAACAAAGAAGGTATCTATGTTCAAGTTAACTATCGAGAAACAATTTGAAATTGATTAGTCATTGATCGAAGCTAAATTATCATCGCTGTACCCAACCTTGTGTACCTTTTTCTGGGACACCTGGTGTGAAGGTACATTTTCTTACAACTGTACTTTGCATCACTGGATATAATATTTGCTGCATCTTACGAACTTCCAGAGTCAAGAAGTCCAAGCAAATTTTGATGAGCCATCTGCATAAGTTTACAAACAAACAAATCAGATAAATCTACTTGTACATTTCAAGAATTCAAGGATTTGTAGAAACAGGTTTCATCAAAAACCGCTTACAAATTTAAAAAGTTTTTCTCACCCAGAGTCCTTTGCAGGCTCGCTGAATTCTCAGAGTGTCTGAAAATCAAAATGGCCTAAGTGGAAATCATGGAGTAATTGAACTGACGGTTAAATTTCATTTTAGTTGAACAGTTCTGTCAGTTCATCTACTGCACTACGGATAGTTTCCATTTAGGCCAAATTTGTTTTCAGACAGTCTGAAATTGTAGCCTGAGTAACAATGGTTCTTTAAAACATCGCATCTCTAAAATGAATGGAACTGCTACGTTAAGTTTACATTTTAATTCAAAGCATCCGCTTTTATGGCAGTTGGTAAGAAACTTACGAAACTCAAGGTGTTTCCCAATAAAACTTTGAACTGTATTTCCAAGGTGGAGGAAGCAGTCAAGGACGAAGAATGAGTCAAATTTTTCTCCAAGATGGCGACGATTATGGACAATCACGAAGAAGAGTGTCGGTTGTAAGATTGAATGGCTCTTCTGATGCATTAGCTGGCACTGAACCTATACAACTGAAAGTTCTTGACGATGCGGGGATATCATATGCATCTCCATGGGAAGAAAATCAACAGGAATCAATGTCAATGAGAAGAGTCTCTCTCGTTTCTAATCGTAGACTAAGTGGCTCAAGAAGTGATGAGATGTTGGACTCAATCGCTCATGACAGAAGGTAAGTAAAATCAAACGAATTTGAAGGAAGGTCTAGATTTTGTAACGTCTCTGAAGTTCAAGGACAATTCCAGGGCTGGTATGATTGATAAAGAAATGAGAGATTAGACCATTATCAATGGCATGACGCACTTATTTTACACCTGTCTTTGCTTTTTCTCTGCGAAATTACGTATCATAATCTGCGACAACTGCATGGTGACGTCATTAAGCACAATATCAGAGCCATGGTCAGAGCATTCTGACGTCACGTTGAACGTGAACGAGGCTGCTTATCATGTACTTTTACAAAATGGCGACGACATTTGGGCCTAACTTATGAAAAGATTTTATCAAATTGACAGCTGTTACGGGTATCATAATGTGGGAAAAGGTTACAACTGTTCATCAGCAGTTGGTAAGGTTGTTTTTTATATTAATTCTAGAAATCCCGGAACGGTCCTTAACGTGGTGTGAAATTGCAATTCTTTTAAACTTACGGCAAAAATTTCTAGTTTTAAATATAACTTCCATTTCATCATTTCCATCACTCTGAAGATAAGATTCATATATTGCCTTAGCAGATCTAACTTTTCTGGATCATTTGCTAAATATTGAATGAGACAAAAAATGCATCCACTATTTGAAACTAAAACTGCAAAAAACTATACACCCAGTTGGTAAATGTTTAAATTCTTCCTTTCCATGGGGCTTCAACTTAGTATTTCATATTTTTCTCGTAACTCTGGATTCTTTGCCTCTCTCAGAATTCAGATATTAGCCAGAAACTTTCCTCAATAACAGTCAAAACATACTATTCAATCTGCTACAGTTTTTAACTCAAACCCTTTCTTTTACGTTCCTAGGGTTTGGTTGGAGAGAATTTTTGCATTTCAACAGCTCCCATGTTATTACAAAACAATACCTAACGCCAAGAACGTTATTTGGTATCTAGTAGCCTGTTAACCAGACCCAATTTCAAAGGAAATAGTGGTCTGTTCAATACCGCCATAAAGCTTGTTCAAAGCCTCTATTTCAAGAGGACTGTTTTCCAAGTTTTGTGGAAAATGTATGCGCATAATTATCTCGCAGCTCAAAATATTATCATAAAAACAAAGAGCGAACTATTTTAGTGCAGCAAGGGAGACAGCTCAAATGCAAGGCGGAACAAAGAGTAATCAGGGCGCATTCAGATTGCAGTATTCTTTTTCAGAAAAATTTCAAAGAGCTTCCTGGGTAAATGGTTTCTTTACAAATAATCAGCAAATCATTCTGAGCAATTCTCAAACGAGGTTTGAACAAGCTTTATGGCGGTATTGAACAGACCACTATTTCCTTTGGAATTGGGTCTGGCTAACAGGCTAGTGTCTAGTAGCTGGAAACTAAATTTTGAGCCCTAACCCTAGCTTTTAAGAAAATTCTGCATAGCAAAATCGTTTACCGTGATAAACTAAGAAAACCTATAAGAAATTGAACTACAGCCCCATTCAAGAATGCAGTTTCCACTTTTGTAATCGATTCCATAGTTTTTGCAGTATGATTTTTCAAACAGTTGATACATTTTTTGACTAAACCGGCACACTGCCTGTAGAAACAGAATTCAGTAAATAAGGAGTTGTCTTGATCTTCCCTTCAGGTCGAGTTGGGGCGAGCGTGGAAAATTGAAAGTAATGAATGACGAATATGAAGATAATCCTAGACGAAGAAGGATGTCTGCTTCTTCACGCAGAATCTCAATTGGTGCAAATTCCCTCGGCGCAATGTCTGACTCAGGCTATCCATCACGTCGGAGAATGAGTAACACACAGAGAGTTTCCGTCTCTACCCGTAAATTGTCATCCGCAAACGGATCAAAAACGGTGTTTCATAATACAGGAGACAAAAGTTACGACTACGATGACGGAGCATTTGTAAGAGGAAGCACGCAACGCCGCAGATCATCAACAGCAGAACTTCTAGGCTATGGATCTGATTCGACAGACTCCGGTTACGCTGTTACGCGCCGCAGTAAGCGTTACAGACGCAGAGAAGAATCAACAATGGGTACAAATAAAGGCAGACAAACCAATGGCTACAAACAAACTGGAGGATACTTTGGTCGAAACAACGCTTATGATATCAACAATAGTGGCGGTAAGAAACGCAGAGGATATTCCACAGGCAGTCAGAATAGTGGATACAAACGAAATGGTGAATATCATAGTCAGAATGATGCTTACGAAATCGATGATGACCAAGGTCAAAAACTCGTTCAAATTCAGCGCAAGAGCGTTTCAAGGATTGCTAATGGAGGAACCACAGGGACTCGAAGATCTAGCCAACTATCTCCAGAATATGAAATGTGGTCACGTGAACATCAGGCATATCGTAATAATGGTTACGAGAGTGACTCGTATGTATAAGTAGAGAGAATTTTTGATTGCCAATTGAAGAGCCGCAGGGACTCGAATAATGTGGTCACATGAACATCAGGCGTATCTTAATAATGGCTATGAGAGTGACTCTTATGTATAAGCAGAGAGAATTTTTGATTGCCAATTGAGGAGCCGCAGGGACTCGAAGATCAAGTGCAATAACACTATCTCCAGAATATGAAGTGTGGTCACGTGAACATGAGGCGTATCGTAATAATGGTTACGAGAGTGTCTAAATCTGTATAAGGAGAAATGATTTTGGACTGTAAGATTATGGAAAAATTAGGTTTAAATATTGTAATAGACCTTTTAGCTATTGTACAAAAGAGCCTGGATCGAGCAGTATTTTGATGCATTCTTATACGAAAGGTTCTACTGAGTGCCGTTAGAGGTTCTATCTTGGCTGATGGGGCCACCGTGTGTAAAGAATTTAAAATGAATGAATGAAAATATAACTATTGTTCACACTTGAGAATTCTACAAAATTTGTCAAGATACCGTTCGATTCAAATTCTTTATTAGGATAGCTAAAAGGTCTATTGTAGTCTTAACAATTCTGAAATTACTCAGAGGCAAATTTATGTTGCAAGACATTTCACAGTCGTGTTTTAAAGATATTTGCATGGGCAGAAACTTGTTTTAGAGCTTCTTGCTCCGGTACTGATCAGTGTGGTTGTGGAATTGTTAATGACTGCAAAGATTGTCATTGTGGCGTGTAAAATATTTAAATGTATTTATCATAAGACTAGGAATTAAGAGCCAGCTCACACGAGCAAATAGGGATTGTTCCTGACTGGGATTGTTCCTGACGGGGATCGATTCAGTTTGGGATCAATCTCAAAACTATGCAGGCATTCACAAGGGACGGATCTCAAAATATATTGTGTTTGCACGGGACCGGACCCCAAATGGATCCACTTTGATTTCCACCTGCATGGTACTCAATCTACCAGGTGAGTAAAAAAAGGTTAATACGATTGGCTGGCTGTGGAATAAAAAGTATGCGGCCGATATTCAAAGCTAAAATATTAATCTATCATGCATGGTCTAACGTAGGCGTGAGGATTTTGTATTGTGAAAGCACTCATCATTTGGACCCAGATATTATGAAAATGCTACCGAAGGGCTTGTTTGGGGACGAGAATTCCACATTCGCTCCTAGTCCATGGTCTACTTGCCATTGAAATTGAATTAAATACAATCGTCAGTTTCAGTAACAGTTTCAATTTTCGCTCCAATGCAAACTTTTTACCAGCATTTTCCTAATTTCTAGGTATCAAGGAGAAGTAATGTTACCAAACGAGATTTTCTCATTTAAGATAGCTTTTAACTGCTGGGTTAACATTTTAGTTTTGAATATCGACCGCGTAATTTTCATTCCACAGCCCGCCAAAAGTGTTAACTTATTTTTGCCTTGGTGTGCGAAACAACAACTGACAACAATTGAATTAGGATCCTTTCGTATCCATACCAATTTGGGATTGATCCCATCATTTGAGCCTGTTTATTCGAGACGGGAATGATCCCAACCCGCATCAATCCTAAAATAGAGTGCTCTCCCAGAGAACCCAAATTAGCATGGATAGCAGATTGATCCCAAGCATTTTCGTGTAAAAAGAAGGCCGACCGTACCAGTTTGGGATCGATTCCATTTTAGATCAATCCTGTGTAATCTAAATGAGGGTTTTCGTCCACACTTTGTTTAACGTTGGTGAATAACTAAAGTAGCTAAGTATCAGGTGTCCCAAAAAAATACTCCTGCTTAAAAATCACAAAAAATTGATTATCAAACCTTTGATAACATTTTCTCTTTGACTTATTTTCTCAAAGAACCAAAATATTTATAGATGATGCTAAAATTTTGCTTTTGATGCAACGAGGCAGAAAAATTATGCGTTGAAGAACCTTACTTTGAGCTATACTTTTGAAGCAAAATCCTCAATCTTGCCTAACAGTCAAAGTTTTCAGATTTTTCATCGTCATCGAAGTCTCCAATGATAGTGTGCATTTCTTTCTGTCATTTATGACCAAACTAAAAGCTTTGCATGCACAAAGAAATTGATCTGGCAAGCATAAAATGCTCTTTTTGCAGTATGATTAAAAACCAGGTAGCCCTAAAAAGAGCTAAATTTGCTAATGTTAAACCAATTACAAGATCAGCTATGTCTGGGAAAATAATTTGGTCCTTGATCTACTTGGCAAAAAAAGAAAATTGAAGATCAGTCATGTAATCAAATTTTGGTGATTTTTCAAACCGGAGTACTTTTTTTTGGGACACCCGGTATATACATGCAAGAATCAGCTAGTTAATATCAACAAACATAACTAATAGTAAAAATGAAACGAAACATGTATGTAGATTTAGATTTAGAAGATCTAATTAACATAACCAATATTCTGTAAATAAGGAGTATATTGCTTACAAGTGCAAGGAATGGAAAAGTGCCTTATTTTTCTTTGAATATTCCTAAACTGTTGACCATTCTGATTTCATTTGGAATGCTGTTCCATATTTGATTGCATCTTTAGGTTACTGTTTCTGTACCATATAATCCCGGGGGAGTCTACCTTCGAGAAAAACAACGGGGATGTGCCTGCCAGAACAAAATCGTATGACCTTATCCTGGAACATAATTCTGAAAACATAATACCTGTCCTGGAATAAGATCCAGGAATCTGATGGTTCTCATTAAAATGACTACACTTTTCGCTAATTACTTGCATAAAGTACCTCTTTTTCGCATTATTTGGTTATGCTAATAACTTTAAACATTTTGAAAAATGTTCTTGTTTGAATTCCAAAGTTAAATAGAATAACTATGGAATGAACAATACTGGAGCCAACTGATGACTTGTACAAAAAGGTGTTGAATGTGTGAACAGTCAGGCAGACAAGGTTGATACCTGGTAGAGCCCTACCACTTGAGTGTAATGACAAGGGGTTGCGGACTCGGTTAGGTCTGCTCTACTTCCGCGATCCCAGCACTTGGCACTAAAAATGCAACTTGACCTTGACCTCACCTTGTAACTTAATTAACAATGCAACCACTTGGCAAAAATTCCTTTGCGATCAATTTAGCTGGAGAAAATCTGTTTCTGCTTGAAAGAAGTAACCTTAAAAGAGTTTTTCAGAGTTCACTGTATTTCTTCCTTTATCATTTTCTGTTTCATGTTTCCCCCCGGTTTCCCCACAAGTCACAGAGAGACTTCTCTTCCAGTCTTTTCGCAAACAATTTTTTCTTTAAACTTTGTTATGTTGAATTCCCTGACATAAAGTTTAATTTAATCAATCAGCAATGCAAACCATTAACTTTTGAATTAAATGTACTCTGATGTTCATAATGCACAGGAAAGATTACCTCATTGCCCTACGTGGAATCGGGATGCACCGTGCGCCACAGATATATGCCAATTCTTTTGCTCTATTGTTATTTCCATTGTTTAGTTTGGGTCTGTGCGTCACAGATCTGTGGCGCACCATATGCCGATTCCAGTCTGGCTCATTGCCAAGGTGTGATACCAAGTACTCACTCAAATAGAATAAAAACAACAAAAGAAAGAATGCATTTGCATTGTGATCAAACACTAAGGGAACCGGAACGTAGGATACAAAACACTATGCACCAGCCTGCTAGGATTCCAACTATCTCCATTGTTGAGTTAAAATTTTACGGAAAAAATTCAATAGCAGGGGATGCAAAGCAGGAAGGATACTATCGAATTCGAGAGCATAGGTTCCAAATCTTTAAAAAGGCTGGTGTAAAATTGAGTGACCTATTTCTTTGAACTGAATTACTTTAAACAAACTTTAGCTAATTCTCTATAATTCTACCGTTGGAATTTTCCGAAACCTTCAATGTTTTCAAAATTAGAGTGTTTTCCTTCTTTTTCAAGAATTCAAAAAAAAATTTAAAAAAAAACTTAAAACCATCGTAATTTCTAAACTGTTTGAAGCAACATGAAATAATTTCAAAGAAAACCATAGTTTATGAATGTCTACAATATGGTATCAAGCAAAAGTCTGTCACTTTTCTGGTTCATGATTTAGAAATTTGATGACGTCACACCCTCAAATGAGTTGAAATGTAACATACGCTGAAATTTAAAAAAATATTGAAAATTTCTGAAAAGTCCAACGGCAGAATTAAAGATAAGTAACTAAAGTTTGTTTCAAGCCACTCAGTCAGAAGAAATAGATCACAGAATTTTACACCAACCTTTTTAAGTCGAATTAAAGATTTGGAAGCTATGCTGAATTCGAGCACACACCATCATCCAGTGAACCACAACATGTTCTCAAATTGTCTTGAAACTGTCTCAGACCAACAAAATATCCAGCGGAGTGTCCGCGTAGTTAGGCTAGGTCTCTTTCTTTAACGCAATTATTATACCTAGTTACTTACCTTCCTATGGCTATGCCTTTTGATTTCAGCACCTTCACTTCAATTTCTTTACTTGACCATATAGAAATGAATACAGTCGAGAGTGAAGATACGGTAAAGGCCCCGTCCACTTCTGTCAAAAGATGGTTCTAGAGATTCTTTCAAAGAACATAGTTGAGTTTTGGTAGTGTAGGGTAAGACTCTCTGAAAAATGCTAGAAAATGACTGGGAGAATCGTTCTAACCCAATATAAGGCTGCCAGTTTCAAAAATTTTCCGGGAAAAACTTTGTCAAGGCCTCCACTTCGGGGGTACACAAAAATTGGATTGCTGCAGCAATGTAAAAGCTTTTGCGCAAAAATGTTTATAAGAGTGTTGATTGATAGAAAACTCCTAATATAATTTCGAAAATTTCAGCCAAAGAACAGATATTTATTCACAAAATTTCCCTTTGGATGCTAATTCATAAAACTACTGTTACACTTGCTAAAAATTTAATCTAAGCACCCCCAAGCATGAGATTGGAAGAAGCGTTCTAAGCCAAAGTAGAGGGAGTGTCCTTAGAGATTTTCCTGGAGACTTTGCCCCTAGACCCCTCATTTTGATACTCCATCAGTCAGCGATGTGGCCACGGGGGGTTTGGGGGGGGGGGGGCAATTGCTCCCTCACTTGTGTCGAATGATGATCCTCGAGATTCCTCTAAAACCGAGGAGAAACTAACTGGATAACTGGTTACTAAACGATAAAGGTTTCTTTGTCGCTAATGGCAAGCATGATATTAGGAAATGCATTCTAAGCCAAAGTAAAGGGCGTGTCCCTAAAAACGTTCCTGGGGGCTTCCCCCCAGACCCCCTCATTTTAATTCCCCCCCACTTCATTTATCCTGGCCACACTGCTGGGTAAGGTTCGAGAAAGGGTTGCTCAACAATTTGTGAAACGAAAACATTATAGATCATCTGGCCCACAATACTCTCAAAAGGTCAGAGTTACTTTTATAAAGTAGAGACTACGTAAAGATATTAATCATGCCATAATAAGGTATAAACCTCATTTTCAAAGAAAGTGAGTTTAGCTTTGCTATTGGTAAGAAATCGAGGAATTGCGACGAATTTTGTGCATGACCACACCCTCATGATGTAGGCCACACCCACTTAGGGCCCCCATAACTCATCCATGGCCGGTGCAAAAAACCGAGCCAGTCCGCCACTGACCATATTCAATTTTCTCTGGGTTTAGCTTTGAAAAAGCCTCCTATGTCAAGGCGAAACATCATCTCGTATATATAATCAATATTATTTAATAAAAATAGTCGTCTTTTCTTGCGTGTTGTTTTGAACATTTGGTTGGCTTTGCCGCCAAACCCAAAATAGAAACCCAATAGATTGAGGTGAATTCGAGTTGCTGTTGTTGTTTCCTTTTGGGATGGACACAAAATAAAAGGTACCCGATTCAGTTTGTGGGGGTATCAGATGGAGTCCACACTAGTAAAATTTTCATGAATTCATGAATTTTCATGAATTTCAAGATTTCATGAATTGGAGTGTTTTCAAAAAAATGGTAATCTGACCTGTTCTGGAAATAGTAGCTCTAATGGACACACCGATCCCGGAATAAAGGTGCAAAAGGTATAATCCTGTCGCTGAATTTTCAGCCGAAAATGACACCCTATTGGCAGGCACACCCCCGGGCATATAATACTGCTGTTTTCGGAATCCTGATTGAAAATTTCTCTATTCTTAAGTCGTAATTTATTGTGTCAAGATTGAAAATCTCGTTCATTAATCTAGGACTTATGCTATTTTTGGCTTTGTACATTGCCAAAAGCTTTAAATTATGTTGATGGATAATCGTGGCTTAATCTTTTCTGAGCAGGGCCTAAAAAATTGAATTGCAGTCATTGTAGGCAATTCTTAATGCTCTAAAATGAATACTATTTATCAATTTATTAATTTTTCTGCTACAAAACATCCAAAGTTCACCAGATTTTTTAATTATGTGACAAAAGTGATTGGTCTGGCTTACCCCTTCTGAGAGACCAATTTTATTGCGAATTTGTGCGAATCTCAGAAACCATCGTTTGGAAAAGTGGGGGGGGGGGGCTCCAGCCCACTCAGTGGTGTAGACCTAGATTAATAACTAGGGGGGCTCAGGTAGAGAGGTGGCACTAGGAAATTTGTTGGGGCCACGCCTTTTACTTTGGCGTAGAATGCATCTCCCAATATCATGCTTGCCATTAGCCACGAGGAAACCTTGATAGTTTTGTGACAGTTATCCTATAAATCGGAGCACGAAGAAAATTTTAGAAGAAACATCCTTTACTTTGGCTTAGAATGCATCTCCCAATATCATGCTTGCCATTAGCAACAAGAAAAGCTTGATAGTTTTGTGACAACTGACAGTTATCCTACAAATCAGAGCACGGAGAAAATTTTTGAAGAAACATCCTTTTCTTTGGCTCAGAATGCATCTCCCATTATCATGCTTGCCATTAGCAACAAGAAAAGCTTGATAGTTTTGTGACAACTGACAGTTATCCTACAAATCAGAGCACGAATAAAATTTTTAAGAAACATCCTTTTCTTTGGCTCAGAAGGCATCCCCTGACTCCATCTTTACCAGTGCTAAAATGGAAGCTTTGATAACACAGTTCAATTATGTAATCTCCTTCTAGCATTTGGCATTTCACGGAAAAATTCTCACCGAATCTATACCCAGCCATTTCTCTTCCGTTTTTAAGGAGCATCGAGGACCATTTTTGGAAACAAGTGAGGGGCACCCCATACCCCCATCGCCTTGCCACTTATGATGTCTGTTTGCACTTCCTCGTTCTATTGTCATTTGCATTTGTGTGTTTCTGAAGCCATTTTTGATGTAACATTAGTGGCATCCCATAGATGTACAGGAGGCCCATTTATGCTTATAAACATCAAGGAAGATAAGAGCTTGACAGTCAGTGAAGATCTCATCTTGGTGCAAACCAAAAACCAGGATCTCTTCCTTAAAAGAATATAACATTACCTTGTTCTGTTGTTTTGGTCATAATAAATAAACTAAGAAAATCAAAATTTATTCAGAATAACTAGGGGGGGGCTAAAGCCCCCCAAAAATACGGCAGAAATAACTAGGGGGGCTGAGCCCCCCTGAGCCCCCCAGCTCTACACCACTGAGCCCACTGATTCCCCACGTGGCTCCACCACTGAGTTCGAGTGCTGCTTATTCAAGGATATCAGAAACCAATTATGCTTGTGCGGGAGGAATTAAATTCAGCTTCGTGATAATTTTTTTAAGATTCCAGGGCATCTAAAGGCACAAGTTTCCACAAATTCAACGCCTTCTCAAGACTTCCCAATATTTCTAAAATTGATTTGGCATTTTCCAAAAAATTCACATCAAGATATTCATTGATTGGTTACATTGTTCAATGTAAGTCTATCGACCAGATCTTTCCAGTCAAATTTAATATAGAAGCACTAAAAGATATTGTAAAACCAATCTTGAAACTTAGCCATCTGTTAGCATAGAAGAACACCGAATTCAGTACTATGTTCAAATACTTCGTTTCTTTGGTTGTTTAAAAAGTCTGGAGTTATTTGTTGAACATATGGTGATTTTTGAAATGTACACATGTCGTGTAAACAATTGCTTTTACCAAGGATGAAATTAAAGATATTAGCTTCAGATATGAAAGAGACCTGCTTTAATTCTGCTCTTTGCTGTTAGCAGTATAAAGTTAAATTGAACTACGCATGGGCCTCTGCGGAGGACAGACTATAAGGTGAGTATCTGTATACACTGCTTGAAAAGAGAAAGATGCTAATAGTGTAAGATCAAATATGATAGCAATCACAAAACTTAGTCAAAATGGAACGAGCTCGCTATCTCAGAAACCACTGAAAAAGAAATTATGAAGGGAGCCAATTTGCTCATATTTATAGAACAGGTGAGGTAATTAGTTAGCAATTTGATATACCAGCAAGAAGAGGCTCTGAAGTGTCCTATAACAACTAAAGTACAGGCAACAGAAAAGCCACAGTTTAGCAACTAACGAACATGCACTCGTTATTCTTGACTAGGCTTGTCGCTCTACGCCTACGGCGGTGAGCTGGCCCGCCGTCATACAGAGTAATTGCTTGGGAAGGAATTTGTTGCCCCTTGGCATCTTTTTCTGTTTGTCACTTTATGCGACTAAAGTTTGGTAAATGGTTCACTCTACAACACTGATGTTCATACTTATGCAAGGGAATATTTTAACATCATGTACCTAGATGGATATCAAAGTGAATAGATGTAGTTGTGTCATAGTTGAATTGCCGCTATAAACAGGCTGAAAAAACCGCGGTCGAAACTGTCATCCCGAGGGCTTAACTGATTCTTTATTGGGTTTAGCTCGAAGTCAAAATATGCGACCCACACAAGAAGCATTCGCTCTTTTGGGCAGAAACAATGAAAGGGAATCGACACGGTTAAGTTGATCTTCTGTATTTTTATGAATCCAATGCGATGGCGGATGGCGTTTTAAGATAGCCTGCGTGCAGACTCAACTCCTCGAATGTATCTATACTTTCGAGGAGTTGAGTCTGCACGCAGGCTATTTTAAGAGCGAGGTCCAATCAGATGTGCATCAACTCTTTCATGTTTAAAGGGGCTCCGTCGTCCAACAGTAAACAAATCCGTAAACTCGCACGTGTCGGGGATTATCCATTGTTCATCCATTGTTCTCTGCAGTTTGTTTGGTGGCTTCACCCAAGCCACCAAAAAGCGACCGTTAAAAATCCACCTATATCCGAGCAATCGTAGAAGATATGAATGTTTGGTTTGTTCCTTAGTGAAGTTAACTGATTAATGCCCAAACAGCAACTTTCATTTTGAAAAAAATACGAAAATCCTATGTGACATCGCCTTTCAAAAAACTGCAAAAATCATCGTTTTGTTTACATTTTGACGACGGAGCCCCTTTAACTCGCACGACTTACCGGCTTAAACGACTGTGAACCTGAGATTCAGGTCACTTACTACAGAAATAAAACCTACAACGTGTTTCCGCGTGCGTCTACAGGCAGCAGGGTCATAACCTTCAGGCAGCCGTCAAAAATAGGCAAACATTAGCAGAATTAGTTACGGTGAAAAGTCGTACCCGTTCAATAGGAAAGAACAAGAACTTAATGACAAAAGATTGTCTGCATTTAGTAGTTGAGCACTCGATCGGGCTATTCAAACTAATTATCAAAAATAGGCAAACATTAGCAGAATTAGTTACGGTGAAAAGTCGTACACAAGAACTTAATAACAAACGATTGTCTGCGCTTAGTAGTTGAGCACTTGATCGGGCTATTTAGACGTATTGTTCATTTGACCATAGAATCATTGATACTGCTCTAGCCTACAAGTTGTCTCCTTCGTAAACAATCTTACAATGAATTGTAAATTTGAAGACCTGCCCAAACAAAGAGCAGGTGCATTGATACAACAAAGGTACTTTCTTCCCGCCAACAGGTTGTAGATTCAATAAAACCTGCTGTATGGCGTAAAACAGTCAATTCCTTAATTTGCTTAGCTTTCTATCCTTCTTGTTATCAAATAATCGGTGGAATCAAACATTATTTTAGAGAAGGAAAATTTTGTTTTTATTTATGTTCGTGTCTTGATTTCAACCCAAATCTTCCCACGCTGGATCCTAAAGGAGCCAAGCTTCAAAATCAGGAAACACCAAGTGCTGAAGGATTCTTAAGGCAAGCACGTTTTTGGATGAAATTCGCGAAAGTTTACTTCATGAAATTCCTTTAAATATAGGATTAAACATTTATATAAACAAATATCGATATTCCCCTTCACATTATTTTGTTGTATATGTTAAAAAATGCCAGAAAATGCAGCATGATCTTGTTTAACAACAACTCTATCGAACTATTCTACCAGCAAGCAAAGATAAGGAAGATTCGGAAGAGTCATTAAAGATTCGAGGAACATGAAAGACATTGTTAAAATTGATGAGAAATTTAATTGGCGAAAGGTTACTCCCCGGGGGGGTTACTTGACCAGGTTTTGGTCGGGGACGTGCCATCGAAGCTTCAAAAACATACCCGTTCCTTATACCAATTTTGCGAAAAAGTATACCCGACCTTATACCAATTTTCCGAAAAAGTATACCAAAATCGTTCTATAAACCAAAATTGCAAAAATCGATACCGTTCCTTATACCAAAATCGTGAAAATTGATACCGTTCCTTATACCAAAATCGCGAAAATCGATACCCTTCCCGATGGCACGTCCCCGTACCCAAAATATGTGAAATACCCCCCCCCCCGGGGGTTACTCCCGCGAAATTCCAATTTGGCAGATTGGCAATAGTTAATTCCGAGATTTCGCATCTTTTCTAGCTTGAGAAACTTTCTTCCGAAAGTATTGACAGTTTCTTAACAATTTCTTGATGTCTTATGGGTCAGGGATCTCTTACGACTTTCTGCACAGTGCTATAACTAAAAACAATGCCGCGAAACGATAAATCTGTCCAGCCTAGAAGCAAGGAGGAGTTCTCATATCTAAAGAACTTCCTGTAAAAATTGTTTGTGGTTAAGTTTATCAACATTTGGCAGATTATCACGAGCTGTAAGAATGCTACGTATAAATCCAATGGAATTGGGATCTCAAGAAGGGTGAGGTGTGAGGTTCAACCTAGCAGCTAGGGCTGGCTAAAATGTACTTGTCGTGTGATATAACATTCAATAAATCTATAAGCGAAAAAACTCTCTCTAATACTAGAATCTAAAAATGGCATTGCCTACGTTTTCGGAGAGTTGAAGATGGTGGTCACGAAAAATCTTCGATCGCCCCACCTCTGACATTGACATTTTCCGATTTAGATGCCTCCTGCTAAAAGTGTTTGCTCTAAAAATATGAATCCCTCATTTCCGAACTTGCAAGCATTAATTTGGCGCATTGGCAACGTTAACCATTAAATAAGCAAAATTATTATTAGAAAAAGTGCTGAATTTGATTGCGTTGAATCAATTGCAATCTATTCAAAATACATGTAGTTACTGATGAGAGACCCCGCCCTTGCATGACGCACCCACCCTCTATAGAATTTGATTGAATGCGTGCGGTGTACCTTCAGATTGTGAACAACGAACTTGAATACGCGCAAATGCGAAATGACAAGAGAGGGTGACAGTATGAACAACAGGAGATCACAGTATGCTCTGAAATTGTCTTTGAATGTGTGCGCGGTATCGACAGGTTTGCATGCCCATACGTTAGTTCGGATAATAGGCCTACGTAAATTTTGCTTCCAATTCCATTTTCATTATCAATTTCTTCAAAAGAAGAGTTATCTTGTCTTTCTTCAAAAGAAGAGTTAACTTTCTTCAAAAGGAGAGTGCCACGTGTCCGCCCAGTCCCCCCCCCATAAACGTTCTCACCAGGATCGATTTCACAATTCGTCTAAATCCGAGGAGAAAATGCTGGGGGGAGGGGTGAGATTTTACCAAAGTTCTTTCGCTTTCGGTACTTTTATGATCATTTGTTCTGCATCAAGAAAAGGCTTAATCATTTACATTTGATGTTAAAAAAGTTGAGTCTCTGGTGCTTATTTCCCATTTCCAGCGTTGTTTCCACTTTTTTGTTGTGCAGAATTTCCTATCAATTTCTTCTGGGAATTCCTGAAATTTTGACAGCATCCTTCGCTTCTTAATGTTGATGGATGCTTGAAGGGCATTCTCTTGCTGTAAAAGGGCATTTCATTGCAGCAAAGAGGGCGTGATCCACCACACCCCGGCACCGCTACTGTTATCTTTATTCGAAGGTGAAGGTGAATGTGAAGGTGAAGTTGCGTTTTTCAGCGCGAAGCGCTGGGACCGCAGAAATAGAGCAGACCTAATCGAGTCCACGACCCCTGTCATGACGCTCAAGTGATGGGGTCCTACCGGGTATCGAACCCACTCCGCCTGACTGTTCTGGCTGCAAAGGATTACACCACTGCGCCACAACACCTTCTTTCGAACTTTGAACAAGAGCGGTTGATCACTATGTTGAGTTTAAGGGTCTATTTAAGGGGATATTTGCAACACACTCTCAAGATGCTGTAATGGGCGAGACTAGTCAGCATTGAAAGACAATAAGAAAGCGCAAAAGACCAAATTGATACTTGTTTTCTTGGAGTAGTTAGGCCCTCTTCAACGGTACACTATGTGTTAGCATCAAAGACACATATATTGAGAAATGTCGTATCAAGGTTTGAAGTGACCGATCGAAGAAGCTGAATTTTCATATATCTGATTGACTCAAGCAATGAAATTACCAAAAAAGTTAATTTCGCACATTGCACCATGACTAAATCTTCAGCGAGGTGTGTATGGAAATAGTTAATAATTGAATATCCATTTCTTTCAGAATAAACTATTTATGGATTTAAGCTATGAGTGTACGAAACTAAGCGTAGGCCTAGCCCCTTGAAGGTGAAGTGAAGTGAAGTTGTGGTTTCAGCACCAAGCGCTGAGATCGTAGAAGTAGAGAGGACATGATCCAGTTCGAAGGAGAGCCTCCTTGTCGTGACGCTGAAGTGGCGGGCTCTACCTAAGATCAAATTCTATCCGCTTGACTATTCTGGTTGCAAAGTCAGAGGAACACACCCCCGGAGGGGGGGGGGGGTACTTGATTTACGAAAATACGGGAACGTGCCGCTGGAAAATCTGAAAAGGCACCCTGTCCCGGAGTAAAATTCCCGAAAATGATACCCTGTCCCGGAGTAAAACTTTAAAAATAATACCCTATTCTTGGGTTTCTTCATACAAAATTGTAGCCTGCCCTGGGAATTTGATAGAAATTTAATAGAAATCTATCAGAAAATGCGTGTTATGGATCTTCAATAATACTAGGATTTCAAAATAGTCTCTTCGAGCGATCCGAACAAATTCACAAATAACAAGCTGATGGCGTCCTTTCGCAACAAACGATATATTTACAAAACTATTTACAATACGAAAACCCTGTATCCATATGTCTATAAATCGTTCTCCTCCAATTCTCAACGTAACACGTATCTCTTAATCTTCCACTCTAAACTATATCAATCTACTCGTCAGTCGAGTCTAATTATGCACTACATTATGTACAAAGACGACAATAAAATCCATGCGATTCACAACAATGCGGAAATGTCGCCATCCAAACGATTTAAATCATATTCGCGGAGTGCAAATGGCTTACAACGACGATACGTAGTCAATTATACAAAATATGGACCCTGTCATGGAGCCGACCATACAAAAGTGATACCCTGTCCCGGAGTAGGATTCCTGAAAATGATACCCTGTTCGGCGGCACGTTCCCGTACTGAAAAATATATGAGTACCCCCCCCCCCCCGGGAATACACAACACCACACCACAACACCTTTGTGTGGTGATGGAAAGTCATACGCACTAGGAAGTTAAGGCCTCCCGTAGCTGGTTCTTGCTCTTCATCAAAAAATGTGTACAGTTACAGTTACAGAGTGGGCAAACAAAATAAACCTTCACTCGAACAATCAGGCTCTAGAAAGCTTATCAGTAACCCGTGAAATTCTATATTATTCACCTTACTGAAGCTCCAACAATGTTTTGATAGTTGACTTTTAACTTATTGTGCATACATTTGAATAATCGCTAAACAATATTTTCTTTGGGCTCATTTTAACAAATAAATAGAACAATCCAAGTTGGTTCACAATCTGACTCCGTTGAATATTTTCCGTCCACAACCAAAATAAGTTCATAGAAATCGTTTTTGATAAGTTAGCTAACTAGTGAACTAAGCCTTTAGTGAGACTTTTGAGTATGATTTGTGAATTGTTCATACCTTTATTATCCATGCTGTACAACTCATGCCATATTATTGCTTGTCTTAAATGCAATTAATAAATAATTCATCTCAAAGATGTGATAGCTGTCACCAGTCACTTATGGACATTAAGGCCCCGTTCACACGGGAACGCAATCGTTCCGTGCCATGTCGTTCCGTTCCGGAAAGTGGAACGCTCAGGGGTTGCGTTCACATGGGAACTCGAACTCTTCAAATAGCATAGTTCCGTTCCAAAAAGTGGAACGATTAAAAAAGTGATGCAAAAAGTGGAACGATACGCAATCGTTCCGTTCCGTTCTCATGTGAACACGCAGAACTGGTCCGAAAAACGGAACGATAAGATTTTTGCACGAAGCGCATGCGTGTGCGTTGTTGTTGATGGAAAATGGCATAAACAAACGAAACAAACTAACTGGCTGATTTCAAATGCACCACAGCATTGCTGAACCTCAACATGGCCATTATTTCTTTGACCAAGCTTGATTATCGACGTATTTCCTTATTGCGAACTCAGTAAAGTGTGCAGTTAGTGTGAATGTGATAAATCTGTCCCCATTATGGACATGCGCTTTACAAAGCCCTGTGTTAATTTTGGCGCGCAAATTGCAGAACAGAACGATTGCGTTATCGTCTGAACAGTGAACACAAACAAAAATCTATACCCAATCGTTCCGTTCCAGTGCGAACAGTCTACTTTTCCGTTCCAAAAACAGGAACGAAGATGGAACGGAACGATTGCGTTCCTGTGTGAACGGGGCCTAAATGTCGCCAATCATCACATAGAAAAAACATGAAGAAAGATTTCAATGTGGTTTGGCACAGGTGCAAATATATTTCTAGACATACGAATTGCTCTGCTTCCCAACGAAGCAACTTATTATTATTTCTTATGAAACGAAAAGTTTCCTCTGAGGCCAATGTTTTGGTCCCGACAAATCAGAATACAAGATTTTGAACAACTTTGCTCTGATTGGCTGATCCTTCTTTGAACTAAATTTGTAGGCAACGCAAACAAAGTTTTAATTCGATTGCTTTGCCGCAACAATAAACAATCTTGAAGCAGCGAGTCAATTTACGAGATCTTTTGAAGTTTCGTGCTTTAGTGGCACAAAGAAATATCAACCTAAGTATTGATAGCTTGTTTTACATACAGTGCCATAGTTAGAAACTAATTGTTGGGGTGTTTTCAGTTCGGTGGTTTTGAGGAGAAAATAGCAGTATAGTTAGGCCAGGTTGAATCACAACGAGGCTGATCCGTTTCTGGGAGCGTAGGGAAGACTTGGGAAATGAGACGCAGCGACCCCGCAGCGACATATCAGTTCAGGGAGCGAAACTGCAAGAAAATAAGGAATCTAGCTTGAGTAAGATGTGAAAGACATTACTGTTGTGGATATCAAACGCTGCCAGGCACCACATAGATAAATATCTAAAAAGATTTACACGTGGTTTTCCAGATGAAAACGTTTTCTCTGGACCCAGCAACTGCTGTTCTTTCCGACAAAGCAATTTATCTTTATCTAGAAGAAAAGGTCTAAAGAATGATTAGCTTTAAAAAGTAAGAAATGGGAAAGATATTACTACTTTGTTCATTAAGTATCGCCAAGAAGCACATAAAGAACATCTAGGAACATTTAAACTTTCCAGCTGCAACTGTGTTCTCTAAGAGTTTCAATTGGTCATCTTCTCAACAAAGCAACTCATTGTGGTCTGGAAGAAAAGTCCCAAGTAACGATTAGCTTGAGTAAGTAAGATTTAAAAGGTACTACTACTACTACCAACATCATTGCATATAAGTATTGCCGAGTATTGCCAAGCACCACACAGAGAACATCTAGGAACATACATCTAAACGTTTTTTGCAACTGAAAATATATTCTCTAGACGTACTAATTAGTCCTCTTTCTAACAATATAAGTACTGAGGAAGAATGCGTTGGTAAGATTCAAGATGTAAAGATATTTTACTGAGAGAAATTACACATTTTTACTGAGAGAAATATTCACTACAGTTTGAGAAGTGAGAATCATTTGCAGTTGCCGAATATAAAGACAACAACATACGGAATATAAAATATTCAGTACAGAGGTCACCTTTTGTGGTCCTCGTTGCCAAAGGAAATTAAAGATTCCAACACATTATTTGAATTCAAGCGAAAAATAAAATTATGGCATGGAAATACTTGCATCTGCAGATTGTGCAAAGTTTTTGTAGGTTTTAAAGTAGAAAATTGTAAATTAAGTTTTAACTTATTTGTTGGCGTTAATTAGCTTATTAGCTATATATATATTTTTTTTTCTATCTTGCCAACGTAAAAGAAATTGTTAATAATATTAATAATAATCACGAAGGGGCGTATCATCTTTAAAAATATCGTACCCCTTTGGCAAAATCCTTTTATTTTCAAGAAAAATCCGAAAAAGTCCCTGAAAGGTCCAATTGTTTTAGAATATCTTGTATGCTTTTTTTAGGATAGGTGATACACCCCTAGACTTACGACGTGATTCCTTGTATTCATTCAACATTTTTAATCTGATATTTTATTTTCTCTCATATAAGTATGAGTGATACCATCCAATTCAATATGAGCGATGCTGAGACTTATGTAATGAGTATAATACACCCCTCAGATATCACCAATTTTGTGCAATGGTGAGGCATGGAAGAGCAATAGTCATAGTTCATATAAATTTGCTTTTGTTTCAATACAATATTTCAGGGTAGATACTGTATGTTGAGAGCTAAAACTGTCTGATATATCCTGCTGCTTGATAAACCCCACCAGTATCCTAGCGCCCTCCTCCCAGAGGGAAGAAAAGGGCCGAAGTCTTTAAGATGTGAAAGATATCATGCTTTTGAGCACAATGAGTATTGACATGCACATCGGGAATTCATCTAGAATGATCTAAACGTGGTTTGGCAGGTGAAAATGTATTCTCTCTGTTTCTCTAGACCTATTAATTGCTCTTCTTTCTCACAGAACAGGTTATTGTGATTTTTTACACGTGTTTTGAGTTTGTGATGGCCTAAAAGAAAGGGCATAAAGAATAGCGACAGGTGAAACTAGCAATCCAATGCCTCCTGCTCATTCATTCAACGTGCAAGGAACAGAACAATGGAAACTCAATTTTGCGACAGGTCTTTTGCCTGAAGAAATAATGAATAGACTACAAACGCAAAGATCAAGCTTCCCAAGCTTCATCTGCTGTACACACAGCCATCAGGTTGCATGTGGCGGCTCTAGCCTCAAAGCCGTGGCCCTCCGCCGCAGCTGAAGTTGAGAATTCAGATTATTTATTATTATTATTATTATAAAATTCTATAAAGTTGGTTGTTAAAAAATAGCTCTATATACAAGAACTAATAAAGACCAACTATTTACAAAAACACAGGCAAGAGGACTGTGTAAAAAACTTAAGAAAAACGCAACGATCTTTTTGGTCAGAATGATAGCAAGAAAAATTGCTGTCCATTCGATGCCACCCTCAGGTGGGAAAGCTGTGAGTTCCGATAACTTGATAGTTAACCAATTGCGACTTGATCTTTACAATGCATCTTGTACAGGGTGAATAAACCGGATAACGATCGAAAAATTTCAATTTTTCAAAGACCAAATTTCTGGTATTATAATATGATAGTAATTTTACGAGAGTTCGTCTGGTGTGCGTTCATTTGATGAATAATTTTTACAAAATTTAATCCCTACGAAATTTGCAAGCAATATTTTGATACAAATATTTCTGCATTCTGTTTTTGTAAACAAAGTGCAAAAAATGCTCAGTCTCCTCCAGAAAAATCTGGTTTTAATCGAACAATTTTTGGTAGAAAAATAAACGAACTGGCAGTGAAAAACCTGGACATCAGAAGAGGCGACATCAAAACTGAACCATACACTTCAATGACGTATCTAGCTTGTATTCTTGATAATAAGGCAAAAAGAAAAACAAAAAAGGAAAATGAGGAAAAGGGAAAAGCTTTATTTTTTACATTTTTTGGCTCTGGTACCCATGGTAGCCGTGGCGTAAATTCCTTTGTCTCGAGAGACCTTTGTCACGGTCAGTAACTGGTTTTGCCCCAAGTGGGGCATAGCTATCAAATACCTGAAAAAGGATATTAATGGCTGCCACACCTTTTTGTTTGGATTGAATGGCTAAAAACGTTAGGGAATTGACTTTATGAGAAGAATTCAAGTAAAACTTTGAAAAAAATTGTAAACATTTGAGGAATTTTCAAGAAAGCAATTGTTTAAGAGGGTCCATAATAATAATAATACAGTGGTAAGCAGAAGTCTGTCGCTCTTCTGCTTTGCGATTCAGAAATTTGATTACGTCGCAATTTCAAACTATAAGTTAAGATTTCAAAACGCAGTAATTTAGATTTTAGAAACAATTACAAATTCAAAAAAGTCGCCGCAGAAAAACAGTAACGAACGAGGAAGTGTTTCAAAGAAAAATGAAAAAGAAAACTGATCAATTTCTTCCATGAAAGGAAACTAAGATATAGGCATTTGATAAGGCTAAATAATAACATCCACAGAGCATTGCTAGAATAGAAGGATGCATAGACGGAAGGAGGGCAGAGGTCGCCTATGACTAACTGGTATGATGAAATCAAAGAGAAGACCTGACTGCAGTATAAATATGCAACAAGAACAGCAATGGATCGAGGCAAGTGGAGAGTTACTGTGTGATTTAACGTCAAGTGATATGGAACATGCTGGGTGCGCAAAAAAAACTATGCACGTTTGGCAGGGCACAATAAATCGTACAGTAGACCAATTTTGAAGATTTATGACTTAATCGTTAGCAGAAAGCCTGAATTAGATACTGGAATTTTTTGCAAACTTTTTCATTTTCAGTTTTTAGAAGTAGAAGCGAGTTTCCTAAAATTTCAGTTTTCGAAAACACTGATAATGATCAAAAAACGTCGATCAAGTTTTCTAAAGACATGAATGGACAAAGAGAGAACTTGTTCGTGGTGAGTTGCGACTTAGAAATCTACCAATTGTAATCTGCTGTATGAGAGTTTGTACTAAACCCCCTAATCCCCCTGAAAACATTTTCTCTTAGTCTTGTGAATCTTTTAAAATTTGATCGACTTTTTTTTATCATTTTCAGTGTTTTCGAAAACGAAAATCTTAAGAAACTCGCATCTAGCTCTAAAAACTGAGGGCGGAAAAATTTGCAAAAAGTCCTAGAATCTAATTCAGGCTTTCTGCTAAAGATTAAGTCATAAATCTTCAAAATCGGTCCAGTGTGCGATTTATTGTGGCCTGCCAAAGGTGCATAGTTTGTTTTGACGCACCCTGTATAACGAAGGAGAAGAAGAAGAATAACAGAAACGTATCTAAATTTCTTTGTAAACATTTAATCCAAAGAAAGCTTAGCCAATTACATTGTCTTCGTAAAGATTTGAAGCCTGTAAGTGAGCCAGTCACTTGAATGTTTTAAGTCACTCTTTGCAATGATTATGGATATAGACATGAGCATTCATTCAATAGACAGTAGATTTATCTCTGTACTGTTATGGACTATTTTCCCGACAATTGCTATTTTCTAAACACTGATAAATCACACCAGTAAATCTTATCTACTTCTATGTCGTCACCGTTTGTTGGCTCTACGTAAGTCTCTTCATTAATGATTCGGATGCTTTAAAAACATCTTTCGAAGAAAATCGCCCAAATAAAAACCCTGAAACGATATGATTGAACTTAGTGAAAAGAATTTCGGCATATGAATTAACCTTTCTCCTGTCAAATAACTTTTTTACAATTTGACTTTACAATTGATCGATAATTCATGATCGTACAGTTCTACAAACGCCAACTTCACTGTGACAGGTATGATTCATGCATATCAGTGGATAATGATTAATGAGTGATGACATGTTTCCACAAACGTCGTTAATTTTTTCATTTACCGTATAAACAAGGCCAGATTACAAATTAGATTCTCTTCGACATCAAGTCAAAAAGATAAACAATGAAACAAAGTAGCAAAACATCCACTGAAACCATCAAGGCCAGCTATTCAGCTGTCACCCGAAAATATATGCACTCGAAAATATATTTTTAAGAGAAGTGATGAGGTTGTATAAAGAGAAGGAATATCTAAACCTCTGTCTTATGGATTTATAGTGTACGATTGACAAGAAAGCAAATAAAAAAGCAGGCGTCAAATTGATCTTTTACGCATTTAGTTTCATTCCAGTGCTGGCTAGTTCCACCCATTAGGGCAGTGGCGTCGTGGGAGCATGATTTTAGGGGGGGCCAAGGGTCAGAATTTACCGACAAAGAGACATTTTTCCGACAAAAATTAAGTAGGAATATAACGTATAAAAAGTGGCAAAATGTCTCAGAACTTTTGTCAAATAAAAGTTCCATAATAGCGAAGAATTTTTCAAAGGGACACAGCAGTCCTGTTAAGGGGCGATTTTTGTTGGAGGTGAGGCTGTTGTCGAGACGTGATTGGTGTTGGAGGTGAGGCTGAAGCTAGATGCGCAAGGAAGGAGGAAAACTGGGGGTCCAGGGGCCTGCCCCCGGAAAAATTTTCTGTGATCACGCCCTTTAGATCGTTGCAAAACGCCCCTATTTTGAAGAATCTACTATTTATTTTTCATGGGAAATTTCGAAAAAAGGACGTCAAGAGCAATGGAAAATAGATCGTTTTCAAATTTTAGATAACAACGTGATATAGCTTGATATAAATCTTCATTTCTATAAACATCCGTTTACAGAAACTGAAAGTAATCCCATCTTAGCAATCATTTCCATCTTCCTCAACAATATTCACTTGTGCAAATTCTGACGAGCAACTCATTGAAAGCTTAATGCACAAACCATAAATGCATGACATTTCTCAAGTATGAAACGTGCAAAATACATTGTAAATTTATCGTTTTTAGTCACCAAAATGTAGGTAAAGCGACCGAATTTTCCTTGGGAAAAGTCCACGAATGTTTTGACCGAAAGCATTTGTCTGAAATTTATTCGTCCGAAACTTTTTGCGCCTAATGTATCTATTTTTCTAATAGAAAACACACTTTTCTTTCGATTGAAAAAGGATTTTTTGCAGAAAAACGAACGAAGGACCTAGTTTTTGCCGAAAAACCTACTTTTTCATCAAAAACTACGTTTTTGCGATTGAAAAAGTGATATTTCATGTACACATTTCGATTGCCATAAAGTAGCTGCGTAAGGAAAATTGATTACTTCAATTTTTTTCGATTTTTCCGACAAGAATGGAAAACTGACGAATTTTCCGACAACATTTTCACAGGGGGGGCCATGGCCCCCCCTGGCCCCCCCGGCCACGACGCCACTGCATTAGGGCATCTTCAGAGCAACAGGTGAGTTGCTCCCAATGTGCTCAAGTGGATGAAACTAGTCAGCACTAAAAAAATTAAAAAAGAGCAAAAGATCAAATTGATACCTGTGTTCTTCGAGTAGCAAGTGCAAGTCGCTCTTCAACGGTACGCAATAGCTTCCTTGCGGATTTTACTTATCTAATTCAGATACTGAGCATGAAGTGCTTAATTTACACCCAAAATATACGAAATGTTCATGCCTACCGTCCAGCTTCTAAACTAGATAGATGACATCTGCGAACAGTATCTTTAGATCTATCCTTCTTCTTTGGATGATACCCATGACTTCTCTCAACCATCCCTTTTTGTGTGCATAATGTCACAGTTAGCTGGCTCCTGGAAATCTTTTGCGGTTTCATTTGCTTTGATTTGTTCCTTGAGAGAATAGTCAAAATCGGCTAAAATTTGTTTACACCCATTTCAAGTCAAGTGATCAATCTCTTGATGAATCATCTATTGATTTTGTTTAACATGCTTCATGCCATGAAAACTTGTGCCATGAATGGAAAAAGTAGTACCAGATGAGTCCAAAAGGAATCCCCGTTACGTCTGAAAGGCCACTGCTCCATGGATATCAAAGCGATAATATTGAACAGTATCTTGCTTTATTGCCAGTATGTTCAATTACATTCAGTAATTTACCCGGCTTCAATTGGCCATTCCTTAACGTGGATATGGGAGATTTCTGCAAAAAGCCTCTTCCATAACCTGCAAAAACGAGTGAAATCGATGAGCAAAATTGCATTGGTCTTCATTCCTACAAATGATGACACTGACATGTATTCATGTATTTTGTCCTCTAGGGAGAATGAAATCCCCCTGAATAGGTTATTCATACCAGGGGGGAAGACTTGTTTATCCTCTCAAGAGGATAGCACGTGCTAAAGCGTGCAGAAGTCATTGTTGTAGGCATGTGTAAGGCAGATATCCACTGATCTAAAAAAAAGACTGGATCGAGCAACCTATTGTTCGCCCCGGACTGATTTTGAAGCCCGCGATTTTTGACCGTCGCCATATTGGTAGGTCCCAAGGAGCATAAACATTCGTATGGGACCTACTGGATGTTAGGAGACATTGCAAAGAGAATCCTGCTATTTCAGCTTGCTGTGAACAGGAAAGGGGAAAGAAAAACATCAGAACAACCATATTAGAAGGAAGAAGGATACTAGCAATGATTAGAAACTGGCTCTAGAGAGAGAATTTCTGTAATATTTCAACAGTAAGTCATAGTTGCTTCAGTGCGACTTAGGCCGGCCTTTGATGATCTTGATGGCAAAATGCTTGCAGCTTTCCTTGATGTTATACTTCTCGAAAGTAATGCATTTAGTTCAGGTTATCATAGACAAATGTCTTAAATCATACAGTGCTTAACTTGGTACACTTATATGAGCTTGGAGGCAAGTTCAGCCAGTTTCTGCTGCAGCCGTTTTGATATTTGAATCGGGCCTCTCATTTATTACCTTGTGACTGAAATTCATTGAAGATATGTTTATCATCTACTTCAACACCACCATGTCCATGATGTATCTAGGCTGTATATTCTTGATGAAAACCTGACTGGTGAATTAATGGCTTCCAGGGCACTGGGTAAAGCAAAAGTTTCTTGACTTCTCTGTTCACGTAGGTTACTAGCAAATTCACTGCACGTATTTTTTTATAAGAAACGGTAGGCTCAATTTTTCAAGACTTAAGAAACAACCCTATCTGAATTCAAAAAGCTAAGAAAATTTTGTAATTTGCAGTTTTAATTTTCCTTTCACACTCGAAAATGTTTTGACACTGTACAGTTATGGCAACTGTTTTGGACATTATTTTAAGTGCAAATTATGTTATTTACTTGTTTTGAGATCTTACCAAGTAATTTAGGAACCCTTTGAACAAAACAAAATTGACTGTACCTTTCCAGCATTAAAAATATAAGAAGCACGTAAAGAAACTTTTGGTAGCAAAATGGCCCAAAAATTTAAGAAACTGCATACCAACCCCGGGCATTAGTTTCTTATGAAAAAAATATGTGTAATCCAGCCCCACATTGACTAACATATTTTTTATAAGAAAATAAGAATTTGGGCCAGTACTGAGAGTTTCTTAAAATTATCAGATTTTGAGTACTCAAGAGTTTCTTACAAGTTTCTTTGCCATTTTATTTTTGGAGAACAGACTTCTATAAAAATCTGGTTGTGGACAAAACATCATTGAAAATTATCTGATTGTTGACAAAAATAGTCCACAAAAGTCCATGATCCTTGCAGTGGACTAAAGACTTCATACTCAGGAGGGGGGAGGGGGGGGGGGGGGGTAACATATATGGAGCAATGGGTACATGCTGCCTATAAGGATGGCTTTGAACCTTGAACCCCTAATCAAAACTATAATCCCTAAATCCCTAAATATGGGTTTCAAACCCTAACTGTTCCACTAGAAATAGGTAGCTTTTTGCATTGTGACAAAAAGATGCAGAGTTTTTATTTGTATAATGAGTCTTTTTCGTTTCAGTTCTGAAACTTGGTTGGTGGGAATTTTGTCTCCTTAATTGTACGTTTAAAGCGAAATGGAACTTTTTTTGGAAGTTCAATATGCTTTTCCCTGAAAAGTTCTTAAAAATGGGTTGAAAATCATCCAAAAATCCCCAAACAATGGTCTTCTCCCTGCGGCATGTCCCCATCATCCCAAGATTTTAGTTACCCCTGGGCTTCATACAGTATACCAAGTTCTTTGTTCCTGGCAGTTTTTCTCTTGAACTGATCATAAATTTTTGGCACAGTATTTGTGTTAATTCAAGTTGTTATTATGCTGTCTTTCTATGGATGTGCAGATGCAATCATCAAGGAAGCAATATGTATTGTATTCAGTCGTTTATGCTAATCATCAAAACCTATAATACTGTAGGTAATAAAATACAGCATGTGATACCATCATCAACACGAAGCAGCAGACGAGACTATTTGTTATCAAACATAAAATTCAAGGAATAAATTCTTGATTCAAAGAAAGACAAGTTAGTTTAAATATCAGCAGACACTATGTGTGTTTCCAGATAACTCAACCCTCTCAATTCATTTACCATTGTAAATTCTTTTCACAAGAAACTTGGTTTAGCAGTCAGTACTAAAACTTTCTTAAATTCACATGAAAAATTTCTGCCCAATTCCTTGATTTTCCCCTACAATTTGGATGCTAAGATGTAGTCTCTACAACTGCTATGGATCCACTTCTTGGCATATGCAAAGACAGTTCTTCTGTTGCACTCGACACATATTTGCAGTGAATATAACTCAAAAATAATTGCAGATGATTGACCTCTTTTCAAAGCAAGCTTTAAAATTCTGCTTTTAAAAGTTTCTTATTGCTTCTCAAATGTAGAAATAGAGTATCCAAATTTTTGCCATCTCTTATCAAAAAGTTTCTTATGAAAGAATAAAATGTGTGAACAACAAGCAAGTAATGTCATTTCAGCAGTTTGATTTTATGTTTAAATTCATAGAATCCATTTGTAAATGGCAATATAGTCAGTTACTATTTCCAAACAATTGAAGACCATTCCAACCATTTCAATGGAGTACATTTTAGCAGCATTTGAAATCATCTCCACAAATTATCAGACAAATGCAAAGTGCCAACACCATTAACTTGGGTTTTGTACATCACTCAGTGATAATTTGCATGTCATCACATGTTTTCCTTGCTTGAAAAACAAAGCAGGAGGCAACCATTTGTCTGCAAGGAGATAAAATTGGAATCCATGGTTCTATTGGTTCTTGGACTGTCACATTTGCCTGGAAAAGAAATGCAGCTGACATTATTTTGAAATAGATGTATCTATCTTTGGTATATACTGTACTGTATCAATGTTTGAAAAATTTTGATGGAATACAATATGACCTGATGGCAGAATAAATGTTATAAATGTAATTAAAGTGTAAAGTCCTTAGAAAAGGTTCAAACAAACTGAATCAGACTGCATGCAAGTATAAGAAACTTTTACTTTGTAATGCTATTATTAAAGTTGAGCAGAGGAGGCAAGGCTTCAATTATCTATCATCATCAAAGCAACAGTCATCCCATCATCTTTAATCGAAATAAATTTCTCGAATCTAATAGAGTTTTGTTGGGCCATGACAGTCAAGAGGGTAAAGTTGATATTCATGTAGGCAGGCATTTCATTTTGTTAGGCCCTTTATCTCTACGATACTCGCTGATGGGGAAAACTTAATTTCCTCTGTCTGCCCTTTATAAATAGAATAATACCAAGAGTTGCATTACTCTGGAGAAGAAATGATCCTCACAACCATTATAAATCTAGAAAATATCTTGAGATCCTTCTACGACCCAGGGAAGTACGACTCGCCTATCTGCCTCTCTGCCCACCCACACACTGCAGAAATATATCGCAGCAAATATCTATATTTCTAGCCTGACAATAGCTTAATAAATAAAACAATGCGAAGAAATACATAAGAACGTGCAAAATAAAGTGTACAAACCTCAAAAATCGTTCAAAATCCCCCAGAATGAACAAAGGTTCCTCTGTTGTTTCTAAGGCTTTACACCGTAAGCACAGATCTGAGATCGGAAGTGGGACCTACCAACATGGCGGCCGCGGATTTCTGCTGGCTTCATTATCTGAACAATAGAAGCTCGATCCAGTCTTTTTTTTAGATCAGTGCAGATATCTCCGGAAAATTTGTTCGTGATTTTGGGCAGGCCTTTTGCAGGTTCCTTGAAGAGGGTTTCTCGAGTAAATCCCTCATAATTTCAGAACGGAGTGGCCGATTTTAGTCAGATAAATTTTAAAATGGATTTGAACAGGTCTAACATTAAACTATATATTCGCTAATAGCATCGTCTTGAAATCCAGGGAGCCGTGACCTTTAAAACGGGGATACTTTTTATTGACTTATCCGGTATAATACTGAAGAATCCAATGAGTAAGGTCGCATGGTGTGAAATGGGTAAAACAGACTTTTGCCGGTTTTGTCTAGTCTCTTTGTCTGTAATTCTCCCTTGCTGTTACAAAATTCTCCCTTGCTGTTAGACTCAATAAATGACCAGTTTTGTTGGGAAGCAAGAAAAACCAAGCCGAGAATGTTCTCTGATGACTATAGATCAGCATGGCAGAGCTTTTTTATGTTTTCCCCGAGACGTTTGGCGAATGCAATGATCTGCTATGATGCAATTAGTTACAGGGCTACTTTATCTTAGCAAATTACTTCGTATGAAATTAACGCGAATTTTCTCTTTAATCTAAGTTGCTCGCATTTTGTTTGACGTTGATTTTATGTACGTTAAAGGCAATCAACGGAGATAAGAGGGTCGGGCTATAAAATAGAATAAAGAAGCCTGTCGTTGTCTTTTTGCTTGAGCATCAAAGAATATCAATATAAGGTGCTCTCTACTCTTACATCCGTCGATTCTCTCTCATTTGATGACACGTTAAAGAAGAAGAAATTAATTCATGTCATCTTGATAACGTACTATCGTCATGATTTAACCGTTTCGATGTAAGCGTTTTTTTGTTTTTGTGTCAACTTACTTAAGTATTTTTTTCTGTCATTCAGGTTCGTTAATTGACGCACGTTTAATGTACGCTAATTTCTGGCAGTGTCAATCTCTTATTAGAAGGTAAATATATCGCAATGATATCGTATTGTATTGTATTGTATTGTATTGTATTGCATTGTATTGCATTGTATATAACATTATTTATGTATATATGAGTCGCTTATAATTCAAATTTCTTTGAGGCTAAATAATGCCACATTCTTTATTCTAAAGCTGACAATTTGACGAAATGTGATAGTTGTTTCTACTTTAATTCAAGACTTTTCAGAAAAAGTTTTCAATGATATTGTCTAAAGCGTTGGAAGCGCATGCCAGATGTTTGTCTTATAAGTTTACATGTCTGCATCTAACTCGGCCTATCTGCCACAAATTGATCGGAAGTTCACTGCAATCAATTCACAAGCCTTGATTGCACAAATTAGCAAACGCCGTTGACCCGGTAAGCCTATAGCCAACAGTTTGAAAGTTATCAATTCATGTTTTGCGTGCCAGTAAAAACAATCAAACACATTGATTGAAATTTTATGTTAACTTCAAAGAAATTGAGCTTCTGCCGAAAACTATACTTTCATTGTTAATGTGAAAAACATTGCTTGTTTCTTGACGAAACAAAACTATTTTCAATAAATATGTAGCGTGTTATAGAAACAGGGCAACTTATGGAAAAATTAAGATCAACTTTCAAATGAATTTCTGCCAGCAAGAAAAGCCTTGTTTAGGAAAAAGATACTTTATTTGGTAAGAGACAAATACTGAAACGATAAAACGATCAGGAAAGAAGCAAAAGTTGATATTTTAAGAGCGAAATGCTGACATTGCTCATAGGAAACCCCATCAAATGTGGCGGCCGTCGGCGGAGCGGCTCATTGTTAGCTGTATTCTTTATTAGAGCAGACCACAATACCACCTGTTCGTAAGATAAACAGCACGTTGAAAAGCTCTTTGTTTAATTTGATAAGGCCATTGTTTTGCGTTGATCGCTAACAATGAATCGCTTTTTTAGACAGCCAATTGTTCTATGGGAATGAAAGCATGGAAGTGCGCGTGGATTTGAGTGAGCGAGTCGAGTCGAGTTGTTTCTTCTTCTAAACTAAGCGATGCTTCAATAAACACAGGTGCACTTGCAGGACTACTTTCCAATACTAGCTTTGTTGCTAAACGAGCATTTCACAACGTTCCACTGCTGCAGGTCTAGTTACATGCACAATTACACAAATCAGCTGATTAATACATCTATATCATTGTCATTGTTATCGCTGCCTTTGTGAGGTAAGGTGAAATTCTTCATATCTATACTGTAATACGATTCTTTGTTTGACAATGCTTGATTACTTCGGCATGGTAATTTTACTCTTCATTACAAATGAAATGATGTTGTTTTTAAAAAGATCATTTGGTGTTATCAATGCTCATCGGGGAATAAACTGATAGAGTACTTTGTAGTAGAGTCCTTATTTGAATCAATCAAAGCTGCATTTAGGAACGAAACAAATGTGCACTGAAGTTTCGTGTAATAATCGACGTTGTCCTAACTTAGCTAATCTAGCATCATCAATACTTACCAAGGAGTAAGCTACTAAATAATCCTTCGGATGCACAATATCGTTCCATATTTGAAGCAATAAGAATTGAATTTAGGAACGAAACAAATGTGCATTGAAGTTTCGTGTAATAACTGACGTTGTCCTAACTTAGCTAATCTAGCATCATCAATACTTACCAAGGAGTAAGCTACTAAATAATCCTTCGGATGCACAATATCGTTCCATATTTGAAGCAATAAGAATTGAATTTAAGAACAAAACAAATGTGCATTGAAGTTTCGTGTAATAATCGACGTTGTCCTAACTTAGCTAATCTAGTATCATCAATACTTACCAAGGAGTAAGGCACTGAATAATGCTTCGGATGCACAGTATCGTTCCATATTTGAAGCAGCAAAATTTGAATTTAGGAACGAAACAAATGTGCACTGAACTTTCGTGTAATAATGGACGTTGTCCTAACTTAGCTAATCTAGCATCATTAATACTTACCAAGGAGTAAGCTACTAAATAATCCTTCGGATGCACAATATCGTTCCATATTTGAAGCAATAAGAATTGATTTTAGGAACGAAAAAATGTGCACTGAACTTTCGTGTAATGATTGACGTTGTCCTAACTTAGCTAACCTAGTATCATCAATACTTACCAAGGAGTAAGGCACTGAATAATGCTTCGGATGCACAGTATCGTTCCATATTTGAAGCAGCAAAATTTGAATTTAGGAACGAAACAAATGTGCACTGAACTTTCGTGTAATAATGGACGTTGTCCTAACTTAGCTAATCTAGCATCATCAATGCTTACCAAGGAGTAAGCTACTAAATAATGCTTCGGATGCACAATATCGTTCCATATTTGAAGTAATCAAAGTTGTATTTAAGAAAGAAACAAATGTGCATTGAACTCTGATTTTGTTATTATATATCTAATAAAGTATCATAAACTCTTTTTTTAGAAATAAGATACTAAATAGCACCTCATATGAACTGTCTTCTTGCACATTTCAAGCGATAAAAATTGCATTTAGGAACGAAGAAGTTATGTTTTGAACTTTTCTTAGTTTTGAAAAAGTTTGTTCTAATATAGCTAATAAAGTATTACTAATGCTTATCCAGGAGTAAGCTAGCAAAGAGGACTTCAGAAGAATTATATCGTTCAAAATTTGAATATGGCGGATAACATAATATCGATGCTTGGTATAACCTGTGAGATATCACTGTTGCAGTATTATCCCATTCCACATTCAGAGCAATAAAAATTGCATTTAGGAACGAAGAAGTGCTGTACTGAACTTCAATTTGTATTGAATAATGCTGTTAAAAATAGCTAATAAAGTATTATCAATGCTCATTGGGTAAAAACTGCATGATATTTGAAGCAATAAAAATTGCACCTAGAGACGAAATAATGGTAAGGAAATCACGGGGATCATCTCAAATTATATAATTAAGGTGATAATACAAAGCTTGCTAAGAAGATGAGTTCTATCCTACGTTGGAATGGAAAGTAAAGTTCATGCTATCCTACAACGATTATTTGCTTCATCCTCGCCTGTTAATGAGAGTCCTTATCTTTGCTGTAAGCATTTTTCAAACGATTTCCTGATTTCACATTTCGGTAAACAAAATTAAGCTGTCATAAACAATAAACAATCAAGTAATCTGAAAGGTTGATGATTTCTAACTGGCAATGCAATGCCTGTCGCTTCAAAGAGAATCTTTAAAAGACCTGATGTTAGTTGTTAGGACTCAACCTTAAAACGTAATTTCAAGAAAATCAGCTTTTAAATGATGCATTATATATGAAACAGTCAAGACAATGCACAATGTACATATGTTTACAATGATTTAACAGCCTTCTGGGTAATCCTCTTTTGTTGCACAATGGTACTCTGTACATTTGAGATCATTGATTGAAATGTCTTAAAATGTTTTGAACTTAGTAAATTTGCTGTAAGAAGAGCTAGCAGACAACGAAGAAGATGTATTGATTATTTTGAATAGCTGAGCTGTCAAGCTTATTTGACACTTGAATGACAATATGGTTAGATGTTATGTTTCATCGGAAAATATTGAACAATTTCACATAGATAATATGTTTAAGTTACTTCACTCTGTGGAAATAAATCTGTGAAACTCTTTGTTTTAACATCCGTGATAAAATTTGTTAATTACGCACTAGAGAAGCAAGAACAAACATATTTTTGCCGACAAATGATTTGTCTGCTTGTGTTCCGCCCAGACATCATTAATGATTTAGCATTGATTTCAAAATTAAGACAAAGGTCCTGGATATCAATCTTATCACTTAGCACAGCACTTATTTACAAAACTAGCTTCTTCGCAAATCCTGATCAAGTTAGCCATCTTAATTCACATTGCAATATGGCAATCTTTGATCAAAAAACTATTGTACAAATACAAATTTCATAGCATCATACATTTTTAATGAGCAATTTCTCCAGTATAACTTAAGGTGCAGCGAAAACATTTTGAACTGAAGACCAAGAATTTAGCTATTTTGTAACGAATAACTTTAGTTGAAACGGGAAGAGCCTAAGCTTTTCCCTTCCTCCTCCGCAACAATAGTAAAGTCTGTGCGTGGCTAAGACTGGAACAGCAAACTTTGTAAACTTTGATAACAAACAGGAGGTGGAAATATTAATATAGAGATTGCTGGTCTTTGTTACCCACAGTTAAATTGTATTGGAACTGTACTTTTAGATAATATCTGAAAGGTTCTGCCCCAAACTATGACCACTTCTTGAAATGTCTTGTGAATTTTTGAAGCAACTTGAATACAGATTGACGTGACGTAAAGAATCAGTGAAATCGAAAAGGAATCAGGCCCGTATAAAGCTGGGGGGAGGCAGGGGGCTCAAGCCCTACTCAATAATTTCGAAAAACAATGGTGCTACGTCACAAGCACTAGATAGATGTACTGTTCTCTACTGTTTGAAGACATCCCCCCCCCCCCGAAACTGACAGAAGTGAGGACATCTTACAAAAAATTCAATCTGAAATGTTTCATTTTTGCTGAGACAAGTTTCTTCTCTGTTACATAATTTGAGTTGGCGGCTACAGGTCACTTGATCAACACGTGCTTATTATATGAATTTCCCTTTGTTTGCAATGTTTATTTTCTGCAATTCAATTTGTTTATGATGTCAAAAACATCATTTACCAGCAGAAATTTTGAACAAACTTGTTTCCAACCAGCTGTTATTATTCTTTCTTTGACACGTGTTTTACATTTGCTATCATCTTACTGTGAAGAGAAATGCGAATGACTTTTGCATGAATTTTCTGAAGCGATAGCCTGCGCGCAGTGATTATAAATGGGTAGGAATTTGAAAGATCACCAATATTTGAAAATTTAATCAATTTTGAATTTTCTTTTTGAGGTGTTGTAATCAAAAATTAACTTGAATTTTGAGATATTTATTGTAACGGCTGGCTATCATTTTGCAATATTATGACGTTTTGATAACTGCTTGTTTTGAAGCATTACTATGAAATTCTGATCCACTTTTTTCATTTAAATTTTTCAACATGGTTGATTGTACTGGAAGTTGAACATGTGCCAATTGAAATTTAATGTTAAATCATAGATTATAGAATCTCAAGCAAGAAATTTACGATGACTTCTGGAGTACACAGTATGCTCCAGGTATGGGATTTTAAAATGTTCAAATTTGCCTCCATGTCAAAACCAGAGTTTTTTTGCCCTTTTGGCCTTTGTAACTAGAATTAAAGAAAACAAACAAAAGGCACAATGAATTACTTCTAGCCAAAACATAATATAATAAGATGCAGGTTTTGCTCAAATTCATATCAAGGATATTATTCATTCATTCATCTATTTGCAGTACTTCAAGAATTGCCTTAGGACCTGTTCATATGGAGGCGAGCCAGCCCGCCTACCGGGCTGGAGGTTTTTGCCGAGATCTCACCTTATCCCTGTTTCCCATGCAAAGTTTGTTGTCTGTTCATATGAGCAGGCGGGCTGGCCCGGTAGGCGAGATCTCACTCAAGTAATGCCGAGATCCCGCTTGGCGAGGTCAAAATTTTCCCATGTGAACACTCCAGCCCGCCTGCCGAGACGAAAACGCCTCTACTACGCACGCGTGGGCATGCAAAACAATCCCACCAACGATGTCACGTGCCATAACGCCTAAGCTCTGGTTTGGGTAGTGACAGCAAATTTGAACTTTCAACATTAATATGTCAACACTCAAGTTGCCAATATCAGCAAACCAGATATTTATATTCAAGTTATGTATTCGCCGAACGTTTTGAAATCGATTAAGCATTGATTGAAGCTAAGTTCTCATTGCTGGACCCAACCACTTAATGGAGATATCCTTGAATTTCATAGGTAGTGTAATGAGTACCGTGTATTGTAAATTTTAGTTGCTGATGTAAAAAACCCAGATCTTTATGCTTGTTCTAGGACAACCGGTATTTTCTGACCCACCTGGTACACGGGTAGGAATTCCAGAACTTACTGAAGCTATTACACACTCTTCTAAGGAACTAGGATTAGCCCATTGTACAAACAGTTCCTTGATTTGTTTCTTGTATTTTGGAAGCATGAATTATGAAGTATCATTACCACTGCTACAAATATTTCCCTTGATATACGGTATAAAATAACCAATTTTCAAGAAAAAAGAATATTCATTAGGCTCCAAGCTAAAAGCTTTGCAGTAACTAGTATTTAAGAATAGGTCACAACAACGTATTTGCCATGATATTTCAACTTTCATATAGTTTCAAGATTGACACAAAAAGAAAAGTAAGTTGCTTTATTTGAATCAGAAAATGAATTTATGTCAACAAACGCATAGGCGTAGGAGACAGGGGGACAGGGGGGCTGCAGCCCCCCCCCAACGTCAGAAAAATTTGCAAAAATCAGCCATAATCGGGCAGAAGTCCGCCTCAAGTCGGGCAAAATTTTCTCTAACAATGGACTTTTTATCGGGCAGCCCCCCCAAATTTTATCTCCCCCTACGACGATGAACAAACGATAGTTTGCATTTGAATTTTCTGGTACCAGTTTCCTGTTTCTTCTATGAAAAATTACGTGTGCAACCTTTGTTCATTTTTGTCAAGACTCGATTCTTATTCAAATTTTTATTTTATAGTTGACGGTAGAGGTAGCAACTTCATAGCTTGAGAAAAATATCACTTATATCTTCAGAATATCAACAAATATTTTGTTGTGACCAAAACACTAAGTTTTGCAATAAACTGATGAGCAGGGACACCGCAACAAAACAAAGAAGTAGCTGAGCATATGTTTAAATTTTAATCTCTTTAAACATGTTTAAATATTCAGAACGGACGAGCGAAGATGATATTGTGGCATTTCTTTTCAACACATATTTCGCAATTTCGTGTGGACATTGAAGTCCAACGCGACAAAATATCTTTATAACGCAACAATGTCAGATAGAGGCCGGTTCTGTAATAATAGCATTCGTCACTTCGATTGACACTCAAATTCATTGAAATTGGCGATCACAGATCAAGAGAATTCTCTTGAGCAATAAATCAAAACAAACGAAGCCGCAAGAGATGCCCCGAAGCCAGTATGGCTGAATGACGCCTTATGCATGCAAACAAAGCTTTTGTAAGTAAGTCAGGGGTATCTGGCCGAAGAAGAAGCATAGATCTAATCATCTGGCTTGGGAATTTTATCTATTTGATTCAGAAGCAGAGTAGAAGTTACAAAAGTAACCAAACAAGCACGCAAACATAGCCTCATGCATTGCTTCCTTGTCATGTCCTTCGAGATGAAAAGAAACCTATTAAATTTAAATGTAATCTCTAATCAATGCTGGGCACAATCGAGAACGAAAAATATATATCGCAAAGAACAGCTCATTTGAGGCTGCTTTGAGCATATTTTGCATAAGATTCTTGGCTACTGGCTGATTATGGAGAGAAATAGCAGATGTAACACATGCGCAAAGTTCCGAAAACTAAGTTGAATTCTCAGAGAGAATATTGGTTTAACATAGTAGGAAGTGTGTCTCTCATAGTGGGAACACGATGACATTGCGTCTTTCCTCGCAATGCGGGGCTATAAATAGTAAATAGTAGTTTTGCGTACTTTTTGTGGTAAGATTTTTCGAAACAGTGCATGCAGTTATTTATTTCTTTAGTAAATTTTATTGTGCAGTTAATCATGATCAAATCTTTTCTCTTTCAAAATCTATGAGTTAGTTTTTCCAGAGCAATGCTATACCTATTGAGAAATTTATCAAAACAATACAATGAAACACAAGTTCACAAACACTTTAGTTCTTATGGTCAGTATAAAAGCCTTCCTAAGAGTAGCGAAAAACTAGGTAAGTAAAAAAATATACTGAAAAATCATACTGGAAAAACGGTCCAATCGATTTATGAATTTCGAACGCCTTTAGCTGCCGAGGCTTATAAATTATTTTGTTCTCAAATGTAGAGCTTCCCAAAAATATTTTCCGACGGCCTTGGCTAAGAGATATACGGGAGGGGTTCGATTTATGTCACCTTTTCAATTTTGTAAAAGAAATATTGTTGGGTCAGGGTAAGGAATGGAACTGTTTGAAAATATTTTTTCTCAAGTCAATGCTAAATACCAACGGGAGCGTTTTGTCATCTAAGTGATCTAATCTAATCTAATCTAATCTAATCTAATCTAATCTAATCTAAACCACATATTGCTGTGAGTTTAGAATATCCGTAGAAGATTTCCAAAATTACATTGGCAAAATAGGCAGTTCAGATACAAAATACCGGGTGTCTCAAACTGATGATCAAAGTTAACAAAATTCAGAAATTCAATTGACTGAATTTTCCTTTCTGAGGTCTTGCAAGAAAGATCAAATGAAATTTAGGGATATGGATTATCTTATCAGGAACAGCTTCCAGTCAGTAAAACTCTGAGGTCATTAGTTTATCAAACTGAACAACAAGAAAATTTCTAAAATATATTGAGGTTTTCTAGACGTTTTGATAAAATCTTCTTCAGCAACTCATTCTCGGTTTTCATTATTTTCAACGCACAGTTTTCAAGACTGAAAGAAAGATATTATTTAGCTTAAAGAGCCTTTGAGAGGGGCATTTTTGGGGGCTTTCTAAATTCTAATTCACTTCATGTGAAATAGATGTGTGATGTTCTGCGTTGCTAGCCTGTTGCTAAGGGTCTATGTCGCAAAAAGAAGAAATCTGATAAAGCTAAATGGAAAAATATGGAAAATGTAACCATATTTTCATAACATACGATATGTATTGCATCAAATATAAAAAATTCAACTTTTTCATTTCAGGAAACTATTTGAGGGGGATTCTACCTTGATCTATGATACCCTAAAAGATGATTTATAAAAAAGCAAATTAAAGTAAGCTATTTATTTTTTATTTAGCTACGCGGTGACCTCAATGGATAAGATTTGAGAAACTTGTTTAAAACATCTTTGCATACAATGTAAATATTTGAAGCAGACAGCGCTTTAAGAACAAAGAACACAAAAATCTTGAATCAACATAAGCTCAATACATTAATGAATTCAAATCCGAATTTTTGTTGATGATGTATTATTCATCAGCTCTCTGGAAAACTCCAGATTTTCATACACTTTTGACGCAATTTGCATACTTATCGACGATCTTTTGATTCAATGCACCGGGTGGGTGAGGGTGGGTGAGTCAGAAATAAAAGCACGCCGTTTGCAAGGCTACTGCCCCTAAATATCGAAGAAACAATGTAGTCCAATATCTGATTGAATAGCCAACATGTTCGATTATTCTAAAACTGTTTCTGGCTGAATTTTTTTCTGATTTTACAAGGGATTTTCTCCACTAATTCGCTTCGAGAAGCCTTAAAAACATGCTAAAACATGCTAAAATCACGGACAAATTTCCCATTTACTTCTACCTTCCAGCAGTGACATGAAAACGCTTCAGCAAGTGCTATCCTCTTGAGAGGATGCAAAAGTCTTCCCCCTTGTATCAATAACTTTATTTAGAAGGATTCCACTCTCCCAAGAGGTCAAAATATATGCTGATACAATTATTGCTAAGTTAAGTTAAGTTAATTTAAGTTTTGTTAAGTTGCGTTAAGTTAAAGTAACTTCAGTTAAGATCAGGTTAGTCTGCTTTAGTTAAAAGTATAATACTGCAAAAGTGAGTTATCAAAATGATGATGATCATGATGATGATGATGTCAGAAAGAAAAAAGGGAAATTTGCTCGTCATTTTCACTCGTTTTTGCAGTTTCAAGGGGCTTTCTGTAGAAAATCTCCTATGTCAATGTTAAGCGGGTAAATAACTGAATCTAATTGAACGTATCTGCAAATATAAACAAGTAAATAAAGTAAAATATAAGCACTTTAATGTGAATTGAAATGAGCTTGTTTCAATTCACATCAAAGTGCCTATATGTTACTTTATTTACTTGTTTATTTTTGTACAATAGGACTACACGCAGCAAGAAGATATATCTGCAAACAGTTTTCAATATTACTGCTTTGGTATTCAGGGAGCAGTAGCAGTAATTTCAAATGCCGGGCGTTTTATCTTCTACTCACCCTTTAGTATTCTCTGAAAACGAGATTTCAGCTTTTGCAATAAAAATTCTCATAAGCTTGCATGACGTACTTTGCAACAACCTTCTGATTTGACACGGATTTTGTGTGTGTTTCAATATGTTACCTTATACAATAAAAGCTTTTCATTAGTATGCTGGATAGCTCCAGACTTTCAAACATTTTTGACGTAATTTGCATACTTATTGAAGACTTTCGATTAAATGTAACAGCGTATCATCGCACCCTAAACCGACACTGTTCAGATAAATAGCTACCACAAGCGTTATGAATGGGACTGAAAACTGCTACTTGCCATTGGAAGTTTCTCCAGTTCATAGTGTTTGCTGTATTACTTCACAAACCTAATCTTCCTACTTTTTAAAGTACATCCACAACTCAAAGGAGCGTCAGTAAAATCGGCCTAGATCAACTAAGTCTCCCCGAAACGCCATGCCACCCTAATTTCACCGCATTGCGCTATCCCAAAAGAAACTTGCAGAATACGTTAGGTGGGCTCTTTAAGGCGATGGTACCATATTCTCTTTGAATATATTTTACCTTTGTGCAATTAAAAAACTTCTCATGAGCATGCTGGATAACTCATGACTTTCAAACACTTTTTGACGCAATTTGCGACCATCTTTCAATTCGACAAATGTGTCTTTGTAAAAGAAAGTTCCCCATCTTGCAATAAAGACGTCTTATTAGCATGCTAGATAGCTCCAGGTATTCCAATGACGTAATTTTGAAAGTCTTCTGCAAACAATACCTCATCTGTGCTGCATAAGTTATGCGCAGTCTTGAGTCTAGACATTGAACTCAACTCTTGATGAACGAAAAATGAGAAACTGCATGTTGTCCCAAAAATTGTGTCCCGTTTAGCTGCCGTTGAGGAGTTGTGACTTCAATTGTCTCAGTTTTTACATAGTTGTATAGGGTCAGGCTTCAACTTAGAGTTTGAGACATTGTTTCAGTCAATCTTACATGTGGTTGCTGACTTAGGGACTGTTCATTATTTTAAAAGGGGTTGGTACCGAAGAGAAATGGTTTGGGTAAGAGAAATTTTCTAACATAAAAAAGTTGGGTAATAAATATTTTTTCATCTAATTTCAAGGTTATGAAAACAAAATTTTCCCAACAATTAATGCCAAATGTTTAAAGTGCAAAATTATCAATATCATCATCAACATCATCAACACTATCCATTTCACTTTCAGTGTCTACTTTGTTCATCTTTGTGGTCAATATTTACAGTATTGAATTGATAATTTACATCGTTTGACATTGAAACCATGTTTATAGGTAGGGGTTGAGCAAAATTTGTTCAACCTGAAAATTGTTGGGTAGATGTTTTTGCTGTCACTTTTAGAGTTGGGTAAGAAGATTTTTTGGACAAGAAAACATTTCTCTTCAGTACCAACCCCTCTGTAAATAATGAACGGTCCCTTAGACGATTTACGGCAGAGGACATGCAAAATTACGAAAGCAATTTTTCCTGTGGCATCAATCTTGAAGCTACTTTTGGGTTTCTAAAATTTCGAATTGTCTTTTAGACTAGTTATCCCCTAATTCGTTAACTGAGATTCGTGTTTAAGAGACAATATTCTTACAAAGAACTGTACTGTAACATGGAGAATTTATCTTGTTATTTGGGCAAGTAGATAATTACTTGAAGAAATGCATTTTTAAAACAAGTTGCTCCTCTTTTCGATATTTTCTCCATTCTCTATTACCTAATGGAATACAGATGACTGAGACTAATTTATTGAGTCTAGATCGAAGACTTTAAGTAACTTTTAGATTTTCTTACTACTGGTTCCAACTTTTCTACTTCTTGCTTCTCGAATCGGGCTCCACTCCCTACCCATAAGTTTGACATTGTACATTTCCTTACACCGGTTGTCTCACAAAAAAATTTCCCCCATTTGTATGGTTGCTGCAGAAAAGCCGTACGTTCCATTGTCCTTTTGATAAATTTTTATAGGATGCGCTCATATTCAGAGTTTGGCACCTTGTTTTAACCAATCAGATAAGTGGCTGCTGATGCATATGGCACAAGGCAAACTAAGTGGTTGCTTGCAATACAGGAATACAGCCCCGGGAATACAGCACTTTCTTCCTTCTTCAAAAATGTCAAAGTGACATACATTTTAAAAGGAAGGCTGCAAGCATCATATTTTCATACAATTGAAAATGGGTTAGCTTTACTGCGCTATCAGTAAACTAGAAAATTAAACCTTTTACATGGTAGAAAAAATTCCAACATGGCACTAGAACCCTTTTTTGCAATATTCACTTGATTGTGGCATTTTTGGAGAACAAAATAAGTGCTGTTTTTGAAGCAATCATTCGTCAGATTGACAAAACCAAGGTCTCAAACTCTGGGTTGAAGCCTATCCTTTCCAACTATGTATGCAACTGTATCAAGAACGGGACTATAGAGCACTGATCAGTGCGATACAACGTAAAGCTCCTCCACAGCAGCCATCCAAATGGGGCATATCTCTTTACCTTTGCGCTACATTCCTCGTGCTACTTTCTATTCAATTCAATGATTTTCTCTTTCGATCTTCTTCATTCACAAGCCTCCCCAGGAACGCCGGAGAGGGGGGGCGCGGGGGGGCAAGCGCCCCTCCTGCCCTTTCCTAACGGGGGCAAGGGGGGCAAAAGTGCCCTTTCAATGAAAAACAATAATTTACTTTGAAACTTGATAGAAAAGCCGCGATAGCTTCATTCCCTAATCAGGAACACACTAGTAACGAAAAATAACTGGCAATTGCAACTTCAAAATAAGCAATATGCGATTTTATACAATTCGGAATGAGGACATGTGGAGAAATAGCCGAAAAATTTTGTGAAAGAACATTATTAATGTTCGTTAAAACGTTTTTGATAGCATTTTAAGCCAATCTAAAGGGCGTGGCTACAAAAAATTTCCCGGGGGAGTACCCCCGGACCCCCCAATTTTTAGGCTCGCTTCGCTCGCCTTCGGTCTCGATTGCCCTTACGTTCCTAGTCGCCCCCCTTGCCCTACCATCGCTCCGGCGTCCCTGAGCCTCCCTGTACCTTGTCATATATATGCAGATGACAATACAGATCAAATTTCAAGTTAAATTTAAGATAGGATTATTTTTGGTCGTTGAGGCTGTGTTTTGGTGGTCTACTATGATCTATCTAGTCAGAGGGAATCCTCTTCTGTCTTCTGTGAGATAAAATGATGATGTCACTAGACGGAAGGTTTACACATATTTTTTCAAAGGAAAAAGAAACCGAATGCTGTATAAGAAATTCAACTCTCCTCAGATCGCCAAAAAGTTAGGAGAAAACTTCAAAAGCCACCGTTCTCTCCCAGTACTGGAATTTTCTAATTTCTTGATGATGTGAGAGTTGATTTTTAACAGCGGATTTTTACAAACAAATTCAGAAATTCTTATTTTCATGGTTTTACAATCCTGCAACTGCTGAGTGAACAATTTCGAAACAAACGAGGTCAGACTTACAGAAAATGAAACTGCAAGTGCAACTGGATAAGGAAGTGAAGATCTCTTCTGAAACAAGACTAAACCGCTTTGTAGGCATCACATGAAACTCGATAGCTGCACACAAAATGAAAGCTTGATGTTTTTCATAGAATGGAGGAAGGAGGAAACTGCTTGGCAAAGAATTGTTCTGTCTTGAAATTATGGCTGTAGAATTTTGTCGTGGGAGGGTCATGGGGGTGGGGCTGGGGGGATGAGGAGGGTAAATGGCTCCATTTCATGAAAAACTTGCCAAAACTTCCAAGTAAGTAAGAAATGCAATAAATTGTCTGGCTATTCCGTTTCACCCCCTTTTTTGAAAATTGTGAACTTTTCCCCCACATATTAAACGTATTTTTTCACAAGAAACTGCTTATAAGAAACTCAGACTCGTCTCAGATCGCCAAAAAATTAAGAAGCTCAACAGAAATACGTGTGTATGTCCTCTAGCTCCAAAAAGTGACAAACTTGGGCATTTGAAAAGAATGTTCTCTTGTTAGTTAGTGAAATATTTTTGACGATTTCTCCGGAGGTAAAAACACACCATCTGTTCCGATACCTAAAATGCAATTCCAACCCCCTGGCTTGATTGAAATCTGATTACCCCATTGCGCCCCTCCCCTTGTCCCACCCACGCTATCCTTCACCATTTTATCACGTTGCTCTATTGTTTCTTACAGACCTCATTTTCCCATGGAAAACAGCCGTATTTATTTGCCTAACAATACTCTATTTCTTCTTATTGTTTAGAGATAGGCCGTCGCGTGCTTCCTGGGTACGAAGAAAGAACAATGAGCTTAGCCAACGCTGAAAATATCAGTAAGCAGCTACCATCTGTCCTGACACTTCTCGATTCTGCCTTCGCGGCCAAGTCTGCGAAGAAATCGCGGATCCAACTAGCAACAGAGACTCATTTGAGCAAGGAAGCATTCAGGAAGACGTTCATGTTCACAAGTGACTTGATATTTGGCCGTCTTGGCGAGGACTTCACAAACTTAGGCCCAGAGAAAGGTCCCGTTGTAACAGCAAAACCCAAGCCTGGAAAAGGCCTAGGCCAACGAGTAAACAAGCTGCCTGATTTTCAAACTTCTCCCACGCCGATAAAGGCAAGGTTCGTGGATCTGGAGCAACCAGAGATGAAAAGATCGCCGGATGAAAAAGCCAGCTACACTGTTGGAAATATTCGCCAAGTTCCCGCCACTGATCAACCTTTGTACAACGATCAACTTATCAACAATGGCTTGACGAAATGCGAGAGTAGCGAGGAGACGGATAACCGATCTGATAATGCGAAGAACTTCTCCATCGCAAGGATATTAGGCAAGGAAGACCAGACTGAGAATTCTGCCATGCCTATGGAGGAAATTAAGATTAAGATCGAAAGAAGATCACCCGAGCCTGATGAGAAATCGCCTCCCGTGATTGATCAAGAGGTCGAAACTTTGGAGCAAAATCATAAATTACCAAACATTAGTCAATTTTTTGAGCCGGTTGACAGTATGGAGTTTCAGCGATGCACAGTATCCAAATGTGAAATCGGATCGAAAGACGGAAATAATTTCAAATGGTTGACAAGTGAAAATGCGCTATGTTCCCTCCCCGCCCCCTTGATGATAAAAGGTTTTCCATTATTACGCAATACGGGAAGAATCGAATTCAACAGAGGTACACTATCGTTGCTACAACAAGATGAATCTAGTCAACATTCCACAGAGCAGAAACCCCTGCCGAAAGAAGAGGAAGAAATTATGGAAGAGATCGTGGAGAACCCCAAAATTCCTCTTCGGACTGTCAAAAAGAAGGAACTTATTAGTGATGGGGAGGAAACCCCTACACAGCCATTACAACCCCGTCAACAACAGCAAGTACCAACCACTAAAGGTTTCAGATGTGAGAAATGCGGAAAAATTTACTGCCGAAAATATGTGCTGAAAATCCACATGAGGACACATTCTGGGGAGAAACCACTGAAATGCCAGGTTTGTGGCAAATCATTTAGTGATCCTAGTAATATGAAAAAACACGTTAAATTACACGAAACCGACCACGTAACTTATCCGTGTAAATTTTGTGGTAGGAATTTCGTTCGACGTCGTGGTTTATTAAATCATTTGCATTCTATGCATTCACGCTTCCCTTTTGTTCATCCCCAGATTTAGATGTACTGTATTAAAAATTCATGCTATAAGGCATAGTGTGAGTGGCAATGGATAGCGTTTTATGCTATTCCTGCAGAGTCCTATGTGTTTTGAGAAATGGCTATGCATGTAATCAGTTTATTTGAAGAAAAATTTATCATACCCCCTGGTGAGGTGGGTTTATAGTCCCTCTATTTGCCCTCCTGATTCAGAACAAATGTACATGAGAATCACAATGCTTTCAGTCTTTGTCAAGGGGGATTTAGAGAACATTTTGCAATGCAAACTTAGGTAATTCTAAATAAAACAGACCCTCACAGGAAGCATTTGTTATGTTTTTTCGATGTGTGTCCATGTAGCTACCTACAACCTTTTGGTCTCACATTTCAATAACAATAGGAATAGGGTGGCAAGCACCTGTGCCATGTGTAATGAATTAACAAGCCTAATAGTTAATTCAGCAAGGTGTTTTGTTCTTTCATGACAGACCCTTTGAATACATAATGGATGCTTTGTTCAGAAAACAATCAAAATAGTTCTGTTCAGCTCTGAAGATAATCATTTGCAATAAAACTGCTGAAAGTAAACAGAGGACCACATGCTTTGTGTTTCTTTTACAATAAGTGTTTTATAGCTTAGAAATACACCTGAATTGAAACCAAGCAAAGGTTCCCATTTGAAGATGTTTGCCAGTAAATGTGGAGAACTAGAAACTGCTTAAATTGGGTTGGATCTACAATTAGATTGAGTGGTCAGCCATTTTAATCAAGAATCCTACCACAAAACTTAGCCCTACAGGTTCTTATTCATACATAATTAGTTTACGAGTTTGGTCCTCATTGATATTTATGCATACAAAATTATAAAAGAAACAATCCCGTGTTTGAAAGGTGATTGCTCCCTGGGTATCAAGGCCTTAACATCGGCAAGTATATCATTCACAGTGGAAATTTTCAAATTAATCTTAAAATCTAATGTGACTGAAATTGACTACTCCGTTCTGAATTTACAAGGGATTTTCTTAAGAAAGGCCTTTCAAGATACCTTCAAAACAAGCCTCAAGTCATGACCAAGCTTCTGCTATAGCAATATGGCTTTTACATGGTTTAGCACATTGTGATTCCTGGGAGCATAACAACATTTTTTGTAGGTGTGCAGAAGTCATTGCTGTACAGCTGCACGGTAAAGGCAGAAATATCAAGAGAATTTGGTCATGAATTTAGGCCTGTTTTGAATGTCTTCCTTGAAAAAATCCCTCATAATTTCAGTACAGAGTGGCCATTTTCAGTCAGTAAATTTTTAAAATTAGATTTGAACATGTCCACCAATAGATAATTTATTTGACCATTTCATCATCTGGATATCCAGGGACAGCCTTTCAAATGGAGATTGTTTTTTGGGCTCTGGAAAAGGGGAAAAATCACAACTTCATAGGACAAGATGTTGAAGTATAATATGGAATTCTTTAATAAGTATTTTAACCTGATACTGATCACAGCAAATGTTTAGATAAGATCTACCAGGCAAGAAGCAAGAATAAACTGTGTGCAACTGTTTGGAATGAGAATGGTTTTTCAGGGTTTTCAGGGACATAGTAGTGGTACACATCAAGAATGAATATTGAAGACAATTGAGAAAAATAATGCTTTATGAACAATATTTTCCATCATTTTTTCAGTAATTTATTTTAAGTGGGCTGAAAGGATTTTTAGCTTTTTGAAGCTAATGTAGGCCATGCATGCGGAATCCAGGCATGGGACCCCATTTAACGTCCCTTCCAAAGGACGATAAGTTATAAGCTAGCCTTTGACTGGTAGATCAACATTTAGCTTTGAGTGTGAGCCATTTATTCCACAGCCTGCAAAACATTTCAACTTTTTTAATTTGCCTGGAGATTAAAGTAAATAGACCTGATGAGTGAAATAGAAGCTCCAGAGAGATTGTTATATTATGAATATTAAATTTTTACAGTAGGGATTTCCAAAACATGCATCGCAACAGTTCGGTTCCAATCAACATTGTGTGGAAATTATCCGTCCCTCCAACTTAGTTGGAAAGAACTTCTCTTCAGCCTGAAAGCATTACATGCAACTGTTTGAATGTAGGCCTAATCTTAGACAGATTTATTCAAATCTTGTCAAGGAAACTTAATCGGAGGAAAGGAATGCCATGACTACCATTTCGATATCCAACGCATCTTACTACTACATGATGCTGTGTATGGAAACAAAAAAGAAGCCTTTAATCTTTTTCACTGTACTTGCTAAATTTTGCTCCGGTGAATTAAAAATAATTATCATTTGTGCGTATTGTGCTGAACAAATCAGCCTTTGCCGTGGAGGTGTTTTTTGAAAAGCTTCAAAAATACTACCAGGTGTCCCGAAAAAAGTACTCCTGTTTAGAAAACCACCAAAAATTGATTATCAAACCGTTGATGAAATTTTCTTTTTGAATTGCTTTATTCAATTCAAATGGGCCCAACAGTATTCACAGATGATAAAATGTTTGCTTTTGATACAGAAAGGTAGGAAATTTACACGTTGAAAAACCTTATTTTGAGCTATAGTTTTTAAGCAAAATACTCAATCTTGCCTACGAGTCAAAATTTTCAGATTTTTTATCATCATTGAAGTCTCCAATGATAGTGCGCATTTATTTCTGTCATTTATGACCATACTAGAAGTTTTACATGCACAAAAAAATTGATTGGTAATCATCAGTGCTTTTTGCAGTATGATTCAAAACCAGGTAGCCCTAAAAAGAGCTCAATTTGCTCATTTTAAAACTATTTACAAGATCAGCTATGCCATGGATAATAATTTGGTCTTTGATCTACTGAACAAAAAAAGAACATTGAAGATCGGCCGTGTAATCAAATTTTGGTGATTTTTCAAATGGGATTACTCTTTTTGGGACACCCGGTAGATACTACCAATTTTGTCAAGTTTTCGGCTTTAAAATTATGAAAGCTTTGTGTTCTTTATATTCCAAGAAGCAACGATAAACGATCCATATACTGGGTGTCTAAAAATCATACTCCTGTTTGAAGAATCACCAACCAAAATGTGATTACATGGCCGATTTTCAAATTTCTTTTCAACAAGTAGATGAATAACCACATTTTCCCCAGGTTTTGCTGGATGTTGTAATTGGTTTAAATTAGCAAATTTAGCTCTGTGGTGAGCCTGGTTATGAATCATAATGCAAAAAGTATTTATTACCAGATCAATTTTTTTGTGTATGTCAAGCTTTAATTTGGTAATAGATGACAGAAAAACCCCATAATATCGTTGGAGGCTTCAAAGATGGTAAAAATCTGATTTTTTTTTGCTTTTTAGGCAAGATTGACTCTTGCTTAAAAAGTAAAGCTATGAAATATGGTTTTTCAGCGTGTGCTTCTACGATTTTTAAGTATTGAAACTATCATGTTATCATCTTTGAATATTTTCGAGTCATTGACAAAAGAAATCAAACAGAAATTTTATCACAGGTTTGATAGTCAAATTTCAATGATTTTTTTAAACCGGAGCATTTTGGGACGTGGTACTTTTACATATAACATGGCAAAGAATTTTTTTTATCCCCTAAACTTATGCTCGCTGCTGTCAGTGCTTTTAATGTGAAACAAAGATAGAAGTAAGTTTAAAACAGTTTTAAAGCGAACTATTTCATGGCTTCACGATGGTATGATAGTGAGTGAATTAAACTGCTCTCATAAGTTAGCTTCCTTTGAAGGCCCCTTGACAATCATCAGTTGGACCACTTGCTGAATTGCTACCTTCCCTAAATACCGGTATGAAAGCAAAATATGTGAAATCAATCAATTCCTGCCACAAAATGATTTAGTAATCCATGGAGTTTAGTCAATACATGCATTAGTTATAAGAATCTTGGCTCTGAACGTCATTTAAGGGTTCCTTAAGTTTGGGCCCAATCCTTAAAGTAGACGTTTCTTGTTGTGTTTCTTATCTTTTCTTAAAATTGAGTTTTACAATTTATAAAGATTTATCAAGGACACCTAATACAGCTTTTGAGCCCGGACCATTACAGAAAGGAACCAAATCATGAACAAAAATCATACATTTTAGTATTATTTGGGTCAGTAAAACATCATTCTTCAAATATGCTTTGCAGCTCATTCGCTTCTTGCACAGTGACCCAAAAAACTCCACGAGCTAGATCACACACTGGAAGCAAATGTTATGAACACAAACAAGGTATCCACATGTAGATGAAAGGCTCAGCTATCATTTGATTGAGATGTTGCTTGGTCAGCTAAAAAGAAGTTTTAAAAATATGAAACTTTCGTTCATTTCTCAGACTATTTCCTCCATGCTTTGGAAGGTGTGAAAAAAGCAAAAATTTGAACGAGGAACAGAGGTCAGTCATTTTGCAAACAAGAAAATTTCCACAGACGACTTCAAATCCATCGCTACGTTGAGTTTCCACAAAGTGTTGACTGGAAAATGATGGCGATTATTTCACCTAAACGAGGAATACGGTATTCAAAATTTTCCGTGAATCTGGTTTCTCGTATTGTAATCATTACATAACGATGCAGAATCTCAAAAGATAGCTATGAGCCTTTCAACTAAACTGTGATACAAAAGGAGACGACAATAGCTTTTGATTTCAGAGAGCTTGTTGTGAAGTTTTTTTGAGTTACCCGGTAGAGTTTCTTGATTTCCTAGAAGATACTACTGCAGTTTCTTATAAGCGGTTTGTTATATAGAAACTGATTGTATTTTATGATTTGAAATGATTTCATGATTTTACCGGGTGAATCAGAAAAATATGCACATTATTTGCAAATTTGTACAACAAAAACTGTAAAATTAATTTGAAAAACTACAGCTCCATTGCCAAGGTGAGAAGTAGGACTTTTGACCAGGTCCAGATTCCAGAAAGAAATAATGCACCCAAGAATACGAGAAAAGTCTGAAAAATTAAGTTTAAGCCTCAGTAAGAAGATGGAATTGAAATATTACAAGTTAGCCGCATATCTTTTCTTGCACAATTTTCCAAAGAACGCATACATTTTTCTGAATCACCCGGTACATTCCGGCAAACGTTGGTGCATCATTTTGGAACACTCGAATCACGTGCTATTATTTAGAGTATTTATGTTTTGAAAAACGTATTTAAGTGAGTGGTCTACCCAAAGAATACGCAGCTTAAATGTACGTATGTACATTGTCTTATCGTAGAGGAAAGCTGATATTTAAAAAACAGTGTTTTAAACATTACTAGGTAAGTTAATAACAAAGATTGGTAGTCGATTAGTAATTGATTAGTAGTAGATAAGATAGTATGAGTATGATTCTGGATTTGTATGTAAATATAGATCAAATGGAATAGAGTATACGTAGTAACATCTTAAAATGTGGCGTCGAGAGGAGGGGCAATAGACCTTTTAGGTATTCTAAAATAGAGTCTGAATCGAACGATATTTTGATACGCTTTGTAAAATTTTCGAATGTGCACAATAGTGATTGAAGCTCTAACGTCACTCGATCAAACCTCTAGTATAAAAATGTATAAAAGTAACTCTCGATCCAGGCTCTATTGTAGAATAGCTAAATGTCTATTACACGTCTTTTTTATAAGAAGTCAAGAATTTGAGCCAGTACTGATAGTTTGTTAAAGCTATCAGATTTTGAGTTATCAGATTTTGAGTACTCAAAGTAGCATATGTTCCAAAAGAAGAAAGACTCTAATTCTGAAAAACTGAAGATTTCTGAAAAAGTTCAACATTAGAATTATAGCAAAGTAGCTGAAGTTTCTTTCAAGCCAATCATTCCAAAGAAATGGGCCATAGAATTTTACACCCACCTTTTTGCACCAATTTGAAGACTTGGAACTTATGCTACGCTTAGTTTCTTGAAAGTTTCTTGAAGTTCCATAAAAATTTTCATATTCACTCAAAACAAAGTTTTCCATTGTTTAGATATTGCATTTCAGATTAACATTTCAGTTTTGAATATCGGCCGCGTAAGTCCATAGCCCGCCAAAAGTGTTAATTTTTTACTCATCCGGTATTGTCCTCACCCGGTACTCACCCGGTACTCACCCGGTACTCACCCGGTACTCACCCGGTACTCACCCGCTCACCGATTGGCACCTCTCGACGACCCTGTTGGTAACGAACATGATGTAACATACCTGAACCTAATTGTACAGTTTTAGATAGTAAAATGTCTGTCAAGTTGTTTATTCGTGTCTATTTTGTCCAATTGATCATTACTGTTTATTTGAAATGTATAAATTATTGTGAATAATGAGAACATTTAAAAGTTTTATTTATATAATAGAGAGTCCTAGTGGGAGATAATATATAAGAAAGGTAAAGACCGAATTCTTACAGTCTCTTAAAATCACCTGTTTTCATTATTACATGAATTTCATTCCTTGAGAATATGTTTAAACACCACTATGCCGGATGTCTCAGAAATATACCCCTGTTTGTGCGGACTTGCCCAAATCGTCTTGCAAGGCTTCCTTTCAAGACGACTTTGGCAGGTCCACTGTTTGTAGCCTGCGCGCAGAACTCTACAAAAGGAAAAGTAGAGTTCTGCGCGCAGGCTAACTGTTTGTGCAAGGGCGTCTACCAGTGGCGTAACTCACGGTAGTTGGGGTTAGAGCAACTCCTAAGGGCCCCCGAGCTCTAGGGGCCCCGAAAGGGCCCCCACAGAATTTTTGGTAAAGTAGTAAATACTATGCTTAGCTTCAGGGGAAGATTGTATTCTAAGAAAGCAAGAGGCCCCAAGATAACCAGCGAGGTCATTTTTGACCAGAAAATTCTTATCGAGCTAACGAAAATATTGCAAAAGCTTCATCAACCATAAAAAGTCTCGATGCAAAAGATTTTACCGAGGACTTGGAAGCAGATCTAAGACCTTTTGCTAATGAATTCAGAGGAAAAATTGCAGAGAGAAACACTATTATCTATTTGATCAATTTGGTGCTCGAAAGTCGTGTCAGTTCATCGTTTCCCCAATTGTACAAGTTACTTCTTTTTGTAAAAATCCCAGTTACTGTGGCTACAGCTGAGCGATCTTTTTCAAAGCTGAAACTAATAAAGATGTATTTGAGATCAAAGTTGTCTCAGGAAAGGCTTGATGATCTTGCAATTCTTTCCATTGAAAATGCAGAAGCAAAATCCATTGAAAAGAAAGGGCTGATATAACCTTTTGCACGGATAAACGTACGTAGGCAAAAACATATAGGAATATAAGACCCTCTTACTATTCGTACTAACATAGAATTTTCAGAGCAAATGTTCGCTAAAAATTGTTTTGCTTTTCATACAAAAAGAAACCGCGCAAATAACTACTGATTTGAGGTTTTTAGGGCTCTAACGTACCAAACTCATATCGTTATGATATAACCAACCAAAACCGTGTAATCAGCAGGGCCGCAAATGAGGGGGGTGTGGGGTTGTGACACCCCCAATAATTTCATAACTCGGTCCCACCCTAGTCGTTATTTTTTAGTGATAATGTTGGTCCCGATCCGTGTCTGAACTTGAACCTGAATTTTTCAGGAGGTCGATACTCGAAATGCAAAGATTGCTGTGTTAGCTGTCTTTTGCTTTTATCATAGCAACTAAATTTACAGGAAAGAAATCATCGAGACTCCTTTAAAGACAAATGACGGAGATATAAGGTGACTTAAATCAGGGGCCTGGGCAATCTAAATATAGCCTATTGTATTCCATTGTATTTGATGATATCGAGAGATTAGCATATCAATTGGACAAATGAAAGCACTAAGCCATCTTTTGTTCTATTTTTAAACTAGGCGCTATATATCCGTCATTTGTCTTTAAAACCGTAAAGCTCCGGCCAAACGCTCTCGACTTTCCAAAGCGCTCGACATTTGTGTCGAGTGAAATGTCGAGAGCGTTTGGCCACCTTGTATAGTGATGTCGAGTGATGTCGAGCGTTGTCGAGCGTTGTCGAGTCAAATTTGATACAGGTCAAAATTGTCGAGCGAAGCCACTCGACATTTCTATTGTTCGAGGTGTTGTCGAGTGTTGTCGAGAGCGTTTGGCCAGGTGCTGCTCGACAATACACAGCTTGCGCATGTGCAGTTGAACAAATTTTCCCACTAAAATTACTGCAACAAAGGTTCTGCCAAAGAAACAGCACCGAAACCGCTTGGGGAAATTAATTCTTCGACATTCTGCAATATGTACAGAAAGTCTTCGTACGACATTCTCATCACCTCTCGGAAACCTCGAGAATCTTCGATTTTCGATTTTCAAAATAACCTCTTTGCTCTCTTCGTTTCATCCAGGCTCTTGTCTTTCCTCTCTTCACTTCTGTCTCTCCTCATCTAAGACTGTTACCAAAATCAGAGCAGCAACAGCTTTGCGTTTTCTTTTTGTGAGCTTCAGCTTCATATTGATTTGAGAACAGCAAGAAAATAAAATTGAAAATTTGGCGGGCTGTTGTACAAGAACGAGGACAGAAAGTAAAACATGAAGTCGAGCCTGCCGCGAAATCGAGTAAGAGTCGGGTGAAAGTCGAGAGCATTTGGCCACCCTCTGCTCGACAATGCTCGTTGCTCGATTTTTGTCGAGCGCTGTCGAGAAAGTCGAGAGCGTTTGGCCGGAGCTTAAAGAAAATGGCTGGGTATAAGTTGGGTGAGGGATGCCTTCTTAGCCAAAGTAAAGGATGTTTCTTCAAAAATTTTCTTCGTGCTCAGATTTTTGGGATAACTGTCAGAAAACTATCAAAGTTCCCTTGTTGCTATGGCAAGCATGATATTGGGATATGCATTCTATAGAATTATAAGCCAAAGTAGCTAAAGGATGTTTCTTCGAAAGCTTTCTTCGTGCTCCAATTTATAGGATAACTGTCACAAAACTATCAAGGTTTCCTCGCTGCTAATGGGAAGCATGATATTGGGAGATGCATTCTGCGCCAAAGTAAAGGGTGTGGCCTCAACAATTTTTTCTGGGAGCTTCGCCCCCAGACCTCTGCCTTTCAATGCTTCTCTCTTAATTTACCCTGGCCTCCCCCCCCCCCCCGCTAATTGTTCCATGTGAGCAAGCTTGCATGCCTAAAAACGTGGCTGTGCTATGAAGCTTTGACTGGATCATTCAGGACAGTTGGCTAATATGCTAGCCAGAGACAAATTGATGTCAAAAACTGTTTGTTTCATTCCGTTTCGATTGTTGGGAAAACATTATGTCTGTTATAGTGTCTTTTTGTTAAACTATGGCAGATAGGAAAACTTTATTTTTTCATACATTTGCAACAACATTTATTTCGCGAAAATCGGTCCCGCGTGGAAGAAACTTTCATTTCATTTTTCATTTTTAATTATTTATACAGGGAAGAAGCATCAATAAATATATAAATACTGCTTTACAGCTTGCCCTGTCAACAAAAGAAAAAGAATATAAACCCTATTTACAGTGTTATTTCAAACCTAAAGTAATAAAAGAAAGGAAATGTAGAATCAACATATCTTTGTGTTCACGTGACAGCTTTCTTAAAAGCCGAAAAGCTATTTGTGGTTTTAGCTTCAGAACCCAATTTGTTCCAAAGTTTGGCTCCCCTGAATGAAAAGCTCTTTTGTCCTAGGGATGTTTTCAACAGCGGAAGGTTCAAATCCAGTTTGGAATTGCGTAATTCCCTGACGCCTTTATCAGAGACCCTTGTAAACAGACCTTGCAGATAATCAGGCACTTCATTGTGCAGTGACTTGTGAACAATTTTCGTTGTTTCAAAATCTATCATTTGTTGTATATTTAGCCAATCGAGTTGTTTGATAAGGGGTAGCGAGGAAGCGTCATAGGGGCTATTCGTGACTACCCTGGCTGCTCTATTCTGCAGCTTTTGCAATTTTGAAGAGCCGTAATACCACAGTTACCCCAAACAGGCGAACAATATCTTACGTAAGGCTCTACGAGGCTCTTATACATCCTTTGAATGGTCTGTAATGGGAGGTATTTTTTTGAGTATTTCAGCATTCCTATTCCTCGAGAAATTTTTTTGGTAACGATGCTCATATGTTCATCCCACAGCAAGTGCTGATCAACCTGAACACCCAAGTATTTCGCGTGTTTAAACATAGTGATTGGCTCCTCTCCTATTTTTAGGGCTGGTTCCGTGTTTTCAGACTGGCCGATCCTTTTGAGTCTATTTCGGCTACCAATAAGCATGCTCTGTGTTTTTGCTACATTTAGTGATAACCTATTACTCTCCAGCCAGTTCTTAAGGCGATCTAAATCTTCATTGACGGCATCATTGATATCTGTGATGGAGTCCGAGGAATAGGAAATGCTGGTGTCATCTGCATACATATTAACCTCCCCAAACTTTAGTGAGAGGGGAAGATCATTAATATATATCAGAAATAGTAAGGGCCCAAGGCAAGAACCTTGGGGTCCTCCGCATTTAATTGATTCCATGCTGGAAATGTGTCCATTAACCTTGCAACATTGTTTACGATTCTGCAAGTAAGATTTAAACCAACTGAATTCTTTCCCTGCCACTCCATAAACACCGAGTTTTTTAATCAATATTTGGTGATCTACCGTGTCAAAAGCCTTCTTTAAGTCTATGAATGTGACAGATGTATACTGTCCCTGATCGAGGTCCAGGTACCAATCATTAGTACATTTTAACAAACAGGTTAGTACGGAATGAAGCTTCCGAAATCCTGATTGTTTTGAAAACAAACGACGGTGTTCAGTGAGGAAAGAATAGAATTGGTCACAAATTAGTTTCTCAAAGAGGCGCGAGACTACTGGGAGCACCGAGATAGGTCGATAGTTTGAATCCACGTCAGTCGGGCCATCCTTGTAAATTGGTGCAACCCTGGCAATTTTCCAGTCATTTGGGAAGAGGCCTTTAGACATGGATAAGTTGAATATTTGGCTCAGTGAAGGAGCCAAAATAGGCATTCCAACTTTAAGAAAATAACTGGAAATATTGTCTACACCAAAACCATGAGATGTTTTAAATTTGTTGGCAGCTTTAAGCAGATGTTTCGGTTGAAGTGGCGCAAAAGTGAACCTATTGCTTTCGGTACTATCAGCAGAGGCACCGCTCAGAAAAACATTTCTAGTATCAGGTATTTCCTTGCAAAGCTTCTCCCCAATATTACAAAAGAACTTATTCATTGAGTCTGCTATCCCCTCAGGGTCAGTTACGACCGAATCACCGTTTTTTATCGCCGATATAGAAGTAGTTTTGGACTTCTTGTTTATTAGTTTGTTGATGGTAGCCCACGTTTCTTTGATATTTCCTTCACAAGAATCAATCTTATTTGTGAAGTACTGCCTTTTTAAACGGGTATTTAGAGAATTGACTTTATTTCGAACTTTTCTATATGCTTCCATTAATAGCTCTGATTTGGCCTTAACAGCGGCAATTTTCAACTTGTCTCTTGTTTTTTGTAGATTCTTTAGGTCCGTGGTTATCCATGGACTAAGCTTTTCAGAGACACGACGCACCAACAGTGGTGCATGCTTTTCTATTATTGCACTGAGTTTATTTGTCCAGCGAGCTACACTTTCATCAATGTCCGAATCTGCAGTAATTAGCTGTTGCCAATCAACCGAGGCAAGGTCAATCAGAAATAGCTCTTCGTCATAATTTTTCATTTGCCTTGTCTTGATAATTTTGTGGCTATTTTTCACGGCTCCTCTAAATTTACGAACGGCATAAACCAAGTAATGGTCACTGAGACCAACCCTATGGACACCAGATTCAATGATATTTATTACATTGCTAACAGCTATGTGATCAATTATCGTAGATGAAGTAGCCGTCTCTCTAGTGGGATCGTTTGAACACAGTCCTCGGTCCTTTGAACACATACCTTTTCGAAAAATTTCCATTTGCGCCCCTGGCAATCAGACAAAAATATAACTATGAACATCTTAAAGGCATTCATCAAACATTCTAACATCACTTTTACAAGCATCAGCAACATTTCTTGAAACGTTTTCGTACACTAGAGGGGGCCCCCAGATGGCTAAGTTACTAAGGGCCCCGAGCTGCTCCGTTACGCCACTCGCGTCTACCTTGTAGGAACTGTATTTATTCCCACTACTATAGCGTAATTGGTGTCCTGTGACCCAGTACACAGAGCATCCGAGATCAACTGTTATACGAGTTGGCCACAGGGAACCAAACACAGCGTGATTTTCGATTGGTCAACACTAACAGACACTAGAATTTGAAAAACAGATTAACATGACTGGGTCACAGAACACCTACCCTGGGTACCAGAGCCAAAAATGATAAAATAAAAAATTTGGAAAAGGAAGGAAGAGAGAAGGAAGAAAGGAGGTTAAACTTTCTTTCCTTTTTTACTTTTTTTTTTATTTTTTATTTTATTATTTTTTTGGCTCTGGTACCCAGGGTACAGAACACCAAGTACTCTGTATACTGGGTCATTCTGTGTAATGGGTTACAGGTCCAGTACTGGGATTAAACACACCTCCTGCAAGGTAGGCGCCCTTAGTTTGTGCTGCTACACAGTAAACTTAAAAACTGTTGAATCAAATCAAGTCATCCTCGTTCGTTAGAGAGCATATAGGTTCCAAAATTCTTTAAAAAGGCTAGTGTAAAATTCAGTTACTTGGTTCTTTGAACTGACTGACTTCAAAGAAACTTCAACTATTTCTCTATAATTCTACCGTTGGACTTTTCTGAAATCTTCAATATTTTTAGAATTAGAGTGTTTTTCTACTTTCTCAAGAATTCAAGAAGAATTTTCAAAAAAACTTGAAACCATCCTAATTTCTAAACTGGTTGAAGCAACATGAAATATTTTCGAAGAAAATCATAGTTTATGGATGTATACAATATGGTATCAAGCAAAAGTCTGTCACTCTTCTGGTTTATGATTTAGAAATTTGATGACGTCACACCCTCAAATGAGTTAAAATGTAACATACGCTGAAATTTCGAAAAGTATTGAAAACTTCTGAAAAGTCCAACGGTAGAATTAAGGACAGAACTAAAGTTTCTTTGGAACCACTCAGTGAGAAGAAATAGATCACAGAATTTTACACCCACCTTTTTCCGCCGAGCTAAAGATTTGGAAGCTATGCTTCCTTGGAGTTGGTACGACATGATTCTAATAAACTGATACCAATGATTTACAACATAATTTACAAAGATAAAGAAATATGATATTTACAAGCTACACGCTACGTAGCTTATGAACAAGCTGCATACGAATTCTACAATTCAACTTTCCACCAGTCCATATTTTGATGTTTTTAAAGCTTGCACTATTAGTAAATGTGATTTATCTTTAGAGAATTCACAAAAAGCCTCAGGATCAAACCGACCCCATGTCAAATTTTGTCGTTCCCGTGACGGGTAACTTTCAGAGATTCTTGGTCCTGAGATCATACTGAACCTCTTTCCTTTCATAAAGGTGGCAAATGTCTGACGGATTTAGATGGCTCGCTTACTTATAGATTTCTACTGGGTGTCCCATAAAAAAGTACTCCTGTTAAAAAAAATCACCAAAAATTGATTTTAAAACCTTTGATAGAACTTTCTTTCTGAGTTTTTTTATCAAAGACCCAAAGATATTCATAGACGATAAAATGTTTGCTTTTGATACTGCAAGGTAGAGGAATCATACGTTGAAAATCTTATTTTGAGCTATAGTTTTAAAACAAAATCCTCCATCTTGCCTAGAGTCAACATTTTCAGATTTCTTATCATTATTGAAGTCTGCAATGATAGTTTGCATTTCTCTCTGTCATTTATGACCAAACTAGAAGCTTTACGTGCACAAAAAATTGATCTGGCAATGATCAATGCTTTTTTGCAGTATGATTCAAGACCAGGTAGATTCGCTAATTTTAAACCAATTACAGCATCAACTATATCTTGGAAAATAATTTGGTCCTTGATCCACTTAAAAAAAAAGAAAATTGAGGATCAGATGTGTAATCAAAGTTTATTGATTTTTCAAACAGGAGTACTTTTTTTGGGACACCCGACAGTATCAGTTTTTGGAGATTTTAATGTAGATCGTTACAGTATCACTTTTCTCCAAAAGTGTATCGAAGGAACTTGTTCTCAATGCACGATTATGAGTATGGTTTATCTTATCATTGGCATCTTCGCCACAAAACATCCCCATGGGCTGCTTGAAACATAATCACCAAAGTCACCAAAAGGTTCTGGCGAGGCAACGACAAACATAGCCATAGAAAATTCATCGACGGAAATGGAAATTGCTTCATCGCAAATAAGACTGCGTTTACCCCAGGGGGCACTCAGCACATGCACATACAGGGAGGTAAGTCCGATATTTTTGGGTCAGAGTATAACCGAAAATGATATTTTTGAGTCCAACATAAACCAAAATTATTGCCATGATATTTTTGGGCATCAAATAGAGTCAAAATGATATTTCTGGGTTCTTTAGAGGCAATCCTGGCCTCGATTTGCATTGTTTCAGGATCTTTTATGTTCGTTTACAGATGTCAAGGTATAGAATGAGCTGATATTTTTGGATTGTAATGAAGCTAAACTGATATCTTTTAGGTTGCCTGAAAATTTCTCGGATTGACCCCTCCTCCCGTATGCGTATGTGCTGAATTCAACCAAACTTTAAACCCAATATTATTGGCGCGCACGTCCCAACATCAGTGGTCAAACGATCCAACATTTGACCCAAACATTTGAGCCAAGGGCCTGGGCACAAGGAAGCGTTGCCTTGACACAAACATCGAACAAGAACAGTGGCCAGTGGGCCCAAACTAACAATGACTGCACTTAGTTTCTTGTTAGGCATTCTTGCTCCTGCTCATTTGTGCTTGTGGCTCTTTATTGAAGTTGGAGTTTACTTCTACAAAATCAAAGGCTTCTTTGCAATGTTGGATAAGGTGTTCAAACGACCCAACGATTAACCCAACATGCCAGAAGAAAGGAATTGTTTGGCATTCCCACCCAACATTTTTTATCTCAATTTTCACCCAATATTGAAAGTGACGATGTTGGGTGACCCAATATGGTGGACAAACCATCGGTCCGTCGAGAGAGGGGCCGGGGCCCCAGGGTCAGAGCTCGAAAGGAGCCCCAGAAAATTTTTTGGACCACGCCCTTTTATCCTAGGGCCACGCCCTCTTATGCAATGGTAAAACGCTGCGTTTAGATTTTATTTAGAATCTCAGTGGGCCCGCAAGCCTGAAAACGTTCCTGAAAGGAAACTACAACAAAGAAAAAATACATGCCTTATTTTTGCGGGCCCCCAGAGGCCCCCTGGCTACCCCCCCCCTCTCGACGGTCCTGCAAACGATCCAACATTTCAACCAACACGATGTTGGGTGAAATGTTGGGTGAGATGTTGGATTGTTTGACCGGAGCTTTGACGTAGTAAGAAAATATAGCTCCGTGCTACTGTGAAAAACTAAGCGAACTTCTGCTTTCATGTTCTATTTCTTTTTTGTGAAGAACTAAGCGAAGTGTTTCGCTTCCTTTTTCAATCCCATACTTGTTGTGTAGAAATAGCGAAATGTTTTGCTTACTTCTTAAAAAAACAGTTTCCCAGACCCCGGCAATTTGTGCAAGAAGTTTTCGCTGACACCCAGGCTGCCCGGGGGGGGGGGGGGATGATTTGATGGGGAATGAATTGAACGATACATTACGCAATTTGGAGAAAATAGATATTTCGCAAAATGGTTTTTGATTGGATATGGCATTGGAGGCCGCTTTTGGCTATTCAGCTTTCTAGTCCATGTGATTTATAAAGTGCGGAATAGACCTTTTCGCAGATAAATATAGAAGACGGAAGAAAAGTACGTAACATCACGTGACAAGCTGCCAACTCAGCGTTTCATGAACTGGCTGAGGTCACATGCACATAAATCACAAATCAGAAATCACAAGGCCACAAGCAAGCTGCTGGGAAGAATCGTTGTAAAGGCACGAGGAAGATCCGGCGAAGACGCTAGAGACTTTAAAGTTTGAGGTGATATTGATTAGTTCATATTGTGAAAGCTTCCACAGTTTTGCTAACTTGTTCGAGTTGCGAGAGAGTCTGCAAGCACAAGAATTCACAAACCGAAATTTGCATTCAGCTTTTAGGCCCATTTTTGGGCCTCTGAGGCCATAGTCATTTGTAAGTCCCCAAGTCTCGTCTTTTATCACGACATTTGGCGGTGACTGTATCGTTGGACCCTAAATTAAAAAGAGCAACCTCTCCTTTCCCTTTGCTTGAATTATTTACCTTTAGTGGTTAGTGATTTATAAAAAATGGGAAAAAATCCGGACCCCCCCCTATGGAAGACTGCTCACCAAATTGGAAGGACCCGCTTTTTTTATGATAAAATTTGCTGGAAAGATCCGGATTTTGCCTCTAAAAATACAGGAACGTCCGGATTTTTCGATTTTGCAGACAATTTACCCCCTATGGAAGAGTTTAACCAACAACTTGTAGGTCTGGATTTCTCCAAATTTTTGTCATTAGCCCTGGATTTTTGCGTCTCAGCAGCTGCATGCCCCTGGATATTTGGGGATTGACGCACACTTCCAGAGTTTCTCTTCCATAGGGGGGTACGGATATTAACTGGAACCACCCAGAAACAACAAGAAAAATGAAGCACTAATTATATTTTATTGCATAATTTTCATTCAATACAATTACATTCACTATTCCCCATCACCTTTGGTGACACTGGTAAGCACTGGTACAGTTTTTTGCTTGGATTTGTTGAACCAACAAATCAAATGCAACTTTTGTGGAAATCAATAAATTGGAGTGCTGGGTGAAAACGGTGTTAATCTTACTTCGGAGTTTCCTTTCCTTTTTTCCTTTTTAAATGCTCCAGATTGGTTGGAAAGCCTTTAGGAGTAAGTAATTGAAGATTGAAGAGTCACTGTCTTTAGGTTTAAACTAATGAGCTCATTTTCTTTATTCCCACATTTGATCCGTTTCATATTATAATTTATAATTATGGGAAACACCTGGAACTCCTGGTGAAAGTTGCAGTCTCATTTATTGTTATTTGAAAAGTTTTTAGTTTCTTTGTTTTTCTTTGTTTTTCATGTCAAGTGTAACCACCTCAAAATGTCAATGTTATTGATTTTATTGAAACTTTGTCAACTTGTTTACCTTGTTGAACAATGCATTTTGTGAAAATTGTGGAGCTTTATCTCCAGTGGTTTTAGATTTATGAACCATTGAACTTTTGACCTTTGTGGTGAACTGAACTCAGTTGACCCCAAATTTTATAACTTCCCTCATATTTACCCTAAAAACTTGTTCTTTATGTCATGTGAAAGGTCTTGAGCTGTAGAGACCATTGCAACCAAGCAAAACGTCATTAAACATTGTTTTCATGTAAATAAAGAAGTTTGTAAGGTTTGACCTTTGACCCTTGGTCAGTGGCTTTTTTGAAAGTCACCAAATTTTGTGGAAATATTCATCTACCCATAGTCATTACATATATAGCCTTGTCAAAAGCTAGACTTATGACGATGAGTCCCTTGTTTCCCTGCGGTACCTTGCTCACAGGGTCTCATAATGAAACAGTTAAAAACTTGACCCTATCTTCTGCATTCGATTGATCGAATCTGGATCGAACGACTGCTTCGGCTCTGTTCAACGGTCACTCCTCAGAAAGGAAATGCGATAGAAACCACGGTAAGCAGACACTTAATCAACAAAACTTGGTATTCATCTGAAGAAGAAAGTTCACTTTACCTGGCGAGGGCAAAATAAATCTTTTAATGCTGCAATTTCCATGTTTTTAAGACCAAAACATACCAGAGAAGTCTTCATTTCAAGTACCTGCTGCAGCAACTCCCTTCAAATTTAGTAAGCTGCGTCAATCGAATTGAAGGTTCGAAACTTATTGTTCTTCGCCAAATCTCGCATTCTGATTGGTATGCTAGGAATCCCAGCATATTAGGCCTAAATAGGGTCAACTTTTTCAGAGTAATAATATGAGTCTCTGTTGACTGAAGCGCCATCTTGAAGTCAAAGAGCACAGGGAAACAAGAGACTCGTCGGCATAAGTCTAGTCAAAAGCCAGAAAGCAATGAAGATAATAGATAATATACCTACAAAATACTGATTTATTTGGTTATTCATGATCTGTTCAAAAATTTTGGCCATGGCTGATAGGACACTAATAGGTGTGTAATTGGCTTTTTGGTGTATCAACCATTTCATGGATTGCAAAAATGCCTGCTGCTTTTAGTTTGTCTGGAAAGCAACAGTTAAGTATGGGCAAATCACCTCTTTTGCCTCCTGTATAATTTTTGTTGATATACCGGGTGTCCCAAAAAAAAGAACTCCCGTTTACAAAATCACCAAAAATTGATTATCAAACCTTTAACGAAATTTTCTTTTTGAATTGCCCTTTCAAAGACCTAAAAATATTCATAGATGATAAAATGTTTGCTTTTGATACAGCAAGGTAGAAAAATTACGTGTTGAAAAACCTTATTTTGAGCAATAGTTTTTTTGCAAAGTACTCAGTCTCTTGCTTAAGAGTCAAAATTTTCATTTCTTTTATCATCATTGAAGTCTCCAATGATAGTGTGCATTTTTCTGTCATTTATGACCAAGCTAGAAGCTTTAAATGCACAAAGAAATTGATCTGGCAATCATCAGATCTTTTTTGCAGTATGATTCAAAACCAGGTAGCCCTAAAAAGAGCTAAATTTGCTAATTTGTCAACAAATTACTAGATCGGCTTTATCTTGGAAAATAATTTGGTCCAAGATCTACTTGACAAGAAAAGAAAACTGAAGATCGGCCAAGTATTCAATTTTTGGTGATTTTTCAAACAGGATTACTTTTTTTGGGACACCCGGTATTATCATCCAAGGCTTCTATTTCTATCATAATGTTTAGCAAATTAACATTACTAAATTCAAATTGTTGTTCAATCGGAAATTTACATTTTATAGCAACAATACTTGGGGTGGTTATTATACATTGCTGATCTTTGATTGTTATTGTGTGGTTTTTATACTTTGCTGTGTTACTATACTAAACTTTTTATACCGGGTGAGTCAATAAAAAGAATCCCTGTTTGAAAAATCACCATTCCCTGAACATCAAGATGATGAAATTGGGAAACATAACATTTAACAGCAGACATGTTCAAATGGACCTCAATATTTACCTGACTGAAATCGGCCACTCCATGCTGAAGTTATGAAGGATTTTCTCCAGAAAGCCCTTACGAGAAATTTTCAAAACACGATCAAAAACAACAACCAACATTTCCCAAGCTTTCTACCTTATCTCAGTGAGTTCAACATATTCTAACATGTTTTATTCTCTTGGGAAGATGAAATTGTCAGGAATAAGGGATAAAACATGCTAAAGCATGTACAAGTCATTGCTATAGGCATAGACATACGAGAAATCTGGTCGTGATTTTATGCAGTTTTGGAAGTTTCTTGGAAGGGCTTCCTCAAGAAAAGTCTCTTATAATTTCATAACGAAGTGGCCGATTTCAGGCAGGTAAAATTTAGAATATATTTGAACATTTTCACTATTGAAAGACATGTTTGCCAACATTATTGCATTGATATCGAGGGATCTGTGGTCTTTCAAACAGGGATTCTTATTTTGACTCACCCGGTCCATATGAACAGGCCCTAAGGCACTAATAACTTACCTTCAAAACTTCATAAAGGGGGGTTTATCATATTCAACAAAGCAAGACAAAACGATACGAAACCGATAATATTACTGTATATATTGCCTTGAAAGCAATATACCCCATGAATGTATCTGCTGTTAGCATCTTACCAGCCTCAAGTAAAAGTAGAAAATTATTCCTGCTAATATTTTTGGCTGCTACTAAATAAGCCCCCACCCCAAAATTTTTTTTGCAAAAGAAGCCCCCCCTTGTTTTTTTGTCAACTTATTTTACATTGAATATATACATCTAGCTTACAATGTACAAATATACAAAGTAAACTAATCTAAATCGATGAATATATAATACATAAATAAATATTTTTACAGTATTTTAATAAACTAACCAAATTAAATGAAAAGACTAATCTCCAGACACATATTGACAAGCACTACATTTACAATTCGGGCCATCCCATTTTTTAATCATAGTTTTAAAGCTATTTAGATTTTCTGCCGATTTTATTTCATTTGACAACCCATTCCAGATTTGAGGTCCCAATGATCGAAGGCTATTGGAACCAAATGTGACTTGATTTGGTCTATAATGCTGTAAGCCATTGGAGTTTCGTAATGGGTAATGAGAAGGTTTTATTTTGAAAATGTCATGCATGAAGGAGGGGTTTAGATTTTTCAAAGTCTTAAAAATTTCTACACAGAGAACTCTTAGACGGGAAACATGCATAGTACACTTCTCTGACTTCGAAAGTAAATCGCTATACGAGCTAATGTGATAATTGTGTAAGAATCTAAGGGCGCGTTCTTGAATCTTTTCAATCTTTTGCAAAGATTTAGCTGACGAGAAGTACCATACAAGGGGCCAATAATCAAAATTTGGATATACAAAGCTTTGGACAAGAATCTTCTTTTCATTAAAGCCAATAAATTGTTGGAGCCTTTTTAAAACATTGAGTTGTGATGCAGCTTTTCTGCAAAGTTCGGAGATATGCTGTTCAAAGTTCAGTTTATAATCTTGTTGAATGCCTAGCAATTTGACCGTTTCTTCCGATTTGACCATTTTTCCTTGGATGTTGAAATTTTCTCCACTTGTATTCGTTTGATCCTGTCTAATAAGGAGTGCATGGAATTTTTCTGGATTAGCTATCATTTGATTTTGTTTTAGCCAAGTCAAAGCAACTCCAGCTTCTTCTTCCAACACCTCTACCAAATTTTATGGAGTCTTGGAAAAATAAGCTAAAGTATTATCATCAGCATGTTGCTTGTTTGATGAATAAAAATAGATCGTTTATGTAAAAGTTGAATAGAATAGGGCCTAAAACCGAGCCTTGGGGTACCCCTGATAAAATAGTTAGGAAAGAACTATACGTATTATTGATTCTAGCAGGCTGTTTACGCCGTTTCAGGTAAGAATATATAAGGACCAGAGCATTTTCATCCAAGCCATAAGCATGTAGTTTGGCTATAAGTAAGTCGTGTGGAATACAATCAAAAGCTTTTGACAAATCCATTAGGATAGCCCCTACAATATTATCATCATCGAGTTTAACCCTCCATTCTTCAATCATTCTTATCAATACATGTTGTGTGCCATATGATTTTCTATAGGCAGCGATGAAGAGCGAAAGGGTTTCATCTAAGTATGGGATAAGTTGGTTTTTCAATATCTGTTCATAGATTTTGGAGAAAATATTGAGTATACTGACTGGACGAAAGTTTCGTTCAACTGTACGATTTGCCTCTCCTTTATCTAAAGGACATACAGCGGCGCGCTTCCCATTATTTGGAAACCTATGATTTCGTATACTGCTATTAATAGCATCTGTTAAGGGGAGTGCAAGCTCACCTGCAGCTAACAGCACCAGTTTTGGTGGTATTTGACCTTCACCCGTGGATTTCCTACCGTCCAAAGACTTTAGTTGTTCCCTAACTTTACAAGCTTCTACCTCGTGAAAAGAAAATGACTTGAAACTATTTTCAGGATTTTGAATGATAGCTAAAATACTTGGATGATTTTTGTATTCTTCAAGAATCAACCTAATGATTTGCCGATCATCATCAGTTGCAACCGTATCTGCAATGCTGCAAGGTTTTACACCGCCAGATTTTTCTACAACTCCCGACCTGGGGGCTTATTTGAGGACTTACGGTACTATGATTTATGATTTTAGCGCAACAGATTTGAAAACAATTTCATGATTTAATATAATAAGCCATAAAGGGGTCATCGGCAAGCCATTTTCATCATACTTTGCATGCATACTTTGTTGTTCATGACTCATTTGATTCAAAATTACGGGCTTCATTCAAGTGAATGAAAAATGGCAATTTTTATGAGATTGCAGGTCGTTGCAGGTGTCTTGAACCTAAATCAACAAAGAGTTTAATGGGTACAATTAAAATCTTTTAATTTCAAATCAAGTGCAACGATATGTAAGTCACATTTATTTATCTGAAAGACCATTTCCCCTGATATGTTAAATCCCATTGTTTGTGACTGGCATAGTTTTGGAATCATTTCTTAAAGATATTGACACCGATGCATATGACTTTCACATATTAGATTTTTGAGAAATGGGACTATTCTTAGTTATTCATGGTTCATGATATTAATGATATTCTAGAAAAATGTTTTCAGATTTGAAAAACGGAGGAAGGCTTGCTATTGACAGACGTGAATTGCCAGCTCAAGAGCTGCATATGCAGGTGTAAGATTTGCCCATCATATTTGATGATTTTAAAACATGCAAGGACATTATCTAGCAGGAACGATAGCATGGGTAGCCGTTTCTTTGTCCTATTTATAGATTGCCTCTACAAGGTATCTGAGGTGCACCAAGTAACTTTAAATTCTAAGATTTTTGAAACAAATTTTTGAAATGCAATGTACTTCTCAACTTACCAGATTTGAGGTTTGGAGCATATAATTAGTTAAATCTAGTAGATCTAACAACTGATGTGTCGATTTTCTGCAACATGTTAGAAAGAATCAATAATCCAGATCTCATTTTTTCCTTGGTGAAAAGTCAATATGATTTTGAATGCTTTCGTGTTTTCACAGGCAGCAAAGTTGGCTGACAGAAAACGTTTCAAGATGGGTGGCAGCGGCTCAAATCTACTTCCAGTACCTGCGGGCTTTGATTACATGTGCATTGCCTTCAGATCCTGTGACCGCATGAGAGTAATTTATGCAAACGATCAAGAAATCAACTTAATAAGGGAGACAATTATGCAGCATTGGTCAAGAGGTAAAATTGATACTTTTACTATTTTAATTATGCCTTGTTATCAGTGGCGGGGTTGCAGGGGGCCCCTCAATTTGAGCTCCAATATTGGGGCACCAATGTTGCCTGTTTGTAGTATTTGGCTGGGAACATCAAAACTGATCTTACGTGTGAAGAACTATTACTTGCCTGTGGACAAGAAATTTTACTTTCCTCAACAAAAAAGGGTCGTTGACCTCTTTGCAAGATCATCTGAATGAAGAAAGGCTTTATTATGATTTCGTGGTGTGGCCACACGTGGGGATGGGGGGGGGGGGCATTTGTCCCCACATGTCAAGAGATACTTTTTGAGATTATTCTTGATATTCTTTTGCTGTTTCGCACAAGCACACAGGGCTCAAACAATCAAGATTATGCCGGAATTTGTGCTGGGCTAATAGCAAACGTAATTTAGTTAAACATGTAACACCCATAGTGTCGTGAATGTTACATATGTAATTTCCCAATGGTCTTATAGTGGAAAGCAGCTCATTCTTAAGTGAGCAATGGATCGGAATGTTTAACCCCATTTTCAAGCTTATTCCATCCCATAAATGTGTTTTGGAAATAGGTATTAGCAAAGCGATTGGTACGTCCTATCCCAGGGGGGGTACTCATTGACTTTTAGTACGGGGGGGGGGGGGGTCCGTGCCAATATTTGGGGTCTGAAATTTTACATCAAATCAATATTTGGGGTCTGTGAATTACAACATGGACAACAATTGAATATTTGGGGTCAACAAATCTGAGGAAAGGAAGAATCCTGCAATTTGGCCCTGAAGTTGCGAATCACGAAATAAATGCTTTGGTATTATTCAAAAACTGAGAAAAATCAAGAGGCTCAAATTGAAATCATTCAAAAACATGTAAGGGGCCCCAGAAATAGATAACAATATTTGGGGTCTCCAAAACATTAGACTCAATATTTGGGGTCCCCAAATCATTAGGCTTAATATTTAGGGGTCAGCAAAGAAAAAGTGGCATGGACCCCCCCGTATTGAAAGTTGGGGAGTACCCCCCTGGGCGTCCTATATTTTGGTCATGAATGCGTGGATTTCTAAGATTATAAGTTAGTTGGCGTTCAGTTGGAATCTCAGTGAGGAGATATTGAGGTGAGCGCTGTTTCTTCAGATTAAAGAAATGGCATAAGCGCCGATATCATATCCTATCATAAAGATTTCCCGCCCAACCTGATTCGTTGTAAAGTCTCTTCCTACTTGTGCCTCTCCATGCACCAGTCATAGCTAGAGCAGGTGGATACTGAGTTTGCTCAAGTTGTTTTGTAAAATGACATTGCTCTTCAAGATCGCATCGGTGATATGTTATGTCACCATATTCCAAATGAGGTCTCACGTAAAGCTTATAAATCTGATCAAGCACATTTCTGCATATGTATTCCCGCGTATTTCGATAGGTAGGGGAGACCGGGGAGGCGGGGACAATTGTAACACAGGGCAATTGTAACACTAACTCTCTGTCTCCCGCCTGGCAGAAAAGTGCGAAAATCTGATTTTTGCAAAGAACATGCTCATTCTAACCCTCTACATACGACTTGAGGTACAGGAATGTTCAGCCAAGTTTGCAACATTTTTTGGGGGGAAACCTGTTGTTTAGTACGAGATTAAATACGTGCTTTAATGTGAATTCGTGCCTGAAAGATTTTGTTCTTGTGGTAAAAATTTCATTCTCACATCACTGACATGACATCTATTTAGGATCAAAACTACACTAAAAATTTTAAGCTCCACAGCTTATGAGACGTGAAATGGAAAATAGTGATAGCTGACCAGGTCAGCAATTGTAACACACTGTTACATTTGCCCCGGTGTAAGCTGGCCGATGGTTTGGTTTTGATTCATTTTCTAATCTGGTTTTAAAATGTGCATCCATGCAGTATTAAAGAGTTAAAATTTGAAATTTGTAAAAAGATAAAATTGTTTTTCTCAATCGATTCCATTTTTTTCAACTGATGCACCCAGATTTACAAAGAATGATAACCACTTCTTATTTTTAATTTGTTCTTTTTAAAGCCATGAAAAATCTGCCACTGGTGCTACATTTTGTGTAATGAAAAAGCAGAGTCGTGCAATAATCATCTGTGATGATTTTAAAGATATGTAACAATTGCCCCAACCATCTGTTACAATTGCCCCGTGTTACCGGGGCAGTTGTAACACTTGACCACTGACTTTAAAACTATCACAGCGTCACAAACATTGGTTCTACGTGATAGAAAATAATGTCTTTTTTATTCCAAGGGATGCTACTACAATATCAATTACCTTCAAAAGCGCAATTAATCATTATTTAGACGATATGGCTGATTTTCCAAAAAAGCGTTACAATTGACCCCGGTCTCCCCTAATGCCAATGCCTCTTCTTGCTTTCAAAATTGCCTGCCTTTGAAAATTCAATTTGGAATCAAGTATCAATCCTAAGTGCTTCATGTTCCATTTTTGTGCGACTTGATCATTTCCTAACAGTAAAGGCGGGTGGTTTGGGTTGAACCTTATACTAAAGAATATGACTTCTTCGATTAATTGTCAACATTAAAATGCATTTTCCATTGCCTCGCCCATAATTTTACCATCTCCAATTCCTCGTTTAACTTCAAAGCACTTTTTACTGGATCATTTACAACAGAGAGTAAAGATGTATCGTCAGCAAACATCTTGATATCAATCACAGCACAATTTACATTATCACGAGATCATTGATGTAAACAAGGAAAACAATGGGCCTAAAACTGACCCTTGTGGCACCCCAGTTGATGTTGTTGCCCATTCGGAACTCTTTCCATTTAGTAATACACATTGTTTCCAATTTGCTAGGTAATCTTGAGTTAAAGCCATTAAGTTTCCAGTGATACCAATACATTCTAATTTGTAAAGCAAGCCCTCATACCAGACTCTGTCAAATGCCTTGGACAGATCTAAAAAGACAGACCGCGTTTCTTTGCTGGGAATTTCTTCGAATGCATTGTAGATCTTATGAGTAATGGATAGCAGCTGATTGATTGTTGAATCACCTGGTGAAAACCTGATTGATTTGAAGTTAGCAGTCCATTTTCATAAAGATGAGAGTAGATTTTGTCGAACAATAGTTATAAGATCTTCCAAGAATGGGAAGCAGAGAAATGGGCTTGTAGTTATTTTTACTCTGTCTGCTTCCCTTTTTTGAATGGGAACGAAATCTGTTTTCTTCCAGGCAAATGGATGAATCCATGTCTCGGGGCATTTTTCAAAAATCTGGCACAGGGGCTCAACAATAGAGAACCACAGGCTTTTATCATAAAGACAGATATATTGTCGCATCCATTTGCCTTTTTAGTGTCTAGAGCAAAAATCAAATTGAGAACTTTTTCCCTGTCCATATCGAAGTTTTCTTGGACAGAACTACAACTTGGTCGAAATTTGGGACCAGTTATTATTGTACAGCATTGTTCCGCAAAGAAATCATTCAAAACAGTAGCTTTGGTCTGCACATTTGTCACGAATAGCCCTTTTTTCAAAAGTGGAGGGAAAGTAACCTATTTAGTTTCGTCCAATATGCTTTGATACCTTGGTTAGGATCAGCCAACTTACTTCCAAGATTCAGAAAATACTTTTCCTTTGCACTAACAATCATTTGTGACGTTTTAATTCGAATATAATAATAATAATAATAATAATAATAATAATAATAATAATAATAATAATAATAATAATAATGATACATTTATAAAGCGCTAAAATCTATGAATACATGAGGCGCTGTACAATTTTATTCCAACGTAAAAAGTAAACTCAGGCTGAGTTAATTAAAGGATATACAGATCAAATGCTAAAAGAAATGTCAAAGGGTACAATGTCATTTATTGGTTAAAAGCAGAAGTAAATAAATGTGTTTTTAATCTTGATTTAAAAGTTTCAATGTCTTGAGATTTTCTAACTTGAACTGGTAAATTATTCCACAGTTTTGGAGCTGCGGCAGCGAAAGATCTATCTCCTCGTGTTTTGAATTTTGTTTTTGGAATCATCAACATCAAAGATTCTGTTGACCTCAAAGCGTATCTTCCCTTTTTGATATTTAGCATATTTTTAAGTATGCTGGTACCATGTCATTGAGTGCTTTAAATGGCAGCAATAAAACTTTAAATATCCTTCACTTGATTCTAGTCCTCTTTCCTGTGTCCTCGTTGCACATATCTTCGGTAAACTCTGTGCTTACGTCTAATATCAGTCTTTAATTCAGGGGTTATCCAGGGGGGTCCTCATCATCGCACTTGATGACTTTGTTTGGAACGTGTGAAGAAAAAACAGAGAAGTGAGTATCGGTAAAAATATCAACCATCCCATCTGATCCTAGCCTGTTAGCCAGACCGAATTTCAAATGAAATAGTGGTCTGTTCAATACCGCCATAAAGCTTGTTCAAACCTCGTTTGAGAATTCCTCAGAATAATTTCCTGATTATTTGTAAAGAAACCATTTACCCAGGAAGCTCTTTGAAATTTTTCTGAAAAAGAATACTGCAATCTGAATGCGCCCTGATTACTCTTTGTTCCGCCTTGCATAGAAATTTAATCTCTGACCTAATGGTCTAATCATGCTATTTGTTAAGCTGTCTCCCTTGCTGCACTAAACTATTTCGCTCTTTGTTTTTATGTTGATATTTTGAGCTGGGAGATAATTATGCGCATACATTTTCCACAAAACTTGGAAAACAGTCCTCTTGAAATAGAGGCTTTGAACAAGCTTTATGGCGGTATTGAACAGACCACTATTTCCTTTGAAATTGGGTCTGGTCAACAGGCTAATCTGATCCTAGTCCTGAAAAAGTGAACTCCAATCAATGCCATATATTGTATCCCTAATCTTGTTTGTCTCAGCTTTAAAATAGTCCCAAATTGTTCTTTTGTAGGGGGGGGGGGGGGGTGAAGCAGGAATTGATAGATTAAATTTTCCGTAAATTATTTTATGTTGGGAATGATTATCAAGAAAGGGGTGAGCCCCTGAATCTAAGAAAAAATTCGATTGGTCAGTACTAATGAGATGAATACAAGTCATCCGTATATTGACTATATTAGTTAGTTCATTTATTAGCTGATATAAATCATTTGTTTTAATCAATTCGTCCAAGGCAGTTTCCTCCGGATTTTCAGCGCCATCTTTCCACCATTTGGAAGATCTACAATCAAAGTCTCTAGTTAGAATTAGGCAGTCAAATTTCTCTTGAAATCAAGGCCCTGCACAGACAATTTTTAGAAGGGGGCAGTAGATGGTGGGAACGAAAAGGAAGTGAGGGGATTGGATAGAATTTTTAGAGACCACGCCATTTACATCATGGGAAAAGACCCTTCTATAAATATTGAAGAGCCTATCTTAGGGATCCCATACTCACGATTCACGTGTTCTTCAATTCAATTAAACGTCAGCTGGAAAGCAAACAAATCAAAATTTTTTATCATCAGTGATTCCAGCTATTTGTTCATGTTCAACCAAATTTCTAACAGCCGGCTTGTATACCGATCTTGGTTAACTCATTAATCTTGTTTTAGAAAAGAAGAGTAGATGAGCAACAATCTGTTTCACATATGAATAGTGCTGGCAACTCATAAACAAAGCAATCAATATATCTCATTTTGGGACACCCGGATATATCTCATCGGTCATCAATCTATGTATCAAATGTCCAGATTCACCAGAAAGAAACTTGGTGCCAGATGGTACCAGGTTTGCGTCATGATCATCTAAATTTATAAGTGTGCTTTATCTGATTAAGCAATATTATCCAGCATGTTATGAGTCGTTAGTAGGTTTGGATATAATGACTTTAGATTTGAAGGTGTTGTGGCGCAGTGGTGTAATCCTCTGACTTTGTAGTCAGAACAGTCAGGCGGAGTGGGTTCGATACCCGGTAGGACCCCACCACTTGAGCGTCATGACAAGGGGTCGCGGGCTCGATTGGGTCTGCTCTATTTCTGCGATCTCAGATTCACCTTCACCCTCACCAGATATCGAGTGTGATAGATACTCTACAATAGAAGATTTTTTCTTTCAACATGTCGGGGGAGGGGGGGGGGGGGCAACTGCTATGTACGACCTTTCTTGAAATTGAAATTCTACTCTTTAAGATCTTTTCCATTGATGCCTGACTTTTGACATATATACTTCAGAATAGTGAATGAGGACAAGTATTAGGTCAAGGGTTTATACTTTTGAAACAATCTTTTAATGCTAGAAATGTGTAGTTTGTACGTTCAATGTTGTATTTGATATTCGTTTCATGTCCTGCCTAAAAACTGCAAAAAAATACTTAATAGCCCACCCAGTTTGTTGCAATTTATTTCATGGCCCATCCATATTCCTTCCGACCCACCGTTGCAGATCCTTTATGGCTAGTCCCTAAATGATTGATATTCGCTGCCTTTTAGGTATACAAGAGGAGATGATAAAATTTGGCACTGCACGCGAATTCAAATTGAAAGGTAATCCATTCTCAACTTATTCCGGTGCAGAGGAGGCAATTGAAGCAAAGAAACTTGCTGCCCAGTTGCTTTATAAGCTGTACAACTTTGGCTGCAAGTTGCTTGTTTCAAGTGATCTAGCAAGGACTAATGATTTAACCACATGGATATTCCACAGGGAAGAGACGGTATCTGCCCAGTTCAATTTTGCATGCATTGCAGTAAGCTGCAGAGACAGCCTCCAACTGATTAATTTTTCTTCTGGCGTGAATGAAATGTTGAAAGGAGTTGTGGAAAGGAATTGGCCTCAGAAGATTCAAAAAACCAAATTTATTGGTGATGACTTAGAGATTAAAATGCGTGGTAACCCTTGGTTGCAGTTGATAGGAGGTGCATCGGAAAACATTCAGTCAAGGACATTAATCAAAGCATTGATCAATGAGTTGGATATGAAGCAATGGGTGCTATATGGCAGCAGTAATTTGAGAGACACGGCGGATACGCTGTTTTTCAGATATGATCCTGCTGTCGGTGCAGATAGCTCAAGAATTGCTGGCTTTGTCCTCAGTCTGAATGGGAATGATCGCTTGAGATGTGTTGATGCACCTCAAAATGCTACGGATTGTGTCAAAAAGATGATCGTTGAATCCTGGCTCCGAGGGATACAGGAGGAAAAGCAGAACTTTAATGCATACGAATTTAAACTGAGAGGCAACCCTTGGTGGGCTGATGGAAAAATGGCTGTCGACTCACGCTTACTTATATGCAAGATCTTTGAAGGATTGTGGAGTATTGGATGGAGACCACAAATTGCCATTGATATTTCCCGGAGAATAAATGACAAGAGCATTTTGACATTTCAGAGGACAGCCCCAATGTCTGTGCCGATATTTTGCCTTGCCTTAATTGGGACAGACAGGATACGTGTTATAAATGCCCCAAGGGATGTCGTTAATGCTATCGTAGCAAAGGTAAAGCGGCTGTGGCTGTTTGGAGTTGCACATCAAGGGACTTATGGTGCAAGCTTTGAGGTGAAGCTAAATGAAGACCCATGGTCGTATGGTATGAATGGGCATGATGGTGCTCATGGGCGTGTCTTGCTGCTTTACCTCCTGAAACTTCTGGCCAGCATGGGGTGGTTCTTGATCATCTCTGCAGATGTATCAGCAAAAATGGTGGATCAAGAAAATGCTCCAAACTACGCTATCGATGTTCATAGCTGGTGGTTCATGAAGGCTGGTGCTCCATCTCAAGGCTTTGCTCCTGCACCGCGACCTTTTGCTGCAACTCAATTTGGAATGCAAGGGCAAGGAATCTCTGCATTCGGAACTGCCCCACCATCATATTCAGAAGTGAACAAAATGTAGGTCTGGAACATGCTAGAATCGTAATGAATTATATCTTACACTGGTGACAAGTAGTCAATTTATGTTGACATACATGATGTGTAATATGTATTCAATAAGTAATGGCTACATGAAGGGTTGTTAAAAGAGGGTATATGGACGCTTTTTACGGAATCAATAAAGAAATACCGGATGAGGTCACCGCTCTCTGGATATTAAGCAATATCCTTTGCAAATATGCATTTGATCTTGAGCGTGTTCATTTAACAAATTTTAAATTTACCTGACTGGAATCAGCCACTCCGTTCTGAAATTATTAATTTTTATTCTGGAGAAAGCCCCTTCAAGAAGCCTTAAAAACTGCGCCAAATCACCATCAACATTTCCTGATATATCAAAGTGCGTCAATGACTTGTACATGCTTAAGCAAGTTTTAGCCCTTTGGGGGTGTAAAAATGGCATCCCTAGGAGCATCCGGGATGATTTCAACCTCCCAAGAGGATATCATGTGCTCGATCGTGCCGACGTCATTGCCATGTGGCAGAAATAATGTGGAAAATTTGACTGTTATTTTAGGCCGTTTTTGAATGTTTCTTAAAGGTTTCTCTCACATAAAAAATAGGACAATTCAATTTTAGATTTTTTGACACCTTTGATTGCCCTAAACTTTTATTATTATTATTATTATTATTATTATTATTATTATTATTATTATTATTATTATTATTATTATTATCGATTCATTCATCATTGGATTACAACATACGATAGCTAAATAAAAACAGTAGCTAATTAATCCCATTGTTAAAGAATTATATACAATATTACACAAGAAAGTAATGGGTAAAATATTTATCAGTTATCAAAGTATACAATATAAAGCGGATATATAAAATATTCATCATAAATATTCCAAGTCTGGAATAAAAATGTGACATAATTTGCATGGACAATTTTCTCCGTACCACTTGTTTATCTTTGTTTCAAATTGACAAAGACATTCTGAATTGCGTATCGTTTATGGTAACGTTTGCTATGTGCATGATATCTAGAAAATATAGGGTTGCCAACATCTGGACCTGCTTTTTGAATCAAAACCCCAGTCATATGTTGTATTATCAAATGATTTTAAATTTCATGATTTTGGTAACCATCGGTCTAAAATTGCAAATGGGTGCAAAGGAATAGTAGATATTGGTCATTTTGAAAACTTTGTTTTTTTCAATGAAAGCATAACCCCTTTGGGGTCCATATTCAACATCCTCAGACAGCCTTCACATCCGAGCATTTTTTTACATACTTTCAGCTATGCATTACAACGTCATTTATTGCGCATTTTACTCAGTCAGACATTCAAACGTACATTTATATTCATAATTAAATCCGATACATGAGATATTTTCTAATCGTAAATATTTGTATTGTACCGGGTGTCCCAACAAAAAGTACTCCCCTTTGAAAAATCGCCAAAATTTGATTACACGACCGATCTTCAATTTTCTTTTTTTGTCAAGTAAATCAAGAGCCAAATTATTTTCCCAGACATAGCTGATTTTGTAATTGCTTTCAAAATTGGCAAAAATGTGGCTCTTTTTGGGGCTACCTGGTTTTGAATCATACTGCAAAAAAGCACTGATGATTGCCAGATCAATTTCTTTGTGCATGCAAACCTTCTAGTTTGGTCATAAATGACAGAAAGAAATGCGCATTATCATTGGAGACTTCACTGATGATAAAAAATCTGAAAATTTTGACTTGAAGGTAAGATTGAGTATTTTGCTTAAAAAGTATTGCTCAAAGTAAGGGTTTTCAATGTGTAGTTTTTCTACCTTGCTGTATCAAAATCAAACATTTTATCATCTATGAATATTTTTGGATCTTTGACAAAACAACTCAAAAAGAAAATTTTATCGAAGGTTTGATAATCAATTTTTGGTGATTTTTTAAACAGGAGTACTTTTTTTTGGGACACCCGGTAGCTCATTGTAGAGTAACGTTATATTTAGATCATACATTTATACGTACATTTATATAATAATTAAGTCCGATTTAGAAAGGATACATAACACATTTTCTAATCGTAAACACTTGTATTTTAGCTCGCTGCAGAGAAAGGTTATCTTGCAAGATTTTAGTTCTCATTTAGTTCAAGGAAATCCATGCTGGGTTATTTTTTGCTCTGTATCTGGGAGTGCGTGGACTGATTACATGGCTGTAGTTATCGCTATTGATAAGGGGTGGACTGGCTGCAAACTTAGGGCATTGAAGACACGGAGCACTTTTTGTTGCTCTGCCCTTCTTTTGATGTTCAACGACAAAATCTTCTCGCTGGAATTGTTGAATTATTACGACCATATGTACAAATCACCAATCTTTCAAATCATTCTTTGACGCAGCTTTTATTGTATGGTGATGAAGACCTTTCTAATGAGTTGAACAGAAATGTACTCGAATTAACTTTACGCTTCATCCACGAAACTGGTCGGTTTGATTAAGATCTATTGAGAATTTAGCCATGCCCTAAGCAATCACCAAGTCCCGTACCGTTAGTGTTCTTTTCCTTGTAAATTCTGTTTCACATCAGATGGAGGCATTTTACTTGCCTAAATTTACACCAAATGAGTTGCACTCGTTGCATCTACAAATTCATCGCAACACTGACCTGACATCTGGAGTGAAACTGAATCCAGTATAGTATCCTTTAATTTATAAATTGTTCGTAGTGTGATTGTATACGGTTTAACGTTTCATGTTTTTAGATATTGGCCATGGGGTAGTCGTAGTCTTTTGCTCCCCATGGTATCGTACTTGTAGTGTCGTATAGTAATTAGAATTAGGTATAGTAAAATGTAAAGTATCTTGTAAAATTTAATATTTGAATAAAAAAACAAAAAAAAAAAAAACTTAGGGCCCGGGCCATTGTGGTGGAAAAGGGCCCCGGTACCACAGGTGAGCCAAGCGAGCCGAAAAATTACGGAATCCGGTGGTAATTCCTCGGAAAAGTTTTTCTCATCGCAGAACTTACAAATGGCACTTGATAGCGCTATTTGTCTCTTCATGGAAAATTTTCACAGCGAATAGATTTCTGTACTTGGTTAAAAATCAGATTCAAATTAATCAGTGGAAAATGGCCTCCTGGACAGTCAATTGCGGCACATCCTGAAAAATGTTCATGACCACATAATTTGCTTTCTCGAGAAATGCCCCCTTTTCCGTAAGGAAATGAACTTTTTAACATGAAAGCCCAAAGTATAACTACCTAACCCTTCCATCAACGCTCTCTTGACAGGGTTGGACGAATTCATCGTTCTTGACTATATTTCCCCAATCCCAATCCTGCCATACCCTGGTTACCATAGCCAACAAAAGTAAAAAGGTAAACCAGGTTAATCCTGCCAGGACCGTCGAGAGGGGTTAGCCAGGGTAGTTATCAGGGGGGCCGGGGCATCTGAGGGCCCGCAAGAAATAAGTTATAGATTTTTTCTTTGTTGTAATTTTCTTTCAGGAAAGTTTTCAGGCCTGGGGGCCCCACGGGGGGGGGGTGTTCTTCCATAGTAAAGGTACCTGGGGATGTGCCGCGAGCAAGGGTATACTTTTTCGGACTTCTAGTCTAGCCAAGGGTATACTTTTTTGCAATTTTGGCCAGCAACGGTCTAGCCAAGGGTATCATTTTTGACAATATTGGTCTAGCGAACGGTCATGACATCATATTTGGTATACAACTTTGACAATAATGGTCGAGGAAATGGTCAAATTCGTCTAGCCAAGGGTACCATTTTCGTAAAAATTAGTCTAGCCAACGGTACCATTTTGAAGATGCTCGCGGCAGACCCCTACCCAAAATTTGGCCGAGACCCCCCCGTGGGGGGCCCACTGAGATTCTAAATAAAATCTAAAAGCAGCGCTTTACCAGTGCATATGAGGGTGTGGCCCAAGGATAAAAGGACGTGGTCTAAAAAAATTTTTGGCACTGGGCCTCCTTTCTACCCTAGCCCTGGGGCCCGGCTCCTCTCTCGACGGCCCTGAATCCTACCATGGCACTGCCAAAGAGTTCTACGATCTGTGATTAGGATGACTTAGATTTATTTTTTTTCATAGTTTCATAACTGTTATTTATAGTGTCAATGCATTATTGTATTGCATCAACATGGCATGTCAAGCCATGGTTTTCTTGACCATTGATGCAAATATGAGTGTGAACTGCCACCCATGACAGTTTAAAACAATAAAATTCACAAGAACTTTTGAACTATGAACATTAACTACAGTACCTGTACCTGAAAGTACGATAGGAAGAGCAGCATTTGATAAATAATATTTGATACTAGGCTAAAAATAATCTTTGTAATCTATTGACTTGTTTTACCTGTATGACTGTATTATAATTCTGTATTTAAATTGATAATAATAATAATGATAATCACAGTCGTGACAGTCGTCGTGCATGTTAAGAACTGCTAAGAAACCATGGAGCATTGCGGACACCTTTATTTTGTAGGAAATTTTGTATGAAATTTTTATTCGATACTACTACCTTAAGTCCTCTGCGGCTCCTCCGCAGAGGACTTAAGGTAGTAGTATCGAATAAAAATTTCCTACAAAATAAAGGTGTCCGCAATGCTCCATGAAGAAACAAACCTAGATTACGGGGTGTCCAAGTCAGACCCAAAACACGTAGACCCAAAAGAAATTCGCGTAGACCCAGACCAAAATTCTTGAGTTTGACGCAGACCCAGAATATTAAAGGCAGTTTTCTGGTAGACCCGACAATTAACATAATATTCTTAGACCCAAAACTTCATAATAGATTAAAGTAGCATTTGTTGTTGTTAGATATTTGTTTTTAACTAAAAACAACTCGTTAGTAACCTTCTGGCCACGATGATTGATTTTATGATAATTATGCACTTTGGAAGTGAAACAGTTCTTCCGGGGGGGGGGGCACTTAGTACCTGATGTGTTATCATGCGCGTACAAAAAAAACGCAGGAAAGGGTGCCTTTCTTCAAAGTAGGCACGGGCCCGCGCGGGCCCGTGTTTAGGGGTGCCGATTTGACCATGGTTTTACAAAAGGGTGTCTTATTTTGCATTTGATAAATCTGAACTCCTCTGCAATGATATCTAATCAAAATTTCTAAAATAGAGTTTGTAGCGAGTCAAAGAACTTAGCAGACCAGCACAAGATGGGGTAGGAATTCGGGAGCAGTTTTCTCTTCTACCCTGGGTACCCGACTCTATGAAATAGAATCTTTAACATCATTTTTAACATTATTAACATCATGGCAGCACAGTGGCGTGGCCACAGGGGGCGGGGGGTATGTGAGGTCATGTCCCCACCACTTTTTTCGAAAGATGGTTCTCGATTTCCTTCAAAAGGACAAGTCCGGGGTTGGTATGATTGATGATAAAATACAAGATTATACTGCAATGAATGATGCATGATACTTTTTCCCACTATTTTTTGCCTTCTCCTTGTGAAATTACGTATTCAAATAAGCAATTTGAGCGAAGTGACGTCATATCGCACAAACAAAAACGAAGATGTGCGATTGCTTTTTCGCCTCTTAATCGCTGCTAGCCTCTGCGTCATGTACTCATGCATTGAAAATGGCATGAGAACACGATAAGGAGGCTTGCTACGATAAAGAGGCGAATAAACAATCACACAGCCTCGTTTTCGTTTGCACGATATGACGTCACTTCACTCAAATTGCTTATTTGAATATGTAATCTCACAAGAAGATGACGAGAAATCGTGGAAAAAAGTATTATACATCATTCATTGCAGTATTATCTTGTATTTTATCATCAATCATACCAACCCCGGACTTGTCCTTTAAAACCGAAGAGACAATGGCTTGGCATAGGTGAGGTAAGAATTTTCTGAGAAATGTCAAAGCTTCCATTTTAGCACTGGCAAAAATGGAATCAGGGGATACATTTTACGCCAAAGTAATGGGTGCATCTTCAAAAATTTTCCTCCTGCTCCGATGTAGCTATAGAAAAAATGTCACGAACCATAAATGTTTTCTTGCCACAAATGGCAAGCATAATGTTGGGAGATGCTTTCTAAGCCAAAGTAAAAGATGTTTCTACAAAAATTTTCCTTGTGGTCTACTTTATTGGATAACTGTCACAAAACTATCAAAGTTTCCTTGTCGCTATTGGTACATGATGTTGGGAGGTGCATTTTCAGCCAAAGTAAAGGGTGTGTCCCAAAAAATTTCCTAACGGCTTCGCCCCAAGGCCCTCTCATTTCAATACCCCCACTTAATTTACCCTGGCCAAGCCACTGTGGTGGCATCCATAAAATTTGATTTTAGAGGGTCTGGTACCCAGGGTACTCCTCTTTAAATCACACCGGCAATTTTAGCAATTTTAGTAACTGACTTGTCAGTGATTATGGTACCTGAAATAGAGAAGCTCTATTTGGACGCGGGAAATGGTATGTTCTGCAGAAAATTTTCCGCGAATAGGGTATGTATTTCGCTTGAACAGGTCGGCGTTTAGGGTGCATATGTTAAACCTTTGTATGAGCATGATAGAAAAGTATAGAAGATTGTAGAGACCATGTACCTCCCATCGGCGTAGGGGGAGATAAAATTTGGGGGGCTGCCCGATAAAAAGTCCATTGTTTGAGAAAATTTTGCCCGACTTGAGGCGGATTTCTGCCCGATTATGGCTGATTTTTGCAAATTATATTTTCAAGCAGACCCAAACTTGGTCCATCTGTAGACCTAAGATCTAAGAACCTAAATAGTAACAGACCCGAAGAATTTTACCCTAGACCCAAAAATTATGTGTAGACCCACTTCGAAAAGTGCCTTGGGTCTGACTTGGACACCCCGTTAGATTCATACTTCTTCCTGATGCTGAAGCTACCGAGGCAAGCCTTTCTAATAAAGGGTAAGGGTAAACGTGTTAGCGCAATAACCTGAAATGTAGCTCCGTCTTGAGTCTTACTGTGAAAAACTAAGCGAACTTCTGCTTTCATGTTCTATTCTTTTTTGTGAAAAACTAAGCGAAGTGTTTCGCTTCCTTTTTCAATCCCATACTTGTTGTATTGAAGACTGAAGTAAGAGAAGTGTTTCGCTTCTTTTTCAATCCCATACGGTCCATACTTGTTGTGTAGAAATGTCGAAATGTTCACTTCTTCTTCACAAACAGTTTCCCAGCCAAAAAAACCCAGGCATTTGTGCAAGAAATTTACGCTGACTCCCAGGCTGCCCGGGGGGATGATTTGACGGGGGAAGGAATTGAAGGAGACATTACGCAATTGGGAGAAAAAAGATATTTCGCAAAATAGCTTTTGATTGGATAGTATGGTATTGGAGGCCTGCTTTTGGCTATTCAGCTTCTTCGACCCACCATGTGATTGATAAAGTGCTGAATAGACCGTTTTTGCAGATAAATACAAGGCGGAAGAAAAATACGTATGATCACGTGACAAGCTGCCAACTCAGCGTTTCATGAATGGTTATTAGGCACAAGTAGTAGCCATTCTACTACTCATTCTACATAAATCACAAACCAAGCCACAGCCACAAGCAAGGTTGCAGGGAGGAATCGTTGTAGAAAGACACGCAGAAGATCCGGAGAAGACAGCAGAGACTTTAAAATTTGAGGTGATATTTGTGATTAGTTCATACTGTGAAAGCTTCTTTCTATCTAGTCTAGGCCTAGTCCTTCTACAGCTTCTACAGCTAACTTGTTCGAGTTGTGAGAGAGTCCGGTGGTAGCACAAGAATCCACAACTGAAAACTGGCATATTATGTTATCATGCAGGCAGGTAGGCCCATTTTTGGGCAGACCATTGACATTAAACGGTATTTGACGGTGATTGTATCGATGGACCCTTGTGGTCCCTCAGCTCAGAAGAGCAACTTCTTCTTTTCTTTTCCTTTGCTTGAATTAGTTAGTGATTTGTCAGGGCCGTACGCAGGAAGCAGGGGGGCAATTTTTTTTAAAACAACAGAGAACAATACATCTAATTAATGTGACTTAGCACCATCGTTTTCAAAATTATTAGGGGGGCTTAAGCCCCCCTGCCCCCCGCTTCCTATGGGCCTGTTTATACCAAACTATCATGGGGACGTTCCATTTAAAAAGCATACCCCCGGGACGGAAGATTTTTGAAAAAGGAAAAACCCCACGGATTTACATAAAATTTTTACATTAAAGCCCCTGGATTTACATGCTTTTTTACGAAAACACCCTTGGATTTTTGACTAAAACAGTAGTTACACGGGGACAGAAGACTGGAATTTTCTATCCAGGTGGTTGGATTTACAGTTACTCCAATCTAACCCTCGGATTTCACTCAGTTATTTCAAGTCACCCCTAGGATTTCTTCTTCCGACCCTGTTTTTGTCACTTTGGAACCCCTCGGATTCGCAAAAACTGAGAACATTTCTGACCCCCTTGGAATTACATCTTCCGACCGGGGTGTACGCTTATTAACACTACCATGTGTGACGTGGGCTAAAATCAGTGAGTGCATGTTGGATGGGGAATATACCGGGGGGGGGCCACTACAACACATATTTTGGGTACGGGGACGAGCCATCGGGAAGGGTATCGATTTTCGCGATTTTGGTATAAGGAATGGTATCAATTTTCATGATTTTAGTACAAGGAAGGGTATCAATTTTTGCAATTTAGGTATAAGTATATGGTCGGGTATACATTTTCGGAAAATTGGTACAAGGTCGGGTGTACTTTTTGGAAAATGGTATAAGGTCGGGTGCACTTTTTCAGAAAATGGGTATAAGGAACGGGTATGTTTTTGAAGCTTCGTTGGCACATCCCCAACCAAAACCTGGTCAAGTACCCCCTGGGGGAATAGATACATTTTGGTCATTGCCAGCTTTCATTCAGGGGCAGTGCCAGCCCTGAAAAAGTGGGGTGGACTAGGGAATACATTGAATGCCAGAAGGTAATCATGGTTTTTGCTTAATTGACAATACCACTCTGAGAAAAATGGAGTGGACATGTCCACCCCCTGGCCTGGCGGCGCTCCTGTTGCTTTCATTTGTGACGCTGGTACAGTCACTTGTCTTTTGGTCTAAACTAAAGACTAAAAGCTCATTTTCTTGATTCCTGCATTTGATCCGGTTTATGTTATAATCATGGGAAACACCTGGTGAAAGTTGTAGTTTCGTTTATTTCTATTTGAAAAACCTTTTAGTTTCCTTGTTTTTATGGCGCGGGGGGGGGGGGGGTATTCATGGTATATTTTGATATGACCTGTAACTCTGAAAGTTCATGATATTCTAGAAAAAATGTTTTCTAGTTTGAAATCCATTATGGAATTAAGGTCATCTTGACGTTTGAATGCTGTCCCTGCCACTGTAATAATGGGTGTTTTTCCTTTACGTTTTTAACCTTATATATTTGTATTGTATCTATTTTTACATTATAAAACTCATGAACATTTTTAATTGATGTGGCAAATGATATACATACATCCGGGGGAAGTCGTGGCTTTCACAGAACATTAACTTATAGTTGATTGTCAGAGATGAATAGCCAACTCAAGAGCTGAAACGTATTTGATAATTTCAAAATGTGCAGGGACATACAGTAAATCTAGCAAGAGGAAACAAATTTTCGAAACCTACAATTTACTTCACCTTGATCTCAACTTACCAGATTTGAGGCTTGGAACAAATAATTCAGTCTGGTAGATCTAACACTTGAGGTGTTAATTTTCTGCAATATGTTAGAAAGAATCAATTATCCAGATCCCATTTTTTTCCTTGGTGAAAAGTCAATATGATTTTGAATGATTTCATGTTTTCACAGGCAGCATAGTTGGCTGACAGAAAAGTTTCAAGATGGGTGGCAGCTCCTCTAACTTACTTCCAGTACCCATGGGATTTGATTACATGTGCATTGCCTTCAGAGCATTTGACCGCATCAGAGTAATTTATGCAAATGATCAAGAAATCAACATAATAAGGGAGACTATCATGCAGCATTGGTCAAGAGGTAAAATTGATACTTTATTTACTATTTTATTAAGACTCGTTATAAAACCAGCTCAGCTGAGGTAATGGAAACCAGTTTTTGATTCCCTAAGAAGAAAGAAAAGAGGCCAGGCCACCAATCTTGAATAAAAGAGTCTTTTTTCTTTACTACTGATGCATGAAACCCAAAATGTTTAGTCTGTTCAGCTCTAGGCTATATAAGCTACGCACTCAAAGATATTTTATCTATTAATCTTAAATAGAACTTTGAAGATTTCCAGCTCCCTTGTCACAGTTTAGTTGAATCATCTTTGAAAGATTAATATTCCAGTGTTTGCAACTGAAATTGCAGTATTTGTAGTTCATGAGCAATTCAATACATCACATCCAATCTAATTCTACTTAGAATTAAGGATGTTCAAAAGGTTCTTCATTTTTATGCATCATTAATTCCTGCAGTTATAGGCGTATGAGACAGGGGACTGAGGAGGCTGCAGTCCCTCCCAACATTGGAAAAATCTGCAAAAATTGGCCATAATCTTGCAAAATTCTTGTAAACAATGGATCTTTTATGAGGCAGACCCCCAAATTTCATTTTCCTGGAAGCTGTTGCCTACAGTGTCCCTTAAATGTTAACTCTACCTACTCCAATAAGAAAAATTAAAAATATTCTCTTTTCTTTACAAAGAATCCATCTGATTAGACTTCCTTCAAACCTACAAACAATGCCCTTTATTGTCAGAGACTTTTCACATTATCTGGAAGTATTAAACAACTTAAATTGACCATACTTTGTTTTTTGTCACATGATATTTTTTAGCAATTCATCCAAAAAAGGATCTCTTCTTCAGGGTGTCCCAAAACATGTGCACCATTTGAATGCCTCGCTTTTAAAGAGCCATCAATCCAATTTTTCTGTTTTCTTTTATTTATTAACAAAAGGGACTTCAACTTAGAGTTTGATAACAAGTTTGAGTAAATCTGACAAGTTATTGCTGATTTATGGAGAATGAAAGTCAAAATCACCTTTGTTTCAAAACCAGAGGATTTTATCTCCGTACTTAACCCTAAAATTCAAATTTTGAAATAAAATTGACTTTAACTTTACATCTGTACCAGGAAACACATTTGAGAGAAGTAAAAACCAAATATCATATCTAAGTGATAAAATCATACAAAGGCTTGGAAACAAGATTTTTTCTGTCATGATATTAATTGATCTACGAAAAGCTTTTGATACGATCAACCACAAAATTTTCCTTGAAAAAATTCCACAATGTTCTATTCTTGGCCCACTGATTTTGGCTATCTCTAAAGTATGGAATATGGAATTATGGAATGGAATGATGGAATAGCTCATATGGAATGATGGAATGATACTGATTTGCCTCTTGTATGTCAATGATATGACTCAGGCAGTTGACTGTGACCTTCTTTTGCATGCAGATGACTCCTTTCTCTCCTGTCTGTATTCAGTGACAATAGCGTCAATGAAATAAAAAAGCAACTGGCTAAAAATTTTAATTCCCTTTGTGATTGGTTTGTTGATAAAAGAACTAAGCATTCACTTTGGAGACGACAAAACAAAGTCTATACTTTTTGGCAGAACAAATCAACGAACCGGCAACAAGAAACTGGACATGAGAAGAGGTGACATCAAGATTAAAAACACACCTTCTTGATGAAAACTGTCTGATGAATTAATGGCTACCAGGACCCCCAGGACCCTGGGTAAAATCAATGGCAGGATAAGGTTCTTCTATAGAAAGCAAAATTTTCTTGACTTTTCTCTTCGTACTTTACTAGCAAATGCACTAATCCAGCCCCACTTTGACAGTGCTTGGCTTCCATCAATTAATAAAAGGCTAACCAAAAAGATTCAAAGAACTCAAAAAGAATACATCAGGTTCTGTTTGAATCTGATTAATAGAGCACATATATGAATCAAAGAATTTAAAGATATAAATTGGCTCCCCACTAAAGTTGTATCGGGAGCATTAGCGTACGGGAAGAAAAAATCTAGGGGGCGGCCCGACACGAAGTCCATTGTTTACCAACATTTTTGCCCAACTGAGGGCAGATTTTTGCCCGATTTGGGCTGATTTTCGACGATTTTTGCAACATTGAGGGGGCTGCCACTCCCCCCAGCCCCCCACCCCGTACGCTTATGGTCGGGAGATGTTCTTACCAGTTGGCCGGAGCCAGATAACTTGAAGATCTAAAAGCAAATTAAATCAGTCTTTTCGAAAGAGTAACACAGGGCATGTTCTCTCCTCCCTAGGACCTAAAATCTGGAACAGTCTACGCATTGACCTATAATCTAAAAAGATAACACACCAAAAATTGCCACTGAGTCAGTTTATCTTTCTCAATTGACTGCAAAATAGACCCCACCGGTGAGACACCTACAATGAGAAGGATATATCATGTTAATACATCAAACATCTTTAAATGCAGTTTATAGCCTAGAGCATGACTTGATGTTATGTTGATATATAATGTTAGTTGCGGAATATTCACAGATTCCATTCTCTTCTTTTGACTAAACAATTTAATGCTCCCGGTGGACAACTTCTGAAATCAAATTTACATGCCAAAGGCCCAAAGGCAAAAAAAACTCGTAGAATATGATGAACATAACAAAAATTTACTTTTGTTCTTGTAATACTTGTCATTACACTTTGATCCAGAAAGGGAATTAATCCCAAAAAATGAAAACACGAGTATACACTATTTGAGGATTTCATCATGGCGAAGAGACATTGGGCTATTCGATCAAACAAAAATTAAAACGGCCTTATAAATACAGAGATATTCTTTTTTAAATTTGACTAAATTGCGAACTGTTATTTTCATTGCAATTTCCGGCCTTTGGTTTGCTGTGTCGTTGAAAACCCATAAATTCAAGTTCTTGTATCTCTTCAATAGATGCACAGATTTTTTGAAACTTTTTGTTTTGTTTTACAGATAAACACAAGTACAAAGCTATCTATTTCCAAAGCTGCTAAAAATATTTGATATCCAAGTGTGTTGGAATTGATGTTATGGCCAATCCATATTCCCTCTGACCCGCTGTTCCAGATCCTTTATGGCTGGTTCCTAATAAGATTGATGTTCGTTGCCTTTTAGGTATACAAGAGGAGATGACAAAATTTGGCACTGTACGCGAATTCAAGTTGAAAGGTAATCCATTCTCGTATATGTCCAGTGCCGAGCAGGCAATTGAAGCAAAGAAACTTGCTACCCAGTTGCTTTATAAGTTGTACAACTTTGGCTGCAAGTTGCTCGTTTCAAGTGATCTTGTAATGACTAATGATTTAACCACATGGATATTCCACAGGGAACAGACGGTATCTGCCCAATTCAATTTTGCGTGCATTGGAGTAAGCAGCTCAGACAGCCTCCAACTGATTAATTTTTCTTCTGGCATGAATGAAATGTTGAAAGGGATTGTGGAAAGGAATTGGCCTAAGGAGATTCAAAAGACCAAATTTATTGGTGATTGCTTGGAAATTAAGCTGCGTGGTAACCCTTGGAGGCAGTTCATAGGAGGTGCATCGGAAAACATTCAGTCGAGGACATTAATTAAAGCATTGATCAATGAGTTGGATATGAAGCAATGGGTGCTATATGGCAGCAGTAATTTGAGAGACACGGCGGATACGCTGTTTTTCAGATATGATCCTGCTGTCGGTGCAGATGGCTCAAGAATCGCTGGCTTTGTCCTCAGTCTGAATGGGAATGATCGCTTGAGATGTGTTGATGCCCCTCAAAATGCTACGGATTGTGTCAAGAAGATGATCCTCCAATCCTGGACCCGAGGGATACAGGAGGAAATGCAGAACTTTAATGCATACGAATTTAAGCTGAGAGGCAACCCTTGGTGGGCTGATGGAAAAATGGCTGTCGACTCACGCTTACTTATATGCAAGATCTTTGAAGGAATGTGGAGTATTGGATGGAGACCACAAATTGCCATTGATTTGTCCCGGAAATTAAATGACAAGAGCGTCTTGACATTTCAGAGGACAGCCCCCATGTCTGTGCCGATATTTTGCCTTTCGCTAAACTGGACAGACAAGATACGAGTCATAAATGCCCCAAGCGATGTTGTTAATGCTATCGTGGCAGAAGTAAAGCGGCTGTGGTTATTTGGAGTTTCAAATGAAGGGCCTTATGGTGCAAGCATTGAGATGAAGCTTAATCAAAACCCATGGTCGTATGGTATGACTGGGCATGATGGTGCTCATGGGCGCGTCTTGCTGCTTTACCTCCTGAAACTTCTGGCCAGCATGGGGTGGTTCTTGATCATCTCTGCAGATGTATCAGCAAAATGGGTGCATCAAGAGAATTGTCCAGACTATCCTATCGATGTCCATAGTTGGTGGTTCATGAAGGCTGGTGCTCCATCTCAAGGCTTTGCCCCTGCACCGCCACCGTTTGCGGCAACTCAGTTTGGAATGCAAGGGCAAGGAATGTCTGCGTTTGGAACTGCCCCACCATCATATTCAGAAGTGAACAAGATGTAGTTCTGAAACATACCAGAATTGTATTGAAATATATGTGACACTGGTGACAAGTAGTCAATTTATCTTGAGATGCATGATGTGTAATATGTATTCAATAAGTAATGGCTGCCTGAAGGGTTGTTAAAAGAGGTAGATGGAGTATGGATGCTTTACGGAATGAATGAAGAAATACCGGATGAGGTCACCGCTCTCTGGATATTGAGCAATATCCTTTGCAAATACAGGGTGTCCCAGAAAAATTGTGCCCCGTTTGTCTGAAGATTGTGACAAAACGGCAAAAGATTCTCGCCAAAATTTTGCATGATGGTGCTCTTCGCATGTTCAATTAAAGTTTGCTACCATCCCCATGAAAATCCGTTGAAAAATGATGGAGCTATGACCTTCAGAAGACCAAATTTGCCCGATCACTGAAACCAGCGGTCGGCCATTTTGTCTTAATATTTTGCAGCGAAAAATAGCATCATGGATTGAAAATGAAACAGCAGCCTCCAATGTCATAACTTTCGTGAAAATTCCGATAATCCTCGGAGGGTTCCAATATTACTGACCTCACAGAAAATATTTCTTACCTCACGAGAAGATACTTATCACTGCAAAATAGTTAGACAAAATGGCCGACTGCTGGTTTCAGTCATCAGGCAAATTTGGTCTTCTGAAGGTCATAGCTCCATCATTTTTCTACGGATTTTTACGGGGGTGGTTGCAAACTTTAATTGAATATCTGAAGAGCAACATCATGAACATTTTTGCGAGAATCTTTTGCCATTTTGTCGCAATCTTCAGGCAAATGGGGCACAAATTTTTTGGGACACCCTGCATACATTTTATTTTAAACGTGTTCATTTAAATTTTAAATTTAACTAACTGGAATCGGCCACTCTGTTCTGAAATTATCAAGGATTTTCTTGAGAAAGCCCCTTCAAGAAGCCATTAAAAACTGCACACAAAAAATGGCGATCAAATTTTCCTGATACATCTGTTGTGCATCAATGACTTTTACATGCTTTAGCAATTGTTATCCCTTTTGGAGTGTAAAAATGTCATTCCTGGGGGCATCCGAATTCATCCTCCCAAGCGGATTTCATGTGCTAGATCGTGCTGGGCAGAAATGTTTGGAAAGGATTTATGCCGATTTGAATGTTTCTTGAAGGGCTCTCTCGAGATAATTGTTCATAAATTCAGAACGAAGATGCCCATTTTAGTCAGGTACGCTTGAATATATTTCAGTATATATTCACTATTTGACAACATATTTGCCAATATTATTGCTTGAATATCTCACGAACAGTGACCTTGCATATGAAGATTGTTTTATTGACTCACCAGTAACTGCAGTAACTGCTGCTGGGTGCCCAAAAAAGTGGCTCCTATTAGAGAGCTGCTGTAGTAAATATATTGGTTATTTCACCACCAGAGCTTCACTCAAGTACTCCTGAAAGGTCAAATTTAAATTTCTGGAGATCACTGACCTTCTAGTATAGACCTTGTACAATGCCAAGATCTTGAAAAATCAAAATTAGTTTGAACGAAGGCTGAAAAACAGGACAATTCAATTTTTAATTTTTTGACACCTTTGATTGCTAAGAGCACTAGTGCATGATGTTTAAAATATATATTTTTGCCGACATCTGGACCTATTTTTGTACCAAAATCCGAGGTATATGTTGTAGTATCAAATGATTTCAAATTTCATGATTTTCGTATCCATTGGTCTAAAATTGCAAATGGGTGCAAAGGAATAGTAGATATTGGTCATTTTGAAAACTTCATTTCGCTCCATGAAAGCATAGATCCTTTCGGGTACATATTCAACATCCTCAGACAGCCTTCACATCCGAGCACTTTTTACATACTTTCAGCTATGCATTATGCCGTCATTTATTCCACATTTTACCCAGTCAGACCTTTAAACGTACATTTATATCATAATTAAGTCCGATTTAGAAAGGATACATAACATATTTTCTAATCGTAAACATTTGTATTGTAGCTCGTTGTAGAGAAAAGTTATCTTGCAAGATTTTAGTTCTTAGTGTTTAAGCAAATAGCCTGATCTATGCTGGGTTATTTTTTGTTCTGTACTGGTAGGGGCTAGATTAATTACATGGCTGTAGTTATCACGCTATTGATAAGCTGCCGAACGCTCTAACTATATTTGAATCAGTCTGCAGTTCTTTGCACAAAATTGACCTTTAAATGCTCGAAATCAATGAATTTTCTTGCGTATTTGCAAGAGTCTAGTTGTGATGATACGATTCAGACTATGCAAATAATGTTTCTTTAGATTTATTTTAAATAGTTTTAAGCTTCCCGCTCGCAACTCGAAGCAATTCGAGGCCAGTATCAAAGCGAGACATTCGCCCCAGGTCCCTAGATCTGCGCACGAGGCCGCGCGCTTTTTCTTGTGAGAATGTTCTTATGATTTCGGCCTAAGAAATAAGCTTTATTAATATTCCACTGCTTGTAAAGTTTATTGGAAATTAAACTGGAAACAAACTATATTGGAAGCATTTTAAATCGTGTTTACCTAGCAAGGCTTCGGCCGGAACACCGCCTTTAACATAGTGTCTAAAATCGATTTAAGATCTTAGGGACAATAAGGACAGGGTCATCTTATCAGGGAAGATGTTCATTTTGTCGCTATTTATTAATGTTTAATTAAACGTCGAGCAATTGTTGGGACACCCTGTATTAGGACAAAGCCAATCACCTTTACAACAGACATTCACTGCTATATACAGGCTAAAAATACTATCCACATAGCAATCAAGGATCATTGTTGCTTCGATTGGTAGCCTAGATACAAAAGCAGCTGATCAAAAAAAATATCCTTGCATCAACATGCAACAGAAATGCTTAAAACCAATCACCTTTACAACAGACATCAACTGCTATACAGGCTAAAAATACTATCCACATAGCAATCAAGGATTATTGTTGCTTCGACTGGTGGCCTGCATGCAAAAGCAGCTGATCAGAATTTTCCCTGCAACAACAGGCAACAAAAATGCTTGAAGCCAATCACCTTCACAACAGACGTTCACTATTCACATATATGTTGTTTTCTACTCTCTGTATATTTTGGAAAGAATTGTCCTTGATCTTGTGTTTGAACGAGTTGATATTGTGATATTGTGCTGTCTATATTGACCTCCAATTTTAGGGTATCTTTTTTGAAAGGCCCGTAAATTTTGGGGTATGGTTTTTGAAAAATTCATAAATTTTAGGGTATGATTTTACAATTGAAAATGGCACACCCCCGTCATCCGCCTATTGAAGTGACCCCCCCCCCCGGGCCAAGAACAATGTATTTGACTCTAATAAATTGTTACCCTTTATTTGTACATTGAACTATTTTCACTTTATTTTACTTTTTACTTTAATTTTAACTACAACGGTTGTCAATAGGTAGGATTACAGGTCCTTGAATGATAACAGACAGTTTTACGTCTGAGCAAATCAAACTGTCGAAATATTAGTTAATATTGTTCATTTTTTGACTCACATGGTAGGCTTATTACCTCAGCTAAGGTACTTGTTCACTTGAGAAATAATGTTATAATAATGTTATTATAATATTGAGTGCTGACGAAGATTTTTAATCGAAACGTTCCAAGATTTTAACAGTTGTGTTTTTATTCATTTTATTTCTGTTAATTTTTGATGGTGGTTTAGTTCAATTTATTTAATGTTATTATTATTATTACTACTTCTTGTTTTGAAAAGTTTCCTTTGGAACCATGTTGCATTCGAATACATTTGCACCTTTGAGCCGGAAATTAAAAGTACCACTAAAGCCTGGTTTCCATATAGCCGTGAGGTGCCGTAAGATGCCGTAAGGTTGCCGCAGCCATTGCCTGAACCATTGCCGCCGGCATGCCGCAACCATTTCAACTTGAATTGAAACCACTTCTCCCAGTGCCGCCGGCAGCCGCAACCATGATGGTTGTGGTACCGTAACGACTTGGAAAAAGTTGAATCATTTCAACTTTTCTCAATCCTTACGGCATCGTACCGGTAATGGTTGCGGCACTAGGTTCAGACGTTTCCATTTAAATCGGGGGCATCGGGCGGTATCGGGGGCATGGAAGATGGCAGATGGCAGAGACTGCCGCCGGCAACCTTACAGCACCTTACGGCTATATGGAAACCAGGCTTAAAGGGTGAACAGTTTAGATCAATGATACGACAATGACATAAGAGAGTAAGATCGGTTCTATTTGTATTCATAATTTCTGCCGTCAATGCAGTGTTACCGAAAGCACATCAATGAAACTTTTTCCCATCGTTCTCACATCACTCTTTTGTCTGTAAAACATCTAACTACGATCTAATAGATCAAACTACAAATTTTGATGAAGGAAGGTTGAGTTAGGTCGCAATCAAACTGCTACAGACCGGTACACTGTATTAAAACTTTTTTTTAGTTTTCTAGTGTTGGCAGTATTTTGCTATTCTTTGGTGCGGTATTGCGGTATTTGGTGCCTTTCGTTCGCCATTGCGGTATTGAGACCTCGGGGGGGGGGGGTACTCCCATTGTGGACTGACAGGGGCGTCCAATCAGGGCCAAAGCAAAATTTTTGAAAAATACCCTCAAATGGTAGTATCTTTTTACAGAAACCATCAAGTGAGAAGGAGGAGGATGTTAGTCGATATAAGAAACAAAGAAATTTGATTGTGAAAATGAACAAAAAAGCCAAACGAGATTTTTATAAAAGTATCTCACCAAAATCGATTGATAATGACAGGAAATTTTGGAAAATGGTTAAACCAATGTTTTCAAATGTAAATCCAATGAGTGACAAAATAGTTCTCATTGAAAATGACAAAATCATTACTGATGACACGGAAATTGCGGAAATTTTCAATACATATTTCTTAAATATCACCAACTCATTAGGACTGAGTGCTCCTGACGATAACCCTGACAATAATCATACAAATGACCTAGATAAAATGGTAACTAATGCCATAGAAAAGTACAAGAATCACCCAGGCATCAAGGCAATTAAAGCCTCTACACCGCAAACAGATAAGTTTAAATTTTCACATGTCTTCCCCTGGAACGTGATGGATCAAATAGATGCAATCGATCCCAGTAAATCTAACAGCGGAAACATACCAGTGAAAATACTACAAAATAGCAAAGACATTTTGGTCCCGTACTTAACAGACTGCGTTAATGCAGCAATAAATAACTGCAGCTTTCCTAACGATCTCAAGGTAGCCGATGTTTCTGCGGGCTGTTAAGTGATAAGAGAGGAGTACAAACAGATAGATCAAATTATAGACCAATAAGTGTACTACCTCCAATATCTAAAATCTTTGAAAGGTTGATTGGGTTGCAAATAAATCTCTTTCTCGAGAATAAATTGACAAGTCTCTTATCTGCATTCAGAAAAGGTTATAGTACGCAAGATGCACTACTTAGAGTAATCGAATCATGGCGAAAATGCCTCGATGCCTCGGGGATTGTTGGTACCGTATTAATGGATCTTTCCAAGGCCTATGACTGTATCCTGCATGATTTGTTGATAGCCAAGTTGGAGGCATATGGATTCGACAGAAATAGCCTCAAATTCATGTATAGCTATTTGACAGGCCGTAGCCAAAGAGTTAAAGTGGGCTCCTCCTACAGTTCCCTTGGAAAAATCAAGATAGGAATACCGCAAGGATCGGTCCTTGGACCGATGCTGTTCAACATTTTTATCAATGACCTGTTCCTAATTGACTTGGAATCAGAAATCTGCAACTTTGCAGATGACAATACAATCTACGCAAGGAGTAGGACCCTTGATGAAGTGATAAACAACTTGGAAAATGATCTGAGCTCGATTTTACAGTGGTTTACCGAAAACGGGATGGTAGCAAACCCTGAAAAATTCCAGCTTATGTTCCTAGGGCTAAAGAGTGATCAGCAAATGTGTCTTAGTATTGATGATCAGATCATCAATCAATGCCAACAAGTAAAACTCTTAGGAGTAACGATTGATTCTAAGCTGAATTTTGACAAGCATATTACTGAATTGTGCGGTAAAATAAACAAAAAAGTGAGTGCATTCTCAAGACTTCGGAACTATCTTGATGATACACAAGCTAAACTCTTATGTAATACAACGGTGTTGGCGAATTTCAATTATTGCCCTTTGATTTGGATGTTCTCTTCTAAAGCTGCAAACAAAGAGATTAATAGAACACATAAACGTGCACTAAGGGTGCTCCATAAGGATTATGATGCATCGTTTGATATGTGTCTAAGGAGAGAGGCAGATACAACAATCCACGTCAAAAATCTCCAAAAACTGATGTTAGAAGTATTCAAAACTCTGAATTCGTTGAATCCATCATACCTTTGGGATTTTTTCAGTACTAAGCAAGTGGAATATAACCTTAGGATCAAAAATTTGGTAAAATTGCCTCAAATAAAAACACACACTTTTGGACTACACTCTGTAACCTTCAGAGGCAGCATCCTTTGGAATGCACTAAGTGACGATATTAAAACATGTGAAAAAGTGGCAGCTTTCAAAAGGAAAATAAAAACATGGAAGGGGGCAAACTGCAGCTGTAAACTATGTTGTAAATAGGATATTGTATTATACTTTATATTATGTAATTATTTTTAGTTGTAAGTGGTTGTTCGTGGACCTAAGATTGGACCATGTGGTAGCATCTGGTAGTGAAAATTTTCTTCAGTTTTTCAAAATTTTCAATTGTAAAAGCTGATTGAACAAAGCAAGAAAACTGCTTCAAAATTCATTGATAATCATTGCTGCAGCGACCATATGGCCATGCGGAGGAGCTTACTGAGTTGAAATCTTATAATTGGCCAGGAATTTTGGAACACCCCGATTGGTAGCATGTGTTTGACAAATAGGGCTATTTGGTAGCCATTTCGTAAGACCCTCAAACCGACTGGACCCCCTATTAGGCCATAATGGGGGTACCCTCCGGGATTGAGACCTCCGCCTGAAGTACCCCTCATACATAACATCACACTTTTCCCTTCCCTTTTTACCTCAAAATGATGCCGTCAAGTTCCAAAAAATGCCCTACGAGCCTATTGATCTGTGGATGGGAGATTTTGGCCTAATTTCCCCAAACAAAACTGCGATGTTTCGCTGCGAACCAGATTATCTCTTAAAGTCAGACTCGCGCTGGGTTGACGACTCATTCAGGAAGCTGTTGGCTAAATATGGAGGATGGGCCAAGGAGAATACTTTGTGGCTGGATGGTGGAAATGTTGTTGAAAATGGTCTTCACCCGTCTTGATAAAGCAACTGTGAGCGACAGATTTATTTACGATATATATTTTTGAAGCCGCGATGGCACGTCCCCGACCCGACCAAAACCTAGTCAAGTACCCCCGGGGTTGATAGAAGAAAAGAATTGAATGCGGAAGAAAATTGTTAACATCGTGACAAGCTGTCTACTCGGCGTTTCATGCCATACATAAATAAATGCAACTCACAGCTACAAAAGGCTGAAGGGAGGAATAGTTGTAAAGGCACAAAGAAGATCAGGAGAAGACACTAGAGACTTTAAAGTTTGAGGTGATAATATTGATTAGCTCATTTTATGAAAGCTTCTACAGTTTTGCTATCTTCTTCGAATCGCGAAGACAATGATTAATTTAAGGTGCAATGATATGACCAATCTGTGCAGTGATGAATCGAAAATGTGCAGTGATAGATTGAATATTGTGCAGTGATGAATTGTGTCACTTATCAGCTGCAACAATACTTGAAATGCTGCTGTTTTGGATGTTCTCAGAATGAAAGCAATAATGAAAGTCAGCGCGCCAGCGACGCACTTTCAAATTTTGTTTTGGTGGGTGTCGACATGCTTTGGACAAACTAAACTTTTTCGGACCAACTGAACGCATATAAACTGTCGTACTCATTAGGAATTTCGACGTCAGCAATGCAACGACGGTACCAAAATAGGGGGCTCTAGGGGTTAAGCCCACAGGAAGTTTGCTTGAGGACACGCCCTTTACTTTGGCTTAGAAGACCTCTTCCGATCCCGAGTTTGCCAGTTCCAAAATATAATTTTTGACTATTTTGTATCAGGTTCTCTTTCATAAATTAGCATCCTAAGGAAAAGTCAGAAATGATGATTTTACTGCATATTCTGTGCATTACATTAGTCTTCTTTCCTTTCTCTTGAATGGAAAACAATGGTTTGATGAGCCATTCTTGTAACAACGTTGGCACAATCCTTTCTTTTATTCACATGTCATAAATTCAATTTCTTTGATTGGTTAAGATTTTGCCTCGTGTGGTGACCACGGATTTGGAGTTTCAAATATAGGCGTGATCTTCAGTATAACGACTTTTCCACACTGCGAAAACCGAGCGAAAGCGACTGGTTTTAGAGTGTTTATCGTCTAAGAAGTCTTTCCTTCGTGATTTTTAGTGTCTGCAGTGGTAGCACTTTTAATAGAAGCGTAAATCACCTTTGATCGATTCTATATGTAACTCATATCTCTTGGGGCGCATTCTTTTGGGCTCTACTGAAGACGATATACTTTTTGCATTTGAACTCTCTCACACTTTCAGGAAAGTATTCGACACAATCCCCACAGAACCAATCGTGCAATTATCTTATGGTTTTGTGACGCTATATAGCTTTTTGTTACTTTGATAACCATCAATTCAATATTCATATTCCAAACAAGAATTTAAATTGACTTTTTCATAATACGAACTTCGCCACAATCTTTAATCATGTAATTATAAGTTTATCGCGGTCTTTTTTAGCATAACTTGTTTTTTGTTTTTGTGAGCCACAATCCGTCTATACTTTCTGTCATATAAGCAGTCAAGCTTGGTAGATTTCTCGGTTTGTGAGTTGTTTTGTGTCTAGAATTGTACCCCTTAGGCAATTGCAATTCGAGCAACATTCTGCGACGCAATGTTACATAAATTCTCCTAATTGAACTTTTAATAAACGCAAATAGTCGAGAATATTCTTTCTCTCGTGATTTTTAGGCCCGATTAATAAGGGGCCCTTTACATGAGCAAACTCAGACCGGCACGAGTTTCAGATCGGTTTGAAATTTTGCCATGTCTACTTTTTTGCGTTGCGTTTACATGGAATTTTCAGACCGGTCTGACATCATACTCGCGTCACATTACGCATGCGTTGAATGCAACCGAGGGGAATTGTGACAATGGTTTCTTTTCTTATGTTTTGGATTTAGGCATATTTTCATTGTGGCGCCAAGTTATCAACAACACACATGACCAACTCCATTTCAAACCCATTTTGGTTTGATTGTTCAAATACTGCTTCAGAGCCTGAAATTAACATAAGATCCTTTTTATTTTGCGTGTGCTATGATGGTTGGTATTCTATTTAAAGACAGAACTATATGTAAAGAAAGTGTTCCTAAACAGTGCAGAGCAGAGGTGAGAAAAAATTGTCTGATAACGAATATGATATTTTAGGCTCTACTAGTACACAGAGAGAGTGTTAGAGAGTGTTAGTGTCAGACTCATCTGTACTCGCTGCAGCATGTTTAATGTATTGATTTTGGATCTACAGTATAACATATTTCCTACTATTTGAAACAAATTTGGAGAAAATCAGTTGTCAGCAAATCAAATGGAATTTTCATGATATGAAGGTATAAATTTGCCAATTTTCCTTTATTTTTTTATTGCCTGGCAATGAATCACATGATTAATTAACTGCCATTGTTAGATTTGAATAGCCAGTTGTCTAAGTAACAATAGGGGCATGTCTCATTGTTATATCTCTTGTAATTTTGGAGAAAAGAGGGGAAAGTTTTAAACATGATAAGAACACTGTTTATTCATCTATTATATGATGTTTTGAGTGGCAAGAATCATAGAATATCTGATCTGCATCAGTGTTACTTATCATATTGATAATTCATGCATTCAAAATATAAAAAAATTGTTGGTACTATGCCCATGGGGGACACTCAGCACATACGCATATGAGGGGGGGGGGGGGTCAGTCCGAAAAATGTCAAGGAAACCCAAAAATATCAGTTTAGCTTCATTACAACCCAAAAATATCAGCTCATTTTATACTTTGACATCTGTAAAGGAACATAAAAGATCCTGAAACAATGCAAATTGAGACCAGGATTGCCACTAGAGAACCCGGAAATATCATTTTGACTATATTTTATGCCCAAAAATATCAAAAACATAATTTCAGTTTACTTTGACCCAAATATATCACTTTCAGCAATATTCTGACCCAAAAATATTAGATTTACCTCCCCGTATTTGCATGTGCTAAGTGCCCCCCTGGGGTACTATGGCCCGATCAGAGTTTCTTATGAAAAAAACCAATAATGTACCTTTTAGCAATCTAATGCTTAAATTGACACATGGTGCAAATGTTTGCGTTCCTTCTTCAAAAATGCAATATGGCCTTCATCAAAATGTTTTTTTTCAGGTGGCTGTGCAACAGAATACACCAACATTTCCAGTGGTGATGGATCCCTGTCATGTCCAAACTGTTTTAAAATTTCACAAAGTTCATTTGAACCATGTTTGATGGTTTCTAAAGATGTTATCAGACTGTGTCTGCATTTATATCAATCGTATCTTGTTTGTAGGGCATTTGCTAAGATAACTTTAAATTCTTGTATCAGATTCCATGTAGGTCATGCATGCAAAAAGCATGTCAAAAAATTGAGTGTTGATCATAAGCTGTTTCAAGTTTGTCTTATTTAGATATTTATTGGCTTTCTTGTGGAAAAATTTGTATGTCTGAGACAGCATGATCAGGGAATGAAGATCTAAATACTGAAAAATTGCTTGGTTCTCTTTATCAGCTTGCAAAACAAAGTCTGGAGGCAACAACTTGAGATAATTACGATCAAAATCTGGAATTTTATCAATCATTGTACAAAATATTAGTCATTGGTCTGCTTCATGTTTCTTCAGACATGCTCTCAAATAATCAAAGTTTTACCAATCTTTCCACTGTTTTTGACAAATCAGTAATTTCTAAAATCAGCACATATATAAACCCTAAGAAATGTACACAGTAGCTGTAGCCATTCACAAGTACCATTTCAGGTCTCAGCCATTTTATCTCATGGCAATCAGAAGTAAAACAACACCTAGAACAGACTCAGATTGCATATGCCTACTTATTTCTTTGTAAAACAAGGGCGAAATAGGCAGTTGAGCTAGAATTGTATGCTTGGGCTTTGCAGATGATGTTTGATGGTGTTGAGATTTTACTTTTGTTAATAGCAGAAGATCTTCAAGGACTAAATTCCTGATTATCTGAGCCAAATTCAGAATTTTTTGTAGACAAGTGAAAAGAGGAGAATTTGAGGTTGAATAGCAATGCTAATCTCTGACTTCAAAAGTAGGGTTAACAGCAACAAGTGATGATATGGCAGTTGCAGCACTGTTTGATGTTTCATTTTTGTTTCTTTTGGATTCGTTTACGTCTGAATGGTCTGAATATTGATTGCTTTGAGCCTGCATTCTCTTTTAACTGATGTGAAATCACACAATTTGCAGTGATATTGGCTGATATTCTTTGCATTTGTTGACGACTTCGCATAAAATGTGAAAGTTGACGGAACGGCTCATCATTTGCAGTGCTGGAACTTGCCATATCATCAGGTACTGTTAGGTATGTATCATTACAACAACTCTCAAACAAACTGATATGTTTCTAACTCAGTATGACAGTATAATCCTAGCTCAAACGACTAAAAAGAGAAAGATGTGTCCTCAGCCATCCACCGCTCATCCTGCCTAAAAAAGATGGCGATTGCGCGGAAGAATGGTCACATGGCGATTAGCGTTGTTGTTGCTGCACGCTTTTGGATGATTACAAAGTCCGTCCTGAGCTAAGCAAGCATAAGAAAATCTGAAAATTGATTTCTTCATAACCCCAAATGATCGTTGATGCTGTTTTTAGCTACAGTCAGAGAGATTAGTGTTGCTGCTAAAGTCGCCTTCAATAGAAAATCAAGCGCCTTGTATGTCTCAAATTAGATGTCATGTGAGATGTACGATAATGCAAAATTACTTCTGTTTATACAGAACCCTGCAGAACGTTTCTATTCGCGAGCATCTAGTTTGAGACCAGCAGTCACGAAAATAATCTCTGTGCAGATTCACATGCATGAAGATGTTTTGGTTCAGAGTGATCACGTGCCTTCCCCCAGTCAATGGGGCCATTGTTTGCTGGAATTCTGCACCTTTCCTCTCAACTTCACCTGCGACGTTTGCATCCGTAGCTGTGTAGGAGGGCGGTCCTTCTACCTTCGGTGATACTGCGAATGCAAGCCTCTGTGCAGGCCGCCGGTTACATCATCCTCCAAGGTTGACTTATTTGCATAATGAGTACTATCAATAAGTGGCTAATGATACGTTCGTTCTAGAAAACGATTGTTTTAACATCATTAAGCTGCTAATGAAGTCAAGAACGTGCCAATTTGTTGTTGTGCCAGGGTAAACATCATGGTGATTTATCCATCTTGCGGTGTCAAATCTGTCCAATATGAAATAAGCCGACGTCAAATGTTGCTATAGGATCGCAGGAAACTTCTGTCTTGTATGCGCTTTTTGTGCGCTTTCTTTATTTCAGTGCCAATTAGCAGAGATAAAACGTTAATTAATTGTTTTAACGAGCGTGACTGACTTACTTACTTTCTTTCTTTCTTTCTTTCTGACTGACATCGGAGCCCCTTCTTAGATTACAAAGGACTTTGTAATCAAAAACAGGAGGCTGACCTGCTTCAATTTGTTGTGTTTAGTTTTAGTTTCTTGCGTCTGGAGAAAAAAAATGGACGACCAAACAATGAAAATGGCTCCCAATAGTGCAGTTATCACTTCCGCAATTATTCATTTCACCCCGATCTGAAAAAATTTGTGTTTACATGAGAATTTCAGGTCGACCTGAGTTTTCAGATCGGTATTAAAGACCAAAACGAACCCAGACCGGCACGAGTTTCATTTCGCCCCTTCTCATGTAAACACTCTAAGGGCCTTGACCATAGAAATTGGCCTTGACCAAGCATTATGCTACTTTTTGTACTTATGACACAACTTTGCATGGCACGAAATATGTTAGAGAAATCAAACGATGTTTTATCAAGGGATTGATCACATGTCTTGAAATGGGTGGTAACAAACCGTAGCCGATTTGGTCTATTTCCAAATACTGCATAACTATACCACCATACCACCGGCACCCCAGTGCCAGATTCGAAACTTTGAGTATTTGTAACAGTATTGTACCGGGTGACCCAGAAAAAAGTGACCCAACGCAATCTTTTATAGAAAGAAAAGTAAGTGGCTGATTCAAATATTTCAAACGTTGTTCTATCACCAAAAGACTAACCTACATTATGAGTAATTTAGGATTTTGATGAAAAGGGCGGGCGTGAAATGCTCAAATTAAAGCTATTTCAGATCTTCAAATGAACGAAGAGCGTGTTTCATTTTGCCTGAGAATATTTTTAAATACCTAGGGACTATGAAGTTGCTCTGAAGACTTCCGACTGGGTTGCCTATTCCCAGGTTGAAATGAAACACGCTCCTCGTATTTTTGAAGAGGTGAAATGGCTGTAAATCAATCCCCTGTTTTTGGCGACTTTTTTAAGATTTCAGGCAGGCCCTTTTCCTCAATATCCTTAATTTTGGATATTTACCGGACCGAAAAAAATTGCGAAAAATACTCAAAGCATAGGCTAGTCTTTTAGCGACAGAACAACGTTTGAAGCATTTCAATCGGCCACGTACTTAATTTTCTGTGACAAATTGCGTTGGGTCACTTTTTTGGGTCACCCGGTACTTTTGGGACAATCCTTGCGCAAAAACACCTTTTGCTTTGTCTAAGAAAGTTTCTCACAATCCCATGATTCTTTGCCCCTAGCAATGTAGTCCTTGGGCAATTCTGCGATACATCTAAGGAAATCTTTTAAAATTCCATCATCTTCTTTGGTTCAGAACGACTCTCCCAATCAAGCTTTACTCGTAAATATTCTAGTTGTCGTCAGGACGGACCTTTGCGCAAGATATTCAAAATCGGACCAATTTTGGATTCAAACAATCCCAGCTTTGTCATTGACCGACTTTTCCTGACGAGGAAAATTTAGACCAACTAAGAAAATATGAGGGGGTGTCTTTTTTTTTATATTCATGAAATGTTACATTACATGTTACCTACTATACTTTCTAATTACTATACTACAATACAACACTACAGGTACGATACCATAGGCAGCAAAAGACAATGACTACGCCCGTGGCCATTAACATAAAGACATGCAAATAAATGAGATGAAGTAAAACAACTACAAAAAGCTACGCATACAATACAATTAATTACTGACAAATACTGGGAACTGTTTCACATTTGATGTAAGGCCAGCATAGGCGCACGATACCGAATGATAGGAACCCCGGACGACAAAACAGGGCTACTGGTTTTCAATGTAATCCTTTTGAACTCCTCATCGTTTACCGAACATCAAGTGTGAAACAGACTTAACAAACGGGGAGCAAATAAAACACTTTGTGGCTGTGTGACGTATAATAAAAATTTGAGTTCAGCCAAACCGACCAGTTTTGTGGATAAAATTTTAGGTCATTTCTAGTATATTCTTATTTACGTCATCAGGAAGGTCTTTATGACCATACAATAAATATTGTACTAGAACGTTGTTTGGAAGGCTGTTAATGTGAACAATGGTTGTAATAATTCCGAAACCTCAGCGAGAAGATCTCGTCGGTGGATGCCGAATGAAGGGCAAAGCAACAAAAAGTGTTCTGTATCTTCAATCCCATCGTTCGTTGGGCACATTGGGTTCACCGTATCTCTGAAATTATGCTTGAATTTATGAAAGTTCAATTTACTCAGACCAACCCTCATTTGGAAAAGATAAGCTAGGCCTATTGGGTCGTGAATGCCAAAAACAGATTTTGCAGGGGGGCGAATTATTGATAGAAGCTTTTTCTTAAAAACAGCAACATACGGAGCAAGCCTTATTTCAGGATCAAGTTCATTCCATTCAGATAGGCAGTTTGGATAGAAGGTAGATTGAAATTTTTCTGTTCTTGCCCTTATTCGAACAATAACATCCTGGTTGCGAAAAGAATAGTTCGACTGATAAAGTGATGGGATAGGCTTCTTTGTGTACAAAGGGGTGAGATTATTCATTATCTTATAGAACAAGGTAAGGCGTCTACTCCACCTCCTGGAATTTAGTAATATAATAATATAATAATATAATATATGTACCTCTTCTCCATTTCGGAGCAATTACTACTTTAAGACTACTTTGCACAAGTGCAGTGAGAGTAGTAACACGGGTTTTTGACTGGTCTTGCTTTAGTTCAGAAAGCAAAATTGTTCCACACATTTGTTTGTTTGTTTTTTGTTTATTTTAGTGACTCCCAGCCAAGCTCAGTGTACAGTTTTTCTTTGGATGTTCCCCTCCATGTTCCTGTTATAGCAAGAGCAGCTGAATACTGCACAGACTCCAATTTTTCCATTAGATTTGACAAAATAATGATTTGACTGAAATCACACACTTTAGCTGGAATATGATAAATAACATCTCCGTAGTCCAAATGGGGTCGCACATAAAGCTTGTATATTTCATTTAAGGTATGCCTTGGTAAATATTTGGGGAGATACTTTAGCAAACCAATGCCCTTTCTCGTTTTAGGGATAGCGGCTTTAATGAGATGAAAAGGAAAGCTTTGAGTCCAAGATAATACCTAAGTGTTTATGTTCATCTACTCTTAACGGGTATGCTGTTTAAAGATGATCACTGGATGATCTATTTCATTTCTTTTCCTCGAAAATAATATTTCAACAGCTTGCTTTTGGTGGTCAGGATTAAAGGACATCCTCCAGTCATGGGCCCACTGACTAATTAGTTTCAGGTCATCGTTCATGTGTTCTGCAGCTTCATTGGTTTCTCTGGCAACCGTAAACAAGGACGTATCATCAGCAAAAAGTTTAGCATTACATTCCAAATCTGCAGAGAGATCATTTATATACACAAGAAATAACAACGGTCCTAAAATAGAACCCTGGGGCACTCCTGCCAAAATATCTCCCCAATTAGAACACTGTACAAAGAAATCGCCCCGAAACACCACATCGCTTCAGTTTGTAAATAAGACCCTCGTGCCATACCCTATCAAATGCTTTTGAAATATCGAGATACATGGAACGAACATCCAGCGGGGGATTGCAGTCAAATGCCTGAAAAATTGTATGCGTTAGCTATAGAAAGTAATTGGTTGACTGTTGAGTCACCGGGACGAAAACCCGACTGATTGGGGTCGAGTAAATCACGAGAGACAAGATGTGAGTATAAAGAGTCGTACACAAGCTTTTCAAGGATCTTCCCAAAAATTGGTAGGAGAGAAATGGGACGGTAGTTACTCTTTAAATTTTTCTCGTTTTTCTTGTGAACTGGGACCACATTTGCACACTTCCATATTTTAGGAAATATACCATGTCTCAAACAGTTCGTGAATATTATCCTAAGAGGAGTTACTAATGAAATAGTAACTCCTATGTCTCACCCCCCCCCCCTAATATGCGCCCCTGAGCTTGACCACCCTTCCCCAACAGGAATTTCGCTTCCCTAACAGGAATTTCGCTCCTCTTGGTAAAGCAACTTCAGTTCCTTTTAGTTTCTTCAAATTGAATTTTGGAAAAGTATACAATTTAGGCGTTGTTTGGTGGAAAGACTAGTAATTTTCCTAACCAGCTTGGAAGACAGCTAAACTTTGAATAGATAGTTAGTGTCAGCAGCATTTTGAACCTGTTGTGTTCTGTTCAAGATGTTCATAAGTTAGTCACACCATGAAAAGAGCTGCAAAAGGCCCCAGTGTGTAGAAAGATTCAGTAGTGCTTCTTGTGTTCAATCTCTTTCTTCATACTTCACTTCATAACTGGAAACGGGCTTTGAAAAAATTCAGGTCAGGTTTGTTGGATCATAACTTCTAAATTTGGGCTCTTGTTTAGTAAAACACAAAATAGTTTTCGTAACCAGCAGCCCAATTATTTGCTCGTGCCTTCGGTGCGCTTCCATGTTCTCCTGCACTTTTGGTACTCCCCAGGGACGTAGGAAGCATCTCAAACTTGGAGGGGCACGACACTTCAAGGGCACTTATTTTATCAAGCTAAAGAGGCATTTCCTGAAAATAAAAAGGGCACTTCTTTGTTTATTCCAAAATCTTGGGGGGGGGCACGTGTGCCCAGTGCCCCCCCGGTTCCTACGTCTCTGGTACTCCCTCTGCAAGTTGCCCCCTCCAAACTCTGGCTGATTCCCCTTGCAAAGAAAGTTTCTAGACGGATATCAGCGTCTAATATTCAATGATCTCTATTTCTCTATTTCTAGCTTCTCTATTTCTTGCAAATGGGACTTACATGTCCGCGATGTTCGTGATTTCCGCGTTTTAGAACCTGGCCAAAATTTGCCTATTTAATCCTAACGATGTCAACACGCGGGGACATTCTAGCAAGAGTAACGATAGCGTGCTTAGGCATTTCTTTGTTCTATCCACTCTAGCTCCATTAAGTAATTTTAAATTCTAGAACTTTGAAATAAAGCTTCAAATCTGCAATTTTACTTGACCTTTTTTTCAACTTGCCAGGTTTGAGCATGGGTAGCTAGACACTGCTGGTGTGCTTCTATGGAGGAGCGCTGGATAATATGTAGCTGCGGAGGAAATATTGTTTAGTACTGTGGAGGAGATATCGAAAGAACGAAAATATTAATTTTAATATTTTCGTTATTTCGATATCTCCTCCGCAGTACTAAACAACATTTCCTCCGCAGATACATATTATCCAACGTTCCTCCATAGAAGCACACCAGCAGTGTCTAACTACCCATGGTTTGAGGTATGGAACAAATTATAATTGAACAAACTGTTCTTAATCAATATTCAATCTAAAAAAGAAAAGTGACACTTAATTACAGATAATAAAATGCTGTCTAAAATAATTGAAATAATGTTATAAATGATAAATGCTGGAAGACAGTATTGTTAAATTAACAAATTAAAAGCATAGACTAGTTAAACTCTAAATACTACGTAAAATGCAATACATAAAACTATCCCATCATTGGAACAGATTATTCAATCTGTTAGATCTAACAATTGAGATGATATGATATTTGATTTTCTGCAATATGTTAGATAGAATCAATAATCCATATCTCATTTTCTTCTTGGTGAAAAGTCAATATGATTTTCAATGCTTTCATGTTTTCACAGGCAGCAAAGTTGGCTGACAAGAAAGTTTCAAGATGGGTGGCAGCTCCTCAAACTTACTTCCAGCACCAATGGGATTTGAATTCATGTGCATTCACTTCACAGGCAATGGCCGCATCAAAGTCATTTATGCAAATGATCAAGAAATCAACATAATAAGGGAGACTATCATGCATCATTGGTCAAGAGGTAAAACTGATCCTGCTGTTTTAATTATGCCTTGCTATGAAATCGGCTAGCAGCTGATGATACTGCCATTTCCTTCTCTTCAAAAAGCATTGATTGCCTACAAAATGACCTAAACTCGTATCTTTTGAAGCTACAGGATTGGCTGCATGCAAAAAAACTTTCTTTGAACGTTGTGAAAACGCAGGCACTTATCATAGGCTCTGGTCCAAACATCTGTAAGATCGAAAGCCAGCCTGATGCTCAACCATCTTTTTGAATAGGTGATCAGGACATAGAAATGATTACCAATACATTATACTTAAGTGTTCAGATAGACAGTCAACTCAATTGGGATAAACATATTGATACTACTATCAAGACCAAGGCAAATCGAGCTCTTGGACTTATTAAGGAGGGGTACTTCGGGGGGGGGGTCCCAATACCGCAATACCGCACGAAAAAGACACAAAATACCACAATACCGCACCAAAAAAAGCAAAATACCGCAAACGCTAGAAAACTAAAAACAATGCTGTTAATACAGTATACCAATCTGTAGCAGTTTGATTCCGACCTTAATCCACCTTCCTTCATCAAAATTTGTAGTTTGGTCTATTAGATCGTAGCTTGATTTTTTGCAGACAAAAGTATGACTTGAGAACGGCGGGAAAAGATTCATTGGTGTGATTTCAGTAAAATTGCATTGACGGCAGAAATTATGAATATATACTGGGTGCGCCAAAATAACCTATGCACGTTTGGCAGGCCACAATATATCGTACACTCGACCGATTTTGAAAATTTATAACTTAATCTTTAGCAGAAAACCTGAATTAGATTCTAGGACTTTTTGCAAATTTTTCCGTTCTCAGTTTTCAGAGCTAGAAGCGAGTTTCTTAAAATGTTCGTTTTCAAAAAACACTGAGAACGAAAAAAACATCGATCAAATCTTATAAGACTCTGAACAAACTCTCGTATAGCAGATTACAACTGATCGATTTCTAAATCCCAAATCACCACGAACAAGTTCTCTCTTTGTACATCTATGTCGATCCTTTAGAAAACGTGATCGATGTTTTTTGATCGTTTTCAGTGCTTTCGAAAACTGAAATTTTAAGAAACTCGCTTCTAGCTCTAAAAGCTGAAAATGAAAAAAATGTGCATTAAATCCCAGTATCTAATTCAGGCTTCTTGCTAAAGATTAAAAGTCACAAATCTTCAAAATCGGTCCAGTGTACGATTTCTCGTGGCCTGCCAAAAAAAGTGCATAGTTTATTTGGGTGCACCCGGTAGAATATATCATTGTTTTGAATATCGATTCTGCTACATAAGGGCTGACTTTTTCGCGAATACGAGAAAATAAGTTTACTCTGGCTAACGCTTTTTTGTACACATTTCCAAATGTCGATGTTGGTTCAGATTGTTATCCAAATCTACACCAAGGTACTTGTATGATTTTGTCTCATGAATAGTTTGATTGTAGATTTTGATGTCCACGTTCGCTGTTTGGACAATTTTTGATGTGATTCATATAGCGCAAATTCAGTTATACCTTCTTTCAAGTTGGGCAAGTTATTTTCATCAAGCCAGTCTGCGACTTTTTGCAGTTCATTGTGAAGTAAATGCTCTATTTCAGTTGAGTTCTTCCTTGCACAATATAAAACAGTATCGTTGGCATTTAATATAATGCCAGTATCAGTAAACGGAAAGTCAATGTCGTTGATTATCAGCCCAAAGAAAAGGGACCCCAGGAGGGATCCTTGTGGAACACCACATGCAACCTTTTCTTCGCATGAGCTGGTGTTATCAAAGATTTCGTATTGTTTCCTATTAAAGAAATAATCACCTATCCATTGTAATTCCACATCATCTATACCATAACTTGGCAATTTTTCCAGCAAGATTGCATGACGTACTGTGTCGAAGGCTTTACGGAGGTCAATATAAACAGCACCACGAAGTAGCCCTTTTTCAACGTTCTGTCTAAGCTTTTCTGATAGTAAGGTGGTAACTGCATATGGCGTAGTTCTCCCTTTTCTAAACCCAAACTGATGTGGGTACAACAGGCCATTCAATGCAAGGTACTGGGACAGTTGATTATAAATGATCTTCTAGATAACTTTTGATAGAGCAGGAATTACCGTGATAGGCTTAAAGTTGTCCAACATCGTCGGATTGCCTGATTTGAAAATATGGGTGATTTGCCCACATCTGAAGTTTTGATTCGTGCAATATTTTGCTTATTTTTCTTCAGATAAAAATGTTGCACGCTCTCCTCCACAGGTACCTTTTCAAGGTTGAACAGGTGGAGCAGGCACAAGGAGAGAGAGATAAGGGGCCTCCCTGTCCTTCGTTTTTCTTTCCTCTATCAATTCGTCTCGAAGATGCTTGTTCTTCAACAGGAAAATGGCATTACATGAAATTTGGATGTTAATTTTCGTACAATACCGCATACCGCGCTGCGAAAGCACGATACCGCAATACCACAAGTTTTTTCCGTCATTACCGCACAAAATTTACGCCCGATACCGCAATACCGCAAACCCCGAAGTACCCCTCGTTAAGTATTCTAAGAAATATCTTCCATCTGATGTACTCGACAAAATGTATAGAGGAATTGTTGAGCCCCATTTGAGTTACTGTTGTTCCGTTTGGGGCTGCTGTAGTGAATCAAAAATTGACGCCTTGCAAAAGATCCGAAGTAGAGCTGCAAGACTTGTAACGAGCAGCCCATACGATGCTTCTGCTGCTCCGATAATTGAGAATCTTGGCTGGTCAAATATCAGTACTTGAACAAATTATTCATAAAATGTTCGGACGGTAGAGAGCGGTTTCTGCGCTCATCAGAAACTGATCTTAAGATACCGCTCCTAAAAACTATCAATGGCCAAAAGGCTTTTTCTTATCGCGGTGCAAAACTGTGGAACAACCTAGAAAGAGAGACAAAATTGGCACCCTCCCTGAAAAACTTCAAAGAACAGCAATAGACGGGGACAACTTTTATTTATAAATAGTCTTAGTTTTGTAGGCATGTAAATTTCTTTTTGTTCTTAGTTTTAGTGCTTAGGTTTTTCGTTTAAACAGGTCAGGTTGAAAAACATTTTTATATATGAAATCTATTTTAACCTGTATAAATATTGTAAAATGCAAAAATGAAATTAAAATGAAATTATTCCAAATGGAAACCTATTTTTAATTCACTGAGAAGAAACAGAAGAGGCCACCGATCTTGAATAGAACTTTGAAAATTTCCAGTTCCCTTGTTACAGTTTAAGTTGAATCATCTTTGAAAGATTAGTATCCCAGTGTTTGCAGCTCCAGTTCATTGAAATTGAAATGTTTAATGTTTACATGCTTTTTATTGACCCAAAGAAAGTTGACATCTGTGAGCAGATAAGCAAAAAGTTCTTCATTTTTAAGCATCATTACTAGAGGGCTGAGGCACAGTGGAAATTTGATGGAAATTTGCTTAAAATGAAATATTTTCCATCACAAAATGATATGCATGTATAGAAAGCTGACTCTTGGCTTTCCAATTCTTTTTAAATTTTGTGTTTATCTGTTGGCAACAAAAATTCACAGCAGTTTGAAAATGAGCAAATTTGTCTTGAACAGCAAAAATTGAAAGAATTGAAAATGTCTGAAGCGTGCTGAAAATGCTCACATAAATATCTGCTACCAACGTATCAAAGTTTAAAGAATATCAACCAGAATATCATAAAATTGGATCTCCCGTATGAAAAATGCTGGGAATAAGGCTGGGAAAGCTGGGAATCCACATAAAAGCTGGGATTTCCCCAGTTTTCCCATAAATCTGGGAATTCAAAAGCTGGGAAATCTGGGAAACTAAAACCCAGAAAGCTGGGAAAGCTGGGATTGGAGTATACCCTGAAAGCTGGGAAAGCCGGGAAAGTCGGGAAAGTCTTAAAATCCTCAAATCGTAAGAATTCGGAAAGGTGAGAAAACTGGGAAAGCTGGGAGTCCCTGAGAGTCATTTATCAGACCCTATTCACACTGCTCCGCTTTTGTACGAAAACGGAGAGAATAACCTCCGTTTTTGTGAAAGTTTTCACACTGATCCGCACAAAAATGCCACAAAAACGGAGGTTTTCGAAAACGCTATTAAAAGTGGATATCCACAACAAAAATGCGGAGGTTTTCGAAAACGCTATTAAAAGTGGATATCCACAAAAACGGACGTTTTTGAAAACGCACTTGATCAGTGTGAACGCACAAAAACGGAGGTTTTTGAAAACGCTCCAACGCTATCAAAAGTGGATATCCACAAAAGCGGAGGTTTTTGAAAACGCACTTGATCAGTGTGAACGCAAAAAACGGAGGTTTTTGAAAACGCTCCAATATTTAACAATGAGTTTCACAAAAACGGAGCAATGTGAACGCACAAAAACGGAGGTTTTTCTCTCCGTATTTGTTATCAGGCGGATCAATGTGAACGGACAAAAACGGATGTTTTTCCCTCCGTTTTTGTACAAAAACGGAGCAAGCTTGGATGCCACAAAGACGGATACTAACAAAAACGAAGCAGTGTGAACGGGGCCTCAGACTTGAAATCAGGTAGCCTGCGCGCAGACTCGACTGGTTACGCCGAAGTAAGTTTAGTTGAATTCATTTCATTTTCATTTCATTTTATCTTTTTTACCCATGGTAGCCCCTCAATAATAATAATTGATTTACAGGGGGCCATGCTAAAAACTTACAAATAACTACTAATTTACAATAAAAACGACATTTGCTATAAAACCTAAACCTAAACCTAAACCTAAACCTAAACTAATTACAAATTGTCATAAATAAATAAAAGAAAACAGAAAAGATTTGGTGAGAAATTCATGGTTGCACCTTCTTTTTAAACGCTCTCAGGGTTGAAGTATTTCGGATCTCAGGGCCAAGACTGTTCCAAAGCTTGGCGCCTCGGTACGCGAAACATTTCTGCCCCCCTGCCGATTTTAATAATGGCAACCTGAGATTGACTTCGGCGTTTCTAAGAGAACGACTGGTAGAGTTGTTGACTCTCGTGAACATGTCTTTCATGTAAGAAGGCACGTCCCCATTGAGGGATTTAAAGACCATTTTCTGAGCTTCAAAATCAATAAGCTCCCTGACAGTCGGCCATTTAAGCGCCCGAATAACTGGTAAAGCAGTAGCATCAAATGGACTGTTGGTGACGAGTTTTGCAGCCCGATTTTGAAGTTTCTGCAATTTTTCAATGGCAGTCACCCCAGCATTTCCCCAGACAGGACAGCAATATCTAAAGTAAGGCTCCACTAAACTCTTATACATTGTCTTGACAGTTGAAATAGGAAGGTACTGCTTGGCATAACGAAGCACACCAATACCTCTAGAGATCTTATTAGTTGTTAGGGCCAATTGAGATGTCCATTTAAGTTGATGGTCAACCTGAACACCAAGGTATTTGAATGGAATTGATTGGTGAATTGAGGTGAATTGTGAAGTGAGGTGAAGTGAAGTGAGGTGAATTGAAAAAACCATCAAATTTAATTTATGGAAAAGAAAACTTCAAATTTCTCTTGGAATTGAGACTCAACTCTTCAAGGTCTTTCGATTGATGCCTGTTTTTGGTTGATGTTTTTCAGAATAGCTAGTTTGCAATCTGCTATTGGATAATCGATCTCCACTTCACTTATTCTTTGAAAAAGATCTGATTGCCCAAAGTTAGCTCGACATACAATGTGAAACGAACCTTAGTATTTATCAGCAGAAATCGTTCATGTGTATTTTTCGTAACTGTACATTTAATTTTAGTTTAGTTACACGTGCTCTATGTTAATGACTGCGGAGTTGTCATGGTCTCTTGCACTCCGTGGTATCGCCCTTGTAGTGTAGTAAAGTAGCTCGTACGTAGTGTGTTAAGTAGTTTGTTTGTAAAAAAATTATATTGAATAAAAAAGAAATAATAGCGAGTGGGGACAAGTATTAAGCCAAGAGCTTGTACTTTTTAAGAAAGATTTAAGTGCTGGAAATTTCTAGCTTGTACGTTGAATGTTGTATTCAATATCCGCTTCATGTCCAGCCCAAAACTGCAAAAAATATTTGACAGCCCATCCAGTTTGCTGGAATTTATTTCATGGCGCATCCATATTCCCTCCGGCCCACCGTTGCAGATCCCTTCTGGCTGGTGCCTAATAGGATTGATATTTCTTGCATTTTTAGGTATACAAGAGGAGATGACAGAATTTGGCACTGCACGCGAATTCAAATTGAAAGGTACGCCTTTCGCGTTTATATCCAGCGCAGAGCAGGCCATTGCAGCCAAGAAACTTGCTGCCCAATTGCTTCATAAGTTGTACAACCTTGGCTGCAAGTTGCTTGTTTCAAGTGATCTATCAATGACTATTGGTTTAACCACATGGATATTCCACAGAGAACAGACGGTATCCGCCCAGCTCAATTTTGCATGCATTGTAGTAAGCAGCTCAGACAGCCTCCAACTGATTAATTTTTCTTCTTTTTTATATCCAAATATTTGATATCCAAGTGTGTTGGAATTGATGTTATGGCCAATCCATATTCCCTCTGACCCGCTGTTCCAGATCCTTTATGGCTGGTTCCTAATAAGATTGATGTTCGTTGCCTTTTAGGTATACAAGAGGAGATGACAAAATTTGGCACTGTACGCGAATTCAAGTTGAAAGGTAATCCATTCTCATATATGTCCAGTGCCGAGCAGGCAATTGAAGCAAAGAAACTTGCTACCCAGTTGCTTTATAAGTTGTACAACTTTGGCTGCAAGTTGCTAGTTTCAAGTGATCTATCAATGACTATTGGTTTAACCACATGGATATTCCACAGAGAACAGACGGTATCCGCCCAGCTCAATTTTGCATGCATTGTAGTAAGCAGCTCAGACAGCCTCCAACTGATTAATTTTTCTTCTGGCATGAACGAAATGTTGAAAGGGATTGTGGAAAGGAATTGGCCTAAGGAGATTCAAAAGACCAAATTTATTGGTGATTGCTTGGAGATTAAATTGCGTGGTAACCCTTGGAGGCAGTTCATAGGAGGTGCATCGGAAAACATTCAGTCGAGGACATTAATCAAAGCATTGATCAATGAGTTGGATATGAAGCAATGGAAACTGTATGGCAGCAGTAAGTTAAGATCCACGGCGAACTCGCAGCTGTTCAGCTATGAGGCGGATACGCTGTTTTTCAGATATGATCCTGATGTCGTCGCAGATGACTCAAGGATGGCTCGCTTTGTCCTCAGTCTGAATGGGAATGATCGCTTGAGATGTGTTGATGCACCTCAAAATGCTACAGATTGTGTCAAGAAGATGATCGTCCAATCCTGGATCAGAGGGATACAGCAGGAAAAACACAACTTTAATGCATATGAGTTTAAGCTGAGAGGCACCCCTTGGTCGGCTGATGGAATAATGGCTGTCGACTCACGCTTACTCATATGCAAGATCTTTGAAGGCTTGTGGAGTATTGGATGGAGACCACAAATTGCCATTCATTTGTCCCGGAGAACAAACGACAAGAGCTTCTTTACATTTCAGAGGACAGCCCCAATGTCTGTGCCGATATTTTGCCTTTCGCTAAACTGGACAGACAGGATACGAGTCATAAATGCCCCAAGCGATGTTGTTAATGCTATCGTGGCAGAAGTAAAGCGGCTATGGTTATTTGGAGTTTCGCAAGAATGGTCTTATGGTGCAAGCATAGAGATGAAGCTGAATCAAAACCCATGGTCGTATGGTATGACTGGGAATGATGGTGCGCATGGGCGTGTCTTGCTGCTTTACCTCCTGAAACTTCTGGCCAGCATGGGGTGGTTCTTGATCATCTCTGCAGATGTATCAGCAAAATGGCGGGAAGAAGATCAAGGTCGTCCAGACTACCCTATTGATGTTCATAGTTGGTGGTTCATGAAGGCTGGTGCTCCATCTCAAGGCTTTGCCCCTGCACCGCCACCGTTTGCGGCAACTCAGTTTGGAATGCAAGGGCAAGGAATGTCTGCGTTTGGAACTGCCCCACCATCACATTCAGAAGTGAACAAGATGTAGTTCTGAAACATACCAGAATTGTAATGAAATATATGTGACACTGGTGACAAGTAGTCAATTTATCTTGAGATGCATGATGTGGATGTGTAATATGTATTCAATAAGTAATGGCTGCCTGAAGGGTTGTTAAAAGAGGGTATATGGACGCTTTTTACGGAATCAATGAAGAAATACCGGATGAGGTCACCGCTCTCTGGATATTAAGCAATATCCTTTGCAAATATGCATTTGATTTTGAACGTGTTCATTTAAATTTTTGTATTTACCTGACTGGAAACGGCCACTCCGTTCTGAAATCATCAAGGATTTTCTTGAGAAAGCCCCTTCAAGAAGCCATTAAAAACTGCACACAAAATGACGATTAAATTTTCCTGATACATCTGTTGTGCATCAATGACTTTTACATGCTTTAGCAAGTGTTATCCCTTTTGGAGTGTAAAAATATCATCCCTGGGAGCATCCGAATTTCATCCTCCCAAGAGGATATCATGTGCTAGATTGTGCAGATGGAAAGGATTTATGCCGATTTTGAATGTTTCTTGAAGGGCTCTCTCGAGATAATCGTTCATAAATTCAGAACGAAGATGCCCATGTTAGTCAGGTACGTCTGAATTCATTTGAATATATATTCACTATTTGACAACATATTTGCCAATATTATTGCTTGAATATCTCAAGAGCAGTTTCCTTACAAACCAAGATTGTTTTATTGACTCACCAGTAACTGCTGCTGGGTGGCCAAAAAGAGGAGCTCCTATTAGAGAGCTGCTGTGGTAAATATATCGGTTATTTCACCACCAGAATTTTACTCAAGTACTCCTGAAAGGCCAATTTAAGTTTCTGGAGATCACTGACCTTCTAGTAGACCTAGTACAATATTAAGATCTTGAAAAATCAAATTGGTTTGAACGAAGGCTGAAGAAAGGACAATTCAATTTTTATTTTTTGACACCTTTGATTGCCAATAGCACTAGTGCATGATGTTTAAAATATATATTTTGCCGACATCTGGCCCTGTTTTTGTACCAAAATCCGAGGTATATGTTGTAGTATCAAATAGTTTCAAATTTCATGATTTTCGTATCCAATGGTCTAAAATTGCAAATGGGTGCAAAGGAATAGTAGATATTGGTCATTTTGAAAACTTCATTTCGCTCCATGAAAGCATAGATGCTTTCGGGTCCATATTCAACATCCTCAGACAGCCTTCACATCTGAGCACTTTTTACATACTTTCAGCTATGCATTATGGCGTCATTTATTGCGGTCAGACATTCAAGTGTAGATTTATATCCTAATTAAGGCCGATTAAGATCAGATACATAAAATTTTTGTAATCATAAACATGTGTATGGTAGCTAGTTGAAGAGAAAAAGGTTATCTTGCAAAATTTTAGTTCTTAGTGTTTAAGCAAATAGCCTTATCTATGCTGGGTTTTTTTTGTTCTGTACTGGTAGGGGCTAGACTAATTGCATGGCTGTAGTTATCGCGCTATTGATAAGCTGCCGAACGCTATAACTATATCTGATTCAGTCTGCAGTTCTTTGCACAAACTTGACCTTTAAATGCTCGAAATCAATGAATTTTCTTGCGTATTTGCAAGAGTCTAGTTGTGATGATACGATTCAGACTATGCAAATAATGTTTCTTTAGATTTATTTTGAATAGTTTCAAGCTTCCCGCTCGCAACTCGAAGCAATTCGAGGCCAGTATCAAAGCGAGACATTCGCCCCAGGTCCCTAGATCTGCGCACGAGGTCGCGCGCTGTTTCTTGTGAGAATGTTCTTATGATTTCGGCCTCAGAAATAAGCTTTATTAATATTCCACTGCTTGTAAAGTTTATTGAAAATTAAACTGGAAACAAACTATATTGGAAGCATTTTAAATCGTGTTTACCTAGCAAGGCTTCGGCCGGAACACCGCCTTTAACATAGTGTCTAAAATCGATTTAAGATCTTAGGGACAGTGATGACATGGTCATCTTATCGAGGAATCTGCTCATTTTGTCGCTATTTATTAATGTTTAATTAAACGTCGAACAATTGTTGAGACACCCTGTATTAGGACAAAGCCAATCACCTTCACAACAGGCATTCACTGCTATACAGGCTAAAAATACTATCCACATAGCAATCAAAGATTATTGTTGCTTCGACTGGTGGCCTGCGTGCAAAAGCAGCTGATCAAAACATTTTCCCTGCATCAACAGGCAACAGATATGCTTAAAACCAATCACCTTCACATAAGGCATTCACTGTTATATAGGCTAAAAATACTTTCCACATAGCAATCAAGGATTATTGTTGCTTCGATTGGTAGCCTAGATACAAAAGCAGCTGATCAAAAAAAATATCCTTGCATCAACATGCAACAAAAATGCTCAAAGCCAATCACCTTCACAGCCTTCACATAAGGCATTCACTGCTATACAGGCTAAAAATACTTTCCACATAGCAATCAAAGATTATTGTTGCTTCGACTGGTAGCCTAGATACATAAGCAGCTGATCAAAAATTGTTCCCTGCATCGATCAGTCTCCAGGCCTATTGTCCAAATAAAATCTTGTCAGGGCGAATTCAGATGAACTTGATTTGAGTTTTTATTGAAACAGCTAACATATCCGATGCTGTTTATTTCTCACAGCATCAGGTAAGTGGAAGCGGGTTGTATTTAAGGATCCTCAAAGCATATCTGGGTCGCATTAGTCCAGGTACCATTGGTCAAACTCGTAGATTTCTTGCAAAATGTCTTTGCTCACCAGAAGCTGCCTTCTTCTAGGCCTTGCTTTCTGCTTGCAAATAGTTGCCATGGCAGAAAAGCAGTTGATTGTTGTGTCCCTTCCAGACAACGATTACTACAAAAACAACAGAGATGATATCGCTTATTTCGTTAAAGATTTGGCAGCGAAAGCCGCAGATAAAGATAACGTGTTGGTCCTCTTTCCTAAGAAGTTTCTGGTCAGCTCTACTGGTGAAAAATATGGTGGGTTTGACTTTGGGGAAGCTTATGTGCTCCCTATTACGGAACCAATTGATCTGTGGATGCGAGATTTTGGCCTTGTTTTGCCGAACTATCCAGTGAAGTTCCGCTACGAACCGGATTATCTCAAGAAAGTAGATTCTGTATGGGTGGATAATTCTTTCAAGAAACTGCTTTCTAAATATGGAGGATGGGATCAAGAGAGTTCATTGAAGGTTGATGGTGGAAACGTTGTTGACAATGGTATCGATAAAGCAATTGTCACTCACAGGTTCATCAAAAAGAATGCAGAAGGGAGTACATCCACAGCGGTTCAAGAGGTATATCATCTTATATATACCCCCAGGGGGGTCGACATAGGTATGCACAATGAAACGATAAGTGCCAAAGTTTTCAAAGACAATAATCTTGGCCTGGGCCAGCTTTTAACTATGTCAAGTCCCTCTAAAAATTTTGAATCTCTTTTATGAACAAGAGAGGCCTGGCCAAAATAGGCATTTTGTTTGCTTAGACTGCATAATGCTGCCAAAATGTAGTTTAGCTTAGCCCCCAATTTTTACCGACAAATCGAAGTTATATTGTTAGTAAATTCAATCGAGCATTTTAGACCTGCTTTGCGGGATTCTGAAATGAAGCATTTTCAAAAAAATGCATAGCCAGTTACCCTGGGTAAGAGACGCTCAAAAAATGTTACCTGTGAACGGCCGAGAAAAAATTCGAAACAGAACAAACTCCATTTAGCTGTTCACAAGCTAAAAATTGCTAGTAATTTGAAAGCGAGCGACCGGTCTTTGCCAACCAATTTTCATACCTACATATGGTAATTAGTTACAAAATACAATAATCATTTTTTCAAGAAATTGGATGACTTCTTGCAAAACTACATGCTGACAAATGCTTTGACATATTTGACTCAGATGACATATATCTCACTATTTGCCATTTCTTCACCCCTCTAGTCACTGAAAAGAGATCTTGAAAGGCAGCTTGGAATGAAAGTCGCAGTCATTCCAGATCCAAGAGATACAACCGGACATGCGGACGGTGTTGTATCTTTCATTGACACTAACGTTTTGGTGATCGGCGACTATTGCGATGCAACATATTACAAGCTGGTTAAGGATGCTGTAGAGGAGGCCTTCCCTTACTTGACAATCATCAAAATGCCATGCATGGGTGCGAAAAAAGATACAAGCAAGAAAAAGAGGCCAAATTGGCGTGGATTTTCTTCCGCAGTGGGTGCATATGTCAACATTCTTCTGACCGACAGCAGTGTGTACGTGCCTCAGTTTGGTAAAGCGATCCTCGACAGCAAGGCTTTGGAAATAGTCAAGAAGAACACGTACAGACGAGCTGTGTCCGTAGATACGGGAAGGTTGTCACACATGGGTGGCAGCATTAGGTGCATGTCATGGCAGATCAGTATGTCCAATCCACTTGCTGCTGAGTTGCTTCAAGCTGCAAAAGACGCTATGCATAATATACACTAACGCTGGTGCAAACTTTTGTAAGGCTGCTTTGGAGAAGGGTTACATGTATTCATGATCATGACTAATTGGTTTTACAAATTACACACTGTTAAATGCACAATGCAAAATCTATATTAACGCTGGTTCAAACTTTTGTAAAGTTGCTTTTGGAGTAGGGTTGCATTCTTTAATATTTCATTCATTCATGACTAAGTGGTGTTACAAATTACTCACTGCTATGCAAAATACTGGGTTTCCCCAAAAAAGTACTCGTGCAGACTCTACTGATTCCTTGAAGAGAAGTGAGGTTCGGGAATCAGTAGAGTCTGCACGCAGGCTAGTAGATCAAGGACCACATTATTTTCTTAGTATGGCGGATCTTGTGATTGGTTTTAAAATTAGCAATTTGTACTCTTTTCATTTCTGCCTAGTTTTGAGACATTGTGCAAAGAGCACCGACGATTGCCACAATAATTTGGTCACAAATGTTAGCAAAGAGCGCAAACCCCAAACTACCGGGTGAGTCAGTAAAAATAATCCCTGTTAGGAATGGCCGATTAAAGCTGGGTAAATTACTGAGCCAAACAGAACATATTGGCAATAAAACTAGATAGTTTTCAATGTTATTGCTTTGATATATATTCAGGGAGCAGTGGCCTAATGATAATTCAACAGGGTCATAGGAAGCATCTTAACGTGGGGGCGGGGCAAAAGACTACAAGGCCTCTTTTTCATTAACCCTAATCCACATGGAGGGGTGGATTCCACCCCCCCCCCCCCCCCTCAAGGTTTTATTTGCCACGTTTTTAAACGACGTTTGCTATGTCCCCTAGCCTCCCTGACTTTTACTAATTATCTATTAGCCACATTTTGGTGACAAAATTTTTGAACAATAGGACTCACAGGTCACGTGACATGCCCATATTTGGAAGGAGGTAGCAGCAAAATCATTGTTTTCAATGATTTCAATGGAATTATTTGATTGAATTATGAAGTATTATACAGCAAATGAATCAGCAAACAAAGGGCTTCAATTTGGTACCAGAATTTCTTGAATTTGATGATGTCAGCATTTTTTGGTAATGACGTCATTTTGGCCGCCATTTTGGACTAATTAGCAATTTTTTCAAGTTTTTTCGAGCTTTTTCAATGCAAAACACTCTAAGAATACATTTGTTATAGACAATCACCAATTTTCAGGTTCTTTTTGTCTCTTTATAGAATGAATTAATCGCACAAATGACGTCATAAGAATCGGCTAATTTCTGCCAAAATATCGCTCCAAAATCGTTATTTTTAATCAAATAATACTTTATCATCACATATGTTGACAAACTGAACCAAAAACTGCATAAAGTTCATGCAAAAACTTCATTAAACTTGAATTCAACTTGGAAGCCTGATTTTCACAGATTTTCAGCTTCGTGACGTCACTGTGACGTCACAAGACGTGGCAGCCACACCCAAATTACGCTACGAGCTACAAATTACCTGTTCTATAACTTTGCCAAGTTGTATTGAATTCGGATGAGTCTAAGGCAGTTTTAAGAGGGGGGGTGGAAAGCACCCCCCCCCCCCCCTATAAATGGTAGCTCGAAAAAAGCCCATATAGATTAGATTAAGCTAAAGGCATTAAGGAGCATTTCCTGAAATAAAACGGACAATTCTTTGTTTATTGCAAAATATTAGGGGACACGTGCCCCAAGGCCCCCTCCCTGTTCCGATGTCTATGATTAAAAACTCAATACGCTGGCTTGACTCATAGGCAAGATTTTAGATGGCTCAGAATAAAGTTTTCCCTTTGTGTAACGAGAAAAAATATCTTATCTCCTTTAAAGAGATAAAAGAAAAAGAGCATTTCATGATTTTTCATAATCGAATTTTGTTGATAAAACGGGAGTACTTTTTTGGGACACCTGGTATACATCAACATTTGTTCACATTTCTGCAATAGTATATCAATATTTGTTTAGATTTTTGCAGCATAAATGCTCGCATAAATGTTGGAGAAGAATTACATTCTTTAATGTTTCACTTCTTTGTGATAAATTGATCATAACAAGACAAACAAACAAACAATGCACACACATTTGTTCAGACTTTTGCAACGTCTCTTTTTAAAAAGCATACATTCTTCAATATTTCACTAATGGTTGATTAGTAAGTGAAACATTGAGAGAGTATACAGTACAAATGACACATGCATAATGCAAAGTGTATATCAACATTTATTCAGACTTTTGCAGCGTCAAAGGAAAAGTCGTCTTTATATAGACTAGACTTGTTTTATAAATAAGTTCGGTTAAGATTACCCTGGGTACCAGACTCTCTAACATAAAAACAGAGATTCCATCATCTCTGTTTTTATGTTTGAGAGGCTGGTACCCAGGGTAGGTTTCAGATTTGGTTTTGTTTTCCTACGATGTCAAGATGAAGTGACCTGAGTTGTTTTCGTGGTTTCGTCAAGATTTTCAACAAGATCAGGGCACTCACTTTGACTCATGTAAAATTCCTCAGAATGTCACGAAAATCTCCTCAGATTTCGAGAAAATTCCTGTTTTTGTTATAAGATAGTGTGCTTTTACAATTTTTCAACACATAAAATTACGTCAACACATAAAGGGTTTTTTCACAATCGAAAAGTTTACAAACCATTGAAATTTTGGTTTCATCTCGTGGCATTTTGTGCATTTTGCCGCGATGGGGTAGGCTACAGCCATCATGATTTTATTTGAATTTTCAGGACGAAAACTGATTAATTTCAACAAAGCTCCTGCCTACTGAGGCCAAACGGACGATCAAAGTGATATAAACTGTATTTTACATAATGGTTTAAAATCATCAACTGGCATGTTCTGTGTTAAAAACTATTCATTTTCTCGAAAATACTCAAAATTCTTTAGAAATTCCTCAAAAAATCAAATTCCTCAAAAGATTCCTCAGTTTAAGGGATTCATCGTCATAAGTCTAGGATTTGCATAACAAAAGCATAATACATTGCAGTGGCTTCAATTTGTTCGGCCGAACACAACATTCGAACTCTCTCATTTCCAGTTCAGAATGTGCATCCTTTTGTCAACTATTTTTCTCCGCGACTTTCTACCGTGTTCAGAAGACTTCCCAGACTTGAGATGCCCAACAGAACATGCCTTCAGAGATTTTATGCTGCAGTCGTAAATTGTGTTTTATCAATTTCTCAGTGCATTGTCGCTTTGTTGAAGGATACTTGATTTATATGCCTACGACGCACGCAAACAAACATCGCTGTCGTAAATTTTGGTAGCTATGCGTTGCTAGGGGGCATATTCCTATCATGCATTGCGTGAAATGAGGTCCGCCATCTTTCCGGTATCGTCTATTAAGATTTGAAGTTTTTGTCGTGGGATTTAGAGATTAGATGCTGGGAAGTTAATGGACAGAGGGCGTTGTGTACCACATCACGTAAGAAGAGGAACACAATCAGCTTGTACAACATGAACAAACGCAAGAAGAATGCATTAATATTCCTCATTGTACTTGGCTTTTGCATGTGGCAGTTCAACAAACACATACATTTTTACATGGAATACGTGTTTCTCGAGCCACGAATTCACAAACGCATATTATCAAATCTTTCAGCCTACAAAGACAACCCTTTGAGCGACAGTGAAACTGAAAACCCTTGGAACAAGGTACCAGAATTTGCAATTTACTTGCGCATGTCGAGCGCAAAGGAGCGATGGACCAAGGAGTACAAAGACGTGTTTATTAGAACCTTAAAACTATTTTTCCCTCTTGAAAGAGCCAAGTTGTTGGTTGTGTTGGACAACGAGAGCAAAGAAGACCATAAATTTGGGGAAGAAATAAGACATAATTGGCCTTACCCAGAAATTTGTTACAGTGATCCTGGTGACCCAAGAACGTACCATTTTTGGGGTAAATCTCGAATGTTTTTGGATATGTTCTACCCTGATGAATGCACAAATCTCCCTTACATTGGTTATGTGGATACAGACACATTTTTCACCACTTTGGTTACCCCTGATCTGTTATTCGACAATGAGAAACCGATAATTATTGGTAAAATCGGCGAGGAACCATATCCTTGTTGGCCAGACACGACAGAGATCTTCCTGGGATTGAAAGAGGTTGTGCAGTGCATGTCCACATTCCCTCTTATGATTAAAACGAGCCATATGAAAGAGATGCGAGAACGCCTTAGTGAGAATCAAAATAGACATTTTGATCTTATTCATTGGCAATCAACGAGAAAAAAGGGAGAAAAAGATTGCATTTGTCAATTTAGTATCATGTGCAATTATATATGGTGGTATCATAGAGATGAATACTCTTGGCATCTGCAAATGTGGCCTAATGGGAGTTGGAATGGCCAGAATTGGGTGCCAAGTCAAGTCCCGGTCGATTATTACTTCCATGATATCAAACCAGAAATGAAAGTGCCAATTCCGCGTTCATCTATTCATCTACGCTATAGAATGGTTAAAGGGGAATACATTAACAAACAAGCACCGGAGATAAGTGTCCAGGATGACTTTATCCGCGAGGGTTTGTGTTATTCAGCAGGAGTTGATTATTGTCCGGAAAAATGTGGAAAATGGAACTTGAAAGGGTTGCATCGTAATTTGTTCTCGTTCGAAGATGCTGAGTGGTTTTGGGATGAGAGGTGTCTATCCCAGCAAAAGAAACATTACGAGAATGTAAAGAAAATGGTTAATTATTACATCAAAAAGAAGAAGAAACTTTTTGGACTTGATTCTTTCACCAATATTTGCAGTATCTTGTAGATCTTTTACAAAATTCAGCTTAAAAGTTGTCCATAAACGTACGAGCCAGTTGGGCTGGAGGGCGGCAGCCCCTTAGCGTTGGAAAAATTGGCAAAATCAGCCATATGTTCGGGCAAAAAACTGCCTGAAAGACAAAGTGCCATAGGGGAGCCATTGTCACGCAGTACCCTTTGAAGGCACGCTGCAATTTCAGACTGTCTGAAAATCATCTTGGCCTAAATGGAAACCTTGAATCCACACTGTAGTGGGGAAATTTTAAACTACGCTGAAATATCCCTGCTCTAATATCCCGTAATTTGTAGTCATCGTATATATACCCCTTGTTTTGTTGTTAGTTTTTTCTTCAGTTCTTCATTAGGGTTCTTGTTATATTTCACATTTATTCCATATTCATGTTTTGTTAAGTAAATAGTTTAGTAGTAACTATTTAACTAATAACTAAGTAAGTAAACAAGTTTAGTAGACGATGCTCCTTGTAAGTGTAGCATGTATAAATTGATAAAATTGAAACTGAAATGGCAAATTTTGAGATAATTCTTAGCCCCCGTGAACAGTAATGGGAACAGGTCTGTGAAGAATTTTTTTTTAAATCTTAATTTTCCTTCCGTACAATCATTTTTTGGTGAAGGGTGGTAAAATCGTCCAAAAACGGCCTAAATTTGACTTTTCAAATTTCCCGGTCAGTTTTCCGTTCTATTGATTGGTTTTAGAGCGTGTCACGTGCCAAGCTCGTCAGCCAGTTAGCATTTAGTGCCTATCTTAGAACAAATACATCAGTGTCCTTGGCAACAACAATAACTGGTGTGTCATTTGAGTAAGCATGCAATATCATTCTGGAATCAGCCTCTTCATGGTTACATCTTGGCAGGACTTCTACTTTGCTTTTTGAGATATCCCATGCTTCCTCTCTGCAAGTTATGATCAATGGGATCGTAAGGAGCTTGCGCCCCTCAACATAGGGTTTTTTCGTTTTTTAAGCGCACGCACACTCGGTTTGAAGCAGAAGCGTCTTCTTTTTTTATGAGCTTGATACATCGAGACAGGGCAACAAGGCAAATTGTCATACTGGTAAAGGCAGTACCAGACTCACTACACAAGTCCTTCGGTGCTTTTCGAGAAAAATCGTGAAGTTCGTTGTTTACTTTTACAATCAGATTACTTTTAATTAATCTAATTAAAACTTGAAAAGTACCTCAACTTCCAACATTGCCTTGCCTCTGATCACTGCTACCAGTAGAGTTTCTTAATTTCTTGGAAGGGCCTTTGTTTCTTATGAAAATAAGAATGCACTCTTCACAAACTGGTTTTGAAATAATTTTTTTGATTTTTCAACAGATTTTGCTTGCCCCTGAAATTCTAGGTATACATTCTTGAGGATAGCTCTTTGACCTTTGCCCAATGTCTCCTTGCAGCGATTTCTAAGTAGGAGTTTCAAGTCGAGTTTCAAGTTATTGAATCAGAAGGGAATTAAGAAACTAAAGCCAATGATTCGTACGATATACCAGTAAAACTCATAAAACTGGCAAGGCACACAATTTCATTGCTTTAATAGCTAACTCTTCATTTGAAAATGGAATTTTCCCTCAGAAACTGAAATTTGCAAAGGTAACTCCAATACACAAGGGCAAATCAAAACTCGAGTTTACTAACTATCGACCCATTTCAATATTACCATTATTTAGCAAGCTCCTAGAAAAGGCCATGCATTTGCGTATGATAAAATTTCTAGACAAACACAAAATACTTTTCAAACATCAGTTTGGATTCCAAAAAAACAAATCAACAACACTGGCGATTCTAGATCTCTACACAAAGTTAATTGAAAATATTGAAGGAAAACGTTTTTCATGTTGTATTTTCCTAGACTTCTCTAAAGCCTTTGATACAGTTAATCACAAAATTCTATTAGATAAGCTGGAACATTACGGAATAAGAGGTATCGCTCATTCTTGGTTCAAATCTTACCTTACAGATAGAAAGTAAACTGTTTCAGTAAATGGTGAAATGGCAAAAGATCTTTCTATTAACTGTGGAGTCCCACAAGGAAGCGTCTTAGGCCCACTACTCTTCTTGCCATATATCAATGATATCTACGTTTCCTCACAAAAACTGGATTTTCACCTCTTTGCTGATGACACTAGTCTTCTTTTTTCAAGCAAAAAGTTACAAACCTTGGAGCAAACAGTAAACTCAGAATTGAAAAATATTTCTGATTGGCTATTGGCTAACAAACTTTCCTTAAATGTATCAAAATCCAATTTTCTGATTATAAATCCACATCAAAAAAGATTGACAAACCAATTGATAATGAAAAACTCGAACAAAAAGATTACACTAAATACCTTGGCGTAATCATAGATAAACAATTAAATTGGAAACAGCATATCAAGCAACTAAACATAAAGATCTCAATGAGCATTGGCTTACTTTACAAAACAAGACACTTAGTACCCCAAAACACCATATGCACGCTCTATAATTCATTGATTGAGTCTCACGTACTTTATGGCATACTAAACTGGGGTAGTGCTTATAAAACTAATCTGGAACCATTGAACTGTAGTCTTCGTAAAGCAGTTAGGGTAATTGATTTTGCTAAATACCAAGCTCATAGTGAACCACTGTTCAAAAAATGTAATCTGCTTAATTTTGATAACATGTATAAACTTGAAGTGGCTAAATTCATGTTTGTTATTTATCATGAAAACAGTAGTGACATTTTCAATGACCTGTTTATCAAACAAATTTACGTCATCATCACATGACAAGGCAATCTTCAAATGACAACTTCTCTTTCCCCCTGGTATCCACAAAATACAAACAAAGGTCAATTATTTATGAAGGAGTCAAAATTTGGAATTCTCCGCCATTGCGCATAACAAAGCTACAAAATAAGCCATCCTTCACAAAAAAGCTGAAAAACTACTTTTTAGAGTCGAATTGACTAATTTATTTTTCGAACTTTATTATAAATTTATATCATCATCATGCACCGAACTACCGTATTTTTCATGTTGAACACTACTAACAATACTAACCTACTAATATTTTCTTATTCGTATTGTTACAGTTTCTAAGCCTTCTTTTCGTTTACAAAAGAAAAAAATGTACGCTTTCTACACACGCCAAATCGGGCATATGGCCTAGATAGCTCCTTGTGAGTTCTTTCCATATGTCCGGCAGCAAATTTCATTAAACTGTATACAGTGGCGTGCTGGGGATGAGATCGCAGGGGGGGCAATAGGTCAAATTGGCGCCCCTTTCTAGACTTATGACTTATCGTCCCTTGTTTCCCCGTGTTCTTTGATTTGCTGATATCAGTTGCTCAATAGGGACTCATACCATTACTCTTATAAAGTGGGTCCCCTGTTTCAAAACGGCGTAAACAAGCTGGAGTTCTCGTACACACAACAAAATCGATTGGAGCTTATACATTGAGAAGTAAACTTTAAGTACAAAAAATAACGTTTTCCTGACCTACCCATCACAGACAATATACCTTTCAAGCAGTAATCTTCCTCTGTGGAAACAAAATACATCTATTGCAGCTATGGGAACTCTAGGCCGTATCAACCGTTTTTTGGATGCAACAACAACAATGTCTAAATAGCAATTACAACAGTTGTCCTTATTGGTTGAAAACTAAATTCTAGCAATTTGATGGGTAAATACGGAACCACTCTATATAGGCCTAAAGGGGGGAGGGTAATGGCATGAGTCCCTTTGGCCAAGTGATAGCAGCGTTAGCTGATTTCGTCTATTCCAGTTCATCATTTGTTCATACCAATTTTCTTTGCAAGGGAAGCAAGTCAATACCAGTTTTTCATGATAAAATGCTATTGAAAACTTCTTTCTAATTCTAAACTGTCAATGAGCTCGCTTTTGTCGAGGGAGAGAAATATCTTTTTTCCAAACGCCATCATCAGAAGGAGCTCTTGAGCCATCGTTGAGCGTATCCGCGACGTGGAAAATGAATGCTCAGCGGTTGATGAGCTCACAGGAATGGCAATTGCAATAGCATAAACGTGCCCTAAGATGGGATATGCATCCATTAGATGGTACGTGAGATGACATAGCAGCTGCAAGGCATCAGAAAAGGATGGCAGCTTGCTCTTTTCGTCAATTTGCTTTCTGTGTATCGCACCTGACCAGTCAAAATCTTCATCATAATCATCATAGTAATCATTCGTTGCTTCGTTTTCTGTTTGGCCGGTCTACACATCAAATCAAATTCGACGTTTGGCTGCTAATTGTGTCATTAGTATTAAGCTTATTTGATTGGACTCATACTCGAATAGACACGCAATGATTTATGAAATAAAAAATAATGACTTGAGAAGCACGGTCCCAAAAAATAATGTATACGGATTTGGTTGACTCTAGCGCTGAGAATTTAGCTTTAATCAATGGCCAATCACTCTCAAAATGTTCCTCGATAGTTGACTTGAACATAGATACCTCGTTTGTTGGTATTGGTGCTTTGAGAGCAGACATGTTAATCTTGAAGGCTCAAATTTGCCTCTTCCTGCAAACCAGAGCTTTAGCCTTTTGGCCTAAGCAATTTCTTAAGGCACAGTGTATAAATCAACGAGAGCCTTGATAAAATTTGAACAATATTAGATCTTGTGTTATTACGTTTTCCAGAAGTCACCCATCCCCCCAGTCACCCATTGGGAAGTCTCTTAATTTTTCATTAATTTCAGTTCTTAATTTCGATGTGGTTCAGGAATTTGCTTAGGCCAAAAGGCCAAAGCTCTGGTTTGCAAGTGGACGCAAATTTGAGCTTTCAAGATTGATATTTCTGCTCTTAAAGCACCAATACCAACAAACGAGGTATCTATGTTCAAGTTAACTATCGACGAACATTTTGAGAGTAATTAGCCATGGAGTCAACCAAATCTGTATACATTTTTTTGGGACACCCGATATTATTAAACAGCGCCTTCTTTGAGTTTCCATTTGATATCCTAGAATCATTGCGATGTTTCAAGAAGTTGTCTTCGCTCGCTAACTAACTGATGAGGACGCCTTCGGCGCCCCCTAAGATTGACATTCTCTCTGGCGCCCCTCAAACTCGACCAGCAGGGGGGCAGTTGCCCCCCCCTGCCCCCTGCCAGCACGCCACTGACTGTATATCCATTGTATGTAATTTTTTATATGTATCTTAATTAGCGGTTCTTTTATCTAACACAATGTGCTAAGTTTATTGCTGTGAATGAAAAGTTTCAGTTTCAGTTTCAGTAGGGATCAGAAGAGGTCAAAGTACCTGCTAAGTGCAAAGGTTAACCGAAGGCTGATGCTTGAAGCCGAATTGTTAGTAAATACTGCTTGATAAAATGGCTGCTGGCAGCTATTATGATAATTCATTGATATCTTTCATGGCATATTCGTCACAGAACAATTACTGACCAGCTCTTGCTATAGAACCTTCTGAAAATCCTAAACTGAACTGAAAAGAGTGAAGTCCAGGTGAGTGTATGTATTCACAAAACGAATTATTTTGCATGCAAATCGGTATTGTTGTGAGCATAGGTTCCAAATCTTTTTCCCAGCGTAAAAAGGTGGGTGTAAAATTCAATGACCTATTTCTTCTGATTGAATGGCTTGAAAGAAACTTTAGATACTTATCTATAATTCTACCGTTGGACTTTTCAGAAATTTTGAATATTTTTGGAAATTACAGCGTATCTTACATTTCAACTCATTTGAGGATGTGACGTCATCAAATTTCTGAATCATAAACCAGATGAGCGACAGATTTTTACTTGATGCCATATTGTAGGCATTCATAAACTATGGTTTTTTTCGAAATTGTTTCATGTTGTGTCAAACAGTTTAGAAATTACGATGGTTTTAAGTTTTTTTGAAAATTTTTCTTGAATTCTTGAAAAGGAAGGAAAACACTCTAATTCTGAAACTATTAAAGATTTCAGAAAAGTCCAACGGTAGGATTATAGAAAAATAGCTAAAGTTTCTTTGAAGCCATTCAGTTCAAAGAAATAGGTCACTGAATTTTACACCAGCCTTTTTAAAGATTTGGAACCTATGCTATTGTTGTGTGTTGTTTACCACTGGGCCTAACTGAGTGAAGGTTCAAAATAATTTAGAATTTGTTGTCTTGGGCAATCTTTTACCTGTGTTGGAAAATTTGCAGCAGTTGTTCGAAATCGAACTTTACTGTTATTTCTCAATGTCTCTTTTCCTGTCTGTCTGCCACATGCAGCAGGCCCAGGCTGTGAATCCTGTTCAGTTTTGTTGTTCGTTGTTGGTACCTGCTTAGCAACAAAATTTCCATAGTGACCACTCTTTTTACCTGAGCTATTTTTATGGCTCAACCGGTCTTATCAATGTATCTCTTGTCGGTCATACAGTTGACATTATTTCTAGCCTTTATTTCAAGCTCTTCAGTGAGACTTCCAATAACATCCGAAATCTTTAGTAGCCGAAGTTTCCAACATAGACGTTCCCCGTCGCTGAACTGAGATAACAAGTGTATGACAAAGTGAGTACATCCCAGCAGGCAGCAGCCGTTGCTTTGCTGAAGGGCAACCCTCCCACAAATGTTCTACCGGAAACAATACCATAAAAAATCAGGCCCGTAGCTGCTATTGAGGCTGGTTAGGCCCGCCCCCCTCCCCCCCCCAATGATTTCCAAAAGTTGCATTTTTTTTATTCGTCATAATAACGTAGAAAACTGACCATCAGTGAGAGGTCCTTAGCCCTCAAGCGAGTGAAGATCTATCTTAGGTCGACAACAACAAACAACCGCCTCAGTCACACAATGGTGCTACATGTTGCAGAAAGACAGAGTTGATAAACATCGCAAACGAATTCACTGGAGATTCCGATGCAAGAAACTTTAACTTTGGAAAGTTCAGCCCTTTTGACATTAATAGTGCTACGTCCAGTGAGACGAAAAGTGCCAATAATATAAATCATATCTAAACTACGAGAACTCGTGAGGACAATACTCTTGACAAAGTATTCTTGGCCTGTCGTAGATTAGGTTTAGCAAGCCTGTTTGAAATATGGATTCGTAAATTTCCTATGTTGCCTCCAGGCCCTCCGAACATAAAATACCCTTTCAGCAATTCACAGAAGGGCGTTCCCAAAAGAAAAAAGGGCTTAGCCGGAAAAAAGTTTCCGTGTCTCCTTCGGCGCGAGTTAGTGCCCCTCCAATCTGAAAAACGCTCCTACGGGCCTGAAAAATTTTTTTTGTATTGTGTGTCGCATTTTCAAAGTAAAGAACAAAGCATCCCTGTTTTGTCAGCTGTTTGAAAAAAGAAATGCCCCAAATTGAATCATCTACGTATTTGCCTGACTTTGATTTGGTACTTATAAAGCATTAACTTCATGTCAACAAGTGGTATGTATGTATTTCAAAATTTACACAAATTTCATTTCACACGGTTGCCGTTATCAACACGCATTCTTATCTCAAACTTCTCAAACTTCTCAGCAGGTCAACAAAGGAGTTTTGTTCCTGTCACAAATTTCACAATGTCTTCGTCTGCAATAATCGTCCTAGGCCTATTTCTTTGCCTTTTTAGAGGTATTGTCATGGCAGCTGAGAAGCAGTTGATCGTTGTGTCCCTACCAGATGATGACTACTACAAGAATAACAGAGATGATATCGCTTATTTCGTGAAAGATTTGGCAGCAAAGGCCGGGGACAAGGATAATGTTTTAGTTCTATTTCCAGCCGAGTTCACAAGCAATTCGACTGGTAACAAATATGGTAGATTTGATTTTGGCAACGCTTATGTGCTCCCAGTAGATGAACCTATTGATCTGTGGATGAGAGATTTTGGCCTAATTTTGCCAAACAATCCTGCGAAGTTTCGCTACGAACCAGATTATCTCAAAAAGTCAGACTCGCGCTGGGTTGACGACTCATTCAGGAAGCTGTTGGCTAAATATGGAGGATGGGCCAAAGAGAACGCTTTGAGGCTGGATGGTGGGAATTTTGTTGATAATGGATTTGATAAAGCAATTGTGAGCGACAGATTTATTTACGATAACCCAAAGAAGAATGAGGAGGTAACTAATTACTGTTCTGTCTATCCAGTATCCGCGGTCGAAGCCAGCTACCTTGTTCTGAAACCCAGGTAGCTAGCTAGCTCGTTGAGCATCCCATAAATGGTTTTGTTCCCGACCTTTATGTCCTTTTGGACCAATATGACCCTGGAGTCATGTTGGTCCGGACCATAAGAATAGGTCCGGACAAATATAGCCCTCATACAAAATTTAGGTCATATTGGCCCATAGAGGGTGATATTGGTCCAATCAGACATACCGAATACGAGGGTTTAAGAACAAAACATGAGCATAAATGGGAAGAAAAAGGATATATCTAAACATCTGCCTCGAACAATTTATTTGTTTGATTGAGAAGCCGATAGATGATAAGGAATACTGCTGCTCAGTTTCTCGATCAAAAAATAAAATGCCCGAGGCAAATGTTTAGATATATCTTTCTTCTCTCGATGTATGTTCATTTTTCCTCTTCAAAGAGCTAACTGCATTGGTTTCAGAACAACTTTTGAAGTTTGCTTTGTTTTGTTTATGACTTGACCACTTGACCGACCGGGCATAGCCTTTGTCTGCAATTGCTATTGTACTTGGGTGTCAATCAAACTAGCAGATCCTTACATAACATTGTCTGTTCTTGTTTCCTTTAAGAGGAGTTTTTGGAAGTTCTGCAATGCACAATGCTCTTCTGTGGTCCAAAAACACAGCTCAGAATGGGGACTGCAAGGACAGTGCCAATTTGGGCCCTCCGACCCGGAGGGGGTACTTCCATACTTGGATGGGATGTGCCGCTCAACAGGGCGTCCTTTTGTTGTAAAAACAATGGGGCAGGGTGTCTTTTTGACAGAAATTGTAGGACAGGATTTTATAATTGCTAAGAAAATTATGGACAGAGTATCATATCGAAAGGAAAATATTAAAGCTATCTTGTAATGTAACAATTGATTACATATATTTTTGACAAATTTTAAAGCGACACTGACAGGGTATACTTTTGGGGCATTTTTCATGCGACAGGGTTAGGGTGTAGAGAGGTTTTCCACACACCCACGCCCCCGTCACTTCCCTAATGAAAATACACTCTGGGGGAACATTGGCGCTGTGGTTACAGGTGCCTTTGCAAAAAGCATGCCTTGAACTTGCCATGTCTTTTTCGGAGTCCACTTTCATGGATTATGATAATCAGATAATGGTAACAGTAGACTTGCTCCAAGTCTATTCAGTGGACTATCAGCATTAACATAAAATAATATAATTACTCCTGCGGGGGCGTAAGCTACTAATGTGACGCTGCGAAGGAGAAACTCGACGCCCTGCAGGAGTAATTATATTATTTTATTTTAATGCTGATAGTCCACTGAATAGACGAGCAAGTCTATAGTAACAGCAAAGAGGCCACAAAAGTGTATATTCACAAAGCATGCTGGTTCCAAAGTGAAACCTTTCTGGGGTGAACAGATTGTGCTTGCTGGATTGCTGATATTGTATTCAGGATGGATTGATGATCAAATGAAACTGAAAATTAAAACTAAAACTGATTGGCTTGCTTGTGGCCCACAGGCATTACATACACGTCATCGTGGCTATCATGCAATTCGCTTTCTAAAAATGATTTTAAAGGCCTTGTCTCAAGCACTAGGCAAGCCTATTTTCTTTACGTTTGAAAGGATCGTTCTGCCACAACTCATAACTTCTACGATAGCATTAAATCATCAAGGTATCTTGGCTGGTATGGTCGGATGAAACTTTCAGTACTATGCAGCAAAGGTGCTCTTTATGGAAGAAACGTTGGGATGTAAATCCAACTGCAAAAAGTTATGCATCACTCGAAATGTCTCATCAAGTGCAGTTCAACTTCAGTAGTTTCAAAAATGAATGAGACAAGCGACTAGTAAGATACAGTAGGTCACATTTGTTCCAAAACTGCCCTTTGCTCACTTCAACAATAATCACACCCCATCATACTTTTAGTCTAAATTGAAATTATCCCATCTTTGATTTCAAATTCCATGGTCAGTTTACAAGAGTAAAGCTAAGGAATAGGCTTTAGTTTTCCATAATTCTTCTCCTGTCTAAAAGGTTGCAGTCAGGAACGTTCTTGGATAAGATCTTCAAACATGGCACAACCGGAGACAATCAGCGCAACAGGCACGTTGAATACGGTACAAGATTGACTTTTCACTTGACGTTTCATTTTCATCTCTTTTTCTTCAGGCACTGCAAAAAGAACTGGAAAGACAGCTTGGAATGAAAGTGGCCATTATTCCGGATCCAAGAGATACGACCGGACACGCGGATGGTGTTGTATCTTTCATCGATACCAACGTCCTGCTTATCGGTGACTACTGCGATGCAAAATATTACAAGGAAGTGAAGGAGGCTGTGGAGGAGGCCTTCCCTGACTTGACTATAATTAAAATGCCTTGCATGGATGACAAGCAGGAGAAAAGCAAGAAAAAGAAATCTAATTGGCGTGGATTTTCCTCCGCAGTGGGTGCATATGTAAACATTCTTCTGACCGACAGCAGTGTCTATGTACCTCATTTTGGTAAGACAGAGGTTGATAGTCAAGCCCTTGAGATCGTAACAAAGAATACTCAACGGCGAGTGGTGACTGTAGATACAGGAAGGCTGTCACACATGGGTGGTAGTGTCAGATGCATGTCATGGCAGATTTGCCAGTCTCATCCATTAGCAATGGCATTGCTTCAAGCTGCTAAGAAATCTATGTAAATATGGGAACTTTAACGCTTTTTTAACATTTATATCTCAAAGTGCATGTACGATGTTTACAGTATATCTTATCGCGCAAACATGTACTGACCAAACATGAAAGGTTGAAGACCCATCATCATTTGCGAAATTAGATTCGTAGACCCAGTTTACACTGTACCGGAACATCGTTGGATCCGAAGTAAAAGTGTAACGGATCAGCCTCCCGTTTACACGGTTCTTGCTATTCCATAACACTTTTGTTTGTTCTATCTTTGTTCTATATATGGAATAATTTTGTTCTGGAGCGGTAACGTTCTTCAACAGTAACAGTTTTGTACCGGGTGAGTCAGAAAAAAGAATCCCCATTTGAAAAGTCGGAGAAAACGTTTTCAGGGGGATTTGGGGGTTTAGTACGAACTCTTGTACAGCAGATTACAATTGGTCAATTTCTAACTCGCAAATCACCACGAACAAGTTCTCTCTTTGTCCATTCATGTCGATTCTTTAGAGAACTTGATCGATGTTTTTTGATCGTTTTCTGTGTTTTCGAAAACTAAAATTTTAGGAAGCTCGCTTCTAGCTCTAAAAACTGAAAATGAACAAATTTTCAAAACTCCCAGTATCTAATTCAGGTTTTCTGCTAACGATTAAGTCATAAATCTTCAAAATCGGTCCAGCGTACGATTTATTGTGGCCTGCAAAACGTGCATAGTTTATTTTGGCGCACCCGGTATTCAATACCAACCATCTACAATACAAAAGTAAAGATACATAATGTAAACGTAAATATATACATGAATCTATGTACACATCATCTGCAGATGTTGCAACTGCAAGTATCTCCTTTCCAGCTCTTAATCATATTTTTTAATTGCTTTGTGTTTCTGCAATGTTTGTCTTGTCAGATAACGTGTTCCACAAAAGGCTTCCTCTAAATGATAAAGAATTGCTCCCATAATCTAAGATATTGGTTTTAGTGAGCCGCATGAGGTTATATGTTCGTAGGTTAGGTCATATTGAATATCCTTTGGTTTGAAGAAGTCAAACTACATTAGTGGCATATGTGCATTTATATATTTTAGCAGGCCCGTAGCACCTATTGGGGCCGGTCGGGCCCGGGCCCCCCCCCCCAATAATTTCCAGAAGTTGAATTTTATAGAAAACTGATCATCAGTGACAGGCCCTTGGCACGAAGCGAGTCAAGACCTATCTAAGTTCAACAACAGCAAACTACCGCCTCAACCACCTGATGCTGAAACATGTGCACAACGACAGAGTTGATAAATTCAACCTTGTCAGCATCGTAAACGAATTTGTCATAGATTCCAATGCAAGGAAATTTAACTTTGGAAAGCTCAACCCTTTTGAAATCAGAAGCACTTTGTCAAGAGAGGCGAAAAGTACCCAGACTTCAAGAATCAATAGTCATATCTAAACTTACGAGCAGTGGCGTGGTCCTCGAAATCCTCAAATACAGAAGAGAAAAAAGCTGGGTATAGCTGGGAAAGAATTTTCCAAGAAATGTCAAACCTTCCATTTTAGCATTGGCAAATATGGAATCAGGGGATGCATTCTAAACCCAAGATGTTTCTTCAAAAATTTTCCTCATGCTTCAACTCATAAGAGAACTGTCACAACGCTATCAAAGATTCCTTGTCGCTAATGGCAAGCATGATATTGGGAGATGCGTTCTAATCCAAATTCCAAAGTAAAGGGCGTGGCCCCAAAAGTTGTCCTGGGGGCTTCCCCCAGACCCCCTCATTTCAATTCCGCCCATTTAATTTACTCTGGCCATGCCATGGCTTTCGTAGGACGCCATGTAAATTGTGTGATGACTTTTGTAAATCAAATATCAAGCAAATCTTACGCAATGCTCTCGACAAAGTATTCTTTTCCTATCGTAGTTTGATTTTAGCTAACCTGTTTGAAATGTATTTGGATTCGTAAATTGCCTATTTTTCTTCAGGACCTCCGATCATAAAATGCCCTTTCAGCAATGCACAGAAGGGCGTTGCCAAAAGAAAAGAGAGCATTGACCGAGCAATTCTTCCGGGGACTTCACCCCCGGACCCCCGGAAGCTTTACGCCTTCGGTGTGAATTAGTGCCCCTCCAATCTGAAAAACGCTCCTACGGGCCTGTTTAGGCATTAGTTTTTGCAAATTTTTGCAGTGGATTGTTAGCTCATCCGACCTTCTCAAGAGATCTTCAAACGTTGCATCATAGTCCCTATACAGAGTTCTCAGTGTATGTTTTTCAGGGGCGGATCCAGGAAATATTCTGACCACTGCCAAGGTGAGGTTATTCGAAATACTAGAGTGCTGCAGGTGTCGAAGGATCTGATAATCTGACTACTGCTTCAGCAGTAGTCGCAGTAGTCTGGATCCGCCCCTGTTTTTGCAAATGGTTGATTTTGTTGTTTGCAGTCTTCCCACAAAATATCCAAATTCGGTTGATTGTGTTGTTTGCAGTCTTCACACAAATGTAAGTTTGCGAGAATAAATGCATGGTAGATGTTTTGGCCTTGTCTGTATCAAGATATCGCGCTATCAGAGAAAAAGCCGCTGTTTTCTGATTCATTCTTTTACAAATGTGTGTTACGTGATCTCAAATGTTCAACTTTGAATCAATCATAACTCCTGAGAGCTTTACTGTGTCAGTATTGGCCATAATGATTCCATTTATGTCAAGATAGAATCGCTTGTTCTCTTTGAGACCAAGAAACATCATTTGAAATTTATCCGGGTTTGCTACCATGTTGCTTTCCCTAAACCAGGAGACTGCTAGATTGTATTTTCAATATCAAATACAAGACAAGCGATTACTTCCTCAATATTTTTGCCACATGCAAATACCGTATCATCATCAGCAAAGTTGCATACCTGGAAACCCTGTGTAGCGAGCACAAACTCATTGATGAACGTATTGAACAATAAGGGCCCAAGGACTGAGCCTTGAGGAGCACCAACCAGATACTGTGCACTTCCAGTCACGAAAAGCTCTGTTTATCTTAATCATCTGTTTTCTGTTGGAAAGGTAGCTATGCAAGAGTTCTAAACTATCGTTATTGCTATAGGTTGTCATTTCTGCTATAAAGTAAATCATGAAAACCTCGTTCCCAGGGCCTTTAGTCATATTGGGATGACAAAGGGCCCTGGGGACGAGGTCGAAATCATGACTAAGGCTTCGAAAGATCCATTAGCACTATTAGTGAAGAATTACAGGGACGCTAAATCTTGCAAACACCAGGTCATATTTTCAATCACTCGCGTGTCAATCACTCGTCTCTTTGAAAGCCCAGCATTGAATTTGATAGTCCTCAAACTTTTAGCCTTTTACGACGAAGCGTCGAGATCCATCCTGTTAGAAAAATTTGTGAAATATTGACGAATATTAGAATTCTGATAAAATCTGGACAAAAAACAGTTTTCATGCGTTAATTTCTGAAATATTTAACAGTTCTGGCTCATAAGAAGGTGCTGGAAATCTCAGAAAGCTTGACCGAAGAGGATTGAGGCTACTAACAAGGATGACAATCTCATTCTGTGTAATAAATATATACAAGGGCATCTCAAGAACTGTCTATTTAGATTTAAAGTCAGGTCATAACGTTTATCCCAATAACTGAAACCCAAGCGTATATATCGTTTATTTCAATAGAAACTGTTTGAAAGTTATCTTGCGCAGTTTTGAACGGACACGAAACGAAAACCTCAACAGTGCCTGGAAATTTTTCACCAATATAAACTGTTACAACGATTTTCTTTTGTCTGTGTGTTAATCTTCTTAGTTTCAGCAACAACTCCTCTGTTATTGTTTTTGACCAAGTTCCAATTTGCTTAGGATTGTAATATTTTCCTTCTAAGACCCTTCCAAGCTCGGAATAAGCGAGTGTTCGGATTTCGGCGTTAGTCGTTTCGAAACACGGCTGCATGTTGTGATGCAGATGTGTCGGGGATTTCTCCCCATTCTCGCTATATCCTGAGTCTGATTTTAATTGCCGGCGACCACTGAGGGGAGATAGGTGATTCTTCTTGCCTTGTGGTGAAGGACTTGACGGTGCAGAAAGCGACTTTGATTGCTTCGATTGCATGCGAGGACTTCGTGGCGATCGAGGGCTGCGTTGAACATCGCATAAAAGCACGTCTTCAGAAGCGTGTATAATTGAACTTGAGCGTGGTTTTTCGACCTCTTCGATACGTAAATCATGATATCCCAACTCACAAGGAACTGGTGGAATTAAACAGATACAATGCTCTTCGCTGGATACTGCCTCCTCACATGCCTTGTTGTTATTATTATGATTACTATGTTGTTTCGACCGCAAATTAAAGATTCCTCGTTTCACATTCTTGCTGTTGTGTTGAAGTTCTCGTTTCTGCAATTTTCTCTCTTTTATTTCATCCTTGGTCTCTTTATTTTCATCAGTTTTCTTCTCAAGTCGTCGCATGACCGATGCAAGACTGTATTTCCGTCTTCGAAGCTCTGGTGATTTAGGCACAAAGACTTGTCTTTTTCTCGCATTTGCATCGTCTGTGTACAAAGAACTGGGTGTATTATTTGCTGTTATAAATTCTTTACGATGCATCGCACCGTTCTGCATTATGCCGGCAAGCTCTGACATTGCAACTCCCAAGCTAATGAGAAAAATCAAACTTTGTTATCCTTGAGTTAGAATATTCACGAGTTTAAACCAAACTGGATCAACGTATACACTTGAGGCTTTAGGAATGAAAAGACAAGAGATTTTCACGTGAAAACATGTATTTCAATCATCCTCAAGAGATCAGAAATGTGTATTAATTTCCAATACATATTTGCCCACTGATAATTCTTGAGCGGTAAGATATTATTGAGAGCAGTGATCGATAATAATCGTAATATGACTTGAGCTTTCCTTCTTAGGCGATCGATCCTTTGCTTGCCGCAAATGATACCATAAAACTATTACGAACAACTTGAAATCTATTCTTCATAAAATTCTTCAAATGTTTAATCTCCTTCCTTTGCGGGCTTCAGTCAAATCCATTGCTGAAAATCAATATGCTTTGAAAGTAGAAATGAGCAGAAATATTTTCCACGACGTGATGCCCTGATTACTTATTAGCTGCTCTGTTAGTATCAGCAAACTAGCACAGTGTATTCTTGTTATCTGCAGCTTTGGTCAACCATTACATTGTTCTGCTCCCATAGGATCCATGTTTGTTTCCTGTTTAGCTATTAATGTTGGTTTATCTATCACCAAAGGTAGCCAACGTATGAGCCTTTATAAACATAGTTTTTCCATACTCGCATTTCAAACAGCTATGGATAATCAGCTTGGGAGAACACACAAGTTTTCGGCTGGAGATTTATATATTTTTTTTAGGATTTGAAATGATCTCTCTGGCGAATTCTAGATACAATTAAACCTTTTCAAGTCAACAGTGTGTTACAATGACGATTACCCTCCATTTGTGCTTTACTATACCACGTAATCGGTTTTAAAACTGAGTTCTTCATTTGATTGCAGCAGCAATAAAGAAAGGTTTCGCAGATTAGACTTACACCTTGATTCGTTGTTTTCGCTTCAGAACTTTATTGAATTTACCTATTTGCTCAAAACTTAGACTTGCTCCAAATCTATTCAGTGGACCATCAGCAATAAAAGAATATAATTTCTTCTGCGGGGGCGTAAGCTACTAAGGTGATGCTGCGAAGGAGAAATGAGAATGCGTTCTCACTTCTTCTTCGCAGCGTCACCTTAGTAGCTTACGCCCCCGCAGAAGAAATTATATTCTTTTATTGCTGATGGTCCACTGAATAGACTTGGAGCAAGTCTACTCAAAACTCAAACCATTAGCTCAAAACTCAACTACCTAGCTAAAGATGGAACGAAAAGAAATCGAAACTTTTTCGAGTAGTTTTGGAGGTAAATCCACTTTTCTGCAATCAGCAAAAAGAGTTGAACAAGGACTTGTGAAGCCAGGGTTGACGGAAACATCGCGATTTATACATCTTTTGATTGTCCAGATTATGCAGAACAACATCCTTTTTACCGCTTTTCGATAGGCCGAATAATATTGGAGAAATTAACTGTTTTCTGAGGAGAGTGGTTTTGCGAAACGGCATCTCGCTGTGCACTAGAGCGGAAAGCAGAGTTACCTTAACTGACATAATGTCAAAACAACGTAAAAAAGTTAGTCCTCCAGCTACAATCTCTTTCGGATATCCTTGAAAAGCCTCCAAAATATAGTTCACTATACCCCTTCTTACCTACCCTAATCAAAAAGGCAGTTTAGGCTATCGCAAGATTTTCTGAGGGCACGTGCCACTAGTGCCCCCAGGCTCCTCCTTATGTGGATAAAAAAGTCTGCATTCTGAAAGCAACTGGCCAGCACAGAAAAAATCACAAATATGCGGGAAGGAGCTGTTAGGCTAACTGCTAGTGACAAAACTTGCAGTCACTGGCGTTTGGCGACGGGACAGCGACGGCAACAAAACTCACAGACGCTGGCTGACGCTGGCATGGCGACCAACATCCCCGGGGAGGAGGTACTTCATTGTTAAGTTGCACTGGACTTGCCGCTCATCCGCTCATATGGATGGATTTTTCATCCGAAATTCTCCACATACACGTTTTTTTTATAAGAAACTGGTTTATAAGAAACTAGTACTACGATAACCAAAAATTTAAGAAACTCTAGTACTACGCTCAAGAACAGTTAAGAAACTCTAAAACTTTATTTCTGTATGTCTCTCTTATTCTATGTCTCTCTAACAAAGGTACATTCGTCTTTTCTTGACTTTTAACTGCAAAATTGGTAAATTTTTGCCTTGATGTGCATGGCTTCTTCTTGATGACAATGTCAATGCAAAATGGAAGCCCTTTCTCGAGAAGAAGGCTCAACTTCGAACAATACCGCAATTTTAGGCCCAAAAAAATAAGAAACTAATTAAGAAACTTTTACTACTAGGGTGTCGGCGGTGGTAATCGGACGGCGGTGGTAATCGGACACTTGCGAAAATATCTCGAAAACCAACAGAAAAGTACGTTACAAATGAAATCTATCAAAGAGGGTATTTCTTGGTACTGAAAGCTAACATTATAGATACTAAACAACTTTACGAAAAGCCTTCATGAATGTAAAACACGCTAAAGAAGTTGTTTTCGTTGTGCTTGGCAGTGTAAAAGTTGTCGTTGCAAATATCACACCCCAGATTCAAAACTCTGAATCCGTTCCAGAAAGAAGCAAAAATCTTAAACAATCACTTGAATTGGATGTCTATCATTTAAGTAACTCAAAGCATTATGCAAAAGACTTCAAACAGTTTCACTGAAGGGAGGACAGCGGATGCCATATCGAATTGTCTTAAAAGTTCATGGCGGTGGTTTTCGGACACTAAGTGAATCAGTTGTTTGGGAGCATGAATAAAGGTCGGATTTGAAATGTGATTTAATTTTGAAATTTCATTCATAAATATCAAAACATACATCAATCGAAAATAGTAATGAGATGAAAAAAACATTTTTCTAACGCATCTCTTAGCTTTTAGATTGCTTTGTGTGTACCGAGAGCTCTCCAGAATGTCATTACGAGAACCGACATTCGAACTATTGTTTTCGCATTCAAGAATAGAAAAAGAGACAAGAAAAATGAAGCAAAAGAGTTTATAGACGGAATACTTGCTAAGTATAAACAGAAAAATAATTTCCTTGGCACTTTCTGCATTGTGAACCCACTGTCCGAGAACCACCGCCACTGTCCGAAAACCACCGCCATGATCAGTCTCAAAAACATCGTTGTCAAAGAAAAGCAGGCAAAGTAAAAAACCAAAACACTTCGGGAAGATATGTCCAAATACCTGTCCATTCACCTGGTACTTTTGGTTTTTGTCTTTAATTAAAGTTTCTTATGAAAATATTCAGTTTTCCTTAAGCGTCCGATTACCACCGCCGGCACCCTAAATCACCGAAATTTTCATGCGAAATTAAGAAACTTTTAGTACTAAGTGCTGATCCAAGTTTCTCTTAAAAAAGATGTGCATGGGTATGTTTTTAGCCACAATTCTGGTAGTTGGGTAGTTCTTTTAGAAGTTTTCTTATCAACGGGCCCCGTATTGATAATCCACACCAAACAACTGAAATTTTCCTTTGTTTGAAATCGACAAATTCATACACATGGGTCAAAAAGTTCCAGATATTCATGTAAATGGGCTTAAAATTTTTGAATATTCCGTCATACGAATGGGTCCTTTTCTCAAAGTCCAGATTCAGGTCGAATCATGTTGACAATGATGTACCCCCCCCCCCCTTCCCCCCGGGCGAAAATCGCCCAGAAATCATTCCCATGGTGTGTGAACGTGTGGTTTTGAACACAGGGCATCAAGGATTTAAAATTGTTGGTGGTTGTTGTGGTTGTTGTGACTGTGAGGGTGTGTTTTCCGATTTATTTGCACAGTGAACAGTGGCAATGTGGAAGGAAAAAAACACAGCAGGCAGACTTCACATTTTAGCGAGCTGTTGGAGCTGTTCTACCTTGATCTCTTTAAATATTCATGACCACTAACACATCTCAAATTAATCCCAAAGAATAAAAGTGCTACTACACTGGATTAAAGAACTGAAAGAAGTAATAAAGGTCGAAAGGATAAAGAAGGGGTGAGCAAAAATGGGCCTAGACGAAATGCTGGTGCACTTGGAAAGGAAAGATATGTCATTTGTTTGGAAACGTCGGTTGACTGTCACTGCATTTTGTATTCGTATGTTTCTCATAGGAGTTGAATATGCTATTATTCTACCTTCAGCCTGGTTATATTTGAAGACATTTAAAGTTGAAACTTGGTTCTTGGGACTTGTCGTCGCTGTGTACATGATAGCTGCAATGATCAGCCTTCCTATTGCGGGAAGAGTTTACGACAAAACCAAACGCACTAAAGAAATAATGCTGGTCATGAACATATTTGAAATTTTCGGTAGCTTGATCTATGCTTTACCATTTTCCCCGTGGCTGATTTTACTTGGTAGATTCATTGCAGGTCTTGGGGATGGATTTTTTGCTGCAGCAAGTGGGGAAATCACGCATGTCTTCCCCGCCACAAGGAGAATTGGAATTTTCGCTCTGTTAGAAGTGGGCAGAGTTTTAGGGATCACCTTTGGCCCCTCGCTAAACTTTTTCTTGCAAAATGTAGACTTCAGAATTGCTAAGTGGCATATTTTTTATGGGCCTGCACCAGGTTTGTTCATGGCAATTATATGGATCATTATGGAAATAATAACTTTCTTCATGGTTTTTAATTTATCTAAAAAAGAAATCGAAGAAAAAGCCGAATCATTCACTGAAATCAAGCTGGAGACAAAGAAGAAACCTGATGACCCTGACAGATATGAAGTCATAGAAACAAAAATTGATGATCTGACAGACAAAGGGCGGCCAGTAAGCGTTGCAAGCACCCATGATGACAAGAGCCCACTTTTGACACCAGCAAAGAAATTTCCAAAAAGAGCGGACTCTGAAGAAAGTGACACAGCCCCAAGCCTACATGATGCTATCATGGAACTATGTTCGCTTGAAATTCTAGCAATTTTTTACGCAGATTTGGTTTTATGGCTGGCACAAACGGAATTTGAAGTTCTTGCACCATTGGTTACACAGGAAGATTTTAAATGGAAAGAGGGATACCTTAGTATCATTTACATGGTTGGTGGCTTAGAGCTGATTCTCATATTTGTGCTAATTTGGTACTTTGCTGCCAGATTGCATATTGAAGATACATTCTTATTGATGTTTTCCCTGTGCCTCACAACATGCTCTCTGCTACTGATGATTGTGTACCAAGCAAAAAGAGCAAATCATACTGCTGGTGTGGCATTGTTTTTGATAATTTGTTTCCTGGTCTTCTTTTCTGTGCCTCTTAACCTTGTTGCTTCAAAATCATTGCTGACCAAGATCACAAGACCTGAGACTCAAGGATTCACCCAAGGTGTTTATTCATCCGTAAGCAGAATTGCCCTTATTTTTGGCCCATTGTTAGGAAGTACAGCATTTCACAGTCTGGCACTATTTGGTTCACTTATGGCTCTTGGAAATGTTGTTTCGTTTGTGTGGCTGTTGCTGTGCCTGAACAGAATAAAACTACGCATACAAGCAAGGGCATCTTCTGATTAAAATAGGTATGTATACCTTCTTAGGACCTGACAGCTGCTCATATCAAAGGATAGTGCAGCTCATCCCCTGACTGAGTCATCTTGCCATCTCATGCAGTTTGTGATTTGATGTGTGTGATCACAAATGCCCAGTTGGCACACAGCACACATGAAATAGTTTAACATACTGTGAAGTATCCACACTTATGATAAACCACACTGAAAATGTTTTTTTCGTGAAACCTCATCTTGCAGCAAGATGTACAGATATGCATTCTAGTTAGCTATGGATGCATTCTCACACAGCCCAGCTACAATCCTGGACATAGTATGTTGCAAAGCAACTGCACTCCCTCCCCCGTGTAATGTTGGTTGATGTGGGCCTGAGTTTGCTGTTTTGTTCCAAAAATAAACCAACATTGAATGGAGAAAGGGGACCAAAAGCAGGCTATTGTCTCCAAATGCTGTCACAAGGAGATCCAATTTCTGTTCTCGCACTCTCCTACCCATCATCTCACCTGCTCATCATCTACTCATGTATGACTGTGTCTGTTCAAATCAGTGGTGAACACTTGCCAAATATCAGAGGGACAAAAGTTGTTGCTTCGTTTTAAAGCATTTTTTCTATACTTCTATCATTTTCAAGCAAGACATCATCATTCTCCTGACATTAGAGATTACTGCACCCCCTTGGCTCCTGAGTGACTGCCATTCAAATTTACAAAGGAATGTAGTGTGTCTGCCTGGGACTCACCCAAAGTAAGGTAGCTAACCTGGCTTATTCTCCTGGCCAGAGTTTCATGGCAAAAATTGTCTACTCCAAAGCCCCTAATGACTCATTGTCGAATCCAGGCGCTATAGAATTCTACCATTTTAATTTTGGAACTCTAGAAAACAGACAAACGGGAAGGTTTCGAATAAAGAATGATTTAGGTTAGGAACAGATGTTTTGTTGAATTTTTAGAAAAGATTAATTAAAAAAATAAGGAGTGGTAGGACAAGAAAATAGGCAGACAGGATGTTTGATTTGTCTTCCAAGAGTAGGTAGGAAGATAAGCAGGTACATATTAATATATAGGAATTGTTGAGTTTATGGATTCAATTTCAGCTGTGGTTAGCATATTTAGACAAAAAAGGTTAAAAATGAAAAGATGAATGAAAGAATGAAGAATGAATGTTGCATTGCAAATGAGGAGTGTCAGGTTACAAAACTATATAGATGGGGTCTTCAGGACCAAGAAATGAATCATATCAATGTCAACGTAACGTCAAGATGAAATAAGAGAACCAGTTTTCTTATTTTATCTCGCTAACATGAAATCTATGCCAGGGCATTATAGTGGGAGTCCCTCCAAAATGGTACCCCTGTTTGCATCCTTGCAGGATAAACCTAAACATTGGTTTAAAGTTGCTTGTCTTCAATTGAGACTTTGATGCTAACCCCATAAAATCGGTCAACAACTCTAAAAATGATTGTGAAGGCATTGGTAGGGTTGAAGGTGTGCATGGCAAGGGTATGGCAAGGGTAAGAAAGTGATCAAAATTGCATAAATTTGCATGCGAACAAGCTAAGGGGATGTTAAGATAATGCACATTTGATATCAAGTGTTTCTTTCTTAAGAAATATCTAAGATGAAAATTTTCAGATTTTCCATGCAGTGACACAAATGGGGATACATTTTTGAGATACCAGTGGTATGTTTCCAGACATATGCATGTCACAGGTAAAGCAGCGATCCCGTTCATAAACAGGCTACTCAAAAACCTTGCCTCCATTTTCATTTCATTTTTATTTATCTAAACAGGGTAAAGTCATCAATTTCTAAACTGCCCTGTGTAAGGAAAAAGATAAACCCTTGAAGTTTACAATTCAAATGCAGAATGAGAAATTTTCCTCTATTTGATGCCGCTGTCTGTAACGGTAGTTAAAAAAACATTTAACTTCTGGACAGAAAAGTATGATCTCATGTAACTTTTGGTTTTGAGATGTTTTATGAAAGTCTGAGTATCATAGAAACGTTTATCAAAATTATTAAATCTTGTAGGTTCAGCTGTCTTCGGATCTCTTAAATGAAAATTTAACTAAGTGAGTAATGCCGTATATCCTTAGTGTAAAGTCCTTTATCAATTATTCATGTGTTTGCAAGGTGTTACTCGTTAATCTCACAGCCTTTGAGAAGTTCTTTTTCTTTTTGCTTGGATTATGCAAATCCCAACGTGAAATGAAGGCAAGAATTGATTGCAAGTAGAATTAAGCTTGATTGATAACAGGGAGCAATATGAATATTTTCACAAAATCACCCTCCAGGAATCTGCGGATCTGTCTGCGTGAAATTTTCCTGTTTTGTGTCAACGCTGTGATTTCTATGCAAAAAGTTGTATTAATTTGCCGAGTGCTTCGTTGAAAAGAGATGCGAAATTTTACGCCATCTCGCTTGGACTTTCATGAAATAACGTACCGGCTGAGTAAAAAAAAACCATTCCCATTTGAAAACCACTGCACCCGGGATACCAAAAGATGATACTAGTTTTTTTTTTCATTTCAAATTATTTATACACAAAATCCCTTCAGCTCTATCTAATACTACGGGTGTCCCAAAAAAAAACGCAACGGATTTGATCGGAATTAGCGACAAGAATTTAGGTCCAATCAATCCACAATAATTTTTGATATAATGCTCGATAGCTAACTTGAAGATAGATACCTTGTTTGTTGATATTGCTGCAAGGAGAGTTGGAATATCAATCTTGAAAGTCCAAATTTGCTTCCATCTCCAAACCAGAGGTTTCGGGTTTTGGCCTAACTGAAAACGCGCTTGAGGAATCTTGTCAGTTATGTGTAAAGTGTAGTAGTGTGAGCATGCTAAGGCACACATGTTTAGGCACACATTTCAATTCAAATTTGAAAGCTAGACATTGACAAACATAAAGATGCCGAGGGAAAAATTCACAAAGGAACATAGGAACATTTCTTCATTTCACCTGCAAAAGAGCCAAGCATGAATGAGCAGTTTTAAGGATCTTAGCCATTTAAATTTTTCCCTTGGGTATATTTGATTTCTTATTTTGCAATAATTCGAAGAAAGATTATACAAAATACATTTCATTAAAGTCATGAAGATTGCAAGAATGAATTCATTTTCACACCCAAGCAAACTATTTTGCGGATTACTTTATTTTATGAGACAGATGCAATGTTAACTTTTCGAAACTTTTGAAGCACAAAAAAGGATGTCTTTTTAGGAAAAAATTGATGAATTTGATTGAATTTCTATTCAAATGTTTTCCTCAGCATGAGGCTTTATTCCCTTATTTCACTGTCATAAGGAGATTCCCCAAAATAGCGCGTTTGCAGTTTAGGCTAAAAGCCACAACCTCTGGTTTGGAGGTTCAGGCAAATTTGAACTTTTAAAATTAATATTCCAACTTTCAATGCACCAATATCATCAAACAAGGTATCTATCTTCAAGTTAGCTATCGAGGATTATGTAAAAAATTATTGTGGATTGATTCGACCTAAATTCTTGTCGCTAGTCCCAATCAAATCCGTTGCGTTTTTTTGGGACACCCGGTACATAAATAAAAGTTTTATGAATCAATATCATACACATGAAAAAAATACTTAGAAGGACAAGTCCGGGGCCGGTACGACCGACGACAAAACACAAGACAACACCGCCACGAATGATGCATGACACGTGCCCACCACTCTCCGCTCTCTCCCCGCGAAATCACGCACCCAAATAAGCAACGCCCACCCGAACAGGCAACCCCACAAGGAGAAGGCGAAAAACAGCGGAAAAAAGAACCACACACCACCCACAGCAGCACCATCCCGCATCCCATCATCAATCACACCAACCCCGGACCCGTCCTTTAAGGCTAATGTCATTGCTGATCTTCCAGGGAGTCGTGTTTTTATTGGCTTTCAGCTCATCAAGTGTGTTTTCAGTTGTTTTTTGAATTGGCGCAAGGTAGGAAGCTCCCTAATACTTATGGGGATTTCATTCCAGACCTTAAGAGCTGAATAGGAAAATCCTTTTTTGGCATACTCCAGATTGTACCTCGGAATCTGAAGATCTCTACAGAATCGCGTGTTATAGCTGGAGCATTGGGATCTTCGTTGGAATTTATTCCAGAGATTTTCTGGACAGAGTCTGTTCATGATTTTATAGGCCATAACGGCACGATCAAACATGACAAGTTGCTCAGTGCGAAGGAAATTGTTTGACCATTCGTCTTTAATCCTGGACGATTCGATCTGCAAGACAGCTCTGTCTTGCAGACGTTGAAGGGATTCCTGTTTTGAATTTGAGAGGCTACCCCAAATAACATCTGCATATCACATGCGACTTTCTACAAGAGCACGATAAACATTGCTTAACTGAGATTGTGGGAGGATGTTTTTCAACTTATGTAGGTCATCATTTGATTAGTAAGTCATCTTTTTCTTTTGCTTGTAAGCCTGATTCACATTGGGTATTAGGCAGGCACACTGGGCACAAATCCATCCAATATGGAATGAAATCTTTACATCACCTACTTTGTGGAAAAGACCTGTTAGCCCAAAGTCGGCCCGACATACAAAGTGAAACAACTGTAGTATTTATCAGTAAAAATCGCTCATATGTATTTTTTCGTAGCCGTACATTTAAGAAAATAGCCTCCGAATAGAATTTTCCTAAACTATGGAATGATGTGACCGAGCTTGTGTCTATAAAGTTAGAATTTCTGCTGCAAAATGATAGGTAATTCATTCAAAATGATGGAAGATTAAAGGCAGTGTGTCCATATATCAATAAATTGCATGCACGAACAGTTGAAACTGCTGACACGATGCTGACATGCATGTAACTGTTCGAGAATTTGATTGGTTTAGGGCAGGCTGTTTTAAACTGATCACGTGAAAATAAGAGCCTCGTTGTCGAAAGGAAAGGAAACCTATTCTGTCTGATAACAATCACACAAAAGAGGAAAACAAGGACCATTGAAAATTCTAGAACATCATTTCAAAAGGCGAGATTGCTAAGTCCCTGCTGACGAATTCAAAAGAACTTGTCAAAACATGCCTTTATGTTCATTAATCTGTCTGATAACAATCACACAAAAGAAGAAAACAAGGACCTTTGAAAATTCTAGAACACTATTTCAAAAGGCGAGATTGCTGAATCCCTGCTGACGAATTCAAAAGAACTTGAAACAATCGTTTGACTAACAAACAACGCTTTGCAAGAAAAGACTTTGCAAGAAACAACGCTCACATGAAAAAACGACGAAAGATCACATGTTTTCGAGATACCCCCCTCGAAGTCGTCTACTTACATGGACACAGTGCCTTTAATGATTCTACAGTTTAGCAAACGTCGATGCATTTTTTGGGACGCCCGGTACATCTTTTCGGACGCGCGGTGCAATCCTCGAAAAGGTTTTATTTCATTGCTCACCCTGTTTAGCCTAGAAAAATTAAGCATAAATGATAAATGACCTTTTGAGCTGTTAATTGAAACCATACTGAGAAATCAGCGGCCTTGCAGCTGTCTGCTTCATCTTTGCAATAAATATCCAAGCTTTAGAAAGAAATATGCTAACATGTGTTTCTTCATTGTTCGTCCATTCTATACATTTAAAGTTTGCAGACGCTTTAAATAGACAACTATTCTACCATAAGATCTTAACAATTTATGACCATATGTTATCAGAAAAATAGAATCGTAATTCTACCAGCGATGTGAGATGGTTTATTCTTTGAGTATAGCTGGACTAAACAAACCAGTTTAAAAACCTGATTAGATGTTGGAAGGGCGAAAACTGCAACTGTAGGCTATGCAAAACATACATTCCGCAGGTTGGGTATCTAACATGATATTCATAGTTATGTTATTATGTTCAATGCTAATGTTTTTAACGGTTGTGTAAATAGGACTTTTTTCCACTTATTTCCTTTTTATATGTTTGCTAAGTAGTAGGCCTAAATTAGCCGTAATTTTGCTATCTCGTGTATTTTAAGCCTACTTTAAAGAAAGAAATAATAATAATAATAATAAAGTTATTAGCAGCATCGAGAAGGGGGCTTGAAGGAGTGAAAGTCCGGGGCCCGGGCTGCTTAAGGGCGGGGGTTCGATCGTCCCCCCCCCCCCCAATGTTGGCTAGAGCAAAGATCTTTTGTTCGAAAGCAATAGAAACAAACAATGCTTTTTGATTGAAACAATAGCTTGGCCCCCCCCCCAATATTTGGTAAATGTCTGCCACTGACAAGGACTTAGGATAGGCTTGTCTGACGGATCTACAGGGTGTTTGAGAAAAACGCAATCCAACTTTGATTGAAAATCTCTACAAAATTACAAAATCTTAGTATATGTAATGTATTACCATCTGAAAATAGAATCTTTCTTCTTTCTAATGAAATGCAGTTTGGATACATTAATGGAATCATTTATCATCTAATCGACGTTTTAGTACATATGGTAAATTTCTAATGCAGCATCCTGCAAGAGGCTAGCCTACGCGTAGACCCATTATCCCAAAGGAGGAAAGGGTCTACGAAACAAAGAGCAAAGGCTTGCTACGGCCGCCCAATTAACCATTCTAATCCCCTTTTCAAATGATTTGTGACACGCGTTGAAACCATAGAAATAGAAATATTTCTATGGTTGAAACAAAGGCTGCATAAATTAAGTTTCCAGAAATCTAGAAACCTCAGTAGCAAGCTTTTGCTCTTTGTTTCGTAGACCCTTTCCTCCTTTGGGATAATGGGTCTACACGTAGGCTAGCAAGAGGCAAAATCAGCATCTTTTTACTCTAAAACATCAGGAAACAGATTTTGTCTAAAAATTTCAGGCCTAGACGCACTTGAGGTGATGCTCTAAGGTAGGGAGAAGATAAAATTATTCCCATAAGATGCATTTATTGAGAATGATAAGTTAAGCTCATGACAAAAAGTTTGGTTTTCGTGTATGTAAGTTTCCTATCACTTTCCGCCATCTGAAATTGGCCATACTTACGAAAACGTAATTAAATGATGAATAATTGAAATAATACGCCCAACCAGGATATCATTGGAAAAAAGATAAATTGTGCTCTCAGATGTCATTTATCAAATTGATTCAAATACTATTATTTCGTGAAGAATCTCGAATAAAGGTGGGTCGTGTTTTTTCTGAAACACCCTTTATAGTGTTGAGGATAGGACGCGATAAATAAATTCGTTGCCCATTGCCTATAACGGATTACTGTAAGTGTGAAAAAATTTCTTATCAATATTCTTATTTTACTGACCAAAGAGATATCCATGATTTATGCGTACACACCTTTTTGCAAAACCTTGACATGGAAGTTTTGAGCAAATTTTCAAAAACTGTTATTTCTTAAAATAGACGTTTTCTTCGTTTTTCGGAAGTGTAAAGGGCATGGTAACGAATTTTTTCTTCGGGTCACCATTGTGAAAATCACTCTGGGGCGTGAGCTGACATTTGACGGCCCTGCCAGTTATTGAATCCTTCTTCTATACAGGACAGTTTATATAAGACACGAATTGTTGTTCCTTCACCTTGTATCTCTGCGTCTTGCATGTATGGGTGTGAGCAACCGTCACGGGCAAGGGAACACACATTGATATATCCTTTGATCAAACTTATCTTTTCATTGTCCTAAGGATCTATTGTATGTATTGCAGGTTTAGTCGATCTTACCTTGTAGGCGGATGGTTTGAAATCTTGGGGTGCCCCTGCAAGTGACAAAAATCCGAATTTAACCCTGCAAAAACGCCACTTTGCTCATTTGTACGTCACTGGTCATGTGACCGTAACATACTGAACCGCGAGTGTGCTAACAAATAACAGGTTGTATGCTTCTGTGGAGGAACATTTATATCGTTCTACGGAAGAGGTATCTCATTCGTTACCTCCTCCATTGAACTATATTAACCCCCCCCCCCCCCCCGCCCCGCAGAAGCATACAGCTGCGGCAATCAAGCACAACAGCGGCGACTAATCACCCATGATAAGATTGCTTGATGGTGCGGCTTGACCAATCTTTGCAGATTCAGACGCAGATTCACCAACAGCATTTCTTCATAGGAACATTCAAACGTTCTAAAATTTGTTTTCCACCAACAATGTGTTAGATTTTAGAAAGAGTCATGGAAAAAATTAAACAGTTGCATAAACATTAGTTTCGCCTTAGACTAAGTTTCAATGGATTGACATGCAAAATCTCTCTTAGACTTATTGGATCTTTGCATTTGCGGGTTGTGCAGGAGATCTTTGTTTACCTGTACAAGCAATTATCACACTTTTAAAAATCAAATATTTTCTCTTTGTCAATCTCTTTCGCGATTCATTAACAGTGACAAGTATAGGCTTGTTACATCATTGTATTTTCATTTTTCTTAAACCTGCCGGACGCTCTAGCTCGGACTCATAATCAAACACCATTATTTTTGGAATAACGGCCTCGAATGGGTGGCCAGGGTATAAAAATCACCAATTTGAATATTTTAGCGAGTTAGTCGATGGCCTTGAAGTCTATTGCACAGCATTGTTTTCATTTGCCTTTTTAACACAGAAAATAAGAACGGAAATTTTGCACCTCTGTTCGGCCTACAGGGTGCCCCAAAAATTCTTCGACGAATGGCCAAATGTTAAAAAATAACAATATGACGAGCGGGCTCCATGGTAAAATAACCATGTCCCTATGAACTCAAATTAGTCTAAGATATAAAAATGCTGCAAATCCGCTGAATATTCACAGAGTTACAAGCTTTTGAAGTTCAAGTTTGTGCGAAAGCTAAAACCATTTTTGTTGTGAAATAAGCATGGGGCTATCGTTTCTGTGCAAAGTGAACTGTCATCGCATTGGTGATGAGGAAAGCTATGACAGTTCATTATGCAATGGGAACCTGCCTTTTAGCGTACTTTCAACTCCACTTCTTTTTCTCTAACAGAAATGCTGTCACTGACAATTGTGTTGTTATTTCTTGTTCTAGAGTCGCTGGTCTCAAACCCTTGCAGTCGTAGAAGATAATAAAGACAGAGATTCTCATGCAGTGGCTTGTAAGCACATGAAAGATATGCTGATTGTCCGCCCGCAGAATCACAGACCTTGGGAATGAACGATTGGTAATGAAGGTGGACGGTTTGTTATCCCTCTGTTTTCTTGTATTCAGATAGAGGGTGTCCCAAAAAGTACTCCCGTTTGAAAATCCTCTGTTATAAAACTTATCATAGAATTTTCTTTTCATCTCTTTTGTCAATGCTCCAAATATGTTTCAAAGTGATAAAATATTTGTATTCGATGCCTAAAGGGTATAAATGACCAATGAAATTTTCCGTTTCTCTCTGGCATTTATGACCAACTAGAAGCTTAACACATCAATAGAAATTACTTTGTTAATCATCAGTGCTTTTTGCATATGCTTCAAAACCAGGCAGCCTTAAAAAGAGCAAATTTGCTTATTTAAAAACCAGCCACAAGATTAGCTGTACCTTGGAAAATAATTCGGTCTTCGATCTACTTGCCACACAAAGAAATTTGAAGATCGGCTATGTAATCAACTTTTTTGGTGATTTTTCAGACAGGAGTACTTTTTTGAGATGCCCGGTATGTTCTGACATCTTCTGTTTTCGCATATATGGAATCTTCCGATGATGCCAAACTTTTGCAAACTTTGGTGTTGAATAGCACTGTTATGTATGCCATGAAATCTTTCGTAACAAGATTTTCGGAAATTGCTAAATCAGCACGTTTTGGAGGTCATTGAAATGTCCACATTTTTTGTGCAAGGGAGTTTCTGTACTAATGAATAACGCAGCAAAGGTTCCAAATCTTTGAAAAGGCTGGTGTAAAATTGAGTGACCTATTTCTTTGAACTGAATGACTTCAAAGAAACTTTAGCTAATTCTCTATAATTCTACCGTTGGAATTTTCTGAAATCTTCAATATTTTCAGAATTAGAGTGTTTTTTTTTCTTTTTCAAGAATTCAAGAAAAATTTTCAAAAAAACTTAAAACCAGCGTAATTTCTAAACTGTTTGACGTAACATGAAATAATTTCGAAGAAAACCATAGTTTATGAATGCCTACAAAATGGTATCAAGCAAAAGTCTTTCACTCATCTGGTTTATGATTTAGAAATTTGATGACGTCACATCCTCAAATGAGTTGAAATGTAAGATACGCTGTAATGTCCAAAAATATTCAAAATTTCTGAAAAGTCCAACGGTAGAATTATAGATAAGTTTCTAAAGTTTCTTTCAAACCACTCAATCAGAAGAAATAGGTCATTGAATTTTACACCCGCCTTTTTACGTCGAGATAAAGATTTGAAACCTAGTAATATCTCACCTCACCTTAGCCAAGATTTGTAAAAAGAAAATATGCCAGAAATGAGTTTAAATGCGCCAACCCACCCCTATGATTTAGATATTATAACTGAAGTTGTATCCAGACCATATTTTGGAATATTAGAATTTATTTATAGGATAGTAGTTTGTAAATTTTCTTCTGTATTAGATGTATTTATCAGTTATTTTAGAAGCCCGATCTACGGTATATGCGCTCATTTCGGCTCACTTGAGTTAATTATCTTTGAATATAAAGGCTGTCACGGATAGGTCACGTGATGAAATTGCAACGTCTTCTCCCGCTTCTTTTGCTTCCTTTCATAACTGGGCCTGGCCACGCAGCAAAGCCTACGAGCAGTGCAGAAAACTGCTGAGGATTGCTTTCCCTTCCTTGAGCACTATGTTCAGCTGGATGGCAGATATTTTGATATAGTTTCTACCGGGTGACCAAACAAAACGTCACCAGTTAGATTTTAACTACCGGGTGTCCCAAAAAAAGTACTCCAGTTTAAAAAATCACCAAAAATAAATTATCAAACCTTTGGTAAAATTTTCATTTGACTTGTTTTTTCAAAGACAAAATATTTATAAATAATAGAATGTTTACTTTGATACAACAAGGTAGGAAAATTGCACGTTGAAAAACCTTTTACTTTGAGCTATAGTTTTTTAGGAACATACTCAATTTTGCCTAAGAGTCCAAATTTTCAGATTTTTTATCATCATTGAAGTCTCCAATGATAGCGCGCGTTTAATTCAGTCATTTATGACGAAACAAGATGCTTTACATCCACAGAGAAAGTGATCTGGCAATCATCACCGCTTCTTTGCAATATGATTCAAAACCAGGTAGCTCTAAAGAGTTGCTCATTTTCAAGCCAATTAAGAAATCATCTGGTCTGGGAAATAATTTGGCCCTTGATCTATTTGACAAAACAGAAAATTGAAGATTGGTTGTGTAATCAAATTTTGGTGATTTTTCAAACGGGAGTACTTTTTTGGGACACCCGGTAGCTTTCTGAAATCAAAAGTAATTGACATATGCTTTGTATCAACGTTTAGTTGAATGGCTTGGCTATCTTTTGAGATGTTGCATCGTCATTTAAAGGGCCTGTTTCATCCAGCATGCCTTGCACGTGCCATCTCTTGGTTGGCCTTTGTTGGCGCCACTTTCATGGCCCATGAAAATGAGTGTTTTTGTCGAGAAGTTATGTACTGATGTTTTTAAATTTTGACTGTTAATTTATGTCCCGTCGCAATAGAATAAAGTAATAAGAGTATTACCACTGGTTAGATCATTCTCTTTGAGTACAGGATTGGCATTAGAGTATATCAGGTTCAAAATGACCTCACAAAGGATTTGTCGCATTATATGGGTTGCACAGACAAAAGGGAGGTCTATATGGGACAAAACTATGATGATTCGTATTCGTACCCAGGATGCTGCTTCGATAAATTTATCTTCTGCTAAAAAAAGCTTCGGATGCTAGGTAGAAATACCGGGTGTCCCAAAAAAATGTATACGGATTTGGTTGACTCCAACGCTGTGAATTTTACTCCAATCAATGTCTAATCACGCTAAAAATGTTCCTCGATAGTTAACTTGAACATAGGTACCTCGTTTGTTGGTATTGGTGCTTTGAGAGCAGACATGTTAATCTTGAAAGCTCTAGTTTGCCTCTTTCCTGCATCCCAGAGCTTCAGCCTTTCGGCCTAAGCAATTTCTTTAGGCACAGTGTATAAATCAACGATAGCCTTGATAAGATCTGAAAAATAGTAGATCTTTTATTATTCTGTTTTCCAGAAGTCACCCCCCCCCCCCCCAGTCACCCATTGGGAAGTTTCTTAATATTTCAATGATTTTAGTTCTTAATTTTTCAATAATTTCAGTTCGTAATTTCGATGTGCTTCAGGAATTTGCTTAGGCCAAAAGGCCAAAGTACTGGTTTGCAAGTGGACGCAAATTTGAGCTTTCAAGGTTGATATTTCTGCTCTCAAAGCACCCATACCAGCAACGAGATATCTTCATTTTCATTTCATTTTAAATTCTTTATACAGGGTGAAAACATTCAGTTATTAATCAAAAACTGTTTTACAATGTGCCCTCTTAAAATAGAAAAACAAAAACAGAATAATAATAATAACAATAAATCAATTAATAAATAACTATCTAATACTACTTACTACATCTATGTTCAAGTTCAAGTTAACTGTCGAGAAACATTTTGAGAGTGAATAGCCATAGATTAAAGCTAAATTCACATCACTGAAGTCAACCAAATCTGTATGAATTTTTTTGGGACACCCGGTATAGAATAAAGTATGATGAAGTTTTAGCTTTATGTCATTATTTTGTGCTGAATGTAGCTAAAAGCTGTACCTTGTTTAGGTAGACATGATTAGTAGTGATTTTTCAGATTGTACCGCGGACCCCATGATGTCTTTCGGTGGGCGTGCTGAGGAAGCTCATTTAATGATTGGGTAGTGATTCAGTACTTGTACCGTATTCGGAAATAATCTCCATATCCGGTGGAGTCAACAAGTATCTAGGCAAGGCAGTATATGGGCAATTCGTGTTACAGATGCATCGGTGGCCAATGAATCCTACTCCAGTACAAAGCAAAGCAATTAGTAAATGCAAACAAAGGTCGATTAGTCCAGCTGTAAATGTAAACAAAACCAAGTCGCATTTGAATGATGCTATGAAACCCAGATAGGGATGTTTATGAAAATACCATAGTTGCTGTTTATCGAAGGTGAAGGATTATTGAAAGGGTAGCCTACGGCATGCATTGTAGCCCCATTGTAAAGGTGCCCTAAGTGCATTTTGCACGAAAAGGAAAATATTTTTGTGATGTCTGTCAATTCAGCAGCAAGTCGCTGCAGCTCCGGATGTGGCCATATTTCTCCTTACATGTGTTAAACGTTAACTTGGAATGAAATCCACGGAAAAGAAAAAAGAAACGATCGCAATGCATGCCGGTTGACCAAGAGCCTTTAACTAAACTAAGTAACCTAAGATAGCCTTAAACTTATAGTTGGCTAGCTGACTGGAGCCATGTGCGAAAATTGCCTATTTACAAAAATGCGATAATAGTAATTGTTGAAGATACCGAGGACTACCCCTTTTGTCTAAGCCTTTTGTTGAGCTGGTAAAGTTCTAAGCAGATCAACAGCTGGAAAACCTATTACCATGCGCGAGAATCTCTTTGTTTCTTTGCTAATCCTTGTTTGGGTTGTGGTTAGAGTCTCCACCCACATTCTTTCCACAAACCAAACATGCTTTCTGCGCATGATCACAGGTTTCCATTTTGGAGGATAACCGTTGCGTAGTACTTTGATGGCTCGTATCCCCAACAAGTAAAGAAAATAAATATGATAGAGGCAATCATATTTATCTGAAATTCTACAGCTGCTTTTGCGTATTTAAGCATCAAAACAGTTCAGACTTGTTGATGTGAATGCAATATAGATTGTTGCCACAAAGCCTGTTGATAATTGATGACTTTGCCGTGCCGTTGCTGGACTTGCCCCAAGTAGACTTATTACTGAAATAGACTTGAGGCAAGTTTATGCCGTTGCGGGGTGAGTCTGAAAATGTTTCGACGTTTGAAGGTCCGTAAACAAGGGCAGATTTTGTAATACAATAGCATGAGTTGCTTTTGCTGACACCTCAATTCAAAGCGATTAGCGATCGCAGACAAAGGAAATTCTCTCAACCAGTAATTCAAAACAAACAAAGCCGCAAATGTTTCTTTGAAACCCAGGTAGCTAGCTCGCTCGTTGTGCATTCCAGAAATTGGTTTTAAGGGCAAACATGAGCATAGATCGAAAGAAGAAGGATGCATCTACACATCTGCCGCGGGCATTTTATTTGTTTGGTTCACAAGCTGTTTAGGAGGCGATTCAATTTTCTTATTTTTTGGGTGTTATCAAAACATTTACTGCTCAGCTTCTGGACCAAAGAAATGAAATGCCCGCGGCAGATGTGTAGATATATCCTTCTTCTTTCGATCTATGCTCATGTTTGCCCTTAAAAATAATTTCTGGAATGCACAACGAGCGTGCTAGCTACCAGGGTTTCAAAGAAACCTTTGCGGCTTTGTTTGTTTTGAATTACTGGTTGAGAGAATTTCCTTTGTCTGTGATCGCTAATCGCTTTGAATTGAGGTGTCAACAAAAGCAACTCATGCTATTGTATTACAAAATCTGCCCTTGTTAGGTCTGTATCGTTCAAAAAATATTTATTAGATTTCTGTAAACTGATATTGTTTGCGAACTGAATATGTTGATTTTGAAGTGAAAATTAGTTTATCAAAAATGGCCACATCGTTCTCATCAATCACTAGTTACAAGCGATTTTATCAATTGTTTCATTTCAAATCCTTCAAGACAGGCCTAAAGTCCTTGATCAAATTTGATAACGATTTAGCTCCCAACTATCAAAATCAAGCTGTATCTGTCTATCTCACCAAGGGTGTTAGGACACGGATATTTTAATTACGTATTTATTTACCTTGTTTTGATCTTCGCCTTGTTTTCTTGTCTTGTTTTCTTCTCTGTTCTGTTTCCTCTTGCTGATGTAAATGCCTCGTGTTATTTGAATATATCTTCCTTGTATTCCTGTGTCTTAGCGCGCCTTCGTAGAAGAAAGGTTTTTAAACCGCAGTGCCATAAAACCTTTCTTCTACGAAGGCGTGCTAAGACACAGGAATACAAGGAAGATATATTCAAATAACACGAAGCATTTACATCAGCAAGAGGAAACAGAACAGAGAAGAAAACAAGACAAGAAAACAAGACGAAGATCAAAACAAGGTAAATAAATACGTAATTAAAATATCCGTGTCCTAACACCCTTGATCTCACTGCTCAAAGAGGCTTACGCTTAGTTTCATACATTTGGGACTATTATGCTGTCTTTTTTCCCTGATATCACAAGGCTGGGTTGCTCGCAAATTTAGTCAAGGACCTATTTTTCAAGGATTTTGAGATTTTTCATCAAATTGCTTATAACCAGATAATTTGAAAACGTTGAAAAAGATTGACCGATTTTGATATCAGCCGCACAAATATTATAAGAGCTACAAACGTATACATTCACAGACTCGCCCGATATGACCCTTTCACCGTTCTTACAGTTATTGTTTTGTATAGTAGTATCGAGAAAGTTGGTGGGGGGGGGGGGACGGGGTTAATTCTATATCATCTAATCAAATATCTGTTATAAATATATCAAGAATATGCATATAAATGTGATTATTATTTGTTACCATTCCTATTTCTGCTTTCAACGATACCGCGACAATAATGCAACTGTAAGGTTTTTAACCAAAATCTTATTTCTGGGTAAAAAAAGATATTTATTGATAGCAGATTCAAAATCTGCAAGGCTGATTTAGCTAAAATCAGGGGGGGAATTGGAGCTGCAGTCATTCTAAATACACCCTAACTGGTAGCATTGACGCAATTAAACCACCTTTATCTATCCAGGTTAAATTTCAGCCAATCAAATGCATTCGATTTGTTGGATAGACCAATTAGAACGCAACATTGATAACCTGGTTTAGTTTAATGATAAACAAGTAAATAAAGTAAAATATAAGCACTTTGATGCGAATTGAAACGAGCATGACGTTTCGAGCATAGCCCGCTATCAAGCCAACGGTGTCGTGCTTATTTCAATTCGCATCAAAGTGCTTATATTTTACTTTATTTACTTGTTTATCATTGTGCAATTGCACTACACGCAACAAGAAGATTTTTTTGATGGTTTAACTTGCAAGTGTGAATAACGCATTTATGCAAGCCTTATCTAAACCGGTTTAATTTTCAACCAATCACATGAATTCGAGTCGTTGGATTGACCAATTAGAATATTACATTTGATTTAAAGTTGTTTTCTTGCAAATGTGAAAGTCACTCCAGTCGCCGAAATTTTCTATTCGCAGTAGAAAAGTTAACAAAAGGTAAACTGTGAAAATAGAAAAAATAGAATGTAAAGATAATACCTTTCTCTTCCATTTCTTTCTTCCTTTCCCCGTGTCCTCGCCCCCCTTTCCTCCTTTCCCCTCTCGTATATTGATCAAGAGCGAGACTTGGAGAAAGTCCACTCTAACCCCTGGATTGGAACGATAACATATCAGTGAAAAGTGCTCACTTTGTCAGTAACGACAATTCTTAGGTTAATTTGCTACATGATTAGGCAGAAATAGACGAAAATTAGAAAAATGTCCATATAAGGAAAAGGGTGACTTCCCTGTTTACGCGCTATCGTTAGGACCATGACTTTCAATGGAAACAATAGATGATGACACTTTGATTGTTGGAGAAAGCAGTGCTTTGTGAGGTGACATTTTATCAGAAGAAAGCATCTGTTGTTTCCTCATCATACAAAGGTGAGAAAAATTGTTTTATGGGGTTTAGCCCCCTATCGTCCACCCTTTACGCCCTATCCTTGGGGAACATAATTTAGAAGTGAAACAATAGGGGATGAGACTTTGGTTACAGAAGAAAGTAATTGTGATGTGAAATCTTATTAGAGGAAAGTATCTTCGTTTCTTCATCAGTTATAGGGGGAAATTGTTTTTTAGGGTTTTGGCCCCCCTGTCGTCCACTCACTTCACACTATCCTCAGGGAACATGACTTTAAATGGAAACAATTGCGGATGATACTTTGGTTATTTGAGAAAGCAGTGCTTTGTGAGATGAAATTTTGTCAGTGGAAATAATTTATTATTTCTATGCTAAATAGAGGGAAAAACTGGTTTTTGGGGTTTTATCCCCATTTCGCCCACCCTTTTGTACCCTATCCTTAGGGACCATGACTTTGAATAGAAACAATAGCGGGTGATTCTTTGGTTATTGGAGAAAGCAGAGCTTTGTGAGGTGAAATTTTATCAGAGGAAAACATCTGTTGTTTCTTAACCAGGAAGAAACGAAAGAAAAACAGTTATAAAACATTGGAAATCATCAAGTAGCCATTCAATGTTTGAAAAGCATCATCAATCACTGTTAGAGTCGCTTTGAAGTGAAAGAACTGTGTTTTGAAGCAACTGGATTATTGCCGCATCAGCCAAACAAGCCACTCTCAAGAGAGGGCCTAAGTACAAAATGTGAAGGAATTCGCGGTTGTTCAGTACTTTGATGTTTTGCTTATATCTCCCAAGAGTACACAGATACTATGTGATGTGACAAAAGCCATCTCCAATTGTAATTTCATATCTTAGGAATCCTTGAAGACCGTTGAGCAGTTGCAGAAGAGCGGTCAAGCAAAGTTTAGGTGAGTCATTTATTATTAGTTAGGCCTTCCCATTTTCCGCAGCGGTAAATTTGGTCAAAATGTTTTCCCACTTCCGACATTTACGCGTAAGTTTAAGTTACTGCAACAAAGTTGTTTTTAATTCTTGGGGTTCATATAAACTTTCCGTTATGTTATGTTGTATTCTATAATTCTAATGGTAATTCAGAGAGGGCAACTTATCAGGCACAGTTCTTAGATCTTGTTTTTGTCTTCCTTCGCTGCATAATTGATTGCGTTGAGACTACTGTGCAAATCAACTGCGAAATCTCATGCAAATCTACAATATAGAACGCTTTATTTGGAACGAAACATTCAAATACTTCTCTTTTTCATTTAGTAGCAATTTATTCGTACTTGATATAAAAAATCAATCCTGTACAAGTCAGAATAGTTGATATAAACGACATTGGGTAATCTTTATTGCACTGCAAAATATTTATTTTTTGCGAACACAACAAATAACTTCCCAGTCACTCTGTGACAAGGCTAAGGAACATTAACATTAAATTTGATGTACCGGGGAATCATTTTGATAATCTATTGTTTGATTTAAGTTACATTAAAAAATAGGAAACAGAAAGGACTCCTGCACTGCAATGTGATTCAGCATTTGTTTGTTAGGGGTTCTGGTGGCACCTCTTATTGTGCATGGTAGTCAAGGCACTAAATGCCTGATCTTTGTAAGCCACTGTATTTGTGTATTTGCTGTTCAAATATTAAAGGCACACTGTCATGGATGTGATTGGCCAGATCTTCAGATAAAATCAATAACAAAAGATCTTATGGGTTTGTATTCATCAATCCTTTGTGCGCTGGAGTCATGGATTCATTCCCAAATAAAAAGATTCATATCTTTATCATCGAATTTATTTCTGTGGTAACTGAAATAACTGAAGCTTGCCTAATTCCTTTCTTTTGGATTGTCTTATTTACCCAATCAGCGCCATGATAGTTTGCCTTTAATTAGATGGCCTTGTTTTGATCAGCAAAAACAATGAGAATACTTTCAAAGAGTACCTTCAAACAGTGGAAAACCATATGATTTGGTAAAGCTAGCCCTTTTAGGGCATTTGAGCTCAGTGTGTTCATTTCATTTCATATTTTTGAGGGTAGCCCTTCAGCTCTTAGATCTTGTTTTTGTTGTATTATTAGCGAGCAGGATGATAAAATCTAGTGGAGCTGGCTAATAACAAGTCCATTATTTAACCAAATTTTTGCCCAACTAAGGGTGCATTTTTGCCCAAAATGGCTAATTTTTAAAATTGTTCCAACATTGGGGGGGGGGGGGCGGCCTAAAGACCCAGCAGACAGGCCACGTCCACACATATCAGGATGTTTTAAGAAAAGCGTATTTTCTATCCGTAGAAAAAAGATCCTTGTTCACACCTGGAGCATTTTCAAGAATATCCCTGTCCACATGAAAATGCTGCAACATTCAAAATTTGAGTATTCCTCAACGATATTCGATGTTCGATATTTGTATAAAGAAAGACAGACAAACAAAGTGCCCTTGCATGATCCCCAAATACCTAAGCACAGGTGAAGAATCAGCGCAGGGAAAACACCATTTTTGAAAGGCTCCATTTTGCCTGTCCACACAACAACAGGAGAACCACGTTTTCAAAAATATCCACCCTGGAGAGCATTTTCAAAAAAGCTTCATTTTTGATGACTGAAAACGCCATCTACAAACATGTGGATACGGACCCAAAACAGATATATAAAAGAAAGATGCATTTTCAAAAAAATATCTGGGGGACCTAAAACTCCATTCTGTCCTCAAAATTAGTGATATGCTGCTGCCAGAAATAGTTTACAGCTGCTATATGCTTGACAGCCTGAGAGAAGTTTGTACACATTTTGTGGAATATTTGATGCATCATTTCCCCTGGAAACAATAATAAACTTATCATTTCCTTTTTGCTGTTTTACCAGAAATCAGCTTGTCTAAAGTTATTTTTATCAATTCAATATCTGAATGTGATAATGTATTTAGGAAATCAGTCAGAAGCAACCAGGAAACAGTGCTATATTTGCTGGGAACCTGTTCTGTAATGATCAGGAAGCAGAATGCAAAATGATTTACCAACAACAGAAAGAATTTCTGTCATGAAAATTCTTTCTTGGGTGCCCTATTGGATATTTAAGAGAAGTTTTCTTGCCCAAATCGATTTTCATCAGTTCTTTTAAAGTCTCAAGATATATCATTTATATTAATCTTTGAATTTTGTGCAAAGACCCCAGCTGATTTGTTTAACACATTTAGAGGAACTTCTATAAACAGCCTTGAATTTATCCTGTCCAATACCAGTGGTTTTTTGCTCTGTCTTGTGGCTTGGTATACAAAAGGATGGTTTATTTGTCTCCAGAACAATGAAGTATGCTTCTCTCACTGGTGTCATTCAGTTTATTGAGTTTGAATACAAGTGCATGATAAATATTGTTTGTGAATATCTGACCTGACTGCTACTTAGAAATTCCCAATTCTCTGGACATTCTATACATGTGGCTTTGCTTTTATTGATGAGTTTCAAAATTTTCATACATTAAAACCATTAAAAACGCCAACAGTTTCAAATGTAAGATATTGTATTGAAATTCTAAAAGCTGCAAAGATAGCTGTTGTTTACATTCTTAAGAATGCAGCATTATTTTCAATTTTTCAAGTTTCTTTTTACAAAAAATATGTTCTTTTGACCTTGTAATGCTAACCCTGCCATTTTAAACTAGGGGTGTTTTTAGATTGAATTTTTAACTTTTATATTTATATTTTATTGTACACTTGTAATTAGACTTTTTTCCCTGAATATTTAATCCTAAATTTTTTAATTTCATATGGCAAAACTATACATACATACATACATATCAAAACTTTCAGCCCAACAAATTTTTGTCAAAAATGTTTGCTGAAGATTTATGTGTTGAAATCTGTAGCTGGCCAAACATATTGCAACTTGACTTTGCGGGAATGATTTCTTGGTTGTGAAACACAACGTTTTTGAAATAAAGAAGTGACATTTGTTCTGCAGTCCTCAAATGCTCTGTAAGTACTGTATAAGCAGTGATTTTTTTCATTTTGACTCACAAAGTGAAGTCTATGGGATAGGCAGCAAATCCAGTGTGGTGTGCAAACTTCCTTGTTTTTTGTCATGGTGCAAGGGGTTGTTTAGGGAATGATGGAGTATGGAGTTGATGTGGTGATCAAAGAGTGCATGACATTTAACAGGAAAGAAGGCTTCCATGTTAGCTAAGCTACATCATACCATAGTGACCTCCATTGCTGCAATAAGCAATGGATAAACAATGAGAGTGCCACCTTAATAAAGTACCAATATTAATGCTTGCTTTTTGGACTCTGCCTGGACTAATTTGGTCAATAAAGACTGGTTTCCATCCGTAAGATGTTGTAAGGTTGCCGGAACCATTGCCATCGGAACCATTGCCATTGGCATGCCGCAACCATTTCAACTTAAATGGAAACCACTTCTCCCGGTACCGCCAGCAGCCACAAACATGATGGTTGCGGTACCGTAACAACTTGGAAAAAGTTTAATCATTTCAACTTTTCTCGATCCTTATGGCATCATACCGGTAATGGTTGCAGCACTAGATTCAGACGTTTCCATATAAATCGTTCGACTGCCGTACCGGGGGCATGGAAGATGGCAGAAGACTGCCGCCGGCAACCTTACGGCACCTTTTACAGCTTTTTCAGTCAGACTTGGCAAAGTTGTAGATAAACTACTTAGCTAATAATGGAGCGAAAAAAATCGAACATTTTTCGAGTAGTTTTGGAGATAAATCCACTTTTCTGAAATCAGCAAAAAGATTTGAACTAGGACTTGCGAAACCAGGGTTGACGGAAACATTGCGATTTATACATCTTTCGATTGCCCAGATTATACCGAACAACATCCTTTTTACCGCTTTTCGATAGACCGAATAATATTGGAGAAATTAACTGTTTTCTGAGGAGAGTGGTTTTGCGAAACGGCATCTCGCTGTGCACTAGAGCGGAAAGCAGAGTTACCTTAAGTCAACGAAATTTCAGAATGCTTGAAAGATTCAAATTCCGCTCTCAAATATGTTTAAATGATACCAAGCATCCAGTGGTTTGCAATATAATGCTATTTCTATGACCAAAAACATTTTACTCTACATAGTGTTTGGTTGCACTTTAGGTACTATGCTTTGATGTAATTTGTGCGGGTTTTTGATACCTTGATTATTTTCAGAAGTACCTCGTTTTTCTTTATTGAAAGAGTTCATGAAAAGCTTTCAGAAAAAGTGAAATCATCTTGAATCCTAAATTGATAGAGGAAAAACAGTACAATCTCAGGGAACACCATGGTCTATAAAGGGTGAAGGTGAGGTGAAGGTGAAGGTGAAGGTGAAGGTGAAGTTGCGTTTTTCAGCGCCAAGCGCTGGGATCGCAGAAATAGAGCAGACCTAATCGAGTCCGCGACCCCTTGTCATGACACTCACGTGGTGGGGTCCTACCGGGTATCGAACCCACTCCGCCTGACTGTTTTGGCTGCAAAGTCAGAGGATCACACCACTGCGCCACAACACCTTCTTTCTTGCAAAGCAAGGAGACCATGGTTTTGCAAAGGTTTGGTAGAGCTATGTTTTCGGTTTCTTAGAAATGCTTGAACGATGTTGGGAGAGGCATTCTAAGCCAAAGTAGAATGCATGCTCTCAAAATTTTACTGGTGGCTTCGCAGTAGTTTGTTTGTTCCTTTCATTGTGTTTGCTAGTGTGGCAATGTAGGTAAATATATTGATTGTAAGTGCTATTTATTGAGGGAACAAGATGACCTTACGTATTTTCCCTCTATGAATGGCTTATAGCATGGTATCGTATTCAGCAGAAATTTTCGGCTCTTCTGGTTTAGCAATTTGATGATGTCACAATCTTAAAACTGGTTGAAACACAGAAACGCTGTGATTATGAAAATAATCATGATATCAGAAATTTTCCAAGTAGAATAATAGTAAAGTAGCTGAAGCTCTCTTCCAGCCATGAAATCAAAAGCAGGATGCAATAACCATTAATGCCATGTTTTTAAAGATCTGACGTCAATGTTCTCAGATAAACACCAAGGTACTAATTACAGATAATAAATGCTAAATCTAAAATATTTGAAGTAATGTTGCAAATGTTAGACAACAATATCATTAAGTTAATGAATTAAAAATACAGTTAAGACCTAAAATGCAATACAGAGAGCTACCCCGTCATGTCTAACCCCCCCCCCCCTAAATAATTTATGAAATGTCGGCATTGAACATTTTCAGTCCTGAATCCTCTCCAGTTTCATGTTCATTATTGACTTTCCATGGCCTCCTTGATCTTCTTACATAAAGGATTATAGAGCGCAGGATTTTAAAGGAGAGTTTCGTTCTGATCCATGTTGTCGTTGATGTGTATGACTCATTTTGCTTCAGCGCGAATCTATTTGCAAGCGTGCTTATAATTTTTTTCCATTCGTGTCCCATTCCGCCGTTCGTCCCCATAACAAGTGGTGTGAAAGCCCCTATCCATATAATAATACAATACAATAAATAGAAACCCTTTTCTTCTATTGCTCATGCTGATGGAATATTCTTTCTGTTGGTTGCAGCATCAAGGTACACACCAAGGTACCGGGTGAGTCAGAAAAAAGGATCCCCGCTTGGAAGGACACTGCTCTATGAATATCAAAGCAATGATATTGAAAACTCTCTTGTTTTATGGCCAATATATTCAATTAGGTTCAGTAATTTACCTGGCCTTAATTGGCCATTCCTTCCTGTCGATATGGGTGATTTTCTGCAGAAAGCCCCTTCCAAAAACCTGCAAAAATGAATGAAAACAATGAGCAAATTTTCCTTCCTAAAATTGATGACACTCACATAAATTCATGTATTTTGTCCTCTTGGGAGAATGGAATCCCCTTGAATAGGTCATCAATACCAGGGGGAGGACTTCTTCATCCTCCCAAGAGGATAGCACGTGCTAAAGTGTCCACAAGTCATTGCTGTAAGGCCATTGTAAGGCAGAAATGTAAGGGAAATTTGTTCATGATTTTGGTCACGTTTTGAAGGTTTTTTGAAGAGGCTTTCTCGAGAAAATCCCTCTCAATTTCAGAATGGAGTGGCCGATTTCAGTCAAGTAAATTCTATATTGAACATTTCAACCATTGAACTATATTTTTGCCGATATCATTGTCTTGATATCCAGGGATCCGTAACCTTTCAAACGGGGATTATTTTTTCTGACTCACCCGGTAGGTTAAACACAGTGAACAATAACCAGCGGAAGTATCTTTCAATGGGAGTCTCCTGTTAAATCTAGTTTAAATCGAGGTTAAAGGCAGGTTACTTAACATCAGCAATATAATCCAAACATCCAAGGTTATTTCGTAGATCTACTGTTGATATAGGCCTTCAGAAAGAATAGATGATGAGATTCCACTTGACCACATCTGATTTAGAAGTAGGGATCTTTATTTGATGGTTGTTATCTTGCGAATATGGTCAGACATTGCCGCAAAATGACCTTTTAATTGTAACTGAAAAACATCAAAGGAAAATGTGCGGCATGGCTGAGAGCCGTTGTTCGCTACTGCTGGGGGCTGGTACCTACTGCTGCACAGTAAGGACTGGTATCAAGGGGGAAGTGAAGTAGCTCTCTTACTTTGTGCAGTCTTCTTTAAAAAGCACTACTCCTTTTAAACAAGGCGAAATTATCCGCTTACTTCTGGTCTGCACGACAAACAGTAGGCTACGCGTAGACCCATTATAAAGCAATCCTCTTTTTGCCGACAACCGGATGCATGAATACTATTTGATAGATTTGAGTGAATCGAATTCTACTTAAAAGCCGAAGGGGCCGAAGAATTTTTATGATTTTTCTCACATACAAAAACTGCAAAATCGAGCTACAAGAATTGTCACCAACAGTAGCTATGATGTATCCATCTCAAATTTGATCAAGGAACTAAATTGGCCAACAGTTACAGACATGATAAATAGCAAGACAGCTAAGCTACTATGAGATACAAAGCATTATCAGGTTTTGCACCCGGCTATCTTTCAAACCTTTTCAAGAAAAATTCTGCGCGTGAAGTCAGTATGAATTTGGGGAATTTTCGCAACGCCACTACCGATGTCCTTGTTCCGAGGAAGGAATTTCAAACAAATACTGCTGATATTTTTCAACCCAATGGCAATGAATATGCAGAAAATAGCTTGTTCCCCCATGAAAAATTGTACTTCTTACCTTGAGTCATTTTGCAACCAAGGTATTCTCGTAAAATTGCATTCACCATATTTTCAATGCTCATAAAGTCTGCACAACAAACAGTGACTTCACTGTCCAAGTAAAGCAATCCTCTTTTTCCCAACTACCGGATGAACCAGAACAGATTTCGCACTGTTGAAAATTCACTGCATAAATAGTATTTGAATACTAATGAATAGCATTCAAATAGTATATGTAAATCGCATTCACCTATATTTTCAGTGCTCATAAAGGCACAAGATAAATTACAATAACATTTCAACCCCTCGGCTATCAAGAAGACGTTGGTTCATTCCAATTCACCCAGTACCGTTGGTGCTATGAATTTTCAAAGGTTGGAACTTTTTTCTGGCCCACCCGGTATCAGCTGTAAACTCGGTATCTCAGTACACCCGGTATCTCGCGTAAGATACCGAACCTAAGTTATTTCAAAAAGACGGGAATCCTGACCGAGGAAGTGAAACGATTCGCTTGGTGTTCATCGAAAAGAATGCAGTATGACTGCAAAATTTCTCTTGAGTTATCAACAATGATACGGTGCTAATTTTGTATTCCCGCAGTGGCCCTACTTTCTTGTCATCATTGTTTTGAAGATGAAAATTGGATCAAAGTTGATCAACATCTTCAATCTCTTTTTTCAAAAACCCCCAAGCCAAATTGCGTATAGCGTTATGATGGTCTCACTTATGTTAATGGAATTAAATTTCACATCTAATTAGTTGATAATTCACTATGTATCGGGTGAGTCAGAGATATATATGCACTGTTTGCAAAATTGTACAGGAATAGCTACGCTGCCATTTTGTAATATTTCAATTCCATCATATTACCGAGGCTTCAACCTAATTTTTGAGACTTTTCTGGTAATTTTTGGTGCACTATTTCCTTCTGAAATCAGGATTTAGCCAAAAGTACTATTTCTCGATTTGCCAAAAAGCAGCCAAAAATGGGCTGATCGAAGAGTGGATTAAATTGAGCAATGGAATTATAATTTTAGCCAAAGCAACAAGAGCAGATTTTGTAATACAATAGCAAAAGTTGCGTCTGATTGACACCTCAATTCAAAGCGATTAGCGGATGCAGACAAAGGAAATTCTCTCAACCAGTAATTCAAAACAAACAAAGCCGCAAAAGTTTCCCCGAAACTAGTAGGGCAAACTCTCGCCTTATGCAAGCGAAATATGGTTTTTAAGGGAGGTTATGTGCTTATAGCGAAAGAAGAAGGGTAAATCTAAAGTTCTGTCGCTTAGATTATATTTATTTGATTCAGGAGCGGAGCAGAAGGCATTGTAATTCTCGCGTCTTTAGGGCTTAAAATGAAACGATTACAAAACAGCTCCTACATCAAATAAACATAATCTAAGCGAGAGAACTTTAGATTTACCCTTCTTCTTTCGCTATAAGCACATAACTTCCCTTAAAAACCATCTTTCGCTTGCACAAGGCGAGAGTTTGCCCTACTAGTTTCGGGGAAACTTTTGCGGCTTTGTTTGTTTTGAATTACTGGTTGAGAGAATTTCCTTTGTCTGCATCCGCTAATCGCTTTGAATTGAGGTGTCGATCACACGCAACTGTTGCTATTGTATTACAAAATCTGCTCTTGTTAGCCAAAGCCCATAGAATCTAATTCTCGAAATTAAATCAAACCCTCAGCCAAACAATAGAGTTGTAATTTTTCAAATCGATTGTGTTGTTCTTATTGTACGATTTTTCAAGCTGTGTATAATTTTCTTTTTTTTCACCCGGTAAATTATGAGAAAATGCGTAATTTTTTGTTAAATTACTCTGTACAGTATAGTTGTAATCTAATACCATAAAAGTACAACAGTTGCAAGTTGAATGTAATCCAACTCTCTCAACTATTCAGTTTATTTGAGCAGCTGATTCGATCGATTTTTTACTCTTTATTTTACATTCATTGTTACGGTCGCGAAATGCATTAAATCTCCAGTCAATATTTTGAGTTTACTTTCTTCTATTCCAGAACTGCGGTTACGATATTTTTTTCATTCAAACTTATCCTTTGTGCTGGTAACTTGTTTGAGAACTTATAATATGAGTCAAATACAAATAGTAAAGGATCTTGGGACGAACACTGTAATGTGGACCAGCCTTATGTCATATTCCTCTAGCAGATATTCAACCAACCCTAGCTTACCGAAACTGTTTGATTGATATTTATTGATTGATTGATTGATTGATTGATATTGATTGATTAATTGATTGATGGATTGATTGATTATTTGTTGGTTTGCTTGTTTGTACCTTTCATCCGAAGGTTGTATTCAGGAGCACTGAGAAGGTAAGGTTATTGAAGCAATGCCGTGAAACTTCCTCTCGAAGTGATCATACCTTGGCCCCCTGTGGCTTGGAATTACGATCCGTACACTACACTCACTGACCAAAGTAGACAATTTATTCGTTAACCAGTAACCACACATGTTTCACAGCGTAGAAGTCCAGTGGATATTGTTCTTGTAGTACCCCTTTTTAGCAATTTTCAGACCAAAAATGAGCTTTGACAATAAAAGAATTTCCACAAATTTCTGTTTGCATGTTTGAGAAAGAAAGTGGTTGCAGCAGCACTTTTTGGCACGTAATTTGCTGGTTTATCAAACCATGAGCTGAAAATGGTTGATAGGTTGAGTACATACTGTCCTCACTGTGGGTTGGATGTTTTGGAAGAGCAGTGATTCGTAACACTAATCTTTAGACTTGTAGGCCAACATGCTGCCACTGAGCCATATAAGAGTAAGGGCCTTGTTTTGGAAGGAGTTTCTATATCAGTAAGATAGGGCCAATGGTGTAGGGGGTGTCCAACGTTTAGGGGGCTTTGTATGGATATTGCCCAAATATGATGGCTTAAAAATGAAATGCGATAAACTGCCGGATTAGGGGGCTGCAGCCCTCCCATCCCCTTTGCCTCCTACGCCTATGGATAGGGTTAGTTGAGGTAAGTTAGGGTTAGTCAAATATCTCCTTGAGAAATATGACACAGAACCTGGTTTGCTAAAACGTAGTCCAAACACCTCTTTGAATATATTTTTATTGACTGGCCGTATCGTTTGTAATATCAGATAATTATTACTCTCGTTTTTATTGCAGGACAGAGTTTGAGTCAACTCTAATAGCCATTCGAAGTTTACCAACAGCCATGCCCTTTTGGTATCTGATGCAAGCATTGTGATGATTTTGTAATGTTTCCAAGCTACGGTGCATCTCCTCTGTCTTCCACTGCAACAGTTTTCAATGCTTTGGGAAAAGGGTAAGATTATATTCACATTCTCCTTAAGAAGTGGAGCTGTATGAGATACCTAGGTTCTCAGATAAAGGTTTGTTTACACCCATTTCAAGTCAAGTGATCAATCTCCTGATGAAACATCTTTTGATTTCTTCAACATATTTCGTGCCATGAAAACTTGTGCCATGAATGCCAGAAGTAGAATAATACTGAAACTTCCCGAGAATAAGGTCACATGACTTGAAATGGGTAGAGTAAACCTTAACCGATTTTTCTTTTGGAGTTGAGGCTCCCCAAGTCTTTAAAAATGTTGGTGTAAAATTCTACGACCTATTTCTGTTAATTGAATGGCGCGAAAGACATTTTAGCTACGTATCTATAATTCTACCGTTGGATTTTTTAGAAATCTTGAATATTGTTGCAAAGTACGGCGCATTTCATATTTCAACCCATTTGTGGATGTGGTGTCATCAAATTTCTAAATCGAAAGCCAGAAGAGTGAAAGATTTGTGCTTGGTACCATATTGTAGGTATTCATAAACAGTGTTTTTTTGGAAATTATTCTAGGTATGTTTTCTCAAAGAGTTTAGAAATTATGATCAAAATGTTCCTGAATTCTTAAAACGGAAGAGAAATCCTCAAATTCTGACAATATTAGAGACTTCAGAAAGGTCCGACTGTAGAATTGTGTTCAAAGAAATTAGAATTTTACACTGATACTAAAAATTACGAAAGTATTAAGTTTTTCCAATATTTATTCCTGAATTCTTACAATGGAAGAGAAAAAACACTCTAATTCTGAAAATATTGAAGATTTCTTTAAAGTCAAACAGTAGAGTTACAGCGAAATATCTCAAGTTTCTTTCACGACATTTAGTTCAAAGAAATACGTCATAGAATTTTACACCGATATTTTAAAGATTTTGAACCTATGTTTGTGATTGTTACATTGTACCCTCGAATGGGCATACACTACCGACGAACAAATGAAAAAAACATAGCCACTTTTGACCGGTCAGTATGATTCCGGAATGATAGCACTTGGGTTGATTTCGAAGATTTGTTCTTTGGTCCTTTGTCAAGATTATGATCAATAATTTTGCTATTTTCTCGGATTTGCATAACAGCTTTGATTGCCTAAGTCCGTTCACCATGTATGTAATGCCGTTTTTGCCATGCTACATAAGATATTGATATCATGCTTTTGATTCTGTGCATGCGCTAATGTCGATGTTGACTGTAGTCATCATTTGTGCCAAATATTGGGGGGGGGGGCGAAGCTGTTATTTCGGTTAAAAAGCATTGTTTGTTTCTATTGTTTTCGAACAAAAATCTTTGTTGTAGCCAACATTTGGGGGGCGATCGCACCCCCTCGCCCCCCCCCCAGGTGTCCGCCACTGATCATTTGGCATCCACAATTAGGGTCTGCAAAAATTTTTGATAGCAAACATACAAATAAACAAACCAACAAACAAAATCGATAGCGAAGCTGTCGAGCGAGAATATTTTGCTGCTCACAATCACTGGTCAAAATCGGTAGTGTGCACGATTTATTGCAGTCTGTAAACCACAATGATATGTTGATAGGGTTTATATTCTTTTTGTTTAGTTGACAAGGCAGGCTGTAAAGCAGTTTTTATATAGGTACATAATATTGATGCTTCTTTTCTTTTTTTTTTTATATTCAATCTAAAAAATTTACATGACAGATTACTACCTACACTTCTTAATCTACTTTACAACACTACGACTACGATACCAAGAGGAGCAAAATACTATGTCAACCCCGAGGCCTTAAAAAGAAGAAAAACATTGAAAAAGTACATTTATATAAACCAGACAAACAGAGCTACAAGCTAAGGCACCTTGCAACCAAACAATTTCGAGTGAAGATTTGCAAGGTTTAGAGCCAAGAAAGGCAATGTAAAATCTATTATTTGGTTGCAAGCTTCCTTAAGACACATAATTGCAGAAAGAAAACAAACAAACAAACAAACAAACAAACAAACAAAAAGACAAAACAAAACAAAAACAAATTACTAAAAACAGACACATACAGAAGGGATTTGGGTACCCGGTATAAAGAATGAAGAATGGAAAAAGTAATGTCGGTAGTGGGTAATTTTTTGGGGCACCCTTTGCTATATATCTTCAACAACTGACTCACATTTTGATTCATGTAACTCCACTGAAAAGCTTTCCTTTACGTTGTCAGTATTCCCGGTATTGTTCCCGGTATTCACGTTGTCAGCAGGGGCGGATCTAGGAAAAAGTTTGAGGGGTGCTGAAGGGAGAACAACGAGGGGGTCCGGGGGCGAAGTCCCCGGAAAAATTTTTGGTGACCACGCCCTTTACTCTCTCGGAAATGATGACCACGCCCATAAATAGCCAGAAAATGCTTTATTTACCAGTTGAACGATTGGGTAGTTTTTTGCTCAAGCTTGATACGAGGAAATCTCTTTGAAATCCTATGGAAGTATTCATGTAATTTTCTTTCTTTCCCGAATGAATTGTCGAAATATCCCATTGTTTCTTGATAAAAGATGATATGGTATGCAGAAAATTTGGCTCACATGGTCTGAACTGCGTAGGCGGCTGATCTATCGTTTACACTATTACACAAGAACAAAACAGAAGACGATAGAATTCATGATTCATGAACAACAATAGGCCTTAATGTCAAGGAACTCTGAAGCTGTCGCTGTGATCCCGGGTGTGATCCTCAATATTTCTAGGAATCATTAGCATCTGAAACTATAGCGAGAACCCCAATAACCCAAAAGTGAAGCATAAACCATATTTCATCTCATCTTACCGTAACACGCCGTAACACCCGATCTTCCTTCTATCTGGATCTCCTCTTGTTCACCCCTTCCAGCCCAAAATTTGTAGTTGCAGTAAAATCCATTTCAAAAATCTTTGATTAACTCTTGTCCTTCTTATTTTGCTTTATCATCTTAGATTCCCATTCGAATTACTGTCTTCCAAATGCATCACACATTTGAGTTGTTTAGAACAGTAACTGAAGGCTGGCAACGCACATAGCTTAGGCCATTGGCGAGCAGCAAACTGCCCCGCCAAATTTTGGAAGGATAAACTTGGAAAGTATGATGATTTATCCCCCCCCCTCAACTGCTTTCTGTAATTCTTATGTCTATGTTGTAATGAAGCTCCCCCTGGTTAGTTTTATCCCCCCTTGATATGATATCGTAGTATCATCGACTTTGATTTCAGACACTGAAATCCCCCCCGAACAGCTCGGTTTCTTTGATGTTTCTGGATTTTCAAATCGCATGGGTGCTCCCGCCAAATCTGAGCACCCGTAGATGCGGCAAGGCTATTGGTTTATTCACTTCCACGGGTGCTCAAACTCGGATGATTTACAGGCCATGGGTGCTCTGTTGCGCTGGCTATAGAGAAGACAATCGATTCCGAGTCCGCAAAGTGTAGGAAAGGTCAACCAGGGGGAGTTAAGACAGAAGAGTTTTGAGTTGTAATATCGACAGTGTGGAGGAGGCGAGACGGGGGCTTGATAAAGCAGTGATAAATAACGTCGAGGAATGAAGAAATGCGGAGCTTCGGACAGCTCGCGAGCTTACATTTTGTAGCAGAAAAATGTATGCATATTATTTTTGCAAATAATTAGATTGAAAGAGAAAAATGTTCAGTTAAAAAATCTGACGGGTGCTTGAGCACCCTTCGCGCCCCTCTAGATCCGCCACTGGTCAGTATTATTGTTTTGCCGGTATTATTGCTACTAAGCAGCATCCCGATAGATTCTGTGTTTGTCTTACTGTCTGCCTGTCTGTCTGTCTCTCTGTTCCAACAATTTTGCAGGCCTTTTTGTGGTCGTCGAATGATAGCTATCATTGCGGTTTGCTCCAGGAATTTGTGTATGTGCGATTCGGAGAGTATGATAATGATATCTTATTTTTGTATAGCGGAAAACAGCATTATTTGCACGGTCAGTTGACTTAATTAAAAGGTAATACACCAACCAATTTGTCACGCAACTGTAATATTGCCTGCAAAAGTTGCTATTGACCACAAGATGATGATGATTATAATAATGATAGTGATTCATGAAAATACAAGTGTATTAAAGGCACTGTGTCCATGTAAGTAGACGACTTCGAGGGGGGTATCTCGAAAACATGTGATCTTTCGTCGTTTTTTCATGTGAGCGTTGTTTCTTGCAAAGTCTTTTCTTGCAAAACGTTGTTTGTTATGTTAGTCAAACGATTGTTTCAAGTTCTTTTGAATTCGTCAGCAGGGATTCAGCAATCTCGCCTTTTGAAATAGTGTTCTAGAATTTTCAAAGGTCCTTGTTTTCTTCTTTTGTGTGATTGTTATCAGACAGATTAATGAACATAAAGGCATGTTTTGACAAGTTCTTTTGAATTCGTCAGCAGGGGACTCAGCAATCTCGCCTTTTGAAATGATGTTCTAGAATTTTCAATGGTCCTTGTTTTCTTCTTTTGTGTGATTGTTATCAGACAGAATAGGTTTCCTTTCCTTTCGACAAGGAGGCTCTTATTTTCATGTGATCAGTTTAAAACAGCCTGCCCTAAACCAATCAAATTCTCGAACAGTTACATGCATGTCAGCATCGTGTCAGCAGTTTCAACTGTTCGTGGATGCAATTTATTGATATATGGACACAGTGCCTTTAATCATAGAGATTTTATTTTTCCTATCTCTATGTTATTAACGCTGATCTTAAACTTTTTGACGACGATTTTTCTAAGTAAACCCAATGCGCAGTAAACGATTTTTCTTAGTAAACCCTCGCTATCGTTATTGCTAGTTTGTGTCTGATTACTTCTATTGATCCTTTAATCGTTGATTCCCCAGTCAACCATACTTGAATGACTTAAACCTCAGTTCATTAACCGTGTTTAAATGGACCGCGTTTATTATTAATCCTTTCCCTTGCTAGGCAACGAAGCTTTGCACTGTTATTTCACTGCAAAAGACTCTATAACGCTCCGTGCCTTTGAGATTTTGCTGAAATGAGAATGTTGATATTGACCTTACTCAAAAGTCCCCGTCGTTTGAGATTTTGCCACCATCTATCTATGCTACTGATAGACTTACAATGTTCGTCCTAGTTATCATGGTTACTACCTTAACTATTACCCCCTTAATCGCTTAAACCAGGACCTACCACGTTGCATTAAGACAAACTGAACTAATTTCCCGAGCTGTTTATTTTTTCTTCTCTACAACACAGTATTAAAACGAGCATCATTCCGATATTTCTACTTTATGATTTGAAATATACATTTGTCTTTCTTCTCACAGTTTTTCCATCTTCCAGCACTGGAAACTGAATTTTGAGCCGTTTTGTCAATTGGGATTTTACTTAGGCCATCCGCCATTTTGATCAGAATGACTGTATGAATGTCACAAGTCTAGTCCGACTTCTGTTCATGTATGATTATTGGATTATGAGGCATAAAATCCTTTTTCAAATTTGCTAACATTTCGGCGTGACGACACTGAAAACTAGCTGAAAGACAGCTGATAAAATTTCGAAATATAAAATAATAATATGGTTCTGTAGCTACAGAACAAGTTGCCTGAGCAAAAAGAAAGCCCTATTGAGTTTAATCTTGATCGCTGTGGAGCTTAAATTTTAGCAAATTTGATTTAGAAGTTTAGGCCTATTTTGAAGAATTGAAAGGTGAAGGTGAAGGTGAAATTGTGGTTTTAAGCGCCAAGCGCTGGGATCGCAGAAGTAGAATAGGCCAAATCGAGTCCGCGACCCCTTGTCATGACGCTCAAGTGGTGGGGCTCTACTGGGTATCGAACCTTGTCCGCCTGACTGTTCTGGCTGCAAGTTAGTGGATTACACCACTGCGCCGCAACACCCGGTAGAACTTTGAAGTGAAACACTTTTCTAAAATCGCCAGTAACTTGAGAAGAATATGACTGATTTTATATCATCTAAGTTGACATATTAGCTAGCCTCTTAGAACCGGTCTGAAGGAATCTCACCTTTTAGCTGTTTTGACTCATCCGGTGGACTACAGAAAGAGCCCACGTAACGTAACGGAGACAGTAATCCATACTGCGTACACAACTTTTGGTATAATATAGCATCTCATTTTATAACACGTTTTCTTCTAAATTGACGATCAAAGGAATTTTTGAAGTACTTTAAAGGTGGCCGATGACCGCCCAAAATGTCATTGCGAATTCTTGACCCATTAAGAAATAAAGACATTTCTTAAACCCAAACTCAATTTTTCTTAATCAGAACTAAGGTTCTTTCTTTCGGTCATAGCAAACTTGTTTTTATTCATTACTGGTGATATCTTGATTTTAAAACTTTATTTGTTCGTAGCCTTTTGCGGTTTCCAACTTTTTATGATATCATCCATGCTACATTTTCTCCTGAAACCACGAAATGAACCATCTATTCTCGCGCTCACTTCTTCGTGTTTTGAAAATACCTTAACTCTATTAGGATCAACAAAATGTATTGTTCTTTGTAGCTAAAATTAACTTTTGTAGCAAGCGAATATTTCAATTGGTTTCTATTTTTAGCTACATTGTTATGTTGATATTTGTTTAAAAATTTGTTGTTCATAAGTTCTTTGGAGGTTTAGGATGTAGTGGTTTACAGACATGGAGTTAGAAGGACCATTTCAACTTTCTTTTTCCATCTTTTCTCATGGAGAAATTTTGGTCACGATTCCCTGTGATTGCAATTTGTTTCAAAGGATGTACCGTAAATCCTCGAATGAGGCCTCACCTTTGACCTTTTTTTCATAAAATAAGCCGCCGTCCCCGCTAATAAGCTCCAATACGAAACTTGCACTAAAGTTCATCATACTCCCTCCCTCGAATTAGCATTCATCCAAAAATTATTTTCTGCAGAAAATAAGCCCCCGGAGAATACTTAAAATTTACATGAAACTCAAGCCATATCTGGGAAGCGTCAAGGGTATGGAGGGGGGGGGTGCACCTTGAAACTATAATGCTGTTGTATAATCGGAAATGAAAGACTCTTGGCTCGAAATATGATGTTTTACAAACTTTGGATGGAAGAAAAGCCTTAAAACTATAATTTCTTGATCCTACCGGGTGAGCCAGAAAAAGTTCCCACTTTTGAAAATTCATAGCACAAACAGCGAGACGGATTTGGAATGAATCAAATTCTGCCTGATAGCCGAGAGGTTGAAATATTTATGTAATTGTTCTCGCGTTTGCATGAGCACTGGAAATAAAGGTAAATTCAAACTTAACGAAAATTACATGTCTGTTAAGCTCCTAAACAAGGCCTAAAACATCAAATCTCGAAGAAACTTCTCCTCGTACAGAACAGTAAAGAAAGTACAATTTTTCAGGGGTGAGATATTTTGTACATATTCATTGCCACGGGATTGGAATCTTCAGTATCTGTCTGAAAATCTATTTCTTATGAGTCCAAAGAGATGTGGAATGCCCTTGCGTATGAATGTGTATTTCACAGGTGGCATCAAATATTAAAGAAATCGTAAAGATTGCTTACTCGTGTTGTATTCCTTGTTGTATTTCTGCTGTATTCTTTCCCTGTCCCTGACCATCGACCATGCTCGAACTTTGTTTTGAAAAATAGGCCCAATGGTCCCAGTCCCCGAAAACCAATACGCGGCGAAGAAGGAAGAAAGAAGGTTAAGGTCGGAGGGTTCATCCAAGCTGTCCGGCCTAACCCAAATTTCAGCGGCTCAGCCAGCGGCTCGTGGACTTCTGTTGTCTCATCAGAAGCTATCTTTGCAATACTCAATGACTCTCTTTCATGCCCCAAAGGCCAAATCCACCCTACACAAAACCTTCAGCCACAAAATTGCTCGATTGTGGCGGCCACTCGGCTCTCCTGAGATTCTCCAGACGATCGAGGCAAAGCAACGGTCCACTCAATGACGTAATCTATCTACTGCGCTTGCGCATCAAAGAGGCTGGGCTCGAAATCTCCATGAAGGAACGGGGGGACCCATCATTGCAATTTCAGAAATGCCGCGAAAAAAATCGCGCCAGATTCAATCGTAAAATGGCCACGCTTGAAACGTCCAACGAAGAATTCTTCCCAATAAAGCGATGGTAAGTGCACATCTACCATTATTTTTTTAAGTGTTAGTTGTAAATATTCAAACTATGCGTTTTAGGCCGAAACTCCAAGAGTGAAACTTTGCATTTCTTTGTGAATAAAGCAGTCGGACAGGACAGACTAGAAACTTCACAACTCCTTCACAAACGCCAGACCTAGGCCTATTCACTGACTGTAGCATAGAATACGTAAAGGGAGAATAAACCAAAATTTATGCGAAGGATTTCCTTATTGAATAAAGTATATATAGTTCATTGAGCTATATTTTACCCCAGAAACGCCGGAGAGGGGGGAAGGGGGGGGGGCAAACTTTGAAATTCCAAAAATATTTCTGCAGTACTGGAGTTTCTTAAATTTTTTGGTCTAATAGTGGAGTTTCTTACAAAAATTTAGCAAATCAATGAAATACGTGTAGTGGTTCGTAGGTATTAATGAGAGAAGATGAGTAAAACAATTTCATTTGTTCCTTTTGTGTAAAAAGTTATTCTTCGTGTCAATGCTAAACTCAGTTTGAAGAGCTAAAGTAAACTAAATTTTTACTTCCTTAAAATTTGGTTTTTTCTAACACAAAATTTGATTTCTGTATAGAAAGGTATTCTTGAGGTCAATATTTTCTGTGCAGCCCCAAATCTAGCACCCCCTTTTTATTGGTTAAGAGTTTGCAAATCAAGCATAAAATGCTGAGATGTATCCGACTTTCTCTTCTTCAATTGGTACTTTGGATACTTGAAAAAACTTGCAAAGAAACAGACTAAGATACATCTATGATAGGGGTAATCAGGCTGTGGTACAACACAGCAACCCAAAAAATAATTTCCAGCATGAAAATAGACCCAAAGATATAATTTTTCTTATCCCACATACACAAAAATTATGAAATCAGTATCTTAAATATGTAGACAAGTGTCCTAACTGATTAGAATTCTCATAATGTCTTTAAGTATTAAGGTTTTTTTATTTTAGTTATGTTACTTAATCATAATTTTGTTTGCAATTTATACTTTTCGTAATATTCTAATTTGTCCATTAGTTGAGACCTAAAGATGAGCCAAATAATAAATAACTATACAAATCATTGACCCTCAAAACTAACTATTGCCCAAATTTCAGACCCAAAAAAGTAACCTGGGCATCCCTATCCTAAATATACCATAGTAGCCCCCCTGGGTCAAAATCTAAGTTTGTTTAAAAAAGATGTTACATTACAACTTTAACAGGAAGTCATCTCCCCTATTTGCCATTTCAAAACTTTGAAATTCAGAAAATCCAATTACTGAATTACAATCAACAACCATTTTCATTACCTTCTAGATAAAATATTGGCGAATGAACAAGAACATTTAATCTGACTTTTTCTGACTCAAAATATGATTGAAAATATAAATTTTAAGGCCAAGACATAATCATGGCTACTCTGAGCATTGGTGTTGTATGATACAGGTTTAGGTGACTACTGATCTAACAAACCTCTCTGTTGCAGATTTGCCTTCCAATAAACATGTATCATTTAAGATCTCCCCTATATTTGAGTTCAGCATTAATTGTTGTTAACTTTGAGCATATTTTTGCTAAAAAATTAGCCCTTGCCTTTAAAAACATGTCCAGCCTATTGATATCATCCAATCTCAGTCAGAACATCACCCTCTTGTTTCCATTCATTTTTAAAACAACAAAAACATGCTGACACATGACAAAATATGTGTAGAAATGGTAGAAAGAATACATTTTAATTATACAAAAACTTGTGAAATGACAAAAGAGCAGAATAAGATATAATGAGAATGAAATAATTTTTCAGGTTGTATTATCAGACAAACAAAGACAATGTGTCAGCAAAGCCTTGCAAGGCCACAACTTTATTGTCATTGGAAAGGCAGGAACTGGGAAATCATTCGTTGCTAAGCATATAATGAGCAGTCTCATGTCATCTGGTAAAAAGTTCCAGCTTGTATGCTCAACAGGCATTGCATGCGAAGTTTACAAGGGCGAGGAATGGCCATTGTCTAATGCTATAGTCATGAACAGCTTCTTTGGCATTGGGATTCCTGACAGGCCATTTGATAGAATTGTACAAGAAGCGCTATCAAAGTGCACATCTAAAGTTAACAGCGTTGATGTAGTTATTTGGGATGAATTCAGCATGAACAGCTTCAGAGACCTAGAACTTGTTCATAGCATATGCTCTCTGGCCAGAAATTGCAAGTTACCATTTGGAGGAATTCAGTTTATTCTGATAGGGGACTGGCTGCAACTCTCCCCTGTTCCTGACAATGTTTATGTAACAAAGGAAAATGCCAAGATGTTCAACAGTAAATTGTTCACACAGGTTCTATGTCATTCCATTGAGCTTGAGACCATCTATAGGCAAGAGGAAGATGGTGGGTTTTTAGAAGTACTAAATGATTTGAGAATAGGGAAATGCTCAGAAAAATCCCTTGCCTACATTCGAAATGTTCTATGTAAGCCATTACAAGTGTCTGCTACTGACATTATAACAGATATCTGCTTCACAAGAATGGAGGAGGCATATCAGAATGCTTGCAAGCTCCGCATGTTTGATGGAATTGCCATGCATTATGAATGTGAAGATACAGGAGTGGTGCGGCAAAATCAATCGATTCTTCCAAGAAAATTATGCACGAAAGTTAATGCTCCAATGATGTGTTTAGCTAACATCAATAGCCACTTGCATAACAGCACACGCTGCAAGTTTCTGTCCAAACCAGACAATGATACAGCTGATGTTGAAGTCAATGGTGCGAGGTTTCGAATTGAAAGGTGGCTTTGGACAAGCACAGACAAGAATGGTGCAGTGACAGGGTATAGGAGGCAGGTACCACTAAAGCTCAACTGGGCTTCAACTGTTCACAAGGCACAGGGATCTCAACTGCCCAAAGTAAGAATTCATTCACAACATGAATTCACAGGAGGAATGCTATACGTGGCTCTTTCTAGAGTAAGGAGACCTAACGATGTGCAAGTGCTTGGTTTCTCCAAAGATCACTTAAAATCTCGAGAAAATGAACTTGAGGAACTGAACGGCCTCAGTTTCAAAGAGTTCGAAGAAGACCTTTCCTGTTGTCGCAACGAAGTGATTTCATCAGAAGCTGATTGTGAAATGGAAACTGCAACACAGGCCAATGTAGACGAAGAAGGTGACGCATATATGAATGCAGGAGATGAGTTTGTCAGGGAAAATATCCCATTGACAGAGGAAGATGAAGTTCTCCATCTGGAAATTGTTCTAGAGAGCTTAGAGAATGCTGAGGAATATCTCGCAAAGCCACCTCATGATTTTAACTATGAAGTCTTTCTAAAAGAAATGCAAGACACATCAATAATGTGTGATTCCTTGTTCGCACAGAATAAGAATACAGTCATAGACAGAGCAATAACCCTTTTGCCAAAAGCAGAACTCTTCATCAAAATTTTGTGGAGGAAAATTTTCCTTTGGCTGAAGAAGCACATCAAGGAACAACTTGGTGACACATCCATGACAATGGCCTTTCTAAAAGATGTAACCAAGAAAGTATGGTTTATCACTTGCTGCGAGGAAGTCCGTGCTTTACTGATGGTAGTGCTTTCTACCGATGAAAAGAAGAGTTTTCTAGAAGAAGCAGATATTTGTTTTTGCTCTGACCTAGCAACAAAAATCTATCATCAGATATTGGAGATCGTCGCCAACTCCGTAAGGCAGAATATAACAAAGGCAGCCATAGAAGATCTGAAAGTCATAGAGTTAGATAACGCAGGGTTATCCAAGATTCGCTTCTTAGGTGGTTATGTTGCACATCGTTTGCTTGATGAATGTAAGAGGTATGTGAATGACAATGTTTACTCGGAGCAGCACCATGTTGCAAAGCGCGTGTCGATGTCAATGGACAAGGTTCGGCTTTTGACAGAGAACATTATAGTTCCATATGAAAAGATTTGCGAGTCAACCAAATACCCAGACACACTAGATTACATCGAAAGAAGGCAGTATGCATCACGTGGCTTGTTGCATGTATCCGATTCATTTTATGAATACATGTTAAAGTTGGAGCAGGCGAGGGTGAACCACCTCAAGATATCTAAATACAAGGAACTGGGAGAAAACTTCTTATTTGAAATAAAGAAGCAAATTGTTGCAGACGATTCTTTCAAACTAAAACAGGGATTCTTTGAACTTTTCCAAAATCACAGTCCTGCTCACGACGCTGAATTGGAAGAGGTAAGTATTCATGTATTTCTAATACCGAGAGAGCTCTGTTAAGTCCTGTTAAGGTGCTTTGAAGAAAGGGCGGTTTATTTACAAAGCCACATTATAAGGATAAAAATTATTTCTTTTCACTTCTTTCACCCCATATTTTGCGGAATCAAAAGACAATTTTACAACTCAAATACGAGGCTAATTAGAGAAGGGGAATTAATAGAAACGGGACTGAATAGAGCTTGTACGGTTTTGGCGTAATTATGTTGGTCATGATCAACTGAAAAGATTAAAGAGAGTTTATCTTCAAAGGATTATGCATGATTTCAATAAATTATTTTGTTGCAAAAGATCAGTGCAAAAACAAAGATTACCCGTTTCTGCTAATGTCGATATATCAATTTGGGACTCAGGTATGTGCTACTTAGACATTTCCCTAAATATTGTGCTTTTTAACAGGGAACTTATCTTTACTTTCCTTCTTTCAAAGAGCCTCATGGAAGAGCTTTTCCAAAGCTCTATAGACCTCTACGTAAGAGTTGGTGCGAAAGAGGTACTGAAGGACTTCAAGCGCTGCTACTCTCTAAAGAAAACCATGGCTCACCGACACATGGTACTGATGCGAACGCAAAAGAAGGAGAGGAAGAAAGCAAAGCTCGAAATGGAGGAATTCAAAAAGGATCGCTCCCCAAATAAATCTGTGTCGCATGCTAAGCTAAAGGGAATGGTACTGCAATTTGGTGACGCCTTTCTTTGGACCGTCTACAAAGTGCCTGAAATTAGACGCCTTTGTGCAGCATCTGACGTGCCTATACCTACTGCTGTAAAAAAGAAAGTCGACATAGCCAAGCTCGTGATACCAGTTATCAAGCAAACAAATCAATTCAAATGCTCCTACTTTCTGGATGAACTGCGAGCAGAACAACACGATGAGCAGAGACCAGAAGGGCCGATTCGCATACGGATAAGAAGAGATATAGCTTGAGGTAATCATATCTGTTCGATATATCCTTTGATAATGCTGCTAGATTCTAATTTTCGTGTAAAGTTTGAAATATGGCTTAAAAATCGATGGATTAAGGTTATTAATATTTTCAAGCTTTCAGCGACCTCGTAAAAAGGTGTCACCTACTTGCAGCATAATTTCTTTCAACTAAACATGGGACATGGAGTTTTTTGGGGATCGACGTATCAGCGCTTGAAATAGATATAGGCAATATATTGTGAAGGATCCTCAAGGCAAGTTTTCACTATGAAATATGTATAGTACATGTTTTGTGGGAAACGAGTCATTTTATTTCAGCATGGAGTTAGCAAATCAAGGAAGCTTCATCTTTTTGAATGGATGTGGGTTTGGAAGTTCGGCATTTGGCATATCTGATGATCCTCCTGTATTTCCCTTTTTACTGACAGACGTCTGAGTTATGTTCACCGTATTTATTGTGCTCATGTACAGGCTGTAGTTTGGATGATCATTTTGTGCATTAAAACCACGAACTTGGCAGAAAATGTTCTCTAGCACGTCTTGGTTGATTATTACCGGTTTTATTACGCAGGAAGGAAATTTACGTTTCTTTATAATCACCATCTGCTCAAGCCCATACACCATAGATCTTAAATCAAGCCAAAGTTGATGGGAAAAGAAATGCCGTCCATTTTCACACGAACTTTCCCATTCTCTTAGATATTGGATGAACTCCTTTGATTGAATAATTCTTTCATCATTTGCAGAGAGAAGATGTTGCTTGGAGCTAAACAGCGATATTAAGCGATGTGTGTGCACCAGTAGTTTTATTGTCTCATCCAGTTGGCCAGGATCTTCATTGATTGATGCAAGGTGTTTCTGGTATTCCTAGGACAGGAAAGTATGATTGTTTAAACTAGCCTCACAGTAACTACTGACCTCTAAGAAACTGACTCAAAGAAATGGCAGGCAAACGTTGTTTTGCATTTCATGAATTGACAAAAAATGCAGCAAAATACTTGAAAATGCTGATTTTAACACCAAAATACAATTATTAGATCTAGTTTTTCTTTGGTGTGATGGTTAACTTTAGCTCCTAAGAATGGTCGGAATATCAAGAAACCAAACTGCCTGATTTGAAAACTTGGGTTCTTAGTTGAGGGTACTTACCGTAGTTGCTATACCGGTTGAGTCAATAAAAACACAAATGGCAACTAAAATACTGATTGAATATGACATTTTCATGAATTATGTAGAATTTTCCAATGTGCAAAACGGTGATAGAAGCTGCAATTCAACTGAATTGAATCTTCCACATAAACACATGAAGATATACAAAAATGTTGCTGGACCCGGATCTTTGTTTAGCATAGCTAAAGGTCGATTGAGGGCAATTTTCAGATTATGTTAAGGTGAAACTCAACCAGACAGAGCGTCAAGGATCTCAGAAGGAGTCTATTTTTGCAAGCATACCCACCTCCATTAGATACAACATATTGCCATCCAGCAAATCTTCTGCAAGACCATTTCGCATTTTGGAGCGACCATCTAGCTCAAAGTGATCATGTGTCAGCTTTGGATGTAACTTCATGGTATGATGTGACTGATCCCATTTAAAGGCAGATACCCATTGTTCAAACAAAATACTTTTGCCGTTTACCATCAAATGCCTCGGTGTTTTATTATTGGTAGAACTTTTCAATATGTTGTTACGTATCTTCTTGAAATTGTGCTGCGAAATAATAGGAGTTAAACACAGATTAGAAAATGGGAAGAAATCAGACAAAGAATAATGATGGGCCTGGCCACGCCACTACAGTTAGTAGAAACACCAGTCGAGGTCAAGTAAGTTAGTTGAGGTTAAGTCAGTCAAAAGACTCTTATTCATTAATACACGTTGATTACTTACTTTGCAGTCAACCATGATAATGAGTGGTCCCCCAGTTTTGATGTTGTAGCACACAAATTTATCAGTATCAGGATTCTCAATGCACATTTTGATGAAGGAACGGTTTGGCTCACCACCATCGCACAGCAACCAGTACGGTCTGTGTAGTTAAAGATTTTGGATTGTTATATAGTATTTGAGTAGAGCATTGTAGCGAAGACATTTTACGGTTTTAAAATATACAAACATGGATGAGTAGCATTTATTCATACTGTTGAACGTTGGTTAACATTTCTTTCTGTTTTAGTGCTTAGCAATAGTTACTCCCGGGGGAGCGGTACTTGACCTAAATTTATACGGAGGTGTGCCCACGAAAAGCTTTTTAACCCTGCTCCAGAATTTTTCGCTCCAAATCATAACTTATGCTAGAAAAAACTGTTGAAAAGTAATCTACAAAACATGAAAATTTGACCGAAAAATGACCCAATCTAACGAAATATCCCCTTTTGACATGTTTTGACAACCTGTTCTAGAAAATTGCCTTATTTTGATATCCCGTGCTAGAAAAAATTGGTGAAAACGATGCCCTTAAAAACGGCACATCCCGTCGGACAAATATACCAAATACCCCCCCCCCCCCACCTGGCAGTTATTTAGAAGACAGCATAGCAGACAGGGAATCTGTTCTTTATGTGAATATTCTGTATTTCCAGATGATTTTGACAATTATTAGACACGGAGAATATGGGGAGATATCTAGCATGAATCAATATGCGGTGCAAAGAATGCAAAGCTTTTCACATAACATAGTTAAATTTACCTAAATCCAGCTTTGAGGATCCATTCGAGACCTTCCCAAATTGTCTCTCCAAGGTTTATGGCAGGCATGGTGCCAATTGCAAAATGTGCAAGTGCGAATCTGAATCCACTGTCGGTGACCAATGCAAACTGCACGACCTTCTTAGCTAGCTCAATTTCATCTTTACCTTCACAATAAAGAATGGAATTGATTATCCTTTGGATATTGTCAAGGAGAGATGATTATGAAACAACAGAGGTTAAAATATATGTGCGGCCTGTGCTGCCCAAACTGGAAAATTTCTTCAGTACAGGGCATATTATGTTGGGACTGCACTATTTTTGGTCACTTTTTGAAAAAAAATTGTTGAAACAAAGCTAAAATATCGTTACATTGGTATAAATACATAACAAAGGCTAACATTCGCAACTGAGTCAGCGTTTATGATCTGGGTGGAATTTCAATGAGTATTGAAGATCCCTGCCCATCAGAATTCCTGTGAAGAAAAGTAATTTCTTAATCTGCACAGTACATTTAACTGGTACTTAACAACCGACATTTTCTTAACTTCAAATCTTCCAAAGCATTGGTAACGTAATAAGAACAGTAGTCACGATTTTGATTTCAAGTTGATATTCATATGTACCTGATGTTAAAACTTTGATATTCTCATATGATCTTCCCATGTTCACACATCCGATGAGTTTGAATAAAGATCCTGATTTAACAAATGCCACATCTTCCTGTAAGACAAAGAATTAGATACACAATAAAGCCTAATGAAATTAGAGACACAATAAATCAGTTTATCCTATCTATGACAATGACAAACCATCCACCTGCTGACGAATTTACAAATTAACTTGTTTGTAGAAAGAGCAGCTAAATAAGAATAAATCAAAGAAGCAAGGCACGATGATAAATTGATATGAACATGGCATAAGTTTCTTGGCAAATGTAAATTGAAAAAGTCTGTGAATTCTTACTTGAATTGTCATCTCGTCAAACATTAGACCACCCCATCTATCCTCCTCGCTCAACTTCAAACGAATAGATTCGCGGTTCAACCACTCAAAAACTTCTGGGTTCCAGCCTGAATCAGGTTTAATGCCATTCTTGTAGACTCTACGAGAAAAGAAGAAGAATTTCAGTTCAACTTTTGCCTGGATTAGATGGAAGAGTTTACTGGTTTGCTCTTCCCTAGATGGCATACCTGAAAGGGTGCTTGTTTGGTCGATCAATTACCACTAACAACAGGCATTTCCCAAGTGACCAAGATAACATAGTGAACTGTTTTGAAATAATTTCTTATGCAGGGTGTAGTTTGCCTCAAAACATTGTTTAGTTGCGTTGGTTCATTCTAACTCTGCAGGTGTAAAGGAATTAATCAAATCGTTGATTGTGCAGGCATGTTGTGTTGCTACATCATGGGATTAAGACAAACCACCCGTCTAAATTAACTTGTGTCCTACTGATTGAAAAAAATAATCATGGGGGGGGGGCTTCGTTTTTGTACCATTTGTATCCTGGACAGCATAATTTTTTGTGAGACATTGCACATTGAAAGTTTCTTCACAATATTTTTCTAGAAAAATTCACAGCATTTCAAACAAAAAAGGTGTCATATTTTGCTGCCCTATCTTTACGGTTTGGAGATCAGAGTTATGGGTTTATTGTAAACAATTTTCTTACAAGAAATGTGTTTGTGGAGTACCTGACTGTTCTCTTGCTTGGAAGGATTAAATGGTTCTTCAAAGTGTCGTATGCCTTGGGTGATGATGTATATAAATCAATACAGAGCTTGATAATTCTAGGAAGTAATTTTAACATGAAATTATTAGTAATTTGCTTCTGCTCTACTTTTTGACTTTTTGCACACATAACTTAGAATTCATGACAAATATTGCAGCAGCAATTGTGCAAATGTATGAAATTTGTATTGATACAATAAGAATTCTGTAAGAACTCAAATAAAATAATTTTGCTCAGTAAAAACACAACAAAATGCTTAAGTTGTAGTAGACTATTGATATAGGGTAGACTATGACTTTTACAAATTTCATCACAAACCTGACCTGGCATCTGATGTTAGGCAGAATCTAATATAGTTTCCATTAGGTTAATCGTTCGTAGTGTATCTAATTGTATGTAGTTTAAGTTTAACGTTGCATGTCTTTTCTATTGGCCATGAGGTAGTCATTGTCCTTCGCTCCCCTTGGCATCGTCCCTGTAGTGTTGTACAGTATTAGGTAGATATAGTAGAATGTAAGATTTATTGTAATATTCTATATGTATAAAGAAAGGGTCTACTGGGGTTAGATGGGTAAGTTCAGGGGAAAATGGATAAAGCAAAAAATATTGATCAAATCGTTTTTTGCATTTTTCATCTAGCTACAACCGCTCAAAATACCCTCCTTGACAAAGTGAATGTTGATTTATCAGTTCTGGGTCTAAGTGTTTTCCAGCAATCAGCACTACCCATTTTACACAAGCCTACCCAATTTTACCCCCAGCACACCCTAGAAAGGGTTGAATACATGAAGAACACACAGTATTGGCCATCTCACATGAACATTACCAAGATTCTCACAAATTCTTAAGAATCTTCATGAATATTTCACATTCTGGTAAGGCGTCTTGAACAATATGGGAAACTGAATGTTTTTGTTTGAAGAAATTAAGAAACTTGAAAAATTCTCAGGACTTCTTAAGAGTTCTTTGGCAGGAAAGTTTTGTTTAAATGTTTAAATGTGCAAATTGCCTGTGCTGTATAATCCATCTAATATAACATAACAGTTGAATTTTAATCTGGAGGAAATTTCTTACTTTGGATGCCATCTCCTGCCAGATGGCCCATTAGCAGTCAATGCTTTCCTTTGCTGTGCAATTAAAAGTTCAAATCCATCTGGTACTTGACATTTGTCCATCTTTTCAAACATAATTTTCAAATCATCATGATCATCATTATCCATATGTATGCTATCCGTAGTGAACTTATCTTTCCAGTATTCAACCCTTTTTACTGCATTTCTCTTCTCTTTCTCTAGAATAGAAATTTTGTCGGCAAGCTCTTTTCTGCCCAAAAGGCAGTTCTTTGTGTCTTTTATGTTCCTGTATTCAACTAACCTATGCTGCAAGCGTTTTTTCACCAGAGAACAGTGCTGACAACATGATCCTTGCGTCATGGATTTTTCTATGCAGACAAACATTTTGCATTTGTTTGAAATTATGTGGTTGCATGATTGACCATAGTGACTGCTTATTGGAACTTTAAACAAAATGCTGTCATTTTCCTTCCGAATCACTTTTTCTTCTCTTGATTCTTCTTTGAAACCCACACAAAGCCTTAACCTGCTCAAGAAATATAACAGAAAAGCAATATTTCCATGGTTTATGTCAGCCTTTGGAATACAAAAATCATGCTCATTAACCTTTAGACCGTTTACTCCAATAACAACCAAAGTTCTTTGTGAAAGATTTACAATCAAATCCAATGTGTACCGACTCTCATTTACTAAAATTGTTTCAACCCTGTTAAAACAGAATTCATCTTCATTTTCACATTGGTTTTGTAATAGCCATCCATAACAATTAACACCTCTTGCAATGTCTTTTGGCACAAATAATTTCTGGCAGAGATTCTGGTAAACCCTGATTTTCTTGTTCCCTTTTGATTTCCTTTTTGTCTCAACTGAATCACCAAAAAGTTCTTTTATTTCTATTCCAATTCTTCTGGCACTTGGTACTGTGGTACATTGGGAATTTTCTTTATCATCATTGAAATGTTGCAGAATGTCATCTACTGTAGTTTCAGTTCCATTTTCTATGGAATAGTTTCTAAGTAACCTGCACAAAAATATGTAACTATGATGTTTGAAATACTATTTATAGTATTTGGTATTCATAACATTCTGCATGATCATTGAAGAGTTAAAAATAATATACCTGCAAGAGTTGATAAATTTTTTGCTGATGGCCTAGCATTGACACGAAGAATAACTTTTTACACAAAAGGAACAAATGAAATTGTTTTACTCATCTTCTCTCATTAATACCTACGAACCACTACACGTATTTCGTTGATTTGCTAAATTTTTGTAAGAAACTCCACTATTAGACCAAAAAATTTAAGAAACTCCAGTACTGCAGAAATATTTTTGGAATTTCAAAGTTTGCCCCCCCCTTCCCCCCTCTCCGGCGTTTCTGGGGTAAAATATAGCTCAATGAACTATATATACTTTATTCAATAAGGAAATCCTTCGCATAAATTTTGGTTTATTCTCCCTTTACGTATTCTATGCTACAGTCAGTGAATAGGCCTAGGTCTGGCGTTTGTGAAGGAGTTGTGAAGTTTCTAGTCTGTCCTGTCCGACTGCTTTATTCACAAAGAAATGCAAAGTTTCACTCTTGGAGTTTCGGCCTAAAACGCATAGTTTGAATATTTACAACTAACACTTAAAAAAATAATGGTAGATGTGCACTTACCATCGCTTTATTGGGAAGAATTCTTCGTTGGACGTTTCAAGCGTGGCCATTTTACGATTGAATCTGGCGCGATTTTTTTCGCGGCATTTCTGAAATTGCAATGATGGGTCCCCCCGTTCCTTCATGGAGATTTCGAGCCCAGCCTCTTTGATGCGCAAGCGCAGTAGATAGATTACGTCATTGAGTGGACCGTTGCTTTGCCTCGATCGTCTGGAGAATCTCAGGAGAGCCGAGTGGCCGCCACAATCGAGCAATTTTGTGGCTGAAGGTTTTGTGTAGGGTGGATTTGGCCTTTGGGGCATGAAAGAGAGTCATTGAGTATTGCAAAGATAGCTTCTGATGAGACAACAGAAGTCCACGAGCCGCTGGCTGAGCCGCTGAAATTTGGGTTAGGCCGGACAGCTTGGATGAACCCTCCGACCTTAACCTTCTTTCTTCCTTCTTCGCCGCGTATTGGTTTTCGGGGACTGGGACCATTGGGCCTATTTTTCAAAACAAAGTTCGAGCATGGTCGATGGTCAGGGACAGGGAAAGAATACAGCAGAAATACAACAAGGAATACAACACGAGTAAGCAATCTTTACGATTTCTTTAATATTTGATGCCACCTGTGAAGATTTCTTTGGTATGTTTTGGTCTTAAAAACATTTTGCACTCACCAGGTAAAGGGAACTTTCTTCTTCAGATGTATACCAGGTTTTGTTGATTAAGTGTCTGCTTACCGTGGTTTTTATCGCATTTCCTTTCTGAGCATGACTGCTGAACAGAGCCGAAGCAGTCGTTCGATCCAGATTCCATCGATCGAATTCAGAATATAGGGTCAAGCTTTTTAACTTTTTCACTATGAGTCCCTGTTGAGCAAGGTTTACCGCAGGGATACAAGGGACTCATCGTCGTAAGTCTATAATCTTGGTACTATGAATTTTCGAAAATGGAAACTCCTCTCTGGCTCCACCGATCCTGCATATTTTACCTTCAAGAATAAAACTCCTATCATCTGTAAAATCAACTTGATTCTTGAAAAGTTTCAAAGTGTGATAACATTTTGCTAATTTCTAAGCAACGGAACTTTTTTGATCGACGGTGTATGATAATTCAGTTCGTTGTAAATCCCAATTTGATATATTTCATTTCGTTTTATATCTCTATTCGTTATTTATTGATTGCATATTGTTATTATTTCGTAGCTCAATTGCACCTCCACCCTCAAAATCTGATGGCAAAGACATGAAAGGCGAGATGACCCTTCCACAAAAGAATACGGGCTCAGATCAAGGTAGGTGTGTGATACTCAATACTATTAAATGTCATTGTTCTTCTTTATCCTTTTAGTTAAGCAACAATATGGCTTTGACCGTAAACAACGGTGTCGGATTTTGAGCTCCTTGATCCTATCGTCCTGTTTGTTGTCTTATGATAAAGCACGATACCTCCACTATGCATTTGAGGGATTCGCGTTAGACGTCGTTGCAGCGTTTTTAATGAATAGCAGAAGAAAATAAACCTTGGTTACAATTGTGTTCGTCATGTCATGTCATGCAGTGCGGGTTGATTTTAGTCTGAAGAGCTTATAAAAGTGAAAATATAGGCTGAATTCGTTTCGTGTATTTGGTTCATTCTATAGAGCAGCAGGAAACAGGTAACGTTTTGATTTTTTCAGCTTTGTTTTTTGCTTTCTTCTATGTTGCACAGAGGGGGGAATTCTTTGTTCACAGAGAAGTGGGATTGTTTTTAGGCCATGTACAGCCCACTCGAAAGTTCGGGTTCGAGTGTGTTCAATGACTTTGCATTTCTGTTTTGTTTTCATTTGGTTCCTTCAACTACACTCAATCTACAAACTTTTTTATAAGAAACAATGATCTGGCATCACTAGCGAACTTCTTCAGTTTGTTATGATTTTTTTGATTTCTAGTTAGCTTGAATTTTCCAAAAAATGTGTTTGATCATGAAATCGACGCAAAAAAGAGAGCTGTTTCAAGCATGGATCCAAACGCAGTAATAAAACCAAATTCAGTTCTTGCAAGGAGATTACTTTGCCTAGTTGTGAGGACACTGATTGTGTTTCTTGAGATTGAACTAGAATTTCTCGTGAACCGGTTTCGTGTAGCGTGTACTGGATTCGCCAAATAATTATTCAACTTTCTGACCGCCACAGAAAATAGATTACTCAATCTACCGGGTGTCCCTAAAAGTCCCCCTCTTTGCAAAACACCAAATTTGGTCAAAAGGCAAATCTTCAATTTTTTTAAAAGGCGAGTCGATCATGAATCGTATTATTTTCTCATGTATAGCTTATTGGTTTGATTTATTCAAGATCAGCAAATTTGCTTATTTAGGACTACCAGGTTTTGCAGCATGTTGCAAAAAGCAGACAATCATTACCAGATAAATGTGTTTGTGTATTTTAATAAATATTCAGTTGCCATCAAAATTAAAATTTACAGTCGCCTAAGTTTAAAACTACTTTTAACTATTACACATTTTTGAATTATGATGATGATAAAATATGTTTATACATGATACTATATCTGTAATACAAATTTATATGAATTAAATGAAACAAAAAGAACACTTTCTGAGTTGAGATGGCAGGGGCAGCATTAAAAAGGGCAAGAAGGGACCATTTTTCCAAAAATTTTAAGCTTGCAACTTGGTTTTAGATGTCAGAAAGAAATTTACTAATCACTGGAGACTTGAACGATGCAGAAAAACTGTCAAATTTTCGCTATTAGGAGAGATTTACAATGTTACCTAAAATGTATGGATCGAAACCGATATCTTTCTTGTATCAAAAGCTACAAGGCGAAGAGAAAGCGAGGAATGAAAGTCATTTTATTTAGATTTCACTTTTCATCGAAGTGACGTAGCTCATAGAAACATCAGATTTTATCTAATGCTAGATTTCACCGTATAGGATCTTTCATAGATTTACAGTGGCTGCAGCATTTGTGAGAGTTGGAAGAGTTACTGATGAACGACCACTCTACCTGCAATATTGTTATGTTAGTTCTAGTTATAGTAACGGTGCATCGGGCATAAAAGAGAGTGGAACTGTCCTTTTTGCCCAGTTACACTTCAATTGAAACCACCTTTTTAACCGAGATTGTAAATGATTAGAAAGTAACAGTTCAAATCCTTGTATACATAATTCATGAAAAAAGTCAACTGCTATATTTTGATAGATGAGGTTTTCTGTTTTGATTCCTTGCTTACTATCTAGAAACAGTATCTTATCATGTAGCCCGTTTGTTTGGTGGTTTAAGAAATTTGTTGAAAGATCCTTTGATGGTTTGTTGGGGAGACGAGATAGCTTTGTCCGAGGAAACTTATGTTTCCCCCCGTGCAGTGGGTTAAAGCGCATGCGCCCGTCAGAGCTTCAACCCCAAAACGCTACTGCGCATGAGCTTTAACCTACTGCACGGGGGAAGCATGGGTTTCCTCGGGCGAAGTGTATCTCATCTCCCTAACAATGGTGTATATTAGGTTGGTCTTCTTGGAAGAAAGCCTTTTAGTATAATTCATTTTCCATTATCAACCACGAAAGTTCATTTAAATCAATGCTTTGTCTCTACGATTCCGGTGTATATTGGCAGAGGAGATTTCTGATTACGCCTTGTTGATAGACTTCTGATATTGGTTCCTATTATTCTTTGATGGTGTTTTGAGGTGGAATGAATGATGTTTGAGACCAAGGCTTCGAAACCATAAATCAATAAGCTTTCAGAAGTACAGCTTTTGACTGAATGCAGTTTATCTTGTTTGAGATATCAGAGATTTTTAGTTGTTGCTCCTGGAGCTGCTAGATCTTGTGGAATTTGATAGCTGTAAAGGTATGAATTTTGCTTTCATTTACGTTACAGCTAATTTTTCTAAGTTGCATATAGTTAAAAGACAGATTGATTTATTCTTTTGTAAGAATTTATCTATGAGATTCCCAACACTCAGATCACTAAAAAGTAAGAAACTTGTCAATACTAGGAGAAGATTGTAACAGAACATTTCCTTTTTATCAAGGAAATCCATGTTATGTTTCACTTTATTTTGACTTGTTTCATTGCATTGTAACTCAGGAGATAGGGTACCGTTGAAACTTTACCTTGAGTTTCATATCGAAATCTATTTTAACATGCACTCCTCGTGACTGATTACTTAGTCATTATAGAAACCGTAATTCGCGTGGTTTCGCATTATACAGAAAGCAAAGAGCATTGTAATTTTATTTGCGACCATTCAGCGTCTTTCGATTTGCCAGTTGCCGTTTGTTTTCACGTTGCATGCAGATTTTTTCACGGAAAGTGTGAAAAGATCTCACTTGGTGACTGACTCAACCTAATTTGAAACTCTCTGCAGACAAAAAAGCAAATGCCAATCTTTTTTCCTGACCGTTTCATATTCTTTATACAATTGGCATTGGTCCTGTTTTCTTTCGTTGTAAACAGATGACATCGCAAAGGAAAGAAAATCAGCTGATTTTTTTGTTATTTTTGCATCCTTTTCATACCGCTCTTGTTCTGCTGCACCATATTTCTTATCCATTGTAAACGTTTCACATTCTTGCATTCTTTTGGCATTTGTATTGTTTCCCATACTTTTTGTATAGATGACATCATAAAGGAAAGTAAATAAACATGTACTACGGATATCTTGGTTATTTAGCATCTTTTGCCGATAAAATCAAATCAGAACTTAGCAGTTTAACTCGGTAAATAGCGGAAACCAGAAATAAGAACATAGGAAAACTATGAAACAAAGAAAGCGTTGCCCTTTGCGAGTCACGACACTGTACTTCTTTGCATTTTTAATGCCAAGGAATACAGCCTTTGAGAAAGGTAATCTTTTCATTGCGTTTGATTGGATAAGTGGCCTAGGCATCGCCTTCAGGCAGTCAATTATCTTTGTAATCTTCGTGGGGATTTGCTTTTTTCTACTTTTTGAAATAATGCAACGCTATTGTTAAAAGCTCTATTTAGCCCCTCTCTATGAAGCCCCCTGTCTAATAAGCCTTTCCCTTCTGAGCCAAAATATTGAATTAATCCCCCCTCGCTATGAATTCCTCCCCTCTTTTATCAAATGCCAGAAATTACCACAGATTTTCCATTCATTTAGCTAAACAAGTTTGTATGTTAATTTTGATATTGTTGAGGATAAAAATTGTATCGAATTTGGGTATTTGACTCGTAAAATTGTATGTTGACTTCACAAAATATGGGGTAAAGTAACTAAACAGCTAACATTTATATCCTTGTCATTTGGTTTTGTGAATAAGCCCCCTCCCTAATAAGCCCACCTTCTGGAGTCTCCGAAATTAAATAAGCCCTCGGGGGCTTAATAGAGCTTTATGGTATTTGCAGAAGAACTTTCGAATGCAAATACATACGGCTATCTTTAAAACATGGAATCTGGAAACTGGAATCTGGAATTTGGAATCGGGAGTCTTTAAAACATGGAATCTGGAAACTGGAATCTGGAATATTTAAAACATGGATCCTTTGGAAGTTTTAGAGATTCCGTGTTTTAAAGATTCCAGATACCAGTTTCCATGTTTTAAAGATAGCCATACAAATACGATTCAGACTCATGTATTCTAATATTTCTTTCATGTAGGCTGTAATTGGGTTCGTTGCCCTGTTTTATTGACAAATGTGTCGCCTTCAATATCTGGTTAACAGTGGTTAGATTTAGTTTGATATCGGGTAGTTTTGTGGGTTTATGGACAAGATTTATGCCATCCCAAACGGCAATATTTCTTTATTGTTTATATTTTGTTTCTGCAGCTTCTTTGTTGTTATGGGTCTCACAAATATTGATGAATATCAAGATGTAGATCTTTTGTAACTTTATTCGGCAAGATTTCATTCATAAACTGTGTCCAAGGGATGGCTCTGTATATGAGTTTCTCTATTTCAATGAGAAAGTTGCAAAATCGCTGTTTTTCACCTCAAGCAAAATCGCCTCAAGAAGAGGACTGCTACTTATTATAGCTTTAAGCAAGAGCAACAAACTTTCAATCTCTTATGAGGACGGACTACGGTTCCAGCATTTTTAGCGACGGGAAGCAAAATAGGGACTCTAGTTGCCTTGTTGTGACTCTATGGTCGAGTCCTAGAAGCAAAAATTTGAAGGTTTTTGCTTTTTCCATGGCTGTTTATTTCATTTTCATTTTTCATTTTTCAATCATTTAGGGAGGGTGACCCTTCAACAAAGATTGATTTTCAAGGGACCTTCCATTTAAAATACAATAACTACAATAATACAATAATTAATACTTAATAGGAAAATAAAAAGAAGCTAATATGTTTATTAAAATACAATATTTACAATATATTCAGTATAGAAAAGAAAAGTAAGGCAGGGACCCCACCACCAACCCCAAGCCTGACCCCCACCAAATCGACCTAAGACACCCAGTACAGACACAGCGACGTACTCAAGCCGGCAACGTACGCCGTTGTTCGTGTCGTGTTTGTCACTACATGAAATGTTGATTGCTGCTGCTTTTCTATGAGACTGTGACTTAGAATCTAGATTCACTTTATTATTTAAACACTAGACCCCCCCCCCCTTCTAGCCCATCGCTTTTTTAACCCTGCTGCCCCCATTCGTTCAGTTCCGCGAAACCAGTAACTATCGTTCATCGGATGCGGAAATGTTCATGTTTGTTTAATCGTCACATAATTACCGTGGCACGTCAATAGATACCTTGATTTGCAAAGAAGTTAGTGTACTTATTTCTATTAATGAGGTCATTCCTTGGAGAAAGTATCGAGAAGGAAAATCGAGTGTAACGTTCTGTGTTCAATTATCAGAAACAAAACAAGTTTCGATTCGACTGTTTATGTGTGAAAGGACTCCAACTTGTTGGCAGGGACCGAGGTAGATTGGCCTAATGTTGTTATCAGAGTCAAGTCTACGTAAACATGTTCGATGTCATTCTATCACTGATGCCAGTCGCCTCCATGGAGCATATTTATTCCCAAGGTAACAATAACATATACCACTTGTTAATTTGGGCCTAGGCAAAACCCAAATATTGCTTACATACAGGAGAAATTCAGCCACGAACGAACAAGAAAGTTGCATTAAGGTAGGAGCTTCTTGAGAACAGAGATACAGTAACGGTTCAATCGCTATCACTTTGGATCAGAACATGTTGATTGTTCTCCTTATCGTATCTTCATAGCGTGGAGTGTAATAAAAGACGAAAAATCTTTCTATGCAAATACATACTCATGAGAAAATACTGTTGTGACTCAGGCCTAAATAGTGCAGTTAAGGCTTCTTTCTTGGTTAAACAAAGTGACAGTGCGTCATTCGTTCATTTCATCACTTGCCTCTACATTTGTGCCCAGTTTCGAAATAGGATGCAAAGGCATTTCTCACTTTCTACGAAGCTTTGTCAAAATGGTAACCTTGTAATAGATTAATTGATTCAGTGAGACGTGGCTGAAGTTTGCCTTTCGTTTTTATTCCCTTGTTATTTCCAGATATTTCTGTCATTCACTGGTTTGGATTTGGACAACATCGTAAACGTTTAGGCCAATTGTCATTAGACCCTGGATTGTTCTCTTATTCTCATGTTCGTGTCAGGGTGAGGATTTGGGTTGAAATTTGGTCTCGAAACTGCAGTAAGCTTCAGCTAGACTGATTATACCATTATATGGCTGCAGTTGTCGCTATTGAATGGCTGCCTGACGCTCGCTCCTAACTACAGTATGAGCGGTCTCGGTTTGGTATTGTAGTCTCGTTTTGAATAGCGATTACTGGGACTCATCGTACTAAGCCTAAGGCCAAAATTATCTTTTTCAAATTCGAGGTATTTTGAATCTTTTCATTTGCACACCCATTACCAAAGATCTGGTGCTTCTTGAAACGTGTTTTGCAGTGCTTGATTCAGCCTTTTGTCATATTCTTATGCAACTTATGGTTTTTCGGAAGTAATTGCGCAAAACCTCCTCCGCAGAAAGATGTAAATTTTTCTCGTCAGAAGCACATTAACTAAAGAATCATTGCCGTATGTAACTACTACCCATGATCAGGCTTTATTCTTCCTGCATGTTCGTTCTTGCAATGATGAGGTAGTCGTTTGCACAACTCAATTCTGTTGTTGATTGATTTCTACCACCACGCAGGAGACTATACAAAGCTTAATAAGTGTTCTCAATCCAATCCGTTTTGTCGTTGTCGCATTAGAAAGCCTTGGACCAGGATTTTCCTTGTCCGAAAACAGTTATGACGTAAATTACCTAAGGTATCTTTTGTTTTCATTTTTGTTCATCCTGTTTTTGGGCTTTGCATGTGTTAAAAAATCCACAAATAGGACTATCAAAATCCACCCACAGTCAACATTTACTTTCAGGTTTATTTACCTGGCTCTATTCATTCCCAAATTATTGTTTTCCCGTCGCTTCGATCAAAACACAATTCCGTGGTCTCATTCTAACGTTTTGAAATTAAATGTAGAATTCAGGAAAGCCGCCCGAGCTATACTGAGACGCAGAGGTCTTAAAACCTAAGCTCTTATTATGAGTATTAACTGTCTTTCAAAAAGCGTATCGTAGAGGATTTTGGTAACCGCGTCATTAATATGGTGTAGGCCGAAGAATACCGTCGTTTTCAAACGTTGAAAACATCAGTTCAAAGTGCGTCTTGTTATTCAAAATGTTAGCATTGGTCAGAAGAATTCGGGTTTGAAATGTTCGTCTTTGACAGTGCCTGGAATGAATACAGCAGTATACGTAAAGGTTAGATAAACACTTATTTTATGATTGATGTATGCATTTATTTTGTAACTGCTTATGGCAAGAAACTTAGCACATATTTTTTGAGAAGCTAACAATCTTATTCAGTACTGAGAGTTTTTTAAACTTCCTTAAATCTGAGTACTTAAAGTTTCTTATTAGGCAAAATACCTATTGCGAGATATTCAGTGAGAGTGTTTGATGTATGGGGTTTCTTGGTAGTTTCCTTAAATTGTGTGTGCTTTTTACATCCTGTGTCCTGGTGAACGTTGCACAAGGAAGGTTTATGAAGCAATGCCATTGTCTAGACGGTACTCAAATTCCCCAGGGGAGACACTCAGCACATGCACATACGGGGGGACGTTTTGCAGGCCATTATAAATCGTACACTAGACCGATTTTCAAGATTTAGGACTTATTTTTTAGCAGAAAGCCTGACTTAGATTCTAGGACTTTTTGCAAATTTTTCCGTTTTCAGTTTTTAGAGCTAGAAGCGAGTTTCTTAAAATTTTAGTTTTCGAAAACACTGAAAACGATCAAGAAACGTCGATCAAATTTTAAAAGACTCAACATGAATGAACAAAGAGAAAATGTTTTCAGGGTGATTTGGGGGTTTAGTACGAACTCTCGTACAGCAGATTACAATCAGTCGATTTCTTTATCAGCAGGGATGGCGCCAGCGGGGGGGCCAGGGGGGCAGGAGCCCCCCCAAAATTTCATTCAGCCCCCCCATCGGCACTTAAATTTTCGACAATTTCTAGGCACTGTCGGCATTTTCATAACCTGCACCTCCAGATTTCTTTGCTGGGTTGTCATTTCAGTGAACTAGAATTGAACTCGTTCATAAAAAATTTTTCACTGTCGGCACTCTGACAGTATTTGCCCCCCTAGCATTTCTTCCCTGGCGCCATCTCTGTTTATCAGTCGAGTCAATTATGTCAATTCTTTAGAAAACTTGATCGATGTTTTTTTTGATCGTTTTCAGTGTTTTCGAAAACTAAAATTTTAAGAAACTCGCTTCTTGCTCTAAAAACCGAAAATGAAAATATTGCAAAAAATTCCAGCATCTAATTCAGTCTTTCTGCTAAAGATTAAGTCATAAATCTTCAAAATCGGTCCAGTGTACGATTTATTGTGGCCTGCCAAACGTGCATAGTTTATTTTGTCTCACCCGGTAAAAGTCTACATAAGACGTATGATATATAAGTCTACGTGCAATGGGAGTAAAAACTGAAAATTATTTTTCTGAACTGTATATGTCATAGAAGTAAAAACGGAAAACTATTTTTACAAAGTTTACATGTAATAAAAGTAAACAAGTAAGAAACTTAAAAGACACCTTTGGTCGGAAAATTTTTTAAAATTTAAGAAATATGGCTCCATCCCCGTGCCTAAAACGTTCTCATGAAGATATTACGTATATTTACATTTGTTCAGTGATAAAAATAATGAAGCCTTCAGCCGTTTACCAAGCAGCTGTACGATCATCAATTTTCCACTGATTTAAGAAACTTATATCATCATTTTGTTTATCTGGAGGATTGACAACGATTAGACTGATTTTGCAATAACCAAGTCTATTCATGCTGGACTATCAGCATTAAAAGAATATAATTACTCCTGCGGGGGCGTAAGCTACTATGGTGACGCTGCGAAGGAAAAACGAGGAAAACATGGATCTCGACCATAGATAAGGTAGAAGGGCGTTTCCTTCGTAGACTCCTGCGTGGCGGTACGGTAAGCAAATAACGCAAAGGGAATAAAGCGATTCCAGTCCCTTTGATGCTTGGAGACGTACATAGAAAGCATATTACAGAGCGTGTGACCTCGTTTCTCCTTCGCAGCGTCACCTTAGTAGCTTACACCCCCGCAAGAGTAATATTATTCTTCTATTGCCCATAGTCCACTGAATAGATTTGGAGCAAGTCTACGAGTTCATATGCATACGAGCTTCATCGAGGACACAAGAAATCAATTTAAGTGGTAACGCAGCATGAAAATTCAATGTTGATAGTCATTCCTTGTGATTTTGGAGCATGCTTCAAAACCAGGTAGCTTCTAAAAGCGCAAGTTCACAAAGATTCAAAGCCTGATAAAGATCTGTTTTAAAAATAGAAATCTGGTGATGCATACTGAAAACCCGTAGCCCTGCATGGTCCATGCATAACTGATCATTCGATAAATTCCTAGAACTGTTTCACCTGACATCTATTTTGAGACTGACTTCAAGTTAATTGTTAAATGCCACAGGGTTGTTATGTAATTCCATGTTCCCTGTGGTATCTTCGTGCGGTATTTTTGTATTTGTAATTATCTTATATGAGCATATAGCTTATGAGTTTATGAGCCAGTGCAAAACTTTGCAATACGTCTAAAATTAATTTTATCCTTGACGCAATATTCCTTGTTCGATGATATTGTCAAATTTTGATGATTTTTCAAAGGGTACTTTTTTGCTTTCCCGGTTAGTTGGCTCCTTTTGCTTCAGAACTATATCAAAACTTTGTCATCTGGTAGGTTTTCATAGCCTATTTCTCTGCAAACCGACAGAGCAGAAACTACGTAAAATGACGTCATCGAGGAATCTGATATAAGGAAATGCTCAGGTACATAAGCTTTTTGAAATGATACATCGACAGTTTAAGGCCAAAGAATGAAAATATCAAGTCTTGCCTAATTTTGGGATCTGTTGACATTTCATTAATTTAACCGGTATGATTTAACGTAAGGGGCATTAAATGCTACCTTGAGACATGGATATTATGTCTTGAAAACTGAAGCAAAATTTAATATGGCTGACGGATCTAGAAGAACGTTGATGCCATTGGTATTTTTTTAGCTATTTTCGATTGCCTTTTGGTGAAGAAGCATGTAAACTAGGACTTTTCCAAATTTGATGTCAACATGAAAGTTTGCGCGAATACAAACAAATTAAAGTAATTTGCACCAATAATGTTGTATTATCGCAAATGTGACGTCTAAATTTGAGACAGACTAAAACGTTTTATTGGAGAAAAACTTCTATAGGCATTCGACTTGAACCAACTGTCGAGTATCTCTCGTGCATTCTTTTATTCTGCAAACAGTGTTTTAGTTCAAATTCTATGAGCATGCATTCCTTTACGATCAACGCATAATTCTTGATTTGACCAAATATACAATTAATCAAATCACCTTGAAAACACTAAAAAACTTTGCCTTCAGGAAGAAATCAATATTATGATGTCATTAGTGCCCAGGTCTCTTCAGTTCATCTGCCTGAATGGCCTTCAATTTATTTGTTCATGATATTAATAAATGACTTGCTAAATAAATGTGTGAGAATAAATATAAAAAGATTATGATTACAAATTAGGTTGCCAAAAAGCTCTAACCTTTGAGTATATTTTTCCTCAAAATGACCTGCTGGGTTGAGATCCTTGGTCTCAGGTCTCGTATGACGTAAAACCTGTTTTGTTGTTTAATAACATTCATCGTTATATCTTGTCGTTATTGAAGAGAAGGCTAAATATTTAGTTTGTCAGGGTACTTTTGTGCATAAGATATATTTTTGTCATTCAATGAGAATGAGAACCGGTCCTTTTAAACACATTAAAACGTTGTTCATACTGAATACTTCCTGAGATTTCGTGGCAAATCTTGCGAGGACTTTCGTCCAAATTTGAAATTAGGGCAGCTCCTACCGAATCTGACTAAGTAAGTTAATGTTGTTGTTGCTGCTAGAAACGAGGCCCTGTGGTTTAGATATATCAACACATTGCTATGTGTTCCCTCATACGTAATGTATTGCGCAGCAGCCGTCAAGGTAAATTTCTACGGTAGTAATATTTCAAAATCCTCTGATGAACTTTGATTTCAAGCAAAGTTGTCCTGAACTTGGTTGGTAAGTTCATATTTATATCTTCAGTTTTAGCCTGCATAGAATTAGGAAATAAAATTATTTCATTAGAATTGTATAGATACGAATACAGCAAGGACCCGTATTTAAGAAACCATTTTTCACTCCTTAGCCTAAAATCTTTCATTTTTCTTCTTTTCTTTGGGCCAAAAGTTTCCTGTGTTTCGAATTTATAGGTTTACGGTAAAAAATCCTTGTATTTCAATGTTAAGATCAAAGCCAAAATTGCATACCAAGGTTACTAGGCCTGAACCTTCTTCATAAATGCGACCGGTGTCAAAGGTAGAAAAGTAGAAACAATTAGAAAAACACCTTAGCTCCAATACGTTTATATTTACATTATCATTGAAACCAAGTCTTGGCTCCAATACGTTCATATTTACATTATCCTTGAAACTGATAAGACCTGAAAGTATAAAATATATGGAGTTTTTGAACCCAATGGTTTTAGATTTCTCACTCAGTTAAGGGTAGGATTGAGCGTTTTAAGAGAGCATAAGTTTCGGCACAGCTTTTGCGATACGTCCGATCCTATGTGCTTACTAAATGATGGTGTGGAAAATACTAAACATTACATGCTGCTTTGCCAAGACTTCAATCAGCAGAGAACACTCCTCCTTGGAAAGGTATCTGATGTTCTGTCTGAAATAGGAATAAATATAAGCGATTTATCTCAATGTGCACTTTTAATTATCTTATTATATGGAGACTCTAGGCTTAACTGCACCCTAAACAGACGCATCATCCTCGCAACCTTAGAATACACCTTAGGAACTGGTCGAATGAGATTAGCTACATCCCCCTTCTCTTTCTTTCTCTCTCTCTCTCCTTTTTTTGTTTTGTTTTGTTTTGTTTCATTTTCATATTTTGTGTATTTCTTGTTTTGTTTTATGTCTAAATGTTGGCTGTAGGGGAGATGTGCTAGTCCTCACCCCATTCAGTTTTCGTCTTGTGTAATTTTGTAGTTTTCTTGTGTAAGTAGTTTCAGTTTTTAGTTATGCATTTTTGTAGTTTTGTAGGTTTGATTATTTGATATAGAAAAATTGAAAAAGTAAAATCAAGCGTTGTTGAAAAGACTTGATTGGGCAGAGAACTTGGAAATCACGTTGAAGTATTAATGGAAGCATTTTGCTAGCTATTTTCGTCTGATTGGCTGAATTTGAATCGGTGCACTGGGCTTATTCTCCTTACTTCGCTTTTGGATCTTATCAAACGATTTCCTGTTACCAGTGTCAGACGAAAATGTTTATGTTGAATGGTCGAATGGTTCGGTTTGCGATCCTCGATTATAAAAGCATCCAACGAAGTTGTACAGGCTACAGATAACGGTGAATGTTATTGCTTTAGATATTTCATTCCAGGAAAACATACCATTATAAGCCGGTTATAAACAGTGTCCGCTGTGAAGTAACTGATGTATTTAGTTATAATAACTGCACAAAAGCACCATATCACCTTGAGGGTTGTTGTCCGTTGCTGAGATTTGTCCTTATAAGGAACCAACTATGTATCAGCGAACGTGCTATTTTTCCCGGGGGTTATTGGCTTTAAACTGATAAAGGAATGAGTGTTCAACTGGCTAGTCTGAAAGACTTGAACTTGTTGAAATTTGATAAACTTTGATTTGCTGTCATCTAGTAGCTATCGTTTATGACAACGGATTTTTGATTTGATGATTATGCGCAGGAGGTGAATTGAGAAGCTTCGTGCATTAGCCGCTCTAGACTCTATGTTGAGTTTGTAGTTCCATAAATCGGAAGCTATATGAAGGGCACTGGGCTTGAAAACCGTTTGGGTTCCTCCACATCGCCCTTGGCAACTCTCATTGTAAATCCTATGAGATGTATATGGCTTTTGTGGACAAAGTGTGTGCTGGCCTAGTATTGATATATCTTAAGTTGCCATGTTTGTCTTCGTGTGCTTTGCTGAGTATCTTTCCTCTTCTAGTTTGCTGTCTTGCTTTGATTGCTGCCGGTTGTTAGGGCCTAAGTTTCAAAATTGTTACCGCGCTTGAAAGGTTATGGCCTAAGAACTAGAAGACACATCTTTCTAGCGACTGAAGAAATTACAGCAAGCAGGGCCAGACAGCGAACCAGGAGAGGACAGCTCTACTGCTGAACTTAAGGCAAACAAGATAACTAACAACATGCTAACAACCACTGGATATGGTAATTTTCTATCGTAACTTCATAGTATGCTGTTCACTGTCACGCGCATGAAGATACACAGGGAAACTTTGGAAGGACGGGACCTATTGACATATTTTTTTGAAACATTATTACAAATACTTCTTTCAACACAAACAATCTTCTTGTGTGCATGTAGATAATTGTGCTTCGAAAGTTTTATTTTGTACATAATATACAAAATGAAATAAAACTCTGTTCGAAGCACAATTATGTATGATGCTATTTGTTTGCATTTTACAGCACTATTCAGTGATACTTCCATCGACACTTCTCCTGTCTTCACTTACAAAAACAAGTTCCAAGCAACACATGACAGCAAATGTATTAGCCTTATCGGTCGCAAGGTTTTAAGAAGTTTGGAATATTCTATAAATTGGTTTAGAGCGATTCATTTTAAGTTCATTTCAAATGTATTGGAGTTTAGTAAATCCGCTCAAGATCTAGGAAATCTCATGTTTATGAAATTCAGAATATTCGACTATCATTGATTTGTGATACAATCAATTAATTCGCCTACCTTCCCTGCTCTCCTCTTAAGGGGTTTGTTTCTCCGATGCTCCCGGGTTCGAGGTCCGGGGCTCAGTCTATAAACAAGCATGCTCCCTTCAGAATCCGATCTGATTTCCTGGCTTTTACATCTTACCCGGCGATTTATCTGCTCCCTGCTCCCCAGTTCCTTTCTACATAAATGCTCATACGTTCCCACTCTATTTAGGTCTTGTGATCTTGCTGCCAAAAAATCCTTTTCAGAGAGCCTGGACACTTTGCCGCAGCTAAGTAATACACCATTCACACTGACAAAGTTATTGTTAAACCAGCTTTGTCTAAACCAGGTTAAATTTCAACCAATCGAATGAAGACAATTTGAACATTTGTGAATCTGGTTTAATTTATGCTGGTTTCATTTGCAAGTGTGAGTGGAGTATTCGTATTCAGTTTTTATTCGATTACTTGCTTTCCCTGTAGCTAATGTCTTTATGTAGAGTTTGGCAACCCTTTGTTGCAAATCTACATCTGTACACCTATTGTTTTGGGTTTTAGGGAGCAGTATCTACCGCCCAACTGTAATACAATAGCATGAGTTGCTTTTGCTGACACCTCAATTCAAAGCGATTAGCGATTGCAGACAAAGGAAATTCTCTCAACCAGCAATTCAAAACAAACAAAGCCGCAAGAGTTTCTTTGAAACCCAGGTAGCTAGCTCGCTCGTTGTGCATTCCAGAAACTGTTTTAAGGGCAAACATGAGGGTAGATCGAAAGAAGAAGGATGCATCTACACATCTGCCGCGGGCATTTTATTTGTTTGGTTCAAAAGCCGTTTAGGAGGCGATTCAATTCTATTATTTTTTTGGGTGTTATCAAGACATTTACTGCTCAGCTTCTGGACAAAAGAAATAAAATGCCCGCGGCAGATGTGTAGATATATCCTTCTTCTTTCGATCTATGCTCATGTTTGCCCTTAAAAATAATTTCTGGAATGCACAACGAGCGCGCTAGCTACCTCGGTTTCGGAGAAAATTTTGCGGCTTTGTTTGTTTTGAATTACTGGTTGATAGAATTTCCTTTGTCTGTGATCGTTAATCGCTTTGAATTGAGGTGTCAACAAAAGCAACGCGTGCTATTGTATTACAAAATCTGCCCTTGTTCTACCGCCCCCATCACGTACCGGTGGTGGCACGCTCTCACAGCGACCAGATCCTAGGGTGCCTAAAGACGCCAGCCTGCGCGCAGACTCAACTGGTTACGCCGACGTAAGTTCAGTTGCATTGAAATTTGTCAGTCAAACTGAGTCTGCGTGCATGCTAAAAGATAGTGCATGCCTGGCTGCTGTGTAGCCAAAACTAACTGGCCTTCTTCTTACTTTTCTAATGTTCAGCTCTTTTGCCTTTCGATGCCATTTATTTCTGTATTTAACAATTTTATTTTGTAGGTTAGATCTATTTCATATTGTTGTATCATGCTTTGCCTTGTAGCATTACATAATTCTATTCCATAGTTTGCTTTTCCAATCACTCCCCCCGTCAAATGCAAATAGCAGCATCTGAAAGCAAACGAATGATAGGGATCGTAGAATTTTGATGCCCATCAGCCAAAACTGATCATTTTGATTTCAATTTCTCTTTTTAACTGATTCTCTGATTAACTAACAACTGATAGCTGATTAACTGTTTCTCTACCTTTGCTTTTATTTGTCTATTCAGTTATTCATTGTGATGAATTTCGCTTTATCTTTTGCAGCTTTGCCAAAGCCGAAAGACAGAAGAGGCCTCACTTTGCCAATATCACCAATCAACTCAAACAGCGTTACTCCGCAGGGGACAGTGAGCTGTGACAGCGAGGATGCAGACATGGTTTACGTGAGTTCACCTAAACACAATGATCCCAATGTGATACGCAACACTTCTGAAGTGCTTTTCACCGACTCTGATATCCAAGACATTCTGAAGCCGGGAAGGGCAAGCCTTGCAAATGGACGGAAGAACGACTCATCTACGAGCTTACTCATAAATGGCACAAGTTCACCGACGAGACTCAACAGACCGAGTCGTGAATCAACCGGATCGCTGTGTTCAGAGGGTCATTTAGAGCTGAGTAAATCGAGGAGCTCGTCTTGCTTGTCGCCATTGCCTAAACTGTTGGAAAGTCTGTCACCTGCTGAAAGGGCCTCAATGACACGACCTCAGATCATATCCCAGGAGATTTTAGTAACTGAGAGGATATACGTCAGGGATTTGCAAGAAGTTATCGAGGTACTGTACAGTTTTTATCTGTTTATAGAATTGTGTAGTTATTTCAGGTCATCGGTTGCCACAAAGGCAAGAAGCGCTAATGTAATATCCTTTGATCTCGAGAAAGCCCCCAGATAAATATTGACTCATAATCTGACATTTACATCAAGTGCTCTCCAAAGCTTGGGCAAGTGATTTTTTGGACCAGCAATTTGTGGGCTTATTCGCTATCTAATTGTAGGAAATAATGATATGTACGAGCCCCACTCTCAACTGAACAGAAAATGATACAAGAAAGGGTATCGATCGTACCATCCTGTAAGTTGTTCTTTGTATCCTACGAAATTCAAGGTAAAAGCAGAGAAACACATTAGACTTGAAACACATTAGGCTTGACTTTTATGGTTAGTGAAAAAGCTCTCAACTTGTTAGGTACCCAACAGCTATTACCGTAAGTTGAGGATCTTATGTTGTAAGTTGAATTTCTCGTAGCTAATCGCAGTAGTTAGTTTTTAAAGACAAGACAACGGTCAATGATTTTGTTCAGAGATTAGATCCAACGACTTCAGTCTGAGTTCCCTGAAATCAAATTAGAATAAAAAGCTTGTTATTTCACTTTTTTTATTTTTTTGTGCGTGATTGCTGTTACATATTTGTAGCGAAATCTTTCCTGGGATAACGACCAAAGTCTCGTGTGCGTTCAGAAAAATCTATGCAAACCGTTGTGTAATAACTTGATGATCGTTTTAGGTTAGAGGCCTTCTTGGCCTAGATGCCTTATTATAAAAAATAACCGCCCAGAGCTGCAGATGATCATACACCTGACGTCATCAAGACAGCAGAATGCGAATATATCGACGTTATAGATGCTTTATACGCTTTTAGGGCAGAGGCCACCGCTGTCATAATTACAGCTTACGAGACAGTATTACGTCAAATGACTTGATATTGCGTTAACTTAATTTTAAAATCTAAAAGCGGAAATTGCTAAACTTCATTTAGGCCGAAGTTCGATTGGCTGAGCTTTATTAAGCAATATATGATTCAATTCAAAGTGAAACATTGAGACACTTTGAGACAGGGACTCTCCTGTGTATTTGTTAATGGGGACATCCGTTACCCGTTCAATATATTATGTCGCGTGAAGTCGACTGTTTGGTGAATTTAAAAACCCATTCCATTGCTGACCCTGATCCTTCGTGGCGTTTTTGGCCTAGGTTCTCTGGCTAGGTCTTGTTTTCATTATGCTCACGAATTATTTTATCTTGCCACGAAGGATCATGATTAACAGTCGGTATTTAAGTTCCAGCTTTTGGTACAAGGACGTTGTTTTCTTCAAATCTTTCAACCTAAAGTGATTTGTGGTCTATACTACTTGTTCGCCCTCCTTTCTGTGCAGAAGGACTGCCTGGGTTGATGCCCAGTGGCTGCTGCCCCTGGGGGAGTACATACAACCAATCATGTTTTTGCATCTCTCCTCGGAGAAAGCGTACAATCTTTGGAATGAGGTGCAAGTAAATGGCAGCATAGATGCAGAATCTTTGCAAAATTTTGAAGTTAAATGCCATTGAACCGGTCTTGCTCGTGTTGGCCGGGAATCGCAGAAAATTGTTGCTGGAAAGATGTCTGACGTAGCAAATTATGACCTTGGAGAACCAATACATTCACTTGTAATTCCTGGGAAAATGCACTTTTTAGAGATTGATATGGTGAAGCAATTTGCAATTAATCCAGAAGATATTATCCAAACTTGAAAACTAAAATTTATAGATATCTTGATTTTTTTTTGGAAATACAGCGTTTTTGAATTTTATGAAAGGATATACAAGTGGAGGTATCTGAAGCTTTGACAAACATTAAAAACTCCATAAATTCTATACTGGTTGAGGAAAGTCGATATGACCCATACAAGATATATTCAATTTTGGAAGGTCTACAAGATGTTAGTAAGCACTATTATGTAGCTTTCATGCATTCCACTTATCACCTGTTCTATCAATCATTCTTTTTCTATTCTAACGACCTGAACGTACTCTGCTTCGTTATTACTGATGAAGGGTTATGCCCGAAACGTCTTATATTATTATATTCAAGGCTATATAATCAAAACTACGTGTACATTTTAAGAATCATAGCCACACGTACAACAACTGAATTATTTATTAATGTAGCTTTTATAGTTTACGATTTAGCAATTTGTTCTCGTCGCAACTTTGCAAGTAATAGAAATTCTGTAAATTTGATGGTGTAATTGTTTTACTTGGGCTGGCTTATCTGTGATAATTTCTTATTCCTTTTTAGGGATATTTAATCCATCTGTTGCACCATGGAATGACCGATAAAGACATTGAAACAATATTTGGGAACTTGGAAGACATTTACGACTTCAACAGGTATCAGTTTAGTTTAGTTCATTTGATTTTGAAATTCCACAAGCATACAATTTGATAGCAAGATACCAGCAACAACTATATTTATTAATAACATACAAAATAAATATGCAAATAAATATCAACAGATTGCTGAATTTGAAAATTGTATGTGGAGGAATTTTTTTAAAGGAGGAACTCTCTCAATAGGTAGACTAATCGAGGAGAGAGCACCCACTATTCATCAGCAATTAGAAAAGTACTCAAGGGGAGTGTTTTTTTTTACTCCTGGTAGCTTACCCATTGTGCTTGGCACTGTTCGGTTAGAAAATCGAGGTTCCAAAACTTGCGAATTAAGAATCCAAATTACAGATTATACTCTCAGTGTTAACATCTTCTGTAACTTTGGAGGGTGTGATTGTAGAATATTGCCCGAAAATTTTGTTTTGTTCGTACCTAAATCTTCCAAGAACTAGCAAATACATCAGAATCGTTCCCACCTAGGAGGGCCTAAGGTTGACTCGCGCCAGACCCAGGAGCCGAATTCAGAAAGGCCTCCAAAAGCTACGATGATAGGCAGTAAAGGGTTGGAACGGGGGCTTCCCCCTTGTTTTCCAGGAGTCTAGAGAATTTGGTCCAATAATTTCGTTAAATCAATCAATCAATCAATCAATCAATCAATCAATCTGATCAAATTGTCATTTTGAGTCCCTGTGTTTTATGGCCTCAGCTCGGTTTTGTGTCTCAGGCCCCACAAAACCTCTTTCCGAGCCTGAAGAGAATACATATGTCGAAATGAATACTGAACATTCCCCCATGTCGTACAGTTACAAAAAGTTCTCGCACTATCGTTTTAAAGAGATTCGTTTGTTTTGTTATCTTCCGTACCCTTCCGGAGAAGGTTGTACTGCTGATTTGGTATCAAACCTTTACAGTTTCAAAATTATATAGAAACCTGATCAATAAGATACATACATGGAGGGGAAATTGTTTACAAACCCAGCATACTTGGTTTTGAAACTTTAAATTTGATCCTCAATTTCTCATCACTCATTTAGTAGCGTCTATTTGGTAGATCGAGAGTTTCTTTTACATGCAGTTTTTCAGTCCATAGAGTCTTCGTTGCATGAGATTTAGTAGAACTAATTGGTTCTGAAACTGTATAATTTATTCCAAGGCTTCTTTCATTGATGTAAATAGGAGTCTATATGCTAGCTAGCTAGAGAATTTCTCATGCATACAGTTTGCTGTGTCATTTTTTCACTACATGCCCTTTCAACTTGATCATGTTTATACCCTGTCAACTGCATACAATGTTTTGGATGGCTTTCTTTCAAGATGAAAATCCACCATGCTTTGGGGGTGGGTCTGTCTGAGAACATAAATGCGATATATTGCCTTTTAGTCAAGTAGGAAAGGCGAGGCTATGGCTTCCAGGCAGGCAGAACTATCAATGGTTGTCAGATGTTGAGCTTTATATCCTATGCAATATTTTTCATGTTGATTGATAAACACGAGTGGTCTGAATTCTTTTGGGAACTGAACAGCAGTATCCTCATTATTTTGTGAATATGTGACAAATTGGACCAAGGTAAAATATTTCTTTTTGCTGTGCAAAGCAAGCTGCTTCCACCCAGTTTACGGTAGGGAACCACCAGACGAGATATCTTTTTTTAACGGTCTTTGGGGGGTATTTAGCTGTTTCAATTCTATTGATAACAGTAAAAAATACGGTTTTAAAAACCAATGGTGACCAAATCTCGTTTCTACCGTGTGAATCAAACAAAGTTTTCGATGTTTGACCATTCTGGACAATTTGGTTAATAACAATATCGGAATGAATAACAGTTATGCCAACTTGTTCGAAAGATCTTGAAATGATACTCTTATGCCCATATTTTCAGCCATAGGTTTAGGAAAGGGTCAATCTTGGGCAGAATTCGTATTTTTCGTGTTTTCACGTCAGCTTATGATTTGTTTATAATCACATTTAATTCGTGAACAAACAATCAGATCTGCTTGTAAATGTGAGCAATTCTGTAATATGCAACAAAGTCAGGCAGCTTATGAAATTTCAGAATTTTGCCAATTAGACTCTGTTGCTAGGATAATCTATGTGCCTAAATTTCAAGTGATCCTTGATGCAAGGTCACCCGGTATATTCATGCGACTGGTGCGGAACAGAATGACAAACGTAGAACGGCTGCCATAACCTACTGTCTTCAAATTTCACACCTGTGCTTGCCAGTGCGCTTTATTGCCAAATGCATGATGAAACCAAGCTTAACAGATCTGTAAAATGCTGTTTATTCCATCACGATTAACAATCAATCCATGCACTGTTTCAACAATAGATTTGAAGACTGCTCAAAGGTTTTCGCAAGAAAGAAATATCGTTGTCATGAGCATAGCTTCCAAATCTTTAACTCGGCGTAAAAGGGTGGGTGTAAAATTCTATGATCTGTTTCTTCTCATTGAGTGGCTTGAAACAAACTTTAGTTACTTATCTTTAATTCTACCATTGGACTTTTCAGAAGTTTTGAATATTTTTCGAAATTTCATTGTATGCTGCATTTCAACTCATTTGAGGGTGTGACGTCATCAAATTTTCAAATCATAAACCAGAAAAGTGACAGACTTTTGCTTGATACCATATTGTAAACATCCATAAACTATGGTTTTCTTCGAAATTATGTCATTTTGCTTCAAGCAGTTTAGGAATTACGATGGTTTGAAGTTTTTTTGAAAATGTTTCTTGAATTCCTGAAAAAGTACAAAAACACTCTGATTCTGAAAATATTGAAGATTTCAGACAAGTCCAACGGTAGAATTATAGAGAAATAGCTAAAGTTTCTTGGAAGTCATTCAGTTCAAAGAAATAAATAATTGAATTTTACACCAGCCTTTTAAAGATTTGGAACCTATGCTGTTGTCACGTGCCTAAATTTTTCGAAGTTCCCATATTTATTATTTTCTTTCAGTTTTAGAGCGTTCACGTCTGACAATCAATCTTTGCACTATATCAGCAATAGATTCCAAGTCGGTGTAAAGGATGTCGATGCAAGTAGAAATATAGCGTTCATGCCGGAAATTTGAATTATTAAAATGTTCGCACATGTTCTTTCTAGGGGCATCCTTGAAGATCTTGAGAACATAGAGCAACAAAGAGACCCTGTCCGTATTTCACAATGCTTTCTAAACAAGGTGCGTTATCATTCTTATTATTCCATTTGAAGGTGTAGATTATGTCGAGAGAAGAGAGATATAAGCATCTGCCACATGGATCGTATTTGTCATATAGAAGCTGAGCATTAAGCGTTTGAATTATACCCGAAATGAAATATACAAGAATGGTAAGGACCGTTCAGCTTCTGGATTAGGTAAATAAAGTCTGCGAGCCAGATGTTATATCTAACCTTCCTGTCTCAATATACCGGGTGAGCCAGAAAAAGTTAACACATTTGGTGGGCTGTGGAATAAAAAGTAAGTGGCCAATATTCAAAATTAAAAGAATCAATCCATCAGTCAAAGGCTCACTTAGATCCCAGGGGGGTACTCCCTAACTTTCAATACGGGGGGGGGGGGGTCCATGCCACTATTTCTTTGCTGACCCCTAAATATCAAGCCTAATGTTTTGGGGACCCCAAATATTGAGTCTAATTTTTCAGAGACCCCAAATATTGTTATCTCTTTCTGGGACCTCTAAAATGTTTATGAATGATTTCAATTTGAGGTTCTTGATCTTTCTCAGTTTTTGAATAATACCAAGACCTTTATTTCATGATTTGCAACTTCAGGGCCAAATTGCACGATTCTTCCTTTCTTCAAAGTTGTGGACCCCAAATATAGACCTTTTGTCCACGTTGTAATTCACGGACCCCAAATATTGATTTCACGTAAAATTTCGGACCCCAAATATTGGCATGGACTCCCCCTTATTGAAAGTCAATGAGCACCCCCCCCCCCCCTGGGACTTAGATGTGAAAGTTTTGTTTGGTAAAATCATGCATCTTTTAGACCAAGAAATGAGAAAAATGCTGGTAAGGGGACGAAAATTCCACGTTCGATTCTTGTCCATGGTTTACTTGCCATTCAAATTCAAAGTCTATTTCCGAAACTGGCACTTGTACCAAATTCAAAGTTTAGTGGCAAGGAAATCATAGACCAGAATCCAACATGCATTTCTCGTTCCACAGACACTTCTTACCAGCACTTTCCCTAATTTCTGGGTCTAAATTAAGAGTGATTTTAGCAAACAAAATTGTTCCATCTCAGTTAGCCTCCGATTGATAGATTAACACCTTAGTTCTGGATATCGGCCGCGTACTTTTTATCCCACAGCCCGACAAACGTGTTTACTTTTCTTTGCTCGCCTGGTATAACCATCCGTTCTCCTAATAATGCCTTTTCCCGTGCACAAGGTGACAGTTCGTCATTACTGACACTCATAAAGAAAGTCTAAAATGTCTCTTATAAGATTTAACGGCAAATCAATATTTGATTGAAAAGCTGGCTGAATTTTTGTCTGTTAATTATTTCAGGTGCTATATTTTATCAGAAATATCTGAATATTTAGAAGAACAATGACACTATTAATGGGAACTCCTGTTGAAATTCTGCCAAAAGTATATTTGGGCCCTACTCTAAGTAAATTACGTAAAGGAGATCCTGGGGGAAAGTAGTGGATTGACGTTGATAAGATTCCTAAAACCAAGAAAACTGCCTCCAGATATCAATTTATATTCGATCGTGTCCAAGGAACACATATCTGTCAGTTTAAACCCCTCGATCCCCGCGATCTCTGCAGTAAAACCTTATGATAAAGGGTATTGATGAAACGTAATCTCGGCTATTGACGGCCCCGTGTACAGGCATTAAGATGGCTCAGAAATAAAGCTACGATTTATATGATTTGTCGAAAGCGCCAAAAGCAAGAAGCAATAGAGATCTCAGTTAGGCTCATCACTGCTAATCTCACCCTCAAACCGGTGAATCTGTTAAAAGTAATATCAGTTACTGGATTTCAGTTTGAATGACTAGTGCCTTATATTATGAATATCATCATCTGACCTCGTGCGGTAGGCTGTGTATTTTAAATGGATGTAGTAAGACCCTTTAATGTTATTATATTTTTCTTGGTAAGGCCCAGGCTGAAGCGACCTAATGTGGAGTCCCCGACGAAGTGGGTCGCATTTCTAGAAATAAACGCCGGGGTCTTTCGTCGACGCATATAATGATCATTGTATCATTTTTGTCACAAATTATACCCATGCTCTATATCCTTCACTATGATGTCCTTGTCCTTGCACGTTGATGAAGCCACTTAGTTGTTTAAGAATTCGATCCAAAATATAATTTCACTGTGTTTTTTCTAGGCTCAAGGATTCAATTCTCTCTACGTGCAATACTGTACAAACTACCCAGAGTAAGTTTCGATGTTTTTAGCCCTATTTTAACCGGGTTGAAATTTTGATATTTTTGACCCTCTTTTTCTTCAAAACTACAAGAGATATAACAATGAAACTTTCTACAATTGTTCTTTGGGCATCAAAATCAAAAGTTGCTGATGTCAGCAAATATAAACAAACAATATATCAAATGAAAGTACTCTTCAAGACCAATCGAATGGTGTATATAACTTTATCATCAGCGCTATTTGCAAGAATGTAGAGAGGATTTTAAGATTTTCTTTGTGACCAGCCTCCAAATAAGGGCATCTGGAGGTCACGTGGTACAACAATGGACAACCACATTTTTAAAATTTGATGGCCAATTAAATTTTAGGAAAAGTCAAGAAGTTGCAGCACCATATCTACAACAGCGGTGGAGATATTTGAGAAAGTTTGGTCGAAAAACACCCCCCCCCCCCGGTCCATATAGGGTTAAGCCTATAGACGGAAAGGTGGCTGTTTGGTAAAACGGACTTAGCAAATTGTTTTGCATCTGATAATCACATTCGCACCTTTTTTGATTTTTTAAAGGTATATTATTTTGCCGTGCGTATTCGTTAACACTTTCTTGATCATAAACGAATCTAAATATTCTTAGTTCCTTGTTTTTGTGACATCTCTAGACTATGAGAATATCAAAAATTTGCTCGTTAAATGCTTTTGGCTAGATTTACTGAATTTTCTTCTTTCCAAAATAAAGTTTTGGTATTTTCATTGTAATCCCATACAAGCTTTCCACCAGTTGTTTGAAGTCTCTCTTGAATGGTACGAAGCTTGTATCATTCTAGATCAACAAATGCTGCAAATGTCTTGACTGGTCGAAACAGTGCTCAATGCCGAGAAGGTTATAACGAGAGTGAGACAACAAGAAAGGCTATTTTTTTTCAAGCTCATTCTACATCTAAAAGTAATCTTTTGTTTTTTCATCATAGATCTGCTGCATTCCTGACAGAAATATTGAAAGACAAAGAAGTGTCCGACTTTTTTGCAGTAAGTAATTTCTTTTTTCTAACTTCATTTCAGAAGAACTTGAAAATTGAAAAATAGTGAATGTTGAAATTCACACAGACATAGATTTGATCCTAAATGTAACAGGTTAAACCTCTGCCGGGAGGGGGGTACTCCCATTTTGGCCTGACCTGGGTCCAGTCAGGGTTAAAGAGGGCCAAAGCAAAATTTTTGAAAAATACCCTCAAATGGTAGTATCTTTTTACAGAAACTCCCAAATGGTAGTTTGTGGACCTAAAATTGGGCCATTTGGTAGCATCTGGTAGCGAAAATTTTCAGCAGTTTTTCGAAATTTTCTGTTGTAAAAACTGATTGAACAAAGCAAGAAAACTTCAAAATTCAATGATAATTATTGCTGCAACGACCATATTGCCATGCGGAGGAGCCTATTGAGTTGAAATCTTATAACTGGCCAGGAATCTTGGAATACCCCCAATTGGTAGTATATGTTGACAAATAGGGCCATTTGGTAGCCATTTCGTAAGCCCCTCAAACCGACTGGACCTGTTAGGCCTGTTAGGCCATAATGGAAGTACCCCCCGGGAACCCTTGGTACTTGTCAAAGGACCTCAACAATGAACCCTTTTAGCCACTCTACAAAATAGCTTGGATCTAGCCATATCTTTATACATTGTTCGATTGAGTGGCGTTAGAGCATCTATAACTATTGTAAACATTCGAAAATTCTTCAACTTGCATAGAAATGTTGTTCGATTAAGATTCCTTTTCAGGACAGTTAAAAGGTCTATTCTTGGAACCAAAAACACAGTTCCAGACACTGTGTATGATTCGCAAAATCTCATTCGTCTTCAGGCACATTGTAGGTTCCGTTTGTTTTGGCGATCTTTGTTGTTTCAAACTTAGCTTCCAGGCACAAAATGGTTGAATGATGTCCGTAAAAGTAGAAATGTAATCGAAATATGCGATATCTTTTTCATTGCAGTGCTTCTTGATCGTTATTTTTCAAATTGACTGTTTTACATGGCCTGATCCATTCGCACAATGATTCTCAATTGCATTGCCTCCGACTAAGGATATAACAACATGCGCAGAAGTAGAATGATCAATACTGATGGCCTAGAGGGTTTTGTAAGAGAAGCCCGGGTGGCTGGAGAAGATATTATTTGACTTTTCACAAATATTTAAATCTTGCCATCCGTTCTAAATCGGAAATTTTCGACCATCAATGCAATATCGATAAGCCACTTTTCTACTTTCGTGCTGTGAGAGCAAACTTCACCGATGTGATATTCAGAAAAGCATTTTTTGTTGTTTTATCTATTTTTGGTATTCAAATATATGAACATGAAGGGAAAATATGAATGACTTGCTGCACGTTTCAATTTTAGGAGCGACAAAGAGCCTCTGGCCATACTTTGCCCCTTGACAGTTACCTAATGAAACCTGTACAGCGAATCATGAAATATCATCTACTTTTCAAGGTTTGTTAGCAACCTAAGTATTCATTTTGTGTATCTAGTGTTCCAAAATGTTGTATTGGCCGAGACAGTTTGCGTCAGGTGACTGAAGTTAAGCTCGGTCGAATGAGGTCAAACTCCGGATGGGTTACCTCTCGGAGGCCTGACCTCGCAACTCACTTTGCTATCCTTCGGAAGGGACGTTAAACTAGGGATCCCATGCCTGGATGTGGCAGCATAGTTGGCCTATATCAGCTTTAAATAGCTAGAAATCCTTTCAGCCCACTTAAAATGGAGTTTGAAAAGAGAGAGAAAATTGGTGTTTGCCAAATGTACGATCACAAATGATGCACCGATTTGAATAAGATAACCATAATTTTGTAGCATAAAGTCTAACTTAGATGTAGAAATTTAGTGCACTAAAATTGGTCATAACATCATTGATTGCACATTATTTTGCTTCGGATTTAATTTTGAACATACTTACAAGAGAACCAATAGTTCTTATAACGCTTTTCCGAGTTTCAGTTTAAAAAAATTTAAAAGCGGGAATAGTCAATCTCCAAGGGACCTTTTGACAAATATTTTCCTCGGGACAATAAGAAACTTTTTCTTTCAGTCCAAATCAATAGGATACTTATTTTTCATGCCACTGTTTTTGGTACTCAAACAATGAGAATTTAAGGAACGTTCAGTGCTGCGTCAAATTCTTAGTTTCTTATGAAGAAAATATATACATTTGTTGTCATGGCCAACAGGAATGCTTTGTTGGTGCAGGTGTGATAATTCTATGCTTACTCTTTGACAGGATCTAGCAAAGCATTTTGGTGAAGATGAAACTGGTTATGAGGTCATTCGTGTAAGTTGATTTTTTCATTATTCAACTAAAACCAACAATAATACAACTGCCTGCACAATTCACAGCGGTAAAAGACATAAAATGGTCGAGTTCCCACTGCGAATGGTGCTAACAATTATACAAAATACAACATTCTTAATCAAAGTAAATAAAGAAAATAAAGAGAAGTAAATAATGGAAAAAAGTTGATTTCATTGTTAGTAGGTAATAAGAGCTCAGAACTAATATTCAACACCTTCTGCGATGCAATGTTTTCTTGGTGTAAAAGATATTAGTATCAGTATCATTTACGTTGTGTTGTTATGTACCCTATTGTATTCTAGGTATATCAGTAGGCCCTCAGTTTTTATGAACAGTCCATCGATAAAGATCATTGATCGAAACGTCTGAAACAAATTTGCTAGATATTATAAAATTCCCGTAGTATCAGCCAATAAATGCTGTCAGTTGTTTGGGGACTTCTCGTGAAATTCCTTTCTTCTCCGAAGTCAAGGCTCAAAAAATATTTTCCTTCCAGGTAGCAAGCTAAGCATCCTCGTTTCTTCCTACACACTTTCTTCTTCTGTCCATGTATACCGCCCAATTCTATCCCTTTTCTTCTTCTTCTTTCTTTCCCCTTCCTTTCCTTTCCTTCCCTCCTTCCCTTCCTTGATTTCTTTCCCTTCTTTTCTCTTTCCTTCCGTTTCTTTTTTCCTTTTACCCTTCTTCCTTCCTGCGAAATTTAAGCATTTCAGCTACCTTCCTGGTAGCGCCACTACCACGCTACTTCGTTTTTTGAACCCTGTGACCGAAGCAATGAGATAAAGCCGTCGAAGTTTCTTAAAGTCAAAATATGATCCCTTGTAGTTAGTGAATAGACCTTTCAACTACTCTGAAAAAGAATCTGATTCGAAATATCTTATTATATATGTTAAGAAATTTTCGAATGTGCAGACTTGTGATAGAAACTCTAACGTCTCTCAATCGAACCTCGCGCATAAGAAGCTATGAAAATATTGCTTGATCCGGGCTCTTAGGTTTTTTCCATTGCTGCACTGCAGAACAATGACAATAAAATGAAAAGTCCCAAAGGGATATAGATTGGCAAATGCATTGCGTTGTTTTAGTGAACGCAGCATGTATCATAATAGCCCGCGTAGTAAAACAACTCTGTGGAAACTACCTGTAATAGCATAGGGCTCAATTCTTTCAAATCTTTAAAAAGGTGGGTGTAAAATTGTATGACATTTTTCTTTGAATTGAATGGCTCAAAAGGAATTTATGATACTTTGCTGTAAATCTGCCCTGGAAATGTTTTGATTTTTTGATTTCTTTCAAAATGGCGGCAATTTGATTATTTTTGAAGAAATCATGGAAAATTTTGAAAATATTTGAAATCATCGTAAATCCTAAACCAAGAAAACCATAGTTTATGAAGGTCTACAATATGGTGGCAAGCAGAAACCTGTAGCTTTTCTGGTTTAGGATTTAGAAATTTGATGACGTCATCGCCTCAATTTTAATAAATGCCGCCATTTTGAAACTAATCAAGACATCAATAAATTGCCACGGCAGATTTATAACAAAAACCCTAAGTTTCTTCGAAGCCACTTAATTCAAAGAGAACTGCAATAGAGTTTTACACCGACCTTTTTAAAGATTTGAGCCCTACGTTACCTGTAATAACTATGATTGATTCGTTACTTTTGCCCAATAGGCTGCAGCAGCTTCAATGGCTGATGTTGCAGAATACATCAATGAAATGAAACGACTTCACGAAAATGCTTTGAGAGTGCAAGAAATTCTTGGCAGCATCGAAGATTTAGAGGTAATTCAAATTTGTGTTAAATACATAGATGCTCATTGTTGTCAATCCAGTTCATTTTATTTAGAATTGCCATGCTAAGAGGCCCTTTACATGAGAAATTTCAACCCGTGTTGAGTTAAACACGGGTTGAGTTTCAACTCGCTTGACGGTGAAAGCCTTCAACGTGTCTACATGAAGGAGGCCGAGCTGAAACTCAACACGGGCTCAACTCTACTCGGCAACTCAACCTGTAAACGCAAAAGTTTTTAAATCAAAGATAGAATGTGAACAAAGGAAATCGACTCTATTTCCGCAATCATTCAAATTTGTCAATGGGGCTCACATTCCTTCCTTTAATGTGTGCAACCATGTGACCTTATCTACGCAAGGCAAAAGAAGCAATGTTGTTAAAACTTAACCTGTGTTGAACTCAACACTGGCTGAAATTTATCATGTTAAGGGCCTCTATAATTGAAAAGTTGAAAATAGATGGAAAAGATTAAAATCATCAAACATGCAAACCATGAAGGGGTGCGAACAAGCTTTTTCATCAATGTTAATGTGTCCATATAAAAGGTCAGCGTAGACCCAACCTGTCAACATCCATCGAATTCTCGGCATGTGATTGGTTGATAATCAGGCTGACCAAATGAATACAGAAAACTGCCGTAAACAACCTTTAGTTATCACATAATCATGAAACATTACAGGCAGAAGGAACAAAGCATTCTTAATCCGCCCTCTGTTTGTGGAATGTCTGCTAGCGAGATTTCTATAGCTGTCGTGAAGCAGCTTCTTATGCATGATTGAAAAGAAGTTGTTGTTGATCACGTGCTTTCTTCTAGGAACCCTACTTGTATGGACACATTACATTTAAAGATACCAACCTAAGGAAACATGTTACCCTACAGAATTGGAAGCTTAGTAACTGCAGACTTTTACTTCCAAAAAACTTGGAGCTTTATGCATCATGTCGGTGGATGACAGTAGTTCCATTGTAACTATTGACTTCTGAAACCAGTCGGTTTAAAGACTGCCTTTTCGCAGCTTCTCGGTCCTTTTTTCTGCTGATGGCTGAAAAGGTGAATGTAGGGATGCAAATTTAAGAACCAAGTGCCTTTTGAGCCATTAAAGGGCCTTTGTTTCTCAGGGTTTTTGCAGGCACACTGCAGTTCCAGACTGTCTGAAAATCAAATATGGCCTCAGCGGAGGATAGAGTTCCACACTGCTATAGTTTAAATGATAATATAAGTTTTGACGTTATTTAACTTTTCTATCACTTCAACTACTGTCGTGTCGTGTCGATCTATATTTTCTGCTTATGCCAAATTTGATTTTTAGACCGTATAAAATTGCAGCATGCCCGCAAAGAACCCTGGGTGACAATGGCTCTTTAATCGCTTCCGTTATTCTCAATGCTTATATTTGCTAGAGTCATCATTTTGGTAGAGTCATCGTTCTTCTAAAAGTATAAAACCTAAGCACTTTTTTCAGGGCCTTGATGTGTTTACAACTGGCAGACTCGTGTTAGAGGTAGGTCACAGTCATTAAATTCAATTATGCGGTTTGCTCTTCCTTCCGTGATACGGGTCTCTGGTTGTTCAGTGTTTTTCTTTGTAACGTGTATTTACCTCACGTGTGAATACTTGAAGACGTAGACGTACAAGATTGTTCTGCTTAGAGTGAGACACTCGATCCTTGTTAACAGTCACCCTTCATGAAACAGAAGAATGCTCACTTATTGGTTGAATTAGTTAATATCTAAATTCTTATTTTGATACCTATGTAATTTCCCTTACAGAACAGCTTCCGAGTGCATGGATCTAGAGGAGATAAACAATTGTACCTTTTCGAAAAGCTACTACTTATATGCAAGAAACTCGATGAAGGCATTTTTCAGTTCCGTGATGGTCTTTCAGTAAGTCATTTTCTCCTGTCAGTTTGCATCTGTTCCGCACTCTTTTTCTATCATTGTTACAGACTCATGAACAACACCAGTGCTTTGCGGGCGCACGTGGGAGTTTCTGCATGGCTAAATTTTTCTGCTATGCAGTGGCAGAATTTACATTTTTGACCTGCATGAAAGAAGCATGAAACTGCAATTTGGAAAGCAATTTGAGATTCTTGAAAGGATATGAAATAGAATGTAGATTAGAGGAAGCTTTTTACGAACTGCAATCACAGTTATCTACCGGGTGTCCCAAAATGATGTATTATCGTTTGATTGCTTATATGTCCATAGCCAATGAACCAATTTTCAAAAACTTTATTTTATCCGATTGCCGAAAGGCTAAATTGTATTCGAGGATGTTGGGTGTGGTTTAGGCCGATGTCTTCATGTTGAAAAGGAGATTGATAAACCTGCTCAAATTCAAGCGTTATATGGCATGGAAAAGAAACGGCCTAATTTCCCATTCAAATTTTTAGATGTGATGCAAAAGGCTGAACTTATACGTCGTTCAGAGAATCTCTGTCGTCCAGAGAATACCAATTCAGTTAATACTGAGTTCTGAGAATACGAAGAGGAGTTCAGCCTTTTGTATCACATCTAAAATGTTGACTGGAAAATAGGCCGTTTCTTTCTCATGGCATGTAAGGCTTGAATTTGAGCAGGTTTATAGATCTTGTTTTCGACATGAAAACGCCGTGGTAAAACCACAACCAACATCTTAAAATACAATTTAACCTTTAGGCAATCAAATAAAACAAAGTTTTTGAAAATCGGTTCATTGGTTATGGACATGTAAGCAATCAAGAAATAATGCTTCATTTGGGGACACCCGGTAGTTATGTTGACATGTTGACAATGCAAGGACCAGCTAGTTCGAAGGGTTTTCTAGAACCAAACCTTATTGGCACACGTTTGTTGTGGCATTCTTTTCAGCATTCATATTTCTCGCTGCTCCGCGTTTTAGCCTGTAAAGTACCAACTTGATGAATGATGCAGATGACTTTGTTTTCCCCCACAGTGCTCAAACATGATGCTTGTAGAGTCAATCCCAAAGGAACCACTCTGCTTTCAATTAATTCGATTTGACAACCAGAAGATTTCATACACTATACAGGTGATTATAACTTTTCATTAATGTGAAGTATTACTCTCTATCATCCACCTGATTTTTTCTTGAGAATTTGGCTGTTCAGTAACAGTGTCTTCGCCAAAATGTTCAAATGTGCAGTTATGCAATTTTCCAAAGCACGTTTTTGAATGCGGAAAGGCGAATAATTCGCTCAAAGAACCTTTTTTCAAATTTTTTGTCTTTATGACAATTACAGACCCTAAACTTTTATTGCACTACGAAAGCAAGCTTTTCAAAGCTGGACATGCCACCCTAAACTCATAGCTCATAATTTCAACGCGATTTCATAATTCGCCACAGGACATCAAATTTAATCTTTGACACATACCAATGTCAAATAGTCAGACTACAATTTATATACATATAGTTTCTTGATCGTTTTAGTTAGTCACACTCTGATGATAACATAAGATTGAAAGGCCTCAGTGTGCTAAGAAAAGTTTCCGTTTTTTGCATCTGCCTCTTATAGTATCCATCTTTAAGTAAACAAATTTTACCAATATGCAGTTATTTATATGGCTGTTTCATACCGTCAAGCACAAGGTCGCATTGCATCGTGCAACAGACCCGAGGAGCCTTGTTTGAATGAATCCGTGCCAGAAATCACGTCCCAAATGCAAAGTAAAGCATACAAATATGCTTCAATAATATCATGGTATTAAAGGACAAGGTCGGAATGATTGACGATAAGATAAAAGATAAAATGTTACGAGCAGTGTATCGTACTTTTGTCCAGCATTTCTTTCTTTTCTAAGAAATTAGGTAATGAAATGACGTCATCTTGCTCAAAAGTCGGTGCGTTGTGCGTTGTGACGTAAACATTCAGCCAAAACGAAGCTGATTTTTTTTTGGTGTGTACGTTGATGTGCCTCTAAATCGTGGCTAATGTCTTTATCGTGCAACATTAGAAATGGCGCCGAGAATTAGGCCAGTTTAGGCCCAATTTGTGAGCATTTTTCAAACAATAACAGCAGTTCAGAGCTTGACAAGGTAAAAGAACGTTGACATTACTAAACCAAGGCAAGCTTGGTTTATAACCTTACTTAGAAATACCCCGAATTTGTCCTTCAAAGTAATTAAATTAACAAAATTGCGTTCTCTTCATCAAGTGTTCTAGCAGCTTCAAACTTGCTTACATCGCAAAAATCGTAAAATATGTTTCAACATAAGGTCTTTTTTCAGAGAAAATAAAAGAGATCTGCAGAAAATTGCTTCGATATGATCCTTTTTTGTGAGCAATACTTTTTTGTCATGCTTGTGTTGTAATATGTTTATTTTTTTGCATCCCAGGCAAAAAGTCCTGAAGTGAAAAGGGAGTGGACAATGCAGTTAAAAAGACTCATTTTAGAAACACACACTTCCAATATTCCAACAACGGTAATTTATTTCTTCTTTGATAATAATTGGTAATAATTTGCTAGAATTCTCAACAAGGAGATCCTCAGGCGGATTACATTCTGGTGTAAAGTTTTTCCTCTCCATATTTACGATTTTAGTAGTCTTGCAAGAAAAGCTTCATTTTTGTCACATGTATTTCATGGATTTTGTGACCCCGGCCGATGACTAGACCGTTAAGATAGATGTAAACATGCTCAGTACTGTTAGTGCTCGGACTTTATATTAGGTATGTCCCTCTGGTACACATTGTTGACATGCTTTGAGCAGAATGTTATCTAAGATGACCCCAAACTCATTGTAGGAACTTACTGATGACGCAAAAAAATCAAAACGCTTACAACGCTGTTGTCTATGTTTTATATCCCTGGTATTATTGCGATTAGTAGTGTTACATATATTGTTACGTACGTATGTTATTGTTACGTATATTATTCTGTTGATGATTTAAAGACATCAGCAAGGATACAATCTTTACACATCAAGTTGGATTGAGAACCAAACTTTTCCTTCGTGGCTGATGAGGGCCTACAATCTGCTCAGAAGATTAGATTCTCTTGTGTGTAATTTGTGGTATTTCCTTAATTAGAATAAGTTTGTGTATGCCAGCTAAATCCAAGAAGAGGGATATGTTACCTGTCCAGGTGTGGTGGGAATGCTCTTTCCAAATTTAGGTCTATTGAGAAGAATCGCTTTCAGCGCTGGCTGATCACGGAAAGCCTTCATTAAAAGTTGACAAGTTTACTGTGATTTTAAATTGCAGAATTGTTTGGAAGCTTCAGTTTATATTCAGCTTTATTCTACTTTTTAGGCAAGGGAAGCTATTCTTGGCAGAAGTCAAAATATGAGGGAAAGCAAATTCAAAAATTCGAGTAAGTCTTGATTCATTGAAAAATGGTGGGCTGTCATCTCCAGCGAGGTTTTCTCCAAAACTTCACGGTTTTTTCTCCACTATTTCAGTTTGAAATGCAATTGTATGTTGTGCTCCAAATCTAAGTACATCAAGGAGAGGTGAGGTTTTCCAAAAAATTCAGCAAGCTATTGCCGCGATATGTACATCTACATACATCTCTAAAAATCAGTTTGATCAATGATAGAATAGGGCAGAGAGGATAGATTAAGAGCAGTGATGACATTGAATTACGTGCACTCTTGGATAAACTCAGATTTTCAGGCTGCCTTCTGTTACTGCGGAATAATTTATAGAATTGCACACCGCCTTCTGGATTATGGTCAACTTTTATAGACGAGTGGGGTTGTAAATGAGTGTGGAAGTAATAGATAGATCAGTTGCCAAAACCGTTCGCACGGATTTGCCGCCAAAATCTAACTCAAATGGTGGACAAGGCATGCTGTAATGTGTAGCAGTTATTCCTAATAATGGAAAGATGATGCTCTAAAGTTAACAGTTATGTTACCCTTGCCTGACAAAGAGATGGCACTGTCTTCACCACATAAGTTGAAGAAACTTGCACCTTTTGGAAATCATAGAATTTATTGATAACTGTCTATCTTAAATTGGAGACCGAATTTGGTTTGTTGGCATGAAAGTGTGGTAAAGGTGATTTTGATGTGATTATCTTGCCTGGTACTTTTAATATAGGCTTGATGATTTTATTTATAACTTTTCAGTTAACTTACAAGCTCTGGATGATACAAAAATCCATTGGAGACGATCAAAACCTGTAGCTCAACAGGCAGGCAAAGAAAATCACAATAAAGACAGAGGTTAGTTTTGTTGATAAAAATGTGGAAATCAGTGGTCGAGAAAGCTTAGGAGCATGGAAGTATCACTCCTTGGAATTACTTCCAATGTTTGTTAGGCAATAGGAACTGTTTCTTATGTCCAAAATTCTATACTTTGTGACTCAAAAAATTTATCTTCAAGCTAATAAAGCCAAACAGATGAATAATTATTTCCATTGTAACAAAAGAGAATGTTGATCATTTTCTTGACGAAGATTATGATGTGTATGCAAGCGAATTTACTTTGAGCAAATTTTGCGACAAGCGGTTTTCCTTTTGAAATGTGAACTTCAAGAAAGTGAAACTTTTTCTCGGCCACCGGCAGAAATAATGTCTTCTAGGAACTTTTACATATTTTAAGAAGACCCATCTTGAAAAGGGGTTCATTCATTGCTATTATTTTATACACGAATACCCCTTCAGCTAATGTAAAAATTCTCACGAAGGCCTAATAAAACAAATGTTCTATTCAATGAAAATAATATCTTAGATAATAAAATGGGCTGTTCGATTTTTGGCAGATTCTTACTCAGACTATAGTTGTCCCTTGCCGAAAATTGGGGATAAAAGCAGTACCGCCTGCTCTGTTGTGTTACGAAGCTTTTCAGCTTAACATAAACTCGATTTTGTCACCTTTCCAGCGACCATCCCGACCCCAATGAGAGAGTTCTGATTCGTTAGTAACTTTTGTGACCAGTTTGGTCGTGATCGGGTTTGGGTCATCCAGAAGGCCAGTTCCCCAAATATCTAAGAATCTCGCAACAAAGAACTTGAGAACTTGATAAAACTTGTTGTTTTCTGATTTATATTCATCTTTTTTTTTCTTTTATATAATCTATTAAAATATACAAACTCAAAAAGTACATCTACTGTGCCTATCATGGCGGGAATAGACACTAGGTCATCGGAGTTCCCACCATGAAAGGCACATAGATGCAAGGCAATGAACAGAGGGCCCCACGCGCGGACAAACAGCTGCTGCCCCTCGCCACATGTGCCACCCCCAACGGGATAACACATGAAACTAAAGGGCAGCAGCTGCCCATCCACACAGCAGGACCCCATCCACCCACCACCCCGCACCCGCACCCTAAGATAAATATTTACAGTTTTCTATTCGTCTCATCGATTACTGTATCAAATATGACCAAGGGAAACTAAGCTCCGGTTGTAAAAGCACAAATTGAATTTTCTTTTCATTATTTGCATATCAACAAATTTCTTCGTGTCACTCGAAGGTTCTCATCTAATGCCTGAGTTGTAGTCAATGACTTAAATTTTGCTGCCTTTATTTGTGTTTGTAGATGATTCACATCAGTTTCCTTTCTCATTATCAGGCTCACTGTTGGTTGGCGTCAAAAGAGTAAGTATTATACATTTACGAATTTATCATGTTATGAGTACCACGTTGACTGATCGATCACGAGACTTGGCAAAATTGTGTAAAGGAATGCCTCTGCGGTAGTTTTCATCTGCCGTATTCACCTTGATTACCTTCCAACATTGTTGTAACGGTTTTATATAGTCATATCATTGCTGCCAATTAGTCAATAATTCGTTGATTCGTAGTAATATAAGGCCAAATCTACTACCTTAACTAATAAATGTATGAATGTAGCATGGAGAAATTCGTTAGTGAATTTGACTCCGTATATTACCCAATCTGTGAAAGGTTGTGTTTTACACACTTTTGGGATATTAATAGCCTTGTTGCTTATCTTTAAACAGCTTACCTGAAAATGGCACCAGTACTAAGTTATGAACCCTCGATAATAAAATAAAACTTACGAAAAGGAGAAGGAATGACTACTTCCTAAAATGCCTCACGCAAAAATTAATGCTAACATCCGAAATTTGGGTTTGCCGGCTGAAGCGTGTGGCATGTAGCATTGGCTGAATTATTTTTGAATAACTGACTTCAGATGTTGAGATTGTAAGATTGTAGAATCATAGATTAAACTACAGGGTGTCCCAAAAAAATTGTGCCCCGTTTGTCTGAAGATTGCGACAAAATGGCAAAAGATTCTCGCAAAACTTTTACTTGATGTTGCTCTTCAGATATTCAATTAACGTTTGCAACCACCCCCGTAAAAATCTGTTGAAAAATGATGGAGCTATGGCCTTCAGAAGATCAAATTTTCCTGATGACTGAAACCAGCGGTCGGCCATTTTTTCCTACTATTTTGCAGTGATAAGTATCTCCACGTGAGGTAAGAAATATTTTCTGTGAGGTCAGAAATATTGGAACCCTCCGAGGATTATCGGAATTTTCACGAGAGCTATGACATTGGAGGCTGCTGTTTCATTTTCAATCCATGATGCCATTTATCGCTGCAAAATAGTAAGACAAAATGGCCGACCGCTTGTTTCAGTGATCGGGCAAATTTGGTCTTCTGAAGGTCATAGCTCTATCATTTTTCAACGGATTTTCATGGGGGTGGTAGCAAACTTTAATTGAACATGTGAAGAGCACCATCATGCAAAAGTTTGGCGAGAATCTTTTGCCGTTCTGTCACAATCTTCAGACAAACAGGGCACAATTTTTCTGGGACACCCTGTACTTAGCTATGTAAGTGAAAGACAATGCTACGAAATATAAATTTGTAAGGAATAAACATCCCTCTCTCCCTAGGAATTTGAGACATTAAGTCAGACGCTTAATGAATTTTGGGATTCCGTTCAATTCGACTTCACCCAAGAAAACATGAAAACAGCTTCGTAAAACCTTAAAGTAATTAATTAAAGAAAAATGCACTTCATAAGAAATTGATTCTTTGATATTGATTAACTATTATTAAATATTGATAAGCTGTTAGCAGTATGTTAATAATATATGAGTGATATATGAGTGATTATTACGTCAAACGCGTGTGAAATTTAAAGTAAGTAAATTAAATATTAGAGGAATGAATCCAATCGTCACTGTACGCTCTGACCTAACGAACAAACATTGCTTGCCAAACATTTGAGAATGCCAAGCAGTTTTTTAATTTAGTCACATCGCAAAACATCGCAGAATTATACAAGCAGAATTATGTAAATTTCTTGGGCAGGGCTTTTTTAATACCGGCTGAGTCAAATGAATATATACACTATTTGAAAAAGTGTACAGCTAAAAGTATTTAGAAAATTTTGAAACTTGTTCTGAGATTTTTCTCACCGTTTCGTGTGTTTTATTTTGTTCTGAAATTGGCCAAAAATCTTTTCTGTGTCTCAACTGATTGGAGAGCATAATTACATTTAAACAGTTTCCAGGTCATTAGAACAGTTACGGACACTTTTACCAAATGTTGGGCAGGAGAAGCTATTGTTTCAGTTGAAGGCGTTGCTTTTTTCCATTGTTTGCAAAAGATATCTTCGTTCCAACCACCATTTGGGGGGGGGGGGGGTGATCGTATCCCTTCATGTGTCCACCAGAAAACAATACCTGAGCCAAGAAAACATTATCTTACCATTTTGATATTTTTGAAAAGTGAATTATAGAGTCACTCACTTTTGTTTTAAGTCCAATGCAAATCAGCCTAAGAAAAATTCTTATTTCAAAGCATATTGGTAAATCTAGATTATATATGGATTCTCAAATGAAACCAAATACTCGGGCAGTGGAGCTAGAATTTTTCAAATCGTTTGATAGTTTTTGGAGTACAATTTTTCAAACAGTATATTCCTTTTTGACTCACCTGGTAGACTCACTACATAATCCCAGTTATTGCAAGAACAACAACAGCAACAACAACATTCTGCTTATTTTTAATCATCGGTCTATTGATAGCAAGTACTACAACCATGTAATGAGTCTAACTCACCTGTTATGAACGAAAGTATTCTCCGCCTGTCATAAGCAAAAATATATGTGTCAAGCGGATGTTTGCGACGTGCTCAAATGGAGAATCACTTTGTTTGGCAAGCAAATCTCAAATGTTTAGGAAACAAATTTGCTCGATTGGGTAGCGCTTGAAGGTGATCTGAAGCGAAATTTTTTGTTGATGAAAATTAATATGACTGTTGAATGATAAAGAATGCTATTTAAAAGATTTTGATATCTTGTTTTACTTTCAAGTTACCCACTATTTTGTACAAGGTTGACTACGCTTCCAAATGGAAATCGACTCAAAGGGCTTTTCTTCAGGTTGAAAGACCTTTCTAGCCATCATATCAATCCATAGACAACTTCTATTGCATTTATTCAGCTTGCTATAAATGTCTCCTACAACTGTAACCTTTCAAAGATCAGAAACAGCTATATTTCCATATATTATCGTAGTAATTTGCAAACAAAATGAGGTTCTTTTTTTATATCAATTGAAACAGAAAACATTCAACAATACAACTACTGTGCCACTCATTGCAGGAAAGGACACGTAGTCAGCGAGTTCCCACAATGAGTGACACTTACAATTAACTAAGGAATTAAACGCAAAAGAAAAATTACCATTGAAAGGAACAAAAAACGAAAAGCCTGATCGCTGAGCAGAACTGAGGCTGCTTGAGAAAACGGCTGACAAAATGACGTCATCAGCTGACACATAGAATCAGTGGATATTGGATAACTTGAAAACGAACTGAGATATCAAAGAAATCTAAACAGGATTCTTTATCATTCGACAGTGCCGTTCATTTGCATCAATAAAAATTTCACTTCAGGTCACCTTCAAATATTGTTGTGAATCAATTGATCAGCCAATCACCAAATAAATTAATCATTTTGAATTAAATTGATTAATCTCAGAAATCTTGTGAATCTTTTTTATCAATTAACTTTGTATTCCTAACATAAAGATCGATATTCGAAGACTCTTTAATGAGTGTCAAATTGAAACTTGATCAATCTGTAATATTTTATAGGCAGTTTAACAGTCGAATAAATCTGAAAATTTATGATAAATTGGAATTTGTAATCTTTATAAATGAATCGAATTCCATCCATCAGGCAATTATACTCAAAAATATTGGGTTAAAACGTTCATCATTTATTCATGAACTGTTATGATATACCGGATGAGTCAGAAAAAATGTGGGGCATTTGACAATATTTGTTGATGCAATTCATTTCAAAGGCTAACTTAGATAAGAGCACTTATTTGGACGAAATCGGTGTTTCCGTTTAATAACTACGAGCGAATTTAATGAAATCCCGGTTCCCACGATTCCTAAGATGGACTTTCGATCAGCCTCACGTTCATGCACATGTGAACTTGTAAACAATGACAAACATACAGTTTCTCCGCCAAAAAATTGCAACAAGACATGATTATATTAGAGCACAAAAGGAAAAATTAGCTTCATTTGATTTCGTATCCTTTGGGGACTTTTCATTTAATTGTCATTACTAGGGAGCAAAAGTTCTTGTATAAACGATACCTGTTCATCAAAATAGTCATATTACAAAACTGTAATAAATATGAAGTGAAGGCTCCAGTTTTGAAACTTATTCAATTTTCCTCTGCAAATTAGAATTCTAGATTGCATCAAAATGTGGCCTGTCAAAACGCCCACGTTTTTCTGACCGGTATACCTGTTAAAAATAAGTTCTATTAATCATTCTTATGGTGTGCCATGAACCTTTATGATTAAATCGATGATCACTTCATGTGTGCCATGAAATATATTTTAAAATTCAGATATAAGATTCCGATTAATTGATAAAATCTACTTCCATCTATCCTAAGTTTGCGTTCTTCATTTTGAGTATCAAAAAGTCACAACCATCAGGTTGTAAAGGTTTACCGTTACCATTACCGTAAGGCATTACTGTTACCCATTACTGTTACCATTACTGTTACCATTACTGTTACCTGTTACCATTACTAAAAAACCATTGCCGTTGTAGATTTTTAAATTAATAAGCTGTTGCAGTGCAACGTTAATGACACACGGGGGGGGGGGGGGGTACTTAGTATATTTTGCTGACGGGATGTGCACTCCTTTCCGGGTATCGTTTTCGCCTCTTTTTTCTTACGCCGCGTACCAAAAGAAGGCAATTTTTCCAAAAATCCGTTGTCAAAAGTGTTATTTTATTGTTTTTCAACGAATTTTTACATTTTAGGGTATGCTTTTCGCCGATTCTTACGTTTTTGGGGTATGCTTTTCGCCGATTTTTTCTAAAGCCGACTATCTTTTCGAGGGAAAATTTCTAAAGCCGGGTGAAAAATGTTTTCTTGGAGTGCACACCCCCGTGCAATTGAAAGTCAAGTACCTCCCCCCCCCCCCCCGGTAATGACAGTGGAAGTAAATTATTCAATTTAAGCTAAGTACAGAAGTATCTCAAGTCAGATCTTGAAAGCTTTACAGAGTCACCGGAGTAACACTACCAATACGTTGTGAACCAACAGTTTAAGAAAGAATTTACAGAGCCAGTTTTATCACACAAGAGCTTTCACAAAGCGTGGCACACTCTGTACTCTCGATTACGTTCAGATGCTATGATTTGTTAAGAAATCAAACATCTTTATATTTCACTGATGCACCATGGTGGCTTCACAAGAGAGAATATATTGTTTTGATATGTAGCCGTTTTCCAGGAAAGAGTTACCGTCTATATTAAAGCATATTTCACTTCTGCTGGGAAAATTAATTGCAGACAGTATAAGGAGTTATCAGTGACTACATTTACCACATTCTATAGCCATAGGACATTGCCTCTCTTGTTTTCCCTTGTTTTAAGATCCCCGCCTTGCGACCTGAAAACAGAGAAGATAGAGCCTATTATGCAGTAAGGGTTTCCCAAAATTAAGATATATAGTTTTCTAAGTTCTGGGGAATGGAATCGAATATGATGAAAATGTTTTAGATTTTTCTAAAGTTTCCACATCACTTCCTGATTGTATTCAGGCTGCATTTGTTGGCATCAGGAGGAATTTGTATACAAATTTCACATTAATAGAATGTTTCAGCCAGATTCGATAAACTTAGTTTTTACCAACACAATTGAACATCAATAAATAGAACTCATTTATCTGGAACTACACGCTATCTCAGACAATTTAGTAATGCCCCTCTGTTAGTGTAAACTCGAGTGTAGGTATTTAACCTCATCATCTAGAACAAATTTTGATTTGCCATGAGGGCTTGAGATTGCGGGGTTTAGCTGTATCATAAACTAACTATAGTCCCCGGGGGGGGGGGTACATAACATAATTAGGGTACGGGTATATGCCACCCATATGGGTGGGTTTTTGGGCCCAAAATTCTCTAAAGAAAGGTCCTTTTTCGGCAGATTTTCCATAAACATGGGTGGAGTTTCACTGAAATTCGCAAAAAATGGTTAAAATTAGCAGTTTTCCGCCAAAATTAATCATAAAAGTGGGTATTAAAAGCGAGTTTCGGTAATTAGAAAAGAGTAGCTTTCTCAAAAAACCGGGCGGCAGACCCCCGTCCATCCTCAAATCATGTACCCCCCGGGCCCCCTACAGTTTCTCAGCCAAAGCCCAAAGGAGCAAAAATAGGTAAATATGTGCCTGAAGAAGTCGAAAGATTTTGACCAATTCATAACATACTTGGGCAACATCCCAAGATGTTTGAAGCAGGAACGTTTTGTCAAAAATCTGATTTGCTGTATTCATTTTATCAAGGAGAGTGTGCTGAAAGAAGACTCAACTAACATTCCAAAGAAAACGTCTTTGAATAGCAAGGCTAAAGATTTCATAGATAAAAAACAGGCAAAGGTAAGGATCTTTGTGAAGCGAAATTGTTCCAGTCACGTATGGTTCCAATCACACCGTACTGATGTTGTGTGGTATTGTATCTCAAAACGCTTTGAGAATGCATTTTCAATACGCATTGAAAATGCAATATACAATGATGTTCTACAAGAAAACCACTGTTCAAACGACTCTGAACATTTCATTACAGCATCGCAATGTATTTGTTGTTGACGAATGTACAGCATAGTATAGTTGGCCGTCGTAAGTTGTTAAATTAAGCAGTGGCCCTTTTATTATTTTTTTGCTGTCCGTTTGTTAATATTTCGTTTTATATACCATTGATATTAATGTGTTCATATTTTGAATAAAAAACACAACTGTTAATATCCGGAACGTTACGATAAAGATCGAAACGCTATGAAACGTTATATGAAGCGAAATCGAAACGTCATTTTGAAGTTTGTTAATATAACTTTTCAAGGAAATTGTTTTTCTTTCCAAATGTGTAATTTATCCTTCTTGTGCCTTGGTTCGTGTACGGTTGAAATCAGTGCCCTATCTTTCAGTAAATTTTATATGTTTTTGATTCTAATATTGCTTTATGGAACCACAGGAAGCCCAGGCGGTTCATTGAACGATAATAAGTTCAAAACTTCAAAATAGACGATGGTAATACCTTTGTTTCTTATCTGTTGCACTTCTCTACGGCTGCATTTCGTTTCCTTTGTTGACTTCTGTACTGCGTAATTGTTCGAATACAAGAATTCGATGTGAAGTAACACTACGCCTTCCTATATGAAATTAATTTAATTGTATCCTAATAATTCCTATATTAATTTTGTATAGGAAGGCGTAGTGTTACTTTACGTCAAACTCTCGTATTCGAACAATTACGCAGTACAGAAGTCAACAAAGGAACGCAATGCAGCCGTAGAGAAGTGCAACAGATAAGACACAAAGGTATTACCATTGTCTATTTTGAAGTTTTGAACTTATTATCGTTCAATCAACCGCCTGGGCTTCCTATGATGGAATGTGATGCCCTTATGCTCTTCGCTTTAATAGAGGTATTATTTTGGTAGATATTTCAGAATGTTTCTTGGCGGCATAATTCCAAGGTAAGCCATCATCTTGGTCACCTCGTATTTGAATAAGTTTACTTGAACTCACTTGAACTCACTTGAACTCACTTTAATTGCAGGAGAAAGTAGAGAAAGTGAAACTGTGGAAACCGAAACGAAACAAGCCACGAAAGGGTAGTGCAAATAATTCCTTCGAGGTTGACGTACCTGACAGAAAAGCAATGTCACCTTTAAGTGAATATAAACCGCCATCAACAATGGTCAAATCTAGAAGTTTAGAATCACTTCGGGATGCAATTAGTAGCTCTCAAGAAGATCTTTTGTCTTCAGGAGATACGCCCGAGTCGGTTGAGGTAATCTATCTTCTTTGTCTCCTTATTCTTTTGAAATTTCCTTGTGAGTCAAACCAGAAAATATGGAAGTAGCGAAAGTTGTTCTTTGCTACATACCGGGTGTCCCAAAAAAATTTATACGGATTTGGTTGACTCTAGCGCCGTGAATTTAGCTTTAGTCAATGGCTAAACACTCTCAAAATGTTCCTCGATAGTTAGTTGAGCATATATACCTCGTTTGTTGGTATTGGTGCTTGGAGAACAGAAATAACAATCTTGAAAGCTCAAATTTGCCTCTTCCTGCAAACCAGAGCTTTAGCCTTTTGGCCTAAGCAATTTCTTAAGGCACAGCGTATAAATCAACGATAGCCTTGATAAAATTTGAACAATATTAGATCTTGTGTTATTCTGTTTTCCAGACGTCACCCCTTAGTCACCCATTGGGAAGTTTCTTAATTTTTCATTAATTTCAGTTCTGAAATTTCGATGTGCTTCAGGAATTTGCTTAGGCCAAAAGGCCAAAGCTGTGGTTTGCAAGTGGACGCAAATTTGAGCTTTTAAGATAAATATTTCTGCGCTCAAAGCACCAATACCAACAAACGAGGTATCTATGTTCAAGTTAACTATCGAGGAACATTTTGAGAGTGATTAGTCATTGATTAAAGCTAAATTCACATCGCTGGAGTCAAGCAAATCTGTATACATTTTTTTGGGACACCCGGTAGAATTTCACAAATAAAGATGCCCTCCAGTGCCAAATAAAGTGGTGGTCTTAAATTGGAGGAATGGGAAAAGATCAAATTTTGTTGTATATTCATTTGTAGTTTAGCTGCATGTTCTGTAAGCAATGGCCACGGCGTAGTCATTGTCTTTTGCTCCCCGTGGTATCATCCTTGTAATGTTGTAAAGTAGTTCATATGTAGTGTCTAAAGTAGTTTGTTTAAGAAAGAATTTCAATCGAATGAAAAATATTTCGTTGACCACTGCTCCAGATATCCCCTTACCCCCATTCTGAATTCCATAACGCTTCTCTCAAGTATTCAAATAACCCCTACTTTATGGTCATCTGAATCTTAAAGTATTTTGATGGATTTTCAGTTTGACTTGTTGTCGAACGCAGTCTTTGCAAACAAACAACGGGCTTTTCATTGAAAGATAAATTCTTGCATTAAATTGACGATGGGATCTTGAAAAAGATGATTCAGGGTTCTGTTTACGTATCACCCGTTTTACAATGTTTGCTTCTTTAATTAAGTTTCTGTTTCGATTAGTGTTCATCAAATGAGGTATCTCTAACTTCAAGATGTTATCTTTTGCTTGTTTGCGTCTTGTATTCATTTTATACTCAAATCACATTTTCACAGAACGAAAAATCGCAGGAAGCTTCAGAGCAGCTTCGCGGAATTAGCATGCTTCACGACTTGGTTTCAATTGATGTACAAGATATGGCACGAAACTCTGATCCCAAAAACGACGAAGAAGAAACGCAACCCCCTGTAACACCCAGAAATCTGAAGGAATTACGACGACGACATGCAAGTAAGTCTGTTTATCTTGAAATGCCTGATGATCCGATAAAACCGGGGGACTTAAAACGATCACGACCACTCTCTTTACCCCCAGGCGCAGCTGTAAATGATGTGAATGGTACACCAAGGATATTCGGCACTGATCTTGAAAATCTGGAAAGATCTCGCAATGACCTCAGGAAGTATGGTCTTACACGAACTCGCAGCTTAAACCGCAAAATTCGCACGGGATCTGGTACACCCTCGGGCAGCACCAGGTCTGTCTGCGGGACCAAAGACACGGAGAAAAATAAGGCATCGGTAGAGGACACGGAATCGGACAAATTCGAGATGCTCGAACAACGATTATCCATCATCTCAGATGATGAAACTTCAAGCTCAGCTATTAAAAACACGCTAAGACAAGTAAGTCAAGCATTCAGTTCTCATGGAAGTGATAAAGCATTGAACACAATACGCGCGCCATCCGCGAGCACAACGAGCCTCACAGCTGATTTTGATGCCTTGTTGGCGCAAGATGATATCTGGCGATGTAACACTCTCCCGCGTTCAAAGCGCAGATCGTTGGGATCGATTATATCGGAAACGATCAACCCTGAGGTGCACTCAAGTTTAGATAGTGCCAAAAAGAAAGCGTTTAGTACATCGGTTATTAATGAAGTGAGCCTGGATGTTGTGGATGATGATTTGGATCAAAAATTAAGGAATGAGGTTGTTGTGGACACTGAAAATGATATATGTGAGGAAGATTCCAGCCAGAGCGTCAGGTACCGAATAAGCAGTTATGTTGCTAAAGTTAAGAGTGAGCTTTCTACGGAGAATTCTGATATGCCACTGGGCAGGCGGCAGCGAAGGAGTAGTGATATTTCTGAAATGTCTTTAGATAGCCATATCTCTGGGGAAGGGATCGAATTCAACCCGCCGAAAAGAGATTCACTGATGGAAATTGTCGGACCGCGCACGAACACGGAATCAAATCACAGTGATATAAACAATGCGACGGACGAACCGACAGATGCGGTATTTGAGCGTGTAACGAATGATGAAAACCCGTTACAAACTCGTTCACAATCAGAAAGTCGAAAACGCGAAGATGTTACTGATTCTTTAGCCCCACAGAGGCCTATTGCACCATCATTGAATTACGTACGGTCATTTACGTTCTCCATACGACAATATCGCAAACGAAACGTCGAAGTCAAAGATTCGAAAAGCGTTTACGACAGAATAAGAGAATATACAGCACTCGTAAGCAAAGAAAAGAAGGAAATGGAGGAAAAATCGGTGGACGAGATGTTGGAATCTCTTGATTCAGCAACTGAACTTACCTCCGATAAATATATCGACAATCGGCGAAAATTTACTCGTATGGTATCGGTAGCTGACGAACCAGAACCGACAAATTCCGTATTAAGTGATCCGCAAGTATGGTTTGATACTGACTCTAAGGATGGTAAACAGCTGCAACGATCGTCGAAAGTAATATCCAGGTCACGTGGAAACAGTAAAATTGAAATGGATAACACGAAGTCTGACCTCAAAGCGAATGGGAAACTTGAAAATTCACCTGCAGAGAAAAAAAAGAACGAAACCAAAAGTTTTCCTGGAATTTCTTCAATTTTAAATTCTTGGAAGAAGAAAGAAGCAAGCACTCTTCCGAAACGAAAACCTGACAATGGGCCAGTCTCTAAAAAGAACAGTCATCATAATAATAACAATCATAACCTAAAAGCACAAGGCTCTACGAAGGATAATTGGAAGAAAGGCAAAAGTATTACTTTTGACGAACGGGCATCCTCCGAAAATAGCAATAGGGAAACTAGGACTGCGCCACCGAGGAAGTCAAGCTTGCAGCAACTACCTGAGATCGAGGTTACTGTGAATGATGAAGATCAAGAGCGTACTGATAGCATCGTTGTGAAAGACCGTGTGAAAGAATATTACCACAAAGTGATTATACCGGGTGAAATAGAGGTTGAGGAGATGCGGGAAAGTAATATGCGGAGGAGTAAAAAGAAGAAAGATAAAGAGAGAATGAAGAGTAATTTGCACAGGAAACTCAGTCTTCGTAATTTGGATGTTGAGGACGAGGAAAAGGAAATAAATAAATTAAACAGATCAGCATCTTGTGAAAATGTACAAAGAGGAACTGTTAGAAATTTGATCAGTCTTTTTAACGTTACTAAATCATAGTTAGGTCATGTGTAAATTGTAGTATATGTTTATGTTTAGGTTAACGGTGATACTCAGTACAAGTATTTGTTTCATGAAAGGGCTTCGGGATCGCTCACAGCTTGAAAAGAGTTCTTGACTTGTACATGAATCGCAACTCTACCAAGTTTTTGTACATCAATAGGTGAAAAGGCTAGGGTTGTCAGTAAATGAAGGGTCTTATAGACTTTTATAACTTGGAATTTGTGCAGCATTTTCACCAGGTGTAGCCCTTTAACGGAAAACCCTTTAATGTATTTAGAAAACCTATTATCGACCGCATGGATGCCCCTCTTGATAGTGATACCACAAGTTTTCAGTAAATGAACTTGGATCTTATTTTTTTCTGACGAATCACAAGATGAGATGTTTGAATGTAAAGTTCAGAACCTAATTCAAGAGTTATTCGCTTACATAGTTTAATGGAGAAGATACTATGCACATACTAACCGGTTTTGTGTTGTACAGGAAAATTTAAAGCCCGAGGTCTTAAAGGTACAGACCGAGATTACTGGTTAGTATGAGTTTTATTACGTGATAGCTTCTACTTTTGACTCATATCGTTTAGTCAAACGCATTTGTCATTGTTATGTCGCTTAAGTTTTTTTGAATCTCACAGGCCTAAATCAGTTGATATGGTGTCAAAAACGCATCTTTGTATCGTATTATACAAGGCTACGGGAAAACCGCGGGAAATGTGCGATTAACCAATGTGATTGGCCGAATTCTTGTATTGCCTCGTTTTTGAAACATTAGTCAAGTAATAAAACGACGTAATCATCATCACCATTATCGTCTTCATAGCTTTTCTTGGTACCTCCAAAATTTAATCTGTCGTAATTTCTGTACAAAACCTCTTATTTTATGTCAAAATGCATCAAAATTTTGTAATCATTATCTCATGCTAGTCATCATTTTAGAGTTGCTATCTTTTAGAGTGTGGCAGTTATTGGAATTGTAGATTAGGTAACCTTAGCAGAACCTTTTTTCCTTCTTCAGTTCATGTTCATATATTGTAAATTTCTATCAAAATGGTTGCACGTTACTCGAAGTGCCACCCACAAGGAATCTCGCGTCGCACCAGGGATGTACCTGGTCTAAAGCATGACTCTTAAGATATTATGGTAAACCGGTTGGCACATAACAGAACCCCGTATTTGAACAATCGTATACTTTCCCGGGCTGCAAACGAAAAGGAGAATTGCCAACAGATTATGTTGGGGTTTTCGAAAGTATCGATAGTTTGCTGTACCGAGGGCGAGGGGGCTACCTCTGTTGTAACGAAGGCAGGATCAGATACGAGTGAATGCAAATATTTCGAGAAGCGCGTTGCTTTACTTTGAAATTGTTTTCAGATGAATTGATTTGTAGAAGGCCTGTTATCTGTTGCTTTGGGCCCCGGGGGTAACTTCAATAGGCAGATGACGGGGGTGTGCCATTTTGACTCGTGAAATCACACCCTAAAATTCATGAATTTTCGAAAGTGGCCATACCCTAAAATTGTGACAAAAATTCAAAATTCTTACCAAGTATATCAAATTAAATCAAATTTAATACCCTGAAGTGTTATTTTTCTAAAATGACACCCCAGTTCGTTTTGTGCTTGTGTCTCTATTTATAATTATGGAAAACGGAGACATTTGGCAAATATGTTCAAAGTGAGATGATTTGCAAACGGAGACATTTTAAATCGCATCGTTTTTAATGGAACACCGAAAACGGCCAACCAACAACAATAACAACCAACTTGGTGCCAAAAACAACGCAAAGATTTAGTCTTAACAAATGACATCACAACGAATGAAAATGGAATAATTGAAATACCTCCGTGTAGGCTGGTTATGTCTCCAGGTCGTACCGCATTTTATGCAAAATCTTTTGTATGTGGACTTAACCAAAGGGCACAAGTTACTTTTTCATTCTCGCAAATCATTTCTTTCTGACAGATCACACAAATAGAACAGATGCCATTGTTACGAAGTTTGTGCTTTTTCTTATTTAGCGCTCCCTCTCTAATAAGGCCCTCCCCTCTGTGTCAAAATTTTAAATAAGCCCCCTCTCTCTATTAAGCCCCCCCTCTTATATCAAATTCCAGTGGTTACCAACGATTTCCCATTTATTGAGCTAGATATGCTTGTATGTTAATTTTGCTATGGTTTGAGATAAAACTGTGTCGAATTTATGTATTTGACTCGTAAAATTGTATCTTCAATCCGCAAAATATGGTGTAAAAGAACTAAAAAGCTGTCATCTGTATCCCTGTCAGTTGATTTTGTTAATAAGCCCCCCTCTCTGGAGGGTCCGAAATTAAATTTGCCCCCTGGGGGCTTAATAGAGCTTTTACGATATAGTGGTAATTGAGCATGGGCAAAAATGGTACATGTGCTATAGATATCAGCTTAGCTCGGCTTGAATGAAACCCGTAGTGCAAACGAATACCAAATGTTGTCCGTTCCATGCCAAAAAGATTCTGCCGTGTGAATGGGGCTTTGAACAGACAGTTTTTCGCTTAAATCTTTCGTATTCTCTGTGATAATAAGCGTTGTTGATAAAGCGTCTTTTAAGCTGAAACTTTTGTAATTAATCGATGTAATTATCGCTTTAGTGTATACCAGTCTTGAAATAATTTATTTTCATGTTTTCTAATGTACACTTTAATCAAATCCCTTTCGTACATGTCCGTTTTCTAGAATAGTATTAGATTTGCATCAAGCGAAAATTTGCACTTTTACAGTTTCTTGATTTTTATACCAATGTCTCTTATGAAGCGTTCTTTGCTACCTTGTTGACCGTCTGGAATTTCCAAGTGCAATCCATCTACAAGAGAAACCTTGCAGTTCAACTGGAAGATTGTTGGCATGTTCTGGTAATCTTTATAATGTCAATCTGTTTTAGGTATTGTCCTTCGGGCTTGCCCCTTTGTTTACTTTTCACATAGGAATTGTAATCACGTACTTTTACTTTGTTGTTTGTCTCTTTATGCATATAAATATAGCTTCCTGCTTTTGAAATTTGTATTCTGAAAATGAAATGAAGCCAAGTAAACGAAACATGGCTTAGTCTTAACTAATTAATAATTTTCTCTTCTGGATTTGTCTGCTGGATTTGCCTACTGTTACTATTTTCTGGAACTGTCGTCAACCTGAATTCTCTCTTCTTTCTGAACTTTTTTTCAACCTCAATATGATTGGGAAGACTGAAAATCAAATTTGAAATGAAACTTGGTTCTTCGATTTTAATGTCAGTTTGGTAAATTAGGTCAGAGACCAATTTGTTATGGAGATTTTATCTGTTTATTTCTGTAAAAGAAAGGTTGTGCAATTAGATTTCTAGTAAAAGATGCTTTATTTCCACAGATGGGCAAGATACTCTGAAAAATATCTTATTACAAGATACTGTTATTGGGGAAATTGAGTATCTTATCGCAAGATACTGTTAGTCACACAAAAAAGTATCTAATTACAAGATACTAGATATTTTCAAAAAAGTATTTAAGATAACGTTTCAAGATACTAGTTACAAGATACTTTGCCATAGGGTACATGACCAATGCCTCCTAACGTTATGCTTTATAGGTGGCACAGTTTTCAATTCAATGTGCATAAGTACTGCAATCATGCCTAGTGCATGTGGTCCCCATTCGGTCTAATTGAGTGCATTTGATCGGTCCTACTCCTAAAGCATGTGAACATTTCTTCATGCCTCGTTATTGTGGAGACATAGCTCCTATGGAGCGTATCTTTTGAATTTATAAGAAATATTCCATATAGTTCACTAGCCCCTGAACTTTCTTTTGGGTGAAGAAACATGCACCAAAGTCTACCGCATTTTATCGTTTTTCCAAGAGCATCTATGTATGCTGCGTATGAGAGGGGTGAAGACCAGGATCATCGGAGCATGGCATTTCACAGCGAAGCGAAAGTAACACCACCTGTGGAACACCCACAAGTGACATCCTTAGTCTGCGAAAGTGCGCCATTGACTTTGCAGTATTACCGTCTTTTGTTCAGATATGAAACAAACCAAGAATGTTCCAGACCAGTGATACCATACCTAATTAGCTTGTCAAGGAGAATGTCATGATCTACGGTATCAAATGCTTTCTTTAGGTCGATGAATACATTTGCTGTGTATTTTCCGTTATTCATAAAGCTATTACATACAATGCATTGTCAGGTCTTGCACCCGGCTATCTTTCAAACCTTTTCAAGAAAAACTCTGCGCGTGATATCAGTATGAATTTGCGGAATGCCATTGCCGATGTCCTTGTTCCAAGGATGAAAACTTGCAATGGGCAGAAAGCGATATCTTTCCGGGGTGCAAAGACTTGGAATGAATTGCCTTTGGATGTCAAACAAGCGCCCTCTCTTAGCATTTTTAAAAGTAGGCTGAAGAGTAATTTGCCTCTCTCAGGCTAACTCCATTATTTTTCATTTATTTTTTTATTTTAGATTGTAAATATAGGTAATTTGTTAGTAATTTTTAGTAATATCGTAAAGTTTGGCACGGCCCCTTGTAAAGCAATCCTCTCGATTGACGGGGCTGCCGTGTAAGAATAATGAAAAATGAAAATGACTATACTATATACTATAAGTTAATTCATAAACCTATGAGATGGATCTTTTAACTCAGGTTGTTCAGTTTAAGAGAATGTAGCTCTGAAACCATTCATCAGATTCCTGTAAAGTTTAAACAGATAATACCAGTGTAGCCAAAATATCAACTTAGACAAGAAAATTTAGCTTGTCAGATCAGTAGTATCGGTCTCATGTCTTAAGCAATTTAATAAAAAGTAGATTGTTAGCAAGTTTGATAAAGGATTTCAGGCCTATTTTTAATACACGATGAGCTTTTACGTGAAACTTGCTTGCAATGGTGTTGCGAGATAAGGGACTGTTCATTATTTATAAAGAGGTTGGTACCGAAGAGAAATGGGTTGGGTAAGAGATATTTTCTGACATGAAAAGGTTGGGTAAATTTTTTTTCATGTAATTTCAAGGTTGGAAAACAAAATTTTCCCACCAATTAAAACCAAATTTATAAAGTCCAAAATTATCTCAATATCATCATTAATATTATCAACATTATCCATTTCACTTCTTTCAGTGTCTACTTTGCTCATCTTCGTCATCAATATTTACAGTATGGAATTTACAATTTACATCGTTTGACATTGAAACCATGTTTATAGGTAGTGGTTGGACAAAATATTTTCAACCTGAAAATTGTTGGGTTGATATTTTTGCTGTCACTGTTAGAGTTGGGTAAGAAGATTTTTGATGACAAGAAAACATTTCTCTTCAGTACCAACCCCTCTGTAAATAATGAACGGTCCCTAAGTTTCACTGGGGGTGTTACACGGAAAATTCGGAGAAAATCTAAACATCTTTTGGTGCAAGCCGTTGCCTGACTACAGCAACAAGTTCTACTTTTCGTGAAACTGCCTCGTAGCGCTCGCAACAGGAAATCTGGCAACTTGTCGTCGAATTTCGGGGTGTTACACGGTGCAGGGGTGGATCCAGACAACTGCGACTACACCCTAGTATTTCGAATAACCTGACCTTAGCAGTAGTCAGAATATTTCCTGGATCCGCCCCTGCGGTGCAATGTTTTGTGAAACTTATCTCGCAAGCAAGTTTCACGAAAACGCTCCTCTTATAATAATAATAATAGTAATAATAATAATAATAATAATAATAATAATAATAATAAATAATTTGTTTAAAGTTGGCGTAAAACTCTAATAGCTGTGTAAAAGCTAATTAATGCCAACTATCTATTAAAGCTAATTAAAGTAAATACAAGCTAAATGAAACCTAGACTTGCTCCAAGTCCACTCCACGGCCCACCAGCGCCGAGAAATATAACCACCCCATCTTGTAACAGATCTTGTAACAGGGTCTTAAATGTTTGTTTTTGTAACTAACTAGCATGATATAAGCATATAAGCATTTTAACGGATATATCATCACTGTGAGATTACCAGAGGCTGCCATTTTGGATTGAGTTACGTCACGTTCGAATGATCGCTTTATTTCCTAGTAACGTCGCAAATTGATCAATCGAATGTGGCGCAAAACCGTTACTCATCCTGTTGCGCTGTTATCAACTTACTGAACGCACGTACAACATTTCGCTGCTTACAATCGTGAATATTTACAAGTTTCAAGCCGATCTATTGCTGATTTTAACAGAAAAGGTGATCGAAGGAATAGTTCGAAGTATCAAGATGACGCATTCGAAGAAAATTGCACGTTTGCCGTCGAATTTAGACTTCGACAGATTGGTAAGTTTATCATATCGCCTTGAATCTTGTTAATCCTGCACTTTGGTACTGTTTTCTGGAGTCTTGAATGCTAGAAATATGGGCAGGGAGAGGTTTTGTCTTGAATTAACTGTCAACTGTAAATCATCTTGAAACTTAGCACCAGCTAAAGATTCGGGCGATATGTTTGAAACGCCCCAGTTATGTTTGAAACTTTTTCAGTGGAGCGGCAAAACCTTTCGTGGAGTTTCATATGGGGCTGTTTTAGAATTCATAAACTTCCGTCTATGCTTTGCATGAAGTGAGGTTCTCAGCAAGAAGAGCTAAGAGCCCAAAAGGGGTTCGCACAGAAAGAGTTTGAGGAAGATGGCCTAAACGCTATGCAGAAAGTGCTTGCCAAAGCCAGCCCGTTGTTGCTATAGCCGTTGTCAAGGAGAAGCAGCGGCCTCGTTTAGAGAGGATGACAGCACCAGCCTCGTTTGGAACCAATTGTTTTAATCAAATCGCTTCTGGAAACTTCTCAAACATGTTCTTTACTGGCCTTTACTTAAAATGATAGAAATATGAGAGTTCTCGCAAAAGTTAAAGAGACAATCGAAAAATTGAATGCCATTGTAAAATATTGCACCAATGGCAATCCCTGGCGACATAAACAAAAAAAATCCATCTCTTTCAAATAGATATAAGTCCGTGGTATTTCTGTTTTCAAGATTTACAACCTTTACCACAACTATACAGTTTCCTTTTGTCAGGGACGTAGGAAGCATCTCAAACTTGGAGGGGCACGACACTTCGAGGGCACTTTTTCCATCAAGCTAAAGGGGCATTTCCTGAAAATAAAAAGGGCACTTCTTTGTTTATTTCAAAATCTTGGGGGGCACGTGCCCCCAGTGCCCCCCGGTTCCTACGTCTCTGCCTTTTGTGGCTTTCCTTGTAGAATCTGTTTTCTGATTATGTTTATCTTCATCTCACCAAATCTATTTAATTTTCATTTCAGGTCAGGAAAGATGATCAAGGAAGTCGACAGAATCTTATTCAGAAATGTCACATTTCGTTAAAAAATATAGGTAAGATTTTTTGTAACTTCAAGAAAGTAATGGCCATTTATATTTTTGATTGCTTGAAGGGGATGTTGATGAATAAGGTTGCACAAAATATTCGGTGGTTAGAAAAATAGATTTAATGAGATGGAGGACCGACGGAGGACAACAAATTTGGAATAATATCACAAGACGATATGTGAACGAAGCACTTGGCGTTTTGATGACATCACACTGACATTTGAATTACCATGAACACATCACCTCAACTCAAAACGAAATACATAAAAACAAACAAATTGTGAGGTGACGATTGAATAATGAAAATGGAAAGAACTAAGAACAATTTATCTTCGAAAATGATACATCCAAACCATTGAGACTGATTCTATTTTGACAGTCGAAAAGTGCTACATCCCGGGGGGGGGGTACTCATATATTTTTCAGTACGGGGACGTGCCGCCGAACAGGGTATCATTTTCAGGATTCCTACTCCGGGACTATCACTTTTGTATGGTCGGCTCCATGACAGGGTCCATATTTTGTATAATTGACTACGTATCGTCGTTGTAAGCCATTTGCACTCCGCGAATATGATTTAAATCGTTTGGATGGCGACATTTCCGCATTTTCTGATAGATTTCTATCAAATTTCTATCAAATTCCCAGGGCAGGCTAAAATTTTGTATGAAGAAACCCAAGAATATGGTATTATTTTTAAAGTTTTACTCCGGGACAGGGTATCATTTTCGGAAATTTTACTCCGGGACAGGGTGCCTTTTCAGATTTTCCAGCGGCACGTCCCCGTATTTTCGTAAATCAAGTACCCCCCCCCCCCGGGTGCTACATCAACTTCAATTTTAATCTCCAATTGTAGATTACCTTATATCTAAATGTTATATTTCAGTTCTATTTCTTTTTAGATCTTCTTGTGGATATCATCAGACAACTAACTGATATAACCGATAAAGATCGAGGAATTGGTGAAAAACTACAGAACGCCTCATATCGAAGATTTGCATACAGACAGGTAAGGGGCTTGCAATTTCATTGCTACACTGTTATTCTTTAGTTGAAGCTCCTCTTGAGAAATTATTTCACACAAACAAATACAAGGGTAAGATATTTTTGGTACACAAACGCAAAGAAAATGGTGGGATGTTTTGCAAGAATCTTTGAAAGATGGAAAGAAAATATATTTGCCATTGTTGAGATTCGATAGTTGCACTCATAGGCCAAGGGAAGTAAAGAAAAATTGAGAGTTACAAGAAGAAGTAATATGTTTTTAATGCATTAACCTCCACTGAAGCATCATTACAATCATTAAATGCTAAAATTGTCTAACATTAGTCTAACATTCACTTGAGATTTTCCAGAATTGTTTGTGATCACAAACTTTGGAAATATATAGCTAGGAAGATCTCTTAAATATCATATACCATGTAGGGAAATAAAAATTGCTCTCTTTATCTCTCACAGATAAAAAGATATGTGAATGTATGTCTGAATGATCTTATGCAAGTCAATGCAATGGTATGCACTAAGTTTGTTTTCAAATACCTTGTCCACTCTTAAAGACTTCTTAAATCATTCAAAGCCAGTGCAAAATCCCTTCCAACAGCAGATGAGTTTCTTGGAAAGAAAACTGAATGGGTGATAGATTTTTAGGGAATTCGTCATAATAGTGCAAGATCCTCTAGAGAGTCATTTGCCTCATGGAACTTTCTCATATCTATAAATTAGCTCAATCGGACTATTAGAAAAAAGATGGAATTTCATATCGGTGATATCATTCTTGAAAACTGGCTGGAAGAGACAAACACCATCCTCATTTGACTTAAGGTTATAGTTCTCATGTTGTCCAATTTCATTGACGAAGGACCGGTTTGCAACTTTGGTGCGCCTTTAAGAGCTTTCCACAGAAGAGGGCACATAAAGGTTGAGGGTACAGGTTTGAAGTGGGTTTGAAGTGAGGTTTAAAACGGCTTTCAACCGCAAAAATCATTTGAAGGATTGTCTCATTTTTGGAAGATTTCCCGCTTCACCGTGTTACGTTTTATGAAATTATGAGTTGTCAGCAAAGGTTGGTGGTTTTTCGAAAAATTGGACGTTGAATGTTAGATTTTAGCAATTAGAACTAAGTAGCTTTCTGAAAGCTGAGAGACAGACCGCCACCATACCAAAGCAGTGGCGGATTTAGGGGGCAAGTAGGGGCAATTGCCCCCCCTTCACGATGAAAACTCAACTTGGCGCCCCTCTTTTGGCGAGAAAAGCGCCCCTCTTCCTGACTCTAACGCATAATTTTTCAACTGTTTCGATTTAAATGTGGGGGAAACATATAAATCAAGGCGTTATTTAGCAGTAAATCAAAGAATTTTCTTTGAGAAGCGTCCAAAAAATTTTCGCGCGCCTTCGGCGCGCTCAATTTCTATCGTATATTTGGCGCGCATTTTGCAAGTTGCCCCCCTTCAACTTAGGGCTGGATCCGCCCCTGTACCAAAGCAAGTAAAATACACCATCCCACACCCCAAGGACAGAATATCCCGTGAAGCAATTTCAATTTTGTCACACACAAAATTATGACTTTGCAAATGAATGCTTTCGTTGATGAATCTCCTCTTTTGGTTGTAGATGGATGAAGACTTTATGACATCGAGACTTCAAAAAATGGGACAAATGATCAAGATGGTCATGGAATCTTGGGATATCATGTTTCATGGAGTTGAAGTAATTGTCAAGGTGAGTCTGTGAGATCATAACTTGAATTGTTCTTCGAAGACCGTATGTTTTGATTCTGATCAAAAGGTGAAACAAAAGTTCGATAAGAATTCAAATTTCACTCTGTTTGTTTTCACAAACTTTGATGAATTTGAACGAAAACAAATTTGTTATTGTTTAGTCTGACAGCTGCATTCACTGCATCTTCAGATGATTTGTTGAAATTATCCTATCAATTATGGCAGATCTTCTAACATTAGCATCAGACTTTAGCACAATTGTGCGATAGCAAAGGGCCGTCAGCAGTTTGTCAGCATAGCGTTAACGCTCAGCTATTTATAAGGACTCAATTCCTTTAATGGTAATCAGAGTCGCAGAGAAAGAGGTTTATACGACGGATTAGCCAAACCACAAATAAACCACTGCAAACATCGAAGGATGCTTCAAAACCTGTATGGCTAACTCACTCATTACGCCTCTGAAGAAAAACGTAAACAATTATAGAAAGAAAAGGGAATAGCTTAGGGATTTCATTCATTTGATCAAGAAGCTGCACAGTAGCTATTGCAATTCTCAAATTTTTCTTTGCATCTATACCCAGAGATATAGAATCAGATATATGAACTTTGCCACATTGATTTTTACATATACACTTTTTCTTACGATTGTGCTTCTACCAGGTACATACTGACATTTTCTTTCCATAATTCAAGCATTGAACAAAATTTTCCTTCTATTTTAGAACCCCAATATATGCACATCTCTGCCACAAGAAATTAAACTTTTCCACGAGCTATCATCTATTGACATGGAAGAATTCATCCAATCTCTTGGGCCGCTCAAAGAAGAAATAGCGTCAAGAATGTCTTTCTGTCAATTGAATTCAAGAGAAGAGTACAATTTCTGCATGAACTACAGTCTGAAACAATTCCAACTTGAATCACTCAGGTTTGATAAACTTCTTTTAACTGGAGATTGTGAACGTTCGACAAGTGAAGAAGAGAACAAAGTTGATATTGAACACAAAAAGATGGAAAAAGAAGAAGACAATAGGTCTAATATCATGATAGATACTTCATGTAACGATACTTGTGCTTCTTATGACAGTGATCCAAGCGAGGGTTGCATCATAGGTAAAAGCATTTCACGTGAAGATTTCAAAAGTAAACATAATTATATTACGGCCTGGGCTGAGTGCCAGTCTGAAACATGTCTTAATCGTGATTCGGCTGAAAGTATCAGCTCGATTAGCGGTGAAGAGATGGGTCAAGATGCAATTTCTGTTGAAGGGAAGCTCTCCAATAATTGTAGCGAAACAACGCCCTTCGTCGCAGCTGAAAATCAGTTGCCTTCTCATGATGCAAAAGTCAGCATTCATTTAGTCCACTCACAACCAAATCAAATTCACTACAATACACAAAACAATGAAGTTGAGCCGTTGTTTAAAAACGTTTATACGGATTGCCTAAAAAGTGTCACATCTGATCATTTAAAACAGCCAACCAAGCCAATACACAATGCTTTAAATAAGGGTTTGATGAGAACCCGGGAAGAGTGTAAAAGCAACCTCAGTTCAGAGCTGAGATGTGATGACAAAGTGAGTTCGCAATCAGTTATAAATACAGTAGACTCGAATGATATTGCAAGAGTCAAACAAGGTTGTAATGAAAAGCCTAAAAAAGAAGCTTGTCGAATCTCAAATGAGATGTTGCCTGGACAAGAAAGCCTTCAAATTTCAGGCGATGCCAAGGCAAGACAATGCCTCAAAATTACTCTCATTCATAAAGGCAGTGGTATATGGGCTGTGAAAACATTAAACAAACGAAAACGATCAGAAAGCAAGTCTGATAATTGCACAGACTCGACGACTGACGCTCAGGCAATCCTTGAAGGGAAATCTAACCAGCACTGCAAAAGAGTGAAACTTACTTTGGATGGAGATAGCTCATCTAAATATGCGAAACTCATGTCGGTTGAAGATAGTTCTTCTCAAAATGCAAAATTCACTTTGGCTAAAAATGTGAAATATGAGCCTATTCTAGGCAGTGGTACTGGTATAGGGGCTTTGAAAAAACCAAACAAACGAAAACGATCAGAAAGCGAATCCGATAATTGTACAAACTGGACAAATGACGCTCTGGCAATCATTGAACAAAGAGCTAACCAGAGCTGCAAAGTTCCAAAAATGGCGAAACTCACTTTGGCTAAAGACAGCTCCTCTAAAAATGCGAAGAAAGAGCCAACTCGCAAATCGAAATTTAAAAGTCTTAGGAGACTGGCAACGGCTATATGTGCAATGAAATCACGTATAATTAGTAGGCCTATGTTAAGGAGAGTAGCAACTATTAGGCCCTTTTTGATATAATGCCCGCCCCATCGAGCGAGATCTCATTCTACAGGAACAAAAGTAAATGATATACGGTAGATGTAAAAATTGGCAGTTTAAGAGTAGATAAATTAATGAATCGCTGTATCATAACATTACAAAATGCATTGGACAGTAAAAGACCTCTTGCATAAGGCAGAGCTCTTGGGAAGTTCAATGCGTGCATTGTTTCCAAGCAAAATGTCTTCCTGCAGAGGTCCTAAATGTCCCTAAATGTAGCAACATTGTAATTGCATAAAACCAAATTGATTAAATTTTTCAACAAATTATCATGTCATATGGGACGGTAATGGTGTAACTATTAGAGTAGCTTGTAGAAAAAAGTTGATTTATTTTAGAAATCGTTATAAATTGTATGTTGATATTGTTGGAATGAATTATGATTTGTAAAATTTGCTGCGTTTTATCAGTGTACCACAACTTAATTCCAGAAATAAAAGTCACATTTCAGTAGTGGCTCGATATGAAGATAGAGGTTCCACAGGGCTCAATCTTAAGTCTGCGTTTCTTTAAAATCACAACAAACAAAGTACGCGACCAGCATCTTTGCATATTGAATTAAAAGGATGACTTAGAGGTATTGTTACCTAGGGAGCATAGGTTCCAAATCTTTAACTTGGCGTACAAAGGTGGGTGTAAAATTCAATGACCTATTTCTTCTGATTGAATGGCTTGAAAGGAACTTTAGATACTTATCTATAATTCTACCGTTGGACTTTCCAGAAAGTTTGAATATTTTTCAAAATTACAGCGTATTCTATATATCAGCTCATTTGAGGGTGTGACGTCATCAAATTTCTAAATCATAAACTAGATGAATGACAGACTCTTGCTTGATACCATATTGTAGGCATTCATAAGCTATGGTTTTCTTCGAAATTACTTCATGTTGCGTCAAACGGTTTAGAAATTACGATGGTTTTAAGTTTTTTTGAAAATTTGTCTTGAATTCCTGAAAAAGAAGAAAAACACTCCAACTCTGAAAATATTAAAGATTTCAGAAAAGTCCAACGGTAGAATTATAGAGAAATAGCAAAAGTTTCTTTAAAGTCATTCAGTACAAAAAAATAAGTCACTCAATTTTCCACCAGCGTTTTTAAAGATTTGGAACCTATGCTCACCAAATGCTAAAATTTCAGACATTCTGAAAATCAAATGCGGCATAAATGGAAAGCATGGTTCCACACTGCAGTAGTTGAACTACCAGAGAAATTTTACTTACATTGAACTGTTTTATCAGTTCGACTACTGCACGGTGGATCTACCGGGTGAGTCAGAAAAAGAATCCCCGTTTTAAAGGTCACGGCTCCCTGGATATCAAGACAATGATATCGGCAAATATATAGTTTAATGGTAGAAATTTTCAAATCTACTATAAAATTTACCTGACTGAAATCGGCCACTCCATTCTGAAGTTATGAGGGATTTTCTCCAGAAAGCCTCTTCAAACAACTTCTGAAACGTGCCCAAAATCATGAACAGATTTCCCTTGCATTTCTGCCTTACAATGGCCTTCCGGTGTTTTAGGTAGCAATTGATGCGCACATCGTGCGTAAGCTTCTTAGACAACCTACTGTGTGCGCAGAAAAGGTTCCACGGGTCCCACTTTGAACAGGCCGCAATGAATCTTGTACTGCATATTTCGAATATTCATGACTTGATCTCTTTAGCTGAAAGCCCAAATTGAACTTGGCGACTTTTTTTTAATTTTTCAGCGTGCACCCGGAGACATCAGCTACATACTTTTTAAAACTTCTTAATCTTAAACCAGCCTACATGGATCGAAAGACAGCATCAAATTTTCTTGGGACTGAAATAGGATAACGAGACAACTCTTAAAGTGGTTTAGGAATCCAAAAATAATAGATTAATCTTGGTTTATTATCTATTGCACGAGCGGTGACTCAATGGTTTTTGAATATTTTTATCAATGTAAAACCTTCATGATTTCAGTTAAGTGCCTGTGTTGTAACGTTTCTCCCTTTCTTTTCAACTTAAGTCTTCACAAAATTGATCACCGTTTTGCAACAGATCTAAGCTGTTTCCGAAGCAATTTTTGCTTAATATGAATTTTGATACATTGACTATCCTTTCACACTGAAAATAGTTTGCCGAAAACTCTGAAGAAAATCGCGTGCTCTTCAACTTGGTGTGGTGTCAGGAGTGGGATTTTTGTCTGGTGCACCCAGTAGTGTGCAGCAGTGAAAAATGTAAAATGGAATAGACATAGCTATATCTCGTAGCTGCTATAAATAGGCTAAAGAAACGCCCACACACCCATTGTTTCCTTAGCTACACAATAAGACCGCACGTCTCAAAGTTGTCAAATACAAAAGATTATATTTTTATCTTGGCCAGGGCCAGGTCTATGTTGATTCCCTTTAGCATTTGTAAACATTGGATTTGAAAATAATTTTCTTGTGATTACTTTCTTTTCCCATTTTTGGTACCTCCCAAGAGCCAAGGAGGAAGGATTAATTTTATCTAACAATCTGACGCTACAAACTCAAATTGCTTGGTCAAAACCACTTGAAAGACACTGTTCAAAGCAATCTTACCCCTCCTTTTCAATCATTTTGCAAAAAATTAACACCAGAAACGTTTCAGCATCCAAGATGTGTCTATGTCACCATCAATATATTTCATTTTGTGTGCTCTTTCAGAGTATTCAGTGCAACTTGAAGTTCTATATTATGCAAAGACTCTTCAACTAGTTTTATTTACTCTTTGTTCAAAATTTCCCTATATTTTTGCCATCTTTCCCCATTTTTGTTGTTGTCGTATTCTATCACTATCAAGTTGCAACTACTGTCAACATTACCCTGGTTGCCATCACAATTCTATTTTGGAGAAAACTTTTTAACCTGGGCTTTTTGACCCTTGTAGTACCAATAAATTCATTCAGTTGAAATTTGGCTATAGTACAAGGTAAGCGCAAGAGCAGATCAAGCCCAACATTAATTAAAGGAAGCAACCTATAGAGAGTGCCAAATGTGCACGACGATTTCTGGTCTTTGGCTTTTCTGCTAAATGGTGCATGAATTGTATGTTTTTGTACCACATTTGATAAAGTATGTTCAGGTGTTAGAATGAAGGGTGTCACTCTCTTGCAAAAAGGGGGTATGGGAACCAAGATGAGATTTTGTCCTTAAATTGAGAAGTCAGCCCTACTCACCCCCTAAATTAGCTACTGGGTAAGTAAGCTTGATGTGCTAACCATAGGGGCTGTTTTTAAAGAGAAGATACATTATGGAAATGCAAAGTGACCTGAGAGCCATGAAATAGATTTTACACCTTCAGTGCAGTCAACAATAAGGTTCTAGCCCTCTCTTTATTTTCATATGATGTTCAAATCACTTTGTCATCAAAATTGATATAAGGAACGGGTATGTTTTTGAAGCTTCGATTTGTCCTGCGTGCAGACTATACCCAAGGAAAAGGTATAGTCTGCGCAGCATTTATTTCGCAATGGTGATAACAAAGAAAGCTTCTTGTTGTAACAGCCAATAGAGACCTGATGCCATTGTTTACAAATTCTCCCTTGAGCCCTGTGGTACACCACATGTAACACTATGAGTTGAACCAGGCTAGAGCTGTGCCTCGAATACCATAGTGTTCAAGTTTGTTTAGGAGGATTTGGTGATTGACAGTATCAAAGGCTTTCTGGAGGTCAATAAAGATTCCACATCCAAAGCTTCAGTGCACTGAGAGTTGCCAAATTGGTAACAAGCAATGAAGTGTGTCGTCTCATCAAATTTAGTGTCCTGTAAATTTTACCAAGATATGCATTGTGTTCTAATTATGAATTTTTTTTGCAAAAGTTCCTTACCACCACCCTCAGTGCAATTATGCATTATATTGATTACGTGAGTTTCAGTTTTCCATGTGTCTATTGAATGATGGTCGTATGAGTGAACATGGAAAAATCAGGTTAAACACAATGAAAAAATATAAGGAATCAAGTTGTCAGTCTTGTGTATTGCATGCCAGCAGAAGTAGTCTATTAGCAAGTAACAGAGACTGATGAAGTGTTATGCTTCTTTTATGATGTATCAAAGACCCTCCTTTTATCATTCAATGTCTCAACACACATACATGTTACTTTAAAAAATAATTATCTAATAGCAAATGCATACATAGAAAGGCTTATCTTCTGCAATTTAGTTTGACGTAAAGTGCTAAATTCTACGAATAAATATGGCCAGGAATTGATAAGTCTCTGCCACTTTTCCAGTGCCTTTAAAAATGTGCTAATTTCTGTCCCTGAACCTTAAAATCAGGCACAAGTTTTGTGGTGGATGGCTTCATAATTTAAAGCCACTTATTCATGATAAATATGACCACTTTAAGATAAAGACTACAATACAAGGTCCTGTCTTGGATTCGTCCCTGGAATTCAGATAAAAACATCAGTTAACCATCTACAACGGCATGGACGAAGTCTTCAATGTTTACTTGACCTTGTTTGTTTTCAAGTCCTTGACAAAGGAGGTCGATATCGGCAGGAGCAAGCCTTTCCCCAAGTGTTGTGAGAACATGATGCAGCTCTCCAGCTGTAATTAGGCCAGTGCCATCTTTATCAAAGACGCGAAAGCATTCAACGAAATCATCATTAGACATCTTCTTCTTTTTCTCTTTCTGATGAACAGACTGATAGATTGGGAGAAATTCATCGAAGCTCACTCTTTTTGCACTGTTTGATGGATCGATTTCTTTGCGAATCTTCGCAACGTCCCCAACTGTTGGATTTAGGCCCAATCCACGAAGTGCATCGCCCAGATGGTTTATATCAATCTTGCTATCACCAATGGTGTCATAAAGTAAGAAGGACTCTTCAAGAACAGCTCTTTCTTTCTGCGTTACATCACCCATTGTTGGTGGACGGCTGACAAGCTTGCAAAAAGATAAATTTATGATGCTTGTCTGGACTGCGTTCTCTCTTCCTTCAAGTGAGGGTGCGTCAGTGGACAATGGATAAGCCTGGCTTTGTCGTAGTTGTTGTGCTACTCATCTCTAGCAGTATGACAAATAATATAGCAAAAGGAGCTGTTTTGTAAAACAAAAGAAGAGTTGAGTATTTTACTAATGTCATATTTCAGAAGGCTAAATAGTGAAACAAGGAACCGCACCCCTGACATCTCGGAAGGCTCATGGTGCTTGAGACCTTCCGCCCCAGGAAGCTTTGTTGTGGAAAATTTGAAAGATGGGTGGTATAATATGACCGAATAAATTTATAACAAATGTCTGGCTTGTGTTCCCCCAGTTTCCCCTTTTTTCTAAGACGTTGGGGTGCATTTCTATGGGTGTCAGTGGCGGCGCCAGCCTGAAAAAAGTGGCGGGGACGAAGGTGAAATTTCATAATGTCAACTAATGTCAACTAATGTCAATGTAATGAATTAATGTCATATTTCAGAAGGCTAAATAGTGAAACAAGGAACCGCACCCCTGAAATCTCGGAAGGCTCAGGGTGCTTGAGAGGTGTCTGGGGGCGTAGCCCCCAGGAAAAATTTCAGGACCATGCCCTTTTTATACTCAGGAAATGCCCTTTTTACCCTCAGGGAACACCTTTCTTTGTCTAAAAAACTCTAAAGATACCTACCTAACCCCTCCTAAGACATTTTCTCAACGGATTTAAATGAATTGGAAGAGTGACCTGAGAGTAAAGTGGGGGGGGGGGACTTGTCCCCCCATTCCCCCCCCCCGTGGCTCCGCCACTGATGGGTGTGCAGTTCATTGTGTCGTGACATGGGACACTCATTTTTTTCATAAGAAACTAAGGTCCGGGGCTGGTAGGCAGTTTCTTAAATTTTTTGGGCCATTTTGCTGCCACAAGTTTCTTACGTGTTTCTTATATTTTTATTGCCGGAAGTTTAGAGTTGATTTTATCTTGTCTAAAGGGCTCCCAAATTACATAGTAAAAACTCAAAAACGAGTAAATAACATGATTCGCACTCAAAATAATGTCCAAAGAGTTGATTTAACTGCACAATGTCAAAATATTTTTAAGTGTGATAGGAAAATTAAAACTGAAAATTGCAGAAGTTTATTAGCTTTTTTCAATTCAGGTAGGGTTGTTTCTTAGCTTTCAAAAAATTGAGCCTACCGTTTGTTATAAGCGGCTTCTTATAAAAAAAATGAGTGTACTGGATCCCCCCTGGATGGTGGATGGGGAACCTAAAGATGCTGCTATTTGTTGATGGCTTTGCTCCCCGTTTTACCCTATCGCATCGCATTTCATATTGTTTGACAATCGCAGTTATGGACATCCGACGAATCATCAAGGATGCTGGACGGAGCGCATTTTAGGGGGGAAAGGCTGCAAATTTGAGGGCAAAACAACGAGAAAATAACATATTCAGCAGAAGCAGAAACTGTCTTCAAAAATTCAGTCTCAACAGAAATCACGTGACCAGAAAACAATAATTTTACGCAAACGAGGTTACAAAGGCATCAAAGCGTGGCTATTCTCAGATCAAAAATCAAAATAAAACACAAGGGCAAGAAAGAAGAGTGGCGGGTGTACGATTTCTAGTTCCTTGTTTTATTATCACACGATCGGGAAGTAATTCATATTGCCAAGTACATCAGAGAAATAATGCAAATAAAGCTGCTTGTGAATTAATTGAAGATGGAGGGCACTGCGCCCGGAGGCAAGGCTGAATATGAAGATGACTGGGGAAGCTACACCAACAATCATGCGCGTTCAAAATCAAAACACAGTCATGCCACTGGAAATCAAGATGTCAAAATCGACGATGAATTTCACAAGTTCTGCAAAATACACACATTCAGACTAGCCTGTGCGGTATCTGTTTTTATAGCGATTGCATATATCCTTGGAAGATTTGATGTTTCATGGCCCGTGCTTGTGGTTTTATGCATTTTTGCAATTTGGCAATGGCATGAAAAGTTATTGACGATCCAAAGTTTTGCCTACAGGGAAGCCGAAATAAATGAACACAGAAAGAAGGCGTTTGAAAATGCTGAGACTGTGGAATGGCTGAATTTCTTCTTGAATCGATGGTACAGTAATATGGTTTTTAAAAATTTAAAGTTTTGAATTTGCACAAGGGTGAAATTTTGAATTATATCGATCGAAGGGTAATCTCGGTGACCACGAAAGTGCGCTCTTTTTGGCTGGAAAAGATGAAGTTCCAACAGGGTCACGTTGCTAGCGGCCACGTTAGATGAGTGATGACCCAATGCTAAGTTGTTTGTTTATAACCCTGACCTTCATAAATGTTCATGTTATTTGTTAGGTAAAGTTATTCTAAGTTCAAAGGAAGTTTAGTTAGCCACACCCTTTGTGTATGACCTTATATCCAAGATGGCGAGACATCAATATTCAGTATTCACCCAAGGTGATGGCATTCGTTTTAGGAACAATAACTGTCTGACATTGTGCAGAATAATGACAATTTCTTTATTTCTTTGTCAAGAAGACATAAACCAAGATACCAGAACTCCTGTAAGTTTTGGTTCAGTTTCTGTAGGCAAAATTCAAGAACTTGAGAATTGAGATATAGTGAAAGAAAGGATGGGGGGAAAAGACCTTACAAATTTGCTGCAGAAGTGTCCTCCTCATCCAAATCTATGTCTATTGGAGAAAGCCCCTGGCACTACACCTAATCCCTCTGTTCAAACCTCTATAGGGTCTCCCGAGGGGGGGTAACATGGGTAAATCAGGGGTAAAATGGGTAGGGTAAATACTTTTGATCAATTTTGCTAAAATTTTTGTTTCCAGTTTCCTCAAGCTACAACCATTCAGACTTCCCTCCTTGACATAGTGAATGATGATTTATCAGGTCAGGGTCTCCTGTTTTCCAGCAATCAACACTACACATTTTACCTCCAGCCTACCCATTTTCCCTCTCCAGACCCTACGCCATGAGTACCTTCAAATATGACTTTGCTCCATTGCAGGTGGGTTTTCAGTGACAGATCTCTCTTTCAATTACTCAAGAATGCGATTGACCCAACCTTGGAGTCTTGTAAGCCAAATATTATTGGTGAGTGTTCTATGAATTTTGCTATTTGGCAGCAAGTTGTTGTAAACATTTTCTGACTATTGATGTTTTGAATACTTGAGGGGGTGGAGTAATCTTTGCAGGGGTGTTGCCAAAAATCTTCTGACAGATGGGCTGGAACTTGACAGGGAGGCTAAAGTTACTAAAAAGTGCTGTTTTCATGTGTTGCTTTGGCAAATTCACCTCTGAGCTGAAGGTAACCCAATATTTTCTTTGATGGGGGTTGGATGCTTCCAGTGAAACCCGTACCAAAAAATGGGAAATACCTTCGAAATCCTAGGATTTTTCTGGGTAATTTCTGGGCAATAACTCCCTAGCTTCCTAGGATAAGATTAAAAAAATTGCCACCCCTGTGCAAAAAACCCTGCCCTTCCCTGGTGCCACCCCTGTATTTTTGGTGGTATTTAACCCTATTCCACATGGGGTCTTTTCATTCACTCCTCATGTGGGGAGGGGGCGTTATGGCCCCCTAATTATATTCAAAACCAATGGAGTTATGAAGTTGTTATTTGGTAGATAGTATATTGCTAAACTATTGTTCTTCTGTTTAAGTAATTCGATTCAAAATGTGTAGGAAATGTCCCATATTTATATGAAAATAAAGTTTTATTCTCTAATAAATTGTTAAAATTCTAATATAACAATAAATTTTTTCACAGAATACCTTATTTATCTTTAATTTTTTACACATCTATTCAAACAATGACATCATAAAAATCTATGATGTCATTATTCTCAAAAACTACCGGGTGTCTCAGAAAAAAGTACCCCCTTTTGACTGGAAATATGAACCAAGCATTAAGATATTATTGCTCCCCGACTAGACAGCTAAATTTATCAATGCTGAACTTAGATGCACGTACCTTGCATTTAGAAATCGTCAACCAACCACTGGAGATACAGGTTTGCAAAGTCAAAATTTACAGTGCACCCAAAACCAGAGGTTTTGAAAAAGGGCCTAGTCATGATTTGTATCGTGGACATTTTCCAAAGTACCTGTAGACTTTAAGTTTCCGTGTTTTGCCTTTGAAAAGAATAAAAGATGCATGGACATGGCACTGATTAAACAAATACAATAAAAATGTGGTAAGAGTGACAAAGTCGTGCCATATCTCCAAAATAAGCGTGCATGTCCTCCTTTTCCTCTTCTTCAATGCAAAACACTTGGGATCGAATGCAATGCAAGGACCGTTTCCTCAAAAGAAAAGTCACTTCAAGAACAATTGAAGTAATTTAAGGTATAAATCTTTTTAAAAAAAGACAATAAAGGTCAAAGTCGAAAATTCGTTTGCAAAATGCCTGTTTGTTGTCAAATTATGGTTAGGCCATTTCTCAAAACCTCTGGTTTCAGGTGCACTCCAAATTTTGACCTTGTGAACTCATATCTCTGGTGTTTGGTTGTCGATTTCCAAATGCAAGGTATGTGCATTTAAGTTGAAGACCAACAAATGTAGCCATCAATTCAAAAAGTCCCGAAATATTATCGTTTTGTTGCCTTGTTGAGTCAAAAGGGGGTACTTTTTTTAGAGACACCCGGTACAAAATGTAAATAAAAATGAACAAACTATATATCTTATGACAGGTCTTGACAAGAGCAATTCAATGAGACTTGATTAGATAGAACAAAATCGAACAATGATTGGCCAAATTAGAAGCAATTTAGTGTTTTCTTTTGTGTTTTTTCTCCAAACAAGGCATTTGATGGTCATGTGACACATCTAATTAGAACAAAATTTACAGAATATTGTAGGTCATTATATTTTTGGTAAAGAGTACAATGGTTTATGCACTGCATAGCAGTGTTTGGTTGAGGGGCCATGGTGGCCCCCATGTGGAATAGAGTTAATAAAGACAGTCTGAAAAGATGCTTTGTGGAAAGGAACCTTATTCTGCATGCCTTTGTGTCCTTGGAAATAAGTAGCTATAGCTAGCAGCTTAAACTAATTTTGTCCTTGGCACAGTCACACAACAGAAGACAAGATCTTTGACATTATCAAATGTTTTTTCAAAAGTAATACTTTTTGATATCTACTTAACATTGAATCCTGGTAGAGTACAAAATTATATTCTTTCAACTTTCATTCATAGAGTCAATAGAAATAACTGACTTCACTCTTGGAACTCGCACTCCTTTTGTAAAATATGTCAAGGTGTTTGATACAACAGAAGATTTGCGGAAGATCATGGCTGATGAAGTGGTGTTCAGGCAACCTCCGAATGACCTCATTGCAAGACCAAAATATCAAGTTGTCATTGATGCAGATATTGCTCTGGATGCACCTGATTCAAAATTTGTCCTTCATACAAAGCTGAGAGTGTAAGTTATTCAGTTGTTTTGTTACTCATTTACAGGGGTGGCGCCAGGAATCTCCTGACAGAGGGGCTGGAGCTTCCGACGGGGGGCTAACATGGCTAGAAAATGCAGTTTTCATATGTCATTTTGCCAAATTTCCTCTGACAAGAACCCAAAATGTCCTCCGATGGGGGGGGGCTAGATGCTTCCGACAAGGGGGCTGTAGCCCCCTAGCCCTCCCCTGGTGCCACCCCTGCTCATTTATATTCAAATTCAAGCATTTTATTTTTTAGTCTTGTTCTGATAATAATCTTTAAAAAAGGTGGGGCACCAGGTAGACTGAAAGGAACTTCACGTTTTGAAAACACATTTTATTCCCTCAAGAGGTAAACGTCAAATCTTTACAAAAGAAGGAACATATAGGATCTGATACTTATGGGAAAATCACTTTTACAGCCTTGAGGGAAATGAAATATATTTGGTGCTCTAAGTGAGAAGATTTCTTATCCCTTTTTCATGCATTTCGAACGGAAGGAATTTTTATAAATCCAATTTTTCCTAAATTTACAATGCTTGGAAAAATGGAAGAAAAATCAGAAAAGATACTTCAGCTTTTCGTCTATCGACCCAAATTTTATTCATTTCAATACATCTTTTATTCTCTGCGTAATGAATTTTCAAACATATATGACGTTTATGTAAAGTCTTTAGAACGTTGATTTTGATCGTTTTCAGTGTTTTTGAGAACGAAAATTTTAGGAAACTCACTTATTGCTGTAGAGACAGAAGACTACGAAATATGCAAAGAATACTAGAATCTACTTCTGGATTTTAGCTGAAGATTAAGTCACAAATCTTCGAAATCGGTGCAGTGTACGATTAACCCAACCTGGTTCCGAGGGCCAGTTTCCTACGTCAGTACTGTCCTCCAAAGGTTTGTTTTCAGTATTTCGAATCATCTACTGCATTATTAGCATTAGAGGAACGGCCATTTTTCGTCGGATTTCATACTTTTTCCTCAATGTTTCGGACTTATTACATGGTATGTTATGGATCAAAATCAGCTGACATTGTATCAAATCTGTCAAACTCAGTTTCCATATGAAGACAAGAGAGTTCTGTAATAAACTGCAGCTGATAATTTATGCAAAACAAAATGGCGTCAAATATACCACGATTTTGGCAACCGGTACCATGGCCCAAATAGGTTGGCGTAGACTCCTTTTGGGGCATGGGGACGAGGTTGCGATTAACCGTAAGATTAAGTCACAAATCTTCGAAATCGGTGCAGTGTACGATTATCCGTGGCCTGTTTAAAGTAGATAGTTTTTTGTGTACCTTGTAAATCAGCGTAGAATGATCAGGATATTTGGCTGATCCAAAAAGTGAAATCAAGGGCCTTTGAAGGGCCCTGCAGCTGATAGACCCACTGAGAGGGGGCTAATTGCCCCAGGCCCCGACAGCAGAGGGGCTTCGAAAAGCTACGATAAACATAAAAGGTTCCAAAAGGGGCGTTCCCCTTGTATTCGAGAGTAGAGATTTGGTTGGTCCAAGCTTTCATTAAATAGTCATTTTTCAGTCAATTTCGGTATTCGTAGGAGCCCCAGTTTGGTTTCGCACCCATAAAGTCTCGCTGTAGGCCTTGCAGTAGGCAATCAAGTTTCTACACATTCTTGGGAATCTAAGACCGTCATAAAAACCACTTATTTACGTATTAACTCCCAATAATGCAATAACCTACCGGGTGAGACAGTAAGGAACGCATGTCGTTTGAAAGGCTACTGCCCCCTAAATATGCAAGCAACGATATTTTGCAATATCTGATTGAATAGCTAACATGTTCAATTATTTTCAGAATTTTTCCTGGCTGAAATCGGTCACTGCGTTCAGATTTTACAACGAATTTTTTCTGAAAAATCCTTCAGGAAACGTTAAAAACGTGCTAAAATCACCAGCAAGTTTCCCTGATATTGTTACCTTGCAGCAATGACTTGAACACGCTTTAGCATATGCGATCCTCTTGCAGGGATGAAAAAGTCTTCCCCCTTGTATGAATAGCTTATTCGGCGGGATTCCATTCTCCCAAAAGGACAAAATACATGAACACATGTATCATTATTGTGTCGATATTTGTTAGGAAGGAAAACAAAAGAGATTGTACTCGCCGTTTTCACTCGTTTTTGCAGGTTTTCGAAAGGGGCTCTCTGCAAAAAGTCTCCCATATCCACGAGAAGGAATGGCCAATTAAGGCTGGGTAAATTACTGAATCTAATTGAACATATCAGCAATAAAGCAAAACAGTTTTCAATATTATTGCCTTCATATTCAGGGAGAAACAATTTTTCAAACACAGGGCGTTTTTTAACTCAACCAGTGACCAGCACCAACTAATTACAAGTTGTTTTTTATTAATGCTATTTACTCCACATTTTGGGGATTCTCTCAGCGGAGGGTTTTGGATATAAAATATTCATAACCTTAATGAATCGAAGATGGAGTGTGCTTTCACAGAAAGTCATTCCTAAAGTTTTATTATGAAAATCTATGACTGGTGCATGGTGTTTCAATCAAAATATGATTCATGTACCTTTTTTTATTCCAAAATTTCTATGGCAACTCAAACTCTGTTTATACATGTATAAGAAGTGGCAAGCTGTAACTATGCATAGAAAGCGCTCCGAATTCCATATTTGAATATAAGGATATGAAAAAGAACGGTGTTAAAAGAGAATTTATGATGTGTGGCCGGTCAAAGTAAAGCCACGCTAACAAGAGCGTTACTGTTTTAACTGGTTATATGATATTTGGTGATAAAAGCACGGAAACAACTGTCAGAATTGAAAATTCAAGAATTAAGGAAAGTGATTATGAAAAGCTGCTAGGTGTGACTTTTGATAAGAAATTAAGCTTCAAAAAACATGTTGAAGATTTGTATAAAAAGGCTAACCAAAAGCTTCACGCGCTGGCTCGTTTGTCTAATTACATTGATCCTACCAAAGCAGAAATTTTAATGAGTTCTTTCATCAGGGCACAATTCAGTTATTGTCCACTTGTATGGATGTTTAATGATAGGGCAACTAATTCAAAATTAAATCGCATTCACGAAAGAGCATTGCAAATGGTATGCAAAGATAGTGCCTCAGAACAAGAAAAGTTGAAGAAAAAATATGTTACCATTCATCAGCACAATCTGCAATTGCTAATGATTGAAATATTCAAAACAAAAAACAATCTAAATCCAACATTTATGAAAAACATTTTCACTGAAAGAAATATTCACTACAATTTGAGAAGTGAAAATCATTTGCAGTTGCCAAATATAAAAACAACAACATACGGAATAGAGAATATTCAGTACAGAGGTCACCTTTTGTGGTCCTCATTGCCGAAGGAGATAAATAAAATTATGGAATGGAAATACTTGCATCTGCAGATTGTGCAAAGTATTCATTAAAGATTTAGGGTTTTTGTAGGCTAGTAGCAAATTATATTTATAAACTAAGGTTTGACTTATTTGTTGGCATTAATTAGCTTATTAGCTATATATATTTTTTACTTTTTCGCCAACGTAAAAGAAATTGTTAATAATAATAATAATAATAAAATAATAAAAAACACAACTTTTTCAGGGCAGACGTTTCGATAATAATAATAATAATAATAATAATAATAATAATAATAATAATAATGATAATAATAATAATAATAATAATAATAATAATAATAATAATAATAATAATAATGATGATGATATCTCTCTCGTGATTTGATTGCTAGAAACCATGTACCGGGTGAGCAAAAGAAAAATCCTCCTTTGAAAGGCCACTGCTCCGCCCCCCGGATATCAAGACGATAATATTGGACATGTGCAAATCCATTTTAAAATTTACCTGGCTGAAATCAGTCATTCCGTTGAGAGAGACACTCGGTAGAACCTCTTCACAAAACCTTCAAAACAGGCCTAAGATCACGACCAAACTTTTCCTTATGTTCCTGCCTTACAGTAATGACTTGAACACATTTCAATACGCGTTATCCCCTTGGGAGGATGACATCGTCCAGGATAATGTTGTTTTACTCTCAGGCATGACACTTTCATCCTCCCAGAGGGCAACAAGTGCGAAAGCATGTAAAAGTCATTGCTGTAAGGTACGAGCTTTGGTCGTGAGTTTAGGGCTATTTTAGACCTATTTGATAATATACTTGTCAATATTATTGCTTTGGTATTCAGTCAATATTGGTTTTTCAACTGGGGATTGTTGTTTTACACACCCGGCAGTAAATGAAATGTTCCTGGTGACCATTAAACTGCAAACAGAATGATTTTCAAACCAATTCAAACACTACGTTGCCCTGTACTTGAGCTGTATTTTCATCAGGTACAAGATATCACTGTCGTTACATCTTCCCTCACTCTTCTTGCTATGATAGAGCTTCTCGAAAATCTCTTGAATTTGAAAAACTTTTCATTCCTCCTCATTGATGTGTTGTTTCTTTCCTTGACCTACAAAGCATACTTAAATTGCTAAAAGCCCCCCATACAGCCTCGAGTTATACCTTTCTCTCTTTCTTTTACAGAGGAACGACAGACGTCGTTGTTGAAGGATTTCGCATTCGAGGAAGAATGCAATTGCAGATTCTTTTCAATCAGAACATCCCATTTCCCCATATTGCTGCTGTCTCGTTCTGTTTTCTCAAACAGTAAGTATATTCTTGTAGTCACATTTGAAGGTAGCATCTCCTACGATATCTGAAATATTACATTTGTGGAACATGCACTTGAGCCCAATGTTACTCACGCCCTATTGATTCAAACGATATCATATCGCTCAACTTTAATTTGACTGATTTATAATTCGTGCATGGAGCATTGCGGACACCTTAACTTTGAACGGAATGTTCCTTTCGATACTATCACCTTCATGTCATTCGAGGCTTCTACCATAACTTCGAGCGTAGTGAGGTCTCCCCGGAGGAGTGGACAGGCACAGCTAACTGCAGAAGTTAAGGTAATAGCCTCGAATGAAAATTAAGGTATTAGTATCGAATATACATGTCATTCAAAGTAAAAGTGTCCGCAGTGATCCATGACTTATGGAAAGAGAAACTTTGATGTGAACATTTCATTTTCAATCATTTAGGGAGGGTGACCCTTCAACAAAGGTTGATTTTCAAGGGACCCTCCATTTAAAATACAATAATACAATAATTAATACTTAATAGGAAAATAAAAAGAAGCTAATATGTTTATTAAAATACAATATTTACAATATATTCAGTATAGAAAAGAAAAGTAAGGCAGGGAAGTTTATTGGACGACCCAGGAATCCACCCCACCACCAACCCCAAGCCCGTCCCCCACCAAATCGACCTAAGACACCCAGTACAGACACGGCGACATAAACAATAATGCGTTACATGTGTTTGCTTGCATATGTGTCTTGCAGCGAGAAGCTATTCTATCTTGAATTCTCCTGGTGAACCACAAGGTTTTGTGTCTTCAAGTTTAGAAAATGCATATTGCATGATTCCAAATTTCTTTTTTCACAGGCCAAAATTTAATTTCCAAGTCAGATTACTCAGACGAATTCAGTTGATGGAATATCCTTTGATTCGACAATGGATATCAAATTTGGTCAGTGACAGCTTGAAATATAGTGAGTACAAAATTATTGATCTAAACATCTGTTCCTTCTTAATTTAGACTGCGTTCACACCGGTACCAGCCTAATTTGAAAACGTATAAAATTGTTACGGACAGGCTTCCCATTCACGCGAAAAGGGCAAATTTTTTGCCAGCACAATTTGGAACCGGCAGAATTTGAAAACGGAAGTCTATCCGGTACACTTTGAGAACGGTGTCGTGTGAACACTCGAAAACGACGAAAAGGTAACGTTTGTCAACGCTTTCGAAATGAGGCTGATTGATTCTTTAAGCCTACTTTGGTGTCAAAATCCAGCTTCTTTGGCGCAGAGATTGTAAAGTGATTGGCACCGTTGAATTTTGCATGATTTCAAATCGTGCTTTTATTGTAGACCTGATGAACAGCTCAGAGGCTGGTACCGTCAAGTTTTTTGCCGTTTTCAAAAGTCCCGACATCGTGTGAACGTAGTCCTAGAGTCCTGTTGCACAAGGAACCTTTTGTTTTTAACGCCGACCTATAGGGGCAGGAGGAATAATATTCATAACTACCGGGTGTCCCAAAAAAACTGTATACAAGTTTGAAAAATTCTAGTGCCAAGAGTCTTAGTCAAATCACCCAGAAAGTATTTTCATGTTGACTCTCAATGACTGAATTATATTTTGGTATTTTTCTCATAATTTTTGGTAATTTGGTATCAGAGTAGTAAATCAGCAAGTGTAAAATTTCCCCTTTGGCCCAAACCAGAGCTCTCAGTAGAGAAGAGCCAACGATTCTAGCCATGGTAGAAGCATATTGGCCCTCGACATCCAACGCTGGTATGTTTTGGGATTCTTATTGCTAGAACCGATAAAAAACATTCTCAAAGGACAATCATATTACGTTATATCAATCAAGTGATCTATTTTATTTTACTTTTCATCAAAATTGTAATCTTAAGAATACCCGGTTCATTTAGTAAAGGTCCCTTGACCAATAAGATTCAGTGATACAATTTCTCCAGGAAAGTCTTTGATTTAGATTTGTTAATTAGTTCAATTCAAATTGTTTCCTGAGAATATCACGGGTTGCTATGCTTCAGGTTGCTTAACTACGTGGTCTAATAATGGCGGCTCTGGTTTCGGCCTTAGAGAAAATTTTTCGTTTGCTGATTTATAGCTCTACAACCATGTTTCCCACAGTGGTCCGCAAAATATCAAAGTTTTGTTTAACCAATGAAGGTTAACAAAAAATAGGCTTTAGATAATTAGGTTTAAACTGGCGGCGTCAGAATTTTTCTAACTTGTATACAGTTTTTTGGGACTCCAGGTAGAAAGCTACCCAATGACCTCCCTAAGTAGTACTAAGTAATACATGTGAAATCTACCCACATGACTGATGTTTTGCAAATATGATCAATGAACACTCCATGATTTCCTCTGGCCTCCATCAGAGCCAACAAATAATGTTAAATAGTGTAGGCCGGTTTCATCAATGCCAAAGTTCTTTTCAGCGGCGTCAATTATTCTAGTTCTAACTTTAACTTTGGGAAAATTTTGAACTGTTCTTAGCTACCTTAGTCTTGAAGCATAGTACGAAATTGCGCAGAATTGTAAGAAATACACGTATTTGTTTTTATAAGAAACTAAGAGTTTGGGCCAATACTGAAATTTTCTTAAAATTATCAGATTTTTAGTACGCAGAGTTTCTTATGAGTTTCTTAAAAGTTTCATAACAACACTGATACCGACGCCCTGTGCCATTCTGAACATTTCGAAACAAGTTTTTTGAAGCCTTTCCGACGTCTAAACATTACTCAAGTACCTTCCGAGTAATATGATGCGGGAAACAGGTGAAAATAACGTAGAAATATGGTGAAGATTTCCATTATTAAAACGAATAGTTCCTTATGTTGCATTCTCCCAGTACTGGAGTTTCTTAATTTTTGGCGATCTGAGAGCTGAATTTCTTATAAGCAGCTTCTTATGAATCGGATACATACGTGTAGCAGATCTATCGTTTTGTATCTTTCCATTCCGATGATACAGAAACCGAGAGCAAATTTGAAGTGGCAAGATTTACAATTTTTTATAAACCAATGGCTGAAAATTAATTTTTTCCAGAGCTATCATTTCGAAAATCTTTCTCGAGCGAGATCAGTGATGAAGATCATTCTTCCCTAGATATAAACAAGCTGTAAAGGATAATAGAACATAAACATATTTAGCTGATTGTTAAAACATCGAGACTTTTTTTAGATTCACCGATTGTCCCAGTAGTAGCCCTTTCGTTAAGAGATATACCCTGGTCAAACAAAACAACACGACTTAGAGTCTGTCTATGCTTCACAACAACGCAGCACGCAGTTTGAGGATCATAGAGCGTTTCTCATTGTCAGACCTAACAAAAAGTGCATATCTAAGAGGACAGCAGGGGCATAGCTAAGTATAGAGTTTTGCGTGTATTTTAAACCACTTGGATCTTCGTGATCAAAAACAGATAAGAGATAATTGAATTTTGTTAGTACTAGTTCTTTAGCTTTTTAGGACAAAACATCAAGTATTTACCAACTTTCTTTGGTACGTTTTGGCTACATTCAAACCGAGCAAAAGCGCATCACCAGGGAGTCAGAAAATTGTATCCACTGTGTGAAAAACCGTACAGGAAAAGCTATGCAACCAATCCGTACAATTTTAATTCCCTCATTTTAATGAGGCTTCAACTTAATTTAAAATTTTTTCTTGTAATTTTAGTTGAATTATTTCCTTCTGAAATCATGAATTAGCTGAAAGTTCTATTTCTTGATTTGCCTAAAAACTTGAGAGCATAGTAATTTCTAAACCTTTTTGACGAAACGTGTATGTAGGTATCAATTTGCCATTAAAAATAACCAAAATTTACAGTGTCTAAAAGCTGAAAATAGGTACAATACAATTTTAGTAAAATTTGAAAAAGTACCTGTAAAAACAACCCTACTTGTAGTGGCAGGGATAGCATTAAAAGGTCAAATTGACCTTACTTCCATAATCGTCCCCTCAGAGGTGGTTGCTTAAACGGAAAATGCATGATTGTCAGAAAGCAAAAGTCCAACGGTAGAATTGTAGATAAGTAGCTAATGTTTCTTTCAATTAAAAGAAACTGGTCATAGAATTTTACAACCACCTTTTCAGACCGATTTAAAAATTAGTTACCTATTATCTGCGAGTAACATCCTCAATCGAGCAACTAAACTCCAACAAGGACAGATTTTGTAACACAATAGCATGAGATGCTTTTGTTGACACTGAATTTAAAGCGATTAGTGGCTGCAGACAAAGGAAATTCTCTTAACCAGAAATTCAAAACAAACAAAGCCGCAAATGATTTTCTGAAACCCAAGTAGCTAGTGCGCTCGTTGTGCATTCCAGGAATTGTTTTTAAAAGCAAACATGAGCGTATATCGAAAGAAGAAGATGTTTAAGGAAAAGGATATATCTAAACATCTACCTCGGGCAATTTATTTCTTTGGTTCAGAAGCTGAGCAGTAAGTGTTTTAGTACACCCAAAAAATTAGAGAATTGAATCGCCTCCCAATCGGCTTTTGAATCAAATAAATTAAATGCCCGTGGCAAATGTGTAGATATATCCTTCTTCTCTCAATCTGTGCTCATGTTTGCTCTTAAATACAATTTCTGGAATGCACAACAAGCGAGCTAGCTTCCTGGGTTTCAGAGACACTTTTGCGGCTTTGCTTGTTTTGAATTACTAGTTGAGAGAATTTCCTTTGTCTGCGATCGCTAATCGCTTTGAACTGCGGTGTCAATCAAAACCAACTCGTGCTATTGTCTTATCAAATCTGTCCTTGTTCTAAACTCCTCATATTTATGGAACTTCACGAGAGTAAAGATAAGAAGTACGACCTAAAGACTAAAGATCTTTGTAAACTTCCAAAGATCAAGACATATTTTTGCTCCGAGTTGCTACCTTTCAGAGAAAATCTCGTCTGTAACACTCTTAGTGACAAAATTAAGCAAATTCTATAGATTAAAACTATACCAGTTGAGTCAAAACAGTCGTACTGCAAAAACTATGCAGCCAATTGATAAACTTTTTAATCTTTCGTCTACTTTAGTTTTGATATGTTTCTCGTAGTTTTGGATAATTTTCTTCTCTCAGAATTCTTTTATTATCAAGAATCCAAGTTAAAAGCATGCTTTGCACTCAGCTACAGATTTTGACACAAAACATTCTTTTTCGTTCCAAGCATTGATTAGACAGAATATTTGCATTTTGGTCAGCTTTCTTGTCATTGTGAAGTAATTCACTGTGCTAAAATAGCAGTTTTTACCACTCCAATAGTTGGATAGTGTTGAACAGAGCAACCCATTGCTATATTTTAAGCAATGCCAAGGGAGACCAATTTTCGTGTTTTTTATTTCAAAGCTAAATCGTGCATTTTGAATTATGAAGAGTCATTGGTATCTTCTAATTGATTTAATTGTTTTTGCGGTATGATTCTTCAAACGGTAGACAAATTTTTTACTTACCAGGTAAATTAAACAAGAGTTGTTCATTTTTGGGGCTGTTCTGTTAAGGACACATTTCATCAAATATTTACACACTTTGTTTTACTGTTCTGCAGCTCTCGTCGATCCCGGTCATGTGACTATACCACTCTGCAGTGATCCCGAAGTGCTTGGACGAAGATCTGGCTATGGTAATCAAACCCTTATCATTACTGTTTTAACTAATACTGAAGTTTTATAAAACGTTAGCCTAAAGTGATCTTGAACACACCTTGCATTAGACGAGAAAAATAAAGACACTATTGAATGTTTGGATTACGAGAGTTATTTCACTCTCTCCTCCTGACAACTGGACTTCCTGAATAGGTATATTATCATGAAATGCAGAGATATAACAACACCTTTGTGCAACAAGGACAGATTTGGTAAGACAATAGCACGAGTTGGTTTTGATTGACACCGAAATTCAAAGCGATTAGCGATCGCAGACAAATGAAATTCTCTCAGCCAGTAATTCAATACAAGCAAAGCCGCAAAAGTTTCTCTGAAAGCCAGTTAGCTAGCTCGCTCGTTGTGCATTCCAGAAATTGTTTTAAGGGCAAACATAAGCATAGATCGAAAGAAGAAGGATATATCTACACATGTGCCACGGGCATTTGATTTATTTGATTCAAAAGCCGATCGGGAGGCGATTCAATTCTCCTATTGTTTGGGTGTAATTAAAACACTTTCTGAACCAAAGATATTAAATGCCCGAGATAGATGTGTAGATATATCCTTCTTTTTTCGATATATGCTCATATTGTTTGCTCTTAGAAACAATGTCTGGATTGTACAACGAACGCACTAGCTACTTGGGTTTCGGAGAATCTTTTGCGGCTTCGTTTGTTTTGAATTACTGGTTGAGAGAATTTCCTTTGTCTGCAGCCACTAATCACTTTCGATTCAGTTGTCAACAAAAGTGTTACAAAATCTGTCTTTGTTCTTTTGTGCTATAATCTCATGCTATTGTGTTACAAAATCTGTCTTTGTTCTTTTGTGCTATAATAGTGATTTCATGTCAATATCGTCTGTAAACGATGTTGATATGAAGTCAAGTTCCCTATTTTGTGCCTTTCTTGTGATAGTGTAACACTGCATTTGGTTGGACAGTTATATTTGTATGCACGGTAATTATGGCACTGCTTTCCGTTTTCATTATGTACAAAGTCAAGGGCAGCCAAGTCGAATCCTGCCAGGGTCGTTTAAATTGTTTACATATGCTTCGGCAGCATGTGGTGTTCTTACGGTTACAATCAAAGGAGGCACCAAAGGAAAGCAGAACGGTAAGTATGATCGTATTCTTTTTCATAGTCTTGTTCTCGGATTTCAAAGGTTTTAATATAACTCTCATGTTTCCATTTTTACTTATGAATGAGTCTGTGTTTTCCAAAAGAGGTTAAATTTGTAAAAAAACGGTTTTACTCTTGTGGTAAATGTTTTGTAAGATGTATGTCCATTATGAGAACGTTTTTTTTTATACCTCTAAAAATTTACAATACATGCTACAAATTACTCTACCTATAAACTACTTAACAATACTACAAAAACTATACCATGAGGAGCAATAGACTATGACTACGCCATGGTGTTAAATAAAAAATAAGAGTTAAACTACATACAATTTTACATAAATGCTACAGACATAAACGATAAATACTTTACTGGAGATTGTCTAACATTAGATGTCAGGTTGGGGCTGTAATGACTCAAAAACAAATGTCGCAAGAGAAACTCTTTTTTGTGTGTGTTTTTATTATCATACCTCATACCTGACATATAATGCGAGACAGGATTTCCAAACAAACAGAAACATTACTTTAAGAGATTTGGTGGTTGCATGGTATGTGACTAGAATTTGAAATAATATTAGTCAAATCGACCAGTTTTCTGGATGAAGCGTAAAGTCAACTCGAGTATTTTCGAGTTCACGTTCCATTCTCACACAGCTATTACAGTTTGCATTTTCTGGATATCCTTTGAAACCTTTTTAACTGTGGCACTGACAAAAGTGGACTTGAAAATCGTCCGTCCTAAATTCGTAGAATCATGATGCATCAAGTACCTCAAAAGTACACCACTACGGTGTAATGATTGAAAAATTTCATTAGGGAATGCAAAAATATTTGAATCAATGTTGAGCATTTTGAGCATGATTCAAAATGTTGAGCTTTGACCTTTGAACCATGACCTCATGACCATGACTCTCATGACCATGACCATGACCATTTGAACCATGACCTTTGAACCATGACCTTTGAACCATGATCTCGTGACCTCATGAACCATGGACTTTTAACCATGACCTCATGACCTTTGAACATGTTGAGTATTTTGATGTTTTTATTCACTCTATGCCCACAGCCTGCAATGATGTCATCTTTCATTAGCCTCGTTTTGAGTATTTAGTTTTTGTAGCTTTTGATGATGAGCTGAAGTTCGTAAGTTATCTACTCGAATCTCGAGTCTTACTACTGTCTTGACCACTTGTTACATGGTGACAGGAGCGGGATTCCCTGTGGTTACTGGTGACAGGAGCGGGATAACCTACTTCATTTTAGTTGCTTGATGATACGTTTGTTTCATTGCTGAACGGTTTATTTTTTAGAGGATGAAAGATGGTGTTCAATCACATTAAATAAACAAAAAGTTAGAACAAAAGAAATGGGTGTTGATGTCGTTTGGCAAGATACAGTGTCTTTGTTTGTTGACAGTATTCAATATGACAAGGTAATTATCCATTTTTTCGGTATCTGTCCAGCTCTCAAAAAGTAATGCTTTATACATTTACTATCAAGGAGTTGTGGTTGTCATCTCCTGGGTTCTACCGGTTGCCCCAAAAAAGGAGAGCAATTTGGTCGGGCCTACCAAGAGGATGTAGCTTCAATCAATGGCTGATCATTTTAAGACGGTTCTCGATAACTAACTTGAAAATAGATTAGATACCTTGTTTAGTGCTTTGAGTGTTGAAATATTGATTGTGAAAATTCAAATTTTCTGTCACCTTCAAACCAAAGCTTTGGCGTTTTGGTCTATGCAAATTCTTGAAGCGCAGTGACTAAATCAATTTGCTAAAGTTTAAACAAAAATTACATTATAGATATTATATTTGCTAGACCTCACCTATTGTGCAGGTTTTTTATTTTTCTTTTATTTTCATTTTAAACTTTGAAGATTGATATTTCACCTATCAAAGCACCAACATCAACAAACAAGGTTAAAGTTAACTATCGAGGAGCATGTTAGTAGTGATTAGACTTTGATTAAAGCTGAGTTTTCATCGCTAGGCCCAAGCAAACCAGCTTACTTTTTGGGACACCCGGCATGTGATTATAAAATCTCAGCTTGAACTAGAAGTTAACGTAATGCTTGCAAAGGGAACTCTGACAGCACTTCTGATAAAAGTGCAACTTAAAAGATCCTCTGCATTTTAAGAAAAGGGAATGCCCAACTTCTGTCTTACAAAAGATCGGACTTTCTAACAGGTGCTATTTTTTCTAATTACGTGGTCAGAGTATATTTCTTTCACCTTGATCTTAATCGAGTTGCTTCCTGAGAAACTGTGAGATCGTTTTCAAGCTTGGAGAAGGTGTTTTCAACTACTTCTGTGCATGAGAGCGACATATTTTTTTCGTTTGGCCACATCGCAAACCATTGCTCGACAAACAGAAATGAAGCAGAATTTGCTGGCTAATTTTCTTGAAAATGTTCAGAAACATGTTCTGCTTGTCTTCCTGAAGCAACGTTTAAGACGTGTCCAAACCAAACGTACAAGCCCTTTGCTTGGCAAGGAAATATCGAAAATTTGGAAAACAATGTTTTATCGTTTGGGCAATGCTTTAAAGTAGTCTAACTACCTGTATGACTTACGCTTTTCATCTTTTAAAGCTTTTTCTCTCTATGTTACAGCTGCATATAAAAGTAAAAGCTAAACGACGCTTTGGCCCTAACTACACAGTCGTCGAATACGTCTTGCCACTCGTCAGAATCAATATTCTACAAGATACAATTCAGTAAGTTACTCTGCATTGGTGTTAACTTTCTTTGAAGAGTTCTAATGTTGTTGTGAAGCTAATATTGAGCTTTGTTTAGCAATCATTTTCGAGAGGTACTGAATAGTGCATTGACTTCTATTGATAAAGTGATTTTGATGCTTCTTTTGCAAGAATTCAACTTCTTCAAATTAGTCTAATGTAAAGAACAAGAAAACGTCCAGGAAATCTTTTCAAAGGCAAAGTTTCTGTAAAAAAAACGATTCAACTGCAACGGAAAACTCCCTCTCTCTCTCTCTCTCTCTTTGCCATTTTCTGTTAAAGCTGTATATATTATTGCGACCACTTTCAAACTGTATGTTGCAATCTTTTGGGTGATATAAATGTCTTGTTTCAATCTTTTAATAGTTAATGATAGACTTGTCATCATTTCGAGTCTAGAACGTTGTCGAAGATGTTTTCAAGTCCTAGGGTTTCCAAGCAAAACCGTCCATTGCTGCAGAAATTAATTTACGTAACAGATATGATCTTTGTAGAGGTTGTCCCAAAAATTGCGCCCCGTTTGTGTGGCTGCTGTGGAGGAGCTGTAATTTCCATTTTGCCCACGGGATAGGCTTCAACTTAGAGGTTGCTCCATAAACAACAGTTCCGTTGTTCTCCAACAATGCCTAAATCAAGTAAATACTGCATGAAAGGGTTCTAATGCTGCGTAGGAATTTATATGCAGCTTAAAAAGGTTTACTGATAACACAATACTACTGACCCACTCTCAAATGTATAAAGCTGCAAATACAGCGCAAGCAGCCTTTCTTTCAAAATATACTTGATTTTGAAATCTTTGGGGAACAAAGAAAGTGCTGTTTTTTGTGCCATAAATCAGCAACTGCTTGTCCGACTGGTCTCAAATTCTACGTTGAAGTCTACCCTCCTGTTTTTCCTTCAGTAATTTATTTCAAGTGGGCTGAAAGGACTTCTAGCTATTCAAAGCTAATTTATGCCCACTATACATGCCGCATCCAGGTATGGGACCCCTAGTTTAACGTCCCTTCCGAAGGACGGCGAGGCGAGTTGCATGGTCAAGCCTCCGAGAGGTCACCCATCCGGAGTTTGACCTCACTCGACCGAGCTTTCCGTCAGTCAACTGACGGAAACCGTTTAAGCCGCTCGGCCACTCACTCCAACGCACAAATGAAGCACAATTTTTCGGGACACCCTGTAGAATGTTTTTTGCACTCACATTAACTTATTTATTCCAATACGATTCGTGGCAATTTGATGCTTGGTCATTTATTTTGGCAATTATACGTCATGATTTTTGCCTTATCGATCTCGTAATAATCTCAACAGAGATCTTGACTTGGAGGACAAAAACATTGACAGTTCATTCTTGAAAGTTCATTTGGAATACACAGAACTTGCATTACTAGACTGCTGCAATGAGACAGAAAAAGAAACTTTTGATAAAGCATTTCCCAAAGAATCACCACCTGAAGATGGTAAGTACTCTAATGACATTCTTCTCAGTTCAATGCCAGTGTTATCAAGAAAAATCGTTCAACTTTCTTCATTTTCATATAAAGTACTGGGTGTCTCAAAAAAGTACCCCCTTTTGGCTAGACACTAGATAGACAAGGGAACACAACGATAAAATATCGGGACTTTTTGAATTCATAGCTACATTTGTTGATCTTCAACTTAAATGCATATACCATGCATTTTAAAATTGTCCACCAAACACCGGATAGATGAGTTCACAAGGTGAAAATTTAAGAGTTCACCTGAAACCAGAGGTTTTTGAGAAAGGGCCTAGCCATGATCTAACACTACAGGCGTTTTGCAAAAGACTTCAACGTTGACCCTGAGTTTTTACTTTTGAAAAGAATTATACCTTGATATGCTTCAATTGTTCTTGAAATGACTTTTCTTTCAAGGAATTGGTCATTGCATTTCATGCCAAGTGTTATTTGTATAAAAGAAGAGGAAAAGGAGAATATGCATGCATATTTTGGGGATGTTGCACGACTTTATCATTCTTACGACATTTTTGTTATATTTGTTTAATCAGGGCCATGTTCATGCATCTTTTATAATTTTCAAAAGCGAAAGACTGAAAATTAAAGTTTACGGGTGCTTTAGAAAATGTCCTTGATACAAATCATTGCTAGGCCCTTTTTCAAAACCTCTGGTTTCGGGTACACTGTAAAAGTTGACTTTGCGAGCTTGTATCTCCGGTGTTTGGTGGACGATTTTTAAATGCAAGGTATGTGCATTTAAGTTGAAAATTGATAAATTTAGTTGTGAACTTTGATAATTGAAAATTGATAAAGTAATAATATCTTATCGTTTTGCTCCTATTTGCTGTCAAAAGGAGGTACTTGTTTTGAGACACCCGGTATTACAATACATCACTTTCAACTGTACCTTCCAATTGTTATACTACTATAAAACAGTATAGAGACGATACCATTGGGAGCAAAAGACAATGACTATCCCATCAACTACAAAATGCTACACATACGATTACATACTGAAAAATGTTGGAACCTGTTTCTTGAATGATGCTGAATAATAGGAAACCCGGACGAGAGAACAAAGCAACAACAATTGCTACCCCCACTGATCCCCCTTCAGATCTTTCAACTAGTTCTGGATTCAATTGAGAACAGTGCTGTATTCTCATTCTGACCTTATTTGCGATTTGCTTCAACAGCTATCGGAAGATGATATTCACCCAAAAAAGAGTTCCTTCACAATTGCATTCCCATAAACAACAATAATTAGGCTGTCTGTTTTTGTTCAGTTGAGAGGGAAAGTGAATAGGAAAGATTTTTGAGGCAGGGAATATTTTCATTGTGATATTCTAGCTTTTGTTTCTTAAATCAAAATGCAGACCCAAAAAGTTCACTGTGTCCATCTTTCTCGTTGCCAAACTGAGATGTTGTGTGGAAGCAGGAAACCTGCATTCGTGAATGAGAGAAATGGGGAGCTTAGAGTGACTTGATCGAATTTCCACTGAATCTGAATTGTTCTTGCATTAAAGACAAAGTCTATACGGCAAAGCAATCACCGATCAATGAGTTCCCTTATACGAAATGATAAAATTTCACTGTGGGCAGAGATACTTTTGATTCATCAAATCTGATCGTTGTGGTCATAGTTTGGCTCTACTCTACGATTGCTACTTCTAGGCCCTAACCAATTCTTCTAGCGTTCGTTTTCTAGTAGGCTACCAAATTTTAGAATTTTATTACAGAAAATCTACCAAGCTGTTATCTTCAAATTTTACATGTGTCTTCGTGAATATATAATGTTATTGGTAAGAATTTTCATTTTATTCTTTCCATAATTGGAGTCGATAACAAGGTTCTTCTGAAACCTTAAAAAATATTCTAAAATGAGCTCTCTCCAAACGATTGCGTTTTATATATATTTCGATTGCCAAGAATAGGGTTAATACTATACTTTGTACAGAATTTTCATAAACCGATTTGCTCCCGAATAATCAATAAATGTTTGGAGATACGATTTCTGAAAACCGGCTGCCTGTGCTCATTAATGCGGAAAGCAGAGTTACTTTAATAACTTCTGATATGATGGCATTACTCTAAGCATTGCTCTTAAAGGGGCTGTGCAACCCGTCCTCTCTGCGTGGCTCTGCGTGTCAAATCATCGAATGTGTTTAGGCTAAACACAATATAGCTAATGGCGATTTTGCACAGAGAATAGTAATCCAAAGTATATGCGACAATCTCTGTAATCGAAGCTTTGATGGAGGATTTGTTTAATTGGTTCAACGCTGAATATTCTTCAGCCTATTTATAGCAGCTTGTCAAGAAAACACCGCAATGAAACTTACGTAGAAGCCGCAATGAAACTGTAACGCTTGTAAATGTAACGCTTTAGTTACGTGCGCGGGTTGTCCCGTACTTTCCGATTGTTTACAAAAATCTTGTACAGTCCCTTTAAGCAATCTGTTCTAGACATTTTTGTCTTCTGTTGCAGTGGCTGGCGTGCTCTTTGTTCGTGTACACAACGGATCAAAGTTGATTCCCATGGATCCTGATGGCCTTAGTGATCCTTACGTCATGATATTTGCCAATAAAGAACTAGTAAGTTAATACGAAAATCCGTACTTTATAGAGCATTTTCTTTGTTAAATTTTGTCATTGGAATTCGCCTGAAATGCTTGAATGACAAGCTTCAGTTTTGAATCTTTGCAGTCAAAAATTCGCCGTTTCCCATTGAAATGTTGCTAATTCAGCTCAATTTTGCTAGTTAGCCATGTAAGGTCTGTTTCCATTCATCCTAGAACACGATTATTTCATTACGATATGAAACAAACAGGCTCACTGTAGCCTGAATATGTACTGATTTTTACGTAATAGATGTATTTTATGTTGTTTTTGATGGAGTTTGAATGACAAAAAATCTCGTAGCACAAATGTTTTCAGAAATTTTTCAATCTTTGACACTCTCATTTTTTTTTTATTGCCCACCATAGGAATTCACTGTTGAAGAGTAGCAATGACTTCGAATCAATTTTCTTTCACCATAGGTACATATTAGTCATGTTATTGAGGATACACTGAATCCTGAATGGGATACGATGACTGAATTCTACACAGCTGATTATACACAGGTACGTAAGTGTCATTGACTAGTCGCAACCATTTTGCGACAAAAAATGCAATTTTTACCATTCGTTCGAAGCGATCTTGGAGGGCTATCCTGTGTGCAAAATTTCTAGTCATCTTATTATTTAATTACACTGAAAGTTTTCTTTAACATTTTGAGCTCAAATCTGCTGTAAAAAGATTGGATTAAATGTCGCTTTTGAAATGGAATGTTGATCTTGTCCTTTCTAAATTCAAAGGCCGTTCTCCTGTCATTGCTCTTAAAGGACATACAGTTGACGTTTAGGCTTATCCAAATCGATAAAAACCTGCATTTTAACAGCAAAACATCACCTGTAAGAACTTGTCACACGTTACTTTCAGAGTCTGGAAAAGGTGGCTATCCAACGACCGGCCAGACTAAGGTTTTGAGAAAATGGGGTGTCGAAGAAGATGTCCACGAGTCTTTACTGGACCCTTTTCAATTCACTAAAAAGCGAGGAAGGGCTTTAGTTATGAATTCTCTAGCTCAAGGAGTGTTTACCACTTTTCTGGACTCTGATTAATCTTGGTTCTTTTGTATTCCACAGACAACTCTGTCATTCATAATCAATGATCGCAATCCAGTGATGTTTTCGACCACTACACGAGCAGATGACAATGATGATTTCATGGGATCTTGTAATCTTACATTAGCTCAGGTATGGTTCCATATCGCTTCGATCGTTCAATTTAGATTAGGTTCAATAAATTTCAAACGAGTCTCAGAGGTTCTCTTCTCCATATTGGTATAGTCTGTTGTAGTCTAGATACCCAGTGAGCCTTTAAAGGTGATCTGAAGCGAAAATTTTATTGATGCAAATGAATATGACTGTTGAATGATAAAGAATGTCGTTTAAAATATTTTGATACCTTGTTTCATTTTCGAGTTATCCACTATTTTGTATGATTGACTGATGACGTCATTTTGTTTGCAAAAAGTAAAGAAAGTATACAAGGTTGACTATTTTTCCAAATGGAAATCGACTCAAAGAACTTTTCTTCAGTTGAAAGGCCTTTCTAAACATCATATCAATCCATAGACAATTTCTATTACATTTATTCAGCTTACCTTAAATGTCTCCTACAACTGTAACCTTTCAAAGATCAGAAACAGCTATATTTCCATATATTATCGTAGTAACTTGCAAACAAAATGACGTCATCAGCTTGCACTTAGAATCCATGGATAACTTGAGAACGAAATGAGATATCAAAGAAATCTAAACAGGCTTCTATATAATTGGACAGTGCTGTTCATTTGCATCAATAAAAGTTTTCACTTCAGGCCACCTTTAACAGTAATCCCATCACTTTTTCTGCCACAACTGTAAAGCATTGTCCCTTAACCCAGCTCAGTGCACAGCTCAGAAGCATGTTGTTTGGAAAAACTTTTAGGAAATCTTGCAAGAACCTGTGTCAAAGACCTTGGAGTGTCTGTTTATAAAGACTTCTTCTTTTACCCATCGTTATTACTCAGAAGCAATTTGCAGCCATATATCCTTCATTCACCCTTTCTAAAGTGAACAATTTTGTACAATAGATTCCATGCAGTATTTTGGCACTTATAAGAAGGATTCTAATATTAGAGGCTATCAGTTCGTTAAAGCATTTTATTCACATTAGAAAAGATGCCTTAGCTGCATGGTATTTTGTCAGTAAGTCTGCGGAGACGTTTCCATTCTCTCAAGCCCTATTTTGATCTAGACTCATGACAAGAGCCCTTTGCTCCGCTGTACCTTTACAACAACAGCAACCACTCACCAATGCTTAACGAGGACTCATGCACAAACTGTTAAAAGACCAAGACAACCAACTTTGTGAATTTTGAAAACATTGCCAATAATGCGAAGCAAAACGTTTTCCAAGCGTCAGTTGAGGCACAAACAATAACGCCTAACGATCTTGAGACAAAAAACCTACCGAAAATCTTTCAACTTGGATCAGATTGACCTTTGATGGATTGATGATAGCCCTTTCCTCCATTTGCTTATACCAGAATTTTTTTCAACACAGCTGTGACACTGTTTTGCAAAATACTGGAGAACAAATTCGAGCTCATTTGTAGCTTACCATATCATCAAGACTTGTCGTGGCCCCAAATTGTTGGAACCGTGTGTCTGGGTTTTCGAACAGCGAGGCTATGAGTTGTAGCTTGAGCGATAAACAAGGGCAAATTTTGTAATACAATAGCAACAGTTGCGTTTGATTGACACCTCAATTCAAATGCCCGAGGTACATGTGTAGATATATGCTCTTGTTTGCTCTCAAAAACAGTTTCTGGAATGCACGACGAGCGAGCTAGCTACCTGGGTTTCAGAGAAACTTTTGCAGCTTTGTTTGTTTTGAATAACTGGTTGAGGGAATTTCCTTTGTCTGCGATCGCTCATCGCTTTGAATTGCGGTGTCAATCAAAACCAACTCGTGCTATTGTCTTACCAAATCTGTCCTTGTTTGAGTGATAAGTAAATTCAGATCAATAACGTTTTGGAAGAAAAGAAGGACTCGGGTTATAAGTTTACGTTTGACGTTAATAAACATCTCCCTTTCTCTCTCTCTCTCATAGGACGATTGGCTAATTTTCAAACGAGACGTAGACGTTTTCTTCAAACTGCATTCAAAAGCATTTACACGAGAAGGAGCAGAAGATCCTAACAGAGCAGGATCAATTTGTGTCTCTGTGTTGTTTAGGCCAGTTCCATCGCTTCTCAAAACAGGTAATTGAATTTTAGATTGGTAACTGACTTTTCAGCGATTGTACAACAGAGTCTGGATCGAGCGGTACTTTATGAATCTTTATTGCTGCCCTAGGCAGCATCATATTCTTTTTCAATCCAGCGAGCGAGATTGAGCCTGTCTGTCTGCTGCCTGTCTGTCTGGCTATGTAGAAGGGCCACCATGTGGCTAGCTCACGGCTGCGGTGCGCGGGCTCGCGAGCTCGAGGCTGGTGAGCATTTATCCAACAAACAACAACAAAAGTTCTCCAACAAAAGATAATGAGTTCTTCCTACCTATGTCAATGGACGACAATGGTTTATTCTTGACAATGCAGAACTCAATATTTTAAATCACTTACCTTTTGAACCATTACCCAACTGTAAATTCCAAACACAAGATACGTTTCCTTAGCGATGATCATTCAATTCATTTCTATTGACCTCGCTACAATCGCATTTGGTACAAACATTAATCGGCAGCACTCGTTGACTGATGTTATATCTAGTTGAAAAGAATAGATGAAGCGGCGTTGGAGCTTCTATCACTGCTGTACATATATCTGACAACTGCGTCAAATTTCTGCAAAATGTATAACATATTGCTCGATCCAGACTCTTTTGTAGAATAGCTAAAGAGTTTTATTGTGTTTTAGCTCTGGAATGTACAGACTTTGACTGGAGCAGAAAGCAAATTTGCTAACAGTGTATCATATGTTGTATTTTGCTGTGATAAACAAGACTATGTACCTGATTCTCTTATTCGTTTACTTGGTTGATTAAAGATTCGAACTGAAACTAAATTGATTCAGCAATGAACAACCATCGCTCACTTATACCGGGTGACTCAAAAACTTATCCCCCTGTTTTAAAAATCATTGCAGCAAAGTAGTTGCTCCATAATCAGAGACATTGATTTTTCTGATACCTATGCACCACCCCCTTTTACCCCCGAAACAATGTTGGTTGGCATCTTGAAGCTGAAAACATCCAAGCAACATTGTATCGGGGGTAAAAGGGGGGTTGTTCATTTGAAATTGTAGAATCTTAGGTTGTTCCAATATATTTTGTCCACGATTGTCTGTATGAAGAAACTTTTAGGGCTGGTCAAAGAAAGGGGGAAATGCGAAAAATAATTAAAATCTTTACAAGTAAGCTGGCATCAGTGAAAAAATGTAACATCTGACACTTTTAACAGGATAAATGATCAAATTAGCTAGGAAGGGCTCAGTATTGACGATGGAATTGGCAAATCTTCACACATTGTCAGAACAACATATCATAAACCAATGTTGTAGTACTTACAACGAGTACGGTCATGTCTGACTGTTCTTTATAATTTGATAGAGAAATAAATTCAGGCCATTCATCCATAATTCCAATAAACAAATTGATATGCAGAAATAATAGCGTCTTTTGGCATGAAAAATCTCTATGGTAACAAACATGGCAGCTTTTTCGCAAAGATGGCCGATCTTAGGACTATGTGGTATTTGCAATTTTGCATCACAATTATCTTATGTATACACTGATGGGCTTTGGCACGGGTAACCACACGGGTAACCACAAGGGTAACCATGATTTCATACCTTTTTGCATTGAATAAGCACGGGTAACCACGGGTAACCACGGGTAACCATAATATTTAAAAGGAAAGTTATATTTCCTTATAAATATTATGGTTACCCGTGGTTACCCGTGGTTATCCGTGCTTATTCAACGAAAAATAGTATGAAATCATGGTTACCCTTGTGGTTACCCTTGTGGTTACCCGTGATTAAATCATATAATGGCACTGTCCCTGCTCTATTTGGATTCCAATAGTTTTAAAAGGAGCATAAAATCATTGTGTCCTTATTCAATCATTACTGCAGATTTAGTTGAATTCTATAATCATTCTTTTGTGTTAGTTGGGTGTGTCAATTGAGGTGTGGCACAATATTCTTTCTCCGCGTAGATGATGGCTACATGTTTGATCGAAAAAGAAGCAAGTTAAACGTTATACAACGTTCACTGTTCACAGGCAAAGTCTAATAAATCAATGTTTTTGCCAGACAATCCTGGACAAAATATTTGGAACAAAGTTGATTTTTTGGTGATTATCTCGGTTCTTCTCACTCTTACATTTGCACCACCCCCTTTTACCCCCGAAACAATGTTGGTTGGCATCTTGAAGCTGAAAACATCCAAGCAACATTGTATCGGGGGTAAAAGGGGGGTTGTTCATTTGAAATTGTAGAATCTTAGGTTGTTCCAATATATTTTGTCCACGATTGTCTGTATGAAGAAACTTTTAGGGCTGGTCAAAGAAAGGGGGAAATGCGAAAAATAATTAAAATCTTTACAAGTAAGCTGGCATCAGTGAAAAAATGTAACATCTGACACTTTTAACAGGATAAATGATCAAATTAGCTAGGAAGGGCTCAGTATTGACGATGGAATTGGCAAATCTTCACACATTGTCAGAACAACATATCATAAACCAATGTTGTAGTACTTACAACGAGTACGGTCATGTCTGACTGTTCTTTATAATTTGATAGAGAAATAAATTCAGGCCATTCATCCATAATTCCAATAAACAAATTGATATGCAGAAATAATAGCGTCTTTTGGCATGAAAAATCTCTATGGTAACAAACATGGCAGCTTTTTCGCAAAGATGGCCGATCTTAGGACTATGTGGTATTTGCAATTTTGCATCACAATTATCTTATGTATACACTGATGGGCTTTGGCACGGGTAACCACACGGGTAACCACAAGGGTAACCATGATTTCATACCTTTTTGCATTGAATAAGCACGGGTAACCACGGGTAACCACGGGTAACCATAATATTTAAAAGGAAAGTTATATTTCCTTATAAATATTATGGTTACCCGTGGTTACCCGTGGTTATCCGTGCTTATTCAACGAAAAATAGTATGAAATCATGGTTACCCTTGTGGTTACCCTTGTGGTTACCCGTGATTAAATCATATAATGGCACTGTCCCTGCTCTATTTGGATTCCAATAGTTTTAAAAGGAGCATAAAATCATTGTGTCCTTATTCAATCATTACTGCAGATTTAGTTGAATTCTATAATCATTCTTTTGTGTTAGTTGGGTGTGTCAATTGAGGTGTGGCACAATATTCTTTCTCCGCGTAGATGATGGCTACATGTTTGATCGAAAAAGAAGCAAGTTAAACGTTATACAACGTTCACTGTTCACAGGCAAAGTCTAATAAATCAATGTTTTTGCCAGACAATCCTGGACAAAATATTTGGAACAAAGTTGATTTTTTGGTGATTATCTCGGTTCTTCTCACTCTTACATTTGCACCACCCCCTTTTACCCCCGAAACAATGTTGGTTGGCATCTTGAAGCTGAAAACATCCAAGCAACATTGTATCGGGGGTAAAAGGGGGGTTGTTCATTTGAAATTGTAGAATCTTAGGTTGTTCCAATATATTTTGTCCACGATTGTCTGTATGAAGAAACTTTTAGGGCTGGTCAAAGAAAGGGGGAAATGCGAAAAATAATTAAAATCTTTACAAGTAAGCTGGCATCAGTGAAAAAATGTAACATCTGACACTTTTAACAGGATAAATGATCAAATTAGCTAGGAAGGGCTCAGTATTGACGATGGAATTGGCAAATCTTCACACATTGTCAGAACAACATATCATAAACCAATGTTGTAGTACTTACAACGAGTACGGTCATGTCTGACTGTTCTTTATAATTTGATAGAGAAATAAATTCAGGCCATTCATCCATAATTCCAATAAACAAATTGATATGCAGAAATAATAGCGTCTTTTGGCATGAAAAATCTCTATGGTAACAAACATGGCAGCTTTTTCGCAAAGATGGCCGATCTTAGGACTATGTGGTATTTGCAATTTTGCATCACAATTATCTTATGTATACACTGATGGGCTTTGGCACGGGTAACCACACGGGTAACCACAAGGGTAACCATGATTTCATACCTTTTTGCATTGAATAAGCACGGGTAACCACGGGTAACCACGGGTAACCATAATATTTAAAAGGAAAGTTATATTTCCTTATAAATATTATGGTTACCCGTGGTTACCCGTGGTTATCCGTGCTTATTCAACGAAAAATAGTATGAAATCATGGTTACCCTTGTGGTTACCCTTGTGGTTACCCGTGATTAAATCATATAATGGCACTGTCCCTGCTCTATTTGGATTCCAATAGTTTTAAAAGGAGCATAAAATCATTGTGTCCTTATTCAATCATTACTGCAGATTTAGTTGAATTCTATAATCATTCTTTTGTGTTAGTTGGGTGTGTCAATTGAGGTGTGGCACAATATTCTTTCTCCGCGTAGATGATGGCTACATGTTTGATCGAAAAAGAAGCAAGTTAAACGTTATACAACGTTCACTGTTCACAGGCAAAGTCTAATAAATCAATGTTTTTGCCAGACAATCCTGGACAAAATATTTGGAACAAAGTTGATTTTTTGGTGATTATCTCGGTTCTTCTCACTCTTACATTTGCACCACCCCCTTTTACCCCCGAAACAATGTTGGTTGGCATCTTGAAGCTGAAAACATCCAAGCAACATTGTATCGGGGGTAAAAGGGGGGTTGTTCATTTGAAATTGTAGAATCTTAGGTTGTTCCAATATATTTTGTCCACGATTGTCTGTATGAAGAAACTTTTAGGGCTGGTCAAAGAAAGGGGGAAATGCGAAAAATAATTAAAATCTTTACAAGTAAGCTGGCATCAGTGAAAAAATGTAACATCTGACACTTTTAACAGGATAAATGATCAAATTAGCTAGGAAGGGCTCAGTATTGACGATGGAATTGGCAAATCTTCACACATTGTCAGAACAACATATCATAAACCAATGTTGTAGTACTTACAACGAGTACGGTCATGTCTGACTGTTCTTTATAATTTGATAGAGAAATAAATTCAGGCCATTCATCCATAATTCCAATAAACAAATTGATATGCAGAAATAATAGCGTCTTTTGGCATGAAAAATCTCTATGGTAACAAACATGGCAGCTTTTTCGCAAAGATGGCCGATCTTAGGACTATGTGGTATTTGCAATTTTGCATCACAATTATCTTATGTATACACTGATGGGCTTTGGCACGGGTAACCACACGGGTAACCACAAGGGTAACCATGATTTCATACCTTTTTGCATTGAATAAGCACGGGTAACCACGGGTAACCACGGGTAACCATAATATTTAAAAGGAAAGTTATATTTCCTTATAAATATTATGGTTACCCGTGGTTACCCGTGGTTATCCGTGCTTATTCAACGAAAAATAGTATGAAATCATGGTTACCCTTGTGGTTACCCGTGATCAAATCATATAATGGCACTGTCCCTGCTCTATTTGGATTCCAATAGTTTTAAAAGGAGCATAAAATCATTGTGTCCTTATTCAATCATTACTGCAGATTTAGTTGAATTCTATAATCATTCTTTTGTGTTAGTTGGGTGTGTCAATTGAGGTGTGGCACAATATTCTTTCTCCGCGTAGATGATGGCTACATGTTTGATCGAAAAAGAAGCAAGTTAAACGTTATACAACGTTCACTGTTCACAGGCAAAGTCTAATAAATCAATGTTTTTGCCAGACAATCCTGGACAAAATATTTGGAACAAAGTTGATTTTTTGGTGATTATCTCAGTTCTTCTCACTCTTACATTTGCACCACCCCCTTTTACCCCCGAAAGAATGTTGGTTGGCATCTTGAAGCTGAAAACATCCAAGCAACATTGTATCGGGGGTAAAAGGGGGGTTGTTCATTTGAAATTGTAGAATCTTAGGTTGTTCCAATATATTTTGTCCACGATTGTCTGTATGAAGAAACTTTTAGGGCTGGTCAAAGAAAGGGGGAAATGCGAAAAATAATTAAAATCTTTACAAGTAAGCTGGCATCAGTGAAAAAATGTAACATCTGACACTTTTAACAGGATAAATGATCAAATTAGCTAGGAAGGGCTCAGTATTGACGATGGAATTGGCAAATCTTCACACATTGTCAGAACAACATATCATAAACCAATGTTGTAGTACTTACAACGAGTACGGTCATGTCTGACTGTTCTTTATAATTTGATAGAGAAATAAATTCAGGCCATTCATCCATAATTCCAATAAACAAATTGATATGCAGAAATAATAGCGTCTTTTGGCATGAAAAATCTCTATGGTAACAAACATGGCAGCTTTTTCGCAAAGATGGCCGATCTTAGGACTATGTGGTATTTGCAATTTTGCATCACAATTATCTTATGTATACACTGATGGGCTTTGGCACGGGTAACCACACGGGTAACCACAAGGGTAACCATGATTTCATACCTTTTTGCATTGAATAAGCACGGGTAACCACGGGTAACCACGGGTAACCATAATATTTAAAAGGAAAGTTATATTTCCTTATAAATATTATGGTTACCCGTGGTTACCCGTGGTTATCCGTGCTTATTCAACGAAAAATAGTATGAAATCATGGTTACCCTTGTGGTTACCCTTGTGGTTACCCGTGATTAAATCATATAATGGCACTGTCCCTGCTCTATTTGGATTCCAATAGTTTTAAAAGGAGCATAAAATCATTGTGTCCTTATTCAATCATTACTGCAGATTTAGTTGAATTCTATAATCATTCTTTTGTGTTAGTTGGGTGTGTCAATTGAGGTGTGGCACAATATTCTTTCTCCGCGTAGATGATGGCTACATGTTTGATCGAAAAAGAAGCAAGTTAAACGTTATACAACGTTCACTGTTCACAGGCAAAGTCTAATAAATCAATGTTTTTGCCAGACAGTCTGTATGAAGAAACTTTTAGGGCTGGTCAAAGAAAGGGGGAAATGCGAAAAATAATTAAAATCTTTACAAGTAAGCTGGCATCAGTGAAAAAATGTAACATCTGACACTTTTAACAGGATAAATGATCAAATTAGCTAGGAAGGGCTCAGTATTGACGATGGAATTGGCAAATCTTCACACATTGTCAGAACAACATATCATAAACCAATGTTGTAGTACTTACAACGAGTACGGTCATGTCTGACTGTTCTTTATAATTTGATAGAGAAATAAATTCAGGCCATTCATCCATAATTCCAATAAACAAATTGATATGCAGAAATAATAGCGTCTTTTGGCATGAAAAATCTCTATGGTAACAAACATGGCAGCTTTTTCGCAAAGATGGCCGATCTTAGGACTATGTGGTATTTGCAATTTTGCATCACAATTATCTTATGTATACACTGATGGGCTTTGGCACGGGTAACCACACGGGTAACCACAAGGGTAACCATGATTTCATACCTTTTTGCATTGAATAAGCACGGGTAACCACGGGTAACCACGGGTAACCATAATATTTAAAAGGAAAGTTATATTTCCTTATAAATATTATGGTTACCCGTGGTTACCCGTGGTTATCCGTGCTTATTCAACGAAAAATAGTATGAAATCATGGTTACCCTTGTGGTTACCCGTGATCAAATCATATAATGGCACTGTCCCTGCTCTATTTGGATTCCAATAGTTTTAAAAGGAGCATAAAATCATTGTGTCCTTATTCAATCATTACTGCAGATTTAGTTGAATTCTATAATCATTCTTTTGTGTTAGTTGGGTGTGTCAATTGAGGTGTGGCACAATATTCTTTCTCCGCGTAGATGATGGCTACATGTTTGATCGAAAAAGAAGCAAGTTAAACGTTATACAACGTTCACTGTTCACAGGCAAAGTCTAATAAATCAATGTTTTTGCCAGACAATCCTGGACAAAATATTTGGAACAAAGTTGATTTTTTGGTGATTATCTCAGTTCTTCTCACTCTTACATTTGCACCACCCCCTTTTACCCCCGAAAGAATGTTGGTTGGCATCTTGAAGCTGAAAACATCCAAGCAACATTGTATCGGGGGTAAAAGGGGGGTTGTTCATTTGAAATTGTAGAATCTTAGGTTGTTCCAATATATTTTGTCCACGATTGTCTGTATGAAGAAACTTTTAGGGCTGGTCAAAGAAAGGGGGAAATGCGAAAAATAATTAAAATCTTTACAAGTAAGCTGGCATCAGTGAAAAAATGTAACATCTGACACTTTTAACAGGATAAATGATCAAATTAGCTAGGAAGGGCTCAGTATTGACGATGGAATTGGCAAATCTTCACACATTGTCAGAACAACATATCATAAACCAATGTTGTAGTACTTACAACGAGTACGGTCATGTCTGACTGTTCTTTATAATTTGATAGAGAAATAAATTCAGGCCATTCATCCATAATTCCAATAAACAAATTGATATGCAGAAATAATAGCGTCTTTTGGCATGAAAAATCTCTATGGTAACAAACATGGCAGCTTTTTCGCAAAGATGGCCGATCTTAGGACTATGTGGTATTTGCAATTTTGCATCACAATTATCTTATGTATACACTGATGGGCTTTGGCACGGGTAACCACACGGGTAACCACAAGGGTAACCATGATTTCATACCTTTTTGCATTGAATAAGCACGGGTAACCACGGGTAACCACGGGTAACCATAATATTTAAAAGGAAAGTTATATTTCCTTATAAATATTATGGTTACCCGTGGTTACCCGTGGTTATCCGTGCTTATTCAACGAAAAATAGTATGAAATCATGGTTACCCTTGTGGTTACCCTTGTGGTTACCCGTGATTAAATCATATAATGGCACTGTCCCTGCTCTATTTGGATTCCAATAGTTTTAAAAGGAGCATAAAATCATTGTGTCCTTATTCAATCATTACTGCAGATTTAGTTGAATTCTATAATCATTCTTTTGTGTTAGTTGGGTGTGTCAATTGAGGTGTGGCACAATATTCTTTCTCCGCGTAGATGATGGCTACATGTTTGATCGAAAAAGAAGCAAGTTAAACGTTATACAACGTTCACTGTTCACAGGCAAAGTCTAATAAATCAATGTTTTTGCCAGACAGTCTGTATGAAGAAACTTTTAGGGCTGGTCAAAGAAAGGGGGAAATGCGAAAAATAATTAAAATCTTTACAAGTAAGCTGGCATCAGTGAAAAAATGTAACATCTGACACTTTTAACAGGATAAATGATCAAATTAGCTAGGAAGGGCTCAGTATTGACGATGGAATTGGCAAATCTTCACACATTGTCAGAACAACATATCATAAACCAATGTTGTAGTACTTACAACGAGTACGGTCATGTCTGACTGTTCTTTATAATTTGATAGAGAAATAAATTCAGGCCATTCATCCATAATTCCAATAAACAAATTGATATGCAGAAATAATAGCGTCTTTTGGCATGAAAAATCTCTATGGTAACAAACATGGCAGCTTTTTCGCAAAGATGGCCGATCTTAGGACTATGTGGTATTTGCAATTTTGCATCACAATTATCTTATGTATACACTGATGGGCTTTGGCACGGGTAACCACACGGGTAACCACAAGGGTAACCATGATTTCATACCTTTTTGCATTGAATAAGCACGGGTAACCACGGGTAACCACGGGTAACCATAATATTTAAAAGGAAAGTTATATTTCCTTATAAATATTATGGTTACCCGTGGTTACCCGTGGTTATCCGTGCTTATTCAACGAAAAATAGTATGAAATCATGGTTACCCTTGTGGTTACCCTTGTGGTTACCCGTGATTAAATCATATAATGGCACTGTCCCTGCTCTATTTGGATTCCAATAGTTTTAAAAGGAGCATAAAATCATTGTGTCCTTATTCAATCATTACTGCAGATTTAGTTGAATTCTATAATCATTCTTTTGTGTTAGTTGGGTGTGTCAATTGAGGTGTGGCACAATATTCTTTCTCCGCGTAGATGATGGCTACATGTTTGATCGAAAAAGAAGCAAGTTAAACGTTATACAACGTTCACTGTTCACAGGCAAAGTCTAATAAATCAATGTTTTTGCCAGACAATCCTGGACAAAATATTTGGAACAAAGTTGGTTTTTTGGTGATTATCTCAGTTCTTCTCACTCTTACATTTGCACCACCCCCTTTTACCCCCGAAAGAATGTTGGTTGGCATCTTGAAGCTGAAAACATCCAAGCAACATTGTATCGGGGGTAAAAGGGGGGTTGTTCATTTGAAATTGTAGAATCTTAGGTTGTTCCAATATATTTTGTCCGCGATTGTCTGTATGAAGAAACTTTTAGGGCTGGTCAAAGAAAGGGGGAAATGCGAAAAATAATTAAAATCTTTACAAGTAAGCTGGCATCAGTGAAAAAATGTAACATCTGACACTTTTAACAGGATAAATGATCAAATTAGCTAGGAAGGGCTCAGTATTGACGATGGAATTGGCAAATCTTCACACATTGTCAGAACAACATATCATAAACCAATGTTGTAGTACTTACAACGAGTACGGTCATGTCTGACTGTTCTTTATAATTTGATAGAGAAATAAATTCAGGCCATTCATCCATAATTCCAATAAACAAATTGATATGCAGAAATAATAGCGTCTTTTGGCATGAAAAATCTCTATGGTAACAAACATGGCAGCTTTTTCGCAAAGATGGCCGATCTTAGGACTATGTGGTATTTGCAATTTTGCATCACAATTATCTTATGTATACACTGATGGGCTTTGGCACGGGTAACCACACGGGTAACCACAAGGGTAACCATGATTTCATACCTTTTTGCATTGAATAAGCACGGGTAACCACGGGTAACCACGGGTAACCATAATATTTAAAAGGAAAGTTATATTTCCTTATAAATATTATGGTTACCCGTGGTTACCCGTGGTTATCCGTGCTTATTCAACGAAAAATAGTATGAAATCATGGTTACCCTTGTGGTTACCCTTGTGGTTACCCGTGATTAAATCATATAATGGCACTGTCCCTGCTCTATTTGGATTCCAATAGTTTTAAAAGGAGCATAAAATCATTGTGTCCTTATTCAATCATTACTGCAGATTTAGTTGAATTCTATAATCATTCTTTTGTGTTAGTTGGGTGTGTCAATTGAGGTGTGGCACAATATTCTTTCTCCGCGTAGATGATGGCTACATGTTTGATCGAAAAAGAAGCAAGTTAAACGTTATACAACGTTCACTGTTCACAGGCAAAGTCTAATAAATCAATGTTTTTGCCAGACAATCCTGGACAAAATATTTGGAACAAAGTTGATTTTTTGGTGATTATCTCAGTTCTTCTCACTCTTACATTTGCACCACCCCCTTTTACCCCCGAAAGAATGTTGGTTGGCATCTTGAAGCTGAAAACATCCAAGCAACATTGTATCGGGGGTAAAAGGGGGGTTGTTCATTTGAAATTGTAGAATCTTAGGTTGTTCCAATATATTTTGTCCACGATTGTCTGTATGAAGAAACTTTTAGGGCTGGTCAAAGAAAGGGGGAAATGCGAAAAATAATTAAAATCTTTACAAGTAAGCTGGCATCAGTGAAAAAATGTAACATCTGACACTTTTAACAGGATAAATGATCAAATTAGCTAGGAAGGGCTCAGTATTGACGATGGAATTGGCAAATCTTCACACATTGTCAGAACAACATATCATAAACCAATGTTGTAGTACTTACAACGAGTACGGTCATGTCTGACTGTTCTTTATAATTTGATAGAGAAATAAATTCAGGCCATTCATCCATAATTCCAATAAACAAATTGATATGCAGAAATAATAGCGTCTTTTGGCATGAAAAATCTCTATGGTAACAAACATGGCAGCTTTTTCGCAAAGATGGCCGATCTTAGGACTATGTGGTATTTGCAATTTTGCATCACAATTATCTTATGTATACACTGATGGGCTTTGGCACGGGTAACCACACGGGTAACCACAAGGGTAACCATGATTTCATACCTTTTTGCATTGAATAAGCACGGGTAACCACGGGTAACCACGGGTAACCATAATATTTAAAAGGAAAGTTATATTTCCTTATAAATATTATGGTTACCCGTGGTTACCCGTGGTTATCCGTGCTTATTCAACGAAAAATAGTATGAAATCATGGTTACCCTTGTGGTTACCCTTGTGGTTACCCGTGATTAAATCATATAATGGCACTGTCCCTGCTCTATTTGGATTCCAATAGTTTTAAAAGGAGCATAAAATCATTGTGTCCTTATTCAATCATTACTGCAGATTTAGTTGAATTCTATAATCATTCTTTTGTGTTAGTTGGGTGTGTCAATTGAGGTGTGGCACAATATTCTTTCTCCGCGTAGATGATGGCTACATGTTTGATCGAAAAAGAAGCAAGTTAAACGTTATACAACGTTCACTGTTCACAGGCAAAGTCTAATAAATCAATGTTTTTGCCAGACAATCCTGGACAAAATATTTGGAACAAAGTTGATTTTTTGGTGATTATCTCAGTTCTTCTCACTCTTACATTTGCACCACCCCCTTTTACCCCCGAAAGAATGTTGGTTGGCATCTTGAAGCTGAAAACATCCAAGCAACATTGTATCGGGGGTAAAAGGGGGGTTGTTCATTTGAAATTGTAGAATCTTAGGTTGTTCCAATATATTTTGTCCGCGATTGTCTGTATGAAGAAACTTTTAGGGCTGGTCAAAGAAAGGGGGAAATGCGAAAAATAATTAAAATCTTTACAAGTAAGCTGGCATCAGTGAAAAAATGTAACATCTGACACTTTTAACAGGATAAATGATCAAATTAGCTAGGAAGGGCTCAGTATTGACGATGGAATTGGCAAATCTTCACACATTGTCAGAACAACATATCATAAACCAATGTTGTAGTACTTACAACGAGTACGGTCATGTCTGACTGTTCTTTATAATTTGATAGAGAAATAAATTCAGGCCATTCATCCATAATTCCAATAAACAAATTGATATGCAGAAATAATAGCGTCTTTTGGCATGAAAAATCTCTATGGTAACAAACATGGCAGCTTTTTCGCAAAGATGGCCGATCTTAGGACTATGTGGTATTTGCAATTTTGCATCACAATTATCTTATGTATACACTGATGGGCTTTGGCACGGGTAACCACACGGGTAACCACAAGGGTAACCATGATTTCATACCTTTTTGCATTGAATAAGCACGGGTAACCACGGGTAACCACGGGTAACCATAATATTTAAAAGGAAAGTTATATTTCCTTATAAATATTATGGTTACCCGTGGTTACCCGTGGTTATCCGTGCTTATTCAACGAAAAATAGTATGAAATCATGGTTACCCTTGTGGTTACCCTTGTGGTTACCCGTGATTAAATCATATAATGGCACTGTCCCTGCTCTATTTGGATTCCAATAGTTTTAAAAGGAGCATAAAATCATTGTGTCCTTATTCAATCATTACTGCAGATTTAGTTGAATTCTATAATCATTCTTTTGTGTTAGTTGGGTGTGTCAATTGAGGTGTAGATGATTGAAGTATTTCTTTGTATGTTTTTGGCAATTTTCAAAGTGGTAGTCCCTTGCTAAATTCGAAAGATTAAAAAAATCAGTCTTGCAGAACGGCTGGAAAGTGGCCTAAAACGCACGATCAAATCTTCCAGGTGTTTTTAATCCATTCGAAATCCTTTTGAGAATTAGCAATAAAACAATAAACCGAAACGGAGGTGGAAAATGATATTAATATCTTATTTCAACTATTAAAAAAGAAGCTTTGAATAGGAAACTGACAAGTTCCGTTCCTTTTATTTTGAGATGCATTTTTGATTGTGCGTTTTAGGCAATTTTCTGGATGCTTTGAAAATTGATTTTTCCAATCTTTCGAATCTACCATGGGACCACTTGTTTGAAAATGACAAAAAAATACAGAAAAATACTTTAATGTTGTGGCTATTAGAAAAATCAATTTTGATGATTATAGCGCAAATAAATCCTTCTGCAATGATTTTTCAAGAAGGGGACATTTTTTGAGTCACCCGGTAGCTAAGCGGTAATAGGCGGGAAATGCATCAATGCAAGGTGTTGCATCATTATTCCTTGCCTTGTCAATTGAAAGTATTTAGCGTTAATTTGATATTAAATAGCACTGATGTTAGTCCCGAAGATTAATTTGATTCTATTTTGTCGCTATTTATTCAGTAAAGCCAACGAAGAATGAAGGATTCCCAGAGGGAGAGTCATTAGTACAGGTATATATACTTTCCAAATATTGCTATAAAACTTTTGCTATGAGATTCTGATCGCTCTTGCTATGAGGAAATCAACACTATTTCGTTATTTTAAGTTTTTGCTTAAATTTATTGACTTTTTTCACAATTAGAATGCACACGTTAATGGATAGTACTCTGAGTTTTATTTCGTCATTTTTGCTTCTCTGTAATGCGAGTACCGCATTCTTAAGGCTATGTTTGAAAACGGCTTCCTGGAAAGCTAAATGTTGCCAGAAGTTGTGGCTGTTGTAAAAATTTCTTATGCTGCAATAACTCGCTAGACGATTTTATTCAGAGACTGATTTTTTTTTTTATTAACGGCAACAGACGATTACGCTAAAGATGGCGGCGAGGAACTTTTTACCAAGATGCATTGCGTTCGAATTGCGAATCTTTAATTATTCCAACCCCGGACTTGTCCTTTAAACAGCCTGTTGGGCCGGTTATTTTTGTAGTTTTTAGAAATTCAATAATATATATAGGGGCTGCTTTCTTGATTTCGGAGGGCTTTAAATTGAATTTCTAAAAAGAACACTGACCTTAACACAACAACAATAGGGCTTTCACTGCCAGTTGCCACCATGAGACAACTGAGCGAATCTTTCGATTCTATAGCAATTCGATTAAAGAACGCAGTGCATCTTGGTAAAAAGTTCCTCTCCGCCATCTTTACCGTAATCGCCTACACACGATTTCCCTAAAGATGATGATGGGAAACTTTTTATCAGGATGCATTGCGTTTCTCAACTGTGCTCATATAGAACTGTTAAAGATCCTTTATCGGAACGCAATGTATCTTCGTAACAAGTTCCACGCTGCCATCTTTGGCGTAACCAGAGAGGTTAGTTATCTATTACGCTTCAAATGGTTGAATCCAGCGTTTCGCCTTGCCTTGGTCTTAATATGACGCAACAATCATATCAGGAACTATATGAAATTCATCTGACGTAACAGTCGAATTACCCTGGGTACCAGACTCGAATAAGACGCTATATAAAGCGATGCAGTGTTAACAGAACTTCACATTAAATTTGCTTACCTTGTCGCAGGTCGGCCTTTAAGTTAGCACGAATGTTGATAGAGCATGCAGTTTGCAGTATCCAGGATCAGTGGTTTGTGATGGTTCAAGAAACTATCGGCTTGATCAAGATCAACACGGATCTTGGCAATGGATTGAGAACAAAGATATCCAGGCCTCACAAAGAGTTGAAAGGGTGGTTGCCTTGCAAAACAGTTTGTACCTTAATGCCAAAGTTTAAGGTTAGTAGTTATGCCTAGCAATGTTTTGAAGATCGTTTGTTTTGCTATATCTCTTGCAGAAACACACCAAAATGGATGCTGTGACAATGGAGGCTCTCCTTTCTGCTGGTAGGTAGAACTGCTATGTAACTATAACTTAGAACATCGTCTTTTGACTATAAATTTAGCGTCATGCTTTGATTTTTTGTACTCTGACGGTGAAATAAAGCTTGCTTCAAACGTTAGTTGAAGTCAGCCATGGCCTAGTTGATGAAATGGAATAGCGAATAGTGTGGATGTAGAATGAAAATAAAGGTTGTCATTGCATTCTACGTCCTTTGCTTCTGGTTAGGCTAGGCTAGGGCTCCCTGCCAATTCAAGTTTTGTAAATTCAAGTACTTTATATCAATTGTGAATTAACATTTTCTTCAATCAACACAAGGGACCATGCATTATGTTTTAGCAACACATTCACCATTGGCCAACATTTCATGTTAGACATCGTCAGCATGACAATAGGGAGATACTAACTCTAACCCTCACCCTATCTATGCAGAAGACTGTTTCCCAACTCTTCCTATGATCCTGAATAGATTCATTTTACTTCTTAGAGAGAGGAAGTCTTACATTGAAGTTCCATCGTGCGAGAAATCTTGCTGCAATGGATTTTAATGGTAAGCCAGATATTTCCCTTGATACTCGTTAATTACCATCTTCCTCTTTTAAGGAGGCTTAAGCCCCAAAGTAGACTTCTTTGTGATATGATCGTCCTTTCTTGCCTGGGTTTGGTTCGTTTTGCTTGCCATTTGGCATGGGAAGGATCTTGGTTAGAAATGGATCTTTAAAGGGGCTCCGTCGCCAAACAATAAACAAATCCTTAAACTCGCACGTGTCACCAATTATCCATTGTTCATCCATTGTTTTCTGCAGTTTGTTTGGTGGCTTCACCCAAGCCACCAAATAGTGACCGTTAAAAATCCACTTATATCCGAGCAATCGTAGAAGATGAAGTACAATTATTTATGTCCAAACAGCAACTTTCATCTTGAAAAAAATATGAAAATCCTGTGTGTTATCACCTTTAAAAAAAACTGCAAAAAATCATCGTTTCTGTTACATTTAGACGACGGAGCCCCTTTAAGTAACGGAATGATTTGATTAATATTTTCTTTTGGCATCGGTCACAACAAATCGTTTCATCTGTTCAAAAAGATAAGAATCACGAAAATAGAAACATTTCACATATTTGAATTTGCTCGAAACTGTTAATTTTTCGCAAATTTCATGGACTGCCCATATCTAATTTCAAGTACCGGATGAGTCGAAAATAGGTTGGCATCATTTTGAAAATCGCCAAAATTTATATCAATCTTTAACGTTCCTTTTGTATACGACTGTCAAGGACGAAATGATTTGATATATGATGTTGATCACGATCATGAAATACCTAACCATATTTTGATCAATAGCATTTTCCAGAACATGTATACAGAACATAGTATTAGCCAGTAATGTATAATTTGCGATTTCTTATGGAATTTTTTGAGTCCCACACGACAGCTTCATCAAAGACACAAAAAACACTTTAAGCGGTATTGGTATTAAGATTCAATTTGCTAAGCATTCCTTGTGATTTTGGCGTACTCTTCAAAGTTTTTGACAAATTTGAAGCCATTTTCATATTTCGACGATTTTCAAAGGTGCAAGCAGATATCTTTCATTCACCCCGTATGTGTTCTTTATATATTCTCTCGTTTCTTCTCGTTCGGCTCCTGTCGGAAGATGTGGATCCAATGCTGAGAGCCTCGTACAAAAATATTCAGCAAATAATTCCGTTGTTAGGAGGGACAGTGCAAAGTTCATTATATTACATAGCCGGTGGAGGAGAAACATTCTTGCACACAGTATGCTCGCCCTTTATGAAATAGTTGCAAAAAACCAATTGCCTCGTCAGCCTTTCCTTGAAACAAAGTATCTGCCCCGTATTCATGGACAACAGGTGTTGTACAGTACCACCGATGAATTGGCCAAAGACCATAATAAAATCAATTCCAGTCCTTACGAGTATTTGTCAGTGCAAAAATTGACTTTGAGGGAGAAGAGAAATGACTGATGAATCGTTCTTGCAAGCAACTGACAAGGAAAGTTTGCGTCATTTTTATACACATCCTTCCAAGCATTTCTCAACTTGCATGATTTGCAATGTTGTCCTCAAAATGAGCTATTTTATATTTCAAACTTCATCTTGAGCTTATAAAAAGTTAGTTGAAAAGTTAATTATTTCGCAAACATCACAGAAAGCTTAGGGATCTCTGCTAATGAATCATTATTGCTGCCAGCAAATGACATAATAGATCCAATCGACAAAGCTATAAAGAAATTTGAATCACACCCAAGCATACGCATAATCAAAGAAAGAGCTACGTTTTCCGATGAATTTAATTTTAGAGAGGTCACTGTTGAAGATGTTGCCGTCCAAATCAGAAAACTTAATTCGAATAAGGCTTCTCCGATCAACTGCATACCTGCAAGAATTCTTAGGGAAAATTCTGATATATTTTGTTCAGTCATTCAAAATTTGTACAACTCTGGATTATCCAAAAGTACTTTTCCTGAAGAACTGAAAGCCGGAGATATAAGTTCGCTGTTTAAAAAAGAGGACGCATTTACAAAAAAGAACTACCGACCCATCACAGTTTTGCCATCAGTATCGAAAATTTACGAAAGGTTGATGCAAGATCAAATGTTACCTTTTGTCCAAAGCTTCTTGTCCCCATTTCTTTGTGGGTTTCGAGAGGGCTATGGTACACAGCATGCACTTTTAAATTTTGTGGAAACCTGCAAGAAGTCATTGGACAACGGTGGCGTTGCAGGGGCCGTTCTGACGGACCTTTCGAAAGCCTTCGATTGTCTAAATCACGAACTATTGATTGCAAAATTGAATGCATACGGTTTCAATAGATCTGCATTGCTGTTCATCCATAGCTATCTTAACGATAGGAAGCAGAGGGTAAAGGTCAATGGTTCATTCAGCACGTGGACAAAAACTGTCCTGGGAGTACCACAAGGTTCAGTCTTGGGACCCCTTTTGTTTAATATATACCTGAATGACTTATTCATGTTCTTGGAGGAAACCAAAATCTGTAACTATGCGGACGATACAACAATTTATGTGCGTGGTCCTAGGATTGAAACCGTCATTGCGCATTTAGAAAAAGATGCCTTTAAAATAACAGTGGTTTCCAAACAATTGTATGAAGCTAAATGAAAACAAATGCCATTTAATGATTTTTGGTGCGAAAGGAGATAATGAAATAACCATCAAAATAGGCGAGGCCTGTGTGAAAGAAAGTAGAGAGGAAACTCTTCTCGGTATAACCTTTGATCGATCACTATCTTTCAAAGGACATGTGAAGACCCTATGTAGAAAGGCCGGCCAAAAAGTCCATGCTCTTGCCCGTATATTCTGCTACATGGACACTGACAAATTGCAGCAGCTAATGAGAGCATTTGTGTTATCGCATTTTAGCTACTGTCCACTTGTTTGGATGTTTTATGACAGAACTTTAAACCATAGAATAAATCATGTTCACGAAAGGGCACTGCGCATTGCGTACAAGGATCACGGAAATGATTTTGGTTCTCTCCTGGAGCAGACCAATTCGGTGCCCATCCATGTAAGAAACCTACAGTTGCTTATGACGGAAATTTTTAAAACAAAGTCTGATCTAAATCCACCTTTCATGAAGGATATTTTTATGGAGCGAGGTATTAGCTGCAATCTAAGGCATGGCAATGACGCTCAAATTCCAAAGGTACGAACCACGTCCTTTGGAGTTGAGACCATAGCCTACCTCGGAAATAAACTTTGGCAGTTTTTACCGCACGAAATAAAACGATCAAGCACCCTTCCTATTTTCAAAAAACGAATCAGATGTTGGAATGGTGATAAATGCAACTGTAGGCTCTGCAAAACATATATTCCAAGAGTTGGGTTTCTAACATGATAAACGTTTCATCAGCCTTCTCGCGGGAGTGGGGGGGATGCGCTGCTTCTCATTGGGATGGGGGATGTGCTGTGCGGGATGTGAGGTCCCCTTCACGATGCAGGCACTGGGCTGCGGTTGAACTGGGGAATTGTACCCCAGCGGCGACCGCAGCTGAGGATATGCGTGTGGGGGTTCCCTCGCGCGGTGTGTCCGCCGTCTCTCTGGGAGGTGGGCGTCGCTCCGTGCCTCGTAGGGAAGGCATGATTTTTAACGGCCCGTTCATATTTGCTTTATAAAAGTATTGACCCAGTTCTGTACAAGCTCAGAAAAAGTAGTTGTCCCGTTACGTTTTGCACCGGCCATATTATAAATAAACTTTGCACTGTCCCTTAAGCTTGATTTGCTACTTGTGCAGCATTGGAATACTCTTCAAGGATAAACACCCGTTTGTTTTCGATTTGTTCTGTGTGATAGTCTATACGGTCCTGAGATGATTTATCTAGGAATTTGAGTTTTGAAAGTACCGGGTGTCCCAAGAAAAAAGTACTCCCGTCTCAAAAGTCACTAACATTCGATTACTAGGCTGATCTTTCAATTTCTTTTATTGGCCAGAAGAACAAAGACCAAATTATTTTCCCAGATATAGTTGATTTCGTGATTGGTTTTGAGATTTGCAAATTTACCTCTCTTTGGGGCTACCTGGTTTGAGGCATGCTGCAAAATGCACTGGTGATTGCCAGATTAATTTTTCGTTGTGTATTATAAGCTACCAGTTTGGTTACAAATGTCAGAAAGAAATGCAAAATATCATTGAAGGATTATGAAAAATCACAAAATTATGGCCATGAGGCTAGATTTACGATGTTGCTTAAAGAGTGCAGCTGAGAATAGGGGTTTTCAACGTGTCATTTTATACCCTTTAGTTAATGACAAAAGATAATTTAATTTATCATCTTTAAATATATTCGATCATTGATAAAAAAGATCAAAAGAAAATTTTATTACAGGTTTCATAATAGAATTTTACTGATATTTGAAACAGGAGTACTTGTTTGGGACACCCGGTAGAATTCGGTACAGATCTCGCCAGTCATGCAACGTCTCGATCTCAATTAGATATAACTCAAGACAATCTTTAGCAGCTAGTGCGTATGATCCTTTAACGGTGAGTCTCTGTAAGCACGGCGTTTCTCATCAATCTTAGCACTGTGTGCGTTTCAAACCCCATTTTTAGGGTTTAGAATTGGATCCACAACTTAAAAGAACCAACCCTTTTTTCGTCACAGGCAAAAGTGATCCATTTGTAGTTGTTCGCATTGGACAAGCTAAGATGGAGAAATATAGAAGTAAAATTTGTTATCGTACTTTGAACCCTGTTTGGAATGAAGAAGTTACGTTTGCTATACCAGAATCACATCAAAGAGTCTTTGTCGTAAGTAAATCTACTGTAAATAAATGTATTACGGAGTTTCTATGCCTTAACCCTATCTGATCTGGTCCTCCCCCCTACTATATTTTGTTCACACATTTTTCCATGTATGCAGAAGGCCTCTCGTAAGTTTAAGTTTGTATCATAGAGCAATAAAATTGTAACGATCTGGACATTCTATTTTTAGCTTTGTCTCCATGGTTACCAATTTGTCGTACCACACTCTGCGAAAAACATACTTTGTATCTCTCTTAATCATGTTTGATTCGTCCAATTAAGTCTAAATTAAGAATTTATCTATGTTTTGGTCTATATGTTTCATTTCTGTATGAAAAGTCAAGTTTCATGACCTTTTAACAAGCTTTCATTTATATGACGTCATATGTCATCATAATGATCATCATGCTCTAGCAACAACAACAGCAACATCGCTAATTGAATTATGATTTCAAATTTTCATTGTTTACATAATGAACTGCTTTTTGCCAGATTTGGTTGCCATATCTCATATGACAACAGAGATAAACAGGGGGGCGGACCCTCCACCCCAGGCATTGAATGTTTCAAAACGCCCAGGTCAGATAGGGTTAACCTTGTTGCTGGTTCACTTGTTTGTTTCTACCTGGCATCCGAAGGCAGCTTTTAGGAGCAGTGAGAAGCCAGGCGTATCGAAGCACTGCCCTGGTCCTTCCTCTTGATATGACTACTCCTTGCGATTACTTTATTGTCAAATTACAGAGAGCTGGCGACTGTCCTGTACATACTGGTAAAAGATCTGTTCGGTATTTGCAAACTTGGAACCATGAAATCTAAATCCTATTATGAAGTTGAAACTTAGTAACTTCTAATCAACGATTCTTTTGGCAGGCCACGATAAACGTAGTCACTGGACCCGGTTTTGAAAATTTTTTGACTTAAACTGGACCAATTTTGAAAATTTTTGACTTAATCTTTAGGAAAACGCCTGAATTAGATTCTAGGATTTTTTACAAATTTTTTCGTTTTCAGTTTTTAGAGCTAGAAGCAAGTTTCTTAAAATTTTCATTTTTGAAAACACTGAAAACGATCAAAAAACGGTGATCAAGTTGTCTAAAGAATCGACATGAATGGACAAAGAGACAACTTGTTCGTGGTGATCTGGGATTTTGAAATTCGTACCATGAAAGCAAGAAGTAGTATGATGCTAAAACTTAAGGGTATGGTCACATGATTTGATATGGGTAAAAACCTGTTTTATTTGCCGATTTTGCAGATTTTATTTATTGTCATTGACTATATCTATCATGAAACTGTCTCTTTTCCCAAATGGTTGTCGTCTTGATATTGATTATCGGGTTTTCTAATCAGACCGAGATTTCCACCTGGAGTTGCATTAAATAGTTTAAAGTTCTTATCGATTATTTGCAGGAAATTTGGGATAAAGATCCGTTCACAAATGAGAAAATGGGTCATATCTCATTTGATCATCGAACACTCGAAAATATGCCAAAGGTAAGGTAACGTTTTTGCCTATCACAGTTCTGTAAGTAATGTTTTGGAGTTCACGCAAGACGTTGATTGGCAAACAGATTGCTTTTATTTCCCAATGAATGAATGAAACCCTTTATGAAGAACCTAGTTATGATCAGGCTGAAATAGTTCTTATCCATTGGGTACAAAATATATGATTTCAGGCTGCAGGTTCTTAATAAATGAAGATTCTTATGTGCGAGTTTTTTACTGTAAGCCAAGAGTCCTTTTTCTTGATACGCCTACAAAAAGCTAAAATTGGCCTGTTCACTATCATATAGATGTTAATGTTTTGATGCTCAAAATCGATGTCGAAGCATAATAGCATTTTAACAGGTGCATTATTTGCTTCTGAGATGATGAATTAGCCAAGAATCCTATTTCTTGACACGCCTACAAAAAGCTAAAAATGGCCAGCTCAACATCATGTCGATTTTGAATTTTTGACACCCAGCATTTTTGGGAAAGCAAGATAACTTTTCAACAGTTTCTGTATCTACGATTTTTAAATAGTGGATACATTTTTCTGATGGCCCTGCATGAAATTCATTTTCAAAAACGAACTGGTCCGCTGAGACAACAGTTAGTATTTTGGCCTTCATCATGAAAAAAAACTTACATTTCTGTAGTCTTGGTCAACAATAAGGCATATTTATGATACTTACCTGGCCTATTTATGTTTCTTTCTGATTTGTATGATCTCACTTTTTTATAAATCATGCACAATGTTAACATGGCCGTGGCAGGCCATCGATTAGCCTAATTCTAATTAAAACCTAGGCAAACTTTTATGTAGCTATTTATCAGAGTACGCGTTTCCACCAGCATAAAAGGTTTAGCACTGCAGCGTCCTAATTTACAGCTATTATGTCATGAGTTTCACAATATTGAATTTTGCAGGACATATCAACAACTTATGATCAGTTTAGTTTCAAAGGATGCAAGGGTGCTTGCTTGGAGGGTCTCTACGCTTTATCTTCGATAGCAAAGCAAATCACAGATCCAAGAATGTAAGCAAGCGTTGATATAGAATACATTTCATGCCTTTTGTTTCAGCAAAAACAAGATGTAAAAGAATGGTATACATTGAAAGGCATAAAGACTGGAGAGATCCAGATGTCTGTCGTTGTTAATCTACCCGAAAAGGTAAGTTTTATTGAAATATAAGGTATGCCAAATCTACCGAGTAACAAGTTCAGGGTTACTAGTTCTTAACAGGGCTCAAGAAAATGTGTTCCTTCCTGGTAGCAAGCTAACCACTTTTGTTTCTTCTTACGCACTTTCTTCTTCTTTCCCTATATACCGTCCCATGCTATCCCTTTTCTTTCTCTCGTTCTTTCTTTCCTTTCCTTCCCTTCCCTTCTGTTTCTTGTTCCTTTTTTCCCTGCTTCCTTCCTGAGAAATTTGAGCATTTCAGCTACCTTCCTGGTAGCACCGCTACCACGTTAGTTCGTATTTTTGAGCCCTGGTTCTTAATCAAGAAATTCAAGGACCACACCACCTTGTGAATTAATATGCGTAAACATTTTCTTGACATTATCTGAATCAATGCTTCGTACTGTATTTGGAATGCTTGATCCTGTTATACAAAGATTACAAAATTCCATTTTTCAGAAAAGGGATCAGGCTAGTTACTAATGATCTTGGTAATTTGAAGAAAATCTTTGCGGGTTTTTAATGCAAATGATAGGTGGGCCTAGTGGCTAGCGCTCTCACCTTCCGTTAGAGTTACTGGCTGCCTTGGGGGTAGTAACACCGTTGATCCTGCAAAGTTTCGTATGATTGTTTCCTCGGAGAAAAACTTTAAATCTGTGGGATGAGTTACCACCAGGGGTGGTCTGATCGGCTTCGGTAATGCACTTGTTCTTGGTCCATCAACCCAACGATATTCTAAAGAAGATCGACGAATAATCACGGATGACAGCATGTTTCCCCGCTACAGCATTCAGGACGTTTGTTGTCTAAATCGTTAGAAGTGATTTCTTTTTGTGTTCCAGACATTTTTAACTGGGCTCAGTTAAAATTCATAAGCTTTAAGTCTGACTTCGTCCATCATACTGTGTGCCTCAAAATATTGAAACGTTTGCAAGCCCTGTGATTTCCTAGCTACTGTGAACATAGATATTCTTCTGATCAATATTAAACACAAAAAGCGATGCATTGTGAATCACAAAAAAGTATGTCTGTTTGTTTGTACACTATCCCCACACCGTTCTAGTTGGTACGGGGCACGATGAATCTTCAGGTGTACCATAGATGATAAAATTTATTTGATTAAATCGGTCATATTTTTCTTGAGTTGCAAGTGATTTTCTGGAAGTGTTTTATCTCAGTATCGTTCAAAGCAGGCATGAACGTCCGGATCAAGTTTTCCAGCATTTAAGCTTCACAGCGATGAAAAGAAAACGTAAAGGGTTTGTGCTAGGTTACAAGTTTGCATTTGCAGAGAGCAGAAAATCTAAGAATATCCCATTCAAATCGAGGTTGCACACAAAGTCAACAAAGGATAGCCTAAAGAATAAGATTTTTGTCTTGCTAAGAAACAAAGCTGTGCCTGAGCGATTTGTTTGTTCTATTTTTAGAGGAGTCTTTTTACCCATACACTAGACTGATTACGATGAGTCCTAGTAATCGCTATTCAAAACGAGATTACTACACCAAACCGAGACCGCTCTTACTGGGACTCAATAATATTACGGCAATTTTTTTGGACTGACTTTTTTCACTTTTGAACGGCCTTTGGAACAAGGCTGCTATACACAGTCATGTACAAAGTTTCAAGCAGAGTTTCAAGGAACTTCGCCTTACAGAACAAAGTCTTGCGAACAAGAATACCATGAAAACAGTTGGCGACAACGTTTATCTTTATACGTAGGTACTATTTTTGTTGCTTTCTCTAAGCAGTAACTGATTTACTGTGAATTTTTCAACTCGAAGTGTTTCATTAGAAAAAAAATACAAGGGTTGCCTAGGCCCTTATCAAAACGAAGAAGAAATAGTCATTTCAAATAATAGCGTTTGATTATGAGTCGCAGTTAGGAGCGTTCGGCAGCCCTTTGATAGTGATAACTACGACCATGTAATCAGCCTACCAATGCACACTAGCTTTGAGCGGGTTATATTATTGCCAACTGAACAAATTGTGTAGGTACTAGCCCTGCTATTCTTTGCACTCGGAAATTTCGTGAGCCGTATTTGATATTTCAAATAGTATTCTCTATCTTAATGCTGGCTTGTTAGCAAATGCGATCATGGATCTTAGGACTCTCTCTTTTGAAGGACTCTGACATTGAACAATTTTCTATAATCTATCATAACTAGGGAACAATAGAACCGATTTAGAACGACAGCATTTTTTCATCTTAGTTGACGTGTTGTGTTACCTCACAAAGTTTTTTTTTACTCACCCAATAGATATATTCTAATGCATAAATCGTCAATCGAATTTTCCTATTTTACTTTCCTTAAATTTGTTTTCTGCTGATCTGTGATCAACGACTCAAAATGGTCTCCTCGGGATCACCAATTGATTGGTACTCGAGATTCATGTTCTTCCTCCCAGCAGTGATATGAACGGTCTGGCCTGCAGCAACAGGCCCACAAGATAGGCATAAATTTGTGGCTTACTTTATTGACCCATGTTTCTCTCATATTTTAAGGCTAAAGACACACCAAAGAAAAAGCAGCCTGCAGTAAAGTCGTATTCATTGACCAGTAATGGTTAGGACTCTTCATTTTCTATTTAGTTTTGCTGACAAACTTCATCTTCCACTTACGAAGATCTCGCTAGCTTCTTGACAACTTCCCTAGCAATAAGAGTTTACAAAATACGTGGATGCAACACGCTGTCGATTCAACAGAGGTAACGTGTTGTGGTGGCTAACTTTGTTGAATGAATAATGGAACTTTCGCCAAAAAGGGTGACAACTTAACTTTGATCAATTATTTAAACAATTTTCATGCTTCTTCAGAAACCGCTGCAAGCAAAATCACCAATGAAATCAAAACTGTATGACTGATTTGTTAGAAAGACCGGGTATCCCTAAAAATGTGAACAGTTTTGGTTGAGCTCAGCGATGAAAATATAGCATTGTTTAACGACCAATCATTTTTTTAAATGCACAAAAATCTTTTTGTGTGCGTCTTACACAATGTTTCGTTAAATGCAAACAAATAAAAGCATAGATAATTGTGCTTTGAACAGAGTTTTATTTTGTACCACGTTTTGGGCTTGGCTTAAACCCATTATCAAGTGAAGTAAGATTGGTGGAACATAGGATAAAAGAGGAAGTAATTTTCAAACGTGGAACTCCCTTCCCTGCAATTTAATTATTTACAATGACATTATTCTAACCAGCTCCTCCTCCTTTGCCCGTTCTTTTTGCTATGCTTACCTATCCTATTATTCTTTCATTTACGTCAAACCGATTCCCTTTAATTCGATTTCTTTCTTTCGAATTTACTATTCTTTATCCTACGTTCCACTAATCTTACTTCACTTGATAATGGGTTTCATATGTTATTGATATATTTGATATTTGATATAGGTGGGGGGGGGGGGTGGGCTTAATAGAGAGGGTGGCTTGTTGGAAATTTTGGCTCAGCGGAGAAAGGCTTATTAGAGAGGGGGATTAATAGAGCGAAGCTTAATAGAGAGCAGGGGTAAATAGAACTCTTAAAATGGTGCATTATTGCCTGTAGTATGACACTGAAGTATTTTCTCATAGATTACGTTATGCTGGATTTGCTAAGCGAAAATGAAGAGCGACCAGCGTCATGTTCTCCAGATGAACCCGTTTCATCATCACCAGGCAGTAATTCAAGTGAAATGGAGGATCTCATTCGCAGTAAGAGGCTAAGTGAAAATGGCTCCCCTATAATAGATTCAAGACGGGTTGTCGTATCTGCTGCTAATAGGAGAGCAAGATGCCTTTCTGAGCCACCAAAACATGTCGATATCGATGAGGAGGAAACATCAAATGAAGCATTTGCTCGAAATGGTAAGTTGCTACTTGCAAGGCCTGTTTTTTTTGAAAAATTTTGTTACTGTCTCATATTTAAAACATGTTTTTGTTGGCCAAAATACAGTTGCATTTTTTCAAAAATTCGTTCGAGATTCTATAAAGGATATGTGCTATGGTAAATAGGCTCGTCTATAAATAGAACACCGATAGAACGTTGTTTCATTGTTTCCAGGGCATGAAACCCATCCAACCATGTGACCAGGCAGCCGACTTCCACTCACTGTTTCTCCATTTTTTTCAGGAACCACGCCAAATCTGACAGTTCCTAGTGGTATGTATAAGATGCTACTTGTATTCTGGTATACTGTAAGAGCTATTCAGCCTCCATTTCTATTAAGCCCCCTCTCTAATAAGCCCCTCCCTTCTAAGTTGAAGGCGTTAAGTTGATAGAATTCTAAAAGTCGGTACAGTTGAACATGTTTCAAGTTTGTAGTTATGTCAGAAGTTGATGGTTCAAAGAAAGCATGAATTTATTTTTATTCAGAATCAACTGTATTTATTTATCAAGAGCGAGACTTAAGGTGCAAGTCCAAAAACTTATTCCGACTTCAACTCACTGTTTCTCCATTTCTTTTCAGGAACCACGCCAAATCTGACAGTTCCTAGTGGTATGTATAAGATGCTACTTGTATTCTGGTATACCGTAAAAGCTATTTTTAGCCCCCTTTCTATTATGCCCCCTCTCTAATAAAATTTGAATGCCCCCTCTCTCTATCAAGCCCCCCTCCCACTTATATAATACGAGAAGTTACCAAAGATTTGTCTTTTTATTCATTTAGCTAAACGAGTTTGCAGGTGAATTTCGATATAGTTTGGGATAAAAACTGTATCGAATTTGTGTATTTCATTGGTAAAATTGTCTTTTGATTCCGCAAAATATGGGGTAAAAGAGCTAAAAAGCTATTATTTATATCCTTGTCATTTGACTCTATGAATTAGCCCCCCCCCCTCTCTGATAGGCCCCCTTCTCTTTTAAACCCCCCTCCAGAGTCTCTATCTCTTAAATAAAAAAGCCCCCCTTGGGCTTAATGGAGCTTTCACGTTAAATCAAAAAGAAGATATGTTGACCAACTGAAATCTTTTTGAAAACTCGATGCATAACTTAAGTTGGAGCGTTTGCAGCAAAATATTTCGTCTTCTTTCATCAGGACGATTCTCTTTCAGAACAAACGGAAGCAGATGGCAATTTAAACCTCATCATTCCAAATAAGGGGAGCTCAGACCCAATGTCAACTTCAGATGGAGGAAGTGCAGACCCATTGTCTCCAGTGGTGAAAGAGAGTGGAATCGTGGATTTATCACGTGATCCTACCAAATATTATGGATTGAAAGGCGTCATTCTTGGACTAAAAGGAATTATTATTCCCACTGGTGAGTTTTAATTTTTTTTACCTGGTGGCAAAAAGATCTTCACATTCACTACACGTATTTTTTTATATAAGAAACTTGGATCAGCACTTAGTACTAAAAGTTTCTTAATTTCGCATGAAAATTTCGGTGTTTTAGTAGTGAAAGTTTCTTAATTAGTTTTTTATTTTTTTGGGCTTAAAATTGCGGTATTGTTCGAAGTTGAGCCTTCTTTTCGAGAAAGGGCTTCCATTTTGCATTGACTTTGTCATCAAGAAGAAGCCATGCACATCAAGGCAAAATTTACTAATTTTGCAGTTAAAAATCAAGAAAAGACGAATGTACCTTTGTTAGAGAGACATAGAATAAGAGAGACATACAGAAATAAAGTTTTAGAGTTTCTTAACTGTTCTTGAGCGTAGTACTAGAGTTTCTTAAATTTTTGGTCATCGTGGTACTAGTTTCTTATAAACCAGTTTCTTATAAAAAAAAACGTGTATACCGAGAATACTTCATAAATTGGAATGAATCGATGTTTGGTTGATAGCCGAATGTTTGATGTGATTTCCTCTCGCCTATCTTTCGGAGCAATAGAGATGTACCGTAGCACTACAAGTACTTCATGGATTTGAATGATTAAAATTCTAGTTAAAAACCAAAAGATCAAGGTATTTTTGTGATTTTTCTCGTCTTCTTACGAGCACTGCAATGTTACATGGTGCAAGAGATCGCAGAAATTGGAAGGCCATGACAACCTACGCCCATGATGAGCATAGTACCAGAGAAAGAGAAGACACATGCTGGGGAATTTTCTGCCAGAAGAAATATTGCCTTGGTTACCTCTGGCCCATGCTTGGTCTATTGTAGCAAAGCTGCAATCTGCCAGTGTAGAGCGATTGATTTCAAATTTCAACCTACAGTGATATCAAATCAGATGATCAAGAACCACTTGCTAATTCTTCTTATTCTTGTGTAATATGCTAAAAATGTCCCCAATGCGGATTTGTACCCACCCGGAACGCAATGCGTTTCATATGACAATCAATTATTGACCGCTTTGTCTTTGACCGCTTTGTCTTTGAAAGAGCCCATCGGGAAATTTCCCGGCTTCCCCGTAGCCTGCCAGTTCCCGCGTAGCCTGCCAGTCTGCCACAAGAAATGTTATTCTTCAAACTCTGCAGGGATTAACATACGAGGTTAACAGAAGAGCTTTTTATGAACGTGTCCAGACCCATGACGGTAATTAACTGTTGGGTGCACCAAATTTTCAGGCGATTGAAGAATCCTAATACCTAGAGTACTGCGTGGATTTGAATGAACCGAGTTTCGCTTGGTAGAAAGACTGAAATGTTTTATCGATTTTACTTATGCTTTTGCGAGCACTTGAAATATAGGTAGATTTGAAGTTACCAAAATTCCTTAGTTGCGAAATACCTCAAAAAGGGCCTGAAACACTTGATCAGATCGTAAAGAATCTATGCCTAGCTCGCTAGACTTATGACTTTTCGTCCCTTATTTCCCTGCGTTCTTTGATTTGCTGATATCACTGGGTAATAGGGACTCATACCATTTCTCTTACAAAGTGGGCCCCCTTCAGGCCCATATGGAGTGGTTCCGTATTGACCAATCAATTGCTAGAATTTAGTTTTCAACCAATAAGGAGGCGCTATTTAGACAGTTGTTGTTGTTGCGTACAAAAAACGGTTGATATGGCCTAGAGTTCTCGTAGCTACGATGGATCTATTTTGTTTCTACAGAGGAAGATTACTGCTTGAAAGGTATGTATTTTGCGATGAGTAGGTCAGGAAAACATCATTCTTTGTACTAAAAGTTTGCTTTTCAATGTTGAAGCTCTTTATACCAGACTTTGTCGCAATTTTGTTGAGTGTACGAGGACTCCCGCTGGTTTAGGCCATTTTGAAAAAGGGAGCCCACTTTATAAGAGTAATGGTATGTGTCCCTATTGAGCAAGTGATATCAGCAAATCAAAGAACGCAGGGAAACAAGGGACGAAAAGTCATAAGTCTACGAGCTCCCTGCAACAGATCCCGAAATTAGGCAACACTTTATATCATATATTCTTCCTTGGGCCTTCAGCCATGAGCGATAGGACACCAAGTGTGTGCCACCTTAACGTTATTTTGGTAGCGAGCCACCTTAATCAATTGTTTTTTAGATCCACTGCACTTAAGGTGGCTCACTACCAAAAATTTCAAAATGGCAAAACCGCGATAAGGGGGCTCACTACCAAGTAAAAATAGGCAAAAACACTAAAAAACAATTGATTAAGGTGGCTCGCTACCAAAATAACGTTAAGGTGGCACACACTTGGTGTCCTATCGCTCATGGTAAGACGGTAGTAATAAATTAAAACCTGCGCGGACACTCTGAAACAATCAAAATTGAAACCGTCACGTGATGGTATTGTTCTCGTAAGACGGTAGATAAGATGTATGTTAGGTACCTTAGCAAAATTACAGTGAAAACGTGTACCGCTGCGAGTCTCTTTCACCTTTGGCCTTTCACCGACTGCTCGAAACATTTCGCGCCAGCCAAGGATTGAAAACAATTTATTTGACGATTTAGAGGTGGATTTGCTTGGAAAAATAGAAGATCTAATCTGATCTGGTGACGATCTTGGCATTCAAAGCTTTTCAACATAGCAGCTCATCAAATTAGGAAGAAATGTTCCTATCAGCCGTGCTGTTTGTTGTGGAGGGCCTAGATAGCCAAAACGAAGCTGCTGTCTCACTCTTACCTCACATTCAACATGATCGATTCAGCCTTCAAACAGGCTGAAGCATTTTCCTAGCAAGGTATTTATTCATTTGAATAATCTTGATCATTTTGAATGACCTTTATCGAGTTTGATCGAGTCGGGCTGGCTGGGGGTGTAGCAAGGCAGAGTTCAATCAGCCCCTTTTAACAACAGCAACCGGAGAGATATGACAATTATGGAAAGGGGTATTGTATAAGAGGGGCTGATTTTTAGGGTAATTGGTATGAGGGTTAGGGTTCACTTACGGTTAGGGGATTAGTTTGAAGGGTTGGTATTGGGCTTCAGAATTATTAGGGATCACGGCTACACGGTTTGGTAGCCATAGGTGTCATGTATCTCAGGCTGGGATTTAAAACATTGTTTGGAAAGATACGGTTACAATATACATTTATGGGAAGTACCAGTAGATGTACAGTTTGAGTTTTCTTTCAGATGATTATGAAAAAAATTATTTATATTTTTATGGGAAGGGACCCTAGGGGGGGGGATTCAGTAATAGATCATGCATATATGTGCTTTGTTCACTACAAGACAACTGACTGGACAATTATTGCTTATCCTATTAACAGAACATTACCAGAATTTCCTTTGCTATGCTACCTAACATTAAGCAAAAGCATAACATTGCTAGAAATTCTTGCTAAAACTACACCCTAACTCCAGAAATTCACAGAAGTAGACCCATTTCCAGAATATTTTGGCCAAAATTTATATAAAAACTAACCCACATTCCTCTGTGGATGGATATGCTCCTTTAACATCCATTCCATCCATTATCAATATTCTATAAAACCAAAAAAGGTGAGTCTTGATGGATGTGCGCAAGAAGTTAATTTTGGGGCAGGGGCAGGGTAGTGTACAAATAATAGCATTTGTTTAGTATTTGTCAGTTATGACTGATTTTTAATGTGCTGTATTGAATAGCAAAATTATTCATAGAATATCCAAAACTGTTCACCAACTTGGTATCATTATTTTGATAATCTGATTTAAGCTGTGATTTTTCATATTGCTGGCTGAAAAACTTTAGGAGGAAGCTAAAACTGTTTTTTGGTCTTCTCTTAAGATTTCTTTCATTTACAAATCAATGTTGGATCACAAGAATTTAAAATTTTAGTTTCTATTAATTTTAGTTCTCTATTTAGTTTAGTTTTTATTTTAGTTAATGATGATAATGATACTTGCACAGCAATGAGGGCATGAATGCATGTCTGTTCAGTTTCTTAGTAGCCTGATTACTTTTATTTGGTTCCTGTAATTTCTGTAATTGGTTGTTAACTGTCCATCCCAAGTTCCATAAAATATCCACACCATTTGCAACAGATTTTCATTTCACCTTTATACAGGGTTGCATCCAACAGAAACAGCTTATACAATGCCTGTTCCCTAGCAATTACTGGTGAAGAAGAAATGTATCATCTGTTGAGAGCACTTACATGAGCAGAGTTATATTTTCACTCTGATTTTTATGCATCTCATCCCCATTTCCTCAATCTTTTGGCAAATTAGGAAACCTCTTAAGACCATGTTCAGTGATTCTGTCTCTTGTAATGTGGATAAATTGTCCAACATGAGTGAAAATTATTCAGATGGCATTAAGATTGAGGCCCTGAAGAAGCTTTTACCGGCAAGGAAACTACCTATGATTTAGAGATCACATTGGAAAATAGGGCGTTTTCCGAGGATCTGAAGGGCGTGGCCCGAAGAATTTGGATTGGCCAAAGGTGTACGAGATTTTTACAGAGTGACGCTCCCCTCGGAGTAAAGAACACCTGAACTGAAGGTGAACGTGAAGGTGACATTGCGGAGAATTTTCGGTGAAATTTTGAGAATGACTCTGTAGAATCTCCTAAACAGCAAAATAATTCAATTATTTCGCTGGTTGAAGATTCCACAGGTTTAACGAGTAAGAGAAGAGCGTTCGTTAGAAGTTCATACCAGGGAGATTACGATCATATCACTCCAGTACTAAAAGAACTGCATTGGCTGCCGGTAAAAGAAAGGATTAAGATTTTGTTATTGACATTCAAGGCACTTAACAACATGACTCCAGCCTACCTGAAAGATATGTTGAGGCTACAACCCAGTGATAGATACAGACTGAGGTCAGACAAATCTGTGCAATTGATAGTTCCAAAGACAAAATTTACATCTCGTGGGGACAGAGCATTTTGTACTGCAGCCCCTAGGCTCTGGAACAAACTGCCCGTTGAAATTAGAAGATCTCAGAGCGTCCAAACTTTCAAAACAGGATTAAAACGTATTTATTTTATAAGCTTTTTAACATGTGAATGACATTTCTAGCTTTACTTTCTGTAAATTATGGTTTTTAACACTAAGTTGTCCAGCGCTTTAGAATATATGTATGTAGATTTTAGCGCTCTATAAGTGCATTGTTATTATTATTTTTATTATTATTATTATTATTATTATCAGCCAAGTCGTCAATTCTTTACAAAGGCTACCATGTCCCAAAAAAAAGTATGCAGATTTGGTTGACTCCAGCAATGTGAATTTACCTTTAATCAGTGGCTAATCACTCTTAAAATGTTCCTTGATAGTTAACTTGAAGACAGATACCTTGTTTGTTGGTATTGGTGTGTTGAGAGGAGAAATATCAATCTTGAAAGCTCAATTTTGCGTCAACCTGCAAACCAGAGCTGTGGCCTTTTGGCCTAAGCAAGTTCCTGAAGCACATCGAAAATTAAGAACTGAAATTAACGAAAAATAAAGAAACTGCCCAATGGGTGAGTGGAGGGTGACTTCTGGAAAACAGAATAACACAAGGTCTAATATTATTCAAATTTTATCAAGGCTTTAATTGATTCTGTCTTAAGAATTTGCTTAGGCCAATAAGGCAAAAGGCCCTGGCCAAATGCTAAAGCTCTGGTTTGCAGGGGAGGCAACTCTGAGCTTTCAAGGTTAACATGTTTGCTCTTAAGCACCAATACCAACAAACGAGGTATCTATGTTCAAGTTAACTATCAAGGAACATTTTGAGAATGATTATCCATTGATTAAAGCTAAATTCACATCGCTGGAGTCAACCAAATCAGTATACGTATTTTTGGGACACCCGGTAGGATTTTGGTGATTTTTCAAACAGGCGTACTTTTTGGAACACCCGCTGCGCTACCTTGCTACAATTCTACCGTTGCACATTTCTGAAATTTTGAGCATTTTTAAATTTCATTGTATGGTATATTTCATATTTCCACAGGTGTCAATAATATCAGTGTCAGAATCAGACTAGATAAGTAAGTATTGAATTTTGTGTTTTCCTACAATTCGTATCTTTCTACAGCCCTTTCTTTGATAACAACTCTCATTCGTTGTCCATTGTGCAATTTATTCATGATTGGCACAAAGCCTCCTTCTCGTCTTATTTGGATTTGAATTCCAATGTGACTATGTATGCTTTATCGTTATAGATTTCCTCATGACAAACTAAAGCAACGACGAGCCTCGTTCTTCTCTTCACCATTTGTCCTTTGCAAAACTGATGCTCTGCCAATTGAAGAGATATCAGGGATCAATCAAACATTCAGCGTAGGTTCCTTAAATTTGAGGTCTTTTGTCATCTTTATTTACCATTTGTGAGTCTTTTTTAAGAAGTTTAAAGCTCTATGTAGACTTGTTCCATGTCTCGTTCTCATTTGGGCCTACCCATATCTCGTTCTCATATCTCATTTGGGCCTACTCGGCTGGCAGTTCCGCTCACTTTACTCGCTCCACTTTTGCAACTTACCGCCGACCGAGTAGGCCTAAATATGATAACGAACGAGACTTGGGGCAAGTCTAAGCTATATCTCAACTCAGTCGAAAATGCATATGTTAATTTGTAGGGGCTACTCTCTGATGTCCTCTCAAATATTTGATGTCTTATTATCATGAACTATGCATCAATTTGAATGAACTACCTACCATCCTGAAACAAAAAGACTAACTTAGATGTAGAAATTTGTTTCTTTAAAATCGGTCATATCCTTCGAGATTCATAAACTATTTTACTTGACAGCTATTTTTGGAAAGTCTTGAGGTCTTCAGGATAGTCTCCATATTTCTTTCCCATTTCGACATCTTTTAGTAGTAAGTGGTTCTTTGTGATCACTCTATGAGACGGGGAGATTGGGTGAGAGAAATGTACCGGGCGAGTAAATAAAAATATCCGGCGTTTGAAAAAATACTGCTCCCGGAATATCAAAGCAATAATATTGAAGACTGTCTTATTTTATTGCTGATATATTCAATTAGGTTCAGTAACTTACCCGGCTTCAATCAGCCATTCCCTCCTGTGAATATTGGAGATTTTCTGCAGAATGCTCCTTTCGAAAACCTGCAAAAACCAGTGAAAACGACGAGTGAAATTTCCTTTGTTTTCCTTCCTAGCAGTATGACACTTGCATGTATCCATGTATTTGTCCTCTTGGGAGAATGAAATCCCTTGAATAAGTTTTCATACCGGGTGGAACACTTTTTCATCCTCCCAAGAGCATAGCACGTGCTAAAGCGTGCTCAAATCATTGCTGCTGTAACGTAAAAGTATATTTTGCTCATGATTTTAGCACGTTTTCTAAGGCTTCTCGAAGAAAATCCCTTGTAAAATATTTTTTTTTATATTCAAGATAAAAGTTTACAATACAATGATACCTCCTACTATACTCTCTAATTACAACTATACGACACTACAGAGACGATACCAAGAGGAGCTAAGTGGCACGACTACCCCAAGGCCATAACATGAAACAAAAAACAAGGACAATACCAGAACAGTGTGTAAAGGGGTCAAAGAACAGAACGAACAGCATACAAACATTAAACTAAGCTACAAGTCAGTAACTTGTAAAATCTGAATGGAGTGACCAGGGTCTAGAGTGACCGATTTCGGTCAAGAAAAATTCTAAAAATAAGTGAAAATGTTGGCTATTCATTCAGATATTGCAAAATATAATTGCTTATATATCTAGGGAGCAGTGGCTTTTCAAACGGGGATTGCTTTTTCTGAGTCACTCAGTATGTTCAGCAGAAATTACCTGTCGAATTTTACCAGAGTCTTCGCTATTGTAGCTGGGTATAATCTGGTCTACCAGCGGCCTCGAGGAGTGTCTGTGTTAAAAGACTACGAGATTTTTATGAAAACAATAAGATTTCTACATGATTGCAGGAATCCCCTACGAAAACAAGAGCATTTCCTCGCAGTCTCACTGCCTTTTGCTGATATCATAGAACCACTAATGCCGTTTATCATTGTAAATTGAAATTTAGCACCTTTTATGCCGTTTTCATGGTAGCGCCTTTCTTCTGAATGGTAAGAAAAATTTTGAATCCTCTAATACAAGGCACCTTTTGAAGGCATATTCTTTTAATCCCCTAATACAAGGCATCTTTTGAAGGCCCATTTCATTCATTGTATTTTACATTTTTAGAATCAGAGTCGTTCTCAATTTAATATGAGGTATTATTTTGTAAAGGTAGAGGTCTAGGAGAAAATGCTCTCCATGCTCACAAGACTGGGAAGCAGAGTATCCTTTAATGTGAACTTTCAAAAATTGATTTTGTAAATTTACTTTCTTGCATTTGCTCAATTTTTTCTTTGTAGTCAAAAGCAGATCAAGGCTTTTCACCCGTGACATACCTGAGCATTGAAGTCAAAGATGATAAAAAAGATGTCATAGATTCTGGTAGTATAACATTGAGCAATCTTCTTAAAGGTCAGTGCAAAGGTTCATATGTTTTTGTTATCTTATTTTACAGGGTTAGTCGAAAAAACGGACAGCGTTTGAGAAAATACTGCTTCCTGAAGATCAAGGCAATGACATTGACAACTGTCTTGTTTCATTGCTGATATGTTCAATTAGAGTCAGCAATTTACCTGGCTTTATTCGGTCATTTCTTCCCGAGGATTTTCTGCAGAAACCCCCGTTCAAAAACCTGCCAACACAAACACGAGTGAAAATGACGATCAAATTTTCATCGGTTTTTCTTCCTAGCAAGAATGACATTTGCATGTATTAGCATATATATTTTCCCCTTGCTTGAATGGAATCTCCCTGAATAGGTTTTTCATACCAAGGAGCAAGACTTGTTCACCATCTCAAGATGATACCATGTGCTAAAATGTTTTCAAGTCAATGCTGTAAGTTAGAAAAATTTGGGAAATTTGGTTGTGATTTTAGGACGTTTTTAAGGTTTCTCGAAGGGACTTCCTCCGGAAAATTCCTTCTAGAATCTGAACGGAGTGACTGATTTCAGCCAGGAAAATTCTAAAAATGATTTACCTTATTGGCTATGCAATCAGATATTGCAAAATATTATTGCTCTGGTTTTTAGAGAGCAGTAGCCCTTCAAACGGTGTGCTTTTTTTAATCGACTGATAGAATAGAAAATTGTGTATTGTTGAGAGAATATCAGACCAGGGATTTCTGTCTTGAATTTTCAGATCACATGGGTATTTTCAAGAAATAAGTTGTAACGCGAGAAGCAGCCCACCAAAAATCCATAAAAATCCCCAAGTATAGTTTGAGATTTTAGCACGGGAGGAAAATCACATGATCTGAAGTGTGAGTGAACAACGTTTGTTTCTCTCTTTGGGGCAGCAGATTATTGACTTTTCTTCAAACCCATATCAAATTTTCGCCTTTTAAAAAGGGCTTGTTGGCGATAGAAAATGTTTCGCTTCCTCTGGTTTTATTGTATGAGTAAACTGAGCAACATGATATGATGAACGCACCATCATCATCATCATCATCAAGCAACCTTAGCACCTGGATTTTTGCTTCGTTTGTCTGTTTTTGGAAACTCGGTTGATTTTAGAACGCGGTGCGTTCATCATATCCTGTAGCTCAGTTTGTCGGCTACATTGTGCATCTTACAGTACGTAGGCTTGTCAGACTACAGGAGTAAATTATATCCAGAAAAAAGCAGTAAAACGTCCTACTTATTCAAAATAATTGACCTCCTTTCTATCAGAACATATGAAATGAACGCTTTCTTTCGTTTCAGGTGAAAATCCGGCAAAAAGGGTCGTTGATCTAGAAAATGGTAAGCTTGCTCTTTTTACAGAAGTTGAAATCGATTTAATGTCACAGTTTTTAGCTTAAAACATGGTTTGCGGTGTTGGAGAAGCATATTTTTGTAATGAAAGACTTTGAACCAACCTGAGACCATGTTTGTGCAAAATTACTGAATTCATTATAGAAAAGTTTTTATTCAATCCTGGCTGGCCCAAATTTAACAGGAATTGTGTGCATCGATATCAATAGGATGCCTTTATTTCAGACACAGGCTGTGTGTCCTGGTATGGTATTCCAAGTAGAGGAATAATACAACAAATATTTTCCCTTTGGCCTTCTCTGCGTAAAGAACAGTTCACTAATTAATTTCCCGTTGCAAGTTTCGATATCCAAAAGAAAATTTCAAATAAATTTTAAAAATTCTCTATACGTTAGCTTTTACATTAACTGTAAACTGATTCACTGTTATTTCCTCTAGGTGGTCAAATCAACATACACATTAGCTATGAGGATCACCCAAAGACTCCTTCAAGAAAAAGATTTCCAAACAAGCGTTATTCAATGTATCATTGACATGGAGAAACTTCAGAAAAATGAAAACAAGATCAGAGTTTATTGCAGTGTTTTATATGGAAAGAGTTCAGCTGAATAAAGAGCATTATGTATGGAAGTTTCACACCATTAACAAGTTCCAATATCTGGTGCGCCAAAATAAACTATGCACGTTTGGCAGGCCACAATATACCATACACTTTACCGATTTTGAAGATTCATGACTTAATCTTTAGCTAGCCTGCGTGCAGACTATACCCAAGGAAAAGGTATAGTCTGCGCAGCGCCGCTTACTGTTGTGTAGTGCGTGCTTCAGCATTTATTTCGCAATAGTGATAACAAAGAAAAACTTATTGTTGTAGCAGCCAATAAAATGACTTTCCTGTGAAACAAGGAAGCAATCAGATTTGAGAACGGCCATCATGTGATTAAATCTCAGGTTTCACTTTGTTCTCTAGGCAAACTTCATTAGCAACACAATACTCCGGAATTTTAACTACCCTACTGCAGACAATAAACAGACGCCAAGGAGAAAGGGTCATTCAAATGCCATTGAAATAAATAGCTGACGCATACAATGCACGAAATTGAGCGGCGTTGCGCAGACTATACCTTTTCCTCAGTTAGGTATTGTCTGCACGCAGGCTAGGAATCTGCATGATCGATTTAGTCAGAATCAACACAAAATTTGAACGCAAATGATTCTAAAAAGTGAATTATGACGTCATATGCATGATGACGCCATAAATATTTTGCAAATTTCGCCAAAATACAAAAAATTCTAGATCATTCGAAAGGTCTCATCAAGCTCAATTCAGCTGTACCATTTTTAAGCAGATTCAGCTTACTTGAGAGGAGATATAACCACATTTGTCTCAAAAATGTCATGTAATGACATCATCAGTCACATGCTACTGATGCAAAATTTCAAACGTCCCATCTTGGAATATGAATCTCTATACTCAATTGCATAGAAAACCATCAATACAGTCTCGGTTAAATGTTAAATCAAATTTTTACAGCCATTGCCCTGCCTATGTATTGATAATTTCGGTGTGTCTACGACGACATTTCAACCAACTAAGGGCTTTAAAGACTCAGACCTTGGCGCCAGCCGTAAGGAGAATGTAGATCGATTTCCCTGGGTGTATTTTCTAAAAGGGTAGGAAAATTTTTGATTTTTCATAACTAATGCTGAGTGATGTAATAATTTTTATTGAACAATTTTACTTTAAAATCGTTGATGGTATTCCATTTATTTATTTATTCTTTATATCTAATATCGTAAAAGCTCTATTTTGCCCACTCCCTCGAGTAATGAGACCTCTATTTATCACACAGCATTCAAACAATTTTTATAAACTCATTCCTCGTTAAATAGGGTTATAAACATTTATGGACCATTTTTGCAGTGTAGTTTCACCAAGGTTCAATATTGGTTGCTGTTCGGTAGACTGGCTACACAATCTCTGTATGCTCCTACAACAGCGAAATTGAGAGACTGGTGTAGCTAGTCTAACTGTTCGGTAGGAAATCACACGGATTCAGAATTACAGGGAAGAAATTCAACAAAATGAGAAAATACCAGTGTTGTGGGAAAAGGCCAAATATCAGCGGTTATAGATATATGAAATGAACGGAATCATAACTTTGCACCCACCAACCTTGTGGCCACCTCTTGACATGACATAGACGTAGCTTTTGGTTTAGCTCCTGACATATATCAAAGAGGAAATAAGTCAAAATTTTGGAGAAGTTGACCTGTGTTCAATTTTAAGACAACACAGCTAAATTTTTACGGGGCTTGCCCTTTAATATCCCCTCTTCTTATCCAACCAAGGAACTTCTGAACCTAAATTTTCCCGGGGTCTACCCTTTAATAGCCCCCCTCTTCTTATACCACCAAGGAACTTCTGAACCTTTGTATACTGCGGGCTTAATAGAGCTTTTACTGTTCTTGGCAACTACAAATGAAGTACTGCGTCTTTTGCGATGATTTCGTACTGAAATTTGTGAATTTAAATATTTGTAAATCGGGATTTTTCTAGGAATTTACTTGTAAAAGAGGGAAGGATTTTGGGATGAACCTTATGTTAGTGTTCGCTGGAAATAATATTAATTAATTTTACTAATTGTTGATGTAATTGTAATTCTTTCTTTTAACTTTGCATTTCATAAACACCGCCATTTCACATATTCACGTTTTTGAGTATAGAATGCAGCATTATTAACTTTTCTTTCCTTTTTCCGTATTCCAAAAACTTTGGTTTGTGCAAGAAACTAAAGGACAGAAAGATCTGCAATTGAACAACACTTTATTAGCAGAAGTTTTTCAAGAATTGTCTCAGTGGGTAGGCTTACGATTTGAGCTCGCTCCATTCTATTGAGTATTCGCTCCATTCTACCGTCGCATTATCAAATCTGTAAGCCCATACAACTGTCAATAATTTCAAGTCCATTCAATTCAATGCGCAAAACTGAAACTCGCGTAGCCAGACTGTTTGAATAAATAGGCAGCTTTTATGCTTTTTTCCTCTATTGAACTCGCTTATGTAGGCTAACAGGCATACACATTGTAAGCTGTAGGATAAACCTGAGGAATGGGAACCTTTTTCTATCGCCATCTTTTTTTAATCACGGAAGTTTGATATGGGTCAGAAGAAAAGGTAGTAATCTGCTGCCCGAATGATACTTAGTTTTTATAGAGAGTGCTATTAGTTCTTGTTAGATTTCTATCATCGTTTATATATGGGTTTAAATATGTTTTATGTTGGATTTGGTGTGTTCCATTTTTAACTGATTTTCTGATGTCTCACGTAGAAAAAATCGGCTAAGGGGTTTGTTTTACCCAATGCCGTCAAACGGTGGACCAGAAAGTTGGAGATCCATGTGTTCGATTTTTTTTATTCATGTACTAGCTAAAATATTACAATACATTCTACCATACTTTTCTAATTCTAATTACAAAACAACAATACGGGGACGATACCATGAGGAGCGAGAGACAATGACTACCCCATTCACCGAGGACATGGCTGACATTTTATCGTGAATTTTTGTTTGGCAAAAATAAAATATTAGGTTTGTGATGACGCAAAATTACTCTTGCAAAACACTTCAATTATCATCATTCGCGGGCATTTTCACGTGACATCTAATTTGAGACGTGACCATAGAATCTGTCTTGATATTTTTGTGCCTTTCCCTATATGATATGTTGCTTTTTTATTCTTGCATGAGCTTTGCAGCCAAATTTGATAGCATGCACAAGAGGCACAAGAATAGTGATACGATTTCGGGCCTCAGGCGGCAGCAGTTAATCTTCTGGGCTTTTGCATGGCTTTTCATAGGATGTCCCATAACAATTCTTTGCCGTGTGGGTACTAAATTAGAATGTTATAATGTCCCCTGACAATTGCGTTCAATGGAAATGCTACTTTCATGGATTGTTAAACTTGTGGGACTGAAAATGTATTCCCGATTGGATTATCTCTGCATTTCAAAGATGTGATCTGATGTGATCGTCTCGCTCAAGAAAGTAGCCAGTTTTAGGCCACGTTGTTGAACATTTCGCTGCAGCAAAAGACAGAAAAGAGCAAGATTCAAGAACGCTGGAACTTTCAACAGAAACCTTTGGTAGGTTTTTCAAGTTTCTTTTTATCAATCTGCTGAGAGAAGCAAATAGGTTTCCCTGTGTGAGTTGGAATTATCGCAGAGTTTAGTTTTGCGCTAGGTCTGAGATTGGAGGACGGCAACGCCAGCCATTTCCGAAATGGCTTCAGGGAAAAAGTTAGCGGAGGGCTTTCAGCCCACAGCTATAGCCAAAGGTTTAAGACCAACCCTTGACTTTTAGTTTGAAGCAATAAATCGCCTAGTTATTTAGACCTACTCGTCAATAATTGCTTCACTATTCGAATCATCGAACAAATTTTAAGAATATTATAAGAATATTGCTCAGCCTCAGCTCGCATATTTTGTCTCATTTTCCAGCAGTTGCCTGTTTTGCGATGTTCATAACATTCTTATTGTCACAATTGCTTAGATTTTTCTTTCGTTCAACCATTTCTTCATAATGATATGACACTTGTTTGAATTATGTTCCCCTCAAACAATACCAGATTTGAAAAAATAAGAATACTTTAAGAATATGTTGAGGCTCAAAATGAAAAATTACTTAAGAATATTGAGGCTGGAAAAAAGTTATAGTATTCTTATAAAAAAAAGAGTGTAACACATTTTATGGGTCACACCCCTTGTCTGCAGAACCATTATAATGTCCGATAATTTCTATAGATTTCATTGTAACGTCATAGCAAAATGGCGCAAAAGTAAAGGTACCTGGGGATGTGCCGCGAGCAAGGGTATACTTTTTTGCAATTTTGGCCAGCAACGGTCTAGCCGCGCCCCAAGGGTATCATTTTTGACAATATTGGTCTAGCGAACGGTCATGATATCATATTCGGCACAAATTTGACAATATTGGTCGAGGAAATGGTCAAAATTGGTCTAGCCAAGGGTACCATTTTCGTAAAAATTGGTTGAGACAATGGTCAAATTGGTCTAGCCAAGGGTACCATTTTCGTAAAAATTAGTCTAGCCAACGGTACCCTTTTTGAAGATGCTCGCGGCAGACCCCTACCCAAAATTTGGCCAAGAACCCCCCCCCCCCCCCCCGTGGTAAAGCTATTCTATCTGTTCAACTACTGCAGTGTGGATTCATTGTTTCTTATTAGGCCAATTATAATTTTCAGACAGTCTGGAATTTCAACGGGCCCGCAAAGGACCCTATGTTGCAATGTTCTAGCGCAGAGTTTTGTCCCTTGGGAGAAGTGCAATGCGAAACAACAATCAATGTTTTTTACATCTTGTGATCTGTTTTTAGTCTTCGATTCATTCATTTGATAATTTTAATTCCATCAGACAAAATGTAGAATATTAATTCAGCAACTATCTACCATACATCCATCAAATGTTCGATAGTGCCGCCGAATCTCCACCTCTACAGGGTGTACAAAAATGCAATTCTCTTTAATTCGAGGTTCTCTTGAAAAGGATGACATTTGAATTGATTAGATCCACGCGATCTGAAAGAACGATCTATCTTTTTCCAATGATATCCAGCATTGGCACATGAATTGAATTATTGATCACTTTATCGACGTTTTAGTAAGCATGGCCTATTTTAGATGCACAAAATTGTAGGAGCTTTTCAAGGCGAAACCCCATTTAAAGCATGCTGCTTCTTGCTAAAATAGCAATTCAATTGCAAATAATTTCATTGATTTATCCAAACTGCATATCATTGGAAAGAAGATTTTTTGCGCTTTCGGATGGTATATTTTACATTCATTCAAAGCTAATTTTTGAAAGTTTTCAATTTTAGTTGGGTTGCTTTTTATGTTGTAGACACCATGTTAAATGTAAATCACCCTAGAAACGATAAGTTCTTTTGAGCCGAACCGGTCACAAAATAACAGAATAAAACTGATTGAATAAATCCGGAACAAACTTTTCGGGGAACAGGATCGAAGCAACTGAAACGTTTTATTAGCTACGAAATTGCATTATTCCAAGCAATGATTTTCAACCAGACCTTAAGTTGTTTATAGAAAGATCCGTGTGCAACAGATTGTTCCAGTAGGCTGTCGGCAAAATCGACCGGAGTGGAATAAAGAATAACCACACCCCAACCACACTTTATCGAACAAAATTATTTTCTATCATGAATGCAGACAATTCTATTAATCTAGAAAGCTGGACCAATTGAAAGTTCGTTTTGAGGAGAATACTTGAGGTATGGAAAGGAATCAAAATTTTGTTGAAAGCTGAAAGGCTGAAGAATTTTCGTGGTTTTTCTGCGCATTGTAAAAACGGTGAAATTTGATTTAAAAAAATTTGCGCCAAAAATCATCGGTCAAATCATAAACGATCTCCACGCTCAAACACATTTCATTTCCCTAATGAGTAAATCTTTATAAAAACAATAACGTACATGATCTGATACTATTGTAGTAAAAATCATTTGTTGAGCATTGAGGGAAGTGACAATATTTTTTGCATGTTGCTTTGCTCATAAGGCGAGAAGATTGCTTGTCCCCTTTTCACGCATTTCCAAATTAAGAAATTTTTCATAAATCCGTTGTCTCTACAGGGTGTCCCCAAAAAATTGTGCCCCGTTTGTCTGAGGATTGCGACAAAATGGCAAAAGATTCTCCCAAAAATTTTGCATGGTGGTGCTCTTCAGATGTTCAATTAAAGTTTGCTACCATCCCCATTAATTCCGTTGAAAAATGATGGAGCTATGACCTTCAGGAGACCGAATTTGCCCGATCACTGAAATCAGAGGTTGGCCGTTTAGTCTTACTATTTTGCAGCGATAAATAGCTTCATGGATTGAAAATGAAACAGCAGCCTCCAATTTCAAAAATGGTCGACCGCTGGTTTCAGTCATCGGGCAAATTTGGTCTTCTGAAAGTCATAGCTCCATCATTTCTCAACGGATTTTTATGGGGATGGTTGCAAACTTTAATTGAATATCTGAAGAGAAAACATCATGCAAAGGCTTGGCGAGAATCTTTTGCCGTTTTGTCGCAATCTTTAGGCAAACGGGGCACAAATATTTTGGGACACCCTGCATATTTACAAAGCTCAGAAGAATAGAAGTATTTCAGCATTTCGGCTATCAGTCAAACATTCATTCATTCCCATACCTCAAGTATTCTGCGCATGACGAATTTGTGAAGGTCTTTTTAGTTCACCCGGTAAAACCAGTGCCGTTCTTCATCGTTTTGCAGCACAAATCCAGTGACCCAATTTCCCCTTATCCCATTCACTACCTTGTTGGGTCACTAAGAAACTTAAACACAGAAAGAACAAGAACCAAAGAAGAAAATGAAACAATGCTTTCACAGTCTTACAGCCATGATAATGAGATTGATATTCCAAAATAAATAATATCTTACAGCAACTAATATCTGATTCAATGACTTTTGACTTGGAGTACGAGCAATTTGTAAGCTTACAAAATATGCACCGGGCGAGTAAAAAAACATGACCCCTTTGTCGGGCTCTGGAATAAAAAGGTACGCAGCCGATATTCAAAACTATGATGTTAATCTATCAGTTAAAGGCTAATTTACATGCGAAAATTTTGTCTGGTCAATTCACTCCTCTTTTTGACCCACAAATTAGGAAAATGCTGGTAAGGGGATTGTATGGGAGGGAACGAGTATTCCACGTTCCATTCCGGTCCATGATTTACTTGCCATTAAAATTAAATTCTATTTCTGAGACTGACAATTGTATTGAATCTTAATTTCAATGGCAAGTAAATCAAGGATCGGAGCCGAACATGGAATTCTCGTTACGATACATAGCCAACACCAGCACTGTCCTAAATTCTGGGCCTAAATGATGAGTGGTTTTAACAAACAAATTTTTCACATCTAAGCTGGCCTTTAACTGATAGATTAACATTTCAGTTTTGGATATCGGCCACATACTTTTTATTCCACAACCCTCCAAGCGTGTTAACTTTTTTTTTACTCACCCGATCGGTTGGCAAAATGTTTCTTATTCTAATAATCTTCAATCTCTATAAGCCTTAATCCCTGGTCAAACGAGCAAAAACTGTTTGCCAAATTTGTTTGTCAACCAAAATGTTGATATGTTTGGCCACGTTGCAAAATATTGCTTGAGAAAAATTTTTGCTTGCGACAAGAAGAACATGTTTTTGAACTTCTTTAAAAGTATTGTCTGCGATGTCATCAAACGGGAAAACTTTCTTTGGCAAGAAAAACTCAACAAATGTTATCCAAGTAAACATTGTTTGATAAACGCAAGTTTTTGCTTGTGAAACAGGAAACAGAGTTTGTAAATTTGGCCATGGCCTCACAGCTACAATGCCAAATCCTTTTTGCTTGGTGAGGGGCAAAAAACTATTCTCCACAAAAATTCTGCCGATCAAGCAATGACTGAACAGATAAATCTTATGTTAAAAGCAAAATATCAAACAATTTGTCTTGTTCGGTCAGAGCTATTGGTTGCCAAAAATAATGACAAAACGAAATAGAATTGCCTACGTTCAATACGTGGATGATCACATCAAATATGGAAGCAAGGGCGGAGGGGGGGGGGGGGGCTTTTATAGGAAGCAGCTGTTTTAGACCACGTTTGCAGTGTATCGGCACAGTTTGAGTTGTTACACTGCTGCAGAATTTGATTTTTCTGCAGATCAAAGGAACAAAGTGCTACGGAGCGAGGCTAATCCAGTACGCTTTCGTTACGGATCCAAAGTTATACGGGTGCAGTGTAAACAATGTCTTGATTTGAAGTCTGTAGTCTCCTGTTGTTTTCAACGAATACAAAATATTGTACAAAAAAGGGGAACCACCAAAGTCTGGAAAAAAAATTTCGCTTTCTATTTGCTAGGGCCTGTATTCAACAGCTATAAACAGCATTCCAAAGCCTCCCACATGCATGAATATTCCTCTGATCTCTAGTGATTGCATTGTTGCTTTAATATGTCTCAATAAAAGAAAACTCGTGTTTGGTATTGTGTACCCGTTCTAAATTCTAAACTCCAACAAAACATCAACAATAACTTTACTTGCTAAAATGTAACATTAATGTAATACTTTTGCAAGTAAACTCATTCATTATCCCGAAGCGACTCCTTCCTGCTCTTTGTCAACAACTATTTTCCTCATTTCATAAAAACTTTGACTTGAAAATTTCGTTTCTGTAAAATCAAAAATTGTTGGTTACCTGATGTCCTATCGTATCATTAGGATCATTACCGTGCAGACGCAGATACAAGGGCATCTGGCATACAACAGCATATTCTTACACCTGAATATAAGGCTGTGCCCTTGTATGTTTGTTGTCTTTGTTGCTACTGAATCCAATTAATTATTGCCACCATAGGTTCCAAATCTTTAAAATGCTTGGTGTAAAATTTGATTATCTATTTCTTTGAACTCAATGGCTTCAAAGAAACTTTAGCTATTTCGCTATAATTCTATCCTTGGATTTTCCTGAAATCTTCAATATTTTCAGAATTAACAAACATGAAATAATTTCAAGAAAACCATAGTTTATTGGTTTTCTACAATATGGTATCAAGCAAAATTCTGTCACTCTTCTGGTTAATGACTTGGAAATATGATGATGTCTTCTTAAATGAGTTAAAATACAAAACACGGTGCAATTTCGCAAAATATTCAAGATTTCTGAAAAGTCCAACGGTAAAATTATAGATAAGTACTTGAAGTTTCTTTCCAGCCATTCAATTAAAAGAAAGATGCCATGGAATTTTATACCTACTTTTTGCGCCAGTTTAAAGAATGAAACCTCTGTTACTGTTGCTAAAGTCTCGAATAAGCAGTTCTCCTTTCTCATATACACAGGGATAAAATCGTAAAAGGGCATGTCTCTATATAGGAGTCAATTGGAAAGATAGAACATGTTATTCTTATATTTCATTGGACTGTCATGCCCTTCTATCCACGCCTGTACGGCAAGTTCGACTTAACTAAAGTATGCCTCAAATTAGATGTCACGTGAGATTCGCGATAACGTAAAATTAGTCATGCAACCACTTCAATTGATTCTATTCGCGGGCATTTTCACGTGACATCTAATTTGAGACAGACTATAATCACATAGCGGTTAGATATTCTACCAAATCAACCTCTAAGCTGTAAACTATATGCCCCGCAGGGCCCCGTGCTGTTGCTCCCAAGCTACTTCTGGACTCAGACTAACACTCTGAGTCAACTTCATGTTAAAGTTCGTTTAAAAAGTCTTCGCACTTCAATTTTGCGTCACAGAAAATGAATTTAATTTATTTCAACAAGACCAAGTTTTACAACGCAGAGCATCAAATAATTGCTGTGGAGATTAGGGGACTCTCTGGACTTGCTAAAAGTCTCGACCCGTAACAAAATCGGCTGTTCAGCGAGGCACAGCTGAATATCGGCTAAAAAGATCCGAGTTTTCTGGATATTTGATAAAAGCATTCGGCACTTCATACTTTCAGCATAAAATCGGCAAATTTTTTATCATCCAGGTGCCGGTATTCAAGCGGTTTCATCAGCCGTTTTTCCACAACTTTCAGCTTTTTAATGACATTTTCACCCTGTGCTGAGATTTTACCGATGCTATGAGGACGGTCCACTCATTTTGCTTTTTGCAATTCAATTTTTTAATCTCAAGGTCACATAAATCTGTGAGTCGCAAATCATTTCCAAGTGCAAAGACTATCAAATATACTTTGGGTTTGATCCTACCATGTTGAATTCCATCTATATCCCTTGTATTTATATCTCTAGTCAATTCATTACACGCAAATAATAATCTAAATAGGGAATTAAATAAAATAAATGATACGACAAATCTAACATGATCTTTCTTGATCGGCATCTTTATCCTTACCGATTGCATCCGGATTAGCAAGCGGGTCTAAATCTGAAAAGAGATTAAACCATGCTGATATATCTTGTCCTTTCTTTGGTTTAGGTGGAATCTTTCCTTTGTCCTTACTAGCAATCTCATTAGCAGCTGTAGCTCCTGCAGGGGCTCCACTTTGAGCAGACACAGGGTCAATTTGCCTCATCTGTTCCATGAGAAATGATGGCATGTACATACTTCCTTCTGTGCTGGTTTCAATACCACTAGCCAACTGCTCTGGCATTGTATTATCACCTGGCATTGGCTGCTCACCAAACATATCTTGCCATTCTTTGGAAAAGCCAGATTGATTGTTGCTCAAATAAGCATTTTCGTTGAATGTTGTGGAACTAAGGGCATCACTCAAAAGGTCTAAATCTGTTTTCGCTTCTTTTGCAGTGCCAGCATCGGAACTTCCAAACAACAAATCATCGACAGAGTTTGAGGAGCCTTCGTCTAAAAGGTAAGATAAACATTTCATCATTAGTGTATACAAGACAATATGTATTGAGTATCTATACTGACTATGATGAGTCCCTTGTATCCCTGTGGTAAACCTTGCTCAACAGGGACTCATAATGAAACTGTGAGAAAGCTGACCCTATATTCTGCATTCGATTGATCGAATCTGGATCGAACTGCTCATGTATAGATATGAATAAGAAAGTTCACTATACCTGGTGAGTGCAAAATAAGTCATTTAACGCTACGACTTCCATGTTTTTAAGACCGAAACTTACCAGAAAGATTTCCAACCACCTACTGCAGCAACACAGTGGTGTCACGTTTGTCATATAAACGCGAAGTGAAAAAACAATGGAATTCTACAGGAAGGAGGAATCTCGCCTGTCAGCCCCGGGTCTGGCAGGTGAGGTGTTTTTCCCCATATAAACAGGCCCTAAATCGAAAAGAAGATGCAATAACCATTCGTGTAATGTTTTTTTAAAGATGTGATGCCTATTTGACGCGAGGAAATACGCGGAGTTCAATTACACAACTTGGAAAAACTGAATTACCATTTCCGGTGATAGCAGGTTCTGTCTCCTCCGCACGTCTCCTGGTGTAAGTTGATGCTGCAAGCTGAAAATCATTTCTCGCAGTCTCATCCAGGCCTCCCAGCAGGTCTTCGAAAGCTGTGACAAAATATACCAGGTATAGCTTTAGTTCTGTATTCAATTTGAAATAAAATCTAAAAGTTCCATATGTCTTTTAGCAAACCCTTAAAAGCTTCCTGCTATACGATACAATCTTTGAATTCTAAACCCTGCTTATTAGCAGGGAAATAAACCTGGGCTGGGCACCACCACTCGAGCAGAAAATTTGAAAATGTGGGGCCATGTGATTGGATTCCGTTCAAACTTTGAGATCTCAGTCAAGTCTAGCAAACATGCTTCTGTGACCAAACCACTGAGCTCGTTGAACATTCAAAACCTATCAGCTCAAGAATATTTACCGAGTTGTTGTTGCATCATAATTCTATCGAGTTCATCAAATTCAACGTGAAACCAATTAAATACATTCTATAAGGTCGTGATTTGATTAGAGAAACCGAACTTTTGCGCTGATCATGACCCAATGATAAGCTTTGAAGAATACGTTAATTAACTGAATTTGATCTGTGTCCTGTATGAGCTTGATCTGTGTCCAAAACTGATTTTAACTGATATAAACCGATACCAATATTTGGCAATTTTAGGTGCCATTCCAGAAAGAACTTTCTAATTCTCATTTGAAGCTTCAATTGCACACAGAGCCCTGTTATTCTTAGTTTAAAAAGCATTACATTGGAAACGAGGCCAACAGGTCAGCATTGAAACCATAAATTAGCGCAGGTAGAACTTTGTGACAGCAAAACTTGAAATCTATAGAGTCTATAGAGTCCAAAGAGCGCCCGATTTTTGAAAAATATTGCTACCTGAATATCAAAGCAATAATATTGAAAACTGTCTTGTTATGTCAGGCAAGAAAAATTCCAAAAATAATTGATCATGTTGGCTATTCAATCGGATATTGCAAAATATTGTTGCTCTGATATTTAGGGAGCAGTAGCCTTTCAAACGGCCTGCGTTTTTTCCTGACTTACCCGGTATGTTTGTCTGTAACTGAATTGGTTATAAAGAAAAATACTTACCACTCATCTCTTTGCCACTATCAGCTGACTCAAATGCTCCATACACTCCTTGCGGCTTTGCCATCCCATTCCTAGCTTCTTCAAACATCCCAAGAAGATCAGATTCTTGCTGACTTCTGCTACTCTCTACCGCCTCTTCTTGAGCACCATAGCCATCTCTTTCGTCCTCATAAGCCATCTGGTTTTGTTGTTGTGGTTGTTGAGGATCCTCCACATCCTCCGCAGCCGATATATCAAATGAGATCAATTTGTCATCATCTTCTTCGTCATTGGTCCTGCTTTGTGTAGTTTCCTTGCTCCTGAAATATTGCAAAGTATGAATGAGTAATATCATTTGTTGGCTTCGCTACTTGTATGCTAAAAGTTAGCAACAAAAATTAAGAAGGCCTGAGTTGGGATAAAGCATATATATGAAGAACGCACAGGTAAAGTCGAAATGATGGCATAAAGATCCATATGATAGTGTAACACCCGTAGTGTAAACTCAATTACGAAACATTTCATGCAATCCTACATAGAATACCACGATACGAAAACGAAGGCTTTCCATGTTATGGCACTAGTGTTGCTCCATGAGATAAGATATGAGGGAATACTTCACGGTGAAGTACCACAATGTTGTATTCTGATGTATATTATGGTCTTTTGAAACCCTCTTTGAAGATGAAGTTTTGTTGCACACAGCCATTGCTGTTCTATACATGCCTCAAAAAGTAGCCGTTTGTGGTAACTCTTTCACTAAATATAATGGACGTAAATGAAAAGACGGGAAAGACAGAGTCAAACATATTCAAATTCTTTCCCAATGCTGATTCAGGTCGTTTTGGAAAACTTCAAGTTACAGGTTAACTTACAGCTTAAACATCGTTTCTTTGCCGTGTCAAATTCAATAGATGCTGCTAAAAATCTCTAAATGGAAATTAAATTCGACATAAAAACGATGTTTAAATCACCTGCCATTTTGAATAGATAAAACAGCAGGAGTTCACCAACTCTGTCGTATCAAACGGCAGAAAAACGAGTTGATTTAAACACAGTATTTCTGCTGCGTTTAATTAATCAATTTTCTACGTGTGATCAGCCACTGCGCTTGTGCATTTTGAAAAATGGCCATTTTAACCATTTTAATTTCAATCCGACACGGCAAAAAACAATGTTTAAATCAGATTTTTAGACACGGCAGATTCTGCCGTTTTTAATACAGTTCGATTCGACATAGATACAGCTATTGACGGATACTTTAGGAACAAATAAAAAACAATCTACCTGCAGCTAAGTATCCTGTCAGTGCTTCATCAAATGTAAACAAATGTTCTATTCGTACTTAGCAAAATGTTTTCTAAAATTTGACATCCTTTCAAAGACTCTCGCCAGCCTAATGTACCTTTGTATTAATCATTCTAGCTTAACAAGTTCTTAGACGTAAATTTGTAGGCAGAAACACCGCAACATGACGAAAATACGACAGCAAATGTGTGAAAATTGATATATTACCGATCTTAGACGTACCTGCTAGCACCACTTTCATTCTCTGCAACTTCCTCAGCCTTTTCGATTTCCCGTGACCTCCTTTTTCCTGGCTTAATGTCATCTTCCTCATCATCTGCAACTCCATTATTTGGCATTATATGCTTTAAAATCGTAAATTGGTACGAAGGATGTCCTTTAAACTGCTCCAACACAGATTGGTATGATTTTGTGGTTGATTCAAGAAACTTGAGCATGCATTGTTGATAAGCAGCCAATGTGGCTGAAAGTAGGTTACAACGACTTGCAGATAATAAATCGATTTTCTGGCAAACATCAGCTTTCAGCTTCTCAAATTTCTTCCTGTTTGACTTTACTTGAGATTGCACCTGAAATAACACAAATTAAACGTATATACTTCGTTAACAAACAAAATTAATATTTCAAAGTTAAAATACATAACAAGAAACACACGCAGCAAAAGCGAATTTTGTGAAACAAAATATTTAGGTTTCCGAGAAGACAAAGCGACTTCCTTTTAGAAGAATAGATTTCACACCTCTGAATGAACTCAATCAAATCAAAATAAACAGAGCAGGAGAACCATTATGGATGGCTGCATAGAAAGTGTGAACTCTATTCTTGAGGCTTTTAAATCGCTTTGTCTCACTCAGACCTGTATCCTCTGTCTCTCAAAATTTGCCCTTGCTAACACACACAGATATTTACGGGATCTGTAATGAAGTAGCTCTATCTTCAATAAAGACTGTGCCTCATAATACATCCGATGACAGGAGACATGAAATGTGCTTGTGTAAGATTTTATTGAAGCGTGCCTGAGTGCTTTAATTCATATAACTGTTCATTCATATACCTATTCACCGTTCTATTAAATATTCTTTCTTATTATCAGTTTTCTTTGCTTTAATCTATTATCGAGCACATGCTTTAATTCTGGTATTGTTGCCCGCCTACTGTCTCTACGTATCATCCGTACTCTTCTTGAAGGTCCCCAATCTTTGCTTTTACAAAATATAGTCAGAGTGTTTCCTATTTGCAGATATGTTGTTGCTTAAAGCTAAGTTAAAGAAATTTCCGTTGTTTTACGTAGACCTTCAAGGTAAAGTGGTCTGCAGAGTTGTGTATTCTCAGGAAGGGTAAAAGAAAATTGCTTCATACAGCACGCTTCTAAAATTCGAGCTAAAATTCGTGCACAAGGAGAAGGCACACACCAAGAAAGCCTTAAAATTCAAATAACATCTTACATCTCTAAATTTGTCAAGCCTCTTGTTGACATCAGGATCCAACTCCTTTGAAACCTCAGCCATCCATAACAAACCAGCTCTGTAATCTGATCGATGGCTCTCCATTCTTTCCACTGTTACTGAAGTATCAGATATTGCACGGTAGCGAAATGTTTCCAGTTCTTGATATAATCTCACGAGCGGCACTCTCAAGCTCAGTCTACAAACAAGCAATTTGAAGTAAATGATCTCAACTTGACCAAGTAGGGGGTAGGGGTACAGTAAATCCCTGCATATAAGAACCTAAACAAATAGGAACATAAAGGCTGATTTCTTAAAGGGGCTCCGTCGTCAAAATGTAAACAAAACGATAATTATTGCAGTTTTTTGAAAGGTAATATCACACAGGATTTTCATATTTTTTTCAAAATGAAAGTTGCTGTTTGGGCATTAATCATTGCACTTCACTTAGGAACAAACCAAACATTCATATCTTCTACGATTGCTCGGATATAAGTGGATTTTGAACGGTCACTTTTTTGATGGCTTGGGTGAAGCCACCAAACAAACTGCAGAGAACAATGGATGAACAAAGGATAATCGGCGACACATGCGAGTTTTTGGATTTGTTTACTGTTTGACGATGGAGCCCCTTTAAATTATGCACCTCGTAATTAAGAACCTGTTTCAGTTTGATACAAAAAATATGTTCGTATCACAAGGGGTAGCCAGACGTCACCAAAAGTTTTTGGTGCCTGCGAGCGCAAAATTTCCACAAAAATGAGCTCAACGTTTATCATCTAGAACTTAAATTCTTTCTGTGCATCACATGAAGCAAACTTTCATAAAGTGAAGGACAGTTTGGTCCTAAAAATTAGATAGTGCCTTATGCAATAAACATTTATCATAGACAATACATATGGGGTAGCAAAGTTGATTTTTTTTATCCTTGTTAAGTTTTGGCTCTTAAAATCTGAACCTCCTCCTGCTCTATTTGTAATGCAATGACATTGCCAAAACAAATAACAGGGTTGAAAATCTCTTGGTGATGACTCCTAAAACGTTTACACAAGGGACCTTCAAATTTGAACCTTTAAGAGCCCTTATACTTTGAAATTAATCTACGTACCTCAAGGAGCTAATTCATCCTGGCTCTCAAAAATTAGGTTCTAGTATCGGGGGAATTACTGTACTCGATGCATTTAGGTAGCCAAAGAACAACACTCTTTTACGATGATAAATCATTTGCCTGTACAATTCAAGACGTTTGTGGGTTGCTACTTTAAGGGAATAAACTTTGGTGAATTAGGTCTCTTATCACATTTTTATACTGTCTCAAATGTTCCTCAACTTTTCAATGACTCTTCTTCCGAATCATCCATAAATAAGCTTGTAGTAGCATATATCGAAAAGGTCGTTGTTAAAGAAGGTGAATTTCTGATTATATAATTATTTGATTTTATATCTTAGCAAATTTCACGAGAATAAACTTTCGCGAATTTTACATTTTAGGAAATTTCGCGGAATAAACTTTCGCGAATTTCGGCCAAAAACGCGAAAGTTTCTTCCCGCAAAAGTATATCAAGATCTGTTCTGCCAATACTTTTTAGTGAATATCGTGTACTGTATTCTATACACAGCATATTTATGTAAAGGAATAGCCTCTAATGGATAGGGCCTTATAAGGCTGTATGCCTATCTAGCAAGAATTTGTTTAAAGTAGGGCCGAGCGATGTATGGGATCTTGAAAGCTTGGAATGAGCTACATTTTGCGATATATGTTTGGTTACCCCATATTAAGCATTTCTTTTTATAAACAGTATTGCACACACAAATTTACAGAACATAGCGCAGGTAGAAATAAATAAACTATAAAGTTTTGTAGAACGTTTTTTTTAAAGAGTGGAATCATTTTTCTGACTCGACCCTGTGTAATCTGGTTGCCTTCAGAGTTCGTTATAACAGGATTCAACTGTATAGCATCGGGTGCAGTTCTGCATCATATGTTGAATATCAATCATTTGATATTTGGATCCTGTGAACATAACTAACAACAACAGTACAATAACATTATTGCTTTATGGTAGAATATCATATTGAACATACCTCTGTTGAGCTGCATAACTTTGTGCCTTGCCAACAGCTATCATCATTTTACCTGCCCTTGTCTTGTCTGTTGAACCCTGATCTCGTAGAAAACGACCCATTTCATTCTCATCTTGTGAAAGAGCTGTTGATCAATACATGAACGAAGTTATCAATACTCGTTTTTTATTTTCTTTTGCCTGGTAAGCTTAATAATTCTCTGCAGTTCACAACTGCTACCACTTTTTGTCATGCAATTTCTTGAAGATCAGTGTACTCTTAAATGGATAAATCATTTATTTAGTTTTCACACATTATAAAGCCAGGATTACGAAAGGAGAAAACTAATGCTGCGTGGACAGAAATACTTTGTTTTCTCACCTAAACTCTTCCTGATGTCAATTTTATGCAGCTTTGATTGGTATCTTAAACAATATAAATTTAGCTGGGGATATGATGTAACATCAAGGTGTTAGAAAGAGAACTAGCCATCCTTCCACTGCCGTTTAACCAACAAAGTATCATACAGGAAGCATCTACTTACCAAATATCCTATTTTGGAAAGCCTCTGTTGCAAGCATAAGCTGAGAACATGTTGTGTTTATATGCTTATAAGCCTGAAAATAAGGACTTCAGCATCAGTGTTTTCCTCCTAAAGCCACAACTATCTAGCATTAATCTTAGCGCTTTGAATAAAAACATAACTTTCATTTGATCACTTCTGTTTCTTTAGGTAAATCTCAACACTACCAATTGGCAAGTATACATTTTACCTCAAATAAAATAGACAAAATGTGACTCAGCTATGGTACTGAAAATAGTTCTAAAACATGGAAGTATCACCTGAAAATTGTCAACAATGGGTGCTTATTAATCAAGAAAATCTATCTTCTTTCAAGGATTTTAATAGCATTTTCCAAACCTTTGTCTCACAATTTTATAAAAACTCATTAGTTCCTGCTCAAAATAATGCCTCATGGGCAGTCTTTTTGCTGACGAAACCCCACAAAGTAGAAAAGAAGAAGCATTGTTTGGTGCACAAAATCTACATTTGGTCATAACTGCAATGATGCATGCAAAAGTTTCTGAACAAACAGCAGGCCCCTTGCTCAAAATTTGTCATGTTGCATGCTGTGAATGATAGGGCCTCTACAACTTCTGCCACAGAAGTACTGTTGAGGTGTTGTCAGGTGCAGTTTTTAGCACAAAGCACTGGGGTTGCAGAAGCAGGGAGAAGACCTAATCCTGTCCGCAAACCCCTTGTCGTGTCGCTGAAGTGGTGGGGCTCTACCTGGGACAAAATCCTGCCTGCCTGACTGTTCTTGCTGCAGAGTCAGAGGATTACACCACTGCGTCATGACACATTCAACTGTGAATACTTCATGAATGTCTTGGAAACTGGACAGAAACATAGAAACTTAGATCTTCAACCAAACTGACTGTCTTGAAAACCAACTTCAGTGATTTACCTAGCATTAGATTTGCTTCATTTAAAGCTTTGTTTTTATTTACCTCAAGTCTTGCATCAACTTCAGCATCACCCGCAACAACGTGTTCATCTTGATCTTTCTTGAACTTTTCAATCACTTTCTGCTTTGTTTTCCAATATTTTTGTTCTATTTTCCCTTTCAATGAATCGTTTTGCCTATGGTAACTTTGATAATTATGTCCATATCCTTCTCCTTGTGAATCTTCACGAGGATAGCCTCCATATCTGTGGAAATCAACAAATTGTCTTGTCTTATCGGTAAACAACACAAATATTAACTCTTTTAAAAACATAAAACATAGTTACATGCTAGAGCCTTTCTTCCAAGATTGACTTGATATTGCTGGAGAGCAGAGAAAATGCACGGTTTTTGAAGCAATCACTCACTGTGCCATAAGTCATCAATTACTTGTGAGATCCACTCATACAACGCCTCTAATTCTAAGTTGAAGCCTACATTATGCAACTGTGTAAGGACAGGTAATTGAAGGCACAGAACCTCCACAGCAGCCACAGACAGAAAAGCCATGATTTTTTGGGACACACAGTCTCGCTAAACAGTACAGTATGTGCTCTTCAATATTTTCTTCTTACTTTGCTTTCATTCTTATTTCATCCTTTCTCGATGCCTTGAGCTAAAAATCCTACTTGTGTAAGTGAGATATTCATTGTGAAACAAATAACCATATGTCCCAAAAAAAAGTGTGCTGTTTAAGTGGCTTCTGCGGAGCAGCCATAAATCCAATTTTTTTGTTTTTAAGATTCTTGATAGAAGAGACTTCAAATTAAAGGTTGACACTGAGTTTGAGTAAATCGATCACTAGTTGCTGATTTATGGAGCAAGAAAGCCAAAATTATTGGCTGCCTCAAAACCAGAGGATTCATAATTCTCCACTGCGTGAAAATCAATGAAATTGATTGAAAAAAACATACCTAGCCCTGTTTTCTGATGTTTATAAGTGAGACAGATAGTCATGCATTGAATTTTGTGACAACCAAGAATATTGGACGCAGCTAGGGTTGCTAGGAATGGAAATGTGCAATACACAGGCCATGTCATGCATCCATCATATCAGATATTTTGCTTCTCAAAAGTGAAAAAGTCATTTTAAACCAACAATATTGCGTTCAACATGCTGCTTGGTCGATATTATTAAAGAATATGGTCATTAATTACTCCCAAATATGTTTCCTGGCATAACTGTAAAGTTTAAGTTCACTTAATGTTAAACTTCAAGTTATAAGGTTAAGTACGGAGATAAAATCGTCTGGTTTTGAAGCAACCAGTGATTGTGACTTTCTTTCTCAATAAATCAGCAACCACTTGTCAGATTTACACAAACTCGGTGCCAAGCTCTAAGTTGAAATCTCTCCTATTCACAAATCTGACAAACAGGAAAATTAGATTTATGGCTCCTCCACAGTAGCCATTCAAACGGCGCAAATGTTTTTTGGGACACCCTGTATACTGTAATAACTAAAATTGCTACAACATTATGCCACTCACCCTCCACCACTGTTGTTGCCTTGTTCACCATACATTTTCCTTTTTGTAACTAAATGCAGCAGTGGATATCCTTCTCAATTCTTTTAAGCCTGCAAAAAAGGTTAAAGGCAATGTATATGGCAAAATTATACATACATACATATATGTCCATGTAAGTACAGTCACGTATACATTCTGTCAAAATGTGCGGACACAATACTGACAACCAATCAGCACTGTCAACAAAGATCAGTATAAGTAAGGCCTATGGGTTTCTCTTCTAGGTGATTAAGCAGGAAAGTAAATGTAAATTTGTCCATTATCATTCAAAGTGTTAAATAAAACATCATTTGTTGGTTTCCTTGAAATAAGCATTCAGATGCACCCTGCTGGGTGTTTACGGATCAAGTTCCATAATAAGCCAACTAGCAAAGACCCTCTACAGTGTCTTTTTACATGAAGTTTGAATGAAATCTTGTTGATTAATCATGCCTGTCTTACAGTTACACCTTTTCGTTGATTTGTTGTAAATCCTATTTTAATCTATGATAAGAATCAGACAAAATGGCTGAGAATCAACATGGTGTATGGTATATCAATAAAACAATCTAAAGCATCAGAACTTTTCTGCCCTCCATCATCTCTTTTCTTTTGGAAGGATAGGCCTACAATCTTGGCCAAAATACTTGGGAAAAATCATAAAATTGCACTACTTCGGTCTTTGATTACGTGCACCTCGCTCCCCCCGTTTCAAAGTTGCTTGAATCAAACGCCTTTCAACCTTCTCAACATTGAAGAAGGGGGAGGGGGATTTGGAGACTCTAAACGTATGTTCTTGTATGTTTTCTCCTCGATATTTTAGGAAACATCACAAAGACACTGAAATTTGCCCGTGTCCCAGCTTCTTTTGGCCAGGATTGTAGGAAAGCTCTTAATTTTAACTTTTCTTCCTTAGTTCTGCTCCGCTCCTACCGGATCCTGAAAACTAATTAGAAACTATCATTCGATAGTCCATGCCACAGCTTGTTTTATAATTTCCTAAAATTTAGCAATGCCAGCTTTTTATCGCTATACCATTTAAGAGAAAGTCAACTTCAGCATCTTATGGTCCCCGTCTATCGAGATCTGATCGATGATCTTTCGATACGACGGATTTGATTGAATGGCCTAAATTTTTCAGTCGACATTTTCCATCCAAATTTAACTCGCATGGTATATATCGAAAGCAAATCACTTACCTTGCAATAAATTCTAAATATCAGCAAACATTTTCTTGTAGTTGCTTGCTCAATTTGTAAAATAAACAGCGAGAAATCAGAAATCTGCGATAAAATATGCCATCCTTTTGTTTCGTGTTCCCAAATAGCAGGTTGTTGTCGAACTGCGCATGCGTAGTGTTGGAAAGAGGCTGGTGATGTGATGACGTAAAGGAAGATTTCGCGGCATATCAGCTGATCAAAATTTACCAAATTAGAGTTTTCCAAAACATGTCAGGTTTTGACGTTTATAGGTTTATGACGATACCAAACAAAAATTGATTTCTAATGGGAAAATAGTTTGCAGTCCTTAAAATCCTTCTTGCTAGATCACTGAAAAGTAGATTTCTATTGATGTTTTGCTGGTATCAAATCTTTTCCAAATGAAACAAAAGCACATGTTAACAAGCTGGTTGAAACTCTTTGATCAAATCAACGTTGTGTCACAGAAAGTGACAGCCCCATACTATCCTTCAATAGATAGTAAATTGATGCATTAGGTGGCATTAGATGGCTGAACACATCACGAAAAGTATACGTTTTTTAATCAGAAATTCATTTCTAAAAAACTAGTACTTGGATGGCTAAGAATTTAAGAAACTCTAATTACATTAAGAAACCCGAAAACCTTTGAAGCTAAATTATGCCAGAGATGGGTAAGAGCTGCTGAAATCTTATGTCTTGATATGTCTACTGACAGAGCTCCTTTGCCAAAAGAATCATCTTGCCTAGTTGCAATTAAAATGCTATGCACTCAAAAATAAATAAAATGTTGAAAAACATATTGATTTTACGTTTTCCTTACGCAGTTTTGCTTGTCCAAAATTTTGCCTCCTACAAGAATTGTGAGATTTGTTTTGAAAAAGCAAAAAAAAAGCAATACATACATCGAAATAGCGAATGCATTTGTTCGCCAGTTTAATTTTTTTTAGCTGTTCTGCTTAATATGTGTGCTAAAAATGCCAATACACCATTTACCGATACACCATTTTTCGAAATTATTTCTTTGCTTTCAAATGTAAGAGCTGCAGGTACTATGCAAAACACAAATACACTTCCCAAAGCAACTTTAACACTATGGTAAGAAAACAGGACCGCAACGTATCTTCTGTGAATAGTTCCTTTTGACTAAAGCGCGAACTATGGTAACCATCTCCTCTTTGCTTTGAAATACATCAAGAATTTTTACCAGCAACTTTGAAGCCCAGGGAGACAATGAGGTAGCTTCTGTATTCTAAATAGTTATTTTTAATTTATCTAACAATCGTCACCTTTCAAAAATATTCTTGATTTTGTCTCTCTGATACCCTGGGTACCAGACTCTCTAACATAGTTTTTATGTTAGAGAGTCTGGTACCCAGGGTATCTCTCTGATGACCGCAAACCAAAATGTCATAATAAATAGCAGCTTACCCTGAAACATTAAATTTTCTGTGCACACGAAGAAAAACTTTGCTAGGTAATAGTGCTTCGAAATTTACTGATTGTCTGCCTCATTGGCATATCTTTTCCAATTAACAGGTTATTGTCAAAAATTCTGCTTTCTGATTGGTGAGTAAAATAGTTTGATGATAATGCATACCGGGTGCGCCAAAAAAAGATTTCAGGGTTTTGAAAAAAATAATATGCAACGTACTATGGATTTGAATGAACCGAATTTTGGTTGACAGCAGAAAAACTTAGGTATTTTGGTGACTTTTCTCGCGTTTCTATGAGCAAGGAAAACATAGATAAACTTAACTGTATAAAAATTTGATGGTTGAAAAGTGACTCCTTGATTGATACCTTACAAGGCAATGTCTGCGATGCAATGAAAGATTACTTCGTTGCGCTCATGGGAAGAATACCAGAAACAATCAACAGGTAGTAAAGTTACCTCAAGTAAAAACAGAATTTGGTCGAAAAGGGTTTTATGGCAGGAAAAGAATGTAATGATTTACCAATCAGTGCCAGAAAGATTGAATAAAGACTCGTTTTTAGACGATTTCTAGAAAATCATTTTACCATGTGAAACTATTTTATCTTTGGATTGGACCGGATTGGTGTAAATATTTGTAGATCTTTTATTTTAATCATAAATGCTTGCCGCTCGGCCACTCACCCGCTCAACATAACTCTATCTTACTCATTTAGACAGAAGCCACCTTGCGAACGGTAAAATTATGAACATATTAATGCAAGGGCGCCTACATTCTAGGAAGTGTGTTTAATCCAAGTACTATACCCGTGACCCAGTACACAAAGTAATTGGTGTCCTGTTAATCTGTGTATATCATATGAAACTAAGGGGTATGCAACTTCTGCAGATAAACCAATCAGTGAGCAGGATCTCAAGAGAAGATTATCTCGAGCGGGTCCCTTCCGTTGCGGTGTAGGTGAAGCAAAGTTGTGGAGGTAAGCTTTTGTGTTGACCAATCAAAAATCACGCTGTCTGGTTCCCTGTAGCCAGCTCGTGTAACAGCTGATCTCGTATTACATCAACACCGGAATTTAAAACCACAAAGTTATTCATACGTCATCTTGACCTTGACAGGACCGACTCTGACTCTTTGTACTAAGTACTGTACTGGGATACTCTGTGTACTGGGTCACAGGACACCAATTATTCTACAGTGCTGGGAATAAATACAGTTCCTACAAGGTAGGCGCCCTTGGTTAATGTGACGGTTCAATCTGGACTGAAGTATTACACAAGAGAGAAAAACGTAAAATTGAATCAAAGACATCTTGTCAAGATATGATCATGCAGCTCAACGGACGGATCATATAAAATAGGTGAATTGAATACACTAACTACCTAACACCGTGTATCTAAAATCTAAACGACTAACAAATTAAAAAAGCAATGTACATGTGATTATGGTGCAAATAAATAAAGCTTTATTTCCTGGAGCTTTACCACGATTATTGTATGTAGCTATATCTTGCAACAATTTCAATGGACAAGTTGTGGGGGATAGCGAAACATCAAATGTGTGGTTTGTCACGTTTTTGTGAAATTTGTTGTTTTGTCTGCCTCCTGAGCCGCCTGCGTATAGTGCTTCGAAGTGCACTGTTTTATCACGGGGGAACAAAGGACATTCTCCCTTCTTCGCTTTTCTCCTGTACTCTTGTGATAAAACAGTGCACTGCGAAGCGCTATGCGCAGGCGGTCAAGGAGCCATTCAAAACAACACATTTCACAAAAGCAAACATTTGGTGAGTAAATTGTTTCTTTTTGCGCATGTTCATAGAGCCTAAAGTGGCTAAACTCTCGTCTCAGACTAGGTGTCATGTGAGATTTGCGACAATGCAACATCACTTTTGCAAAATACAGCAATTGTCTTTATTCGCGGACATTTTCAAGTGACAAGTAATTTGAGAAAGAGTTAAATTCCTGAAGCAGAGCAGAACAACACGACCCGTACTGGCAGCTTATCAAAAGGCGGTGATGGGGTTCGAACGCAAACCTGGCCTGTGTGCTAACAACTAAAGTCTGTCTCAAATGAGACTTCACGTGACATTTGCGATAACGCAAAATGACTCGTGCAAAACGCTTCTATTGCTGTTATTCGCAGGCATTTTCAAATGACATCTAAGTTTCGACAGACTGTAGGTATCCATGGTCTGAGCAATTGCAACTACTCGTAAAGCACTCCACCACCTTCCTAATTTACGGGGTGAATCACAAAAAAGTTCTGATGTTTCAAAAATCGGCAAAATTCAGTTTTGCAGCTCATCTTTGAAATTTTATCTTTTTCAGTTGTATCAGAGGCCAAATCATCTTTAGCAATAACAACAGATATGCTAAATTAAGTGCAAAACCTTAAAACGATAGCTTGAAAACCCCATATCTTGAGCCATGGACTTTTGAAGACATCGCAATTTTGCCCACAGTCAAATTTATCATATCACATTTTTGATTCGTACATATCATGAGATCAATTTTAGCACAATCAACCAATGTTAAAGAATTTGAATGGACAGAAGATATATTTGATTTCATAGTATGCTTCAAAACCAGGTAGCTAAGAAAACTTAAGAATGTCGCTAATTGAAAGCTGTTGATAGAATAATCAATATCCCTGACTTTAATCTTATATTTTCTGCAACATTTCCAAAAGAAATCTCAACAGTAATTGCATTCTTGAATTTTGTCAAACAGCGAATTTTAATTCCTTGATTCAGCCAGTAGTTTTTGCCCTGCCAGTAGAACGCGTTGTTGTTCTCGATCCCCAAATCAACACATTTTCTGTATGCACCTATGGACTTGAGAACCAGTACAGCTACAAAGATCACTTTCCAGACAGACTGACAGTCCGTTACATGTTAACTTGTTACATATCGATAATTACACACAACAGATTCCCACTTTTTTACTTCTAGAAAATGATCTTATCCATGGCATTGGCTCTCAAATTTACAATACAGCTGCGCTTTAGATATGAACTAACTCATTGAGCAAACTTTGCACCAAAAACACTGCAATTTCGTCTCCCCACAACATGTTGGTATTACAAAGATTACGCAAAACGAATACAAGAAGAAAATCAAAACAAACAGGGGGTTCTTGAGCAGCTATGGCTCTAGGGTGCGGCTGGGAGGATATGGCTCTCGAAATCGTTGACAGTCGACGACTTGAGGTCATAGGGCTATCTGTAACCTGTGAATTTTTGATAGCTTCTCATTACAGCCTTTGTCAAAATTAGTGTGCGTAGCATCATAGGAGAGAACAACTTATTCTACATTAGCAGAACTATCAGACAGATCTTAATAACGCTCGAAGCCTGAATCCATTGTGTCTCCGCGAATTTGGACTTACTGATGTCCCTTTCGTCGGGGACCAAGGAAATAAAGGTAACAAGTCTAGCTTTCAATAAAAGGTTAATTTTCATTTAGTATTTAAGAACGTCTGGGCACCGTCAGCATGTTTCACGTGCCGCTTACGTGCTAGAAATCTGATAGATAAGTATACACTTTGGGTCTTTATGCCTGAACATGAATCACAGACAGAAGTTTGTCAAGACTTTCCACGTGCAAACCGTTCATATGAAGGCGAGACATCCCGCTTACCGGGCTGAAGCTCTTTGCCGAGATCTCACCTCATCCCTGATTAGAATAAAAATTGTTGTCTTTTGAAATGCCTGCCACTGAGAAGAAAACATCTTCACTGCTCATGCACTGTATATTTAGACAATGGGCGTGTGTATAATTTTGGCACGTGTTCAATACCGTCTTGGTAAGCAGGCTGCAATTTCTTCAAATGCACACAAGATAAACTATCTCGCCTCTGAGCAGGGCCAGCCCGGTAAATCAGCTGGCTCGTCTCCATATGAACAGGCCCTTGGAAGGTACACTCACACTGCAAATGAACTAAGGGCCAATGTCCTTTTCTATATACATACCTACTGTACATATTTACCGTCCAAAATACATATAAACGTGCCTACTGCCCGCTGGTTACCCTTATACACATTCCGATAAGGAATTTATTACAACGTGAAAGGGAGTGTGCAATGGTATATAGGGTATATAGGCTTCTCTATAAAAAGAACAAAGAAGATACTCAGACACTGCATTGTTTATTTGGCTATCAATTATTCACAACACGTGTGGGACATCGATTTGAATTTGAATCGACTATTTTTAGATTGTTTTGCTGTTTGAAAATGCAAGCGTCTAACCTTGCACAAACCCTTTAAGAAAGACACGTTCGATCTTGACTTTTGAAAATATCATATTCTCGCTTCTGTGGTTGCTTTGACTTTGATCTGGGAAAGAGCCAGGTTCTTTGTTTCACTATAAGGTTGGACTTTGGTCGAGGATGGAGCAATGTTGTTTTGTGTGGCAAACCAAAGGCTGGTTTTTTAACAATAGCATCAGTTGCCGTTGAATAGACCTTTTACTTGTTAGAAAATAGGTTTGGATCGAGCGTCCAAATCTGGTAAATTTTGTGAAGGAAATCAAAAGTATGACCCCAGTTCTCAGTAAAAACATTGCTAGCTGTGGCAAGAAATTGCTTCGGATCTCAACATTTTTCAGAGAGTTTGTTATCGACTACTTTACACAAAGTGAGTTAGCAATGGTTTAGTTTATACACAGGCAAGTGTTATTGGTCTTTTTGCGTTGTTTCTCGTTATTAACTCTCTAATTGATTAACTCTCTAAAAAGTGTTGAGATCCGAAGCAATTTCTTGCCACAGCTAGCAATGGTTTTACTGAGAACTGGGGTCATACAACCTCTTTTCTAACAAGTAAAATGGTCTATGACAGGCTAGTAAAAAGCGATTAGCAATTTCAGACAAAGGAATTTCTTCGGCTGACTAATCAACCCTTGATTGTAAACAAACAAACATTGTTATTTATTTGTAAATAAAGAACATTGCTAAAGTTGCCCTGAAACCTAGGCAGGCTATGAACGCCTTGCGCAAGCAAGAGGGAGTTGTTAACAGAAGACAATAGTATTTATTGAAAGATGGATATATCTAAATATATCTACTATCTCGATTGAATTGATCTAATTCAGAAGCTGAACAGTGGGCAATAAAATTCTCGTATATTTGCGCATGAAATTCAAACACTTATTGCTCCGCTTCTGAGTTAGATTGACAAGTTCGGAATGGCACCTTTGTGAGATATATCCTTCTTCTTTCAATACATATGATGTCTTCTGTCGATAACCCCTTCTCGTCTGCACAATAAGTGAGATAGCCACCCAGGTTTCAGGCTGTACTTGCGGTGTACTTTCTTTACGCTCACGGGTTGATAACTCAGCCGAAGAAATCATTTCGTTTGCATTCACTAATCACTTTGTACTAGTCTGTCAATCAAAAGCAACTGAGTCGATCGTGACAAAATCAAGCCTTGTTGTTTGTGGCCACTAATTGATTTGCTGTTTGGCCATTTATTGATCTATTGCTTGATAAATACAATCAACTTGTAAATTCTTGTGAGACTGTTCAATGTCTGAGGAACCAGACACAAGTGCGCAATCGGAAAATTGCTCGTTTGGCCAAAGCATTACAGAAAGAATAAAATCTAGATGATAAAACGAAGAGCTTTTAACTGGGTACATAAGTATCTATGAATACCAATCAGCATTTTGGAACAGAGGCTTGTTTTACGGGACCTCTCGGCTCAAGCAGCATTTTTCCAACCATGTTAGAAATACATTATAATACCTTATGGCACATAAATCTATATTTCAAAGCGGCTAGAAAAGGTCTTGCTTAAAGTGAAAGGTCATGGAATCAGATTTTGCTTTTTTCCCTGAACATGGCCTCTTTAAGATTAAAAGAAAACGTTTTTCACAAAATTCATGAAAGGAGTTGTTGATTAACAATGTAGATTTGCCTGTGAAGAAATTTCGACCAAATCAATTTCCTTCAAAATCATTTTCATTTTCATGTTGAATGCCAAAATCTTTTAACCCGACCAAACAAATATTAAAGATTTGCATGTGAGCAAAATGTTTTTCAGTTTGGTCCCCTCGCAAACGATACTTGCCAGGCAGACTTACGCAGAATTTGTTGAGCAATGTCTTTGAAAAACTTCAACCAGGGTCCTTTATTAGACTGATTACACGTTCGTAGTTATTGCTATTGATAGACTGATGGACGCTATAACAGCATCACTCGAGCAACAACAGCAACATCAATTCACTTCAATGAGATGAGCGTAAGTTGAGGGTCCTTGTGTAGTGAGGCTAGTCCTTTATGGGCAAGCTGCAACTTCAGACCGTCTCAAAATCAAATTTGGCCAAAGCGAAGCATATGGATCCACGCTGCAGCTGTTGAACTGACAGAAGTTTTTGGCTTTAATAGCAAAGGTTCCAAATCTTTAAAAAGGCTGGTGTAAAATTGAATGACCTATTTCTTTGAACTGAATGACTTCAAAGAAATTTTAGCTAATTCTCTATAATTCTACCGTTAGAACTTTCTGAAATCTTCAATATTATCAGAATTAGAGTGTTTTTCTTCTTTTTCAAGAATTCAAGAAAAATTTTCAAAAAAACCTTAAAACCATCGTAATTTCTAAACTGTTTGACGAAACATGAAATAATTTTGAAGAAAACCATAATTTATGAATGCCTACAATATGGTATCAAGCAAAGGTCTGTCACTCATCTCGTTTATGATTTACAAATTTGATGACGTCACACCCTCAAATGAGGTGAAATGTAAGATACGCTGTAATTTCCAAAAATATTCAAAATTTCTGAAAAGTCCAACGGTAGAATTATAGATAAGTATCTAAAGTTCCTTTCAAGCCATTCAATCAGAAGAAATTGGTCATTGAATTTTACACCCACCTTTTTACGCTGAGATAAAGATTTGGAACCTATGCTGGCTTTAATTGGCTTTCTATCAGCTCAATTTCTGCAGTGTGGATGGATCATTGGTTTCCACTTAGGCCAAATTTAATTTCCAGATAGTCTGAAATTGCAGTGCGCCCGCGAAGGGCCCTGGGTGACAATGGCTTTTTAAAGATGTTTTACCGATTCAAAATTATTTGTTTGATGACATGACTTGCAGCGTACGATCAGAAAATGCTTTCAAAAAATTCCACACAAATTAGGCTTGTACGTGACTTTCAGACTTGACTTAGGTCTGTCTCACAAGCGTAAAATTTAATCATGCAAAACTCTGTAACCATTTTTATTTGCGGATATTTATGCTCGATATCTGATCTGAAACGGATGTTAAACTGTTTGCTCGACCAAAAATCTCAAATATTTGACAACAAAGATTGCTGGCTGGGCCTTAAGGCTTTGGCAATTTCCTTTAGCTCCTCGTTTTATCATAAAGAAAAAGACTTTTTCAAAGTGGTTTTCATACAGATATAGCATCCAGGAAGTCCCATGTTAGTCGCATCCATCATGATTCCGTTTTCATCCGTTTCGCTGCTACCGTTCCATAGTCGTGATCGTTCATTGTGTCGGCTGAAACTGAATCTTGATTTACTGTCATTAAAGATTCTTCTGCCTTGAGAGAATTGTCTGACAAAACATCGTCGGATAGGATTGATGGATCAGTTGACAAAATGGCCGCTGTTGATGGATCGATTGTAAGGTTTCCCGCTGCCCGTGCCTTTTCTAGTTGTCGAACTGTAAAGAAAATAAATATGTGAAAAAAAGATAAAAAATTTACACAGGAAGAATCCGCATCGAAGAACAGCACCCTCATCTGACAAACATTCTGTCAGTTTTAAGAGGAAAGCAAACAGGCAGTTCTATTTTGTGGATTCTTACTGTAAACCTGCCTGTTTCAGTTTCAGTTTCAGTTTCATATAATTTAAATTCCACTACATACAATTTATAGTCCTAACTACTAACTATAGAAACAAATAACTAAACTACAAAGATAAAAGATAGGTTACAAAAATGAATACAGTAATACAGAAAATTAATACAATATACAAATACAAGGAGGAACTAAATAAATTGTATACAGGGAATTACTTAAAGGAGGAGCTCTCTCAATAGGTAAACTAATCGAGGAGAGAGCCCCCCCCCCCTCCCTATCCTAAGATAATATCAGGTGAATTTAGATTAATTCAAGTAATTATGCATTTTCTTTTCATAGGTTAACAGAAATTGTGGCAGAAATTGTGTACATAACAGACTCTGAAAGAGATAATTAGAGTAAATTTACGTTTTTTAAAATTTTAAATTTACGTCAATTTAGAGGGTAAATTACCTCAGAAGGAACATAACATGGTTACCTGCCACTTTATAAACCCATTTACCACGAAGCAGACGTTAAATTTTCAAAATCAGGACGTACTTAATAGTGGACAGACAGAAGATAAGACATGCTAACTTGATAACTTCCACATTTAACAGTAGACTTGTTTCAAGTCTATTTCTTTTCTTCGTCAGTGATTCTTCGTTAGTTATTCACAGAGGAAATGAGAAGGAGCGAAAATTGAAAACGAGGCGCTCCTTCGCATTTCCTCTATAAATTACTAACGAAGAATCACTGACGAAGACAAGAAATAGACTTGGAGCAAGCCTAATCTAACGGTAACCTTTCCAATGCAGCATGGGCAACAAAGTCCACAACGAACACCTGGTTACACCTGGTTACAGCTCTGCAGGTCAGGCATCGCCAAAGTGTGCGAGCGCCGCTCGCAGGAACATTTTTAAATCCAGCGAATATTCGCAGGCACATTTAAAAAGTGATTTTTCTAAACTTTTTCTGCTATTCAAATATTAAATCTAACAATATACTTTACATTCTACTATACTAAATTCTAATTACTATACGACACTACAGGTACGATACCATGGGGAGCGAAAAGACTATGACTACCCCATAGCCAATATCTAAAAACACGAAACGTTAAATTGTATACAGTCATACTACGAACATTTATAAATGAAAGGATATTATACTAGATTCTGTTTCACACCAGATGTCATGTCGGGGTTGCGATGAATTTATTGATGCCACGAGCGCAACTTGTTGTTGAACTTTTTAACGATTAATTGGCAGGAATTGAATAACAACTATCATGATCTTAGTCATCTTAGTTGTATTAAATTTGGATTGGTTATTGTGTTAAAACGATTTGAAAGGTCAAGAATACTGAATAATGAAAACATAACTGATTTGGACATCGAGCTAATCTTTCAACGTCTGGCATGGAGAACAGTTCCGCTCATATCGCACTTAAAGAACATTTATTCACTGAAACTTTTGAAAAGACTGCGTCGAGCACAGTGAGTAGTGAATGTACCAGACAATGAACCGCGTTTACAATTCCATGAATTTTCGAGACGTTGGAGAAGTATGCTTTGCCACTTAATGAAAAGGATTTATGTTGCAAAGAAATAATCAAAGCTTTTCTAAACAGCTAAAGCGCAATTGAAATGATCATCCATTCCATTTGCGTTGCTGCAACAAGTATGTCTGTTGAATCGTTATTATTATTATTATCAAACATTTATTTAAAGTAGGCTAACATAAAGAATAGCTAAATTACAGCTAATTAAGGCCTACTATTTACAATATACATCATTTACAATAAAACTATTAATATATATTACAGGACAAATCAGAGTTAAAATCTATCATGTTAGAAACCCAACTTGCGGGATATATACTTTGCAAAGCCTACAGTTGCATTTTCCACCATTCCAGCATCTAATTCATTTTTTGAACATAGGAAGGCTGTTAGATTGTTTTATTTCTTGCGGTAAATGCTGCCACAGTTTATTTCCAAGGTAAGTAATGGACTCAACTCCAAAGGACGTAGTTCGTACTTTTGGCAGTTGAGCATCATCACCATGCCTTAGACAGTACCTAATATTGCGTTGCATGAAAATATCCTTCATGAATGGTGGATTCAGACCGCCTTTTGTTTTATAAATTTCAGTCATGAGCAACTGTTACAGTCACTGTAGGTTTCTTACATGGATTGGCACCGATTTAGATTGCTCCAGGAGAAAACTGAAATCATTTGCTCCAGGAGAAAACTGAAATCGTTCTCGTAATCTTTATATGCAATGCGTAATGCCCTTTCTTGAATATGATTTATTCTATGATTCAAAGCTCTATCATAGAACATCCAAACAAGCACTGAATAGATGGTTTCTTGGTATAAAGTTCGTAATAACAAACACAGGGCAATCTCAGAGGAGAGGGAAAACCTGGCAATGATGATTGTAGTCAATGGCAGACATATTGAACATGCTGACAGTGTCATTGATAACAGTATGAAGCAATATTGGAAGGAATCTGGAAAAGGGAACAAAACTGATTGGCATTTCGTACGTAACTCAGATAAAGTGAAGGACTTTACTGCATCTAAAGTGTACAGCAGCGAATGAAAGAGATCTGATTCAAAGTCAATGTAACCAAGCCATATTTAACGGAAAAAATGTGTGATTTGAAGGAAATTTCAGATTTAGATATGTTAACATAGACCAGTCATGCCATTGTGTAAATTATCTTTATAAACTAAGGTTTGACTTATTTGTTGGCGTTAATTAGCTTATTAGCTATACATATTTTTACTTTTTTGCCAACGTAAAAGAAATTTAATAATAATAATAATGATAATAATAATAATAATTAATTTTCTCGATGTTCAAGTCATCAAACAAGGTAACAAAATTGTCACTGATTTGTTTACAAAACCTACTTATACCCATCAACTCTTACATCACACTTCATGTCATCCTAGCCATACCAAAAAGGGTATTCCTTACAGCCAGGCTCTCAGAATTCGGCGCATTTGTTCAGAGGAAACTTTTTTCGAAAATAGGGTGGGGGATCTAAAAACTTGGCTGCTGGCAAGGGGTTATATCGAAAACGAGGTCGATAGTCAAGTTGAACGCGTTCGTCTAAAAAACCGTGCTGCTTTACTAGATACCAAACCCAAGACCAAGGATGACACGAGGATACCGTTGGTACTAACATATCACCCAGCTCTGCACAAGGTACACGAAATCATTCGGGGTAATCAAAATATTCTTTTGGTGGATAATGAACATAATAATGTTTTCAAAGACAAAATATTTGTTTCGTTCCGAAGGGCAAAAAGTCTGAAAGACAAACTCGTAAGGGCAAAACTTGCAAATCTCGATGAAGAGTTGATGGAAAAGGGCACCTTCAGATGTAATGGTAGAAGAAGTTGTCAGATTTGTCCTTTAATGAGGGAGGGAGATACTTTCCAAAATTTCAACTCAACAAGGTCGTTTCAAACGTTTTCTGGAAAGTATGACTGTAATTCCGAATACGTGGTTTATCTGTTGCAATGTGATCGTTGTAACAAAAAATATGTGGGGAGCACTAAGACAAAATTTCGGCAAAGATTTAATGTTTACAAGTCATACTTTAGGTCTTATTCACGCAAACATAACGAAGGCTCCCTTGACAGGGGGAAACCTATTCTACAAGCAAGCTTTTTTGGGCATTTTTTTGAAAACGGACACAACGGGGCATTTACGGTTGGGATAAAAATAATCGACGGGGCAGAGGATGTTTATTCACTTCGGAGAAAAGAACTTTACTGGCAGTATCGGCTTGGAACGTTCTCGCCAAATGGTCTCAATGAAAGAGCGGCAGATGTGGAATTAGACATGTTTGCGTGTGGAACAGCATAGATTTTACCATTACATCTGAAGGGTGTCAAGGGAGGCTGCGCTAACGCCAATTTTTGTGGTTCCCTCTGTAACTTCGTGCCTTTCTGCACGTAGTGGTAGGGTGGAATCCCCTATCGGGCTATCCTGGATTCAGCAATTGCTAAAATAGTTTAGCGGCTAGCGAATCCATGGAAAGTTACCTGGGGGAGCCACAGAAATAAGTTGGCACAGTCTCAAGTGGTTCATAAAGGCTCCCAGTTCCTCTTCACATTTCAATTAAACTACCAAAAGCTCAATGCACAGCTCTTAAATGGCAACATTTCTTAAGAATACAACGACAATGGTCTTTTGGGTATTGATTTTAGGCTGACTTACGTGTTTTTTTAGAACTTCTTTATGTATCATGTATTCAATTGTAAATTATATTTTGTTTTAAAGTGTATGTATTGTGATGTAAATAATTGTTTACTATAAATACTTGGCTGCCCTGTAAATAGCTCACACTGACGAAGATTTTTATCGAAACGTTTGAGGCATTTAACAGTTGTGTTTTTATATTTATTTTCTGTTAACACATGATGGTGGTTTAGTTTATTATAATAATAATAATAATAATAATAATAATAATAATAATAATAATAATAATAATAATAATAATAATAATAATAATAATAATAATACCAGATTAGTATCGTTGTTTCAAAGCAAAGAAGCTACTTATATACAGTTTCAAAGTTTGAAATGGTAGTACTCTAAACAAAGCCAAAGTTTCATATATATTGTCTTTGGTAAACGTTTCTTGCATAAGCCACTATCTAAGTTTTAGGACCAAAATGTCCCTCACTTTATCAAAGACTGCTTCATGTGATGCAAAGAAAGAATTTAACTTCTAGATGATATCCGTTGAGAAAATTTTGCTGGCACATTTTTGTGGAAATTTTGCGCTCGAAGGCACACAGAAATTTTGGTGAGGTCTGCCGCAGGTGTTCTGCAACTCAATTCTCTTGCTGACGGAGCTGGTTATCTCGATTACCTCAAACCTAAAACCCAGGCAATATTTGAATTGCAAAGAACGAACATCCGCTAGATGCTGGTGTGAAAGGAAGCAACGTATCTATTTACAACAATCACAGCTATTCAAATCTAGATTCTTCAATATTCATGCGTGTTTATCAATGAAACAAATAACCACGACTGCGTATAAGATGGTTAGAAGTGAAGCTTGCATCCTTACTATTTCTATTGAGTTTAAATTCTCCGTTGAATTGAATTCCTTTTCTGATGCCTATGATATACTACTATGACGTCACACGCAGTTAGTGCTGCACAACGCGTTTTACGTTGCTACGCCCAGGGAGATATAGATATAGATATAGATATTGCTACGCCAATTTTTTTCTATCATGTGTCAGTTCCAATAATCTATTCAATGTTTTGGTTGCTTTAGAAAGATCTAAGTTGATTCCGATGCTGTTCAAATCTTGCCGTATGGTTTGCATCCAGGTCTTCTTTGGTCTTCCCTGTGGCCTTTTCATTTCTCTTAGATATTTTCAAAGGCTTTTCTTGCTTCAGGATGTCTTAGCCATATTAGTTTCTAAGTCTTCTCGCTCTTATCATTTCACTCCATGGTTCGCATTTCGTTCTGGCGTACAGCTCTTTGTTGGTAATAATTCTTTGCCAGTTAATTCCAAGAATCTTTCTCAGATGTCTACTCTGGACAGTGTCAATAGTGTTTTCTTGCTTTTTTGTTAAAGTACACAGTTCCGCTATTGTACAAAAACACACTTGCAACAAAGCCATTAAATGTTCTCAGTTTAATCTATGATATGCCTATGACATGTCAGCAATTAAATCATAGCTCAGATTTTTACAAAGGTTTTAAGCTATAATTCATCATGCTATTCGTTATGTCTTTACAGGGATAAAAATCATCAGATCAGAATTTTGTTTTATCTTTGACACAAATTTACGCAATTCGGAATCAACAGCACAGTAAAATTTTTGTGATTCTTAAAAATGTGCTAGAGCCTGGCTACGACTTTTCACACATTGGATTTTCGAGGCTCGTCGGTTTTCATTTTTCCATCATCACAGTTGAGATCACCGTAAATCTAGTTAAACGTCACCAAACCACTAAGTCCATTTTCGTAAAGTTTTCTTGTCGTAGAGTCCTGTCCATATATTCCTTTGCAAGCCTGTTTCACATTGGATGTTAGGCTTATACTAGAAATCCAGACACGATAGCGGTGTCTCGAGCGATGGGGACCTTGGGTGGGGAGCAGTGACGGGGACAGTTGTTGTCGTTGTTGTTTCCTCGGCCGGCGTTCCGATTGTTCACTATTATATTTTGGCCTGATATCTAATGTGAAACCGGCTCAAATATTTATTTGTAAAATGTTTTTATAATTAGAATTTCTATCTGTATTAGTTGTAGCGTCGGGGGTAGACATGGCTCCTCCTGGTCCCCGTCCTTGTAGTGTGGTATAGTAGATTGTAGGTAGTGTTTAGGTAACTTTGTTGTAAATTTTTATATTGAATAAAAAAAAAAAAAAAAAAAATTTTTCCTTGCCCCTGAGAGTAATAAAACAATAAAAATCATCAAGATCTTATGAAATTCCCTACATTCATCAACTAATTTTGCTGGTCTGGTGAAGATTTCAAAATTTGGGTTCAGCTTTTCTTCATTTTGGGTATCCCGATACTCTATTTTCATTTATTTGAAGGAAAGTACACGCGATTTTCTTTTGTGCCCTGCAGCTGCCAGGAAATTGCGATGTTTTTCTATATCTGCTGCGATGGCGTGAAGGAATGCAATATTGTGTTCGGTCTCTGCAGCTTCTCACAGAACATCCTGAAATGATTGATCCAAAACAGCCACTTGAGCTGCCTTGGATCGGATTTAACCATCAAGAAACTGTCCTTTTGTTTTAATCGTATCTTCATCGAGAAGTTCAACGCATAAGTAAATCACTCAACTCAGCTAGCTTGGAAGAACTTCGCTTGGTTGATCTTTCAAGAGATCATTTCCTCAAAAAGGGCAACTTTAGACCAAAGACATCTGTTCTTTCTGAGATCAGATAATCATTTAAACAACAGTATCTGACGCAAAAAGTCTTCTAATGCGTAATGTCGTACTTATCACACACGTAGGCCCAAACTACATGGAAAACTAGTGGAGCAGTCACGAAGCAGAGTGGAAACCCTGGTAAACCTTACAAAAAATTCCCAAAATTTCGACAGATCAGTAGCCATTATGGATTCAACTCTTGCTCGTCGTCATGGTAATGAACTAATTCTCAACCTAATTTTTGTTTTGCCCATCCATAGAGTCCCTTTTCACCAACAATGAAGCAGGAAGGCGTATAAATCTCTCTGGTTTTGCCTTCAACATGAACATAAAATGTTAGAGCTCATAATTCCATCACCAGTTTCTTCCTACGATATGCCAAACTGTAAGCTGAAATGTCTAGCATGTAACTAGGACTAGGATGAATAGGAATTGCCAGATTCAAAACCTTTCTCTGCATTCAACCAAACGTTGGAACCATCTTTGAGACACCCGGCAGGGTTTTATCACTAACTGGAGGGAATTCTAACTGAAGCTCGCTACCTTTTTGGAAACAAATGAAACGTCCCCCACAAAGATCACTACAGCAATTGCAACATGACAATAAACAACACTATGAAACTGATAGGATATCATGTAATTACCTTGCTGGTCTAGTATCATGTTCTGTCGCTTGAGTTCATCAATATCAGCCTAAATGGGATAAAGGAAAAATGAACGTTAACGAATGACATGATGAGTATTTTGCCTGAAGATATACTCTGCTTTTCATTTCATTTTTCAATGGGCTGCCCAACCTCGCTTCTAGGCTCCAAACAGTTATCTCAACCGTCGACTGATCTGGGCACTGGCAAGCTTTGCAAAAATCGACGCATATCTGCGGCCATTGCGAATCCGTCTCGTCTCGACTAGCCAATCATATCTCGAATTAGGCTAATGCGTACAAGGGTAAGTATCGACTAGCCAATCATATCTCAAATTAGGCTAATGCGTACAAGGGTCAGTATCGACGAAGGAGTAGTGACAATTGGAGCAAGGTTACGGGCCATCAAAGGGATGAAAAACGTTTCTAAATAATCAACAGGCAATGTCCCGAAAGCCTTTGGGGTAAATACCATAATAGGACCCAGCATTCCAATTACAGAACAAGGAATTGCAGGGACCTACACACCCCGAGAAATAATCTTGAATATGTCAAGAAAGGCTTTCACTATTCGGCTCTGAAAGCTTGGATCGATATACCCATCAATATCAGAGAGCTCCCTACACTTAGTAGATTCAAAAAACAATTGAAAAGTTATTATATGAGCTGAACACAAACTAAAACACGACGCCCTGGAAAAGCAGCTGCTATATAGTAAGATTACTGTACATAATTTTGCTTTAACTGTATATAGATTGTATTAATGTAATTAGGTTATTTATTTTCTTATTTAAGTATTGCGTTAGTAGCTGAAGGGTTTTTTTTTATGTCTAAAGAATTTAAAATGAAAAAATGAAAATGTTTCGCACACCAAATGCATTTGACCATCTCTTGCGGTAACATGCTATGAAAAGTTTTCCCGATTCAATGAAAAACTCGAACGCCACTGTGCAAGCGTTCAAACAGCTATTAGGAATTGCAGTTGAACCCTACTCACTGGAACTCTCACAGGAAATGAAGTTCGAGATAACGATGCTCCGAAATAACGATGTTTCGAGATAACTGCAGGGGATTAATTAGATGTAACGTGAGATTAGCGATAACGCGAAATTTATCATGGACAGCACTTCAACAGCCTGTGTGCAGACGCAGGCTTCACTTCAAGGGTTTTTAGTTGCGGATTTTTCAGGTGACATTTAATTTGAGTAGTTCGAGATAACCACACTTGAGTTATCAAGGTCCAATAACTGTATCCAAAAAGAACAGGCATCCGCGATAGTTTTCTTGCATGGCTTCAATTTTTATACTGTCACAATTTACTTGGAACAAATAAAGTCAGAATAATGAGATATAAAACACTTGATAGGAACAATCTTACTTTATACTTGCTCAACAAAATAAACCTTCAATATCTGTAGGAAGTGCTGAGTAAAAGAGCAACATCGGCCCACACAATTTCCGAGATTTGTTAGAATGTAAACAGTCTCTCAAAATTCCAAGCTACTGTATTATCTTTGACAGCGTTTCATGTTGAAACATGATAACTGATAGTAGACCTTCCCGGAACAACTATTTCAACTGTCACTGGAAATGGGGCCAAGAACAAGGCACGTGAGACTCATAGGACAACCATAGGTTGAATACATACAGTACAGAAAACTTCGGTCTTTCTCAGAAACTGACAGCAGAGGAAATGTTCAAGCTCAATACAATTCCAATAAGTGGACCGTAGTTGGGTTCGCAAATGCAGGAAATTAGCATAGTTCAAAGTATCACAGTTTGTTTCAATCCAGCAAGACGCAATAAAGCTGTGCTTCCCAGAAGTTTTTTGCATGGCTTCAATTGTTTTTTTTTGTGAGATTTGCGATGGCGCAAAATTACTGGTTCAAAACTCTTGAGTTGTTTTTATTCGCGAGCATTTTAACGTCACCTCTAATTTGAGACAGACTTTTAGCATTGTCCCTAGGTTCAAACGATACATTTTCAGATGCTGTTCAGCAAGAACGGAAGAGCAACATTGAGGCCTAATGCAGAAGTATACTTATGTGTTTTCATTAAATGTGTTGGACTTACATCCATACGTAGATGCCCCATTTCAAGGTTGTTGTCCATGGGGCCGGGAATATTTTTAAAGAAAATGCACGGGGGTGCTCTGGGGGGGGGGGGTCAGGGTAGGAATTGAATCAGAATCGAACGATACTTTGCTAAATTTTGTAGAATTTTCGAATGTGCACAATAGTGATAAAGTTCTAACGCCCCTCGATCGAATGTCGCGTATAAAAATGTATAAAAATAACGCTCGATCCAGGCTCTTTTGTAAAATAGCTAAAAGGTCTATTGAATGAGACATTATGAACAGCCAAATGAAATACCGTAAGTCCTCGAATAAGCCCCCTATTTCGAATAAGTCCCCATCCAAAAATAGTTTTGCGAAATAAGCCCCATACTCGAATAAGCCCCTATGGGGGTTAGTTGATTGTTATTTTAGTGAATATTCTGTCTTTTTGAATGACTTTTTTCGTGTTATTTTCAACGTATTCGGGCTTAGATATTGCCTCGAAAACAATATATCCCAATATATCTGCTGTTATATTTTTTGGCTGACTGCTCCCCCCCCCCTCGAAAAAGCCCCAATCCCAAAATAGATTTTGCGAAATAAGCCCCCATGGGCTTATTCGCAGACTTACGGTATTGCATTTTTCACACCAGCAATTAACATGATTGAACGTTTAGGGAATTTCCCTTGGCCTCAGAACACAAATTGCTGACAACATCATGAAAAACTGTCAGAAGGTCGTAAAAACCAGTAAAACCTATGAAACCGTATGTAGGTGGTTTTGAATAAAAAAGCAAACTGTTGATTGCAGAAAAGGAGGAAAACTATTTCCATAGCTGTATTTCAAGGTATCCTATTATTTCTGTTCTTCATACAAGCCAAGTGTGAAGATCCCTTTTGCTCCATATTTGTATTTTTCCAGAAGTGAGGATCTGTTTCGAATTTCCTGCTTTCGGAAGATAAAGACATTAATTTTGAGTGTAGAAAAAAACTAGTTCAGTTCTGACAGAAATTTCATGTGGGTTTTCTTGTACATTTCTACCTAGCATCCAAAGGTAGTTTTAGGACGCTGAGAAGCTAAGCTTATCAAAGCAGCATCCTGGTCCTTCCTCATGATGTGACCACACCTCCCGATTTTTTTTAGCCTGAAATTACAGAGAGTTGGCGCCGCTCCTCATTCTATGTAGCAGGTTCCGTGGGATGGGGACTCAAACCACCAACTAGTCAAGCCTGCCGAGGGGCAAATCACTGATTTTTTTTTCGTACACCTTCCTTAAAATCACAAAAAAATCACATACAAAAATCACAAAATCACCATACAAAAATCACAAAAATCACAAAATCATAGAAAAATCACAAGAAAAAATCACAAAAAAAATCACTAAAATCACAGAAAAAAATCGTGTGATTTTATCAAAGAAACCATGAACAAGTCATATCTCGTTAGACAAGGGTTCATTTGGCTGCGAATTTGTGTTCAATGGATTATGTCACAAAAATCATGTACGCTATTTTGAGAAGTGATTTGCCCCTCGAAGCCTCCTACCTGGCCATTTCAGAGGGTCTAGGACTTTGAACTGATTCTGGTAGAGGAAAAGAGAAACACTTTCTGCAAGGATTAGTAATTTTTTAGAAAACACTTTTTCAACTACTAAATTTCCTTTTAGAAGCACGCTTTTTTGTTTTTTCATTTTGATCATCAAAATTATCATCATCATTACTTCGTTCTTAGTAGGCTGGAAAGATATCCAGCTTTATTATAACTAATTTTTAGGCATGCTACAAACAGTGAATGCTACCTACAGAAGGCATGGACAGTTTATTATCCCTTCTGAAGAATGAGAAACTGAGTTGTTTAAGTGAGGTATCTGGAAGGTCTGGAAGGTTCCCAATCCAAAGTTTCACAGCCAAGCTTAAAGGCATTGAGTCCATCTAAATAGCTGAGCGTTAACGCTATCCTTAAGTTTGCTGACAAACTGCTGATGACCCTTTGTTATAGCATAATAGTGCTGAAGTCATTAGCAATGGAGACCAACGGCTTCTTAATCCTTGCATTATCCTAGGGAATTTCTTTGGTTTAATTCCAATAGCGATTAAATCACAACTTTTGTTTAATGATTGAAAAGAAGTTGATATTGGTCATGAGCGTGCTATTTATGCGGACTCAATGCCTTTAAGCATATTTTGGTAAAAATTACAATGGTCAGATTATCCAACTGTTGGAGAACTGCTAAACAATTGTTTCATATGGGTATCTTGGCACATCCATGCACAAGTCCTGCAAAACACACACAATGGCCTGGCTCGACGGACTAACTTATACCAATCAAATGCTGTTTTGACACATCTGATGGTACGCTATTCAAATGAGATATTCATCTATAAGTAGTAGACACTCACCTGATGTGTATGGTTTTTTCTCCTCATGTACTGTATATAATCTGTAGCTTTATTCAAAATTTGTGCTCTAGATGCCTGTGGAAACAGATATATTGGCATTGAAAAGGGCAGATATTTTGTTGTGTTAAGGCCAATTTCCATTACAGTGAATTGTAGCAATTGGTTCGTGAGGAAAATCGATCTCCACTTCTTCGCTCAATTGCTAGCGAGACATTAGAAATTGAAATAGGAATTTAAAATTTAAATCAAATGTTGTAACTTTTGCTGGCGATCGCTGAAAAGTTCAAGCAACTTGAACTCCAGGGTGAACCCGATGACCAGCCTGAAGGTGTGAAAAAGTGATGCATGCTCAAAATATGGCAATTGCTAATGATCGCTACAATTCGCTTTAATAGAGAATGCCTTTTGTTGTAAAATCTCATTTTACAGTACAGGCGCACGATATGTTTTTCTCTTGTTCAAAAAAAGTCACTGCCTTTTACAAGACTCAAGAATTCTTGAAACTTGTTAAGAATTCTTGTCAAATGTGTGCGTGCAAAGCCTCTACTGTAGATCTTCAGTTTGCAGAATACTGTATGTTCTCTTACTGATCAAGCGTTGAGAATATTTCATCTTTTGAGAGAGAAGAACAAATTTGATTCTTTTTAAAAAAAGATGGGATAATTTTAAGATGGATGTACAGAATATGGGTCGGGTGTATCTGAAAAATCCATTCTCAAAACTATGGCAATAACAAAGTAATTTAACAAAATATAAAAATTTTTCTATTAAATTCACTCAATTTTGAATTATGTTTCACCTCTCTATGTATGCTTTTTTACCTAATTTCTAGTTCAACATATACACCAAAAAATTCTCTTAATCCATGATGAAGATCTTCAGATCAAAGTACATTTATCTACACCTAAACTTCTGTAAATATCCTGCAAAAATAGCTTCACTGAAAATAATTACAGCTAGCAGTGCTGAGAATACCCCCGTCTTTCTGACAAAAATTGTTCAGTACAAATATAAACTGTGTAAGACTCTTTGTTTATGAATCTAATGAAATGCAGCCCATCATGTCATGGTTGAGTTTTAACTATTCACTTATCTTTGATTCAAAGGTGGTTGCTTCCATACAAACACAAGTAACTGTGCAAAGAAGATAAGAATGCACAGTTGGCAATAAAGTTTATTTATCTTTCTCTGCACAAAATCTTTATTGTTAAGTTTTCAATATTTATCGCATGACACACTAATCTGAAGCAGGGGGTATACATTGGTTTACTGTATATGTCCAAGAAATAAGATTACATGCTAATGCTCACTAACCCATGGTGCAAACTGCAAAATAGCATGGGATTATACAAACCTCTCAGATTTTCAAAGATGTTTAGATTTTCAACGGTATCTAAGATTTTTTCTTGAGATTTTTTGAGATTTCAAAGATTTTCACAATTTTTGCAAGATTTTTGAAGATTTGCAAGATTTTTAAGCACTTAAATGATTTTTGGGACCTTTAAAGAATTGTCAAAATCTTCTATTTAAGTTTGTATCATTCTGAAGATTTTAAGATCTTGAGATTTTAGAATGAGTGAGTGAGTAATTGTATTTAACGTGCCTAGCCTGCGAAAGTCTCGAGATGACTTGTTTCCAGCAGGGGACATGGGTTATACATAACCTTTCACTTTTTAGGCACATACACTTGCTATTCTCGCAAGGTATGGGTTTCTGCGCTTGGCGCAGGCCCATCAGGGCGACCCCGGTCCTTCCTCTCGATGTGACCACACCTCGTGATGCCTTTGCCTGGAATTACAGAGAGTTAGCAGCTCTCCTCACACTTTCGCAGCAAGTATGACCCTGGTGGGATTCGAACCCACGACCTTGCAGTTGTGAGTCCGGCGCCTTAACCACTGGGCCAACCTCGCAGAAGATTTCTTACAAAAGTGTTATGATTTTCAGAGTGATTTGCCCCTTGCACTAACCTAGGAATATGGTAAATATGGAATTGGTCTGCAAAACTATAAAGTGGCACACATACTGTAAGCTTTTTGGCTGAAAGGTTCTGATGAACCTTTAGGCCATAGGCCAGTCAAGAGGGGGGGTGTCCAGGGTAGTTACTAGGGGGCCCAGGGCCTTGAGCCCGCAAGAAATAAGGTATATATACTTTTTTTGCAATTTTCTTTCTGGAACCTTTTCAGGCCCACGGCCATTCTAAATAAATCTGAAAGCAGCGCTTTAACAGTCCATAGGAGGGCATGGCCTAAGGACAAAAGGGCATGGTCCAAAAGATTTCCACAGCCAGGGCCCCCTTTCTGGCCCTGAAGCCCCTCTCTCAATGGCTCTTGAGCCTTCAGCAAGTACTCTTGTAGCCCATAGTTTTCAGTTGTCCTGGATGTGACAACATTTTGCCCTAGTAAATCTATTCGAATTTTTAGGCATGTTTGTTTTTCAACCTATACTTGATATATTTATACTTCATCTATCTTTACAACTGTATGTCTTCATGTTATAATTGTGACAAATGGCATGGTTTTAAAATGCAGTTGTTAAAATGGTGCTGGCAGCTATACTACAAATTTTTGGTCATACATTTCCAAGTCAAATGAGAAAAAATGATTATATAGTTTGGTTTGACAAACTTTTCACAGTCCTCTCTCTGAATTAGAAATAAATAGTCTCAAACTGATATGCTGCAAAAGCTATGGCAGGCCCAGCATGCAAAGATTTCAATGAGCTTTTGAGAAGCATTTGGCATATGGACACCAGTCTGCAGAGTGTGACAACTGAATGTACAAGACATTTCACAAAATTCTGATGCACATGAAACTTTCAAATGTTTTCAATGGATTTAAGCATTTTCTGTTCAGTACAAAACCAATTAAATTACAGCTCTGATGACTCTGGATGTGCACATGCCACTGCTTTGCAGGTCTGCATATACAGACCTTGTTGAAAACTGCCATACTCTGCTGACTAGCATTGCCCTTAAAATGTAAAGTAAAGCAAATTTATTTTCACAATAAGAAACTTTGTTTATGATTCATTGAATGTAGTTTCTTAACATCAAAAATAAAGCCTGCCGTTTCTTATAAAAACTATATGTATAAAAAGAAATGGGAGTCTCAATTTTTTGAAAGTTTAGAAACAGCGCTACGTATATTAATAAAGTTTAATAAAGCTAAGAAACTTATGTAATTTGCAGCTTTAATTTTCACACGTTACTAAAAAAGTTTCCACACCATACAGTAGTAGGTTAGCAACTGCTTTGACATTTTTCAAGTGCGAATTATGCTATAATTTGTTTTGAGATCTTACTCTAAGTAATTTGGAAGCCCTTCTAACAAAGATAGCTTAACTTTACACTTTGGGTATCAAAAATATAAGAATCTCATAAGAAATTTTTGTTAGCATAATGAGTGTCCTCAAAATTTAAGAAACAACCTACAAGACTTGGAACTTACATTATTGTAAAAAGAAGGGTGCATTATTATCACTGTTGTTAGTCTATATTTTAAAGAGGTTCAAACATCAAAATTTCTACGAAATCTTTACCAAAAACAAGTTCAGACAAGTCTGCAAAGTTACTTGGAAATAACCTGAGCTGAGCTTAGATCATGAGACAAGGATGAATATTATCAAAAAGCCGTGGAGGGCAAACTCAACAGCTTAGACATGTGCTTCAATAAAGCGTAACACGAGTTGGATTCATATGGAAATGCATAATTTTGTGCGGGTGGGCATTGCATTCATTTATATAGCCACAGCCTTCATTATTATGACCTGCAAGTGGAATGTTTGTTAGCTGGAGGCCAAACGAGTCATTCGAAAACAAGTCCTATAGTATATGATAATTATTCAACTCACCTTTTCGCCATGAAGAGATGGAATTGAATCTCGTAAACCACTAAAACTATCTTTTATGTGATCTCTTCGTTTCCTTTCCAATGCGTTATGATGTGCCCTCTTGTCGGCCTAAGTGAAAAGAAAACAATGACACGTGACTATAGAAGAAAGTCGTTAGTTTCGAAATCGAGCGCAGGTTCCTTTGGGCTATCACTTGGGCATTAGCCAAAAATTTTAACAGAATCGTTGTACTTAATCACATATTTTGGCGTTATAATGGTTACAAAAATAACGAAGGAAGGTATTGAAATAATTGAAAGTGAATAAGAAGGAAGAAAATCAAAAGATCGGGCTCACCAAAGTTAGAAATGTCCCGTTTTCTCCGATATCTCCCTGTCAAAACAAAAAGCAGCACGATAGCATCATTTGTTGTTTCAACGATCGACACATAATCATGCAGAAAATTAAACGAAAAATAGACAAACACTTACATCGTCCGATTCTACATCTATTTCCTTGTCTTCATCGCTCATTTTGTTATATTTTGTAGGTATTTAATGCGTGCCTAAATCTGATCGCTGTTTTATTTCTTCTGTCGACCAAGCGGCAAGCAGAAACTTGTTCAATGCCGCCACAAAAGCGCACGTGTGAGTTCCTATTCTTTCGCTGTCAATTGTTTCCGTTTCGTTGTTTTACAGCCAATGATAAGATAGAACTGAATCACGTGATTCAATACTAATGTAGAGTAAATTCGTGACGTCGCAGGGAGGGGGAGAAATTGCGAAATCTTTGGGGCGTTGGGAGTTTTTGTGAAACTGTAGCAAAGTAGCATGGAAGGATCTGATGATATGTTGATGTTGGAGCCAAAACCCATTGATCAGTAGCCAAAACCTTATAAAACCATATAGTCTAGATATGAATAATAAAATATAAAACCAAAGGTCCAAACATAGTGGTCCAAAGATCTGTCTCAAATTTGTTGTCACATGAGATTTGCGATTACGCAAAATTACTTTTCGGAAACAATTCAAACGTTATTTTTCGCGGGCATTTTAATGCGACATCTAACTTGAAGTGCTAATGAGTTTTCTTCGTCTTACTTCTGAAAATTGGTTTGTGGTAACTGTATCTTGCATCAATGTACCTTTTAAAGTGAAATGAAACTTGAATCTTTACCAAGAAACCAGGGAAAGGTATTGGCTTGCTCCCGGGGGGGGGGGGGTACTTCATTGTTAAGTCGTACTGGACGTGCCGCTCATATGGATGGGTTTTTTCATCCGAAATTCTCTACATATGGGTCTGTTTTTAACCACAATTCTGGTAGATGGGTAGTTCTTTGAGAATTTTCTTATCAATCGGCCCCATAATGATAATCCACGCAAAAAAACTGAAATTTTCCTTTGTTTCAAATCGACAAATTCATACACATGGGTCAAAAATTTCCTGATATTCATGCAAATGGGCTGGAAATTTTTGAATATTCTGTCATACGAATGGGTCCTTTTCTCAAAGTCCAGATTCAGGTCGAATCATGTTGACAATGAAGTACCCCCCCCCCACCCGGGGGCTTGCTTTGGTTTGGGGCATTGTTGTTCCCTGTTGTTCACAGGTTGGGGACAAGGGCTGCGCGCTGCGACGTTAAGATGGAATTGAGGAGGAGCGTCAAGTAACCTCAGTTTCAATTCAGTTTCGCGCTGCACATTTGAAGAAAGTTTGCCCTGAAACTTGAGTGAAACTCATTAGGTTTATCAACGGAAATGTCGAATGGCGAAGGAGAAGATATGAATGAACCAGAAGAAAAGGGGCCAAATTCAATCGATGAATTATCAGAGTCAACGAAAGCAGAAGCTGAGCAAATTAAAAACGATGCAAACCAATTTTTCAAGGGTAAGTAGGCATTGGACTTACTCGGGCCTAAAAAAAGATGTAGGAAACACAGCCTCCATATGACGCAAATTATTTTGCAACATTCAACATTTGCATGCAACATTGTAACAACATTGGAATGGACATAAAGCTTCCCCTTCAGTTTCAATCAATTTCCATAAAGATATGTATCAATAAATGCTGGAATTTACTCTTAAAATAGTTGGTACGAATGAGTTGTGAATTAAATTAGGTTAAATAACTAGATATTGATATCAAATGAGTATCAAATGTGCAAAAGTGAACAAAATTCATGCCGACAACATCAACGTAAAACCCATTTGAGGTGAAAAAAAATTTGCTGAAACTTGCAAGTCCATGGAAGATAGTATGCCTGCAAAACTTCATATTTTTTGGAAATATTCCCTAACAAAACACAAGCAAAGAATATCGCAAAGAAAGATAAAATGTGACAAATCAAATAATGTATATTTTGTATGTGTTATATGTGTGGCCCCCCAAAGATGGAATATCCTGCAAAAAGACACAATGGGGTCATTTGAAATAAGAAAAACAGATGCCTGTCAGATGATGTTTTCAAAATTCCTTCTAATTTTCACCAAGGGCACCAAAGCATCAGAGAACCTCAGAAAAAAATTTCAGTAAGATATATCATTAATCAATCCAGTGAAAGTACAGAAAACCAGTTTGTTTCCCATTGTGTCTTTTTGCACGATTTCCATCTTTGGAAAAATTCTATGCCAATAGATGCCAGTTTGGTCTTGGACAGACACGAGGATACCCCCTGTTTTGAACAACTATAGCACAAGCACAAAATGTATTTATATTTGGATAAAATCAATTTCATTATACCACTTTCTGAAATGATTTCTTCTGAAGGAAAAGCGTAAATAACTGCATCATGAAAAAAATCCATCACAAAAGTTTTCATTTGTCATATTACCCCCTGTGTTGGCAAATGTTGCTATTTGACACTCTTCCAGACCCCGTTTGGCTTTAAAATTTGCAAGAGCATCAGTTCTAAGGTGCAGGAGTCCATGTAAAAAATTGCAGGCATGTGCCTCCTTTGGAGACAAGATTTCTAGCACGTTGAAGTTGGCTGAATTTAACCATTTTGAGTGTGCATCCATTTTGATAGAGCTATTGTTCTCATGCCAGATCAAAATTTCCTTGGTTTCTACACTTTTTCAGAACTTCTACATGTGCACATTTGGATTATGAATAGCTATCTTCAGGGATGCAAGATTTTTGCAAGATGCTGTTTGGAAATATGGGAAAATGGGCTTTTAGGCAAAAATGGGCAGACTTGACAATCCCCTGGATTAAGGAATTTTGCGAAAACCGTTTCGTCATTTGAAATATAGCATTGGGGGTAGATCAATATTCCATTCCATAAAGCTGAAAAGTGCCATGACATTTATCGATCTGAAAACCAGCAACAAAATCCCTTCCTCGGACACTTTTTTGGGTCAAAATCATACTTGGTTCAAACTTTGATTCTACTAATATGTTGGTCTTCAATTACCCAAAACTTTAGATTTCCAGAAGAGTTCATTGTGTGCTATAACTAAGTGCAGAAAGAGTTAGGATAGGATATTTTAAATCTCATATATTTGACCTTGAATTTGCCACCTCATGAAAAAACACACATTTGCATCAAATGGCTAAATATTCAATTGATCATAAAACCTGAACCAAATGAGATATCTTGCTGACATTTTTTTTCTGAGGTTCTCTGATGCTTGGGTCCCCTTGGTAGAACTTAGGAGGAATTTTGAAAACATCACCTGACAGGCATCTGTTGTTCTTATTTGGAATGACCCTATGAGGGATTTCATGAAAGCTGTTACTTTCATACCCTGAAAACACTTTTACTTGCAATACATCATGTGACGTAGTACATAGAAAACTGTTAAAAAATGATTAATGTTTCAAATTCGGCAATATGATGCGAAGATAGCTATTCTAAGCCAAAGAAAATTATGTTTAATAAAAACTTCCTGGGGATGTTAATCAATGAAAACAACTGCTACGAAATGATCAATTCTATTTTAGCACTGGCTAACCTGAGATTGGTAGGAGTGTTCTATAAGCCAAAGTAACGAGCGTTTTGTCAAAAATTGTCCTGTCTTCCCATTTGATTTGTTGTGGCAACAAGCTGTTGGCAGCTTTGAGTAGCTTGATTAATTTCTTGGTGCTCCCTGGTTTCTGCTGAACCTGATGTGCCCTTTTGTACAAACCATATACCTAAACCTCAACAACTCTATTGCTGAGTGATGTAGTAGATTGGTCATGGAAAGTTTTGGGAATCCGAAAGTTGATTCATTTGGTTGCCATCAGGACGTTATTTTGTGATCATGGTACCCTACTTGTGTTGTTATTTCAACAAATTCATTCATTTTCACGCCAGTCTATAAAAAGGGCTGTGGTCACATTATAGCTAACGTACAGGGTTAAAAACAGTTAAAAAGGACCAAGGGAAATTGTCTGGAGCCCTGCCCCAGACTCTATCTTATTCAGCTGTTAAAAGAATCTTCATGGTGGTGCCATTCGCGACTCCACTACTGATCAAGATAGCTAGGCAGATCCACTCCACTGCCATTAACCTTCAGAAAAGGAAATTTGCCGACTTTTTGTTTCCAAACACAAATCAGGTTAGCGCAAACGTTACTTTTGAAAAAAGTTTGCGTGAAAACGTGAATTCAAAAATTTGCACCATGAATTCATGATTCGTAGCCTTTATCGGGGGACCACTTATGTCACATGTGTGATAATCAAAAGAGAAATCACAGAGAGTGGTCACTGAAGGGGTACAGTAACTTAAAAGTAACTTGGTAATGTGCACTGGGTCAATCTAAATATCTAGGATGGCACGCTACTTTTCTGGAAGATGGCGGATAATCTAAGAAGGGGAATCCCCTTTTCACTGCAAACGTTGAAATGCAGTTGCAATGGGTGAAGTAATGCAAGAAAAAGTGAATTTTACTCCAGTTTCTGTACGCTTAATGGACCAGAAGGGCTTACAAAAAGGCTTGCAACTTGAAAATAAAGAGGTTTTTTACAAGGCAATATTTATTTCTCCGAGTTTGGCCCGAATTTGAATTAGTATGATCGGTACTTGCCAATGTTAGATTTTGTTATGAATAAATGGAGCCTCGTAACAAAGGAGAGACTTTGGCAGGAAAATATTGTATGTATTCATTATTTCATTCTCTGCTTCTCATGTCTGGATAAAAAAAAAGAAAACTGGTTTGCAACAGATCATCAATAAATGTTAGAAAGAAAACATGGAAAAACTGTTGTTGTTTTTTTATTGCACAATGTGGAAGAGATGCCAAGTCAAAGATTTGCTAAAGTAAATTGTTTTGCTTGGAGGCACATATGGTTTTGATGACATATTGGTTGAGAGGCGCAATTTCGTTTTAACTTTTCAATCGGAGCAAAAGTTTTACAAATAAATGAGAACCCCGTAGAAACGTGCAAGTTAAGTTGCTTGGAGCAGGTATGTGGTCTTAGTTTATGAATATGTACATAAAAGTGCTTTCTTTTGAAACATATAAGCCAAACTTTGTCATTATACGCACTCACAGAAATTGAAAGATCAAAGAAACTGTTCATTCTTTATTTGACTTGATTTAGAAAGGCTTGCCCCGGTAGCTTCAGCTTTGAAAGAAGTACAAATCTTTGTTTGTTTCTTGGCAGTTTTTGATATGCATGACTGTTAGTTTTCCTGCAATTTGCGGGAAATAAGCTCCATTCATAAACAGAAATCCAAAATTTATCTGACCACATCTGAGGCCTTCATTATCAATGATCATGAAGTGCAAACTTTGCTCAAGCAACTCAAGAAATAGACATTTGCTCCTCGTTAAAAGTGCTAAACATTGCGTTAATGTGGTAGGCAAGTATTTGTTTTCATGCTGAAGCCTTTCTAGTCTTTTATCGCGGAGAAGATTTCCTCGTATTTCCCATCTTCCAGAAAAGTGGGGCGCCATCCCAGACCTCTTCAAAAGGTCTATTGCATTTGATGTTCTCAATCAACAAAAGCAATAGGAAGATAAATCGCGCCTGTCATTCTTTTGTGTTATGTTTTGTCTGAATCGCTACATCTCCATTCATTTTTTTTTGTAATTATATGTGCTTGAATATCAGCAAGAAAATGCAACAGTATTGTAATCTGAAGAACCTTTATTTTTCTGTCGTAAAAATGTTTAATCAATCCCATCTAATCTGAATAATTTTGTCCCAAATCTGATCTGATCTAAAGTACCTCCGATGCTGATCTGAATCCAATCCAAATCTAATCGCTTCAGGTCAGATTCACACAACTGTATGCCAGCGTAAAAATTTAAAGAGCTTGGAAGAATACTTACCCCTTGTTAAATCTTTATTACATGACCAGGAAATCATTTCAAATAGCCTGCCAAAGTACTTTTCTTTCTTAGATGGAAAGTTTGGAAAAGCAGTTGAACTCTACTCCAAAGCTATAGAGAAAAATCCATTTATTGCTCCTTACTATGGAAACAGAAGTATCTGCCATATTCGTCTGGAATGTTTTGGACTTGCTTTGAGTGATGCTAACAAATGTATTGAGCTGGATAGGAAATATGTCAAGGTATGCACCATCTTTTAATGAGCCTTGTCAAAATTTATATGATTTGATTGATTTCCAGGGCTTTCAATGGGACCAGGGCAATTGCACTAAAATGTGCACGCAGTCAACCCAGTGATGACACAAGAGGGATTAATCACATGTACACTTGGTTAAACAACAACAAATTTAATTTTGAGAATGTATTCATAATTTACATTTTTTATTTCTACAGTGGATTACACATTTTTCTGGCTCACCTGGTATATCCCTGAGGAAAAGAAAAACAGCTGCAAATTACTATCCACTTGTTATTCACTTGTAATCAAATCAGGTTTTCCATTTGTTTTCAGGGATACTATAGGAGAGCTACTGCAAATATGGCTCTTGGCAAGTTCAAGCAAAGTCTTAAAGATTATGAAGCAGTGAGTAATGTGCCATTATTCTTAAATTGCAATGATAGGGCTGATCAGGAACTGTGTAAGATGATGTCATTAGCATAATCACAGAATCTTGCATGAAAAGAGATTCTGGCCGAGAGAAGAAAATGGTGAGAGCAATAGGAAACCCAGGCTTTGGTCACTTCTTCATCGCTTGTTGGTTGCTTTTTGGTCGTTTTTACCATACTTTGCAAAAATATAAATGTATGGAAGGGAAGGGAAACAAAGATTTTCGAAGGCCTTTTCACAAAGTGTTTTCTGATAACTGTGGAAGGCTACACGATTTTGAGGAATTACTCTTTATTTGCTCTTGGATTATCTTTAATTCACAATTTGCTTTCAAAGAGAACCCTTTTTTCAAGTTAATTTTGAAACATCTCTGGGATTCAAAAGAACCACTCACATAGACAAGGAAGTTACATACGGAGATATCTGCGAATTAATGATTGCAAGTTTTATGGAAAAATACAACCATACAATACAACCCCCAGACATTGGCTTGAAAATTTTCCCGGTCCCGGGCAGTTGACTGTAAATTATTCCCTGCCCCCAGGTATTTGAGTCCCATTTGAGCTTTCGTGTTATTCAGTTACTGTGAATGAATATGGCATATTTTCAATGCCCTGCCCCTGGGCATTCGCCAAAAAAATTTTCCCTGCCCCGGGCATTTGTGTAAGAAATTTTCATCAACCCCTGAGCTGTCCGGTAGAAATTGAATATGAAATAAATCATCCTAAAAGGTCTGAGTAGTCAAAAGTAGTTCATGACATAGAAGATTGTGTTGTAAAGGCAAATTTCTTTAAGATTTATGCAACTAAATTTATGTTTTGCTTCCAAGAAAAACATCTTCCTGCAACTATCGATCATAACAGCCCTATTAAGCCCCCTGTATTATGCCCCCTCTCTAATAAGCCCCTTCTCGTAGCCAAAATTTTTGATAAACCCCTCTCTCTATAAAGCCTCCAACCTATGTTAAATGCCAGAGGTTACCAAAGATTTTCCATTTACTGTATTTAGCTAAACAAGTTTGCATGTTAGCTTTATATGGTTTGGGATAAATACTGTGTCAAATTTGTATGTTTGACTCGTAAAGTTGTATATTTTATTACGCAAAATATGGGGTCAATGAACTAGAAAACATTTGTGAATAGGCCCCCTCTACAATAAGCCCCCTCTCTTTTATTCCCCCTCTAGAGTCTCCGAGATTAAATATGCACCAGGGGGCTTAATAGAGCTTTTACGGTAATAGGTTTTGGTCTGATTGACAATTGGCACATATCCTTTCCCTTGTCGTTATGGCAAATAACAGTTTTACGCAACGTTTTGCAGCCTATCATATGGATGCTTTCTGCAGATTTCAGATTTGCCCCAAGATAAAGCAGCATCGTGTCTTCAACATTGCTGTGACGCCATCTGGACTGGATGAATAGTAGATTTTTGATATCAAAGGGAATGCATGACTTAAAAGCTCGAACATGAAAGCAATGTCTTTTCAATAAAGCACAGACTCAAATCAGATGTTACGTGAATATCTCCGCGAAGAAAAACAATTCAAATGTTTTGCATGAGTATTTTTGCGTTCCCGTGAATCTAACATGACATCTAATTTGAGACCGACTATACGTCTCCTTACTTACCCGCATGATCATCAATTCATCAGGTTTTATTCTTGTCAGGTTGTCAAAGTCTGTCCCAATGATAAAGATGCTAGAAAAAAGTACACTCAATGCAAGAAAATTGTCCAGGAGCAAGCATTTGCAAGAGCGATAGCAGTTGAGAACAAATCTAAATCTATTTGTGATACATTAGATATTGAATCAATGGGTATGTCGTTTCTTTTTCTACTTCTACAGCGAAACCAATCAGTAATAGACGACTCAAAAGATGAGTGGCTCTGTGCTGGTAAATTATAGTCATCATCAAAAGGTCAAATAAATTTGTTTAAATGCATCAATCCAGTATATTTGTTACAGAAAAGGATTATAAGGGCAATTTCTTTTGAGCACTTTACTGCACACTCTACTCCTATCTTCTCTGACTTAAAAATCCTAAAGCTACATGATGTTTTTCAGCTAAATTGCTGAGTTTTGTATATGAATCTGTTCTCAAAATCTCTCCTGTTTGTTTTCATGATTTCTTTAAATCTGTGGAACCTGTTCATGAATATGGTACAAGACAGGCTGGCAAGGATGATATTTTTCTACCTCAAAAAATACTAGTCAATATGGTCTCAGATCAGTACGTTACCATGGAGCTAAATGCTGGAATGACGTTCCTGTAGACATAAAAAGGTCACCATCGGGCAAAATTTTTCGTCAGAAACTCAAAACCTTCCTGTTTCAAATAACTATTGAAGCAGATTATTTATAGTCGCTATTTACCCATAGTTTCTTAAACTTTATCTGAAAAAGGGGGTTGCTCTCTCCTCGATTAGCTTAGTTACTGAGAGAGTTCCTCATTAAGAATTCCCCTTCATACAAATACTCTAGTGTCGTATATCTTCCTTACCTTATGTATATTACTGTCTTTTTAATTTGATATGTAGTTATTTATTCATTGTTGTAAGTTGTTTAATTGTAGAGTGTTTTGTATGTTGTGGAATTTAAAATGAATGAACTGAACTGATCAACGGTAGTGCCAAATAGAAATTGCTCTTTGTAAAATTGTGTCCAGTGTTTAGTGATTTTAATGTTTTCTAAACTTTCATAGAAAAACTACTAAGTGTTAATTTTAGGCCTGGTTCACATCAGGTCTTTGCAGTCGCTGTCGTTAGGGTTGTTGGGAACGAACAACTTACAAAGGATTCAAAAGACTGAATGTGAATGAAAACTGAACGACCGTGGCGACCTCAATGACTAAGTGTCGATGGGATAGAAACCGATTTTATCTCAGTGACGTTACCTATAAATTTGGATTTGGAGCTTAATGCCAGTTAGGTACCGTTTTCTATATGGCAAAAAATCTTTCACGGCTGGGGCTGATAACTTCCTTGCAGTACTTTACTCTTGACTGCATTATGTATGTCTTTAGCCAGAAAAGTCTTATTCAAATACGGTTAGTGAAATTCATATTTCATCTTGTATCTTTATTTAAGATTTAGGAACTTTCGGGAATATTATACAGAGGTTGTGCTAAGCCATGTGCAATTTTTCACTTGAGTTCCCCAGACTGAATCTTCAATATGCTTTATGATGACCATTTTTCTACAAGAGCAATAAATGGACAGATACGAAGCAGACAAATACCTGTAGTAGCAAGGGCAAATTTTATTAAACAAACCATGTGTTTGATATGTTGACACGTTCTGTTGTAGTTTAAATGTTTAGTAGTTGTGCTGTAATAAGGTTAGAGGCCTTCTTGGCCTAAATACCTTTTTATTAAAAAAAATTTAGCGTGCGTGCAAAGGACCCTGGGGGACAATTTCTTTTTAACAGACTGAGGAGCAGCATCAGCAACAATATAATACTTGTGTGACATATCTCGCAATTTCTGTTCATTCTAGCAATTGAGGGAGATTACACTGGACCTTCACTGAAAGACGAATCTACAGTAACAGAAGATTTCATGAAAGAATTGTTACCGTATCTTAAAGATCAGAAGACCTTACACAAGAAATATGCATATAAAGTAAGTTTTTTGCTTTTAATTTTTATTTCCAGGGTCCTAGCTCTTAACTCTTAAGATTTATTTGCTTCGATTCACAATTGAAGGCTATTTGGACAAAGATTTATATCTCGAAGGCATGTTTTGAGAATCTTTTGAAGGGGCCCTTTGAATTAATCCACATGTAAGTGAGAACCTGCAATCATTTGCAGAATTATTTGGGGCACTAATATTTTCGAAATTTGTCTTTGTAAATTGACATTAAGCTTCCCGTATCTTCGTAATTTTTCATGTGAACATGATAGAAGCTTTTTATGAGTTTCTTTTCTGTTGCAGATACTTCTAAAGATTAAAGAATATTTCTCGAAAGTTCCTTCATTGTGTGAAATAGCGATCCCAGAGGTAAGTATCTCATTTGTTGGTATAATTTTAAAGTTAACCGATGATAGAAATTTAGTTCTTCCGGGAGAGAAGCAATGACATTACAGCATTAAATACCTAATTCTTAGTCTGCGCGTAGGCTACTAATTTTGAGCCATCATACTTTGCAAAACATGATATTTTTAACAAAATGCCCATATTGTGATTGCATCTGAAGGTTGGTATTAAGAGCTTAATCAAGGACCAATCTAAAGTCCATCTCAAATTAGATGTCACTTGAGATTTGCGATAACGCAAAATTCCTTTGCAAAACACTTCTATTGTTGTTATTCGCGGGCATTTGCAGGTGACAGACGTCTCTCTGATATTCGTCGCCTGGTCTTCGAGGCAGATTATAAGTGGTGATGCAGCATTAGAATTCATGTTGATAATAATTCCTTGAGATTTCGGAACATGCTTTTAAAACTAGGTAGCTTTTACAAGCACAAAGCATAACAGATTCAAAGCCATTTCAAAATTTGCAATGCGCCTAAAATTTATCTTTGACGCAAAGTCAGATAAGGGAATCTTCATGATCGGTAATACGTACGATCAAATTTTGAACAAGGTGGAAATTTGTTTCTCGCCCAATAGATGTGGAGTAACTGAACAGAGGCTATTTGTCATTGCTATAGCAATTTTCACCCGCATATTCTTTATTGCTAGCGTTTGTATATTTGTGGGAATTTTATACAGAGGTTGTACTAAGCTGTGTACAATTTTACACTTGAGTTCCCTAAAGTGAATCTTTTATGTGCTCTCTGATGACCATTTGTCCGCAAGAACAGCAAATGGACAGATACGGAGTATACATGTAACTCTTTTTTAACCCAATTGTTTCATCAGCATGAAGTGAACATTTTTCAAACATCTAGATTTGTGTCAAAAAAATGTGCTGCAAAATGGGGTGACTTTGGTCAGGAGTGTCATTTTGATCACTCTCTCCTTTTAGGGATCGTCTCAATAAGAGCGGATCTTGTCCTTCACAGTTTGGTGGCAATTCACCCCCTGATAATCCAAAGCGGTGGCAGTATTGCCAGAATATTTTACGTAGAACAGTAGAGGCTTGAGACTTAGACGCGCTAGATCTCCGCAAGAAATCAGCCATAGAAAGTCCGCTGTCTCCGCCTATTCTTCTGAAACAATCCGTTATAACTTTGATCTCTACTATATCAAACCAGCCGCTACTTGGGAGAGCATTCACCAAAAGAGGTCCAAGCTGGTATGATGTTATGCTGTTGTGCAAATATCTAATCAATTGAGACGTTGGCGTATGCATAGTTTGTACTTTGTACTGTATTGTAATGTTTAGTTCGCGGGCATTTAGTTCGCGTTTTATAGTTTTTAATTCTTCTGGTGAGCGACGGGCTTCCGTTGTTCGGGGCTCGTCTCTCGCTGGAGTGGAGGGTAGAGTTGCCCTAAGCTGAATTAGCACTTGAGGCGCCGTTCTTGATGCTCTTGGGCCTATAAAGTGCGGCAAATGGCGAAGTTGGATTGATCTGGCTTTGCTGCGTGCGCCGCATCGAAAGATCGTCTCAAGTGTAAATTCGGCCTGAGTCCTTTCTTAGTAGTGTAAAGTTAATTTCCTCTGTATATCGTTAGTAGATTTGTGATGTTGTGTGTGAAGGCAACTGGATAACGTTATGTTTTTTGCCTCCACCTCGACAATAATTAAATTTGAGTTTGTTTTTTGTCTTTTAAATTTTAGTGATATAGAAAAAAGGTTCATTTGATCAGATATTTGCACACCAGCAACGACAGGTCAACTTCAAAACGGCAGTGTCAAACTTTTACTTCTTTCTAAAATGGGGTTCTAATTACGTGAAGTTTTTAATGGAATTGGAATGGGAATTAGATCATGTTAGTAAAGAATATACTGAAAAGAATAGTAAAGAAAAGTTAAGAATATACTGTTTTTTCTTTTTCAGACCAATAAATTTACGGTTTGTGGAGACATACATGGACAGTTTTACGACTTATTGAATATCTTTGAGCTGAATGGTATACCATCGAAGGAGAATCCTTATGTATCCTTTTATGCATGTCATATGTCTGGATGGCATCCTATTCACTTTTGAATTATCAAACTAAGCGAGGCTAATAGTGCCTAATGGCTTCTGCCACGCAGCTGATTGGCTTTCGAAAACAATAGGATTCTATTGTTGTACACTCGGTAGCCAGTTTCTTGAGACGCACAAAGTTGCGCGTGTTTGTACAACAATAGGATCCTAACTAGAACGAGTAACTAGAACAATGTAGCTAGAACGAGTTGCGCTCGCATTGATCGCAACCCTGACATGACATCTGATGTGGGATGGAATCTAGTATAGTATCCAGTGGTTTTAAAATCGTTCGTAGTGTAGCTGTATTTAGTTTAACGTTGCGTATCTTTTCATATTGGCCATGGGGTGGTCATAGTCTTTCGCTCCCCATGGTATCGTCCCTGTAGTGTAGTATAGTAATCAGGAACGCATAGTAGAATGTAAGATTTATTGCAATATTTTAATATGAATAAAAAAAATAGGATCCCATTGTTAGTAGGAGCCAATTAGCTGCATGACTCTACTCATTTAAGTCTTGATCGTACAAAACGGCAACGCCAGCTGAAACATGATCTTGTATCCTGCAAACCAAGGCGTTTCCTGTACCCTAAGTTCTTAATATTGCTCAAAATGCCCAGACGAAGCTTCCCAGTTCACTATAAGGCCTGGGAACTGAACTATTGTTTTCTTATGAAAATATCATTGAAGATGAGCGAGTTTTACTTCGGAGGCCTATATCTGAAGCACAGAACGATAGAAATTTGATGTCCAAGTTGTGTAATTGAAAAATACAACTTCATGGTCTCTCGAGGGAAGCAAATTTGTACGAAAAAAGGAAAGCAGTTGCGGTCGCTGTCGTAGTTTCGTAAACTCCCTATTACCAGATCTGTTACGGTGTGTCGGAGGAAAACCAATTCTTCTCAAAGCAAATGCTGTGTCCCATCCTAAAAGACTTGTAAGCAAGAAAATATTTCGTTGTCAACCCAGCCATGGACAAAACTATACCCATAGTCCCTCTTGCTAAGCTTCGCAGATACTTTATTGCCGGTTTTTATTTAAAGAATCGTCCCACATCCCATCTAACCTAGACAGTACTCGTAGATTCCATACGAACTTGTTTGTAATTCTATGAGAAAAATTATTTCATTCTTTCGAGACCTTTTTTGGCAGGCCACGATAAATCGTACACTGGACCGATTTTGAGGATTTATGACTTTATCTTGAGCAAAAGGCCTGAATTAGATTTTAGAATTTTTCGCAAATTTTTTCGTCTTTAGTTTTTAGAGCTAGAAGTAAATTTCTTGAAATTTTAGTTGTCGAAAACACTGAAAACGATCAAAAACGTCGATCAAGTTTTCTAAAGAATCGACATGAATGGACAAAGAGAAAACTTGTTCGTGGTGATTTGGGATTTAGAAATTGATTAATTGTAATCTGCTGTACGAGAGTTCGCACTTTGTTTGGAGAAATGTAACAGTATGTTAAATGTCTTTCCTTTCGTAATTTCATTGAATTTATGCTTTTGTGCAGGTTGCGTTCCTGTGTCAGGGGGGTTAAAAAGACAAACATGGAAGCGTGATGAGGCCAGCAAGCATGGAGTCTTGTTGAATTTTTGATTTGTGACGGCATCACTTTCACTAAATCTCCAAATCACCCTGAAAACGTGTTCTCTTTGTCCATTCATGTTGAGTCTTTAGAAAATTTGATCGATATTTTTTGGTCGTTTTCAGTGTTTCGAAAACAAACATTTTAAGAAACTCGCTTCTAACGCAAAAGTCCTGGAATCTAATTCAGGCTTTCTGCTAAAGATTGTCATAAATCCTCAAAATCGGTCCAGTGTACGATTTATTGTGTCCGGCCAAAAGTACATAGTTTATTTTGGCGCACCCGGAATATGGGCGATGCTAACATAGTGGCGTGATTTCGTTTTGTCCGGGTAAGGCAGGACATCCCCCCCCCCCCCTTGTGATATGCTCAAAGGCTGTGTTTTTCTCATTAGTGGTACATTTCTGTATGAAGATTTTAAATATTGCTTCCTGACCTATGCTATGTAGCCGTTGATATCTCTATCAAAACGAATTTCATGTTAAAAAGTGTTTGTTGAAACATTGACAGTTGCATAAATTCTGACGATCTTATCATTGATGCGGTTTATAAACAAATTGGAGTACTGGTATTCTAGGGCACCTGGCGCTGACCACATTTGTCACCACAAGATGGACATTTTCTTTAACTTTTTGTCCCTGGGAAAGGTGGAAACAGCTATGGTATAGGTACCCTAGAAACTGCAAAAAGCAAAGAAATAGCAGGGAGAGTTTAGATCGAGAGCGTTTATGGCACGGGGGGGGGGGGTTCTTCCATAGTAAAGGTACCTGGGGATGTGCCGCGAGCAAGGGTATACTTTTTCGGACTTTTAGTCTAGCCAAGGGTATACTTTTTTGCAATTTTGGCCTACAACGGTCTAGCCAAGGGTATCATTTTTGACAATATTGGTCTAGCGAACGGTCATGATATCATATTTGGCACAAATTTGACAATATTCGTCCAGGAAATCGTCAAAATTGGTCCAGCCAAAGGTACCATTTTCGTAAAAATTGGTTCAGACAATAGCCAAATTGGCCTAGCCAAGGGTACCATTTTCGTAAAAATTAGTCTTGCCAACGGTACCCTTTTGAAGATGCTCGCGGCAGACCCCTACCCAAAATTTGGCCAAGAACCCCCCCCCCCCCCGTGGTTTATGGGATGGTCAGCCATTTTCCATTCAGCAACTAACCAATTTTACACACAGATAGTTGGAAGATGGAACATGAGAGGCTGTTCCAAAGCATTGAAGCTCAGTGGGAGGCAATGTGAGAATGTGTTCTTGCAAATATTCGTGGATAGAAAATCTCTTGAAGGCAGTTTAAGGGAAAAGATAGAAATATGCTAGAATGTTGCTTCATTGCGTTTCAAAAACAACTTTAGTCCACGTTGTGCACCCTGATAAGCAATAAGCATTGCCCAGTTTACCCCCAGCCTACCCGTTTTACCCCAACGGACCTTAGATAATTTAGTATCCGCAAATGGGGTGATGAAAAGAAAGATTTCTTTTTTAAATAAACATTTCATACCCACGAGACAGTACTTTACTATTTCAGGACTCATAAGATTGACATAAAAACATCGTTTATGTTACTTGCCTTAACAATTGCGATAGCTTTTTAATGGTGACTTCGTCGATCGAGGGTCATTTTCAGTAGAAGTTATTTTAACGTTATTTGGATTCAAACTGTTATACCCAGATCATTTCTACATGTCTCGAGGTAAGATAATGTTTGCTATATTCGATCATTTCGGCTAGAAGGAGCATTCGTATTCAGTGTTCCTCCAACGATGGGCAATTGGACACTGTATCGGTGCCCTAAATTTACAACATTGTTTCTCTTGGTGTCGTTCACTCTCATGAAGGAGCTGTTCTTGTTATTGCCACGTCCCCGGCGTGTTTATAGTCGTCACTCATAAACGATACACCGGAGAAAGCACTCAGAAAATATATGATTTCAGGGAGAGCTGTTTAAGTTACTTTCGTTCGCTGGCAAATCACAGATAGACAAATGACTTGCGGTACAGAATTTAAAGTCAGCCTTAAAAAAACAGACAGATCACAATGCACCCACAAACGCAACGTTAGACACTGTAATCTGTGGACAGAAATCTGTTCACTCCTGTGGGCAATTATTTGTGAAAGCCCTGTGGGGGCCACTTACCAGATTTGTGTCCGCCATTTATCAGAAAAATATAGTTCTCCCCAGACCTCGGAAGACAGCTTTTGTGACACTTTCCGGCAGAAATTATACCGTGTAAGCCTTCCGGCCCAAATGTTTTCTTTAACCAACAAAACTGGAAAACTGGACAAATTTAGAAAATTTCAGTGTCCGAAAAGTCTCAAAGATTAAAATTTTCTGCTGACAATGGATTTTTATTATTCAAATGTTTCACCAAAGATCAATTAATTTTGGCGATATTGATTATCCTGGCCTTGGCTTTAAATTAGAGAAATATTGACGTTTTTAGCTACCTGATTTTGAAGTATTATAACTGTATGATTGTTCAAACTGATGTGGCTGATATTGTAAAATTACGGCTCCTTGGCAAGGTGTTTAAATCTTTCGCCGACAGGATCATGATCATCGTTTTTACTAACATAATGTGGTCTTTGACATAACTGCTCAAAACATAAGTCTTACTATTGCTGGTTGCAAAATACAATTTAATGTTGCATGTTTCAAACAATGAGCACTTTGCTTTACAAACCGTAGCTTTGTAGAGAGCTTAGTCATATTGTCCATAGAACATTGTGCACGCGAAAACCTGAACGTCATTGCGTGTCCAAAGACCGTGTCCAACGTCATTGCGTGTCCAACGTCATTGCATGTCCACTTGCAAATTGTTTATGATGCAACTGTTGTATGTGTTATTTTTTTGTAGGTAATCACGAAAGCACAACGATGAATCAGATGTATGGTTTTGAAGGAGAAGTTAAATCAAAGTATCCTTTTTAAAAACAACATTAATTTCCATCTTTGCCACTATCTACTGGTGAATCAAAGGAACAAACAAACCACGTTTGAAAAGCGACCATTTCCTGGATATTTAAGCAATAATATTGACAAATACCTTATTTGATAGTTGACATTTTTTATTAGACTTTAAAATTCACCTGACTTAAATCGGTGAACCCGTTCCGGAATTATGAGGGAATTTTTGGAACAGGTCCCTTCAAAAACTCTTAGAAGTTGCTGATTTGACGATCAAACGTTGTTGGTTTTCCTGCTTTACAGCAATGACATTTACATGCGTTAACATGCATTACCCTTAGGGCAGGATGAAATCTCCCGAAATGCTATTTTCATGCTCTTAGAGATGACATTTTCATCATCCAAAATGGATCGCACATTCCCGAGCGACTTCAACTCATTGCTGTAAAGCAGAAATATCAGGGAAATTTGATCGTGATTTTACGGTTTTTAAAGTGCACATCCAGTGAAGTTTTTTTTTTGATTTTCGGAACGGTTAGGACCCTAAGAAAGTACGAGTTAATTTTTTTTCGATTTATACCGTTAAAAAAGTCATTTCGTGCTGTGTTTTTGCACGGGACCAGCGACGAACGACCGCGTGTAAAGAGGTCTTGGCCCGAGTTATGTTGTGACGTCGACTCAGGAAGGATGAAACTCATTTTGAACTGCAAAATGACTATAACTGCAGAACGGAGTGGGAGATCTCCATCAGGTACATTTCCAAGTATAATTGAACATGTCCGCTATTCAGCAAGATTTTTCCCAATATCATCGTTTTTGTATCCAGAAAACAGTCGCTATTCGAACGGGGATTGCTTTTTGCTACTGTTCACGTTGGTTATCTGCCGCTGACCTAAGTATAGCGGACGTGATGTCAAAATCGAGTACTCTGGTGGTACTTACTTGAAATTTGCCAATGCTCCGACTTTCCCAAAAATCACTCCTGTTTGAAAAATCACCTGAATTTGATTGCTTGGTGGATCTTCCATTTTCAGATATTGGCAAGTAGATCAAAAATCTAAATATTTTGCCAGGTATTGATCTTGTGGTTGGTTTTAGAAGTAGCAAATTTAGCTCCTTTAGGGCTGCCTGGTTTTGAAGCAGACTGCAAAAAGCACAGATTTTTACGAGATTACAGTCTTTTTGTTTATTAAGGTGGTAGCTTGATCATGAATGTTAGAAAGAAACGCAAACAATCATCGTGGACGTGATGGATGATAACAAATTCAAGTATCATGGCTCTCAGGTTTACGATGCTGCTTAACAAGTATAGCTCGGAATAAGGCTTTCAATGTGTTGTTTTATGCCCTTCAAGCAAGTTATACTGGATGCGCCAAAATAAACTATGCATGTTTGGCAGGCCACGATAAATCGTAAACTGGACCGATTTTGAAGATTTATGACTTAATCGTTAACAGAAAGCCTGGATTAGATACTGGGATTTTTTGCAATTTTTTTCATTTTCAGTTTTTAGAGCTAGAAGCGAGTTTCCTAAAATTTTAGTTTTCAAAAACAGAAAACGATCAGAAAAAATCGATCAAATATTCTAAAGAATCGACATGAATGGACAAAGAGAGAACTTGTTCGTCGTGATTTGGGATTTAGAAATCGACTAATTGTAATCTGCTGTACGAGAGTTCGTACTAAACCCCAAATCCCCCTGAAAACGATTTCTCTTTGTTCATTCATGTTGAATCTTTTAAAATTTGATCGACGTTTTCTAATCGTTTTCAATGTTTTCAAAAACGAACATTTTAAGAAACTCACTTCTAGCTCTAAAAACTGAGGACGGAAAAGTTTGCAAAAAGTCCTAGAATGTAATTCAGGCTTTCTGCTAAAGATTAAGTCATAAATCTTCAAAATCGGTCCTGTGTACGATTTATTGTGGCCTGCCAAACGTGCATAGTTTATTTTGGCGCACCGGGTACGCACAAACATTTTATCATCTTAAAGTTGGTCATTATTGAGATGATTTTAGGAGTTAGAAAAGAAGCCTGAAAAAGTGAAAGATATTCGTGAAGGACTTATTTTGCCTTATTTGCGATCATGGATCCCAGTGCGACAGTCCCCCTCGAAGGCCGTTGCACAATTGTTGACGACTACTTGTTTCTTTGCAAGTGGTCCATTTTAATTTTTAACAAATCTGCTTGATACATGCCTTGACCAGATTTAAGATATAATGCAAGTATGGGAGAGCTTTTCACAGAAGTATATAATTTACTACCATTAGCTCATCGAATAAACGAGAAAATTCTGGTAAGGAATTCGTAATTTCGTATTAGTCAACTGCATGGCTTTACTTTAGGACATTTTTTATGTGATAAACAACAAATGAAGTAAAATTTAAGCACTTTGATATGAATTGAGTTAAGCACGTTTATCTTTGTACAATTGCTCCACACGCAACGAGACAAATTTTCTTGATATTCTTTATGTGCTCCGTAACTAAACCTTCAAATAACAAGATACAGACCTGATTAGTTAACTGAGGTAAATTCCTTCAAGTCACTTTCTAGATGAGACGATGCTTGTTGTTATATTGTCCTTTGTGGGTACGGTACGCTACAATTTCAGATTGTCTGAACATCAAATTTGGCCGAAGCAGAAAACATGGATACTCGTTGCAGAAATTGAACTGATGGAAAAGCCAATTAAAGCCAAATTTCTCTCTCAGTTCAACAACTGCAGTGTGGATTGCTATTTTCCACTCAGGTCTAATTAGATTTTCAGACAGTCTGGCCGCAGGAGGTTCCTAAACACCTGAAACTGATTTCAGTAATGCTTGCGTGCATCTTCTATGAACTTGATTTCTATTTGGTGGAGTTTTATCAAACAATAGACAAGATCCAAGAATGTAGACATCTTCTACAGGGTGTCCCGACAAAATTGTGCCCGTTTGCCTGAAGATGGCAACAAATCGGCAAAAGATTCTCGCCAAAATGTTGCATGATGTTGCTCTTCAGATATTCAATTGAAGTTTGCTACCACCCCCGTAAAAATCCGTTGACAAATGATGGAGCTATGACTTTCAGGAGAACAAATTTGCCTGATGACTGAAACCAGCGGTCGGCCATTTTGTTTTACTATTTTGCGGCGATAAATAGAAATGAAATGAAACAGCAGCCTCCAATGTCATAGCTCTCGTAAAAGTTCTGATAATCATCAGAGAGTTTTAAACTTTTTCTTACCTCACAGAAACTATTTCTTACATCACATGAAGCTATTTATCACTGCAAAATAGTAAGAAAAAATGGCCGACTGCTGGTTTCAGTCGTCAGGCAAATGTAGTCTTCTGAAGGCCATAGCTCCATCATTTTTCAACGGATTTTTACGGGGATGGCAGCAAATTATTTTTCAACATCTGAGGAATAACATCATTGGCGAGAATCTTTTGCCATTTTGTCGCAATCGTCAGGCAAACGGGGCGCCATTTTTTGGGACACCCCGTATATTATATATTTACCTGTAATACTGGTGATATATTGCCTGTCATACAGGCTATGATATATTTACCTGTCAAACATGAGATCCAAACCTTAAAACTGCTGTCACTTTGCTTCTGTTGTCACTTTGCTTCTGCTGTCACTTTGCTGTCACTGTCACTTTGCTTTGCTACTTTGCTGTCACTTTGCTGCTGTCACTTTGCTTGATCTTCAAAATTATCATGGACCAACGATGCAGTTTGTCAAAGCAGACTTGAAAGCAACATATCTGTTTGGAAACAATCTGCGACACTTAGTTGATGGTGTCAATGTTATCAGTGTTGGAGTTTCAAAATCCTTCATGGTACTGTAGTTGTAATAGCATTTCCTTTTATCTTTCAGGTAATGCATGGAGGGTTATTTAGTCAAGATGGCATCACTATAGAAGAAATTAAAAAGATTGATAGAAATAGGCAGCCCCCTGAGTCAGGTATGAAATAGTTCTCCTTCGTGCTTCCAGTTAATATTGTATCACTACCGGGTGAGTTAAAAGAAATGACCCCCCCCCCCCGTAGTGTTGTATAGTAATTAGATAAGTATTGTAGATTGTAGAATTTATTGTAAACTTTTTATGTATTATGGCACTGCTTCCCGGATATGAAGACAGCTTTATTGGCAAATATATTATTCAGTAGTGGAAATATTCAAAAGTATTTTAGATTTACCTGACTGAAATCAGCCATTCAGTTCTGAAATTATGAGGAATTTCCTCTCAGAAGCCCCTTTAAGAAATTTTCAAAAACGGCACAAGGTCACTATCAACTCTCCCTATTATTTCTGCTTTGCAGAAATGACGCTTGCACGTTATAGCATTTGGTGCCCTCTTAGGAGAATGAAATGTTCCAGAATGATTTTGTCGAGTTCCAAGGGATGACACTTTTGTCCTCTCAAAAGGGATTTGCGTGCTTAAAATATGTACAAGCCTTTGCTGTAAAGCAGAGATATTTAGAGAGTTTGACTTTTGGCCGTTTTTGAAGGGGCTTTCTCTAGAAAATCCCTGACAATTTCAAAAATGTCTGCTGTTTGATAATATTCTTTCCAAATATCATGGTCCTTATATCCAGGGAGCAGTGGCGTTTCAAACCGGGGGGGGGGGGATGGTTTTTATTGACTCACACGGTAGAATACGAAAATTTTAAGATGGTCGTATGAGGCACCGTCAGATTATGCTGCCCAAGAGCAAAAGTCAATGGCCTACCTGTTATATTTCCGATTGATTTCTTTCTGATTGATTCCTACGATGTGCGGTAAACGCCTGCATATAATAAGAACCTACCGCCTGAAATCTTCATTATTTACTCCTTTATGAAAGAAATTTTTCAACCTGGTTTTTCATATTTTGACGAAAAAATACATGGATCTAGTTTTTGACTGTGACAATCCAAAGCATTAATTTGATGATGGTGAAAAAATATATCACAAAAAATATTGCATTTCAGTCATCTAATGAGCCTAAACAAGTCTGATTCAATGACAATGCAAGTGTTCCATCCTCTCACTGTATTCTGATTTTAAACAAAGATATTTAAAAATAGAAAGCAAAGACACATCATTGCAAAGAAGTTTCTTGACAAAATTCAAGAATTTGATTTAAGAACCTGCAGCTTGATTTCATGAATATTACCCATTATTACATAAGAACCAAACAGCTTCGTTTGAAAATTGTAGGTTCTTACGTGTTATTACTCTACTTTCATTTCGTGTTATTTTGCATTCTTATTCTTCTAGGCCCAATGTGTGATTTATTATGGTCAGATCCTCAACCGCAGGTAAGGTCTTTAACCTGTTCTAGAATCACACCTATTTTCCTCACTTTGTACCGGGTGTCCCAAAAAAGTACTCCTGTTTAAAGAATCATCAAAAATCAATTATCAAACCTTTGATGAAATTTTCTTTTTGACTTGTTTTGTCAAAGACCCAAAAATATTTATAGATGATATAATGTTTGCTTTTGACACAACAAGGTAGAAAAATTACACGTTGAAAAACCTTACTTTGAGCTATAGTTTTTAAGCAACATACTCAATCTTACCTAAGAGTCCAAATTTTCAGATTTTTATCCCAATTGAAGTCTCCAATGATAGTGCACATTTAATTCAGTCATTAATGACCAAACAAAATGCTTTACATCCACAAAGAAATTGATCTGGCAATCATCAGTGCTTCTTTGCAGTATGATTCAAAACCAGGTAGCCCTAAAAAGAGCTTGAAGTTGCTAATTGTCAAGCCAATTAAAAAATCAGCTAGTCTGGGAAATAATTTGGCCCTTGATCTACTTGACAAAAAAAGAAAATTAAAGATCGGTTGCCAAACTTTGATTTATTCCCATACCTCAAGCATTCTATGCATGGGGAATTTTCAAACATGGGAAGTTCTTTTTGGGCCAACTTCCAGAACCTTCCTACATACATGTACCTAATATGACAATAATTGCTGCCGAAGGCAGCATTACTATTCTTCTGCAATCAGCGAGCGAAATTTGCCTGCCTGCTGTCTGTCTGTCGTCTGGCTATGTAGACGGGCCAGCTCACGGCTGCGGTTCGCGGGCTCGTGGCTGGTGAGCATTTATCCAACAAACAACAACAAAAGTTCTCCAACAAAAGATAATGAGTTCTTCCCACCTACTTAACTACCTAACTACGTCAATGGACGACAAAAGTTTATTGTTGACAATGCAAAACTTAATATTACGGACCACGGAACCATGGACTATAATAGAACTACGGAACCAAGGGCCTTGGACTCGGGAAATAGAAACCGGCGGAGGAGAGTAACTCAATATTCTAAATCATTTACCTTTGAACCATTACCCAACTGTAAATTCAAACATAATACATGTTTCCTCAGCGATAATCATTCAATTGATTTCTATGAAATTGACCTCGCTACAGTCGCATTTGGCACAAATACTAATCGGCAGCGCTCGCTGACTGATGTTATATCTAGTAATAATTTCTTTATTTTAGGCTGGCTTCTTGTCTAGCTAATGCTAATTAATGCCAACCGAAACTTAAATACATCTTAATGATAACTGAATATAGTTTACAAGGATATCAATCTACAGTTATAAAAACCCTAAATTTTTAACATGTTGCTTACACAATCTACAGTTGCAATCAAAATTGTGGCTTTTAATGTTTCTTTTGAAACTATTCAATGTCTGGGATTCTTTTAAGGAAGATGGCATTGCATGCCATATCTTAGATCCAAGAAAACGTGCATTTTCAATACCATACGCTGCTGTCTTTGGTTTTGGTGCCAAATTTTTCTGCCACTACGAAGGTTGTATGGAGTATCTTTCTCTACAAAGATTTGATTCGTGAAACTTGGATTGAGAATTCCTTTGAGTTTTACAAATTTCAGTGGCTAGCAACTGTAAATTTTTGTGGTGAATGGACACTGTATTTGCTTTCGTCAGTCATTCCTCGAAATTTTAACAACTATCTTTGTATGCGATTCTCAAAGCTCTCAAAGTTTTCAAAGCTCCTGTTGGTTCCTCCATCCAACGATGTGTTATCACGGAGTTGAAATGAATCTTTGACGGAGTCATTCTTGATCATAGCTCCGATATCTTGATCCACACTCAGCTTCATTTTTCATTTCAGTTCAATGTTTGTGTTTTAGGCTGGTAGAAGCCCAAGCAAACGTGGAGTGGGTACAATGTTTGGTCCAGATGTCACAGCGAAATTCTGCAAAGAGAATAACATAGGTAAGAAAACTTGTAGTTATTAAGTTGTTTGATCAAAGCTGCATATCGCAGATTTTGCTGCACATGTTGGGTGTACCAAAATGGTTGCATTTTGTTGGTACAGTTGCTGTGTAGCAGCTTTGCTATTGCACTTGCTACAAGTCTCTGTTTTGGTCCTAAAAGAGAAAAGAGAGACAGAAAACACGTTGTCTGTCCTTCTCTCTCTTTCCGTTTTTTCTTCTTTTATTTTTCCTCCTCCTCGTTCTTTGGGACCAGAAGAGAAACTTAATACTTTACTTTCGATTTTCATGTTTCTGATATTTTTTATATCAGAGTGTGCTCCAACTAAGGGAGCTGTCATAAAGTATGAAATAGAGGGGGGTCGGAAGAGATTTCAAATTTCGCCGATAAACTATGTAGGGCATTGCAAGAAAAAGAAACTGTTTACATAGCCCTACATATCTACAAAAAAAATTTATGACACCAGGGCTTCAAAATGAACTGTGTGATTCGGAAACTTCTTGGAGAAAAAGTTGCTTCACCGTACAGTTCAATGCACCATTTTCTCAAAACCGAATTTGTGGCACATTCGGTACAACGTTTGAAGGCAGGAAAGAACTTTCAAATACCACTGTATTAAAAAATTATATGGAGCGCAATATCAATGATTCAGAGAGCAGCAAAAATTATGCTGAAAGTGTTTGAAATTATTGTAAAATATCGTAAATAAATAGCTTTATGTTTACCACTTGAAAGAATTTGTTAGCCCAACATTTTCCATCCATTAGTTTTGGTGACCCTGTTGAATCCCTTCCGCCCCCCTCTGTTCCATACTTCATGACAGCTCCCTAAGGGTTTGAGGCCTTGTCTTAATGAATCAGTTATACGCATTGTAACAACGCGACCAAGGTTCCAGAATATAACACATAAATGCACGGCTAAATTCTTGTTCTTCTTTAATCGATCCTTTCTACCCAACTTCACAACTTCCTTTGCACAACCTTTCAAACTTTCTCTTCGAACTCTCTGCACTGCACGCCGATCACACTCTCTGCCTAATCAATCACATGCCTTTTCTGATGTGACGCTCGTTCAATACCTCTCGCATTGCTCCTGAATTTCTCACAGTATCTTAAAGCACAACGAAGAAAATGACGTAATATGTGTGACACCTTTGCATTGTTGGCGTAGTTCAATCTCTTTACTCATCAAAGACGAATAACAGGAGGATCTATCAATAAAATCAAAAGTAAACAGATAAAGATATTTGCAATAAATATATCCCGTGTGGTCTAGTGGTTAGGATCCGGCGTTTTCACCGCCGTGGCCGGGGTTCGATTCCCCGCACGGGAGCTTACTTTTTGTTCTTTCACTTTCTTTCCTACTTGATTGCACAATGGCTTGAAAAAAGGTTAAAGGCAAAAACACCGCAATACAACAAAAACAACAGCAAATGGTTGAATAAATTTTATGCCAATATTTCGTCCTACCATGCAGGACTTCTTCAGGGCTTGAAAAAAGATCTGAACCTATGATTTCTATATAGACATTTCAAAACACGTTTACTTTACTAACTTTTTTCCTGTCAAAAAATTTACAAGATGTCCTAAAATGATTTTCATCCGTTTGTACGATTGCTGTGGAGGAAGTATGCTTTTGATTTTCATCTTTGATACAGAAGGTTTCAACTTGTGACCCAAAAAGAGAACGGGTGACCCAAAAAAAAACTTCACGAGCAAGATCGCACATATTTGTGTAAAGGCAAATATTATGAACACAACCAGGGAAATCAGCATGTGGCTGAAGAGCTCAGCTATCTCTTTAGATGTTGCTTGGTCACTTTGAGTTATGTCTACCGCCCGAAAAATAGTTTCAAAAATATGGTAATTTGTTTATTTCTCGGACTATTCCCTGCTTTTCCAGCATAGGGCTCAAATCTTTCAAATCTTTAAAAAAGGTGGGTGTAAAATTCTGTTCCATTTTTCTTTGAATTGAATGACTTGAAAGGAACTTCTAGTACTTTGCTGTAAATCTGCCGTGGAAATTTTTTGATATCTTGATTTTATTTCAAAATGGCGGCAATATAATGATTTTTGACAAAATTGATGGAAAATTTTGAAAACATTTAAATCATCGTAAATCCTGAACCAAAGAAGGAAAAACCATGTAACTTCCAAGAAAACCATAGTTTATAAAGGCCTACAATATAGTGAAAAGTAGAAATCTGTATCTTTTCTGGTTTAGGATTTAGAAATTTGAAGACGTCATAGCCTCAAATTCAATAAATGCCGCCATTTTGAAACTAATCAAGATATCAATAAATTTCCAGGGCAGATTTACCGCAAAAAACGCTATGTTCCTTCCAAGCCATTTAATTCAAAGGAAGCTGTAATAGAGTTTTACACTGACCTTTTTAAAGATTTGAGCCCTATGTTTGCTTTTCCAACCCTTATTTTGGAAGATGTGAAAAACTTTGCTTTGGAGCACGAAATTTGTATGAGGAACAGAGGTCAATCGTTTTGAAAACAACAAATTTCCCCAGATGACTTCAAATCCATCGCCATGTTGAGTTTTCACAAAATGTTGACTGGAAAAGGATGGCAATTATTTCACTCTAAATGAGAAATATAGGATTGAAAAGTTTCATAAAATTTGGTTTTTGAATGGTAATCAGAGCTTAAAGTGGCCATGCTGCACCTCAAAAAATAGCCAAGCCTCCTCAATAAACCCTTGAAAAGGTGAACAAAATCTAGCGATGGAGATATGTTCCATTTCTTCCATGTTTTACATCGTAAATGTAAAGGCATACAACCTCTTGTCAACCCCATAGATTGGTATTCAAATTCGGCAATATGCTAAAGTGCGAACCACAGGACCTTGTCTTATGTGGTATACTTTTCTTCGAACATCAAGCAAAATTGTGCTTTTTACGGACGAAACAGATAAATATATATTTTTCTGGTCCTTTTATGGAGTTGAAGCTCCGTACTGTTGGAATTCATTAAAAAGGCAGAATTTCTGTGGATTTTGAGCTGCACGTTTAACAATTTTATGATAAACTGTTTTTAGCTCTTTCTGGAACATTTCAGGTATTCTGTTTTTCCGGAAAATAATTATAGAAAATCAATACGCGCAGATACAGAAATGAAACAAATACTCAGATCTGAATTGGGCATTGTATAACAGATTTCTTTTGTAATTTCTATTCAATGATACTCACTTTTACCAAAATAACAGCTCAAATCCGCAAACTTTTGTTGGGACACCCGCCAGTATAAAATTTTTCTTGGCTGTCCGGAATTTCTGTGAAAACATCCGAGATTCCAATAAAAAACGGTCTAAAATTATTTGTCCGAAAATACCGCGTGGCTCAATAAAAAGTGAAACTTTTTGAAATGTCACTAAATTTATATTGTATCATTGATAGTTAAACTTCTTTTTTGTGTATTTGTGTCAAAGACCAAGTAAATTGGATTAATGAAACTTTAGCAACTAAACGATAAAGGAAAGATTACAAGATAGGGGAAATGTTGAAATTTTTCACTACCAATTTATTCAAAACCTTTGGACGCTTTGGTATATTCTAGCATTGCTGTAAGAATTTAGAATCTCAAATAACAGCTGTTCATAGCCAAGGAGGATGATTTTTAGCAACTGTTCTTTTGAAACGCTTAATAACCTGGACAGCAATGATAATCTAAATAATTTTTGATAACCTAAACCATTAATTGACGTATGAAATTGAATCGAAAGTATGTTTTTAACTTTTTAACCCATTTTACTTGGTAGTGAGCCACCTTAGCGCTGTTTCGTGATTTTGAAATTTTCAGTAGTGAGCCACCTTAAGTGCAGATCCACCTTGAGCGTAAAACTAAATTCCAGCCCGCCCGCAAAGGACCCTGGGTGGCAATGACTCTTTAGGAATGAAGCTAAAACTTTTGCAGCGGCTCTTTATCAGTGGTAATGCGCAAAACGAGATCAAGATAGGCATCATTTAATGTTTTCATGGAAAAAGCAACGTGCCGAAGATCGAAATGCCGTTCTTTGGTACAAATTTGTCTCCAAACACTTTTTGGCTGTTATTTCTATGTTTGTTGTCACGAGTTGTCTTTATGTTATCCTCAAAGTTTGGCTTCACTTTGCGATAACTGAGCGATTTACAGCAATTTTTTATTGGAACTACTAAAGCAAGGTCTCAAAGTTGAATTCTTCTGCATTCAAACATATGAAAAACATTGAAATTGAAGTAAAACTTCTCAACAGCGGCCGTACAAACTGAGTACAATAATTCCGGGACACCCTCCTGTAGAAATGTTGAAAATATAACCTGCTCTACATCACTGTTGCTACGGAGAAACTCGTCTTTCCTCATTTCATTAAGCTGAGCCTAGTTTCAGTATTCACAAGCTTGGCTGCGTTTTCAGCTGTTTCTCTCAATATTCTTATCACCTTGAGACTGAATTGGTAGCAATTTTTGTCAAGTAGGTTTGTCTATTATCATTTATCACATCATGTATCATCGATGTATCATCTTGGGACACTCCGTGCTTCCTTTGGGACAACGCAATGAATATAGTTATATTTTCAATCATTTTGCAGATTTCATAATTCGAAGTCACGAGGTAAAAGATGAAGGTTATGAAGTAGCACACAATGGACAATGTATTACAGTTTTCTCTGCTCCAAATTACTGGTACGTAACTTTGTAATGTTACTGCATAATTTTAGTTTGGACTGTCGATGCCAGGTCAATGAACGTTCTCTTGCTATCAATAGAAGTTCATTTGCTTTGAGTCTCGACGATGTGGATCATTTACCAAGTGACACAAAGAACTTCACTAGCTAGATCATAAGCTTTGTGTCATTATGTAGGCGAAAGGCTTGGCTATCTTTGAGATGTTGCATGGTCACTTTCAGAGCATAGGTTCCAAATCTTTAACTCAGCGTAAAAAGGTGGGTGTAAAATTCAATTACCTATTTCTTCTGATTGAATGGCTTGAAAGAAACTTTAGATACTTATCTTTAATTCTACCGTTGGAGTCTTCAGAAATTTTGAATATTTTTCGAAATTACAGCGTATCTTACATTTCAACTCATTTCAGGATGTGACGTCATCAAATTTCTAAATCATAAACCAGATGAGTGACAGGCTTTTGCTTGATACCATATTGTAGGCATTCATAAACTATGGTTTTCTTTGAAATTACTTCATGTTGCGTCAAACAGTTTAGAAATTACGATGGTTTTAAGTTTTTTTGAAAATATTTCTTGAATTCTTAAAAAAGAAGAAAAACATTCTAATTCGGAAAATATTGAAGATTTCAGAGAAGTCCAACGGTAGAATTATAGAGAAATAGCTAAAGTTTCTTTGCAGTCATTCAGTTCAGAGAAATAAGTCATTCAATTTTACACCAGTCTTTTTAAAGATTTGGAACCTTTGCTCACTTTCAGCTATGATTAGCGTCCAAAAATCCAGATTCAAAGATAATTGCGAAGCCTACATTTCTCAAATGGAGTGAGATGATCACCATCTTATTCCAGTCAAAATTTTGTGGAAAGTTGACGTAGAGATGGATTTGAAGTCATCTGTTGGAGATCTGCCATTTGCAGAGTGATTAAGATCTGTTCCTTTTTCAACTTTCTCGTTCCAATTCACATTCGAATTTCGGCTTTTTTTACATCTTCCCAAACATGGACTGGCAATGGAGGGGAGAGTAAGAGAAACTGGACATACTCCCTGAATCCCTTTTAGTTTTCTCCTGAGGATAACTGGAAAGAAATTTACCATGTATATAAAGTCTTGTCAGAAACTCTTTTAAGAATTAAGCGTCGTTTTTAAAGCAAACATTTTGTGTATCAAGAAAGAGTGAACTGAGAAAATCTGTTCGCAGAGCAAATTAGTGACCGAAATCTATGATTCAAACGTTTATCACCTGGGCGAATATGCAACTCTGATTGGATGCATCCAAATAATCTTGTTGTGGTATTAGAATATCAACAATGTCTCTGATCTAGAGGCCAATTACATGGAGCGGGCTAGCCCGGTAAACCGAGGTGAAGGCTTTCTCCGGGATCCCGGGGTCAATGGAAGCTACAATGTTTCGTACACATTTGATTACATGGCAAGCGGGCTGACCCGGTTAGCCGATACCTCGGCAAGTACCTACTGGGCTAGCCCGGCAAAGCGGGCTGAAAGTTAATCATTCTTCTCATGCAATCGGACTGGAATTCTTCATGTGATCGTTCAGATCATTTTAGCCCTCCTTTGGGGAACCAGCCCGTTTGACCAGGCCAGCCCGTTATGTAATCAGTGCCTCAGCCCAGCTATTTAGCTACCAAACAGCTCGTTGTTTCGTTGCACTCCAGCGGAACAAATTGATTCCCCGTTTTTGATGAATTTCGACGGATATTAGAACTGCCTGTTTTCACCTAAATTCTCATTTTGCCAATTTCCCATGTCGATGAATATAGCAAAAAATAGTCAAGATGTAGCCAAGCAGTTTAGTACCGGGTGTCCCAAAAAAGTACTCCTGTTTAAAAAATCACCAAAAATTGATTATCAAACCTTTAATAAAATTTTCTTTTGAGTTGCTTTGTCAAAGACCCAAAAATATTCATAGATGATCACATGTTTGCTTTTGATACAGTAAGGTAGAAAAATTACACGTTGAAAACCCTTATTTTGAGCTATAGTTTTTAAGCAAAATACTCAATCTTGCCAAAGAGTTCAAATTTTCAGATTTCTTATCATCATTGAAGTCTCCAATGAAATTGCCCATTTCTTTCTGTCATTTATGACCAAGCTAGAAGTTTTACATGCACAAAGAAATTGATCTGGCAATCATCAGTGCTTTTTTGCAGTATGATTCAAAACCAGGTAGCCCGAAAAAGAGCTAAAATTTGCTCATTTTTTAACCAATTACAAGATCAGCTAGATATGTCTTGGAAAATAATTTGGTCCTTGATCTACTTGACAAAAAAAGAAAATTGAGGATCAGCCGTGTAATCAAATTTTGGTGATTTTTCAAACGGGAGTCCTTTTTTGGGACGCCCGGTACCAAACAACGTTTGAATTGCTGATTCTTGATGAGTAGCTTTTATGCGTGAAAGGTGTTCTCGGTTCACCTTTTCCTGGTCACCCGGTATGGATCAGATACCTTCAATCATATAAATATGCCTTTAATACTGTCTCGTTTCATTTCTAGTGATCAAATGGGCAACAAAGGAGCTTTCATCACATTAGATAAAACACTCAAACCCAAATTCACATCATATGCTGCAGTTGTAAGTATGCTAAAAATGCCTGGTTCCTATCGGATTAGAGGTCTTTTACACAAGAAAGTTCAACCCGTTATGAGTTTGCTTATTTTGCCTTGCATTCATTTAATTTTCATTCATTTCATTTCAAATATTTGACAAGGGTAGCCCTTCAGCGATACTGATTTCAAGGGGCCCTCCACTACAAAATTTACACAAATTGAAATATTATCATAACCCAAATTAACCTAATACAATTCAATCATAATCTAAAATGAATATTTACAATGAAAGAGAACCCATATGGCAAACACGTTATTTACAACTAGTTTTCCCTATATTCATTTTTTAAATCTATTCAGTAAGGATGCCAGCTTACACTCAACTGAGAGGCCATTCCAAGACTTGGCACCTCTAAACGAAAAACATTTCTTTCCGTTTTTTGAGTTTTTCTTTCGTAACCTGAGGTCAGTTGCTGTATTCCTAAGATCCCTAGAGGTTAGCTGGGATGTTTTCGTGAAAAGATTACACTTGTATTGTGGAGCCAGCTCGTGAAGAGATTCGAAGATCATAATGTTAGACTCGCTAGCAATTGGTTCATCTATGGTCTTCCAGCCAAGCCTTTTGATAAGTGCATTTACAGGAAATCTCAACACGGGCTGAGTTAACCATTGTAACCATTGTAACTATCCTTAGTTTTCATACAAAATCGTATTTTAAATGAATTTATGTTTTATTGGCACTATCGACGTGCAACACGCACAACAACTTTGTTTTCTACGGGCTGAGTTACGTGGCATGAGATAAATGGGGTTGCCAGCAATAGAAGCAGAAATGCGAGCCCCATCCCCTCCGAACATTTAAATGATTGCGGAAATAGATTCGATCTCTGTTGTTCTCATTCTAATCTTTGATTTCAACACGCCCCGAGCTGAAAAACTTTCAACCCGTGCTGAAATTTCAACACGGATTGAGTCGCCGAGTTGAGTTGAACCAGTGGTGAGTTTCAACTTGGCCTCCTTTATGTAAACGCGATGAAGGCCTACACCGTCAACCGATTAGAAACTCAGTGCATGTTGAACTCAGCACGGGCTAAAATTTCTCATGTAAAAGGCCTCTCAATCTAAAACATGTATCCACTGTGGTTTCTATTCCATGGGAATTCTGATAACCTTTCCGTTTCCTACGTTTTAGAAAGTCAAAGTTTCACCCTCGGAAATCTCAATTTCCCAGTTTTGAAATCTGCAGGCAAATCTTCAGTTAGAATTGTTTGTAGTCCCCAAGTTGCTTACTTGTTGATTTTTTTCTTATTTAGTTTATTTCTATTGAGGATCTATAGGCATCTAATTTTCACTGTGATTTGTTCGTATGCTCAAGAGGACCGAACGAAAGGCAAGATAAAACAAGTTTAAAGGCAGAAACACCGCAATACAACAAAAACAACAGCAAATGGTTGAATAAATTTTATGCCACAAAATGTATTCAACCATTTGCTGTTGTTTTTGTTGTATTGCGGTGTTTCTGCCTTTAAACTTATTAATTTATTCGTCACCGCAAGCATCTTCGGATCCGACAATCGACGCTGGTATCGTGGCCTTTCCCTTTTCAAATTATTTCTAGATAAAAAAGATTGTTTTTAGATCAAGGGAAAGAGAACTTTCAGTTGACATAAATTTGCCAAGGAGAATGGTGAAAATGCTTTTAATTTCCTGTGCCATAGGTTGATTTTGAGAATAATATCGCAGAATTAGACCTCAAACTTAAGTAGCTCTTGATCGAGCCCTCGCCGAAAATGAGTCGATCGTTTTCATGAAACTTGCTTGCAGCGGCAAATCAAAACTTAACCTTTTAATGTGCGTGATATGATTCGTTAATGTGATTGAATTTCTACAAAACTAAAACTTTTCCTCTTCTTTCGTAGCCTCATCCTGATGTCAAACCAATGGCTTATGCGAATTCATTGATGTCAATGTTTGGTTTCATGTAATATTGCAATTCACCACTCAACTTCCAAATGATATCATGCCAATGGTCTGCAAAAGGATGAGTCTTCTTTCCATTTTTCATCAATGTTCAATCAGATATTTTGTCCCTGCTGGAATCAGCCAATTTGATCTCTCGTGGTATGACTGGAAATCTAAAGCATTGGTACAAAATCAACAACTCTCAAATGTCAATGACGTTTTCTGCATCCTGACTCTATGGTCATTCCATCATCCTGCATGATGCTACGTATCCAATAGCATGGGATTAAACCTTTATGAATGAAATTCAACGATGATGATTACAGATCAAAACATTTGGAAAAGTTTGTTATAACTTTCAAATTCTTTGTAATATTTGATAAAGTTAAAAGAAAGGAGCCTAGATTCATGCCTTTAAATGGGTATATCCCATTTAACAGAAGAAAAACTGTTGTCTTAATCCATTTTTGTGTAACTCCGGGCTAGTGGAATTTAGCTTGGGTCGAATGAAGTCTTAGCTTTTTGAAACATACACAAATTTGAAAATCCTGTTTGAAAAAGTGTAAAGATATGCTTTGTGGAGTTGCATCAAGTACCCAAATTAATTATCCTAGCAGCAGCTTTGTATTACCAACATTGCAATGCTCTCAAATATGTTTTCTTTTCGGTTCTTTAAGTTTGGAAACCTGCATTAGGATTCCCCAATGCTAAGTTGCCATCTCCGTTGCTCCATTTTCATACGAGAAAATTACGGACCACGGAACCATGGACTATGGACTATGGAACTAGAAACCGGCGGAGGGGAGTATACAAGAACAGCGTTTCCATCAAGGTCCTTTAAAACAGAGAACAATTTCTAGAATGCTGTTTAAAATGCAGTATTTTGGAAAGGAGCTTTTGAAAACGCATCATTTTCATGGAAACACCAAAAACGGAGGGAGTTATATGAAATTGATGACGCCCTTTTAATCGTTTGGTCCATGGCACCTGTAATGGGCAGATAGCCTAGGACTATGTTCACAGTATGATGGTACGATTTGAAAATAGGACAAATCGTAACGGATAGGCCTCTGTTCACACAAAAATGGCATAAATTGTGTAGGCCTAATTGAAAACTGCATAATTTGAGAACTGAACTCTGACCGCCACAATTTGAAGACGGCGTCGTTTAAACTCTCGAAAACGATGAAAGTGGAACATTTTGGGATGCTTTCAAATAAGGCTGATTCATTCTTTCATCGATATAAGTTTCTTTGTCGTCAAAATCCAGCCTTTTTGCTTTGCCTCGGAGATTGTAAAGATTTTCAATAGTCAGATTTCGTGCTGGTTTCAAATTGTGCCAGTGTACCTATTCATTTGCTGCAAAACCTGGGAGAGTTAGAGCCGGTGCTAGAGAATTAAATGTTTTATTTGAGTACCTTATCATGTCATAGTTATAAACAAATTTCACTAAATACAACAGTTCAAATAAGTAGCAACAAAACTCTTTTTAAAAATTGTTAATGAGAAGTTAACGAAAATCTAGACATGCAATCATAATTTTTACATCTGTGTGTAAAATAGCAAAGATCTGCAGCACAAAACAGAATTTCTGAAGTGGTGGAACTGAATTCCTCATTAGAAGTCACGAAACATGTGCGATAACGCAAAATCATTGAGACAGAGCTTAATATTACCGAATAGACTTAGATGGATGATTGATCGATATTGATTGATTGCTTAGAGAAGCGTCTAGCATAGGTTCCAAATCTTTAAAAAGGCTGGTGTAAAATTGAGTGACTTATTTCTTTGAACTGAATGACTTCAAAGAAACTTTAGCTATTTCTCTATAATTCTACCATTGGGCTTTTCTGAAATCTTCAATATTTTCAGAATTAGAGTGTTTTTCTTCTTTTTCAAGAATTCAAGAAAAATTTTCAATAAAACTTAAAACCATCATAATTTCTAAACTGTTTGACGTAACATGAAATAATTTCGAAGAACACCATAGTTTATGAATCCCTACAATATGGTATCAAGCAAAAGTCTGTCACTCATCTGGTTTATGATTTAGAAATTTGATGACGTCACATCCTCAAATGAGTTGAAATGTAAGATACGCTGTAATTTCGAAAATATTCAAAATTTCTGGAAAGTCCAACGGTAGAATTATAGATAAGTATCTAAAGTTTCTTTCAAGTCATTCAAACAGAAGAAATAGGTCATTGAATTTTACACCCACCTTTTTACGCCGAGAAAAAGATTTGGAGCCTATGCTGAAGCGTCTAACCTAGAAAGATTCTACAGCCACCAAATTCTACGTGGCAGAACATTAATGCTTATTAAATCGTCAACATAAAGAGAACTATTTGCCCTATCTTTAAAATTTTTCACTTAGCAGTGTCAAAGGTTTGACTCAAAAATAGGTCTTTGGTGAAAGAACAAAAACCGTTTGCTGCTTGGCATTTCCCGTGCAAGAAACGTCTCGTCTTGTCAGAAAAATTCTTTGATTTTAAGAATAAGTGCACAATTTTATGGTAAGCAGATCTTTTGACTTGGCGAATTTCATTTCCTCATCGAACATAAAATAGCAAATAGCACCAACAAAACTAATAAATTGACGTAATTATGTATAACACTCAAAAAACGTGCACAGAAGCAAGAAATCAATTAAGGCTTGAGTCTCAACTAAACATAATGTTCTTACTGTTTACATACATTATAACTGAATGCATAAATTTAATTGCTATCATTGGTAGCCTTGCAATTATGTTAAACTCTCTGCGAAGCTAGGACCGAAAGAATGCATAAATTGGCATCTTTGGAGGAACGGAGACAAACGGAAGCTGTCGATTCATTTATCGAAGCTGAGAAAACCACGTACGTTTTGAGTAGGATGGGCTTCGAATCTTTGCAAAACTTTAAGATTGAATGTGTATTATGTCATTGACTCATTCTTTCAAGTGAACTGCTGGAAGGGATTTTGTGTAATTTGCCATGATGCCATGATTTTTTGATGACATGATTATTTTTGGAATTACAGCGTTTTCTAGTTTTATGAAAGGATATACGAGGTTTAAAAGCTCCATAAACTCTAAATTGATTGAGGAAAATCAAATCAGTATGACGAATACGAGCAAGAAATACTCCGTTTTTGAAAGTCAACAAGCGAATGTCTGTAGTTTTTATACCGGGTGAGCCAGAAAAAAGTTCCCACTTACGACAGGCCAGGATAAATCACACACTAGGCCAATTTTAGTTGTTTTTGATTTAATCTTTTGTCAATATCCTATGTTATTCTGGGTTATCTTTTGTGGATTTTTTGGTTGCCAATTTATCGATATATTAACGATTTCTTGAAATTTTTGGCCTGCAGACTGCCCAAATAGATCGAAAAACAGTGATCAAATTTCCTACAGATTGAACGTGGCAGAACAAAGGGAGTGCTGTTCGAAATGACCAGGGACTTTGAAAATGGAAATGATTGTGCAAGTTTAATGTCATTTTTATTAGAACAAAGACTCTCAGTTGTTTTATTATTCCTTTGAAATTAAACTTGCGCAATCATTGAACGACCGCACGCTCGTGCGACAGATTGTACCTAATCTATTTCCAAATTCCCTGGTCATTTCGAAGAGCACTCCCTTTGTTCTGCCAAGCTCAATCTTTAGGAAATTTGATCACTGTTTTTCGATCTTTTTGGGCAATCTGCAGGCCAAAAAATTTCAAGAAATCGTTAATATATCGATAAATAGACGATTGCGCTAAAGATGGCGGCGCGGAATTTTTTACCAAGATGCACTGCGTTCTTTAATCGAATTCCTATAGAATCGTTAAAGAATCTTTATTAGAACGCAATGCATCTTGGTAAAAAATTCCTCGCCGCCATCTTTAGCGCAATCGTCTATTGACATCCGAAAAATCCACAAAAAATAACCCAGAGTAATATAGGATATTGGCAAAAGATTAAATCAAAAACAATTAAGATTGGCTTAGTGTGTGATTTATCCTGGCCTGTCGAAAGTGGGAACTTTTTCTGGTTCACCCGGTAGTCTACGATTTAGCAATTTGATGACGTCACAACTTAAAACTAGCAGACATTTTTTATTGCTGTAATTCTGAAAATAATGATGATATCCCAAATGCTCTGTCAGGATCATGAGAAATTACAATAGGTTTCCTTCAAGTAATTCATTTTAAAGAATCGGGCAATAACATTCTACACGATTCATTTTAAGTTTTGCGAAGATTCGACGCCTTGCTAGAGTACGGTAGTTGTTCTTTTCAGATATTTAGTTTTCATTGGGAAGGATATTTTGGGATGAGCTCTCGCGAACAGATCTTGCGGAGCTCTCACACTTTAATTTCACAAAATTTCGCCCGTATCTACTACTAGAATACCAGAACTCATTGATGCGCTCAAGTGGTTGAGAATCGAACTGACTGTTTGCCGAAGCAAGCAATGAGAAGATGAGCCTACCATTTAGGCCTACAAGATAGACTACTGAATGTTTTGACTGATATCTGCACAGAACACTACACAATTACTAAAATATATACACATGCCTCTTTTAACATGTCTATGTCGTCGCTAGTGCCCAGACTTCTGCATTGTCACTCATGTAAATCTTGAAGTGCCGCAGTCTTTTCTGTTGGGTAGTCCAACTTTGGTTGATTCTGCATGACCTATCATTTGACTGACGTCAAGTTTCCTAGTGCTGTCACTCAGCCTCTGAAGAAAGAATAAAGCCCTGCAAGCCAAAGTGAAGCAACTGTCATAAATCGATATTATCTGAGGTTTCTGCTCATTATTAAGGCCCTCGTTTAAGCATGGCTACATGACTAGGCCCACTACCAACGTTAGCAAAATAGAGCGCGAAATACGTTAAAATTTAATCTTGTGACGTGACCTATCTATGTGTGTGCGCCTTTGACATCTGCTTGGGATGCACTATGGAAATGGCTTCTCCTGGTGGTCGCACATATAGAAGCTAAGTCCCTAAGCTGGGAAAACTGACCACTATGCATTATTAATTGCCCAATGCTTTTTTTCAATGTACATTTGTAAGAATGGCGGGGAAAAGACAATAAATTGAAATAACCTGAGCAGGAATCGAACCCGCAACCAGTTAACTACCGACGTCAATTCGCTCGGCAATTTCCAACTGACAAAGATTCCCCGTGATGCTTAAATCGAGAAGGGCTGTGCAGTGTGGGCAATTACTGGACTACTTAGATTATTGCCCATATAGTTATTAGTCGCAAATTCGAGACCGGCTCTTTGTCTTTTTGATTGATCATATTTTGCTCCTCGACCTTCAACATCGTAAACTTCTCTCTGCCTTTGAAGTTGCCTCCAAGCAAAATTTTCTTTCAAACCAAACCTCTTATGGTATCAGCCCTAGATTAATGAGGAACAACAGGGGCAGATTTTGTAAGACAATAGCAACAGTTGCGTTTGATTGACACCACAATTCAAAGCGATTAGCGACTGCAGACAAAGGAAATTCTCTCAACCAGTAATTCAAAACAAACAAAGCCGCAAGGTTTTCCCGAAACTAGTAGGGAAAAGTCTCGCCTTGTGCAAGTGAAAGGTGGTTTTTAAAAGAAGTTATGTGCCTATAACGAAAGAAGAAGGGCAAATCTAAAATTCTGTCTGGCAGATTTTGTTTATTTGATTCAGAAGCCGAGCAGAAGGCATTGTAATTCTCGCGCATTTAGGGCTTAAATGAAACGATTACAAAACTGCTCCTGAATCAAATAAATCAAATCCGCCAGACAGAACTTTGTAATTACCCTTCTTCTTTCATTGTAAGCACGCAACTTCTTTTAAAAACCATCTTTCGCTTGCACAAGGCGAGAATTTGCCCTTTGAATTTGTTGCTATTGTATTACAAAATCTGCCCTTGTTATGAGGAACACTTTCTTACCTCTGCATTTGCAAATCAAGCAGCCATATTTGTCACGTTCAAAGCCCCTTGTGCAAGATAGCAGACAGATCCTCATAGGTTTGCAGACAGTAACTTTCGCCTCTGGTGGTCCTGTAGCTGTAAAATATAACGCACACTTAGTAAAATCGCTATTAACTACATCACCATAATACAAAGTGGCTCAAAAAGCAACCTTGACATCTAAGCAGCGTTCTGTGTGAGACTGGTTATGTAAAACTTTACCGGATTAGCTAGGAACAGGTTCTTACTTTTGAAAACTCATGCACCAAGAGTAGTTGATAGATCGGAATGAATTAAACTCTGCTTGATGGCCGGGCTACTGAAGTATTTTTTGTTAAATTTTTCTTATGTTTTTATGAGCACTGGCTTTAGGTAAATTCGACTTTACCCAAGTTTGTTGGTTGCAAGATGTCTGAAAACGGCATAAAACACTTCGTCAAATCATAAAGAAATTCCTCGCACAGAATAATAAAGAAAGTAATATTTTCACATGTGAGAGACATCATCTGCACATTTATCGTTACGAAGTTAAAAGCCTTAGTAATTATTTGATAATCGATTTCTTGTAACTCCTAAGAGATGTGAAATGCACCTATGTATCTTTCTGTGTTCAGGGGGTTCTCTAATCTTTTTTTATTCATTTAAAAAATCAACTGTCTACAAAAACAACAAGGCTAATTAACTACGTGCCATCCATAGTGGGAAAGGACTTATAGTCAGCGAGTTCCCACTATGTATGGCACTTACAATTGAATTTGAATTGTTGCAATCATAGTCCTAAGAGAGGGACAGCCCGAGAGCACACAATTCGTCATTGTGATTGGCGCTTTAAGTGTCTGGTGCCTTTTCCAGGCATTTCGCAACCAAGAAATCTTTGCAAAGTCGAATGTACCTATATTTTACTGGGCTCATAAAGATACGAGAAAAGTTCCAAAGATGCTTTAGTCCTTTGCCTTTTAACTAGAAGTCAAATCATTCAAATCCACCAAGTACTGTTGGTGCTATGAATTTTTGAAAATGGAAACCTTTCTCTGGCTTACCCGGTAGACAATTCTTTGCAAAACGAGCTCGATTTAAAATTATCTCCAAAATGTAGCACCCTCTTGAAACAAAAATGCACATTTATTCATTCATTCAGTTGTAAAAATAACACATCTTCCTGGTGAAATCAATGTCCCTACGTGGCCAAAAACAACGTACGCGATAGAATAATTCATTGGCATTGAAGCGGCGTGTTTGTATCTGAGAGATACAAAGTAAAACTTTTTAACATTGGTGGTCCCGTTACTGTAAAGGAATTCATTTCTCCAGCATTTCACACCTGCTCAAAAAAGCAACATATACGCTACAATAATTTATTGATTTCTAAGCGGCCTTTCTGTCTAGGTAAAGCTACAGAAAATTCTTGGTTTAACAAGCTTGATTTTGAATCATTTCCGAACTAGCACCCTATTCACACTAATACACATATTCATTGGTGTTGTATTAGCAACGTCTAGACGTTAAACTGGTGAAAGCTACATTGTAAATCAACCAATTTTGAAATGTGTTTCGTTAAAAATGTAGGAATGTCCCAAAAATATTGTGCCCCGTTTGTATGGCTTCTGCTGGGGAGCTGTATGGTCCCCCTGTATGTGCTATTTTTCTGTTCTTGATACAGTTGCATGGCAGGGTTCAACTTAGAGTTTGGAACCTTGTATGAACAATCAAACAATAGACCTTTTAGCTATTCTACAAAAGAGCCTGGATCGAGCGTTATTTTTATACGCGAGGCTCGATAGAGTGGTGTTAAGAGTTGCTATCACTATTGTGCAAATTCGAAAATTCTACAAAGTGCACTTTGTAGAATTTTCGAATATGCTCAATATTGATAGAAGCTCTAACGCCACTCTATCGAACCTCGTGTATAAAAATAACGCTCGATCCAGGCTCTTTTGTAGAATAGCTAAAAGGTCTATTGTTTGATGAAAGAAAGTCGACAGATGATTGTTTCAAAAACACAACTTCCTTTGTTCTCCAAAAGTCATCACGTAAATTTGAAAAAAAAGGGTTCTTGAGTTGTATTTGCATTTAGTTCTACATTTGAAAATGGCTTATTATTTTGGTAAATTTTCGACAAATGGAAAAACTGAGAAAGTGTGACGAGAGTGAGTCTCAAACTCGCGACCTCCTGCTATCTAGGCAGATGCTCTACCGTCGAAAATTTACCAAAATAAATGTTATCAATTCTACCAAATATATGAAAATGGCTCCATGTTATAATAGACCTAATCGGCTAAAGTTTGTTTTACCCATTACAAGTCATGTGACCATACTCTTGGGAAGTTTTAGTGTTATGCTACTTTTTGCACTTATGGCACAACTTTGCATGGAACGAAATGTGTAGAAAAAGCAAAAGATTTTGTATCAAGAGATTGATCACAAAGTAAAATTAACCAAATTTAGAATGTAGAGAAAGTCCGGACAGTTTTAACTTGATTTTGTAATTTTTAGAGAACACAGAAATTTGCAAAGATCAAAGAGAAAACAAAATGTTTTTCGATGCAAATTCTTTTGCAGAAAATTCACAAAATAGCAATTAGATTTTGAGCAAGTTTCGCTTGGTTCTATTCGAAAATAACCTTAACGGACTCATGGTTCTATTTGGTACGCAAAAGGGAAATGTGCTGCTTAGCCCTTACCTGTTTTGTCTCCCATCATTCCAGGAAAGAAGGACCTTCTTTCTCCCAAACAGTAACTCCATTCTGACCACGTGACATTTCCATCTTTATTTTTGTCACAGTCTAAGCTCACGATGCTCCAACATGGTAATAATGCTGCTTTCCATTGCTTTTCAATTTCTGCCATTTCATTTTTGTTTATTATTGAGTCCTTATTGGTGTCTGTTTTCTTGAATTTCCATAACAAAAGTCGCTCTCGTTTCGTTACTGTTGTTAGACTCTCAAGAAAGCGAATGCCTTGCATAAAGTAGGATGAATCATCTGTAAATGACGAAACCAAAATGCTTTTAAGATATTGTCGATACCCTTTAAGGTATGCAGAGTGAGTCAAAGAATGTATGCACTGTTTGAAAGATCGTACGACAAAAAGCAAGCAACCAGTTTTCAAAGTCGTTTCAATTGTATGCACTGTTTGAAAGATCGTACGACAAAAAGCAAGCAACCAGTTTTCAAAGTCGTTTCAATTGTATGCACTGTTTGAAAGATCATACGACAAAAAGCAAGCAACCAGTTTTCATTTTCGTTTCAATTGTATTTACTGTTTTAAAGATCGTACGACAAAAAGCAAACAGCCAGTTTTCATTTTCATTTCAATTGTATTTACTGTTTTAAAGATCGTACGACAGAAAAGCAAGCAACCAGAATCCAAAGTCCTTTCAATTAACAATCTCAAGTAGGCTTCACTATAATTTTTGTAGACTTTTCACATAATTTTAGATGTGCTATATCTGAAATTAGCAAAAAAAATCATTCACCTAGACATGCCCCAAATCACTCCAAAATGGACCATAGAAATTTTTGTACAGATTTTGACATGAAGTAATTCGAACATTACTGTGATTTTTTCTTTATTTGCTTGCCATTTATTCAAAACACTCACACTAACTTCTAGAGCCGCATCAGTTACTCAGTTACTCATCCGTATCAGTTGCTGATGATGGATGGTGCCTCTTTGGTACGAAATTAGACATGCAAGATACACAGGAAGTGCATCATTCGAAATCAGAATTTTCATTGAAAACCGTGAAATCCGTAAGAATGATTTTGTCTTGGAACGTGGGAAATAGAGCAGTAAACTAAATCGAGGATGGTGACAGTTAAAATGTACCACAGTACCACAGGGGCAGTACCAGGTACCGAAAGCGTCCGGCCATTAAGGTCAATATCAGGGACCATCGGAGCAAGAGAACAGTACCACTTTGAATAGAAAATTGCGGAAAATACTCGGGAAAAGTCGGGATAAAAAATTCATAATTTCCGTGTTCCAAGTCCTCGAAAAATGTCCTTAGTACCACAATAATTCCTACCAGTATCCAGTACCGAAGGTAGCAGTATCAGGTACCGTAGAGGCCAGTACGCAATACCATCAATACCCCCTGTCACGATCCTCTAAATCCCTGAAACTTATGTAGCTAATTCACTTGATGTGCATGCGAAAAGGAGTGCTAAGAGAAGAAATGAGCATATATCGAAAGAAAGCGATCCGTTGCGTAAATTTTATTCATTCAATTCAGTAGACAATGCAAGACATCATACTTTTCAAAGTAAAGTTCAAACTCATGATGCAAGCGAATTTTAAGATTTATTCGCATAAATTTTGTCGCCGACATGTTATCATCTCAAAATGTTTGCTCTTATGTGTAAAAGAAGAAAGGCTAAATTACCTCTAGATTTGACTTCTTTTTCAATCTCTTCCATATATTTCTTCACTGCTGCTTTTCTTTGCGATTCCGAACATCCTATTCAAATATAAAAGCAATTTCTTACCGGGTTTTTTTTATTTTTTTTTTATTCAATTTATTTAACGTTGGCTATTTACAATATACAATAGCACAAAGGTGCTAATTTAGGCCAACTACAATTAAAAACAAAAAATACAAAAAGAAATTAAATATACCCTAAGTTTTCTACATAACGCTTGCATAGTCTGCAGTCACAGCTAACCGTGTACGTTTTAATTCTTCTTTTAAACATTGAAAGAGATTCAGATTCCTTTATGTCGGCAGGTAGTGTCCTCCAGAGCTTCTGCCCGAGGAACCGCACAGTTTCTGTTCCAAACCTCATTGTTTTAACTTTTGGTAAACATATGTTTCCGCCATCCCTCAGCTCATACGAAGGCACTTTTTCTATGAAAATCTCATTCATAAAGCTAGGGGCGTTTCCTGATTTTGTTTTATATCTTTCAGTTAGAAGTAACCGCAGATTTCTCTGATGGACAGATGCCGAGTTTTGATTCACGAGTAGAGTTTCAAAATCTGAGTGATTATCTTTATATACAATGCGTAAAGCCCTTTCTTGTATCTTATTGATTTTTTTATTTAGGTTTCTATCATGAAACATCCATACCAATGGGCAATAACTAAAATGTGACATGATGAACGCATTCATCAGTGACGCAAGTTGTTCAGTCTCCATGTAATTCGCAATTCTAGCCAGAGCATGTAGTTTTTGGGCAGCCTTCTTACAGAGCGTTTCAACGTGGGACTTAAACGTTAGTTTATTGTCTATGTTGATTCCTAAGAGCATTTGCTCCTTGGTCTCTTTGATCATAGAAGTACCAATTTTCACATGTATATCGTCATGTATTCCACCAAACATCATTACATGGCATTTTTCTTCCCAAGTGACCCAAGAAAATTTCACGAGCGAGATCGCACTCAGACCCCGTTTACACAGTACCGATACAGTTTTTGATCCGTAAGAAAAATGACGGATCAGCCTCATATGTGCACTATTCCTGCTTATCCGTGACACTTTCGTTCCTCCCGTCTATAGAAAAAATTGCTGTGGAGCGGTGTAAACGAATAACTTTGTTACGGATCACAACTGTACCGGCACAGTGTAGACTTGCTCCAAGTCTATTCAGCGGACCATCAATAGTAAATCAATAGTAAAATAATATAATTTCTACTGCGGGGGCGTAAACTATCAAGGTTCTCCTTCGCAGCATCACCTCAGTAGCTTACGCCCCCGCAGAAGAAATTATACTATTTTACTATTGATTTACTATTGATGGTCCGCTGAATAGACTTGGAGCAAGTCTAGGCACAGTGTAAACGTGGTCTTTTTTTTTTTTTTTTTTTATATCAATTCTCCTAAAATTTACAATCTACAATCTACTAACAAACATTAACATTACGAGACGATAGCGCAAGGAGCATGACAATACATTGCAACCCTGCAGCTATTACACTTAACCTAAATACTAATACAAACACTAATACGGGACTAATACTAAGGATAATAATCTAAATACAAGAAAATATACTAACAAAAAAATACATGAATAAAGAACCGATCTACAGTGATCTCTCCATACAACGGACCCTCAAAGATACCATGAACAAGTCATATCTCGTTAGACAGGGGTTCATTGGGCTGCGAATTTGTGTTCAATGGATTATGTCCTTGGAAAATGGGTCTTTAAAAAACGAGAGTTAATTAGGATTCGCTATATGGAGAGCTCACTGTGCGTTACGTTAAAGAAAAAGAAACTGGCGTTGGTTCATTCAAAGCGCTCTGTTGCGTATACATACTTCAATGTAGCCTCAAGGATCATCGTATTTGACATAAGTGGCAACCTTGCATCACCATATAAAAGTATTTTGAGAAGCGCTTCATTAGAGAGGTTTGAGGTTGTAATATGATGTTAATGGCATCGAGAAGACCCTGTCTTTGCACATCATAGTTATGGCAGAGCAGCAAAAAGTGTTCCGTATCCTCAACTCCATCGTTGATCGAGCACATTGGATTTACTGTGTCTTTAAAGTTGTGTTTGAATATGTGAAAATTTAGCTTACTTAGACCCACACGAAGTTGTGCTAGAATTGCCAAGCCTTTCGGGTCATGACTGCTGTAGACTGGACGGGGTAGGGGGCGAATGAGTGAAAAAAGCTTCTTTTTGAACATGCCCAGAGTTGGTGATTGTCTTTTCTCTGAGTCAAGTTTATTCCATTCCGAAAGACAGTTTGGGTAAAAACTTGCACCAAAGCTCACTGTTCTTGCACGTATTTGCCCGATTATAGCTGGTTTACGAAGGCGATAGTTAGATTGTGGAAGGGGTGGAATAGGGTGCCTCGTATAATCCGGTGCTTGGTTGTTAACAAATTTGAAAAATAGAACAAGACGCCTGCTCCAACGTCTGAGGTTAAGCGATTCCCATCCAAGTTCGTTATACAGCTTCTCTCGAGATGTACCTTTCCATGCACCAGTTACTGCTAGTGCAGCAGAGTATTGAACGTGGTCTCAGTTTCTTGAAATCAAAAGTCATTGTCACATGCTTTGTATCGACTAATCAGCATCTCAAAAGGTGGCTGGGCTTTTGAAGTAAATGCTGGCAGAGACATTTTTGATAATGTTTGGTCTCAATGAACAAGACGCTATGTAGGTCGTGATGGTACAAAGATGATGGCAGTCTACAATATAAAAGGGTTAGACCCATTGCATGGTTTGGTGTGGAACTGCCAGTCTCCTTCTTTTCTTTTGATTATTTGTGTGTTGTTTTCTTGTTTTGTTTTGTCCCTCGTATTGCTGTATTTTTTATATATATTCATATCTTGAAGTTATATTTGCAAATTGTAAGTACCGTTCTTCGTGTAGGCCAGATGACCTTGTGTCTTCTTACACCAAGAGCGGTACAGTAGTAATGTATTTAATTTAGTTTTAATTTATTATGAATAGAAAAAAAAAGTTTTTTTGGGTCGGCCGGTAGAGAGTCAACACTGCCTACTAACCACTGAAATTTTCGTAGCTGATAATTATTTGTCCTGTCATGACTTTATCAATCTGTTTATTCAATCAATTGTTCATTATTCGTTTCACTGTACGTTAATTCATTGTCAACTCACGTTCTCATTCACTATCCATCTTTTCATTTTAAATTTGACTGCAGAGTTGTGATCTAGCAGACTTAAAAAAGGTATGCCATGAAACAGGACACATCAGTAGGAAAGTGCAACTTTGTTACTAACGAAATTAACCAGAATTCGATTCATGCAAATATATCATGTACTGTAGGTACTACGTTTTTCAAACACTTAAACTTTTTCGGCGCACCCGACCCGGTAAAAGAAATGAAGTTAGCTGTACCTTTGTGTGTTCGCCTTGCGTTGTTTGCTGCAATGGAAAAGACAGAATATTGTTAAGCCATGTCAAAGAGTGCTCGTACTCTGTTTGAACAATGCTGTGGAGGAAATATCGTCTCAATTTCTATGCTTTTGATATTTTTAAATAGAGGATGTTTCAAGGCTATGCTTGAGCTTGAGATCTGCTGGCTTCTCCTGTCAGTACGTAACTTTGAAGGCGATTTTTAGCACCAACGTGATTTCAAGTTGGCATCGAACAAATGTCAATATTAAGTGAAGAGAATGCGCTTGGTGATAACAGCATAGTCGTCATTTTTTCATTAGCTTCAACTTCAAAATATGGCTCTTTTCATCTACATATGAAATGCTCCGAAAGCCTTGTTTTGCACATCACCATTTTACAAGATGCTTTAAATATCTGCAGGGTGTATAAAAAATGCTACTGGCCGAAAAATTTAATTTCCTCTGAAACAAAAGGTCTGATATAAATGAGTTGGTGATTTTCTGAAAGCCTGGCTCTGGGTTTTCTTTAAAGATTTAAGTTGAAATCACTGAAGATTTTTTAACGATATTACAAGAAATCTTTCAGCCTGTTTCTTCAGATAAATGCCCTTTTAATAGGAAACTAAACAGGCCGTTATTAAAAAATTGGTTTCTATTTTGCGGGTTCGTACCGTAATATACTTTACCCCGTAGGATCTACTGGCGTAAATGCGTAAGCTTGGGGTAAAATGGTTAAGGCAAAAATGCAAATAGATTTCACACAAAGATCTCGGATACGGATTATTAGCTACATCTGTTAGAACTACCCTCATAGAAGTATTGAATTTTAATTGAACATTCCTTGATCTACCTTTTTGTGACAACCAACATTACCCATTTTATCCAGGCCTACCCATTTTATCCCCCCCCCCCTCATTTTACCCCTGCAATCTCCATAGAAAGAGATACGAACCTCGACAATCTGGTCTCCCTTCTCTCATAGCTCTACTTGTCCCAGGAAGTTTTTGACCAGTTTTGTTGACACACCAGCAATATCCAGCCCTGATATGACACTGAATCGGTCGATATGTACCATCATCGTAACATCGTGGTACATACATAGATGACCTTCTCGATCTCCCCATCCTTGCGAGGGCAGTGACCAGTGACTTGAAGCATGAAGCATTCTCTACGAAATACAGATGAAAATATATGTTTGTACTGTTAGCAGTTTCCAACCCAAAAAGTAACGAGAAGTTGAGAAGACTAAATCATAATCAAAAACTTTGTAGAGTAGAATGGATTTGGTCATAAAACCTACAGCAAAATACTGCATGCTAGTTACCATTTAAAACAGATTTGAGAGCAGAACTTAGGTCTTAAATCTTTCAAGCTTTATGAAATTTTATTGACTTGAGGGGGGAATCAGTCCCTTGGGAATTTTGCTTTTAGATTTTGCTCAATTAATTCAAATGAAAACAAAAGGGATAAAATACTATTTGTTGGCTGTTTTGTGACTACCGTTTTGTGGCAATTGAACGTTTATCGTTTTGTTCCTATTGTTTGATTGCGTTGACTCATGAATAGATTTGACAGATCTGCTTGCACAAATCTTTTGTTGCTTTGTTGTTTCATGTAAAATCTATTCATTAGTGCACAAAACAGTCAAAAAAATAGTATTTTCTCCCTTTTTTGTTGTAATTTGAATGAATTGAGCAAAACCAGACGTGCAAAATCTTTTCTCGATTGCATAATGTATCGAATCGCTTTATTTGTATCGCAAGACCTATCGATGCGACGACGTCTGAGGAGATTACTTGCACTGGCAGAGAAAAGACGGAGCGAAACAATTTGCAGAAATTTGCTCAAGATTGGATGTTTTTAAACAAACTTTGGAGACATTTAAATGGAAAATGAATTCAAATTGGTGCCTGGGTCATTGGTAAGTGAATCATTTGGCTCGAAAATGTAAATTAAGCCTTTTTGGGGCTAACGAAGGAATTTTGTTCGGTAAGAAATTTAGGCCCAGATGACATTTCTGCCAGAAATCGCTGAAAATCGTCTGCGATTTTGAGATATAATTGAAGGGAAAGTGTTTGGGTTATTACTTAGGGCAATATGCATAATCGCTGAAATATTTTGTATATCTTATTTGTAGTGATTTTTATCGATGTTTGAACGAAGGGCCAGGGGCGGATCCAGACATTTGAGTGACCGATGCAAAGCGGGGGTCTGGGGGCGAAGCCCCCAGGAAATTTTTTTGCGAACACGCCCGTCAAACTCTTGGAAAACATGGGCAACGCCCTTTTTCAAAATTTTTGGGAAGAAAGACCTTCCTTTGAAGGCTGTATATTTTATGTACTAAGTAGGATATGGACCTTTACCTCGGATCAGACCAATTCAGACCAGTGCTTTTCGACATGTTGTTTACACCTGGGCCTAGACAGGCCAAATTTAGTCGTCTGTTGAATTGGTGCTTCCAAAATACTGAATAATTCAGTCAGCCACATGTTTGCCACACTTAGCCATCATAATCATTTTCATCATCCACTTTGAAGAAACTGCACTTTCATTTCGACGTGAGATAACCAAACAGCGAACAAGAATAATACGAAGAGGGCTCTCTATTGCTCAATAGTAACCTTTGGACTGCATCGGTCAATCGGTGCAAAACGCTGATTTTTCTCCATTCAGAGGTCTGGGGACCGATGCATTTTTGCTGTCTATTGTTGAGAAGAAAGGAGCTGTCAAGGCTGCTATGATTGACACCGATGCACTCTTCAAAATAGTTACGCAAGATTCTCCTGTTATGCGTTGTTTTAGTTGTTCCCTTTGTGATTTGTCGAGACGCGCGTCACACATTATCTGAATAATGGATTAAAATAATTAATCGGGCCATCGTGATTGTTTTGTGAACTTATTCTTTTGGATAATGGGTGACTTTGTCGGTGACTGCTTTTGTTACGAGGTTGCTACGCAGGGGCAGTGTAAACAGAGAGAAAGGAGGCTTCGGGAGGCTTCGCTCTTTACAGGATGTGATTGTAAAATTTTCTCTCATGTCAGCACATGAAATTGAAAGCTGAAGCGGCAAATGGAGTAACAGTTTATAGTAGTTCTACAAAAGACTTGAAATGATTTGATTCTGATAACATTCTGGTACACAGACTTCTGGATTGTCATTCTTGTGAGAATGACCGATGCATTTGCATCGGTTGCATCGGTCTGGATCCGCCCCTGCGAAGGGCAATATTTTTCAACCGGAAAATGAGCACAATTTCGGCTCCAAATGAGATATATGTCTGAGCATGCTACGAACTGCAGTGGAGCCTCCCTCCTACCGATTTATCAAAAATAATTCTAGATAATTACGGTTAACTTAGTAGCCATTTCAATTTTCGTGAACGTACTCACCTCGAACGACCGATTTGGTATCAAGGGGTTAGAAAGGAACGATTTGATTGGCTGAAGGCCGTGAATTGGCTAATTTTCGCGTGCTTCAGCTACCAGATCTTTTGTCTCTGGAAACATTCGCAATGGTATGTTTTTAGTTGCATTTTACTGATAGCAAATCGAATTATTTTGGGTGAATACGTCCTTTAAACACTGTTCAGTGCAGTGTGTCGTGCCGTCTCTTATTTTGAGCTGGCCTTTCGCCTTATGCTGAGAGAGTCTATTTATAAACATGTAAAATGCAATGGGATGGGTGAGACATTTCGGTATTCATCATATCAAGATAAATTATCTTGATCATATTCACATCTAAATACATACAACAAAATCGCAAGATGATTCATTTGTCTGCCTCAATACTCGCAGCCGCGCTCGCAGCTATGTTTTGTAAACGCAATTTCGAATCTCGTCTAGCTGTAACGTGTAGGCCTTTTGCTGCAATGGCAATTTTCTGTAGGTATTTTCGGGGTATTTTCCAAGCGGGCGGAAGTCTACGCAATAAAAGTTCGCTCAGCTCAGCCGTAGCTTTCTATTCAGTTTGCCCTTAAAAATAATTTCTGGAATGCACAACGAGCGTGCTACCTACCTGGGTTTTTGAGAAACTTTTGCGGCTTTGTTTGTTTTGAATTACTGGTTGAGGGCGGGCATTTTCTCTCCTAAGCAATGGATTTCCACCCGCTCGGGAAATTACACAGGCTGGAATTCAAACTCCAACCTCGTCCCCAGGGCCTTTAGTCCTCCGTCCCAATATGACAAAGGCCCTGGGGACGAGGTTGATTAAACTCTGGACAGGATAACAAGGGCAAATTTTGTATAACAAAGGATCAAGATCAAGATCTTATTAACGCAAAAAGATTTTACAACCTAAGGAATCCCACCTTCTCACCTTCCACGCAGCAAATCAGAACGGTTGTTAGCTCGCTTTGTTTGTATTGATTCGATTCAGTGCACTTATAGGTGTGAAATATATTCTTCAGAAAGAGAAATTGTTTTGTCTTATCAATTTGAATCTACCGGGAGCCCCAGAAAAAGTTCCCAATTTTGACAGGTCATGACAAATCACATACTCGGTCGATTTTGAAGATGATTTCCTACATCATACTTTCCGATTTTCTTTAGATTTTTCGGTGCACAATTATCCGTGGGATAATCGTTTTATCAGAATCACTGGTTGAGAAACAATCTAAGCCTATCGAAAGTATCGATCAAATTTTGTGAAAATTAACGTGAATAGCCTGCGCGCAGCCTCAACAACTTGAAAAGACAAAGGGAAAAAGCTAAATAGCTAAAGATCACTCGAAAGATCACGTGACCACCCTTTTCAAAATCTGTCCAGTGTATGGACTTGCCCAAGTCGTCTTGTAGAGAGAGTCTCTTTCTTCCTTGCAAGACGACTTGGGCAAGTCCATCCAGTTTACGATTTATGGCGGGTTGATAGAATTATGTATGCTTGATAGCTTACCTATTGTAGTGCAATTTGGTTGCTTATGCCGTACGGATGTGCCAGGGATGGGTCTTCCGTCACTCGTGGAGCACCAACAGAATCCAGTTAAATTGTGACATTGAGTGGGTGCAAATGTGCCTCTTTGTGTACATTTTGGTACATAGCCTCCTGCGTGTCCTTGCCCATTTAATATCTTCTTCCTGGCTGTTTCTTCCATCGTTTGGCATTTTGTCAGATCTTCAAAAGAAAAACGTAATCGTTAGACTGGTGACCACCAAAATATTCTTAGTATTTGAGTAATCATTCCTTGGGGGGGGGGGGGGTACTTAAGTTTCCATAGTACGGGGTTGTGCCATTCAAAACCCAACCTTACCACCCATAAACCTGGAAACGTTTCTGAAAAGCATGCCCATAAATCCGGGAGAAGCTGACAAAGTATATAAATCTGCAGTAAGTTATGTATATAAACATCCATAAATCTGGAGAAAGGGAAGAAGTGTACCCTTAAAGGCAATCTGTCTCATTCATAATTGGCTGAAGATTGCATGAAGGGATTAACGATTTGTATGGCAGGATTAACATAAAAGAATTGGAAAAGAGATCGTTTCGAATTTAACCGAATTTCTATCATGCGAAAAATTCAAAGAGTCTGGGCTCTAGCTCCTTTCCTTTGTCTAAACTTTGTTCTCTAAACCAATCACATGCGTGACAGAGCTCCTTTAAAATGATCTTTTACCGAAAAACATACCCATAAATTCATATTCCCTTAAAAATCATGCCCATATATCCGGATTCTATCGTAAAAAAGGTACCCTAAAAAATGGCACAACCCCATACCATGCAATATTTAAGTACCCCCTCCCCCGGAATCATTCTGCAAGAGGGCGCTCAAGGGGATCATTTATCCTATATTCTCAGTGATATCATTCACTTTTTCTGCATTTCATTCATTATTAGCTATATTCAATTCAATGTTTTTCAATGCTATTCCATTTTTATTGGAATACCAGTCACTTTATATACCGGGTGATTAAAAAAGTTAACACGTTTGGTAAGCTGTGGAATAAAAAAAGTACAAGGCCGATATTCAAACTGAAATGTTAATCTATCAATCAAGGGCTAACTTAGATGTGCAAATTTTGTTTGGTAAATTACTCATCTTTTTGACCCAGAAATTAGGAAATGCTGACAAGGGTTTGTTTGGGAACGAGAATTCCACATTCGATTCTGGTCCATGATTTAGTTGCGATTGAAATTTAAATTCTATTTCTGAAACTGACAATCTTTTTCAATTTGAATTTGAATGGCAACAAATCATGGACCAGAATCGAACATTGAATTCTCGTCAAGCTGCGGTAAAGCGCTCGCTTTGCTCGCGATTGCTACAGGTCCCTCTTCCGGAAAATTGAGGGAAAGGTAACTTCCGAAAAATTGAGGGAAAGGAAACTCAAAGTTCCTTAAAAAAGAAATTCTTAGGGTGACTTGCCTTCAAGCCTTTTTATGACGGGGGATAAGATGACCCTCTTCTGGTAGTACTGCATTGAACATTATAATAAACAACGGCTTTTCGTATGAAAATTGTCTTGCCTTAGAATAATGGTCATATAAAAATTCAATCTCCTTATGTTCACATGCCAAGTGACGTAGGAGGAATATTATTTTTGCACTGCCACATTCAAACTGCCACATTATTGTGATGCACTAAAGAGGCAAAAAAATTCTTTGCCATCCCAGCGACGTTTCACCTCCTTTCTTCCACCCGCTTTTCTCATCCTTACCACGCCTATGGCTCCACTTCAAATTCTTGTATCAGTAATGTTGTAGGTTGATAGACAAATGCCTGTAGCCTACAGCAATTTGGCTGCCTTTGCTTTTATATCGTTAAAAGGGTTGAAATTGTGGGGGATAGGGCCAATTAGTAACTCGTTTTTCAATCTCTCAACTCTTCGACAGATTCCAAATGGTTGGTGTTGGTTCAAATATGGAGCCAAAAGTCACAAGAAAAAACATCTTGAGGTTAGTTGGTAAAATTTTGCAGCCCTCTTACAGGTGACGTTTTACTATGGGGTAGCTATAGTATATGGCTGACCTCCACTGCAGTAGTTTTGGTCGGCGACCTGTGCGCTTGCCTAGTGCGCATGCTCTATAGCAACAGAGCATGCGCACAATGCGAGCGCGCTGGTCGCCGATTGAAACTACTGCACGTGGAGGACACAGAGCTTTCAGCATTCGACACAGTTTTATCTCAAACCATATCAAAATTAACATGAAAATCTATCCAGCTCAATAAATGGAAAATCTTTGGTAATCTCTGGAATTTGATATAGAGAGGGGGGCTTAATAGAGAGGGGGGCTTGATAGAGAAGGGTGCTTATTCAAAATATTGGCTCAGAGGGGAGGGGCCTATTAAAGATGGGGAAGGAGGCTTAATAGAGCTTTTACGGTAATTGGTTGTTCCTCCATTCTCAAAAGCATTGTTCCTTTACCTGCAGAAATTTGCTGGAGTGGTTCTGCTGACTCTACAAAACGGTGAATCCGGTGTAATTACGCAGACATTACTTCATTCCATTCGTAAAGTCTGCAAGCAGGAGGCTATTATATACGAAAGTCTAAAATTTGTCAGAATGTGCAACAGAAATTTCCCAGATAAGGACACTATCGCAGCCCCTAGCAAATAACTGTTACTTGATGCAACGAACGACAATAGATCTGAAAATATGAATGCAAGATGAAACGTGATCGAATGATTCAGATGGGTGAAATTGTGATGAAAGGTTTTAGCCATGCAGAAGGCCAATTAGTGACTCGTTTTTCAATTTGTCAGCTCTTCGGCAGGTCAAAAAGATGTGACGATCTGTTGAAACAAGAGATCCGAATCGATTCCTACGTAGGTCATGGTGTTAAAAATGCTTGGTTACTGGTTTGAGGGCAGATTCCCACGTTATATTTAGCTGTCGCTCAAATTTGCAGGACATAGAGATGCAAGAAAAACAGAGCACAGGGAAACAGGAAAGAGCTGTAGTAACAGCAACAACAGCGTTTCTGAACGCCCATATAAGTTGCAAAAACAATGGCACTGATTTGGATTTCATAACAATAGCATAGGTTGCTTTTGATAGACAAGATAAGCTAATATATAACTGATTAGCGATCGCAAACAATGGGATTTAAACAGCCGATTAGTCAAGTTGCAACTGTAAACAAAGACAGCTACAAAAGATCCAAAGATTTATGGCTAACTCAATCGTTGTGCATGTGAAAAGGTGTGTTAAGGGACGAATTCATAATATCAGTGAGTTTCAGCCTATCTTATCTAAGGCGGGAATATGGAATATGAAAATATGGAATAATCTACCATCTGAGTTTAAATCAACAAACGATAATACGTGCAAATATAAGATCAAGAAAAGTTTTTCCAAAATAAACAGAAAGAGGAAGATGACATATATGTCTTCTACTAAGACCCTGCATCATCTCTCCCGATCATGTTTTGGTCTTACGAACTAACTTTTATTGAAAAACGCTTATACATCTGTATTTCCCCTTTGTTTCTTTTCGTCCCACTTTTTGATGTGAAAGTCCATAAGTCCCACTTTGAGCAAAGAATGGTTTGTTGTTGTTGTTGTTGTTGTTGTTGTCATTGTTGTTGTTGTAGCTGCGATAACTGGGACTATTTCGTGAGTCTACGCTTTGCGTTATACAGGCACACAGTGGAATAGGGTTTCTGAAATATTCCAGGAAATTTTTACCTCAAAATACCCTAAGTAAGATGTATCGGGGCATCGTAGAGCCTCATTTTAGGTATTGCTGTTCCGTATGGGGGAACTGTGGGGTGACAAGACTGCAGACCCTTCAAAAGCTGCAGAATCGAGCAGCTAGAATTGTTACAAGAAGTAATTTTGATTCATCTGCTAAGCCATTGATACACAATCTAAAATGGCCAACTATAAGTGATATTATTAAGAGTGATACTGCCACAATCATGTACAAATCGCTAAACAGAATATCTTTCAAGATTGTTCGTCAAAAATTCTACTCGAAATATCAGGCAATTGCGAAACACGGAAACTGATCTTTTGTTACCTCCAAGGAAAACCAGCAATGGGCAAAAAGGTATATCTTTTCGTGGATCTAAATTATGGAACCAGCTTGACAATGACGTAAAACAGGCACCCTCCCTTGCCACTTTAAAAGAAGATTGAAAGATAATTCATAAATAATTAGTTTTAATAAATTTTTTTGGGTATTCATTTTTTCATATTATGTATTTAATTGTTTGCCACGGCCCCCTGAAAAGCAGTTCTTTAGGACTGATGGGGCTACCGTGCCTAAAAAAGTAAAAATAGAAAATAGAATAGAACTTCTAGCGAGCTGGATCTTTTAATGCTATCCATGCCACTGTAGTTTAGGGTGCTTTCTTTACATCTTTAACCTTATATATGATATTGTATCTGTCTTTATATTGTAAAACTCGTAAATATTTATAATTGTGGCAAATGATACATACATACATAGCATAGATTTTGGTATGCACAGCGGCATCGTAGCAAAAGACGATTGCGCTAAAGATGGCGGCGAGGAATTTTTTACCAAGATGCATTGCGTTCTAATTAAGATTCTTTAACGATTCTATAGGAATTTGATTAAAGAACGCAGTGCATCTTGGTAAAAAATTCCTCGCCGCCATCTTAAGCGCAATCGTCTATTACTCCGCAGCACTTGTAAATTTCGAGTTATGTATGTCCTGTTTTGTGGCTCTTAAATCAAAGGTGAAATTGGCTATACCTGTTTGTGACTGCATGCATGTTACCCACTCATTCATTGTCACTTTCCTGTCTTTATTCTTGTCACAATATCGTATGACCCTTCGAAGGCATCTTTTGTCGCCATAATGTCGTCTGACTGCTCTAAGTGTCGGATACAACTCTCGGCCTGTCAATACTCCATCTGAGTTTGAGTCGGACATCGTGAATTTCCATTGCAAACAATTCATTTGGTTAGATGGATCAATTACACGAGCTTCTAAAGAAGAAAGCAAGATTAATCTATATTGTCAGGCAGAATTGTTCATCAATGCATTAATTTGACGTACACCTTAAAGGGATTCCGATGCCAAATAGTAAAAAAATCTGTAAACACCATTGTTTTAGGCACGTGTATTGTTGTAGGTGTTCCTCTGTGAAGTACAAAGATTTATCGCTTTCATTTTGATATTGTCTTTCAAAAAACTGCAAAATCACCGTTTCGCCATAAATTTGGAGACAGAGCCCCTTTATGATAGCCTGCGTGCAGCCTCGACAATCCAGCATTACTGCATTGCACTAGACTGATTACATCTCGTAGTTTTGCTCCTTGCCTGAGTGATATCTTGTCAACAACAACATCCTTTCAAATGATGAGTTAAATTTTGTATTTTCATCTAAGCATGCATACTAAAGTAGGAACGGTGTGCCTTTTGTAGTTCTGAAATGTTCAGTTTCATCTGAATCAAGCTCTTATGATTTTACGTGTCAAAGACTGAGTTGCTAAAGAAGCTCTCCAAAACATTTTCCGGCTCGTCGAGACGCGTTGAGAGACTTTTTAGGGCCTAAGGCACAAACCGAAATGAGGCCCCTAGAGACACTAAAAAGGACTCAAAATGACACTATTTGAAGACAACTTGGTTTGATCAAACTCTTTCGATTCTCAAAAAACAAGAGAAAAGTCCAATTTTAACTCTCTGTCCGTCTATTGTTGCTTTTTCGCCCCTTTTCGAGGCCCCTCTGAAGTCGGGGCTCAGGGCAATCACTGCAAATACAACAACTCTTTGCTATCTGAAGAACTGCAAACTACATACCTTGCCTAGAGCATGGTGATCCATGGAGAGACCCTTTGCTTCTTCTGTATTTGCCATTTCTCTTTCGTCGCATCTTGTAAAATGATTTTACTGCCATTCGAATCACTCCCCGAATATCTTCTTCACAGCCTAAATAAAAGAATGGCTATGGGTAAGAAGCGATACTAAGAATGGTTTTGTATGAAAATGGAGGCAAAAAGAAGGCTGTTAGACATTGACACTTACGGTTTTTGAAATTATGTTCACGTCAAAGTGTGAAAGCGTGTGAAAGCAAGTCTTATGCTTGAAATGAGCATTAAGGCAGAAAGGTTGATACTTCTCAAGGCCATAGGAACCAGCCACTGATTGGGAGGCTTTTGTTCTTGAAACAATATGGGACAATAATTCTTGGCGCAGCACCATTGTCTTCAAGATTATGCCCCCATGCCCCCCCCCTTGCTTCTTACGGGGCCTGATACTTCTGGAAGAAGGTATTGTTAAAACAAATGACAATGAGATTACAAACTGGTATTGATTTCTACCTTTCCCGTGCATTTTCCACATTTGTATCCTATGTAGAGAGTCCAATACATTTGTATCCTCTGAGTGCAATGGACAATCACACTAAAGATGGCGTCATGGAATTGTTTACCAACACGCTGTTCGTATCATGGTCTACAAACCAATCAAATCAATAAAATTCTCTGGGAAGCAAAGGCTAATGATGCAAAATTCCCTGATGTCATCTTCAGCATAATCTTCTACTGTTGTTTTAGTAATCTTTGGTCTTAAATGTATGATGCCATATATGTTGCACAACCACTATAGCCCGTTTTTAAGCTTTTATGTATACTAGAGTAATTTTGTAAGTAGAGTAATTAGTAGAGTAACTTTGTAAGTAGTGTGACTAGTTTTAATCGTTTTTAGTGTAGTTGTATGTGGTTTAACGTTGCGTGTCTTTATGTTTTGGCCATGGGGTAGTCATTGTCCTTCGCTCCCCTTGGTATGGTCCCTGTGAGCCCTGTGGTGTTGTATAGTACCGGGTGTCTCAAAGAAAAGTACCCCCTTTTGACTCAACAAGGCAACAAAACGATAATATTTCGGGACTTTTTGAATTCATGGCTACATTTGTTGGTCTTCAACTTAAATGCACATACCTTGCATTTGGAAATCGACCACCAAACACCAGAGATATGAGTTCACAAGGTCAAAATTTGGAGTGCACCTGAAACCAGAGGTTTTGAGAAATGGCCTAGCCATAATTTGACAACAAACAGGCATTTTGCAAACGAATTTTCGACTTTGACCTTTACTTTCTATTTTTGAAAAGATTTATACCTTGAATTACTTCAATTGTTCTTGAAGTGACTTTTCTTTTGAGAAAACGGTCCTTGCATTGCATTCGATCACACATATCTTGTATTAAAGAAGAGGAAAAGGAGCACATGCACCCTTATTTTGGAGATGTGGCACGGCTTTATCACTATTACCACTATTACCACATTTTTATCGTATTTGTTTAATCAGCGCCATTTCCATGCATCTTTTATTCTTTTCAAAAGCAAAACACGGAAACTTAAAGTGTACAGGTGCTTTGGAAAATGTCCACAATACAAATCATGGCTAGGCCCTTTTTCAAAACCTCTGCTTTTGGGTGCACTGTAAATTTTGACTTTGCAAACCTGCATCTCCAGTGTTTGGTGGACGATTTCTAAATGCAAGGTACGTGCATCTAAGTTCAACATTGATAAATTTAGCTGTGAAGTCGGGGAGCAATGATATCTTAATGCTTGGTTCATATCTCCAGTCAAAAGGGGGTACTTTTTTCTGAGACACCCGGTAATTAGATGAGTACAGCAGAAAGTAAGATTTATTGTAAATATTTTATATGGATGGAGAAAAAGCCATATGATAGAACTTCTAATGCACACACTCTGCTCCCTGCACATCATTCCCTGTTAATCTCGAATTGCCCAAGAATATAACATCGTTCCCTATCATTCTTGCTTACTTTTGCAATGGGCCTAGCTATGTCGATGATTGTCTCACCTTCCCTTGGTACGTGGCCCGGTTGGATGATAGAAGATTTGAATAAAGTTTCTATGATGCCCGTTCATGTATCTGTTGTAATCCATCCATGAATCGTAAGTTTAATTTACTCAAATTCCGAGCCTAAAACTTACTTTTACAGACTCCTTTATAAGCCAATTCAACATCTTTGCCATTACATTTGTCAAGACGCAGCATGCAAAAATTTCTGTATGTTTTGAGATTCGTTCCACAAACTGGTCGGACTGGAATGGCTGGACATCTTCGCCTTGTTGAACATGAGTCTGCATTCTAGCATAGAAAGAGAAATATTTGATATGGGACTAGCAAAATGCCCGGGGCAAAATGCTGACTGCCTTTCCATGAAAACGTACTGCATTTGCAAAATTGTTCGTTGCTACAGTAAAAAAAACCAGCACGAAAGAGCCTGTGATTTTCTGTTAACAGGCTTTAATGGCTCCTGTACATTCATATGGGGTTCTTTTGTAAAAGGGGCTTCATTGGCCAAGAGTCAGCCTGGAGGTTCGTAATCTGCCGTTTCTTTCGTGCAGGTTTCATTGCATCTGACAAAACTAGTTTCTTTGTTCAATTTTGATTGACTGCAGTGAAATAGCAGAGGAAAGATCTCAAATCATGTAGGCCCTCCACAGGTTCAGGCTATTTTGAATGAGTGTGCCCGTTATTTTATGAGTCCTGATTAACAGGAATGACATCAACAAATGAAAGAATCCTGAAACACAAGGGACTCAGGAAGTAAGTCTAGAAACACCGTAGATGCATTATAACCTTCATGCAGCAGCCAACAACCATAGTTGGTTAGACCCCGCAGTTGTGCTTGGTTGCTGCAGCTGTATGCTTTTGAGGAGGAAATATTGATCTACTGCTACGGAGGAGCTAAACCTCCTTCGCAGAATGATATATGATTTTCCTCCGCAGAAGCATACAACCTGAGGCATAACTATGGTGTCTAGCTACCCATGCAACAGCCATACCAACAAGGCGCATTTTTTCCTTTCCTTCTATGGAAACAAAGAGCATCTACGCAGGAGAATGACAAAGACCGCGACAGAAGGGGGCCAGTCAATCTCCCATTTCATTCAGGTAGCAACCTCATGTCGTCAATGAAGAGAGAACATAACGATATCAGGTAGTTTTACAGTCGTCATAAATCTCTAATTGGTCACGAGGACTTAAACAAATAATATTAAATGCTTATTTTCACTTCATCGGGACTGTCTACTAAAATAAACAGCACATTAAATTGTTAGTTATTGCGAGGCGGATTAAGTAACTGTCACCCCTATAAATCAAGTTTTGAGTCATGCATTTGCAAGGGGGATGCATGAAATCTTGGCAAAATATGCGGTTGCCCTTAGGATTACCCTAACTTTAATAAACCAAAGAAATGCAAGTAGACATTCTCTTTCGAACTGCCTTGCTTTCCTTTTTCTTTCACAAAAATATTTCTGATTTTCCTGGCCCTGTTCTAGCGGCTACTTTGATCCCATCTTGCAGGGGTCAAAATGAAGGCTACAAAAGTTCAAACCATTCAGTTTTCATTTTACCCCTGATACCAACTTACATGAAATCATGAAATTAAGCTGTGAAACTACAAACTCTTCCAGTGTTCTTACATCTTTCATTTCATTTCATTTCATTTCATTTCATTTCGTTTCATTCAAGGAGGGTTGCCCTTCATCCACGCCTTCACCTTCAGCAGAAGTTGTTCACTTTGGGATTAAGAAAATTTTAGATCAAATCCTCTCAAACTAACAAAACTATATTAGCTATCTTCTTTTTGCCGTCGTGGTGTACAGTGCATGCAAAATGAGATAAATTCCAAAAGAGAGCATCGACTTTTTTACCACATGGGTAAAGTCCGCATTTTGGCATTCAGGATCACGATTGAAACCCACGGGGGGGGGGGGGGGGCTCTTGGCCAAATTTTGGGCAGGGGTCTGCCGCGAGCATAGTCAAAATGGTACCGTTGGCTAGACTCATTTTTACGAAAATGGTACCCTTGGCTAGACCATTTTGACCATTCTCTGGACCAATTTTTACGAAAATTGTACCCTTGGCTAGACCAATTTTGACCATTTCTTGGCCAATTTGTCAAACTTGTACCAAATATGATATCATGACCGTTCGCTAGACCAATATTGTCAAAAATGATACCCTTGGCTAGACCGTTGCTAGGCCAAAAATTGCAAAAAAGGATACCCTTGGCTAGACTAGAAGTCCGAAAAAGTATACCCTTGCTCGCGGCACATCCCCAGGTACCTTTACTATGGAAGAACTCGCCCCCCCCCCCGTGTTAAAACCACGATAGGATGATGGTCCATTTTGGGACGTAACCGATACAAGGCCAGTAAAAGACTTATTCCCGGCCACTTGCTGTCATCATTTCAATTCATAGTGTGACCCTTGCTTGAGAAGACATATATTGGAGTGTCAGCACTTTGGAGATAGAAACCACTGGCAGATCAGTCAGTTGAAAAATATAAATTGAAAAAGACCACAATTAATATACATCAGACATGAGTTTATCACGACGAGACAAGATCTTTAGGACATAGTTGAGCTCATGCGAGCAATTGTCTGTCTATCCATGTCTATCAGAGCCTGATTTTAAGGCCACGACACATTCTGTCTCCTTTAAAATCAAGGGAATAAATGTATGAATTGCGCTGTTTCTGCCTTCAAGCGAATAAATGTAAGATGTTTTTATGAAATGAGAGTACAGGAAACTGCTCAACATTCCTCCGCACAGAAATTAGTCTGCGTACAGACTCGGGCCCAGGCAAAATAATGAAAGGAAAGGAAAAAGTAGACTTTTTCCTCTCGGTAGAAGCTTGCTCGTTTCTGAGTAGAAAATCGGTGCGATTAGGGTGCGATGGTAACGTTTTCCTGACCTGCATGAAATTTATTTCGAGGCCAAGAAGCTCCAGGCATTCAAGAAACGAAAAGTAAGGTTGATATCTGTAATTTCCCCCTCTAAATCATACGCCAGTTTCCTTCGAGAACCTTCCTTGCAATTGCAACTCTGGGATGGGATTGGCAGCGTTTAAGTCAGTTCTAGCACGAGGAGGTAAACCGGTAATAATAGCCTATTAAGGTTGGGCACCAATTCTTGATTGGCTAACGAATTTACACATATTCATGAAATGGACCACTCAAATTGCCCAAGGACAAACACTGTAGGCCCATTTTTTCCGCTTTCTGCCACAGGGAAATTTAGATTCTCAAAATTAGACTTCACAATGGCCATGTGGGTAGACATTATTGTTGCTAGTAGGAGGGTAGAGTAGCTTGTAAGTAGAGAGTAATTCAGTAAATATGTATTGTAAATTTTTAGCAAAATGTAAACGCACAAAAAAGACTTCACAATTTAGGGGAGTCAGTTTATCCCGAGATATGGAATAGATCCTAATTCCTAACAAATCAAATTTTGAGATAAATGGCTTCCCGACCGTTACGATGATGCACTGGTATATTTGTGGAAAAGATTTGTTAAAACTTATTTTGAAAAGCTAGACTCCCTGCCACAGAGAAGAGCACTGCAAAGGACGGTGTGGCAAAGTGGGCCTAAATTAGCGTTCGTTGTGGTTCGCACACATCTTATATTTAGTTCATTGTGGTGTGTCTAAATTGTTAGCCAATCAGGATCTCGTGCCTCTGCTGGCCTATAAAAGTTCTGAAGTGTTGCACAGCAACTGCACAATAACACCAACAATAGCAACAGCAACAACAACAGCAACAACAACAACGATAACCAACCTGAGTGCTGTAACAAATTAGACTCATTTTTGTTGTTATCGACGAATCAGTTCGGGTAGCGAAACTAGAGACCTTTGAAATGAACCCAGTAACGAATATCAACTTGACTAAAAATGAACAATTGATATTGTAACCGGATTGCAACTGTTCTCTAATGAACTCAACCTCAGACAAGACGAGGTGATGAAAATTGACGTGGGAAACTTCAATGGTCCATAGATCTCGTAATAAGCAGGAAAAAAGGGAAATGGTATTGCAATCCACAATCGGTTTTTATGAGACCATTGGTTAATTTCGGATGAGCGTTAATTGATTGCTGTTTAATTTTCTTCAGAATTGTAATCAATTTACAACTGTTTTAATAATTCAAATGGCAAGGTCTTAAATTGACAAGTATCTTTTGTTACTTGATTGCAAATGTGGGTCCACACAATATTAATTGGTTAAATTTCGTGGCAAACAATAACGTTCTGTCTGGGTTCTGCCTTCAAAGTTTTCTGTTCGGTTGTTGCAAGGAGAGCAACGTTCCAATCCTTTGATGTTTTCAGCTTTGCAGAGCTTTTCTTTCGAACAACCTCCCTAATTAGTGTTTACGTGGAAGTGTTTCCTGACGGAAGAGCAAAGTAAAGCAGTTGAGGAAAAGAGAAAACGGAAAGTGGGTGAGGATAGGGCTAGGTCGAATACTCAGGCGTCTCAGGCGAATATTTCTTACTGCAAACAATGTTTCGATAGTTGTACATAGACCCTCTTTTGTGAAAGAAATCACACACATCCTTTGCCTTTCAAATAAGGCCCGTTTTAGAATTTTTAACGAGTCGCTCTGTTTTTCGTTCCAGCTTAATGGGAAAGCGAAAACTCGGGATATTCGGGAAAATGCATGAGCACTTACTAAGCCAAACATTTTAAAAAGAACAGCAACTCAATGGAGAAACCTGCCTTTTCTTGGAAATTACACCATGTTTTCTCAAAGCTTTTAGAAATAGTTTAATTTTTTTTTAACTACTTCGATTCTTGAAAAAAGATCAACAACCCCCTAATTCTGAAAATAAAGAAGATTTCAGAAAAGTCCAATGGTAGAATTATAGTAGAGTGGCTGATCTTTCTTTCAAGCTATTCAGTGGAGAGAAAGAGGCGATAGTCATGTCGATCTCAAATTAGATGCCCCTTGAAGATGCTCGCGAATAATAGCAATTGCAGTGTTCTGTATGATTAATTTTGCATCTTCGCAAATCTCACATGACATGTGCTTTGAAAGGGAAGTCAGCCTTTTTGAAGATTTGTTCCTGAGCTCCTCACCATAGTTCTAAGGACGGATCAATTCTTGAACGGGTACCAGTTGATCGGTGCTGTGCCAAATACTTCACAGCGTTGATGGGGCTTCGCAGAAAAATATCAGCGTATTCTAGCAGTTCTCTGCAGGGACGTAGGAAGCATCTCAAACTTGGAGTGGCACGACACTTCAAGGGCACTTTTTTCATAACCCTGAAAGGCCACTTCGTGAAAATAAAAAGAGCACTTCTTTGTTTATTGCAGAATTTGGGGGGGGGGGCACGTGCCCCCAGTGCCCCCCCCCCGGTTCCTACGTCTCTGGTTCTCTGTTTGTATTATCGATTATTTTCCAAAAGATCTTCAATCACAGACCCTATATCATACGGTATAATAAGATATGATAATACAATACAGAAGTATTAAACAGGGATTACACCTGAACCAGTTCGAATGTATTTGGCGCATCATATTATAAAGAAAATCAGAAAATATTTGCAAACGAATTTTCATCTTCATAAGACATCAAATATATGAGGTTCTGTTGATCAGTAAGTAGACTATTAGTATAGCTACAGTAGTTATGTTCGTCGCCAAAGAACAAAGGTCTTTTGTAATAATATAAATTAATATTTGAAAATTATTTTCTGATGGCTAAACTGACCTGAAAGCATAATGTCAAAGCAGTGATGAACAATCTGCACTGAGCCTGCTGGTTTCATTTCGATGATATAAGGATTTCAAAGGACTCCATTTTAATCATATGTCCTCATTCTATCCGAATCGCCAAGAGGTTTCGTTGCTTTGTAAGGTCGAAATGACTACGATAAACTTAGAGATTTTTAGTATTCATTCTTCTTTGAGCTGCTTGTAAATTGGTGTGAAACTTAGAATGATCCAAAAAATATTCTTGTTGCGCGTAGTGCAATTTTGTGTTCAACTTAGGCCAACTCCTTCTACATTGGTATGGAACTTAGGCTTAGGCCTGCTGTTAAAGTGAGGAATCTATTTAGAACTATTCAAATGAGAGCATCCACTTTTTGCCTGAGTCGCCTGACCGGCCGAGTTTTCGTTTTTTGTTGTGGAGACAGAACGAAACTTGGGTCACTAGAGGACCTAGAGTAAATTTTAAAAGGGGCCCTACTTTGAAAGGCAAAGAATCTTTGAGACTTCTTAAACCAAGAAGGATCTAAATAATGCTATCAATCAATTTCTTGCACTGAGGAGAGGACTATTCGCCCGAGTCTCCCGGGTCTCGCCCCGGATTTCCAACCTGGCCGTGAAAATATAGGATAATTTGGGATAATATTCCGTGTTCCTTTCTGATACCCCTCCTCCGTTTCCCCCTGTTTTTGGCCTCAAGACCCAATGGACTAGAATCCAGTGTAGTGTAATCTTCATGGTGATTAAGAAAATGACTTAATTCATGGTGATTAAGAAAATGACTTGTTGGTTTGTTGGTTGGTTGGTTGGTTGGTTGGTTGATTGATCGATGATATAAATCTTAGGTTAGAACTAACCCAGGTTCGACCCAGTTGTGTTTACACTGCCTTTTGCACAAATGACAGTGTAAACGCGAACCTAGGGCGAACCTGGGTTTGTTGATAGGTACGCATGCGCATAATGAATGTCATGCTGCAGACTCCCGAAGCAAAAACGTTTTGAAGGTTGTTATTGTTATCTTTGACCTTCTTGTAATTCTGTTTTAACTGTTTGATTTTCTCCCTCACTTGGCTGAATGTTCGCGCAAATCCCGCTTCAGCAAGAGTCTTCGCCATCTTTTAAAAAATAGGCCGCTTTCGTGTACAGCCGTCAAGCTGTTGCTGAATTCTTTCATCAGCCCAAATATTTATCAGTTCTATTACTTCTTCATCATCCCAGGTTGATCCTCTGTCTGTTTTACTTTGGCTATCGCTCATGGTTATTTACAAAAAGATAGGTCACCAACTCGCACCTACTCGCATAAACGAGACACGAGAAAGACTTGTTCAGTCACAGCTGTTCGTACACATTCAGAATTGGCGGGAAATTAACCCGGGGCGAACCCAGGTTAGTTGCGTTTACACTACAAAAATCTAACCTAGGTTAGTTCTAACCTGGGGCGAACCCAGGTTAGTTGGTGTAGTGTAAACGGGGCATAAAAAGTAGACAAAACAAGGAAACCAAGAAATAATTGTTCCTTGCTAACAATAGAACTGTCTTGTCTCCTGTGCGCTAGGTCAGTTTTGCATCTTAGTCCCCAGAGTTCACGGAGCAAAGGGGAACATACGGTGCAAAAATGACCAAATGACCAAGCGCACATGGCAAGGAAGACAACTCTTATTTCCAGCAGCATAGGTTTCAAATCTTTAAATCAGCGTAAAAAGGTGGGTGTAAAATTCCATGTCCTATTTCTTCCAATTGAATGGCTTAAAAGAAATTTCATCTACCTATCTATAATTCTACCGTTGGATTTTTTGAAATTTCGAATATTTTCGACATTACAGCATATTTCATATTTCAGCTCATTGGAGGATATGACGTCATCAAATTTCTAAATTATAAACCACAAAAGTGACAGACTTTTGCTTGATACCATATTTTAGACATCCATAAACCAAGCCTTTCTTGGAAATTATTCATGTTACATCAAACAATTTAGGAATTACGATGGTTTTAAGTTTTTTTGAAAATTTTTCTTGAATAGACCTTTTAGCTATTCTGCAAAAGAGCCTGGATCGAACGTTATTTTTATACATTTTTGTGAGCGTGTTTCGATCGAGTGGCGTTAGAGCTTCTATCGGTATTGTGCACATTCGAAAATTCTACAAAACGTAGCAAAAGATCGTTCGATTCTGATTCTTTTCAGAATAGCTAAAAGGTCTATTCTCGAAAAAGAAGAAAAACACTCGAATTTTGAAACTGTTGAAGATTTCACAAAAGTCCAACGGCAGAATTATAGCAAAATAGCGAAACTTTCTTTGAAGCGATTCAGTTCAAAGAAATAGGTCATTTAATTTTACACCAACCCCCGAGGTGAGTTCTGTAATCCCTAACATGGTTGCTTCAATGAAAAGTTATGCGAAATAACATACATCATCTTAATCTCTTCTAACTTCTGGTGACATTTTGACATTTTCCATAGCATTTTTGGTAAAATTGTAAGCACGGCATACATTCATTAAAAATTCGTTAATTCAATGCCAACCCAAAGAAGAACTATGCTTGGCCGAAGTCTGTTCCAGGCCTTATCTGTCGAGTCAAATCCTTGAATGAGAAAACAATGCCATTGTGAAGGTCAGGAAGGAAGATGGGGAGAATTTAGGGAAGTCAAAATTACACCTGTTTAAAACGCCATGGCTATGCGCAATATAATTTGCTAGGCTAAAAGGTATTTCCTCTCGTAAACGTCCTAGCGTTTATTGCGCTTACAGGGAAATCTGTGCGGTGTTTATTTGAAGGACGCGTTTATTATAGAGAGGCGTTTATTGTTTTTTTATTAAAAGGGGAGGCGTTAATTAGAGGGAGATGTTTGTCTGAAGCTGTAGTTGGAAGTCAAGTTGGTTAAAGAGGGCGACTCGGTCTCCATCACAATCCCTAAAGTTATATAAATTCATTCTTCTGTCGTTTTGAGAGCAGTGTGCTCCCCCACATCCCAAGATGAAGCTAGCAACGGTTTAATCGCGCAAACAGAATATATTTTTCAAAATGTCCTCGCTGTTAGCCTGCGTGCAGACTTTACTTTCCACTGCGAAGGAGAGCCAAGGCGGTTCTTGTAAAGTCTGCGAATTAGCGCCCATTATTGAGTTCTGAGATCTTGCGCAATGATACTCGCCTTTGTCCGGCTATTGTCTGTTAGCCAATCAGTATCTAGTTTGAGATTCTAAGGACCCAATCAAAAGCCGACAGGATCGTCACGTTTTTCGCAACCCTTTGTTGTCATTGTTTGCGACACAACACGAAACCGTTTTTGTAAATTTCAAATTGAGGAAGTTGCTGTGCGTGGTAAATGAGTTCGCCAATGATGAAGTGTGCCGCCCAGTTTGCCTGCCTTCGGGACTTGATAACTTGGGATGAAACTTTGTTTTGAAAGGAATTATAAACAGTCAAGCATATTTTCAAGGTGAAGGAAGTTTACAACGATCACGAGGCAATTCTTTGAAAGTTTCTCCGCTCCGAGGACAGAATGTTTACTTCAGGCTAGGCCTAAACTTTCATTTGATGAGCTGATCATCAGATGGGTAATGGTGTGTTGGTAGACCCTTAGCTTAGACATGTGTCAGCAAGTGGGGTTCTTGAATCATTGGTGAGTCTTTCATGCCTATTACCTCTGCAGTTTACAGGCTCTGAAGTTGTGTGGGTGGGATGGGATTCTCTTCGCATGATAGGGATTATTCTTCCTTCGTGTTCGAGGTGTCAATTTATTGCGCAAGATTGAGCTCCTCTTCGAAGGAGAAACTTTTCATTCAGAACTCGATAATGGACGCTAATTCGCAGACTTTACAAGATCCTCATAGGCTCTCCTTCGCAGTGGAAAGTAAAGTCTGCACGCAGGCTACCTCGCTGTCTGATGGATTTATGTTACCTTTGAAGTCGAACCCTTTTATGAGTGAAGAATAGGCACATTACTGTTTGAAGATATTGGGTTTCAGAATCTTAGATCTTTGCTCTTATTTGGGGTGCAGTAGGGTGCAGTTTCTAATCCACTGAATATCCAATATTTGCCCTTTGTTGTTAAGGATCTGATGGTTCCAGTTGCGCTTTGGGGAGGAATGGAGCAGCCTAAAGGGATAGCAGCCTAATGGATTTCCAATCCGCACCCGAAAGGGATAGAGCCCTTTCGGAGGGGGTTTTGGGGAGGAGCAGCCTAAAAGGATAGCAGGGCTAGAGCATCAAAGGAGCACGAATAAGAAAATTCAAAAGCTAGGCCGCTGGAAGAAAATAAATCTTTGGGAACAATGAAAAGCTGGGAAATCAAGTCCACATTTTTAAGGGAGCATGCTGCTTTCTCAACGGGGAGAAATGGAGCAATGACGTGACGTCCCTCCACTTAAAGATCCCATAAAAAAACAGAGCCTCACTGTTGAGGGTTATAAGCAAGGGCAGATCAAGCCCGAACTTGAATGGTGGGCAACTTGGAAACAGGGCGCCAAAATACACCAGAAAATAAGCACGCCGAAGAAGCGCGAAAAATTTTTGGACACTTTTTAAAGAAAGTTCTTTGATTTTCTGTTAAATAACGCCTTGATTTACATGTTTCCCCCATATTTGAATCGAAACAGATAGAAAATTATGCGTTAGAGTCCGGATGAGGGGTGCTTTTCTCACCAAATCAGGGGCGCCAAGCTGAATTTTAATCGTGAAGGGGGCAATTTCCCCCATTTGCCCCCACCTAAAACCGCCACTGTATGTAAGAGCACCCAAGTTAACAACGAGTCAGCTTTGAAAGCTTGATTGGAGTACGTAACGCTCTATATCGTTGAAAAAACTAAATGTCTATGAAAAGATCCATATCTAACATGAGTTCAGTGATACATATTGGAAAATCGCCGCAAAATATTAATACACTTTGCCTTGGGCTTTGATATCTACATTCAATTAAAGACTATGATACAATCGGCTCCCTGTTTCTTTTCAACCTATGAACTCACAGTGAAAATGGCCTCAAATTGCTATCTGGAAGTCTGGTTTTCGTAGGCCAAAGGTTTTTACACACCTTTGTAGTTTATCGACACACTAACGAACAGGGACGTGCGGACGTAGGAAACATCTCAAACTTAGGGGCACGACACTTCAAAGGCTCTTTTATCATTAAGCTAAAGAGGCACTTCCTGAAAATAAAAAGGGCACTTTGTTTATTGTAAAATCTTGGGTGGGGCACGTGCCCCCAGTTCCCCCCGGTTCCTACGTCTATGCTGACGGGCAATTCTATCTCCAGAAATCTCGTACGCTTTCTGTGGAAATCCGTTTATTTTCTGGTTCTCCCATGACATCATTGATTGAAATCCTTTGCAAATCCTGTTTCTCTCCTGAAAATCTCGTACCTTTTTTGACAGAGTGACGCACAACTCGATTGACACTATGCAGTGTGAGGAACAATATAAACAACTTTCAAAATCTCATATCTGCTCAGTAAAATTTCTTTCAAATGAAAATACGTCAGTAAAAATCTCTTCAAATTTTTTAGTTTGAAGATATTTGATGCTTACTAAAGTCTTGAGGGATGATTACCCCTTCCACCCAATGGGGTTCATCTGCAATAACTATGTTTTTCTCTGCTTTGGTACTGTTCCCGCACACCATAGGGTTTCAACGTGTTTCTGATCTCAGTGTAGAAAAATGGGTTTTTGCCGGAAAGTTATTTTGTTCTATAGTATAGACAACGTTAAAAAGTTTGCTCATATACTTGTCTTTGTCGCAACCTTTTTGGATTTTTCATCGAAAAACTAGAGTTGGATTCTAATCATCTTCGAGGAAGGTGCAAACAAACATGCAGTGGCCATCCCTATAAGTCTCCATAACATAAACATAAACAAACTTAAACCAAATAAAGATGAGCAAACAACACAACGCAAATCTGCTGTAAAAAGCAGAATCAAAATTGTAAATTATAAACCCTCTTGCAACGAAATCTTACAGCATCTAAAAGCTGTAATCGAACAATCTACAAGTGTACTTACAATCTGAGCATATGAAAGCAAAACCAATTGAAAAGCAACGACGAGGTAGAAATCCACCATTGTCCGATACCAAGGATGTTCAATGTAATAATCCCACTGCCTTAGCTCCAATACTGAGTTGTCAACGTCGCGGTCAAAATAACGGGAACCTTCTTGAAAGTTTTGCGGATAAGAGTTCGAAGTGTCGACGCCAGCTGTAAATGGAGATCGAAAACTCTGCAAATCAAATCGGGAATTCTATGATGATGTGTCGCGAATCTTTTAAAGAGAATAAATGTATAAATTCTCAACATATGCAGACTTGATCCTCACCAAAAACTGAAGAGATATGCAGAAAACAAGCTGATAATGGACCACTTTTAATTGTATCAATGTCACGACTTGCTTGTCTTACGTCTGACTTGATCGATGGCAGCTAGAAATAGAAGAGGTATAGAAAGAGCGATTGGCGCCATCCAACGATGCTATGTAGGACGTGAAAACAGTCATCCCACTAAATCATAAGCAAAGCTTGTCAAACTACACGACCTTTTATCTTTGATTTATTAACTTGTGGGAAAGATAAAAAGAGAAATGGCCCGCGCACTTTTGAGGTAATCAGCTTGGATGGGTTGTTGGTTTTTGACTTTTTGAATGAATTTTTCGTTCTTTCATGCTGCTATCCTGCAAAACAACCACCTTTTGCAGATCTGGGGGGAAAAAGGCGCTGGCCTTCGTTCGTGGCGAAAACAATACTCAGTGCCCCTTTCTCAGCCAGGTGCATCCCTTACTTGCAGGTATGAAGCAGAAAGCCACTTCTTCTGTTTCTGTCGGAATGTAGTGGAATCTACTCATTCACGGAGTAAGTTGTTAGAAGAACCAAAGAATAGTAGTTTAAAAATGTCAGCGTTTCTTTGCTGAGTTTCATCCGTTAGCGGCGCCATGGGGGGACTGGAGACAGGAGTCCTCCCATTTATCTCTGAGGTTGGCTTACCAATTCGTCTAAATCCGAAGAGAACATTTTTTATAACAAGGCATCTAGGCCAAGAAGGCCCCTAACCTAGGAATGGCTAGGTAGTTAGATCTTGAATTTTGAGGGCAGAAAGGCCGTTTCTTAGCAAACAACAAGGGCGTTTCTCGAGGGCAAAATAGGCGTGAAGGCTAAATGGGATTCGCCCCCGGACCCCCATTATAATTTGTCCTCTCTAGTTTTCGGTGGTTGGCGCCGCCACTGGCTTCATCATGCACTTTGGCAACTGCAACCCATCTTTCTAAACTGTCCCGTCTCCAGGTTTTGTTTACTGCTGACAATAAACTTGAGATTTCTGTGTAAAACACACTTCAAAAACCTTTATTTTCTCACCCTAATGCAGGCAAATAGCAGCAGATACCTTGCTAATCAAAATATTTTCTGTGGCTTTGAAATCCGTAGAATTAGACAGTGCAACAAGGTTTTTCATAACGATTTAAAAAGACAGCAGGATTTCGAGCCACAAGTTTTTGATTTGTTTTGTTAAACACACGAAAGCCCTCTATTGTATACTAAAATATTGCACTTCCATTTTAAGACACCCCCATAACGACCCCGCTGAAACGATGCCCCACCAAGGAAAGGGATTTCCCGTCAAGAAAATTTGTTTCCCCGTTAAGTTTTAGTTTTAAAAGTTTCCCACCTACACCCACCCTTTATTATAATATTTATTAGTATTTTCATTACAACTTTCTTAAAGTGTCATGCATCTTTAACACTAATTGGGACGCCTTGTTTTTGTTGTTTCTCCACTGAAATTTTCGCTTCCCCGTCAAATTCATATGAGCTCCATCAATCATAATAGCCGAAATTTTGCCTTTCCCCGTCATGATATTTGTAATCACCGTTGTAAAGGTATAATTTCATAAATTCCCCGCTGTATCTTCGATTTTCGGCGAGGTCTTACTGGGGGGGGGGTGCTTTAAGCAGAAGCGCCGGGAGGGGGGGCAAGGGGGGGCGGTCGTTTTGCACAAACCAAATGAGGAGAAAGTAGTTTTGTATAGGATGGGTAGTAGGGTAAGATTTTTTCGGAGAAATGATGGAAAGTGACTGGGAGAGTCGTTCTAAGCCAATGTATAGGTTGGATTTTTGAAAAATTTCCGAGACAAACTATTACAGAATTATCAAGATTTCAATTTTGAGGCCAGGCAAATTGGATTGTTAGAACCGTTCTGGGACAAATTATGGTGTGTTTGCGCAAAAATTTTCCTGTGGTGGTAATTTATAAAAGTACTGTTTCCTAATTATGAAAGTTTTCAATTGGGCACTGGTAAAGATGGGATGCATTCTAAACCAAAGAATATCATCTTTTTACAAAAATAGTTTCCTGGGGATGCTAATTTAAACAACTGTTACGAGCGAAATGATCAACGATTCTATTTCACCACCAGCTAACATGTGATCGGTAGAAATGTTCTAAGCCAAAGTAAAGGGCGTGTCCCCGAAAATTTTACTGGGGGCTTTGCCCCCAGACCCCCTCATCCAGTGGCGGATTTGACGTGAGTTCCATGAGTTTGGGAACTTAGTCAAGATTTCATAGATAAATTTGTCTCTGAGAATAGAATTACGATAATTATGAAAATGCGATCCGCGATGAAAATAACAAACGATTTCAAAATCTGTTCAATTGCGCTTATATAAGGGGCTACAAACTAGGCCCCTTATATGTGTCAATAAGGCAAAATGCGGCTGGCTGAAGGAGAAACATTTGACGTAAACGTAGGCCTTATGATCATATGAAGGTCCGAAACTGGTTTGGTGGGATGCTTTTCATTTCAAAATTTATCAGTTATTAATTAGTTAAGAAAAATTTGATAGCTTTAAAGGCAATCTAAAGGTCATGGCTGCAAAAATTTCCTCGTGGGAGTACCCCCGCACCCCTCTAGCTTCGCTCACCTTCGATCTCATCATGGGAACTCATTAAAAAATCGGTTCTAGATCCGCCCCTGATTGTATACTGAGCTTTGAAGCTTCTGCTGGTCCCCATGCCCTCTTTTTCACCGACCATATACTTCAGATTTCTGAATCTGAGAGAACTTGACAGCCCTTCGATAATTCCATTACAGAGTGACGCATTAGATTGGTTGCGGAAATTTTTGGAAATCCGAACTGCGTCGTTCGGTCGCCGGTAGGACGTCATTTTCTAATTGTGGTACCCTACTTGTGATATTTCAACAGATTCATTTATCTTTATGTCAACCTATAAAAGGGGCGTTGGCTGCACTTACAGCCAAAGTAGAGGGCGTGGTCCAAGAAAATTTTCCAGACCCCGTTATGTTTCGCCCCCCCCCAATAACAAATCCTGGCGGCGCCACTGGCTTTAAGCGAATGGGATGAGGGTGCTAGATCTAAGGTGCACTGGAGGCTGGTTTGAATCAAGCTCTTCCCGAAATGGGTGTGGTTTTTAGCAGTAGGGTCCATAAGAAGGGTCTGGCTATTTGAGCTAAGCAATTTTCACCATTAGGGGAATCAGACATAAAAAGTTTGGCCTTTTAAAAGGGGGAACCAATTAATTGCCTCCTACTTTATTCCAACGTTAAAATTAAACAGTTCTCTTTAGCTTATCGTCTTTTTAGGCTTAGGAGGCAGGGGGCTTGGGGCTACAGCCCCCTTATCAGGTAAAAATGTCAGGCTCCATTTGGGCAGCTTTCTCTTACTCACTGAAGCCATCATGTTCGGGGGAAATCCCAACCTCGTACCTGTGACAATGAAGGTTTTCCGTAAACTGTAATTGCAATATGTTGAGGTCTAGCCTCCTATCGAGCAGAACAGATATCCTTTGGAACGAGGTTGGGAAAATCCATGATAAGGCTCCGTCTTGTTGGGCATCCCCTACGCCAATAAAAAGTTGGAAACTTTCATTCAGTACTAAGTTAGCCTTTAAGCGACACAGTAGACTGTCATTTAAGTTGATTAAAACGAGTCAGTGGTTGTTTATTACCAGTTGTTCAATAAACTGGTTTTTGGGACACCCAGTAATGCTGTGGTCAAAAAGTCTCCTGGTGGTACAAATCTTGAAGATAGCTTTGCAGACAGGAGCCATGTTATTCCGGGCCTCAAAGCTATCTTAAATTAGTGGTCTGCTGAAACAAGTCTGGACGTTGCAATGATGGTCATGGGTGTATTTGAAAATGGCAACGCTTCTGTGATGATGTCATTGATCTCATTACGTCAATGCATTCACCTCTTCTGTAAGATGGCTCTGGTGGCTTGTACGGTTTCTTATGTTTGGGCCCAATCCTTGAAATACATGTTTCTTGTGGAGCTTCTTAATAATGGCTCCGGCTCCTGGGTTCCTAAGTCTCTGACACTAAGAAGGACTGAACATGTCGAGCATTTTTTTCGTTCCAGAGTTTACAATGTTGAGAATTTTAGAGTCCTCGTATTTTCAAAGAAAGTTTAATAAATGGCATTCATACAGCAGGTGGGATTTAGGTTTGTCTCTAAAGCGGCCTCCCTGAAATTTGGCCGTAGCTGACGAAGTTACTCTGAACCTGAAAAGAAACAGTGCCAAAGAGCAATTGCATGGAACATTTCAGACCCCGTTTACACTATGCCGGTACGAAACGAATACGGCATCAAACTGTGCCGTATTGGTTTTTCTGTTGAAACGGAATCACCGTTTACACTATACCGGCACAAAATGAATACGATAGGTTTTGACCATGCGCAGAGCGAGGATTAGTAAGGCGCATGCTCTCAGTTGCCAAATTATCCCCTCTATGTGAATCCGACATGAAATGATGCCGTATTCGCCGTTTACACTATGCCGGTAGAGTGACGAAGTCAGTTAGCATGCCGTATTCATTTCGTGCCGTATTCAAGTGAAAACTATGCCGGCATAGTGTAAACGGGAGGCCAATACGGCACAGTTTCATGCCGTATTCATTTCGTACCGGCATAGTGTAAACGGGGTCTCAAGTCAATTGAATTTTTAAATCTAGGTAGCCCTTTTATTATAAAACAACAGTTCTTTTGTGACAAAAATGACTCACTAGACTTTCCCCTAGCTTTTATAGTGACGTGCTAGACTTCAACCTAGTTATCGCTATTGCCACCTTAACACCCCCGATCCCTCAAACCAGTTCGAGCGGCAATGAAGGTAATGATTAACCTACTAGTAGCGATAACTAGAATGAAAATAGTAAGTCTAGTGACGCGACCGGTAGGATGAAAGAAGCTTTATTGGTTTTTGGGACAGACACAGCTAATTATTAGGAACACATTCTATTACATTAATGTCGTATCTTCTCCAGACAAACCTTAATTTTATTTGTATCCATTTTCATGAATTAGACTAATAGTATGATTTGATTTCCTAAATCAATGCTTAGACTTGGCTCTCACCTCTTGCGTTGGTGGATGAGAAAAATTTTCTCGTTCAATTTTGCCCTATTCCCTATTCAATGGACTTCTTTAATGTGAGTTGACGGAGATGAATAGCTAACTCAAGAGCTCCATATACAAGTTTAAAATTACCCTGTTGTATTTGATGATTGAACAACAATGATTTTTCCTTTTGTACACAATCCATGCTTTGGTTCAATTTTTTGGAGAGAAACAGCATGCTTGTCATCATTTAGAAGTGCAAACGTGCATGAAAAGAACCGAATTGAAGCCCTATTTTAGGATTGTTGTGGATTGTGATATATGAATGATTTTGCTAATATCGCTCGTAATTATGGAGCAGAAAGTCCAATTTCAACCAAACAGACTTTCCTATCTAAGTTAGCCCGTTTCCTATGCAATGAACTTTCAGAAACGAATTTGCAAAGAACACACGGTCGACTAGAGCTTGGTTTTTCAATTTTATCACCAACCCAATTAATGAAAAATATAATTTTTGTTTATGATTTGGTTCTTTCTTGAATATCTTGATTCAAAAAACAAGTTTTCGATGAATTTCGATAAAATTGTGAAGTTTATTTTTATGAACAATTAAGAAACTCTACAAGAAACGTTTACTATTAAGAATTGGGTCACCACAAGAATCAGAGCCAGCATCGGTTCCAAATCTTTAAATCGGCATAAAAAAGGTGGGTGTAAAATTCTATGACCTATTTCTTCTAACTGAATGGCTTAAAAGAAACCTTAGCTACCGATCCATAATTCTACCGTTGGAATTTTCAGAAATCTTGAATATTATTTTAAATCACAGCATATGTTACATTTCAGCTCATTTGATGATGTCATCAAATTTCTAAATCATAAACCAGAAGAGTGACAGACTTTTGCTTGATACCATATTGTAGACATCCATAAACTATGGTTTTTTTGGAAACTATTCCATGTTGTGGTAAACAGATTAGAAATTACGATGGTTTTAATTTTTATTAAACATTTTTCTTGAATTCTCGAAAAAGAAGAAGCACACTCTTATTCTGAAAATTTTGAAGGTTTCAAGAAGGTCCAACGGTAGAATTATAGAGAAATAGCTAAAGTTTCTTTGAAGCTATTCAGTTCAAAGACCATTGAATTTGACACCAGCCTTTGAAAGATTTGGAACCTATGTTATCAAAGCCAAGTTTCTTGCAAAAAATTAGTGTAATGGTGTCAATATAGAAGCAAGGATATTGGACATGTGAAAATAGATATGACAAATGTATATCTTTTCTTTATACGTCAGATAGAAGATTCAATCGAACATTGAAACTTATTTTAGGGACATCTGGTTGGTAGTCGAGTTGATGCAACTGCACTCAATATCAACCAAAGAACACCTTGTATATGAGAATATTGGATCAGCTTTTTCTTTTTCTCTTTTTTTATTCAATATAAAATTTTTACAAAGAAACTACTTAACGCACTACGTACGAGCTACTTTACTACACTACAAGGGCGATACCACGGAGTGCAAGAGCCCATGATAACTCCGCAGTCATTAACATAGAGAACGTGTAACTAAATTAGAATTAAATGTACAGCTATGAATAGACATGAACAATTTCTACTGATAAATACCAAGGTTCGTTTCACATTGTATGTCGAGCTAACTTTGGGCAATCAGGTCTTATTCACAAGAATGGGTGAACTGGAGATTCAATTTTCAAATTAGAATGGATTTGTGCCTATAACATACAATGTGAAACAAACTTACAGCAAAAAGAAAGAGAAGCAAAGGGACTTGGGGACTATGAAATGTAAACAAACGCTGTGAATTTCCTTAGTTCCCTAAGTTCAGTAACAAGTCCTGTGTTTCTTATGTTTTGGCTGCAAGAAATATGATGTAGCCTTTTTGCTGTGCTCTGGGTACCAGGGCAAACAAAGAAATTGAATTTTTCTATCACCATTTTGCCCCAATTTTAATTTTTGAGGCCCTGGTATCCAGCTTATCTTTATCACTTTCATAGATACAGCTCTTTTGGACATGTAGAGCAAAATGTTTGCCAGAAAAAGAGTTATATTTGGCTGTGTCCAGAAAAAGTACTCCTGTTTGAAAAATCACCAAAATTTAACTGCAAGGCCGATCTCGAAATTTTCTTTTTTTGGCAAGTAGATCAAGAACCAAATTATTTCTCAGATAAGCTGATTTCGTGATGGCTCTATAAAATTAACAAATTTAGCTCTTGTGGCTGCCTGGTTTCGAAGCAAACTGCAAAACTCATTGATAATTACCAGATTAATTTCTTTTTGTGTATTAGGCTTCTAATTTGGTCACAGACGTAAAAAAGAAACGCAAACCATCATGAATCATGGTAGACTTGAAGGATGATGAAAAATCTCAACAGCATGGCTCTTTGGCAAAATGTAGTAGTAGTAGTAGTAGTAGTAGTAGTAATTTATTTTAAGTGGGCTGATAGGGTTGTGCATGCCGCATCCAGACATGGGACCCCTAGGTTAACGTCCCTTCTGAATGACAGCGCGAGGTGAGTTGCGAGGTCAGGCCTCAGAGGTCACCCATCCAGAGTTTGACCTCACTCGAGCGAGCTTAATGTACGATGCTGCTCAAAAAGTATGGCTCAGAATAAGGTTTTTCAAATTGTCATTTTATACCTGTAGCAATGAAAACAGACATTTTCTCATCTTTAAATATATTTGGATCATTGACAAATGAGATCAAAAAGAAATTTTTATGATAGGTGTCATAATCGAGTTTCAGTGATTTCCTAAACGGGAGTATTGTTTATTGGGAAACCCTCTTTTATTCATATAAATATTACAATAAATATTACAAACTACTACACGTTCCTAATTACTAAACAACACTACAGGGACAATACCCAGGGGAGCGAAAGACAATGGCTACCCCATGGCCAATTTATAAAGACATGCAACGTTTAACTAAATACAACTACACTACGAACAATAATCAAACCGACCAGTTTCGTGGATGAAGCGTAAAATCAATTTGAGTATATCTCATAGTTCAAGTCATTAGAAAGGTCTTGATCACCATACAAAAAAGCTGCGTTAAAGCATCATTTGAAAGATTGGTGATTTGTACAGATGGTCGTAATAATTCAACAATCTCAGCGAGAAGATCTCGACGTGGAGCATCAAAAGAAGGGCAGAGCAACAAAAAGTGCTCCATATCCTCAATACCATCGTTTGTTGGGCACATTGGGTTTATGGTATCCGTACAATTATGCTTGAATTTGTGGAAATTTAACTTGGGAAACCTGGCAGTTGCAACGGATACTACAAAAGAATAAGGGTTCAAAGACACATTTGCACTAATACGCTTTAGTAGTATGATTTTAGAACAAATTTCTTACTATTTAAACGTAAGTTTCTCACAAGAAAATATTGGTTGGTGTAACAAGTCATGGCCCTGATTGTAACTAGGTGCCACCCACGAGTATGATTTCCCACGTTTCAAGGAACAATAGCTTGTCTTGGGAAAGCGTACAAGGTAAACTGATAGACCACAAGTTTGAGGCGTTGCTCGATTTCAAATGAGGTGAGTCTTCACACTTTTCTACATGTTGATAGGCTGTGTAAAAAAGCAACTCCGAAAATTAGCAGGAATGTAACCTTTTGCATCTTGGAAACGCAAAATACGGTGCCGCTCTGACCACAGCTAAATCGATACTAACTACATGACAGTCATTGACTTGAGAAAGGAGAATGGGGTCGTGAACTTCAGCTTTTATAAATTACATGTGGGAAGGAGTAAAGACTACAAAAGATTCTTGTCGTATGACCAGGTTTCACAACGGTGTTTTTCTTGTGTAGCGTTTTTATATCGTGCGGAAAAAAAACATTCCCCGCTCGAAAGGCCACTGCTCCCTCGATATTAAGGTGATGATATCGTCAAATATACCTATTAATGGTGGATATGCTAAAATATATTTGACTGAAATCGGCCACTCCGTTCAGAAATAATGAGGGATTTTATCCAGATCGGCCCTTCAAGAAACCTCCAGAACATGCCCAAAATCACGAAAAAGTTTCCTGATATTTATACTTCTGCCTTACACGGGCCTTACAGCAATGACTTCTAGTTCTACTCTAGCAAGTGGAATCATGTGGTAATACTCCCATGGATGACAAGTGTTAAAGCATGCAAAGGTCATTGATGTAAGGCAGAAAATTTGGTCGTCAATTTGGGCATGTTTTGAAGGTCTCTTGAAGGGGCATTCTCAAGAGAACCCCTCATAATATCAGAACGAAGTGGCCGATTTCAGTTTCAGTAAATTTTGAAATGGATTTGAACATGTAAACCATTAACAGGTGTATTGCCGATATTATTGCCTCAAAGACCCATAACCATGATTCTTCCTGGTGCCAAAGTCAACTTTCGTGTTATCTAAAAGTCGTTTTTGGCCTAAATTCTCTTTGTTTTGCAGTTCATTCTGCGCACAAAGGATCATGGTTGACAATGGGTCTTTAATATTCAGGGAGCTGTAGCATTTTAAACGGCATTGTTTTTTTTTACTCCCCTGTTCGCCGAAAGTCTACTGTTGAAGAGGGGAAAACTATTAAAAGAAAATAGGCATCAATTTAGTCCTTTCCTTGTTTTTTCAGTGCTTCCTAGTTTTGCCCACTAGGGCATCTTCATAGCAACTGATTAATCTGAAGCATCAACCCCTGGTTAATACTTATGGCGTTTTCAGATTGATGTTCTGTCTGAAACCCCCGGCACCTAACAAAGGGCGTACCTCTTCTGGCTATATAAGCAGTGTGCATTGGCAATGACCCAACGGGAGTCCCTTCGGGGTTTATTCAATTCGAAGAGTTAAAAGAGAGGGGGCTTATTAGAGAAGGGGGCATAGACACGAAGTCACATGACAAGAATATGAATGATAGCTTTTTACTTCTTTTACCACATATTTTGCTGAATTAACAGACAATTTTACGAATTAAATACACTAATTCGACACAGTTTTCAACCCAAAGCATAACAAAATTAGCATGCAAACGTGTTTAGCATTTGCTAAATAAATGGCAAATCTTTGGTAACCTATGGCATTTGATATAAGTGTGGGGGGCTTAACTTCTCAATTTTTGGCTTAGAAGGGAAGGGCCTTTTAGAGAGGGGGCTGAGTAGAGACGGGCTAAATAGAGCTTTACGGTAAGAACATTTGAAATGTGATTTGAGTTTTAGTCTTCCCCGTGTAATGCTCCTGCTGCGTTTTCCTCTAAATTATAGAGCGTCATATTGCAATAAATTGTGGCGCAAGCAGAGTATGAAGACGATGCTCTTAAATTTGGATCTTTTGAAGCTTATTCATACCTTGTCGGCCTAAGAGGCGCCAGACACTTGGCTGTTGAGAAACGATAATAGGGGTTGAGCTAACCATAGAATTCACACACTGTCAGGGCACATGATCAATTTGCCGCAGTGAGCCAATTGGCGTACGCACCACGTAAACAATCGTTTAACTGAATGAAGTTATAATGTCTGTGACTTTGAGCTAAGGTGGCTCTACTTATTCAGTGATTATTCTAATGATGATTACTGGCAGATAGGTCATTTCTGCAGGCGTTCTCCATCCTCTTAGCAATTTGCTGTCTGCACGTTGGGCAGTGAGCTGGGTTAAACCTAAGGATTTTGCTAAAAGCAGTCTAAAATCATTGGGTACAGTATCGTCAAAAAAATTCGTGTGGGCCTAGATGAATAAATGACTTTAGTTCCTGTATTTGCATTCATATCTTTCCTCTCCTGGTTCACTCTTAGACTCACGACAGCCCCTTCACTTTCACTCATTGAATTGAATTGCTGTTGTTGTTGTCGCTTCAGTTCAGCAGTTGTCGCGATATATTAGTTCAGGGGAGCGAAACTACACTAAATAATGAATCTGGTTCGCTTTGGCTCTTGCTTGCCAGAAGGCTGCGTCGTCCTGGGAACTAGTCCTCAGGCCATGGCATTCGAAGTGCCGTAACAGCTTGAAACTTACCGTTTTTCATTCATTGTTTTCGTGTTATCAATACTTATACACGAACCACCTTTCAGCTTGAAAAATTAACGAATTAACAACCTATTAACACAATTTTTTTAGGGGAAAAATACCATAAATCGCTACTCTACCAGGGGGTCGTGTTTGGGTCCTGTACGTTTAAAGGTCCAAAAGATGCTCTCTAAACACTGTTTTAAAACGAGCGATTGATTCTTTCTCTCGAATTCTGTCCGGGATATCATTCCAGTTTTTGACACCAGAGAAGTAGAAACTTCGTTTTGCATATCTTCTAACCTAACTCTTGGAATTTGCAAATCTGTACGATTTCTGGTTCCATACTCTGAAATCTGGGATCTTACAGTGAACTCATGGTGAAGATCGTCGGGACAGAGGTCATGCAAAATTTTATAAGTCATGACTCTTTGGTCATCTCCGGTCAATATTCCTTTTCAATGCAAGTCTGATTTCGAGCTTCGACGAAAATGCCAAACTCCAAAGGTAGTGCAAGAGAAAGGTTCAATCTTCTCATGGACAAAATAGATAAACATAGTCGATTTTTCTGCTCGCATATTGACTCTAACAAACATTTCAACTAAAACACAACATCACTATTACCTACATACCTACATAACCTAATATTTTAGTGGCGTAATTCTGCCACTGCAAATTTACAAACAATCTAAGAATGGATCAGAAACAGCAGCACTGTTTGAAGAGTATTAAAAATTTGGGGTCAAGGGAAGGTTCGAAAGCATAGGTTCCAAATCTTTAAAAACGCTGGTGTAAAATTGAGTGACCTATTTCTTTGAACTGAATGACTTCAAAGAAACTTTAGCTAATTCTCTATGATTCTACCGTTGGAATTTTCTGAAATCTTCAATATTTTTAGAATTAGAGTGTTTTTCTTCTTTTTCAAGAATTCAAGAAAAATTTTCAAAAAAACTTAAAACCATCGTAATTTCTAAACTGTTTGACGTAGCATGAAATAGTTTCGAAGAAAACCATAATTTATGAATGCCTACAATATGGTATCAAGCAAAAGTCTGTCACTCATCTGGTTTATGATTTAGAAATTTGATGACGTCACATCCTCAAATGAGGTGAAATGCAAGATACGCTGTAATTTCCAAAAATATTCACCTTTTTACGCCGAGATAAAGATTTGGAACCTATGCTAGGTTCGAATCCTGCCTTGGTTCGTTAAATTGCTGATATGTCGTCTCATCATACCTAATCATTCCTTTCCTAAAATTCTGACTTCAAATCTAAATTTTATAAAAAACTCAACTTCACAATTTAAAAACCCCGACGAAAAATTGACTGCGTAAAATTTTTGAAACAACTTTCTTTTTGGATGACGGACGTGACTTACAGAATACAAATTATGTCTCCGTATGAATATTCTTTAGGGAATTATGTTTAAGTTCAATTTGCTGATATTTTGCATTTTGTAATGGTAATAACAAAACGTCTCGAAACGTTCAATAATCATGGCCTAGTCTAATATTATATCAATCACAACTGGATTTGTCTTAATGTCTTAATTAATTGGAAATGTCGACTTAATAAACTACGATACTGACTTGTCTTTCTCTGAAATGACCCTCAAGATGATATTCGTCGTGGTCCTAATGTTAAAATTTATACTAAAGCTGCGCTTTCCAACCAATGTAATGGTAATAGTTTTATTCAGTCATACCAATATCTGGTGGAGAACAAGGGGGTATCAATCACTGATTGAGTGTGGTATCTAGGATAAACCATTAACTACTACAAACATTACAGGGTGAGTAAAAAAAAGCGCAGGCCGTTTGAAAGGCTACTGCTCCCTACATATCAAAGCAACAATATTTTGCAATATCTGATTGAATATGAACAGCCAACATGCCCAATTATTTTTAGAATTTTTCCTGGCTGACATCGGTCACTCTGTTCAGATTTCACAAAGGATTTTGTCAAGAAAGTCCCTTCGTGAGACCTTCAAAACCATCCTAAAATCACGAGCAAATTTCCCACATTTTTCTACCTTACAGCAATGACATGAGCACGCTTTAACCTGTGCAGTCCTCTTGGGAGGATGAGAAAATCTTCCCCTGGTATGACAAACTTATTCACGGGGATACTATCCTCACAAGAGAACTAAATATTAATATATGCTGATTCATGTAACTGCCATTATCGTTAGGAAGGAAAACAAAGGAGATTTTGCTCGCCATTTTCACTCGTTTTTGCAGGTTCTTGAAAGGGGTTTTTGGCAGAAAATCTCCCATATCCACGGGAAGGAATGACCGATTAAAGCCGGGTAAATTACCGAATCTAATTCAACATATCGGCTGTGAAACAAGACAGTTTTCCATATTATTGCCTTGATATTCAGGGAGCAGCATTTTTTCAAACGCCGTGCTTTTGTTTACTCACTCGGTGTGTACTACCAGCTATCAACTCACAGTTTTGTCTCTGTCGTTTCAGGTGTAACATGAGATGAAGCTAACAGTTCTAGCTGTTTTCTTGGGCCATTCAACCTGGCAAAAGAGAGATACGTGATCAAATACCATTACGAAAATACCAGTTACAAATATGCTTAACAGGTGAGCCAGAAAAATATTCATGCTTCGAAAATTCATAGCACCAAGGGTATTTGATGAATTTGAATTATTCAAAGCCGTAAGACCGAAGTAATTTTGTCATTTTCCACGGGTTTTATGACCACTGAAAATATACTGGGTGCGTGCGCCAAAATAAACTATGCACTTTTGGCAGGTCACAATAAATCGTACATTGGACCGATTTTGAATATTTATGACTTACTCTTTAGCAGAAAGCCTTTGGATTCTAGGATATTTTGCAATTTCTTAAAATTTTCGTTTTCGGAAACACTAAAGATGATTAAAAAGCGTCGATCAAATTTGTTAAAGATTCAACATGAATGGACAAAAAGAAAACTTTTTTAGGGTGATTTGGGGATTTAGAAATTGATTAGTGCAAACTTCTGCACGAGCGATATTTCAACGACTGGCCGCCCCAAACCATCACAAAATCAAAATTCAGCAAGACTCCATGCTTGCTGGCCTCGTGGTGCTTCCCCGTTTGTCTTTTTAGCCCCCTCGACACAGGAACGCAACCTGCACCAAAGCATAAATTCAATAAAATTACAAAAGGAAATACCCTATCCTTGTAAATAATGTTACATTTCTCCCAAGATAGCACGAACTCTCGTACAGCAGCTTAAAATTAATCGATTTCTAAATCCCAAATCACCACGAACAAGTTTTCTCTTTGTCCATTCATGTCCATTCTATAGAAAGCATGATCGACGTTTTTTGATTGTTTTCAGTGTTTTCGAAAACTAAAATTTAAAGGAACTCGCTCTAGCTCTAAAAACTGAAAACGAAAAAATTTGCAAAAAATCCTAGAATACAATTCAGGGTTTCTGCTAAAGATGAAGTCATAAATCTTCAAAATCGGTCCAGTGTACGATTTATCGTGGCCTGCCAAAAGTGCATAGTTTATTTTGGCGCACCCGGTAGGTAAAATGGACTTTACTAAACTTCTTGGTTGCGAAATGCCTGAAAAAGGGCCTGAAACACTTGATCAAATCGTTAGGAATCTCCTCACACAGAATACTGCAAAGGGCATTGCACATTGCACCTCTCCGAGGCGTTATGAGAAATACATTTTCAAACATATATCTAAGTTTTTCAATCCCATGGCAATAATTGTGCAGACGATATATCTCTCACCCGTAAAAAAGTATACTTTGTTAATTCTTCATTGTTCTGTATGAGAAGTTACTCCATGATTTGATAAAATGATTTGGGAAACGATTTGCAGCCATGAAATTTTCGGACGGTAAAGGTTTGGGAGAACGATTTTTTGTTCTTATGTCAAGGAAAGGATTTGATCAATACGCTGTAAATATTGTTTCCATTATTTCAAAAGGTGTCCGAAACTTTCGACCAAAGTTTTTTGTTCTACAGTTTTCCATCTGAAACATGTTAATATCAATGTACTGCAACGTTTTCGAGTCGTGCTTGTACGCTAGTTATTTCAATGTATGAAGGATGGTTCATTTCCACTGATAACATTCAGAGAAAAATTAAATAAAAATCCACTGATAACAGGACTGACAGGTTGAAGTCAAGGCTAGCAGAACATTGCTCTAAACATGACATCTGATTGAATTTTAAGGCTGGAATTAACTTTTTCTTGTCACAATAGGCCTTTTAAATGTCAATGATATGTGACACTTGCCTTATGGCTTAAGGGCATGACAAATGAAAAGCAGGTTTTCTTGACAAGACAGTAGCATTCTGATACGACCTCGGGGATAGCTAGAACGAAGTGCTTTGAAAGAGTACTCAATGACCTGACCAGTTAGTGCTCTCTTTTAGCTTAAAACTTTCGAGGACAGGGAAACCTTTGGAAGTGAACTACATCAGGCCAACGCACTGTTGACAATAAAGTATCTTTAGAAGTGACATTTAAATTGTTGGAAACAAATTATATACAATGGAGGAGGTGGACGCAAAGAAACAAATTTCTGGTTCTGGCATGCGTCCGCCTCCTCCATAGTATATAATTTTTAGTAACCACATTTATATCAAGTAAATTGTTGGTGCATAGGTTTCAAATCTAGCGAAGGCTATTCCATATTTCTTTGAATTGAATGGCTCGATAGAAACTTAGCGACTTTGTTATAATTTTACCGATGAAATTTTTTGATATCTTGATTACAGGGTGTTTCTTTTCATAAAAATAATTCAAGAAAAGTGTTGAAAACATTGATACATCGTAGTTTTCTAGTCCAGTTCTAATCTTTTGGAGGAAATACGATAGAATTTAAAGACAAGATTAGTTTATGAAGGTCCATAGTATGCTGTAAAGCACAAGTCTTCGACTCTTCAGGTTTGCAATTTAGAGATTTGATGCCGTCACGACCTTAAATGAGTTGAAATTTTAAATATGCAGTAATTTTGAAAATCATCAAACTTTCAAAAACGTCAACGGTAGAATTATGGCAAATAAATGAAAATTCCTTTCAAGCCATTTCATAAAGACTTGTAGCTATATACAGACAGAGACAGGCTTGGATTGTAGCAGCACCTGTTTTGAAGCGGCTTTTAAAGGGGGGGGGATATACATGGTGCTTTCTGCAATAAACTCGCACTTTGAATGCTAGTTACCAGCCATTATTTGAGTTTATGATAAATTTGAAAGAAAACCATACCGTGCTTTCTCTCGAACTGAGTCATATAACAAAGTGCTTTCATGATGAGCCTTGTCTTCATGATCTTTGAAACGTTGTCTTAAGTAACTGAAAGAAAGATGCACTGGGTGAGTCTAAAGAAGGTATCCACTGTTTAAAAAATTATACTGCAAAAAGTATAAAATTGATTTCAAAATGTCAACTCCAAAGTTCTCCTGACTGAGGGGCATTTCACTCAAAAAAATCTCGTACACCTTTGACAAAAATCCTTTTGTATTCAAGAAAAATCCATAAAAATCCTTTTGTTCTGAAAAAATCTCGTACGCTTTTTCGAATGAGTGACATGCCCCTCGCTCCTGACGATGACCATAGAGTCGAAACGCGCCGAGCAGAGTAGAAGCGAATAAAATAATAAAGAACTCTAACCCCTTTAATTTGTTTGTGTATATCTTCAACTCCAACGCTATATTTTCGAGGCTGAACTTAATTTTAAAGGGGCTCCGTCGTCAAATAGTAAATAAATCCGTAAACTCGCACGTTTCGCCGATTATCCATTGTTCATCCATTGTTCTCAGCAGTTTGTTTGGTGGCTTCACCCAAGCCACCAAAAAGCGACCGTTAAAAATCCACTTATATCCGAGCAATCGTAGAAGATATGAACGTTTGGCTTGTTCCTTAGTGAAGTACAATGATTAATGCCCAAACAGCAAGTTTCATTTTGAAAAAACTACGAAAACCCTGTGTGATATCACCCTTCAAAAAACTGCAAAAATCATCGTTTTATTTACATTTTGACGACGGAGCCCCTTTAAGAATATTTTACAATTTGCATTGTTCAATTTTGCTACTGGATAAATAATTTCCGGAAACTCAACAAAATTGGCGTCGGTAGTTCAATTTAAGTCACTTTTTAACTTTTAGCATGGTGAAAGACTGTTCTTTGGCATAGGGTGTTGGCTTTAACATCACAAGAAAACTGATACTCTCAAATCAACATATGGGGAGGGAGAGAACTTTTCATGTCAAAGTTTGCATCTGATGGCAGCACGTTTTTAACTGCTTTGAGAGAATAGAGGAAGTAAAATTTTGTCTAAAACTACCTTCTGAGAGAAGCAATGCATCTAAAATTACGAGAAATTGCAAAAAAGAGAATTACGATGATGCCATTAGAAATAATGGATTAAACAAGGTACGAATTGGTTTTGTAGTTAATGCCATATATTCCTTTCAAGTTATTCAACCGAACAAAGATGTAACTACCATTGACACCACTTTTTAAAGATTTGAGATCCAAAACAACTGCTGGAGCAACCTCTTTGCAAACTTACTAAAGTAGTATTAAGCGTTTGCTAAGGAAATTATCCCAATACAAAGATCCTAACACTTACTTTATTTGAATATAGTGAACTCCAGCTCCTACGCTCATGAATGCCAAAATGAAACCGATGATGTATTTGTTAGCAGATCTTCTTTCTCCTTTGTATTTCTCTCGAATAAATTCAAAATCACTACAACAAAAGGATTGGGGATAAACGCCAAGAATTCAATGGCAGTGACATACACTCTGATTTCTAAGTTGCAGAAAGTTGGTGCAATAGTGTGAATGTTTCTTCTTTGTTGGAACACATCTAGCCAAATTTTGTGTAGAAAAAATGTGACTAAAGTGGCAGAAAAATTAGTTGCTCAAAGGGTTTGTTGATCAATGAAATTCTGTTTAATGTTGCTTTGCTTTCAAGCAGCACCGATGAGAAATTAGAAGAATAATGATATGAGAGATAAGTTCATGCCATTCTAAGCATTTTCATCGCGATGACTCATATCATTCATATCATATATCATATCAAATTATTTAAACACAAAATCCCTTCAGCTGAATTAAATACAAATCAAAGTTATGATACAGTAATTACAGTATAATATTTGTCCAGTATGCTAACCATTTCAAACCATTTGTACAGTATACTAACCATTTCAAAAGTCTTAAGACTTGATGATAAATAACGGAGATGTAAGATTTCTGGTGTGGACAATCTATTGCCTATTGTATTCCATTTTATTTCATGATCCAAACAGATGTTAAAAAATTGGACAAATAGAGGCACGCGGCCTTCTTTCGCTATATTTTGAAACTAGATCGCTCTATGTCCGTCATTTGTCCTTAATTTTAGGGTTGCAGAACAACAGAGACATTTCAGTATACTACAAAAGCATATCACATTGCAAACTTGAATTTTAACTGATTGCAAATAGAAAAGCCGTTAACTAAAGATACTTTCAGTGCCAGATGGATGCTATTCATGCGAGAGGCTTTTTTCATGATCACAAAGACTACCTAAGGATTCAAGATTTACGATAAGCAAACACAGTTGAAAGTGTTTCAGAAAGAGCTGAAAGTGTTTCATTGATATCATGAAACCGAACATCTACCATAATTTTCCGTTTCTATCATCAGAATACGCAGACATGCTATATTTCAAACAGTAGTTCGTCTTGCATCATATCTGTAGTTTTATGCGTATGAAATTTCTGGATTACAGTGCGAAGCCATTTTTCAGAGTTGTAAAAACGACGAGATGTGTAGGGAAGAGATAAGACAAAGAACTATCGACTCTCGTTAAAATACAGAGTAAGGAAGAATACCTCTCACCTGTAACTGCTTCCTGCATATTGATGGCTTGAAGAGAATCCTTCGTATTTTGGGTCGTAGTAACTATTCTCGGCCTCGGGGCTGCAGCGAGAGAAAGGGCATTAGAATACTAAGAATAAGAACAGTAATCAATGAAATATCCTTGGTTGCAGACCTACCCTGACAAAAAGATGTTGAGTTATTTGTGGGTCTGGTATTAAGAGTAGCCAAGAAGGTTCTTTTAGCTTGGGCCACGGGCTATGCTTTGCTATCATTCACATACATTAAAAGCCAAAAATTCGGGCGAATAAATTTCGGACAGAATATTTTCAAACAAAAAATTTTCGGATGTTTTTTCACGGAATTTCGGACGTTTTCACAGAAATTTCGGATGAAAAAAAACTGTATATTTTCAGTTTACTTTTGCTTATTTCATACTAAAAATATCATACATTTATAGACCCTTCTTCATTTTAGGAATGTTTGGTCAGAAATTTCAACAAACGATTATTGTCGAAGATGATGAGAATAATTGCTAATATGAATTTAGTTTAAGGAAATATAGTATTTTTCACCAATTAACATTCTCACTGCATTCCCTTTCAATGCAAAGCGTTTTGTGAGCAAGACATTACCTTTTCAAATAGAGGAAATGTATTGCTGTGATTTTCTATGCTGCACAAAATTTGAGACACCAAACATTTCGGGATACAAAAAAATTTCGGACATCAGAATTTTCCGACGTATGAAATGTTCGAAAATATCAACGTATGGAATGTTTGCTTTTAAGGTAAGTCGCCTTCGAAGTAATAAAAACAAAGCAGATCAACAGTTGTATGCACTGTTTTTTGGCACGTAAAAGGAAATCTTTCCCTTGAACTGTAAGTGTCAAGGCAATAAAACAGTTTTCGTCCGTCGTCCGAAGGGCCTTATTCATCGTCAAAGTAAAACGCAGGGGAACAAAACAATGGATCAAAAACAACCTTTTCTCGTAATGTAGGACTTCAAGGAAAATTTCGCTTGTAACAACACCTAATATATATCTGATTGCTTGCGGGAAAGCTGGAAATCAATGCAACTCGTAAGGTTGTAAGGCGGAATGTCTCTTGCAGATACAACTTGTTTGCGAGAGGAATTTTCCGCCTTTGCAAGGTTCTCATGCGGGGAAGAACTTGAAATCTCGTTGAGCAATAGAAACAGTGTGCAAATGCTTCTCATACTCCAAATAATGTTCAACTATACTGAGATAACAGTTACCCATTTCGCATATTTCCAAATGGATTAGATGTAGATGTCTGTGCTGAAGTGTATCGCACTCTTGACACATTTAACTTGGAATCATCGTACTCTGCTCGCTTTGAAGGATCCCCAAGGATACTGTATGCTTCATTTACCTAAAATGTAGTAAAAATAACAGTTGTTTCCGTCTGTAATCAATCAATTGAATCAAATCACAACCAAAAGGGCAAATAACCATCCATTCATTCATTCATTTCATTCAGTATTTTATTCTAAGGGCGCGCTGGAAGGATTTCTAGCTATTTAAAGATAATTTAGGCCCACTATGCATGTCGCATCCAGGTATGGGACCCGTAGTTTAACGTCTCTTCCGAAGGACGGCGAAGTGAGCTCAGTTGCTCGGTCAGACCTCCGCTTGAAAGGTTTTGGATGTCAATGTTATTGGGAAGATACTAAAAATATTGGAACGCTAAGTCCAGTTTAGAAATGGGTCAACGATTGAAGAAACTTCTGAATTTTGGCTTCTTCAACAAGGGATCTACCAAAAGTTCATTAATGAACTACTGTGAAGGCATAGCCTTTAGAAAAGCGAGTGGTGTTTAGTAACTCAGGTGCAAAAATGTTTATGTAGCAAATGGCTGAAACATTGAACACTATAATCGGACTTTGATGGCTTGCTCTTTAAGAATATGTGCATATTTTAAATAGCACCAGAAGATGCATTACCATATCATGAATTTTTCACAAGAGCACATAAATTTGAACATTTGCCATCTGCATTTACAAAGGAAGTACACAGAATGATGTCATAATCAGGCCTGACAAGACTTTACATAGTCTGGGGCAAAAGGCAAGCAGGGGCCTCTTGAAAAAACAGGAATGGACTGAAACAAAATGGGATCTGATTTCCTTATGCCTTTTAGAAAATTTTGCTCCAACACTCTCAAGACTCCCACAAAACAAACCTCCATTTCAGCACTATTCTTTCTCTATGACATTGACAACCATCATGGTCACTTCTCTGAAGTCAGGGCTTAGGGCAATCTACCCCCAGTCCCCTCTCCTTTCGGCCCGGTCATAATTCTATAAATCAACAAAACTAACCTCTACAAATCGATCATGAAGATCTGGGTCATTTATATCTTTGTCTGGATGCAACTGAATAAGAGAACATATAAAGGAAATTAAATATAACAACCATATGGATAGTTAAGGTATTGGGGATAGAGACTGATAAACGGATTGAGGCAATATTTAAGATCATTTTGAAAATTCCAACACATGGGGAGCACCCAATAAAAGCATCCACATTTGACAGGCCTGGTAAATGGTACAATGGGTTTATCTTAGACCCCGTTTACACTATGCCAGCACGAAATGAATATGGCATGAAACTGTGCTGTATTGGCCTCCTGTTTACACTATGCCAGCATAGTTTTCACTTGAATATGGCACAAAATGAATACAGCATGCTAACTGGCTTCGTCGCTCAACCGGCATAGTGTAAACGGCGAATACGGCATAATTTCATGTCGGATTCACATCGAGGCGATAATCTGGCAAATGAGAGCATGCGCCTTGACAAATCCTCGCTCTGCACATGGCTAAAACCTATCGAATTCATTTTGTGCCGGTATAGTGTAAACGGCGATTCCGTTTTGACAGAAAAACCAATACAGCACAGTTTCATGCCATATTCATTTTGTACCGGCATAGTGCAAACGGGGTCTTAGAGATGCTTCTCCTAATCTATTGAGATTTGTCTGTCACTCTATTCTTCATTCCATGCAGGGCTGACTAATAAACAAGTTCACAGTGTTCAGCATCATTATTGTGGAATTGTACATTGTCATATTTTATCTGTGCATTGTACAAAGTCAGGCATTGGTATTTTATATAAGCCTTTACCTCTTTTGTTTTGAAAACATAAGCACTGCGGATATCTTTTTTGCTTGCATCTTGAGGGACACCAAGTTTTTTTTTTTTTTTTTTTTTTTATATCCATTAAAAAGTTACAATACATAAATACAAGCTACGCTACTTACAAAATTACTTTACAATACTACTCTAACGATACCCCGAGGAGCAAAAGACTATGACTACCCCGGGGCCATAGACACAGAGGTTAAAAATAAACTACTATAGTCTGTCTCAAATTACATGTCACGAGAAATGTCTGCGATCAATTCGAATTTAAGAAGGGTGGTTTAGGTATCATCGCAACTACTGCGTGGCATCTAATTTGAGGTAGACTTTAAAAATACACGACTAAAAATAAAAGAAAGGGAAAAAGGAACATGGGACATGGGAGATGGTGGCTGTGGTTTTATGACTTATAACGGAGTTTGACATTTTCTAATCAAATCGACCAGATTTGTGGATGAATTTAAGCGTTAGCAGGAGTATATCTTTATTAACTTCATCTGGGAAATTTTTATCACCATACAATAAAATCTGCATTAGAAGACTATTTTGGAGATCGGTATGTCCATATGGTCGTATTAAAGCAGAAACTCCAGCGAGAAGGTCTCTACGTGGTACTGCAAGGGAAGGGCAAAGCAACAAAAAGTGTTCCGTATCCTCAATACCATCGTTCGTAGGGCACATCGGATTTATGGTATCCTTAAAGTTGTTCTTGAATTTGTGAAAATTCAATTTACTGAGACCAACCCTGAGTTGAGTGAGATGTGATAAACCTATTGGGTCATGAATGCCAAATATAGATCTTACCGGGGGTCTGATTATAGATAGTAGCTTCTTTTTGAAAACAGCAACAGACGGTGCAAGTCTAATCTCAGGATCAAGTTCATTCCATTCGGATAAGCAATGAGGATAGAAACTAGATTTAAATTTTTCTGTTCTGGCCTTTATTTGCCCAACGACATCTTGGTTGCGAAGAGAGTAGTGTGACTGTTGAAGTGGTGGGATTGGGTCCTTAGTATAAACAGGAGTTAAATTATTAATGATCTTGTAAAGCAAAGTGAGGCGTCTGCTCCATCTTCGGCAGCTCAGTGATTCCCAGCCAAGCTCCGAGTACAACTTTTCTCGCGATGTTCCTCTCCAAGTTCCTGTAATAGCTCGCGCAGCAGAATACTGAACAGACTCTAATTTTTCCATCAAGCTCGGTAAAATGACGCTACCACTGAACTCGCATACTTTTGCTGGAATATGGTAAATAACATCCCCATAGTCGAGATGTGGTCGCACATAGAGCTTATATAGCTCGTTTAGGGTATGCCTGGGCAGATATTTGGAGAGATATTTCAGCAAGCCAATACCCTTTCTCGTTTTGGAGATAGCTGATTTGATATGGGCAGAGAAAGACAACTTTGCATCTAGTATAATTCCTAAATGTTTATGTTCATCTACTTTCATTACCGGTATGTTATTAAAGAGAATTTCTGGATGATCAAGTTCATTTTTTTTCCTTGAAAATATTAGTTCCACAGCTTGTTTTTGCGGATCAGGATTAAACGACATCCTCCAATCATGAGCCCATTGACTTATCAACTCCAGATCGTGGTTCATGTCACTGGCAGCTGAATTAGAATCTTGAACGACCGTAAATAATGACGTATCATCAGCGAAAAGCTTAACATTGCACCTCAAATGTTCAGTAAGGTCATTTATATATACTAGGAAAAATAAAGGTCCTAGAATAGAGCCCTGTGGTACTCCTGCCGAAATATCTCCCCAAGAAGAATTCTGCCCATTCAAAACAGTTCGCTGCTTTCTATCCTTAAGAAAACTCTTAACAAGAGAAAGAAGACTTCCAGAAACGCCACATCGCTTTAGCTTATAAATCAGCCCATCATGCCATACTCTGTCAAATGCCTTGGAGATATCAAGATACACAGAACGAACATCAAGAGGAGGATTACAGTCAAATGCTTTAAAAATTGTGTGCGTTATAGATATTAGCTGGTTGACTGTTGAGTCACCTGGACGAAAACCTGACTGATTTGGGTTGAGTAAATCAGATGAAACAAGATGTGAATAAAGAGAGTCGTAGATGAGTTTTTCAAGTATTTTCCCAAAGATTGGAAGCAGCGAAATTGGACGGTAGTTTCCCTTCAAATTTTTCTCGTTCTTCTTGTGAACAGGCACTACATTAGCATGCTTCCATATTTGGGGAAATATACCACTCCTCAGGCAATTTGTGAATATTATCTTTAATGGAGCGACTAATGCAGCATCACTCAGCTTGATCATTCTTACAGATATTTCATCCCAGCCATGTGCTTTGTTAGGATTAAGGGACCGTATTATTTGTAGTATCTTTTCTTCGGAGATTGCAAAGGTATTTATCAAAGTAGAAGTTACTGGGATATGTTCTGGAATTGCACTGCCTGTGTCGATCGTCGTACACTGAAGTATGAAATAATCGTTGAATAATTGTGCCTTTTCAGTAAAATCAGTCACAAATAGCCCATTGTCTAGGAGCGGTGGTATTATCGGAATTTTGGCCTTGTTTAGAACAGTATTGATCAAGGACCAATACGTTTTGCTAGGGGTTCCAGGGCTGGCTAAAGTTTTCCCTGCCTTAAGGAAATAATTCTGTTTTGCCTCCTCAATCATCCTTGAACCTTCAGATATCATATTTTGAATCCCCTCAAGCTTGTCGTCTGGTTGACCATTTCTCACAAAGCTTTTGTAAGCATGATTCTTTCTCCTAAGAAAATTTTTAACTGTTTGCGTTATCCAGGGTGCTTGGCGAGGTCTAATCGTTTTAACTTTGTTAGGAATGAAGTTGGAATAAATGTTCAAAAGTACTTCATTGAGCAATTTGACCTGCTCATTAGGGCATGGTATATTATCGAGATGCTCTTTCCAATTAAACATTTCAATACTTTTCATGATGGCCATAAAGTCAGCCTTGTCATAGTACCAAATCCTGCGAGTGTAAGGAGGTGATGTTATGTTTGAAACTGATAGTTTTCCATGGACAATTTGATGATGACACTGTTCATGTAAGGATGGATGAACACCAGATTCAATAAAGAGGTTTGGCTGATTCGTAAAAATTAAGTCAATACAAGATTTAGAATCGCCCATTAAATGAGTTGGTTCTGAGATTAATTGATGAAGACCAAGTTCAGAAGCAAGGGGCTCAAGTAATTTCCCCTCATTATTTTCAATATCATTTGCCCACCATTGAGTTGAACGACAGTTGAAATCACCGGTGATCACAACGCAGAAAGGATTTTCAGCATATATCTTGGATAGTAATAATTCAAAGTTAATTATGAAGTTATCAAACTCGGTCTGATCTTGGCTTGGACTTCGATAAATCACGGCGAAAAAATACTTTTTCCTGCCCACATGAATCTCAGAAACAACGCATTCAGGGAGAGTTACTAAATCAGAACGATTTTTTGAAGCAAGGGAATCTTTTACATAAAGCCCAACGCCACCCCTTTTCACATTTTGAGGATGGTTACTTTTGATAAACGAGTAGCCATCTAGCGCAAGCCTATCGTTCTCAGTGGTGCTGTCAAGGTGAGTTTCAACGATACCAATTAGGTCATAGTTATACACTGAGTTGTAAGCCTCTATAAGAGAGACTCGTAGAAAGTCATGCGCAGTGATGCTATTTAAATTCCATGTACAAAAATCCAGTGTTTCGGGACCAGGGTTTGTTTCTACATCACCACTAAGCAATATCGTTCTGTAAACCAACCATTGCGTATGAAATGTATAGCAAGTTATGCACCCAATGTAAAAATACGCATACAGAAAAATAAATTGCTTGACAGCTAAGCGCTTGCAGTGAATAAGACCAATAATAAGGCGGGGAATACGCTTGAAAAGCTCAACAGTCGTGTAAATTACTATCTTCGCAAGGCGATGTATGCGGGCAAATAAAGGCATCAGACGTAGCTGTGTTGCCACAGAGTGCACTGCAAGAAAATGTATCATTAGTGCCAATGGCAGAACGATGATTGAAACTGCGATAAAACAACAACATATCCAGTAAAGCTTGAGGATGTGAACAAGAACACAGAACGGCCGAACACTTTTGCTCAGGGGAGACGATATTTGAATGGATACACGGAAACACCCTATTGTTGCCCGCCATTGATTGATTTCAGCCGGCATCATCAAAAAGAAGCCTTCCCGCTGGTCCTAGGGGACAATAAGCCACAATGCACCCACCATTCGCCCATTCTAAAAAAAAAAGAAAACTCTTCAACAATACAGCAAAAACACATGAGCCAAATGAAAACAATCAAGGAATAAATATGACGAAAATAATGAAACATTAATAAAAAAAAACAATGAAAGATGTTAGGATGCACAAGTTTGCTGTTTCCATGAAATTATCAAGGCACCAAGTTCTTTGTCGTTGTGAAAAATTCGGAACAAAAAGGTAGTAATTTCTTTCAAAAGAGGGCATTCCTTTGGGAGGGGCTTTTGGAACTATTGTGATATTCAAGTTTGTAAACAAATGGTTCGTCGAAAAACATTGGCTTCAAAGTATTTGGATGTTTGGGATATATAAAAATAGAACTTTTCATGGAGAACATAAAATGGGAATCCTAACCAAATATTGAAAACGAGGGAAAGAACACAACCCTGAAACCCCTAATATTTGTGCTGGCAAAGAGATCCTGTCACGAAGCAATCCCTTCGCAGAGACTGAGCAACGAAAAATAACTTCAAAAAAAGTAGGATAAAAAAGGAAATTTCAGAAATTTACGAATTTTAGTCAAAAATTCTTTCAGATAAGTTCAAACTTGATAAAATTTGGAGAAGGTTAACATATCGCTGCTCAACCTATGCGAAGCAGAAATCTGCGCAAAAAGATCCCAGAGGCCCACTTGATAATAATAAACGCGCAAGAAAATATAAAAAAAAACCAATTTTTTATCATACCAAAAACCCAAAAAAGTTGCGTAAATTATGTTATTTTGCGTTCCTCTATCTTCTATCTTCTATCCTCAATCTTTTGAATGATTTTACGCAGTTTTCCTTCTCGTCACCAATGAGTGAAACCATAAAACAGATGAAAGTTATCAAGCGAGTCAAATAAGATTTAAGATTCCGCAGCAGCAATAGATTCATCATCATCGTCAGAATCATTTTGTAAGTCATTGAGACTCCCCTCTAGACCAATAACTGAATCAAAATAAATGAATTTGCCAGATTTTAGTTTCACGGCTAAATTGCAATTGATATCACAAAAAGCAAAATCGATTGATGGAACTCCTTTTGCAAATTCTTTCGCTTCATTCAGGATGGATAATCTTCTTTTGGTCAAGTCCAATCGCACCTTGACGTCATTTTTTGCCTTGCCTCTGTTGCGATAAAGCAGTGTTCTTTGCCTGAATGATTTGAATTTCACTATGATCTGTTGGCTCACAACTCCATTATCATCAGTTCTCTTTGAACCAATGCGATGAGCGCGATCGATGTCATCGGGATTCAGGCCACAGTTCATATCCTTCATGATCTGTTTCACTTTCTTTTCACAATCCTCTTTTCCTCCTTGCTTTGGCAAAGGAACATTCACAATACGAAGGCAAGAGCGTCTACTGTATTGCTCATTCTCATCTGTTTTCTTGTGAAGGTGTTCTAAGACTACCATGGAGCTTTCCAATGACTCTACCCTTTGCTCCAGTGCGTCGACACGTGAGATGAGCTCGTTGACTCTTTCCTGAACCTTCGCTTCAATTTTTTCCTCAATTTTTACGAGCAAATCAGCAAGCATGGCATCAACTGTTTCTCTTGATGGAATTTTAGCCAAGTCATCCCTAATTGGAGCCAAGGCATCAGCTATCATCTGTTTAATATCTGGCATTTTCTCAGGTTTTTCTAGACCACGCCTTCCACCTTGTTTGCATGTCTTTTCTTGCAACCGCGTGCTAGGCCCATCACTGGTTGATTGAGACATTTTCGAAATTAGAAAAGTATCTAAATAGCAGTCCAAATTCCATACAATATCAAACAGTAACACTTCAAACTTTATAACATTTCATACCACTTCATCAGCGTTGGTTTACCCGACATTTCACGGCTATTTTCAGTTACTCCACGGGAGCGGCTGAAAACATGACCGCCATGTGCAAAACTCCAACAACAATCCTACATTTAAAAGGTTGGCCTGAGAAATTGGAACAATAATTTTTGGAATTAAAAAATTTCAGACCAGATCAATAGAAAATTAAATGCAGGACTGTACTGTAGACCTGATTGTAGATCTTCATCCATTTTCCTTTAATTTACTTTGTGATATCCAAAAACTGAATATCACCACAGACTGGACTGGCAGATATGCAGCTGGTTAGAAAAACAACACAGAAAATTTTGTTCATGTCATTTTGGGCTGACCAAGGGCCTGTTCATATAGAGAAAGTTTCCCCGGCATTTTCCCGGTGAAGCGGGATTCCCGTTCAACCGAGATCTCATCTCATATAGCTTTATCACATGAAATAGAATGAGCGTTCACATGAGAAAACATTTCCCCGGCTAGCCATGATCTCGTTTGAACTCTACTGGGATCCCGCCTAGCCGAGGAAATATTTTCCCATGTGAACACATTTTCCCAGTTAGGTGTGGAAACTTCTTTTGTTTATCGTTAATCCTTTCGAATTCTTTGGCGTCAGAGACAAAGTGCTATTGTTTTAATTCTCCAGCTGAAACTTCTCTCATATGAAAGGTCAAGGAATATTACCTCGGCTGAGCGAGTTTCCCGGTGAAACGGGAAAATGCCGGGGAAACTTTCTCCATATGAACAGACCCCAAGTCTCATGGGCATACGAAAGGAAAAATTTCCAAACCTTAGTTAGCAATTTCTAGATGGACATGCTAGCTTTTTTGAGAAAATAATTCTTTGTTGCATTACAAAAATACCTCTTAGCAAGACATCTCATACACATCAAAACATTTCTTTGCTGACTTGATTGGAAAAGTTTGTTTCTTGATTGGGTATACATCTAATCTGAAAAATAAAAACATGGCGAATTTACGAAGATCTTTGGCACAAAATTGAAAAAGGAAATGGGTGGCACTTTTCAACAAGATCTCCAATAATGTGCATGGAGAAATTTCTTTTCTATTGTGTAAATCTCCATTGTGAAAGTACGCCTGTGCAAGTACCTGGCATACCTGCCCAGCAAGGAATTTCAATTTCGCTTTCACAATATCACAGATCCAATACCGCAACTTCAGCAGTTGCAATAATCTCTTTGCAAACAGGATGTCATTGGGCAAATTAGGGCAAGGACAGAGAGACTTCAATATAGTTTCTTTCCCAATGAATACATACAAATCCGCCTTAAGTCGGGCAAAATTTTCTTGGATTTTTTATCGGGCAGCCCTCCCAAATTTTATTTTCCCCTACGCCGATGAATGAATAGAATGAACTATGTCCAGACATCAGACTTGCACCAACCTACTATATTTAAGAAAAAGCTGCTGTCCATAATCCACCCCCCTGCTAAATATGTCTTTGGGATTCATGACCCAACAGACCCAATATGATTTATGATTTATGACCCATTTGGGATTAGATTTGTCACCCGAGTCTATTTTTTCAATTTTTCTCTTCATCCACCCTGGAGGATATGTTCCGACCGGCCGCCAGCCAGGGATATATGGGCAAAGTAGTATTCTCAACCAGTGGCAATTTGGTGGTGTTGACCAAAATGACAAAGAATGCAGGAAAATAATAGACTCGGACGACAAATCTTATCCAGTCTTATCCTCGCAAGAATGGTGGTGTCGTGTGGGTGATTCCGATGCGATACCTTTTTTGCTGACTGATCGCTGCTGCTGTTTATGATGAGAACTAAAAATCCAGATATATACCTCTATATGCCAGTATGCCTTCGCATCTGCTTGATCCAGAAAGTGTCGAGTTTTTCTTTCAGTTCTTCATCTGCAACGGAATCATTTCACACAAAGTTACACAACAACTCTAGTGACGAATTAGCGGCCATCTTGGAAGTTTTTACAACAACGGCAACAACAATAACATTAGCAATTATGAAACAGCCTCACACTGTCAGCCTCGTTACGGAAAATTGGCGGTTTCTTCGAAGGTGAATTTTGATTCAAGACAAACAAACAAGCAGTCGAAGATTAATCCTTGACCTTTTGATGAAGTAAAGGAACACACAGGCGGTTTGATGAAGATCTAATGTAGTCCTGCCTTCATTGGTTTTGGTAAGAGTGTTTTCAGTGTGATATTCTGGAGTTTTGTTGCCGAAAGAACCGTTCCGTTTCCTTTCCTCGTCGTGTCGATCTGGCTGGCGATAGATAGTCCATTTCAACCACATCCATTATGTCAAACCGCAAAATAGCGCAACTTACTGATTGCAGATTGATTATCTGTACTTCTGTCCACAGCCTCCACGCAGCACATGCACATAGGTGGACAGCAGGGATATTTACCCATCCCTTCAAAATTGCCAACTGGAAACCGCTGATTGATGACCTGGAAATAATATCTTCTCCAAGACAGCATGCACACACACACACCTACTACATATTGACAGTGAAATTTTCATGCGCCGGACATCGCGCCGATAAACGATGAAAACTATGGAAACTAAGTGCTCTATGCACCAGACATGTCCTTACATATTTGCATAGCTTTTGCCCCATTTTTAACCCCCTCCCCCGCCAACAAAGCCTCAGACCTAACCAGCAGCACTCCTTCATTATCAATCAAAATTTACATTTTATGGTGATAAAGAACTGCAACCCTGATTTGGAATTTCTTATCAAAACCAATTTTTCTAAATGGTCCAAGTGTACTGTTTGATAGAGGCTGTCCAAAATCCATTCCTGTCAAAACTATCTGTGATGAAAAAGATTTTGGCCTGCCCCAAAATTGGTGCTTGTGCTGAAGATGGTAGTGAGCCTGGTCAATTTTTGTTCGCCATTGAAGGCCTTTGCCCCATGAAGTATCAAATGAAGTACCAAAATTGATCCCTTTATAAAGCTGCAAATGTCCAAAAATTTTACAACACAGACTATTTGTTGTTATTTCAAAACCTTGGGCTGTGTGTGATAGTTAAAGAAGGTTGCTGCAACTACTTGCCAGAATGGCCTTTTTACCACATTGACAAGAGGGAAAAATATTCAAGAATATTTCAAGTTTAGTTCTTGAAATATTCAAGAAACCAGGAGCAAGATTAAAATTCCTTTGTTTATTCGGTTAAAAGCTGGTGAATAAACAAGCCAAACTTGACCGCTTATCAAGGGTTTCACCATGGTTTCCTGTTGTAAAAGTTCCTCACCAGTCACCACCAACTTGAAAATAATCATCTATTGGTGGTGAAATTATAAAAATGAGAAATCTCAAAAGAAATTTAGTCTATGTTCAACCATCCTCCTGTTAATGATACTCTTAATCATGTTATAACAGATATACCCTGATTAACTTTTTTCAAGTTCTCATCTTTATAAAAAACATGACTTGGATCTAAATGACTAAATGACATATCATAACTTTCAAAATCAATGCCTTACACAAAAAGAGTGGTAAGAGGTGGTATTTTGAATGCTGCCTTTGTGATTGAAAAGCATGGCAAAGCTTCAGGGCAGGTGTTTCTTTATTTATTTCTTGATGCTTTTCACATTTTTTAAAGTTATTGAAAAGGTTCAAATTTCCATTCATCACCATTCTAAGTGATAATGAATGATTTATTGCTTGCATCTCTAATCAATCATAAGCAATCATCATTTGAAATACCTTGCAAACTTTTGGTTCAAGGAATCAACAAGATCATAAAGAACTATGTTATTGTAAAATTTGTAAACCAATTGTAGGGCTGATTAAAAGGACTTAAATTTATGATATCCTGGCCAAATAGCCACAAAGTCAAGTAGAAGAATTGAAACAATGTATTTAATAACCACAAGGACTCCCTTTTTACCAAAAACATTGCCCCCAAGGGATTTTTCTGAAATTCATAATCTCTTAATCCCCTTTATTTATTCCTTTCTTAGCAAAAATCAAAGTTTTTTTAAATGTATAATCTCCTGTAATCCTTATATATTAAAAAGTCTCTCAAAGGAATACAAACATGTTACTCCATGGAAGGTGGATACAAAAGGCATTTGCTACTTTGCTTGACAATTCTCTTTCACTGAAGCTGTTTGAATCCCCCATGGAGCAATTGACCTATGCACAGGGGTGTGTTGCTGCTGGGTTGCAGAGATTCTTTTGCTGTCTGGTAACAAACTGGCATAAAGGACAAGAAAATGGTCAATGCTCTTCACTAACCATATAGGAGAACACTTATTTAGTAACTAGAAATAACTAAAAGTTATCAACTGCACACATTCTTATATATTTGTGAACTCCAATAAAGCCACAATAAATTGATTGATGAATTTTTGCTACTCTTCCCAAACTTGATTGTTGTTGTTCCATTGTTCCGTATTCCATGTTTTATGACCATATAGGAGGGTAATGAATGCAGGATCAATAGCCTGAGTGCAGCGTCAACACTACTCTGTGAAAGTATCCTTTTGGGAGTATACCCTGCATAAAACAATTCCCCGTTCAGTGGTATCTCCCATTACAGAATTTACCGAAGTACACCCCTTCGGGTATCCATCTTGATAATGTTTCAGATGATAAACATGTTATAACCATTGAAACTAACAGATGCGCTACGCTAGCTCGCTCCTTCGGAGAGGTAGCTCGCTTCGCGAGTAATGCTCCTCCGCAGAGAACTTAAGGTAGAAGTATCAAATAAAAATTTCCTACAAAATAAAGGTGTCCGCAATGCTCCATGCTTATGCTAGAAAAATGCATGTTGCCTAAAGCGTGCAAGATTTTTATAGAGTGACGAGTCTCTGCAATTTTAAATTTTCAAAATTTAACGATCACTTTTTAATATAGAATGTTGTCTTTGCCTCCAAAGTGCATGTACATATAGTACAGGCATTTGGATGCTTTAAACATGCAAAAATTCTCAAAGGATTTCTAAGAATTCTCTACATCCCAACAAAAACTCTTGAATGGCATGAAAACATTTAAGAACTTTTAAACAAGAGCTCGTTAGAATACTGTAAGAATTAGTTCACAAGGAAGCAGTGTTAATGTGTACAAAGCTTTTTACTTTACATGATAAAGAGAGCAGGAGACATTTTTCTGAATGTTTGAATATCTTAACAATTTTTAATACAGATGTGCCTAGGAATATTGAAGAATTGATGTGTCGCAGTGAATTTTTAAGTTAACTACCGGGTGTCCCAAAAAATGTATACAGATTTGGTTGACTCCAGCGAAGTGAATTTAGCTTTAATCAATGGCTAATCAATCTCAAATTGTTCCACGATAGTTAACTTGAGCATAGATACTTTGGCCTAAGCAAATTCCTGAAGCACATCAAAATTAAGAACTGCAATGAATGAAAAATTAAGAAACTTCCCAATGGGTGACTGGGGGTGACTCTTGGAAAACAGAATAACACAATATCTAATATCGTTCAAATTTTATCAAGGTTATCGTTGATTTATACGCTGTGCCTTAAGAAATTGCTTAGGCTAAAAGGCTAAAGCTCTGGTTTGCAGGAAGAGACAAATTTGAGCTTTCAAGATTAACATGTCTGCTCCCAAAGTACCAATATAAACAAACGAGGTATCTATGTTCAAGTTAACTACCGAGGAACATTTTTAGAGTGATTAGACATTGATTGGAGCTAAATTCACAGCGTTAGAGTCAACTAAATCCGTATATAATTTTTTGGGACACCCGGTAGTATTTCTAATTTGTTTGTTTGTGAGGAATCAACTTGCATGGATTTGATGTTAATTTTCGCAGTGCTGGCTGTGGTCCATAAGAGAGATTCGCCATGGCTTCAAGATACAGAGATGAAAGGCTGATAGATAAAGTCGATGAGCTTGCAGCCTCATTGCATGCTACGACAGAAGTGTTATCAACTGCTGATCATATGCTGGACCATTACAGAGATCTCAATAAGGACCAAGATGTAGAGATTGCAAGGGTATGCATATACTGTAATTGTATATATTATCAATGTATAGATTATCATTTACATTTACTATGATTTAAGATGCATTGGCATGGCGTTTCAGTTTCATATATTTTAAATTCCACTGCATACAACTTCATAATTAAAGGTACTGTGTCCATGTAAGTACATTGGCTTGGCTTGGAGCATGCCAATTTCACGTGATATTTCATGTGATCACTTTGGTAAATGAGCTTACTACGTGGCAAGGAGTGATCTAAGCAGACTGATGACTTAATTGCGGTTGCGCTTTAGGAGCTGACATTTTAGTTTGCAAGTGGTCAGTTAAAATCTGCCAATCACTGCTCGCTCTTCAAGGCTCTTTGTCAGCATCATGTCAGCATATTTTAACAAGAGTGTATACGCGGCAATAATTACATGGACACGTTGCCTTTAACAATACCAACAAGTAACTAAACTATAAGGAAATGAGAGAACCTTACAGAAAATTAATACAATGATACAGAAAATTAATACAAATACAAACAGAAACAAGATAAATTGTATGGAGGGAATTACTTAAAGGAGGAGCTCTCTCGATAAGTAAACTAATCAAGGAGAGAGCTCCCCCCCCCATCCTACAGTACTTTTAAATGAATTTGGTTGGATTTGAATGATTCCAAGAAATTCACACATTTTCCTTTCATACTATAAAATAGGAGTTATGTAGTATCAAACATAGCTTATAATTATTGATCGACCTTGTTCAGTAAGTAAATTTTCAGTTGCTTTTTGAAGGATATTTTGTTGGAGCGTTTCGGAGTTCCATGGGTAACGTATTCCAAAGTTTAGCACCAAGATATCGAATCGACCATATTGAAGACTGTTTATTCGAGATAAGTATAGATCACCTTGACTGGCTTGTCTTGTGGAACATTGATGAACATATGAATTGAATAAGAAGAAGTTACGGAAGCAACTTGATGAAGTTTTATTGACAGAGTCATGAACAAAAGTTAAAGTCGGAGTTTGAAAATTTCAATGAAACATTGGCATTTTAAACTGGATACGCTACAAGCATCTCACAAAGTTATAGGCTAAGGAAATGTTGAGAGATGAGTGCAAGAGAGGAAGAATGATAGCAAGCAAGGAAGAAGATGTGTTGCGTCTTTTATAATCAGCCATTTAATTTGATTTGATTTATTTATTTAAAGTTATTCTGAATTGGATACATCGTTGTTCGATGTGTTTTAGTGAGTTTTCAACAATCTTAGTATTCAATAGATGTAATGTAGTTAAAATTGGTTCCTTTAGAACCATTCTGCATCTTTTTGAATTTTCTGTTTTTTCCTTGGCAATTTTCTGAAGGGGAACAAGGACTAAATTCTGTTACTCCTTATAGTTGAATGGGGAACTACATGCAACCAAAAGACCAGTGGTTGAAAGAAGGCGAAGAGGAAGGAGCATTTCAAGAGGATCATCTGCTGTAAGTATAGTCAGTCACCATTTGGATAAGGCTATATGGGCAGTTGAATCAGATGCATTTACCGCATAATTTTAGTTTTTTACTTTATATGACTTAATTCAAGACTTCAAGAGTTGTTATCACTGCTTCATTCCAGTTAAATGATTCTATCGTATTACCTTTTCACATAACCAAGTTATTGTAGGTACTTTCTTGACATACTGGAACGGACGGGAGTTCCGCTCTTTGGAAATCTTCCCAATATTTGTTAGACCTGAGGAAATTTTCCTTCCTAAATTTCACTCCATCATTCATAAAAGTTATAAATTCATAATCTTCAAAGTCTTAAAGGGCAACCAGATCAATAGTTGCTTGCATTGTTTCTTTGTAACGAAGAAATGATCCTTGATGTGGACCAGGAAGTGCTTTCAAGCGAATGTCTTTCAGCAACTGTTTAACGCTGGAAATTTTTATCTTGAAATATGGACACTAAGGAAGTATAGAAATGTTGTAAGTCACTGTTGGATAGTTGACATTAATTGCAACACGAGGAAAACAATGTACAGTTTTTTAAGGTGCAGCCTTAATCAATGGACTCCTCTATGCAAATGACACTTCATACAGAACGACAAGCACTGGTCTGTTTTTTGAAACTTTCCATACAACGGACACCTCCAAATAACGTACAATAGACAATCATCGTATGGCAATCCAGATTCGAAAATTCATTTCCTTGGTTGGAATGAGGCCAGAGAAACGAAAAGACAGCCAATATGAAACAAAGAACAACGATTGATCTTTTTAAGCTGGTGATAGCATAGGAAAACCAAGTAGTAATTGTTACTGAAAATAGAAACTGTTTCTCTTTGTGCCCTGTGCTGTTGGTCATTTTTGTATCTTAGTCCCCTGCGTTCTAGTTGCGTAGCAATATGCTGCGCAGGTGATATCTTATGAAGATGTTTGATTTGATGGCAGGAACACGAAGCTATATCGGTTGATCTTATCAATGTTTTGAAAAATCACCAAAATTTGATTATGTTCGCTGTCATAACAATTTCGTTTTCGCAGTAGTGTCAAAGACCGAATTGATTTAAAGGGGCTATCAGGTCGGATAAAATTTTTTATACAAATCGTCTTAAATTGAAGCTAAGGATATGTATTACGAACTTTCAGCACTCTTTTTTTTATATTCCATCTAAAAATGTACATAACAAATTACTACCTACATTACTTAACCTACTTTACAACACTACGACTACGATACCAAGAGGAGCAAAATAAAATGTCAACCCCGAGGCCTTAAAGGGGCTGGGTCACGTAACCGTAAACAAATCTGTTATCTTTATAATCTATATTGTTGCCCGCACGCGCCGGCACGCGCCCACTTTCACAATAAAGTTACACTCTATCTTTGCAATCTTACAAGATATGGTTGTTTCGTTTGTTTCTCTCTGAAGTTCAAGAGTTCATCTTCAAAATAGCACTTTCATTTTGAGAAAAATAGTGGAAAATCTGTGTGATATGGCCCAAAAAAACTGCAAAATCGCCGTTTCGAAAGGTTTGTTTACTTTACGTGACCCAGCCCCTTTAAAAAAGTTGAAAAAGTACATTTGTATAAATTAGACTTAACTACGAACAAAGCAAAAAAGAAAAGAAAAAAGAAAGACTTAAAGAAAAAAACAAACAAACAAAAACAAAAGACAACAAAAATAATAATAATTTTGCAAAGAAAACGATCGTACTTAGCGTACTTTCAACACTCTCGCAACGTTACAGCCTTGAAAACCCCTTGAAAGGAGGGTTCAAGGGTACCCCACTCTGCAGGGCGTTGCGCAACGCGGAGTATGGGCCGAGCGAATGTGTGACGTGTACTCCGGAAGTTAGAGCTATATAGGACATATAGAAAACGTAAGCAACCAATTTAGATGATGGTGTGGAAAAGAAACTCAATTTGAGAATCCTCTTCTTTTGCGATGCCATGTATGTTTCAAAACCAGGTTGTCTGTAAAGGCACGAATTCTTACAACTTCAAAGCCATTTCAAGTATTTGCAATATATCTCATATCAATTGGGGGTCCTTGGTGCAAATGCACAAAAAGAAATTTACAATATTGATACATTACAACAAGAGCAGATTTTGTAATACAATAGCAAAAGTTGCGTTTGATTGACACCTCAATTCAAAGCGATTAGCGGCTGCAGACAAAGGAAATTCTCTCAACCAATAATTCAAAACAAACAAAGCCGCAAAAGTTTCCCCAAAACTGGTAGGGCAAACTCTCGCCTTGTGCAAGCGAAAGATGGTTTTTAAGGGAAGTTATGTGCTAATAGCGAAAGAAGAAGGGTAAATCTAAAGTTCTGTCGCTTAGATTATATTTATTTGATTCAGGAGCGGAGCAGAAGGCATTGTAATTCTCGCGTCTTTAGGGCTTAAAATGAAACGATTACAAAACAGCTCCTGAATCAAATAAACATAATCTAAGCGACAGAACTTTAGATTCACCCTTCTTCTTTCGCTATAAGCACATAACTTCCCTTAAAAACCATCTTTCGCTTGCACAAGGCGAGAGTTTGCCCTACCAGTTTTGGGGAAACTTTTGCGGCTTTGTTTGTTTTGAATTACTGGTTGAGAGAATTTCCTTTGTCTGCAGCCGCTAATCGCTTTGAATTGAGGTGTCAATCAAACGCAACTGTTGCTATTGTATTACAAAATCTGCTCTTGTTATACATTACAATATTGATACAAGATCAAACATCTTCATAATATGTTCATATTTTGGAGATTTTGCCGCTTTTGTGGGTTACCCGGTATAATTTTGAAATGATACACATTTTCAAGCTGATAAACCAGTTTTTTCTTGGCTGTCATGCTCACGGGTCCTCATACCTGCCCTGCGAAAATTTGCGGAAGGAAATGGAAACTTCCCATTAGCTGAAATTATTTATAACTGATAGAAGCCTTGGTCACAGTGATGTCCGTTACATGGAGGTTCAACAGCACTTTATTAAATTTTTTTTGCAGTCTGAAGCTGAAGAAAGGCGACAAAGATCGAGCCGAGTGAGATTTACTGACGATGATTCTGCTTCTGAGGTTGGTTTTAATGCCTGTAATTGCTTATTGTAAATATACTGAAATTTACATCTATTGCCCCAAAATTCTATTGAATCTTCAAACAAAGGAGCCACAATTTTTCAAATCCTATTTTTGAATAGCAGATAAATTCTAACTCAATACTTCTTCAAACATCCATTTTTTTAAATATGCCTCAGAGACACTACCTCTTCATACACGTTATGACCCAATAAAAAGTGGAGCTTGATTTTAAATTTTTTCTCCGTTTTTCTTGTCCAGAATCAAATAAATTTGCCAGGTGATCATAATTTCAATAATTTGAGGGGGAGATTTGAATTACGGTATGAAGAGCGTCAATGTAGGCAAAGGTATTTTACAAAATATCGAATTTTTTACTGAAAGCTACAGTAAGAACCCGCAAAGCAGACACCGCAGGTTGATGTTTTCGAGAAATGGTACCCTCATATGAGAAACTTCGATAACTTTTGATAGAAAACTAAACCTAGGCTATTTTGTGAAAATTGTTTCCATTTTGCGGGTTCTTACTGTATATCGTGCGATTTTATAGGATTTCATACCATCTAATTTGATATCAATATTATCTTGACTCAAATGCACAAAAGAACATTTTCATGATCTGCAAGTGACAAATGAAATCTTGATGATTTTTCAACAATGTTCATATTTTGATCACACCTGGTACTGGTACTATTACCGGTACTATTATCGGTCACTCGGTAATTATTCATTGCAGGTAGAGGAATTTGAATCAGCCCTCAAAGATCTGAGTAGAAAGCAGAATCGCCTCGAGAAGGAGCTTCAAAGAAATCGACGAAAAGGATCAGAGTGAGTTAACTGATTTTTTGTTGTGTGACTTAAAGTGGTGTTGAGGTTGCAAAATTATATTTCAAAATTATACAAACTTCAAAGTTTCTCCTCACCGGTATACAGAGACTGATGCAACTTTTTCTCATCGATACATGAATATAAAGGGGTCCTGAATATTTGTCTGTCAACTTTCTTGGAGAAAAGTTGAAAGTGATGCTCTTTACTAAAATGGGCTAGAATTCGAAATTTATTCGTATTTCACGTTTCAGTGCTAAAATTGCTTTTTGAGTGGCTCATTTTTCAATTAATCTTAAGCTCATTCATGTGGTCCAATATCTCCAGGCGTGTTCCTTCTACCGTAAGCTGCAATGATCATATCAATACAGTCAACCTCGCATATTTAGGATCGCTTCGAAATTGGGAAAGTGTTGTGACTTGTGCTGTTTTTTGGTTGTTTCACCTCGTTATATAATCTTGCTAAATATTTACTGTAAACAAAACTTTTTTATCCAACAGGGAACTGAGGAGCCTCGCAGATTCACTACGAAAAGACACCGACGATACGATACTGGATAAAAGACTAAGAGAGCTTCAACAGCAGGTGACTTTCTTCCCTTCTGTTTTGTAAACGAAGAAGTAGCCTCTTGGAGAATTCAGGAGCTATCATTTGTGGAACGGGGAAAATAACGATAAAAAAAATACAAATAGAAAATACAATTGCATTAAAGATAATCCAAGAGTCAATTCACGGCGGCATATAGACAATTAAAAAGATAATTCAGGAATGTACTAAGACCTTGATAAACGTTTCGATTTTCATCTTCTTCAATAAATTTCCTTTCAACCACTTGGGGACCAACCTAAAAACCGGAATTATATTAGGGTAACAAATTAAACAGCCTAACGAAGGGACCTTGCAATTTCGTTAAAGATACTTGTGAGGCACCTTGTAACAAGATGCACAAAAGACAGCTTTTCTGCAGCAATATTACTATTCTGACTGTCTTTTTTTAGATGTGAATGCTTTCAGACACCCTAGACTACCCTATGTTTTTCATAAAAGGGTTTGATTGGGTGGCGTTACTGTTTCTTTAACTGTTGTTCACATTCGAAATTTCTACAAAATGTATCCAAATATCGTTCGATTCAGACTATTTGCAGAATAGCTAAACGTTCTATTGAAGAGTATCTCACTGCCATAACAGTTTTACAAGACTTTGAAACGGGGTATACGGTGTGCAGGTAATAAAAGCTTCAGTTTCTGTAGAGATTCTGTACCTAGTGCCATGAAAATATTCTCAATTTTATTAATGACAGCTTGAGTTGGACAAGATGAAGAAACTACAGCGACATGACAGTGTTGAGAAACTGGCTGATGAAATAAGGCAGATCAAGGTAAGCATTTCAAAGTTTAGGAACTTTTCTATTAGTTTCTTTGTGTAATGGGGGAGTGAGAAAAAATGCACGGTGGTTGAAAGGCTACTGTCCCCTGAATATCACAGCAATACTATTTATTATCATCTTGTTGGATGACAGCCATGTTAAATTAATTTTGAGAATTTTCCTGGCTGAAATCGACCACTTTCTTCCGAAATTGTGAGGGATCTTCCCGACAGGGAACAGGGCAGTAGCCTTTTCAAAAGTGGCCAATCTTTACCAAATTCCCCCACGATTTCTGAGTTACAGCAATGACTTGCCTGTGCTTCAGCATGTTTCCCTCTAGGGATGACGAACAAATCTTCGCCATTAGCGTAAGAAAATTTGTTAAGAGATTTTATTCTTCCAGGAGGATAACATATGCTAATACTCGTAAATGTCATTGTTGTTAAGAAAGAAACCGAATAAATTTTGGTCTTTGTTTTCACTCGTTTTTGCAGACTTTTGAAGGGGGATTTCTGCAGAAGTTCTTCAATAACCACGGAAAGGAATGACCAATTTAAGCCGGATAAATTTCCCGAAGTCCAATTTAACGTCTTCGCTATGAAACAAGACATTTTTCAATATCATTGCTTTGATCTTCAGGAAGCAGTATTTTTCAAACGCCGTGCATTTATTGTTTTGCTCACCCGGTATCATCTTCGCCTGCTTTGATCATTCTTACAGCATAGATGATTTCTTGTGATATACCGGGCACAGCTTCAGTGTAGCACTTTTTCTGTTCGAGAATAGCTAGTACTAAGATTCACAGATGTTTGTACCCCCGTTTTATGACAAGCCCGATTTCAAAAATATCTATCATGCTGATTCTGCATGGTAAGATCAAAATCGCCACCAATGTTATTCCCGCCAAATGGTACTGAAAAATGTCCTCAACCCATAGACTAACTCAATGATCAAACCTATCATAAAATTTTCTTTTTGATCTCTTTTTCAATGATTCAACTTTATGTAAAGATGATAAGATATCTCATTTCATTACTTATAGTGTATACAATGACAGGTTGAACGACCTTATTCTGAGGTGTATTCTTTATTTTATTTACCTCTTCTATATTTCTACCTACAATCCCCGCCAAAACCCTTGTCACAAAACAGGAAAGTAGATGCTGAGAATGGAAACCCCCCTCACCCCCAAGTCAATGTTGCTGACTTCTCTAACTTGGAAAATATCATGTAGCTAGCGTCTTGAGTAGAGACAAACAACAGTGACTGGGGGGGGAGGGGGTTCGGTAAATATTTCAGTTTAAATGGTAGGCAGTCTAATCTTTTGTCGAAAAAGCCTAAAAAAAGGAGTTTGTGACAAGAGGTTTTGGCAAGGATTGTAACATCCAAAGGTAGTTTGAGAGGCTAAGCTTATCGAAGCATCGTCCTGGTCCTTCCTTTCAATGTGACCACACCTCGTGATGCCTTTAGCCTGGAATTACAGAGAGTTGGCGACTCTCCTCACTATACGTAGCAGGCTCAGCAGGGCAGGGACTCGAACCACCCCCACTTCAGATTGGTAGTCAAGCGTGCTACCACTGAACCATCCCCGCTGCTAATATTCTTCATGCTGCATCGTAGATCTTGCCTAAAGGCCACGATATTGAAATTTTTCATTGTTCTGTTGGTCCACAATGAAAGGTTGTGCTTCTTTCATATATTTATGACCAAACTAGAAGCTTAGTATCTTCTCTTCTTCATGTTCCGTATCTTTCGACGTTGGATGACACAGTAGCCCTCCACTTGTTTCTGTCCATTGCTATTCGTGTTGCCCATTCATACTGTATACCAGTCCATTCCTTGATGTTGTCATACCAGTTAATCCTTGGGCGACCTCTGCCTCTCTTTCCATCTATATATCCTTCTAACAGCGTTCTGTAAATGTTATTTTGTCGTATCAAATGCCCAAAATATCTTAGTTTCCTTTCTCTCAAGCTATTGATCAGTTTTCTTTTTTCACTCATTCTTTGAAGCACTTCCTCGTTTGTTACTTTCTCTGTCCATGACAGTTTCAGCATTTTTCTGTACGACCACATCTCGAATGCTACAAGACGTTTTTCAAAAAAGTATACAAAAAGAATTTAATCTTTAAATCATCAGTTCTTTTGCAGTATGCTTAAAAACCAGGCAGTGCTAAATGAGCTAAGTTTGATAATTTTAAAACCAATCACAAGATCAGCTTTACCTGGGAAAATAATGTTGTCTTTGATCTACTTTCCACAAAAAGAAATTTAAAATCGGCCATGTGATAAAAGCCAGATGATTTTTCAAACTAGAGTACTTTCTTTTGGTGACACCCCGCACATTTCGATTGTTAGAATTGCTACTAACTTTCTAATCATTGTTTTCTTTTTCTAGGGCCTTGTGCAGTCACGAGAAAGCAGAGAACCGCTCGCACCGCGTTCAGACTTAAGGTACCAGTGGTTTGCCATTACTGAAAAACAAATTAAATCCAGATATCTCTGCCATGTACATGGAATACTATACATAACTTGAATAGTAACAATGACACTCCTATTTATGGATTGTAAAACTGCATGCACCGGTTGAGTAAAAGAATTTATTATCTACTTGAAAAATCATACTGCAAAACCATATCTGATACATCTTCTTGCTGTTTGAGTTGATGATTTCAAGTTTTTCAAATGATGGAGATCTTATATCGAAGATTTTACACCATAACGGACTTTTTACATTTATTTTTCTAGTAATTCACGATCTTACATTGAAGAATTGCAACATGAGAGAGAAAGAGCTTCTAGAGATCAAGAAACGGTATCAAGTTTTCTTCTTTGCAAAATTATTTACAAATTATTTACAAATTAAATAGATGGTCCAAAAATTTAGCCATTGTGGGAGTATATATGATGTCAAACCTCCACACATGTCAAATGTTAAACTTAGATTTGTCATTCTATTTTCATGCTGTCTACATTATTTCGATCGTGAACAAGAAATTACTCGGAATTCATTTGCTTGGAGTTTGGCTTGATTTGCTTGAAATTGCCTGAAAATGCGTTATTTTGATTCAGCTTCCAAATTTTTTGGCAGCAGATATTTTTTCGATTTAATTTTACATGACGCTCGATCCTCAAGGCTTTGTTGCTTTTCAAGAATCTTCTTAAGGTTATAAATCATTTTTCCAAGGCCATGAACATTACTTCTTCCAGGTGATTCCAACCAATGGTTATAGCATGGGTAATAGGAAACGAAATGTTTGTTTTCGTTACTGTCTCATTTTGTTCCCTCGTCCATTCAGCATGTCTTGGTTCGAATTTGAAGCAGCTATATTTTTCTTTCATGAAAAGGGACAGCCTCACTTTCCTAGAAATAAATATGGCCACTGCAAATTCGAAAGTTCTGATAGGGCGGGGAAAACGAACGCAAACAGCAATAAACACACGTCTGAGAACAAAAATTTATTCATATAAAAAGGGGTCCAACCAGCGTAGTTTTGTGTATGTGATCGGTCACGATTTAAGGCTTGCAGTGCAAAGTGATTTTAAAGGGTCGAACAATAGTTACCCACGCTACTTGGTATTATGGGGAATACCGTAAAAGCTCTATTAAGCCCCTGGAGGGCTTATTTAATTTCATACACTCCAGAAGGGGGCTTGAAAGAGAGGGGGCTTATTTGAGAGGGGGGGGGCTTATTCACAAAATCAAATGACAACGATATATATGATCGCTTTTTAGTCCTTTTACACCATATTTTGCGGATTCAACATACCGTATTCGACACAGTTTTATCTCAAACCATATCAAAATTAACATGCCAACTTGTTCAGTTCAAAAAATGGAAAATCTTTGGTAACCTCTGGAATTTGATATAATTGGGGGTGGGGCTTAATAGAGAGGAGGGCTTAATCAAAATTTGGCTCATAGGGGAGGGGTTATTAGAAAGGGGGCTTTCTAGAGATAATAGTAATAATGCAAAATTTATATAGCGCCACAATACTAAAAGATACCTGGTTGCACTTTACAGTCTAAGTCCTATTTACAATTTAAAAATCCGATTTAAGAATATGTATAGAAAAATAAGATTAAAAGCATGTTAAAATTTACAATTCTTGATGACTTGTTGGAAAAAGATGTTCCTCAACCCTAGTCCAACACTAATTGTACGCTATTTCAAAATAGTGTGTTTTCAGGAGCCCCTTGAAAGTTTTTATACCGGGTGAGTCAGAAAAAACGAGGGGTGTTTGGCGGACTGTGACGTCGCGTTTAGCCACCCGACCGTTGTAAACTAAATTATTCCGTGCAGCCATAAATCTGACTTAGATCATAAACTTTTCCCCATCAAAATCGGTCATGTGATTCATTATTTAAAAAAGATTTTCTTCCTAAAACTTTGTATGGGAGTGTTGCAAACTGAGGAAACCTTTAACCATGCCCCTTCAGGGTTTTAGCCTTGCCAAAGCTGCAGGTACACGTGGTATTATCTGGGGAGCATGAAACAGTTCGGAAATAGTGTTTTCTCCCCGGGGATGCCTTGTCACGTCATAACTTGTTCTGCAAAGAGAATATGTTATGACAAAACTATTTCATTCTCCCCTGAGAATACCACGTGTACCTGCAGCTTTGGCAAGGGCAAAATGCTGAAGGGGCTCAATCAAAGATTTCATAAGTTTGCAAAACTCCCATACAACGTCTTACGAAGAAAACATTTTCTGACTAATACATCAAGTGACCGATTTCGATGGGGAAAGGCTTATGATCTAAGTTAGACCTCTGGCTGCAAGAAAAAATTTAGTTCGCTACGATCGGGTGGCTGAACGCGATGTCACAATCCGCCAAACACCCCACGTTTTTTCTGACTCACCCGGTACATTTTGTGTTCTTTATATTTTCCGGTAAAGAGTTCCATACTGCAGGAGCAGCATATGTAAATGATGGGGGCTTAATATAGCTTTTACGGTAAGATTGCATTCTGAAATAATCAAAATATCACAAATCACCTCTATAGAATTATAACAAAGTTGTTCAAGTTCCCTTTAAACCATTCAATTCAAAGGAAGATATAATCATCATCTACACGTCCCTTTTTAAAGGATTTTACGCCCGTCGTAACTAGCGAACCCATTTACAATAGGTTTGAATTGACCTTTTGTTGCCTTTTCATCGTAGATATCTGACTTACGACGGCAACTTCGCCAGCGAGAAGATGGCCAAGAAAGGCTGATGTCGCAATTAAGGAAGACAACATCAGAACTTGAAGAGAGTGATGCAAACCAACTGCGTATTGCTAAAAGATTAGAGTCGTTAGAAGATAAATTCGACCGGGAAAAGAGAGAGAAACAAGATCTAGAAAACGAGCTTGGTTCGTTTAAAGATCAAGTAAGTTTTTGATATTTTGGTCTTTGATTTGTTAACTGACGTCTGTTGAGCTGAATCACACTTGAAATGTTTCGCTTGCTGCTGCGCACATTAGATCCGTGTTTTATGACGCATGAGCCTTGCTTTGATTTTGTATGGCAAGTTTTATTGTGTCCCCTCAAGCCAGGGCAAATTTCGTAAAATTGCTTTTGAATAACATTCTTCTTCAAAGTGATTAGTGATCGCAAAAAAGGGAATTTTCTCAAGCAGCAAATCAAAAGAAAGGAAGCTGCAAATGATGCATTGAAAACAGTGTGGCTAGCTGTTTGGTTGTGCATGCGGAAGGGGTTAGACCAATTTTTAAATTTATTCCTTTTCCTTCAATATTTACTGCTAACTTTTCTTAAAATTGCCTCTTCGCATGCACAATGGTAAATTTTAATTCTAGTGGGAAATTTACCTGTTGTTTGCAACAAGCTACTCCTCCGTGCCATATTCAAACTTCACTTTCCTAGCCGATTTGGAATTCAGTCTTTTTCACATCTTCCAAGACGCAGACGGGAAAAGATAGCGATGGTTTAACTTTTACCGAGAAATGAAGGATTACAGTAAATCCCCGCATATAAGAACCCAAAAAAATAAGAACCTACAGGCTGCTTTTCCTAACTTATGCACCTTGCAATTAAGAACCTGTTTCAGTTTGATGAAAAATATGTTCTTATAGCAGGGGTAGCAAAGTTGATTTTGGATTTTCAGTGTTAAGTTCATTTTTGTCTAAGTGGGCTTTTAATGTTTGAATCTCCTCCCCTGCTGTTTGAAAGCTTATCATTGGTTATTAGGTATATTTTAATCTTTCCAGAACAAATAATACGGCTGAAAATCATTGACGAAGGTTCTAAAATGGCCTACGCAAGGTACTCTTCAAATAAGAACCATTATACCTTGAAATTTGGCTTAGTACCTTTAAAATAAGAACCTATTTCAGCCTAGCTCTCAAAAAAGTAGGTTCTTATATGTGGGGATTTATTGTAATCAAAACTTCTGCAATCGGTAGGCATAACTAAAACTTACTAAGCAACATCTCAAAAGATAGGTATGCCCTGCAGCTACATGCTAATACCAAATTCGTTTTCATAACTTTTGCTTTCAATAACCAAGGCGCGATCTATCTCCTAAAGTTGTTTTGGGTCACCTGATGAGTTCATCTGCTTTTGATGAATATATTGTTCATTTTTCCACACGTAAATTCATTTATTTTGAAATTTCAGGCAACGAAAGCCACTCGCGAAAATGCAGAGATCGCTTCACAATTACAGTACTTACGGAGTCAAAGTAACAGGGCAGATCCTCAAGTCACTGACTTAAATCGAAAATTGGATAGTTTAGAACGCGAAAAAGAAAAGGCTAATGATAAATTAAACTCATATAAAGTTGAAAGTGACAGGAAAGATACTTTGATTGACAGAATGACGTCACAAATTCGAGATTTGACGACCCATGTAGAAAAAGCGGAATCGGATAAAAGGAAATATTATGAGGAATTGGAAAACGCAATGAAAGATATGAGAGATTACGCGAAAAATTTAGATCATGTGAAGACTTTATTGAGGGAAAAGGAAGACGATTTGAAGGATAGCGAAGAGAAGAGACAAGATTTGAAGAATAGGGCACTGGAAGCAATTAAAGAGTAAGTATATCTTGGATATACACCACGGTATACAAGTGTATATCATCGTTAATTTTTTAAACCAAATATAAAATTTTACAATATATTTTACATTCTACTGTATACCTAATTCTAATTACTATACGACATTACAGGTACGAAGATAAGGCTCAAATCCTTACTGGTTGCCAGAGCATGCGGAAATCATCCAATTTCATGCTTGTCAGCCAATGAGATCACCGCTTTCTAGCCCCTGGAGATAAAATCGGTCATTTGAGGTAAATTTTCTAGTACCCTCACTAAAACTGAAATGGATGCTAAAATACTTCAGTTATTTGCAATTTTTTTTAATAAATCAGTAGTGGGGATGGCCGTCCAGAGTTGTTTACATGTTTAGGCACACAGCTTGTTTGGGGCCGGAGCTGCGTTCATTTTCCGGTCGAAGAATATTGACCTTCGTTGAAATATCTATAGAAATCGCTACAAATGTGATATACAGATAAGAATTTCAGCGATTATGCATACTGACCTAAGCAATAACCGAAACTCTTTCACTGCTATCATATCTCAAAATTGGAGGCAATTTCTAATGATTTCTGGTAGAGCTGTTTCTCGCTTAAAACTCATTCCATCGCATCTAAATAGTTATGGTAAAATTTTTGAGCTAGATAATGCACTTACCCATGACTCAGACACAAGTTTGACTTCGTTTGCATTTTTTACTTTGGCAAATTTTTGTAAGAAACAACCAGTTGTGGGCGAATTGCAAAAACTTTCCTCGGTCCATATTTTTCTCTGCACAGTCTCTCCGCTTCAAACAACAAACAGTGAACTTTGACATTGTATCATAAAAGTCTTGCATCACATAACATTCCTTTTGAACGATTCCATGCATTTTGGCGAGGCACTCGTGAATTGTATTCACGCATTTCGTTACTTTTGTTCTTATTTCAATCAATGCAAAACATAAAAAGAACAAAATATTATTTTGGGTTCGCTACAAAAGATACCCGGTTTTGCTCTTTTGTTTGTTTGCATTGACTGATTGAATCAAATGCGTGAAAACAATTCACGAGTGCCTCGCTAAAGCGCATGGACTCGTTCTATAGGAATGTTTTGTGATGCAAGACTTTTATGATACAAAGTTCACTGTTTGTTGTTTGAAGCGGAGAGACTGTGCAGAGAAAAATATGGACCGAGGAAAGTTTTTGCAATTCGCCCACAACTGGTCGTTTCTTATAAAAATTTGCTAATGTAAAAAAGGCAAACGAAGTCAAACTGGTGCCTGAGTCATGGGTAAGTGCATTATTTAGCTCAAGAATTTTACCATAACTTTTTAAGTGCAATGGAATGAGTTTTAAGCAAGGAAAAGCTTAGGCCCAAATGATATCTCTGCCAGAAATCATTAGAAAGTTTTGAGATATGATAGCAGTGAAGGAGCTTGGGTTATTGCTCAGGTCAGTATGCATAATCGCTGAAATTCTTATCTGTATATCTCATTTGTAGCGATTTCTATAGATATTTCAACGAAGGTAAATATTCTTCGACCGGAAAATGAACGCAGCTCCAGCCCCAAACAAGCTGTGTGCCTAAACATGTAAACAACTCTGGACGGACATCCCCAAAACTGATTTATTAAAAGAAATTGCAAATAACTGAAGTATTTTAGCATTCATTTCAGTTTTTGTGAGGGTACTAGAACATTTACCTCAAACGACCGATTTTGTCTCCAGGAGCTAGAAAGCAGTGATCTCATGGCTGACAAGCATGAAATTGGATGATTTCCGCATGCTCTGGCAACCAGAAAGGATTTGAGCCTTATCTTACAGGTACGATACCTTGGGATGGGGAGCGAAAGACAATGACTACCCTATGGCAATATATAAAACACGAAAAGTTAAACTGTATACAGTCACACTATGAACAATTGAAATTTAATGGATACTATACTAGATTATGTCAGGTCAGGGTTGCGATGAATTTATTGATGCTACGAGCGCAACTCATTATCATCACTAATGGTAAATCATACTTTGATCTGACTGTACCTTACTTTTTGGCTGACGGGTGCAAGGAAATTTGTAATTTAGCGCCTTTCCAGAGTGTTGAAAGACCCAGTTAAACTTTGAAATATGTCGAAGCTTAGAAATAAACATGGGTGTACTTTCTAGCCATAAGGTGTCGAAAATATATACTGAAAGTTAGTTGAGCACAAGGCCAACAGTTCTGCTGCAGTTGGTTGTCAAAAAAGTGAAATTAATTTTATGCGCCCAATAGCTTAATGCAGATGAATAGATAGCTAACCCAAGAGCTGCATATGCAGATCTGAAACTAACCTATTGTATTTGATGATTTCGACACGTGCGTGCATGTTGTTTAGCTGGAGGAACAATTGCGTGCATAGGCATCTCTTTATCCTATTTATAGATTGCCTGCTCTTGGCTCTGTGAACTAACTTTAGATAAATGTGATAAATGTGCTTTCCAGAAAAACTTGAAAAGAACCTTAATCGATCACAGAAGCATTGCTCAAATCTACCGAAGGCTTACTTAGAAGGTCAAAGAGAGAGCTGTTCGAGACGTCTTTGGATTTTAGAAAATTGACTTATTAGAATACGTTGCCCTTTTTTTGGATGCTTGTGCAGATTTTCGTATAATTGTATGAAGTGAGAAGATTCTTCGTTCTTTTATGATTTCAATGAAATCTCGTTTACCGCCAATGTGAAAATATTGTCACTGTGGTCATAGAACTAGCTGTTGCAGATATGTTATCGAGGCCAGAAGAAAATAGAGGACTCTTGGTTTTTATTTCACCAAAATTTTCTGCCTCCCTACGTCCGAAACTCAGTCTTTTTAGAATCATATTTGTCATTGAAGGAATCTAGAGACGGTTACATCAAAGTACACCTATACATAGCGAATTTTGTCTATTTGTTAATGAAGATAACTGATATTATCGGTTATATCCAAAAAACGACTGAGACAATTTTTTGTTGTATCTGAAGTCAGTTCATATGATTTATTGATTGATTGATTTATTTATTTATTGATTTGTTCATTTATTCATTCATCCAGCCATTCATTCATTCATTCATTCATTCATTTGTTTTGTACAGCTATCGAAACAAATTACGTGAGTTAGAAAAAGAGAATACAAAGATTCAGGTAAGCAAATACAGAACATTCTATTCTTACTTGCTACCCAATATCCTTTCAACTTAATGGATTAGATGAATGACGATGTTGGGATATTTTGCTAATCAACAGTATACATTCCAGGTTGCTTTGTTTGAATTCGATGGATCGTAAACTATGTTTAGATAGAATTTTCTATTTGCACCACGATCTAATTGCTGAACAAAATTTAAAGGACAATTCCGGGGTTTGTATTATTAATGCTAGAAAATAAACTTACCAATTGCTGCCGTGAACTGCCAACTTTTTACCACATTTTGATGTTCGTAACAACTGTAAATTAGTTAAATGTCCTGCCAATCTAGGCCGAATATCGTTACCATTAGTCGTCATTTTTACCATCAGCATACGACAATGAGACTAGCAGTGATTAAGAGGCAAGAAAACAAGGGAGATGTAGCTTTCGTTGAGCATGACGTCAGAAGGCACAGATTCTTCTTCGCTTGATGATGTCACCATAGATGTCACTATGCTCTGGTTGCTTATTTGATTACGCACTTTCGTAGAGAAGCGACGAAAAATGGTGGGAAAAAGTACGATACACCATTCATAAAAGTATAATCTCTCATTTGATCATTAATCATCCCAACCCCCCCCCGGACTTGTCCTTTAAGTGATGCTATTTTAAAGCATGGTGTATATTACAAAATAAACTTTTTAAAACGTTTTGTGTAATCTCCATGTCACCAGATCAAAAGGTTACTTTATGATGTGTTAGGTAACGTTTATGATTGGTCCGCTCGTATAAATCATCATACATTTTTCTCATTTCTCTTTCAGGAACGAGAAGAGTTACAAGAACAAGAGCTTTCTCGAATACGATCAGAAGTGAGTTGTTTAACTTCTCGATTATTGATTAAAGTACGGCCTAAATTCATATTTCATCTGTAAGCATCTTTTGTTGGAAATAGGGTATTATCGGATATTATTACCTTACTGACGTTTCAAAAGCGAGGCAATGGAAGAATCCCGCCAATCCCATTGGCTAATCGCACAATTCCCACAGTTTTTCAGTAGCATTGTATAATACGATACAGGGACGCGTTTTTGTCGCCACAGCACCTGATTTCAGCCTGTGAGATTTACAATGAACTCAAACGACATAACAGAAACAAAATGAGTTTGACTAAATGGTGTAAGTCAAAATTAGCAGCTATCAGGTAATTAAACTCATACTAACCGGTTTTGTTGTTGTACAGGAAAATGTAAAGCCCTCAGTCTTAATGCACAGACCTCGCAAGATCGGTCTGTACTTTAAGGCCTCGGGCGTTATATTTTCCTGTACAATACAAAACCGGTTAGTATGCACATAACCCAGAAAATGGAACTTTTGAGAAATCAGCAAAATTCGATTATATTGCCGATCATGAAAATGTCTTTGTGTGAACTTGTTTCAAGGGCCTAATAGATTTTAGCCCTATTGCAAAGTCTAATCCAAGTATCAACGAGAGTTTTCTTAACGCTACTTTTATTGTATTAGAAACGTGAGCAAGAGTTTGAAGTTAAGAAATCGGAAAGAGATGTCAAAGAGACGGAATCAAAGGTGAAACAAGTAAGTGAATGACTGAATTTTGTTTTTCAAGGAAAAAATTGCTTTTTCATTTCTTCTCTGCCCTAAGTTTTCTGATGTTTTGATTTAGTAGGGGTCTATGAAAATTCATAGCACCAAGAGTATTTTCTGGATTGGAATGAATCAAATCCTGCTTGATCGCCGAGAGATTGAAGTATTTCTTGTGCCTTTGATTAACGCGGAAATATCAGTGGATGCGACTTTACGAAATTTCTTGGTTGCGAAATGCCTGAAGACGAGCCTAAAATGATATAGAAATTTAACACTGAAAGGACAATAAAAAAATATACCGGGTATCCCAGAAAGAGTTCTCACGTTTGATAAATCACCAAAAATTGATTACAAGGCTGATCTTCAATTTTTTTTTTTATGTCAAGTAGATCAAGGACCAAATTATTTTCCAAGATATAGCTGATCTTGTAATTGGTTTAAGATGATCAAATTTAGCTCTTAAGCACTGATTATTGACAGATCAAGCTTCTAGTTTGGTCATAAATGATAGAAAGAAATGCGCACTCATGGGAGACTTCAATGATGATAAAAATCTGAAAATGGTGACTGTTAGCTCAAAATAAGGTTGCGCGATGTGTGACTTTTCTACCTTGCTGTATCAAAAGCAAACATTTTATCATCTATGAATTTTTTGGAGTATTAGACAAAACAGACAATTTAATCAAAGGTTTGATAATCAATTTTTTGTGATTATTGAAACAGGACTACTTTTTTGGAACAACCGGTAGTTTTCACGGGGAAGGGATATCATCTGCACATTTGGTGCCATGGGATCGAAAATCTTCAGTATTGTTTGAAATTTTACTTCCTGTACCTCCTGAGGGAAGTGAGATGCCCTTGCATATTGTTCTTTGTAAGGAGATTCCTTACGATTTGCTCAAGTACTTGGGGCCTTTTTTCAGACATTTTGCTACCCAGAAATTTTCGTAAAGTCGAACTTACCTATATTTTCAGTGCCTATGAGAACATGAGCAAAATCACAAAAATATTTCGGTCTTTCGGCTTTTAAGTAGAATTTGAATCATTCAAATCTATCGTCCACTCTTGATGCTATGAATTTTCGAAAGTGGGAACTTTTTTCTGGCTCATCTGGCAGACATAGAACGGTCCTTGGTAAAAACAAAAAAGGATCTTGTTAAGAAGTGACATGTTTTCAAATATTTCATCATAGTTGGAAAATGATATCAAAAGGCAGCAGAATCAATTGTCACAGTTAGCGTACGAGAAAGCTCAGCTGGAAGAGGTATGAGACGAGGTTTCATTTACATTGATTAAGTACCAAACAATACTACAATCCTTGCCAAAACGACTTGAAAAAAACTACATTTTTCTGCTTTTTCATGTGATTAACCATCCAAAATGCACTGCAGGAAACTTCGCTTCGCTCTTTCTTTCCGCCCTCCCCTGCCCCCCTGAACAATAATGGTCCGAAAATATGATCATTAGACATGAAGAAAAGCAATTCAGCAGCGTTGTCATGCCCTAAAGCACTGCGTAATCGCAAAAGGCACCAGCATTGCAAGGGGGAAGGGGGAGAGAAGAGCAAACATATGGTATTTTTTTCAAGAGTTTTGGCACAGATTGTAGGTGTGCCATAGATAAGTGCACACATTTGAAAGGCAACGATAAATCGTACACTGGATCGATTTTGTAGGTGGATCATTTAATTTTTTGGTCCAAATTCCAAATTATCCATTGCGAATTTTTTACGGTTCTTTTACGGGCGGTTTCCCGAGTTATAAGAGATTTCTTGACATTGGTTTATAAACAGACTGAACTTGAAAAGACAAAGAGAAGACTCTTGGATACAACTCGTGAATTTAGAAATGGGTTAGTCATGATCCAATTCACGAGCGGTCGTTGGAGGCACTCGCAACATCAGTGTTACTTGTATACCCGAATGCTCTGTGTAACAAATATACTCTTTATGCATTTTCATTTAATTCTTTTGCTTAGCTCTGAATGTTTATTCTGTAGGGATTGTCGATATCAAATGAAGCAAAAAAAGACACGATCAAATTGCAGGTAAATGTTGCCAGAATACCTAAAACTAATCAAAAGGGTAACCGATTTCAATTCAGGAAAAATTCTGCCATGAAAGGAAATAGTTGACTAATATCGCGTTTTCTAACTCAGGCCTGCAGAGAGGCTCGAAGGATCTATTGGACAAACCGTGCTTGGGCCCCTAGAATTATTAAACTGACTGAATAATGAATGTTTTTAGGACATATTTTTTATACATATAAAATATTGCAATAAATCTTACACTCTAATTACCGTACAACACAACAGCGACAATGCCAAGGGGAGCGAAGGACAATGACTACCCCATGGCCAATAAAAAGGCATGCAACGTTAAACTACATACAACTAGGTACACTACGAACGATTAAAACCTAATGGATACTATATTAGATTCTGTCTAACATTAGATTTCGGGTCAGGTTTGTGATGATGTTTGTGAACTATGCATAGCATCTAATGTGAAACAGAACTTACAAAGAAACAGGACATTTACGTTTTGGGATTTGGTGGTTGCTTGGTACTGAAGTTACAAAAGATCTTAGTCAAACCGACCAGTTTCGTGAATGAAACTTCGAGTCAATTCGACTATATTTCTGTTCAAGTCATTAGAAAGATCTTGATCACCATATAATAAAAGCTGTGTCAGAGCATCATTTGAAAGATCGCTGATTTGTACAATTGGTTGTAATAATTCAACGATTCTATATTGATCAGTCCCTTCTAGGACCCTTTCTGTGTATCTAAACTTTCTGGGAGTCCTCCTGAAGTCAGAACCCGGGGCAGTCTGGCCCCTGCCCCCTCTCGGAAAATCTATTATTATATATTTCGTGACAAATCACTCCCACTGCTAAGTTCACAGTCTGCATCATCGGGATGATTTATCTTCTGTAATTAATCCCATGTGGCCTGTGAATATTCCAGTAACTCGAAACCTGACTTTTCTTGTCTTCTTCTATTTACAAATAAAATTGAATCAAAATGAATCGTGATAGACTTCATGTGAATAGCTGCAGAATTTCAGTCTAATAACATGGATTTTTATTACCTTAGCGTGAATTACAGGAGTTAAGTGCCAGAAATGCAGCTGTCGATGGACAATTAGCTGAAGAAACTGCAAAACGAAGGGTAAGTATTGAAACTAAAAATTGTAATTTCATTTAAGTGGCCACTGGAATTGTTTTGCTACAAGCAACGGGGACTTTTGGGAATTCTGCCGTGTTATTGATGCAAAGTAGGTTGCAATTTGCTTAACTGGTCCTTAATTATGCACCCTCCTGAATTGTGTTTAGTGTAACTAGCATTGCGGGTGAGTAGAAATATTTGCACCTTTTGGAAAATTGTAGAAATTTATCTAATTGACCGATCTCAACTATTATTACTTTAATGTATGGATTAAAGTCTTAACTTTAAAGGAAACCAAGTTTGGATATCTTTGTTAACATTTACTTGTCGTAACATTATCCCAATACAAAAGGCTGGTCAGTGTTTTACCCACAAGAGAATCTTATAATTTTTTATCTTAAGAAGTGCAATTATTTGCAAACTAAGGCAATAGGGCCTTGGACTCAAAGCAATCCATTCATTATTCAACTCCCATGACCAAAGGCATGTGGGTTATGGGTAAAAACAGACCTGTCTAAAAAGTTTTGTAAATTTTGATATTCTGATCGCTAGCTCGACAATCAAATGTCGACATGAATATCAAAACTTGGTTTGACCATCCAATTTAGTCTTTTCGATACATTAAAGGGGCTGGGTCACGTAAAGTAAACAAACTTCTTTCGCAACGACGATTTTGCAGCTTTTTTGAGTGGCCATATCAGATAGATTTTCCACTATTTTTCTCAAAATGAATGTGCTATTTTGAAGATGAACTCTTGAACTTCAAAGAGAAACAAACGAAACAACCATACGTTGTAAGATTGCAAAGATATTAGTGGATTTTTAGTGGCAACTTTATTGTGGATTCACCCCATCCACCAAAATCTGTGCAGAACACAATGGCCACGTGTGGGCAATAATATAGATTATAGAGATAACAGGTTTGTTTACGGTTACGTGACCCAGCCCCTTTAAAGCAGAAATGTTTGAGATCCATGTATTGAAATCCTTTCTACAATTTTAAAAAGTTGCACGGTTTTTTCACTCATGCAGTATAACTAATACCCTATTCACACTGGCAAGTTAGACCAGCTTAAGTTAAACCGGGTTATCAAATGTCGCACACCAATTGGTCAATCCAACAAATCGAATTCATTTGATTGGCTAGATTTTAACCTGGTTTAGATAGAGCTGGTTTAATTGTGTCAGCCTGAATGGGGTATAAGTGGCCCATGTGTGCTGAGTTAAATTGTTATATTAGGTAAAGTCAATTGTAAAGTTTTGTCAATATTTCATGTGATTGTTTATGAAAGTGCTTTCCATTTGTACACAGGAATTGGAAGAGAGGCTTGCAGAAATTAGGGAGAAAGAATCAGCAACAAAGGAGGAGAATTCTAATCTTTATCAACAATTACATGAGGTACCTTGTTATGTCTATAGTGTAGAGAGAGCATTTTGAATTATATTGATTTATTGTTTGAACCAAATACATAGCCTCATTTTCCGGAGAATCACACTGAATAGATCTGTTTCAATAACTTGGGATCTGTTTGATTGCTACCGATTCTGAAGATGGTAGCTGGGTAGACTCGGAATTTGTGTTTGATCGACTCCCAAATTCTCAGAACGGTAGGTTTGGTAGATTTGGAAGGACTTATGACCGTCTGGTCCAAAGGCAGACGGATTGGCAGACTTTTGAAAGATTCTCTACCATTCAAGTAATTATTCTTAAGTATACATTAGGTTGCCTTCCTGCTTTGGGTGGTCCAAAAAGTTTACAAGAAGTCATCGCCTCAAACTGAGTTTGTATGACGATGTTGAAATATCTCTGTTTTCAGGAACGTTCATCGCATACTGCAGCCATGAGAAGGATGGAAGAAGAGCTCAGAGCAGTTTCGGTAAACAAAAAGACACTTACTACAAATTACTACGAAATACTTTTTCAGCTTTGTCAGCGCTTACTTTTTAAATTCTAACCGACTGATAGTCCTATCATGGAAACTATTGCCCGTCTCAAATTAGATGTCACGTCAAATGCTCGCGAATAACAGCGATGGAAGTATTTTCAACGAGCAATTTTTGCACATTCGCAAATCTAATGTGACATGTAATTTGACACAGAATTATACCGTTTTTTGTAAAAAAAAGTTTCCGGGAAATATTTATAATGGCATGAAACTAAGATTTGCACAGGTCTTGCAGCAGTGCATAGTTTTTTCACATCTATTCACCTACCCTAGACTGGTGCATGCTAGCGCTTGTCAAAATGGAATGGTGCCATGGTACACAAAGTGCTTAATAATTTTTTGTATTCTACTTATGTTTTCCAAGATTTTTGTCAAGGAATTTGTTAAGTGCCGTTCATAGCCAGAACCAGATGACGTCATGTCTATTTCTGCTGTGGACAGCACAGAATATTTTGTTTTTGTTTTAGTTTTAACAGTGATATATATAAAAAACTAAGATTGAAAACTTAGACATTCAAAATGTTTTCGTACCGGTATTCAGAAGTCAGTGGCCTGCCTCTAAGGTTTCTTTGATTTCTGGAGAGAGAATCGTCCTTTGTTGCTATATAATATACGAATTACCTTTCGTCTCCTAGGCAAATGAAGATCGTACTTTCAAAGATGTTATGGACAAGTCAAACGCAGAGAAGGCAAAATACGAAGATGAAATTAGATCATTAAAAGTAAGTGTATATGTTTTGTATTTCTATTTTCTTTACTTAATATTAACTCTATACTGCTGCGCAACAATTGATGAAAATGAATAACTGATATTAATGACAACCAGCAAAGGTGCTGAATCGTAAACAGTAGCAAATTTTGGCTCAGGGAACGATGGTAAGAACAATAACACGCGCAAATTTTGGTCGTTTTCACCTGGTTTTTAGAGTTTTTACCACACTTCGTAAAATGAAATGCTACGACAGTGAAATGAAGATTTTTGTGAAATTGTTCGCTAATTTCCTGGTACTGGTACTTGGTACTTGGTACATACTAAATCAAAGGGGGCTAAGGATTTTTGCAAGATTTTAAGGCATGACAACGACCTTATAGAACCAATTCAGTCCCAGTGTTGTTGGAATGGAAGATCGAAGTCATTCTAAAATTGAACTCACACTTGAGGCTATTTTGTGGTATGATGCGGTGCGCCCGGCAATTAACCCAACTTTGTTGCATTGCCGCATTTCATTGTTATCTAGAATGCGCCAAGGACGACGCGTGAATGCAGCTAGAGTTTTGTCATGCGATATTCCTCAATCCCCTTCATATTCCTCAATTCAAACCTCATATGAATAGGCCCTTGCAGCAAATAAGTTTTAGAAAGCCAATATCGGTAATGTAAAATTTTTTAGCAACTCCAGCCTGAAGACTGTCTAAGCCTACCATCAATTTGAATTATATTCTAGACTCAACTGATCGAGGAACGTTCATTGGTAAAAGCAAATCAGATGTCGAAAAGAGATCAAGAAGATGAAATCGATAAATTGAACACTGAAAATAATAGGTAAGAAATGTATTTGGTTTGTTAAGAAACATTTCGAATTATTCTGTTGTAAAAAGTAGCGCAAATAAGGAACAGCTCAAGTAATCACTTCCAAAAGATCGTTTATTCGTTTAATGCCCTACCGAGTGAGTACAAATAAACATTCCCCGTTTGAAAGGCCAATGCACTGCTCCCAGGATATCAGGGCAATAACAATATCTACTGTATCATTTAGTAGTGGACATGTTCAAATAAATGTTAAAATTCACTTGACTGAAATCGCGCTCCCCGTTCTGAAATTATGAGGGAATTTCTCGAGAAATCCTCTTCGAAAAACCTTCTAAAGTTTTCGGTCACTGGCGTTGTGAGCCAATGCTTTGACGAGATCCCGTGTGTTATACGACAAATTGTACTTAGGTAGCTTCATACCTATATTGATAGTTTGAAAACCATTATTTAAAACACACTTACACTTAAACATTTTCTTCTCAAAAAAAATCAATCAATCAATCAATCAATCAATCAAATTTGAGTGATATATCTGCCTTACAGCATTCAAGAAATATAAGTGTTTTTGGCCATAAAGTGGAAAATATTTCATTGATATTTGTGAAATACTGTACTGTGATTGTTGCAACTGAAAATCAAAACAAAACAGCACGGAAAATTAAGCCAGGTCTTGTGTTTGTAAAACGATGAGTCCTAGTTTGAACGATGAGGAAGATAATACTTAAAGTAGTGGTAGCGATAGCTAGGAAGAAATTATAGTGCACCTTTGATATTTAGGAGTTTTGTGCCCCTATATATAGAAACAAGTAGGCACACAAAAGCCCCAACCGATTCTGATAAAAGACTGCAAATTCTGTCAGGATGAGGTTGAAAATGGAACTCATTTAATTCTCAAATGCAAATCTTTACCATCGATAGAACTTGTGCCGTGCCCTAAACACATCCATTTTCTTCTAAAAGATAAGGAAGGTAACACATTTCATCTGGAGGAAGGTTGAGCAGTTTTCTTAACTCTTAGGGACTACATTGTAGCGTTAGTGATAAATAAGGACCCAGAGTTCCTTTTGCTAGTCTCTAATTTCATTGATACGCACCAAGCGTTTTGAGTTTGAAAACAGGGGACTGTAACCAATAAGAAAAGACATCGGCTTCCCTCTCTATTTTTGTTACGCTGTATAGTTGTGTCTTGTTTAGCTAGTTTGTTGTAGGTATCTGTTGGTATGACCATGTATTTAGGAATATTGCGTCATTGAATGAACAAAATAGATATTACGTTGAAAGAAAGAAGTCATTGGTGCGAGCAGAAACTATGCTAATGCACAAAACCGTAGGTCAATTGTATTTCTTGTTTATTAGAACATAGCTTGCTTGCCACCATATTGTAGACCTCCATAAACTATGGTTTTCTTGAAGGTTATGTAATGTTTCCCCTATTAGTTTAGGATTTACAATGATTTAAATTTTTTCAAAATTTTCCATGAATTTTTTCAAAAATTATCAAATTGGCGCCATTTTGAAAAAATAAAGATATCATAAAATTTCCACGGCAGATTTACAGCAAAGTACCATAAGTTCCTTTCAAGCAATCCAATTCAAAGAAAAATATAATAGAATTTTACACCGACCTTTTTAAAGAGTTGAAAGATTTGAGCCCTATGATGCTTATTAGACAAGAGTTTCTCTGCAATAGACCCTTTAGCTATTCTAAAACAACGTTCGACTCGAACGACATTTTGATACATTTTTTGATGAACTTTCGAATGTGCACAATGGTGATAGAAGCTCCAACGCCACTCAATCGAACCTCACATATAAAATGTATAAAAATAACGCTCGATCCAGGCTCGTTTTGTAGAATAGCTTGCTTCATTTTTCAGGCTTATCGAAGAAAACAGAAGAATACGCAAGAAATATCAATTAATGAAGAAAGATTATGAGGAAAAGGTATGTATGCGCTTGACACTGTTGGGACATTTGTACTGGGTGACCAAGAAGATTATAACATTTTGTAAAAGCGTCAATTTCTGATTACATTACATATCGTGAAAATGTCTTTCTACCGGGTGTGTCAGAAAAATGTATCAAAACACTGTTTGAAAAATCGTACAGGATTACGTATGCAACCAATTTGTAAAATTTAATTCTATCATCTTGCTCGACTTGACTTTCAAGATTTTTATCATAATTTTAAGTGCATTATATCCTTCTGGAATTCGTAGGAATTAGCCGAGAGTTCTATTGCTTGATATGCCCAAAAACATCTAAAAATGGCTTGTTCACAATCATGTAGATTTAGACTGTTTGATGCCCAGCATTTATTGTGAATTATGATAAAATTTCAAGAGTTTCCGTATCATTAAAAAGCAATGCCTTAGCTAAGAAAAACATTAGTTTACTATTTTGATTGTCAAAACATTGATCAAATTGATCCAGTCACTTCTAGTTTTAGGAAAAGCCAATAGAAGTTAGTTTTTGAGAATTCTTCAGTGAGATTAAGAACATGCATTTTGAATTTTGACTAGATTCTCAAAATTAAGTTAAGCCCTCAGTTAGGCAACGGAGTTGTAATTATTCAAATAGGTGTTTTAATTTATCTGGTACAATGTTTCAAAGAGTGCATACATTTTTTTTTCACCCAGTATGCATTTTGCGTCAAGGCTCGAATTATTTTTTGTCACATTGCACAGTCTTGAAGCCATTGTGAATCTGCTTTTGTTCGTGCTTTTGAAGCTACTTGGTTCTCAAATATACTGCACAACCATAAGAATTGAATTATCTAGACGTTCTTTTCTGTCTTTATAGTTATCAAATTCGGAGAAAGATTCATATCAACACAGAGATAGGTATGTCCTTATCTTTTTCATTGCTTGGCTTTTTATGATTCAGAGTAATGGCAGGAAATCAACGTTTTGCCAAGAACTGAAGGAAAAGGATTGCACGATGATCATTTTCATGTTGCAAATTATTAGAAATTCCATGCTAGATATGACATTCCGATTTGCCGAATTCAAGCGATTACATCATTATTTATATTAGCTAGGCCATGATTAGATTGTGTGTTGACTTGGCATTTTTTATATATCATTAAAACTAAAGAAAACATAATACCTGCAATACATTGTACGATTCGCAGCCAAAAAGACACTCACCGGATTCTGGTTGTGAATTTTACTTAAAATTTTCAACTTCAAATGAACTTCAAAGAAAAGTAGCAAAAGTTAATGTAAATTAATGCTGGGTGTCCCAGAAAAAAGCAAGTAGACCCACCCCTGGCCGAGCCCAGCGATGAAAACTCAACTCCAACCAACGGCCAATCATTCCCAATATGCGCCCGGCTGAGGAAAGCCCCGGAAACGACCAGCCACTGATCAAAGCCCAGCCGCCACCGCCGGCCCAACCAAATCCGCTCACCTTTAAATCTATATACATTTATTTTAAGCTGACATGTATCTCAAAACAGATTTGAGAAGATTCTACAGAACAGAAACTAGATTGATTTGATTGTATGATTAATGATTATGATTTGACTTGGCATGTGACAGGTTATGTATGAATAGAATAATTTGAAAAAGTAAAGGCCACGATACCAGTATGAATGTTTGATTTATTGACATAGTGGATGCTTGAATGCGTATCACTTCAAATCACATGAAATCACGGCGAATTGCTACCAGTTTTGTCCAATTACTTTGTTTTGTTTCAAAGACAACACAATTTTCAGCTTGCAACCCAATTTTCCGCAATGAAGCAACTGAGGTGATCTTCAAGCAAAAGTACATCGCTACATTATAGTAGAGTTATATCTTAACATTCAATAGTATTTGTGGTCCTGCAGGATAAGAGAGCTTGAAGATGAGTTGCGAAACAACCAAGAGAATTTGCTACAAACGAGAGAGGCGTTCAAGGTAACAATCTTTTTCCATTCAAGAGAAAGAAAACTTGACATAATAACACTCCGTTTAACGTAATTTTGAATGCCATTTCATAGTTTGTCATATTTGCGAATTTATTCTTGTTTGGTCCTGGCCAAGGAGAGCAAACATTGTTTCCCAGAGAGATTTGCTTGCAAACGGTGTTTTCCTGTTGGTCCACAATGTAAACATTGCGTGGCAAGCAGGATTTAGCAAATGTTTTACAACGTGGCCCAAACAAAAAAGCATTTTGCTTTGCAATCAAATCTCAAATGCTTGACACACAAAGTTAAGTTGTTTCACCAGGGCTTTAAACATTGGCTTCAAACTGTCATTGTTTAAACAAATGTTTAGTGGTACAAAATTTAAGGATTGCTTGAAAACAACAGACTTACCGTTTTGAGCACTTAAAACAAAACATTATTTAACCTGTGAGGAAAAAGTTGTACCCTGCAAAAGAACACAAAACAGCGTTAACCAGATATGCCTGTAAAACCTGCAAAAGAGTTGCAAGCCAAATAAACCCTGCACAAGAGCAGCAAACAAAGTTCAATGTCAGCAAAGAGAAGCAAATCAATGTTCCGAAACCAGGTTTCGTCTAGCCTGATAACTAGACATGATTTCAAAAGAAATAGTGGTCTGTTAAACACCACCGTAAAGCTTGTTCAAGCCTTGTTTTAATATTGCTCAGAATCCAAGGTTTTGATGGAAATTTATGCGAATATTTTGCTGATCTGAAAAAGGAATATTGCAGTTTGAATACAACTTGATTACTTTTTGTTCCGCCTTGCATAGAAATCTAATCTCGGCAGACAGTTGGATTGCATACCCTTGGGTCAGAGATTAAATTTCTATGCAAGGCAGAACAAAGAGTAATTAAGTCATAAATGTCAAAGGACTGCATGGATAAATGGTTTGTTTACAAAAATCAACAAATTATTCGCATAAATTTCCATGAAAACCTTGGATTCTGAGCAATATTGTAACGAGACTTGAACAAGCTTTACGGCGGTGTTTAATAGACCACTATTTCTTTTGAAATTGGGTCTGGTTATCAGGCTAGTTTCGTCGCATTCTCATTAGTTGTTATGAATCTGAACTGATTAGAGTCTCGGAAGTAGAGGTCCAGACATTCAACGTCCAGATAATCAAAGTCCGGATGCTCCAGGCTTACTTGTAGTAGTAACGAACTAACAATTGTTGATCGTTCCGTTTAAAATTGGACTGATTTCTTATAGCAATCATTGAGAGATGTTCATGCATTGGTTGACAATCTTCTTGATGGTTTAATGCAAGAAACTGAGCAAACAATGCCGGTAAATATTCCTCTTAATTCCTTGATACTGCTGCTGTAAGCCCTCCAGTTCTGATAGATTCAGTGCTCTTTGTCAAGCGTTGATTGTCACTACGGAGTCGAATAGATCAAAAAGGCTGCGTGGCAGTCCCAAGTATATAGAAACATATGCAGGAGCCTCTTTTACGCTGGAAGATATAGCAATGAAATAGACCGAAAGAGCTTGGTTTTGATTGCTGCAATGTTAGATTGTTAGTAAATTTTATCAAGGATTTTAGGTCTGTTTTGTAGGATTTTAAGATAAACATTTTGACGAAGTCGCTTATAATTTGAAAAGGATACAACGGATTTTGGCAAATTAAAGTCTGTGTCAAACTGGGTGTCACGTGAAAATGCCCGCGAATAAAAACAATAGAAGAGTTTTGCATGAGTAATTTTACGTCATCGCAAATCTCAAGTGATATTTTACATCTTACATGACATTTGCGTTGACATTTTAGGAACAAGAATATTGTTAATCTCTAGGAGTCCAATGACAAGTCTAAAGGGGCTGTTCAATATTTTTGTAAACGAATATAAAAATCAGCTGGCTAATATCATCAAATTCAATGAGAAATTCCTTTCTAATTGGCTCGTGGTATACAATTTATTTAGCTTGCCTGCTGCCTTTCTTTCGTGTGTTTAGGCTAAACACATCTGAAGCTCGTCACGCAGAATCCAACTGTATCTTTATAATCGTTGATGGCATAGAAAATCTGATTACACTGGCGAATTCTACGGGGTTGAAACATGTAGAAAACATCTTCATTTGCAATGTATCTGCTGCTAAATTAGTGGGAGAAAGTTTAGGATTTTTGAAGTTTAGCTATTACAGCCCCTTTAAAAGATACAGTTCTCAGACGTCTAAGCATTTTTCTGACTCACCTGTTGCTACTTGAAGTAAAAATTAAGCGAGGAAATTTGTTTTAGATGTCACTTAAAAATGTTCTCCATTGAGATAAGGGAAAGCATGAAAGGGTTTTTTCTCATTTGCAGATCAAAAGTTTATCCGAATCTGTACCACTTGACCCGAAGAAATGGAGCATGGATATATTAGTAAGTGCAAAATTTAATTTCGCAGTAAACTGCAAGATCGGGCTTTGATTGCTGCTTGCTAATAAATGCTTTAGCGATGTGCTGTCATCAATAATTATCCCTGCTATGGGTCACTGTGAATTTTATTTTGTTTTAAGACTTTAAAACACCTTTCTACCGGTCTTCTTGAAAATTCCCTTGAGCTCAACTAAAGATTCCTTTTGAGTCACACAAATGAAATGTATCCACTCTTTGAAAAATTATTCTGCCTACGCGATTTAAATTTTCGACTTTTTCGAGTAATTCAAGGAATGTGATTTTTGGCCAACCAGCTGACTTCTGAGAGAAATGAAGCATCCAAAACCACGAAAAAACTATCCAAAATTTGGTTCCAGCCCCTATGGAACGAGGAATTACTTATTTTGCGAATTGGCTGCACAGTCTTCGCAGTTTTAAAAAGTGGACACATTTTCTGACTCACCCGGTAGATATTTTCCGAGATTACTTACGTAATTATCTCATCTTTCCCTGAAAACCTAACAACTCCTGTTGAAATCAGTGTTGAAAATCATCAAATTTCTGCTCTGGTACCAAATCTTCAACTTCAAGCTGTTTAAGACTTTTATGTGGTATTAAATCAAATTTGATGTGGTATTAAATCAAATTTCAAATTTCTAAAGACTCTGTCCCATCGAGAGAAGATAATTTCTTGAAATGAGGCCCTAAATTAGGACACAACTTCAGAAAATTTCATTTTGTTACCTTAAGCACAACAATTTTGTTACTCCAAGGAACGACCATAAAATGACTGATAAGTCTTATCTGCGTAAGTTAGTCTTCTTGATAGCAATTAAACCTGTGTCTATAATCTAAAAATTTAGTTGTTTTTATATCTATTTCACTCGTGTGATATGTGATACTGATTGACTGGAAACCGTTAAATTATTTCACAGGACAAACTCAGAAAATGCTGTGCCTTGCTGTCACCAATCACGGAGAGAAATTCAAAACAGAGTAGTCTGCTTGCTAAAGCACAAGAAAAGCTAAAGGTAATAATGACAATCTTTTATGATCAGTTGGTTTTTAAATCCTCCACATTTCAGGGTTCCATAATCAATGGTATTTATCCAGACAGAACTAAATTGTTTGTAAAGCAATACCATACCTACAACTAGACTCATCATCATGGCAATGGGTGTTACATACTTAGCTTGATTGCCATCCCTTTTTGTGGCCAACGAACGTTACCTGCTTACGAACGGGGTGCAGCGCACACTTCTGAGCTTTGTATCCATCATTCATAAACAGTTGCAAACCAAGCTGAGTGTAATGTCCTGGAGAGTGGAGACTGCAGCAAGTTTTTTTCGAAGCCATCTTCGAAGCTGTTGCACTGCAGGTGGTTGATGGCATGCGGGTCGTCTCCATGATACAGTCGGTCTGGATTGCATCTCTTGGTTTCTTTGATTTTTTCGAACATTTTGTTTTCCTTGCAGTTTCCCATTTACTTTTAGTTGCATTCAGTTCTCTTCTGTAGCCATTACAAGTAAAGAATTATCTTTCTGTTTATCGTTTGCCTTTAACTTACAACTTAATGCACATTAATCTGCTCAGCAATGTATCATCTTCACGCTTCATTTCGAAAGTTGCGACTGTAATATTTAGAGTTTGGTCTACCTGTTGTATGTTGTGAATACCTTAGATATTGATTTTAGTTCAGTTCAGCATCGACTCCAAGCGTGTAGCAGTTACTGTGTTTACGCCCTCTCACCCATCCCTTCAGGGGATATTACAGCGACTACGTTGGGACGGTGACGCCAAAACATTTCGCGGAGGCCTAGTCGGATACTGTGATAGAACGAAGCAAATCTACTTCGCTACAGTCATTCTTCGATACCAACTATTTACCTGTGTGCACTTGAGCTTTTGGACTGCTTAAGTATGTATCTTTGAGCTTTGTAACATGAGTGGTGATAATAAACTGTTTGTTAGGCCTAAACTAACCTGCGAGAGCACGAGGAGGAAAAGTGACTGGGGCGAGGAAGTATTACTGCCAATTCAGAAGGACTGGGAACTAATATGACTACGCAGTTGTCTTGGCATTAAAGTCAATTTACACATAAATTTTACCTTACAAAACCACGAAGGCAACTCCAACTGCAACGCAAAGTTGCTTTTGTTTTTGGTGCAACTTTGCTTCCTGGGAGACTATGAAGTTGTTCTTTTCATTTTCACAACTTGGACATCTCATTTATGTCGTTCTGCACTTTGGATCTACAGGGTGTCCCAAAATATTGGACCCCGTCTGTGCAGTTGCTGTCGAGGAGCTGTAATTTCAATTGTCCCGTTTCTTCTTATACCCACTTCACACTGACACAGTTATACCAGCTTTATTTAAACCATGTTAAATTTTAACCAATCAAATGCATTTGCCTTGTTGGATTGACCAATTAGAATGCAACTTACGATAACCTGATTTACTTTCAGCTGGTTTAACTTGCCAGTGTGACTAGGGTATTACACTTGCATCTTGACATTAACATTTGAGACCTTGCTTGAGTCAATTTGACAAGTGGCTGCTGATTTGTGGTACAGGAAAATGAAAATTATTGGTTATTTTTAAAAGTAGCTCATTTTTTTCCAACAATGTCTGCCTAAGTCAAGTGTCTATTGAAAGGATTCCAACGTTGTGTTTGGATTTTTCATTCTACATTAAAAAAGAGTTAGTAGTGTTGTTTTATGAATAAACCCTTATTCCGAATGAATAAACAATTAAAATGCAATCCTAGACCCTATTGATGACTGAGCTCAACAGAATAGATTTTCTTATCGCACTGAGCTTTCATCCAATGCAGTGCAGCAAACTTTTAGCTCAAATTTTTTTGAGATTTATCGAAGCCACACAAAGTGACCAGCGCCTAACGCTCTTCAGCTCACCTGGCAGAATGTTGTTTTACAAGCCGGATGGTCAGTTTTGGCGACTTTAAGCCGGATGGTAGTTTACAAGCCGGTGGTAGTTTTGGTATATTCATCTTATTACAAGTACACCTTGATTAATGTTTTGCACACAGTTGAATCCAGTCAGCTGACTCAACAAGTTTGCCCTCGATTTATATCAAAAGTTGTATCTTTTTAGGGATTGTTAAAAGAAGGTGACCAAGACAAGAATTATTTCCTTGGAGAACTTGAAAAGCAGAATGATCTTATTGCAACATTGAAGAAAGACAAGAGAGGTTCGTTACTCGTTATTTTAAAATAACAAACTTGCAGTTGTCCCACAGTTGCCTTAGGAAAGTCGATTTCTGATTAGCATCGTTCTTGTTGTCAAACCTGATGAAAGTTTTCCGCTTTATAAATGTGCTTAGTGCAAAGATTGTCACAGCAGTTGAACTGCAATGATGTAAAATCTTGATGTAAACAACTTTCCTTTTCCTTGCACAAATCATAAGGCAAGGATAAAAAACAAACTTTAGCATTAAAGGGAATCGGTATTGGTACCACACTCAAGTTGAAACATAGAGGAGATGATACGCCATCTCACTGGACGTTGCTTTCAAAACGCCATCTCATTGGACCAATAAAATAGACATGGCATAAGAGCAATTTAACCGTGTCGATTCCCTTTCATAGGAATTAAGAAAAAACGATGAATTTGTTCAGTGTTAATGGCATGGCATGAATATCAGTTGCATGTGCATTTCATTAGTAATAATAATAATAATATTCATAACAATGGTACAGTACACTGCAACCGTACCAGCAGCCTTATGTGACGTAATATAGTTGCCTCGACTTCAGATCGAGTACGGCTGGTTGCCTTGACTTCGGAATAAGAGAATGCTGTTTTGTTTTACAATTAATACAAGAGTTAGATACACAAAGAAACAACATTGATGCTTTAAAAAGGTAAATCATAATGTTTAACTTCATTGTGAAAATCTACTGATCATCATTGATTAGAGCTGCACATACACCAGCAGTCGGCCAACAATGACATCTATCATTTATCCATTTGGGCTTCCTGTGAATTAGCTTTAAATATCTACAAATCCTTTCAGCCCACTTGGAATAAATTACAGAAAAAAAGCAAATGCTTGTCGAAAATGCACCTGCGGGTAAGGCACTGCAAGTCAAGTAAATGGGCTGACCATTTGTGTGAAATGATATTTTGTGCCTGTGAGCGGTACTCGTGGGCTCGTATAACTTAACGAGGCCAGGGTTGGCACTGCTTTTTAGTCATATTTCACTCACTTTTATATTTTTAGGATGGGAAAGGACAAAAGCTGAAAAGGATAGAACGATAAAACATTTAGAGGTAGTAATACTATTTTACTTATTGGACCATCCTGAAAGTTTTCGAAAGGTTAATCAAAACAATTTTCTGGTATGTTTTGGCTAAAATTTTTTTTTTTTATATTCAATATAAAAATTTACAACAAAGTTACCTAAACACTACCTACAATCTACTATACCACACTACAAGGACGGGGACCAGGAGGAGCAAAATGTCATGTCTACTCCCTGGAATTAACATAAACTAAAATACAACTAATACAAACTACTATACATACGCTACAACTAATACAAATAGAAATTCTAATTATAAAAACATTTTACAAATAAATATTTGAGCCGGTTTCACATTAGATATCAGGCCAAAATATAATAGTGAACAATCGGAACGCCGGCCGAGGAAACAACAACGACAACAACTGTCCCCGTCACTGCTCCCCACCCAAGGTCCCCATCGCTCGAGACACCGCTATCGTGTCTGGATTTCTAATATAAGCCTAACATCCAATGTGAAGCAGGCTTGCAAAGGAATATACGGACAGGACTCTACGACAAGAAAACTTTACGAAAATGGACTTAGTGGTTTGGTGACGTTTAACTAGATTTACGGTGATCTCAACTGAAGCGACCAGTTGCTTGGATGTAATGTAGAGTCAACTCGAGTATATTTCTGTTGAGGTCCTTTGGAAGGTTTTTATCGCCATATAATAAAAGTTGCGTCAAAACCTCATTTGAAAGATCGATATGTTCAAATGGTCGCAGCAAATCAAACACTCTAGCGAGAAGATTTCGACGTTCAACCTCGAAGGAGGGGCAGAGCAACAATTGGCTAAAATTGTAAGGATGCGAAGCACCAAAGCAACATCATTATCGTGTATTTCTCCCAGATTCGTTCTCGTTGGTAAATGGCTCGCAAGATGGGCATTGGCTTCGACAACTGACTTATTTAGGAATAATATGGTCAGATCATTTATAACTGCTTGCCAGAATCCCTTTCCTTAATTGGACCAAAAATTTACATTATAAATACAGGGATTCAAGGGGATGTATTGAACTTTTTTCTCAAGAAGAATGCTAATCTGTATGCATTTCGATCTGATGAACACCAAGCTTCCTGCGACGAAATACCTTATCTTCTTTTTTTTATATCACTGTTAAAACTTAAGTAAACATAATGCAATAATCTGTGCCGTCCATAGCAGAAATAGACGCGACGTCATCTGGTTCTGGCTATGAACGGCACTTACAAATTCTTCAACAACAATCTTGGAAAACATAAGTAGAATGAGAAACAGAAAGATTATCGAGAACTTTGTGTACCATCGCACCATTTCTTTTTGACAGGCGCTAGCATGTGCCAGTTTATTGTTGGTGAGTTGATGTGAAACACTATGCACTGGTGCAAGGCCTGTGCAAAGATAGTTAAGAACTGAGTTACCAGCGACTGATGCCATGGTTCACAAAGAGCTTACTTAAACCTTCTCTGCACGTAAGACAATTGTGAACTGGCATTGTGGAATCTGAAAAGGTTTTTTTAAACGTTTTCTTGCTTTTTCTATCTAGAAGTTTGTGCCCAGCGTATTTCCTAGTCTCTTATAGATATTGTTTTCAAATTTGCCGTTACCTGTGTCACATTGCAATGTTAGAAGATTGTTTCCGTAATCGACACTATTTTTACTTGACATCTTACAGGAGCGACTGAATGAAGTAACTAAGCACCTAGAGCAGGTAAGAATTGTTTCATCCAAATAGATATAGCCTCGTTAAAACGTAAATGTTTACAAGAATTTGGGTCTGAAAACTTATTTGTGCCTCAAGTCTACTATAGTGGAAACGACAGAGCAGAAATTGCGCGTGCATGGGCGAAAATTCCCCCTAGCTCCCTGCAACAGATCCTAAAATTAGGTACCACTTGATATTTTTTCCTCGGGCCTTAAACTTTTGATTTTTATCATTTCAAAAAGCATACATATCGAAACACTTCCTCATATCAGATTGCTCAGTAGAAACTGGATAGAAGAACCACAAACTCAGGATAAAATTTTGCAGGAAGATTTTTATAAATTTTGGAAATTGAATCAAAATTTGAAAGAAGATGTCCCAAAGTGCTAGATGCTCAGTGCATGCCATGCCATTTATATTGTTATTGCATAGTGCCAAAGATGGCGTCGAGGAATTTCTATCAAGATCCTTGCAGTTTCAAGACTTCAACCAACCAAATCAATCGAAGTTAAATGCGACGCAAAGCATCGTGGTACAAAATTCCTGTCTGCCATCTTTAGTGCAATCGTCTATAGCACCATTCTTAAATAGTGGTAACCCAAAATTAAGAAGCTTTGCAAGGCTCAGATCAATTGATGATGGTCTTTTTTGGGGGTTTTTATTGTACTTATATTTTGCTTGTTATGAATAAAGATATCTTTTGCAACCAATCTACTGTTTAGAAATAGCTTCATATTGCTTTATATTGATCTGAGACAGAAACCAAAACACAAGGACACGAGCCCCTTTTTGCTGTTAACAGCTAGGAAATCAACCGAGCCCTTCGAAAGCATTCCATACGCTACATAACCATTATTTATTGTCTCAATACAATGTCTAATTGTCTCAAGCATCTATGAAACATAGTGTTGTCAATAAGCAAGTGTTTCTGCTTCCAAAAAGTCTTCTTGTTGCGTCTAGTACAATTGTACAAAGATAAACAAGTAAATAAAGTAAATGTATACACTTTGATGCGAGTTGAATTAAGCGCGACGTTTCGAGCATAGCCCGTTATCAAGCCACGTTATTGGCTTGATAACGGGCTTTGCTCGAAATGTCGTGCTTATTTCAATTCGCACCAAAGTGCTTATATTTACTTTATTTACTTGTTTATCCTTGTTTTTGCTTCCAGAGTTACTAGGCTTCTGACTGTGTACTAAAGCACGATTTTTGCATAGACATTTATAGCTTTAGGCGTCGAAGTCTTAAAGGACCTTTAAAAGCTGCTAAAATTCTGAAAATGATATTGACATCAAAACTACGCATTCTTGAATTATGGTTGACTCGTTTCAGTTCTGAGTTCCAATGAGAGAGCGTCAAGACTGAGAGGACCAAGACTGAATATGCTGCCCTTGAGGAGGAGGAGGGGAAGGAAGAAAGGGAGACTTCCTTCGTGACTTCTGTCTCCTCCATAACTGCGTTCTCTAAGATCAAAACTGAGACTTGTAGCAAGTCAATAATTATGGTAACTCACATAAAGCTCCTTTGAAGGCATTCATTTTATAGCAAGATATAATTACCACGTACACCATTCTTTATGATGGCTCTACGCTTACGTTACGTTATTTATTCATAACTTTTCATTTCGTAGTGCACAAAAGTACTTCATGGAACTCTAAATGCTATGGAAGAAAGGACAACTGTACTTGCAGAATTAGATTCTCTGAAGGTAAGTTGGGAGGGATTAAACTTGATGATACCCGATGGTTCACTGTTACCAAGCTAAAATCTGTCTCAAATTAGATGTCACGTGAAAATGCCGCGAACTAAACAATTGAAGAGTTTTGCATGAGCAGTTCTGCGTCATCGCAAATCTCGCGTGAAATCTAATTTGAGACAGACTCTAATATCCTTTGCTGATATGCACTCCCTGCTAGGTCGAGGCCAATGTAGGTCATGTTGCCCAAGAACCTATGCACTAATTTCATTTTTATCTGAAGCTCTAGAACCGCATATCAAGGATACAGTAGAAGCCCGCATAAAAGAACCTAGTTTTATAAGAACCTTGAGGCTGAAATTCCATGATTAGAACTTTTTAAACAAGAACCCACAAGAGGCTAAAATTTCTAAAGGTTCTTATATGATATATGATCTTTTATATTTAATAAATGGTACTTTACTTGTAAACTGCAAAATCTTTCATGATGTAAACTTTATCAAAAAGAAATATATTGAAAAACTATTCAATTCATAGAAGGAATACACTAGTATGTATAAAAACACATTGCGCTGTACCAACTATAAGCACCTTTTTAAGAACCTTGCAGGCTGGACTTGATTATGGCATCAGTTAATCAAGAACCTCATTCAGGCTCAAGAAAACCTAGGTTGTTTTATGCGGGTTTCTACTGTAATTGATCAAATTTTCATCACTCTTTGGCTGAAAAATGTTTTAATCTCATCTTTTTAAATCTAAAGCTTGGATTATGTTTGATCGAAATTTTTATCCGTTTCAAGCCCTTATTTTCTCATGCTTTTAGAACAGTATGAAAACTGTTATAACACGGAATTTCACTTCAAAGTTGTCCATAGATGTTTGTTTTTATCTTTCTAGCAGCTATTGTATTTAATATGTAAAGAGATTATTCTTTTATTTTCAGAGTGAACATTTAGAAAATGAAAGATTGAATGAAAATTATATAAGGTAAGATTGTATTTTCTTATTAGACCGTCCCTTACTTGTTTCTTGCTTGCCAATTTCCTAACGACCTACTTTGCAAAAATTCTGCATCTAATGAACGCAAAAAGCCTAACTTTCAGAAAATTGACTTCTCATTTACATCACACCTTTTTTTGAGAAATCTAAACTTTTCGGTTGGTAGCCTTTTTCGTACACCTGAAGTGTAGAACAGCACAATGCAATTGATCTCCTTGTTGAATCTTTCTGCTAGGTTGAATCTTTGAAATCTTTGAATCTCGTTGAATATTTCTTTCTGTTATCAAATGTTGCGCTCTAAGCCTTAGATACGTCCCTTTTTTGCATCCAGACACACAGAAAGGCTGGATAACTTACAAGATCAATTACAGGATGCCAAGGCAACCCTGCAAGGAGTAAAGGTGGGATTTATTAGTTTTATTACGCAGGAAAGTAATAATTTCATTTCATTTCATATATTTATTTAAAGTTGGTATTTACATAGTTTTAAAAGAATAAAGCTAATTTACACCAACTATTTACAATAAACCTAAAGTAATACATGCTAATTTAAAATCAAAGGAATTCAGTGTCTATTTACAAATTGTACAAAGGCAACTGGTTCCATCCCAAGTTTTAATTTCCTTTTTGAAAGTTGCAACAGACGCTACATTCTTTGCATCATCGTTTAGGGTATTCCACAGCATAGCTCCCCTAAATCTTAGGGAGTTTATCCCATATTTTATCGTGTGAGACTTCTGAGGAAGCTCACATAATACTTGTTTTCGTAAGTTGTAAGTAATAGATTTTGTTTGGAAATTCTCCCAGAGATATGACGGATGAATTGGTGGAGTGTTTTGTAAACTTATAAGAGCAGTTTCTGTAGGCTCTTTACATGGATTGCAACATCATTATGCCTGGATAGAAGTTCTTCAGAAGAGGTTTCAAAATCCTGGTATAAAACCCTTAAAGCACGTTCATGTAGTCGATTGATGTTACTGTTGGCAGCTTTGCTACAAAATAGCCAAATCAGGGGGCAATAGTTGAAATGTGGTAGTATAACAGCGTTGAATACGATCCTTGCTTGATTTAAATTGATATAATTTAACAATCTAGAGAATGCCTTTACCCTTTTACTGACTTTCATGCAGAGATCCTCTACGTGTTGGCCAAAAGTTAGTTTTTTATCGATAGTGACTCCTAGTAGTTTCACTTTATCACTTGCACGTATGATTTGGCCATTGATATTCAAGCCCAAGTGCACAGTTTCTTTCATACCCAGGAACATCAATTGAAACTTTCGAGGGTTAAGGAAAATCGTTACTTGCCCTAATTCGTTCTGATAATTTTTCATATATCTGTTTTGTTTTGTTACAAAATGCTTGCTAATAGTGATAAGATTAAATATACTTTGAAATAGACGGAAGCAAAGCAGACCGGCACACTAAGGCCTGTCGAAAGATACTAGTTGACAGAAGAAAGCATCTTATGTGAAAGGACAGTTTTTTATTCGAAATATTAGAAATCTGCTAGGCTCCACTTTAAAAGATATTTTCTTACATCTATGAAACTGAGAGCCTGATTTAGAATATTGGGCTTCTTACATGCGGGGACTTACTATAATGACCAAATTGATCTTGGACATACCTTATGAAAGAAAACTTATGATGCATGAAATAATCGCTAGTTTTGAAATCGTCCAACCGATTCTAACCAGACTTCTCGTTTGTTGATAGGATGATAATGTGGATACTACGACATTTAATATGAAATTGATAAAGGTTTGTTTGACCAAATGATTTTGAAAAATGTTTTTCTGTAAAAATATTGATATCTTAAAAATTAGACATTTGATTAAGCTATACTCATAGACAATTGTATTATTGGCTACATCGTACAGGAGACAGAGAAGTAATCAATTTGGCTTGGGCCCAGTGGCGGACACTTTGCCAAATATTGGGGGGTGAAGCTATTGTTTTAGTTAAAAGGCATTGTTTGTTTCTATTGTTTTTGAACAAAAGACCTTTGTTCCAGCCAAGATGGGGGGGGGGGCGATTGCACCCCCTCGCCCCCAAGTGTCCGCCACTGCTTGAGCCGTTTAAAGGAAGGTAGCTCAATCTTGAATCAATATGCAAAGGGTTGCTGAAAAGTTTCAAGCCTGAATTGAAAAGAGATGCTGGATACGACTGAAAATCTTTACGCATTTAATTCTATCATTTAAAGTAGGGCAATACACTATTACAATAAAGATGGCGGCAAGGAACTTTTTATCAAGATGCATTTCGTTCTTTAGTCGAATTCCTATAGAGTCGTTAAAGATTCACAACTGGAACTCAATTTCCTCGTAAAAATTTCCTCGCCGCCGCCATCTTTAGCGTAATCATCTGTTGCATTTTTAGTAGCTATGCTGAATGATCTCTGTTTCCTTGAGTTGTTTGAAGTGAGTATATTTGTAATTATCACCATATCAAATAGTTTGTTTTTGTTTTCAGAGCTTGAGTCCTGCGCCAAAACGAAGGTACGAGAGCAAAGTCAATGCAATATCGAGAAGGTACGTTATTCGTCTTTTATGTCGATGGAGGCTTTGTTTGTGGAGGAAATGATCGCATTGCAATTCTCAGTTATCACAACAACAACAACGACAGCAACAACAACAACATTTTTTGCTCAAACAGGGACTTATGGACTTTCATAAAAATTTGGGACGAAAATAAACAAAGAGGGCACCGATTTTTCTATTCGCGCTGAATCGAGGTTAAATAGTAGTCATGGCAACCTTCGGCAATTGGAAATTCTCATTGCTGTGGTGAGCTCAAGGAAGCTAAGTCGCCTTCAAATTGAGGAAATCCTGGTTGAAAGTGAAAGGTTTGTTGATTCTTGGATTGAGGAAACATTCATCTGGATACTTGTGGCTTTTGTTCATTGCTAACGTTATGGAAAACTTGAATTTTGAGGCGTTTTATCATCTGAGGCTTGAGCCATCACCTTAGGCCATCCATCATTGCCTGGAACACACAGCTTCTGGTACAGTGTTGCTATGGTTTCCATATCCGGACATGAAACTGAGGGAAACAATTCCGTCCTAATTTTCAATGTGAAAGCCCATGAGTCGTAGTTTGAGCGTCAATCATTCTATCAATAAATAGCGATAACTACGAACTTGTAATCAGTCTAGATCAATTTGTGTTTAATGAGATCATCTTTTCTTTTATTTCTGTTATCGCACGTTAGCTTCAGATTGAAAAGAATTCGTGATACAGTTTGACAAACAAGAATGCTACTACTACAAGAGGAAGACTGTATGTCCCAAGGGTGTCCCAAGAAGACTGTGCTCCGTTTCTATAGCTGCTGTGGAGGAGCTAGAGCTTTCGTTTCAATTTTCTCACTTTTACACTGTTGCATAGGTCAGGCTTCAATTTGGAGTTTGAGATCCTATTTGAGTCAATCTGATGAGTGGTTGATGATTTAAGGTAGCAGAAAGGCAAAAAAATAGTTGCTTGTAAACAGTTTCATTTCATTTCATTTTCATTTTATATTCTTTCAACACGGTAACCCCGTCGACAAAGGTCGCTTTTCAGGGGGCCGTGACAAAAATTTACAATTTAATTTACATGTTAAAATCTACAAACGAAAATAAATAATCTAATTACAAAACTAAAGTGAAATTAAAATTAATACATAATGTTAAAACCGAGATTGATAAAACCAAGGTTGGCAGGACACAATCAGACCGGACCAGAACAGATCAAAACAGCACTTCTATCGTTCTCTAGTGATGTGAAAGTCAAGGAAAAGTTTGAATGAAAGGGTTTTAACAAATATTCAAATTCTCTCTACATTTGAAAAAGGGTTGATAGTGTTGTCCTACAGATAAAACCCCTTTAAAATGCAGAAGAATTCAAATGTGACGCTAGAACCCTTTCTTTGAAAATTCACTTAATTTTGGCATTGCTGGAGAACAACAGAAGGACTGTTTTTGAAGCAACCACTTATTTGCCCTTTCTTCTGCCATAAATCATCAACCAACCTGTCAGATTGACTTAAATAAGGTCTCAAACTCTAAGATAAAGCCTGACCTATGCAATTGTGTAAAAACCGAGACAATTGAACGTAGAGCACCTCTACAGCAGCCACACAAACAGGGCACAACCTTTTGGGGCACCCTGTATTACTAGAAAAATTTAAACTTTTAACAATTTTTGTCAGTATATCATTGCAGCCTTAAATCTTTAGCAGCGCTATAGCAGCAATGATGCTGCCCATGCGAGCATTTATTTCAAGAATTCATGGATGAGCGAATGAATGAATGAATGAATGAATGAACGAACGAAGTAATGACTGATTGAATGATCTGTTCTTTCAGGCACCAAGAAAGGCATTTAGATCACGACCCATTCCGAGATCTCTCACGGTTCACCTCGTCAGATATTGAAGGTTAGTTTGTTTTTTCATATTTTGCCCCTATCTTTGATGCGAAGTTGATCAACTGAATATGATCTACTGCGTGAATCAGAAAACCCACGCAATTTCAAAGGCTTCCGTTCCCTAAATATCTGAGCAATAACATTATTTAATGGTATTGTTGATTACCTGAAACGTTCAATTAATTTCAGAAATTTACCTGGTTGAAATGAGCCAGTCCGTTCCAAAGTCATTTTGGATTTTCTTGGGAAAGTCCTGTAACAAAACCTTCAAAAACGGCCTAAAATCACGATCAGATTTCTCTCAGATTTCTGACCTGACCTGACCTGACCTGACCTGACCTGACCTGACCTGACCTGACCTGACCTGACCTGACCTGACCTGACAACATCGACCTGAGCAAGCTTTAGCACAGGCTATACCTTTGGGAGAATGAAAATGTTATCTGCATGAGGTATGAACAATTATTCAGGGGTATTCCATCTTCCCAAGAGCATAATGCGTTGGATTGTCAGTGCTCTAAGGCAGGAAAACCTACAAAAGTTGATTGTCACTGTTTACTTCTGATGGGAATTTACTAAAAAATACAATGTTTTCTTGAATACAGATGAAAGACATTCTCCTCCAAAGAAATCTAAAGATGTAACACCAACGTTGATGTCTGATCGATAATCCAATGACAGGTATTGTAACTATGTTCTCAATAGTAGGACACGTGAAACACAAAGATGGAATGCTTTGACGGTATTGCTTGGAAGGTGTGCTTTAAAGGTGTTGTGACGCAGTGGTGTAATCCTCTGACTTTGCATTCAGAACAGTCAGGTGGGCAGGATTCGATCCCAGGTAAAGCCCCACCACTTGATCGTCATGGCAAGGGGTCGCGGACTCGATTTGGTCTTCTATGCGTCTGCGATGCCAGTGCTTGGTGCTAAAAACCGCACCTTCACCTATAATGCTTTCTTTTTGTGATATTTTCTTTAATGTTAAATTTATGCTTATCATGTTTATAGTAACTAATTTGCTGATAGCAATAACGGGGTCGTAGTACTGAAGTACACACCATCTTTCTTGCACGGTTTCCTCACTTACCTCGCCCATAGACCTTTTAGCTATTCTACAGAAGAGCCTGGATCGAGCGTTATTTTTATGTAGGTTCGATCGAGTGGCGTTAGACCTTCTATCACTGTAGTGCACATTTGAAAATTCTAGAAATCGTATCAATATATCGTTCGATTCAGATCCTTTTCGAAATAGGTGATAGGTCTATTAAACTACCTACTTTATGAACTTGATACATTTTTCTGACTCATCCGGTTTGAAAGAGATTTCTTAGATATATCCTGTTTGATGTTCTTTTTAAGTTCCGATTATGTTCTTTGGCACCCAAAGTATGGGTTGCCTTGCTTGCTGTAAGTTTTCATTTTTCTTTTTTACAAATCAACATCTCTCTTTTTCAGTTTTGATTTGAAAATAGATGTTGAAGACAGCAAAGTCGATATGGACGCAAAGTAAGCAATAAGAACTGAATTTATTTCACTGAGTGAGTCAAGAAAAAAATTGCTCCTTTAGAAGAATTATCAAAATTTGATTACACATTACCTATCATGGAAATTTCTGTTTGTCCATTTGTGTCAAGAATCAAACCTATTTTAGACCTATCACAAAGTTCTGAAAATGCTTGAAAATGATTATCGAATTGAATTTTCATTAGTCATTAAACAAGGGGAAAGGGAAAAGGAAGGGAAAATTTTGTCTGACAAATTATATAGGTCTGATAAATGCAAAGCGATTAGTGTACTCAGAGGTATGAAATTGTTTATTCTGAGGGGCAAATCACTTTGTCTTATCTTCTTGGAAACCTAAATGTTTTGCTTCGCAAAATTCGCCTTTGCTGGCGGCACTGCTACTTTTTTATGTAACTCGAACTTTCAAACGAAATACCGGGTGACCCAGAAAAAAGTGACCCAACGCAATCTGTTATAGAAAAAAAAAATAAGTGGCAGATTGAAATATTTCAAACGTTGTTTTGTCGCTAAAAGACCAGCCTACATTATGAGTATTTTTCGCAATTTTTTTGGGCACGGGAAGGTTTCCGAATTAAGGATTTTGAGGAAATGGGCAGGCTTGAAATTCTCAAAAAGTCGTCAAAAACAAGGGATCGATTTGAAGCTATTTCAGATCTTCAAAACAACAAGGAGCGTGTTTCATTCTGCCTGAGAATATTTTCAAGTACCTAGGGACTATAAACTTGCTCTGAAGACTTCCGACTGTGCTACCTATTCCCAGTTTGAAATTAAACACGCTCCTCGTTGTTTTGAAGATTTGAAATGGCTGTAAATCGATGCCCTGTTTTTGACGAATTTTTGAGGATTTCAGGCATGCTCTTTTCCTCGAAATCCTTAATTTTGGAAATTTACCGTGCCGAAAAAATTGCGAAAAAATACTCATGGCATAGGCTAGTCTTTTAGCGACAGAACAACGTTTGAAGCATCTCAATCGGCCACTTAGTTAATTTTCTGTAACAGATTGCGTTGGGTCACTTTTTTCTGGGTCACCCGGTAGTAAATATAGCTTTCTGGCTGCAATGCCTTGTTTTGTAAGATACCATTGCTTTAAATATGGTGTTTTTGTTCCGTAATTTCGTCGTTTCCCTCCCAGAAGAACGAAACAACGATGACTTCCTAACTTTACTTGCTCTTTGATAACAATATACAAAAAGAAATTTAAAGAGTGGTAACGAAATCAATTTTTCGTGGTTTTCCTAAAGGTGCAATTCTTTTTCGGCGGGACACCAACCCACTGCAAAATGGAGGTATATTGTGAGGGGACTTAGAAGTCAGAGAGTAAAGCCCCTTGATAAGTTTGTTAGGGCAACCCCCTTCAGATCTTAGGGAAAAACCCATCTTTGACGTAGAAAGACGCCTTTTTTCAGACCGACGAGATAATCTTTCAAACCGAGATTAAAAACTGAATATAGACATATCCCCTATCCCATAGTTTTAATATCATTTGTGGATGAATCTAAATTACCATATTTTCCGCAAAGTAGCGGTATTTGCCCTACTATTTTACTCACCCGGTAGCCAGAGTGAAATATATTGTATTTTATGACCAAAGTATTATTTTAGAAAAAGAATATAATCGATCTTATGGTGTTATGGACAGTAAAAAGCATTTCCTTAAGCCTTTATGTAAAATGTAAATACCCATCTATATCAGTATTTAAGATTTTGAAATAATGATGAAGACCTATATCTGATTTGTGTGCACAAATTTATGACCTGTAATCTTTGAGAAAAAGATAAGCCTCTAGACTTACTTTTTGGTGGTGCATGAGCCCCATGAAATCATCCCATTTAAGGAAAAAAGTAACCCTATAACCTTACCTTTTGGTGGAAAATTTGCCTCTTTGAAATTATCTATTCTTACCGAAAAAGGTAGGCCTGCAGCCTGTTACTTTTTGTCCAAAATTAGCCTCTCTTGAAATCAGCGAGGGGCAATTCACTCCAAAAATCTCGTACACCTTCGAAAAAATAGCCTCACCTTTTGATGGAAAATGAGCCTCTCTTGAAATGAGACAATTTTGGTGAAAAAGTTAAGCCTATAGCCTTACCTTTTGATGGAAAATGAGCCTCTCTTGAAATCAGCCAATTTGAATAAAAGAGATAAGCCTATAGCCTTACCTTTGATGGAAAATGGGCCTCTCTTGAAATCAGTTAATTTTAGTGAAGAAGAAAAGCCTATAGCCTTATCTTTTGATGGAAAATGGGCCTCTCTTGAAATCAGCTAATTTTAGTGAAAAAGGTAAGCCTATAGCCTTACCTTTTGATGGAAAATGGGTCTCTCTTGAAATCAGTTAATTTTAGTGAAAAAGGTAAGCCTATAGCCTTACCTTTTGATGGAAAATGGGCCTCTCTTGAAATCAGTTAATTTTAGTGAAAAAGGTAAGCCTATAGCCTTACTTTTTGATGGAAAGTGGGCTTGTCTTGAAATCAGCTAATTTTAGTGAAAAAGGTAAGCCTATCGCCTTACCTTTTCATGGAAAATGAGCCTCTCTTGAAATCAGTCAATTTTAATGATAAAGGTAAGCCTATAGCCTTAGCTTTTGATGAAAAGTTAGCTTCTCTTGAAATTATACAATTTTAATGAAAAAGTTAAGCCTATAGCCTTACTTTTTGATGGAAAATGGGCCTCTCTTGAAATCAGTTAATTTTAGTGAAAAAGGTAAGCCTATAGCCTTACCTTTTGATGGAAAATGGGCCTCTCTTGAAATCAGCTAATTTTAGTGAAAAAGGCACGTTTATAGCCTTACTTTTTGATGTATAATGAGCCTCTCTTGAAATCAGCTAATTTTAATGAAAAAGGTGAGCCTATCGCGTTACCTTTTGATGGAAAATGAGCCTCTATTGAAATCAGTCAAGTTTGATGATAAAGGTAAGCCTATAGCCTTACCTTTTAATGAAAAATTAGCCTCTCTTGAAATTAGACAATTTAAGTGAAAAAGGTAAGCCTATAGCCTTACCTTTTGATGAAAAATTAGGTTCTCTTGAAATTAGACAATTTTAATGAAAAAGTTAAGCCTATAGCCTTATCTTTTGATGGAAAATAGGCCTCTCTTGAAATCAGCTAATTTTAGTGAACAAGGTAAGCCTATAGCCTTAGTGGGCCTTACCTTTTGATGGAAAATGGGCCTCTCTTGAAATCAGCTAATTTTAGTGAAAAAGGTAAGCCTATAGCCTTACCTTTTGATGGAAGATGGGCCTCTCTTGAAATCAGCTAATTTTAGTGAAAAAGGTAAGCCTTTAGCCTTACTTTTTGATGGAAAATGGGCCTCTCTTGAAATCAGTTAATTTGAGTGAAAAAGGTAAGCCTATAGCCTTACCTTTTGATGGAAAATGGGCCTCTCTTGAAATCAGCTAATTTTAGTGAAAAAGGTAAGCCTATAGCCTTACTTTTTGATGGAAAATGGGCCTCTCTTGAACTCAGTTAATTTAAGTGAAAGAGGTAAGCCTATAGCCTTACCTTTTGATGGAAAATGGGCCTCTCTTGAAATGAGCTAATTTTAGTGAAAAAGGTAAGCCTATAGCCTTACCTTTTGATGGAAAATGAGCCTCTTTTGAAATGAGCTAATTTTAGCCAAAAAGGTAAGCCTATAGCCTTACCTTTTGATGGAAAATGAGCCTCTCTTGAAATCAGTCAATTTTAATGATAAAGGTAAGCCTATAGCCTTACCTTTTGATGGAAAATGAGCCTCTCTTGAAATGAGCTAATTTTAGTGAAAAAGGTAAGCCTATAGCCTTACCTTTTGATGGAAAATGAGCCTCTTTTGAAATGAGCTAATTTTAGCCAAAAAGGTAAGCCTATAGCCTTACCTTTTGATGGAAAATGGGCCTCTCTTGAAATCAGCTAATTTTAGTGAAAAAGGTAAGCCTATAGCCTTACCTTTTGATGGAAAATGGGCCTCTCTTGAAATCAGCTAATTTTAGTGAAAAAGGTAAGCCTATAGCCTTACCTTTTGATGGAAAATGAGCCTCTCTTGAAATCAGACAATTTTAATGAAAAAGGTAAGCCTATAGCCTTACCTTTTGATGGAAAATGAGCCTCTCTTGAAATCAGCTAATTTTAGTGAAAAAGGTAAGCCTATAGCCTTACCTTTTGACGGAAAATTAGCCTCTTTTGAAATCAGCCAATTTTAATTAAAAAGGTAAGCCTATAGCCTTACCTTTTGATGGAAAATGAGCCTCTCTTGAAATGAGCCAATTTTAATGAAAAAGGTAAGCCTATAACCTTACCTTTTAATGGAAAATGGGCCTCTCTTGAAATCAGCTAATTTTAATGAAAAAGGTAAGCCTATAACCTTACCTTTTGATGGAAAATGAGCCTCTCTTGAAATCAGCTAATTTTAGTGAAAAAGGTAAGCCTATAGCCTTACCTTTTGATGGAAAATTAGCCTCTTCTGAAAACAGCCAATTTTAATAAAAAAGGTAAGCCTATAGCCTTACCTTTTGATGGAATATGACTTCCTCTTGAAATCAGCGAATTTTAGTGAAAAAGGTAAGCCTATAGCCTTACCATTTGATGTATAATGAGCCTCTCTTGAAATCAGCTAATTTTAATGAAAAAGGTGAGCCTATAGCCTTATCTTTTGATGGAAAATGAGCCTCTCTTGAAATCAGCGAATTTTAGTGAAAAAGGTAAGCCTATAGCCTTACCATTTGATGTATAATGAGCCTCTCTTGAAATCAGCTAATTTTAATGAAAAGGGTATGCCTATAACCTTACCTTTTGATGGAAAATGAGCCTCTCTTGAAATCTGCTAATTTGGGAAAAAAGGTAAGCCCATAGCCTTACCTTTTGATGGAAATTGGGCCTCTCTTGAAATCAGCTAATTTTAATGAAAAAGGTAAGCCAATAGCCTTACCTTTTGATGGAAAATGAGCCTCTCTTAAAATCAGCCAATTTTAGTGAAAAAGGTAAGCCTATAGCCTTACCTTTTGATGGAAAATGAGCCTCTCTTGAAATGAGCCAATTTTAATGAAAAAGGTAAGCCTATAACCTTCCTTTTTAATGGAAAATGGGCCTCTCTTGAAATCAGCTAATTTTAATGAAAAAGGTAAGCCTATAGCCTTACCTTTTGATGGAAAATGAGCCTCTCTTGAAATCAGCCAATTTTAATGAAAAAGGTAAGCCTATAGCCTTACCTTTTGATGGAAATTGGGCCTCTCTTGAAATCAGCTAATTTTAATGAAAAAGGTAAGCCTATAGCCTTACCTTTTGATGGAAAATGAGCCTCTCTTGAAATCAGCTAATTTTAGTGAAAAAGGTAAGCCTATAGCCTTACCTTTTGATGGAAATTGGGCCTCTCTTGAAATCAGCTAATTTTAATGAAAAAGGTAAGCCAATAGCCTTATCTTTTGATGGAAAATGAGCCTCTCTTCAAATCAGCTAATTTTAGTGAAACAGGTAAATCTATAGCCTTACCTTTTGATGGAAAATGAGCCTCTCTTGAACTCAGCCAATTTTAATGAAAAAGGTAAGCCTATAGCCTTACCTTTTGATGGAAAATGAGCCTCTCTTGAAATCAGCTAATTTTAGTGAAAAAGGTAAGCCTATAGCCTTACCTTTTGATGGAAAATTAGCCTCTTTTGAAATCAGCCAATTTTAATGAAAAAAGGTAAGCCTATAGCCTTACCTTTTGATGGAAAATGAGCCTCTCTTGAAATGAGCCAATTTTAATGAAAAAGGTAAGCCTATAATGGAAAATGGAAAATGGAAAATGGGCCTCTCTTGAATCAGCTAATTTTAATGAAAAAGGTAAGCCTATAGCCTTACCTTTTGATGGAAAATGAGCCTCTCTTGAAATCAGCTAATTTTAGTGAAAAAGGTAAGCCTATAGCCTTACCTTTTGATGGAAAATTAGCCTCTTCTGAAAACAGCCAATTTTAATAAAAAAGGTAAGCCTATAGCCTTACCTTTTGATGGAAAATGACTTCCTCTTGAAATCAGCGAATTTTAGTGAAAAAGGTAAGCCTATAGCCTGATCTTTTGATGGAAAATGAGCCTCTCTTGAAATCAGCTAATTTTAATGAAAAAGGTGAGCCTATAGCCTGATCTTTAGATGGAAAATGAGCCTCTCTTGAAATCAGCTAATTTTAATGAAAAAGGTGAGCCTATAGCCTGATCTTTTGATGGAAAATGAGCCTCTCTTGAAATCAGCTAATTTTAATGAAAAAGGTGAGCCTATAGCCTGATCTTTTGATGGTAAATGAGCCTCTCTTGAAATCAGCCAATTTTAGTGAAAAAGGTATGCCTATGGCCTTACCTTTTGATGGAAATTGGGCTTCTCTTGAAATCAGCTAATTTTAATGAAAAAGGTGAGCCTATAGCCTGATCTTTTGATGGAAAATGAGCCTCTCTTGAAATCAGCTAATTTTAATGAAAAAGGTAAGCCTATAGCCTTATCTTTTGATGGAAAATGAGCCTCTCTTGAAATCTGCTAATTTTAAGGAAAAAGGTAAGCCTATAGCCTTACCTTTTGATAGAAAATGAGCCTCTCTTGAAATCAGTCAATTTTAGTGAAAAAGGTAAATCTATAGCCTTACCTTTTGATGGAAAATGAGCCTCTCTTGAAATCAGCCAATTTTAATGAAAAAGGTAAGCCTATAGCCTTACCTTTTGACGGAAAATTAGCCTCTTTTGAAATCAGCCAATTTTAATGAAAAAGGTAAGCCTATAGCCTTACCTTTTGATAGAAAATGAGCCTCGCTTGAAATCAGTCAATTTTAGTGAAAAAGGTAAGCCTATAGCCTTACCTTTTGATGGAAAATGAGCCTCTCTTGAAATCAGCCAATTTTAGTGAAAAAGGTAAGCCTATAGCCTTACCTTTTGATGGAAAATTAGCCTCTTTTGAAATCAGCCAATTTTAATAAAAAAGGTAAGCCTATAGCCTTACCTTTTGATGGAAAATGAGCCTCTCTTGAAATCAGCCAATTTTAATGAAAAAGGCAAGCCTATAGCCTTACCTTTTGATGGAAAATGAGCCTCTCTTGAAATCAGCTAATTTTAATGAAAAAGGTAAGCCTATAGCCTTACCTTTTGATGGAAAATGAGCCTCTCTTGAAATCAGCTAATTTTAGTGAAAAAGGTAAGCCTATAGCCTTACCTTTTGATGGAAAATGAGCCTCTTTTGAAATCAGCCAATTTTAATGAAAAAAGTAAGCCTATAGCCTTACCTTTTGATGGAAAATGAGCCTCTCTTGAAATCAGCTAATTTTAGTGAAAAAGGTAAGCCTATAGCCTTACCTTTTGATGGAAAATTAGCCTCTTTTGAAATTAGCCAATTTTAATAAAAAAGGTAAGCCTATAGCCTTACCTTTTGATGGAAAATGAGCCTCTCTTGAAATGAGCCAATTTTAATGAAAAAGGTAAGCCTATAGCCTTACCTTTTGATGGAAAATGGGCCTCTCTTGAAATTAGCTAATTTTAATGAAAAAGGTAAGCCTATAGCCTTACCTTTTGATGGAAAATGAGCCTCTCTTGAAATCAGCGAATTTTAGTGAAAAAGGTAAGCCTATAGCCTTGCCATTTGATGTAAAATGAGCCTCTCTGGAAATCAGCTAATTTTAATGAAAAAGGTGAGCCTATAGCCTTACCGTTTGATGGAAAATGAGCCTCTCTTGAAATCAGCCATTTTTAATGAAAAAGGTAAGCCTATAGCCTTACCTTTTGATGCAAAATGGGCCTCTCTTGAAATCAGCTAATTTTAATGAAAAAGGTAAGCCAAAAGCCTTACCTTTAGATGGAAAATGAGCCTCTCTTGAAATCAGCTAACTTTCGTGAAAAAGATAAGCCTATAGCCTGACCTTTTGATGAAAAATGAGCCTCTCTTGAAATCAGTTAATTTTAGTGAAAAAGGTAAGTCTATAGCCTTACCTTTTGATGGAAAATGATCCTCTCTTGAAATCAGCTAATTTTAATGAAAAAAGGTAAGCCTATAGCCTTACCTTTTGATGAAAAATGACCCTCTCTTGAAATCAGCAAATTTTAATGAAAAAGGTAAGCCTATAGCCTTACCTTTTGATTGAAAATGAGCCTCTCTTGAAATCAGCTAATTTTAATGAAAAAAGGTAAGCCTATAGCCTTACCTTATGATGAAAAATGAGCCTAAATTGAAATCAGCTAATTTTAATGAAAAAAGCTAAGCCTATAGCCTTACCTTTTGCTTGAAAATGAGCCTCTCTTGAAATCAGCTAATTTTAATGAAAAAGGTAAGCCTATAGCCTTACCTTTTGATGGAAAATGAGCCTCTCTTGAAATCAGCTAATTTTAGTGAAAAAGGTAAGTCTATTGCCTTACCTTTTGATGGAAAATGATCCTCTTTTTGAAATCAGCCAATTCTAGTGAAAAAGGTAAGCCTATAGCCTTACCTTTTGATGGAAAATGAGCCTAAATTGAAATCAGCTAATTTTAATGAAAAAAGGTAAGCCTATAGCCTTACCTTTTGATGGAAAATGATCCTCTCTTGAAATCAGCTAATTTTAATGAAAAAAGGTAAGCCTATAGCCTTACCTTTTGATGGAAAATGAGCCTCTCTTGAAATCAGCAAATTTTAATGAAAAAGGTAAGCCTATAGCCTTACCTTTTGATGGAAAATGAGCCTCTCTTGAAATCAGCTAATTTTAGTGAAAAAGGTAAGCCTATAGCCTTACCTTATGATGAAAAATGAGCCTAAATTGAAATCAGCTAATTTTAATGAAAAAAGGTAAGCCTATGGCCTTACCTTTTGCTTGAAAATGAGCCTCTTATGAAATCAGCTAATTTTAGTGAAAAAGGTAAGCCTATAGCCTTACCTTTTGATGGAAAATGATCCTCTCTTGAAATCAGTTAATTTTAATGAAAAAGGTAAGCCTATAGCCTTACCTTTTGATGGAAAATGAGCCTCTCTTGAAATCAGTTAATTCTAGTGAAAAAGGTAAGCCTATAGCCTTACCTTTTGATGGAAAATGATCCTCTCTTGAAATCAGTTAATTTTAATGAAAAAGGTAAGCCTATAGCCTTACCTTTTGATGGAAAACGAGCCTCTCTTGAAATCAGCTAATTTTAATGAAAAAAGGTAAGCCTATAGCCTTACCTTTTGCTTGAAAATGAGCCTCTCTTGAAATCAGCCAATTTTAGTGAAAAAGGTAAGCCTATAGCCTTACCTTTTGATGGAAAATGAGCCTAAATTGAAATCAGCTAATTTTAATGAAAAAAGGTAAGCCTATAGCCTTACCTTTTGATGGAAAATGATCCTCTCTTGAAATCAGTTAATTTTAGTGAAAAAGGTAAGCCTATAGCCTTACCTTTTGATGGAAAATGATCCTCTCTTGAAATCAGTTAATTTTAGTGAAAAAGGTAAGCCTATAGCCTTACCTTTTGATGGAAAATGAGCCTCTCTTGAAATCAGCTAATTTTAATGAAAAAAGGTAAGCCTATAGCCTTACCTTTTGATTGAAAATGAGCCTCTCTTGAAATCAGCTAATTTTAATGAAAAAGGTAAGCCTATAGCCTTACCTTATGATGAAAAATGAGCCTAAATTGAAATCAGCCAATTTTAATGAAAAAAGGTAAGCCTATAGCCTTACCTTATGATGAAAAATGAGCCTCTCTTGAAATCAGCTAATTTTAATGAAAAAGGTAAGCCTATAGCCTTACCTTTTGATGGAAAATGATCCTCTCTTGAAATCAGCTAATTTTAATGAAAAAAGGTAAGCCTATAGCCTTACCATTTGATGAAAAATGAGCCTCTCTTGAAATCAGCAAACTCTAATGAAAAAGGTAAGCCTATAGCCTTACCTTTTGATGGAAAATGAGCCTCTCTTGAAATCAGCCAATTTTGAATGAAAAAGGTAAGCCTATAGTCTTACCTTTTGACGAAAAATGAGCCTCTCTTAAAATCAGCTAATTTTAATGAAAAAGGTAAGCCTATAGCCTTACCTTTTGATGGAAAACAAGCCTCTCTTGAAATCAGCCAATTTCAATGAAAAATGTAAGCCTATAGCCTTACCTTTTGATGGAAAATGAGCCTCTCTTGAAATCAGCCAATTTTAATGAAAAAGGTAAGCCTATAGCCTTACCTCTTGATGGAAAATGAGCCTCTCTTGAAATCAGCTAATTTTAGTGAAAAAGGTAAGCCTATAGCCTTACCTTTTGATGGAAAATGAGCCTCTTTGAAATCAGCAAATTTTAATGAAAAAAGGTAAGCCTATAGCCTTACCTTTTGATGAAAAATGAGCCTCTCTTGAAATCAGCAAATTTTAATGAAAAAGGTAAGCCTATAGCCTTACCTTTTGATGGAAAATGAGCCTCTCTTGAAATCAGCTAATTTTAGTGAAAAAGGTAAGCCTATAGCCTTACCTTTTGATGGAAAATGAGCCTCTCTTGAAATCAGCCAATTTTAATGAAAAAGGTAAGCCTATAGCCTTACCTTTTGATGGAAAATGAGCCTCTCTTGAAATCAGCTAATTTTAGTGAAAAAGGTAAGCCTATAGCCTTACCTTTTGATGGAAAATGAGCCTCTCTTGAAATCAGCTAATTTTAGTGAAAAGGGTAAGCCTATAGCCTTACATTTTGATGGAAAACGAGCCTCTCTTGAAATTAGATAATTTTAATGAAAAAAGGTAAGCCTATAGCCTTACCTTTTGATGGAAAATGAGCCTCTCTTGAAATGAGCTAATTTTAATCAAAAAGGTAAGCCTATAGCCTTACCTTTTGATGGAAAATGAGCCTCTTTTGAAATGAGCTAATTTTAGCCAAAAAGGTAAGCCTATAGCCTTACCTTTTGATGAAAAATGAGCCTCTCTTGAAATCAGCTAATTTTAATGAAAAAAGGTAAGCCTAAAGCCTTACCTTTTGATGGAAAATGAGCCTCTCTTGAAATCAGCTAATTTTAATGAAAAGAGGTAAGCCTATAGCCTTACCTTATGATGAAAAATGAGCCTCTCCTGAAATCAGCAAATTTTAATGAAAAAGGTAAGCCTATAGCCTTACCTTTTGATGGAAAATGAGCCTCTCTTGAAATCAGCCAATTTTGAATGAAAAAGGTCAGCCTATAGTCTTACCTTTTGACGAAAAATAAGCCTCTCTTAAAATCAGCTAATTTTAGTGAAAAAGGTAAGCCTATAGCCTTACCTTTTGATGGAAAATGAGCCTCTCTTGAAATCAGCCAATTTTAGTGAAAAAGGTAAGCCTATAGCCTTACCTTTTGATGGAAAATGAGCCTCTCTTGAAATCAGCCAATTTTAATGAAAAAGGTAAGCCTATAGCCTTACCTTTTGATGGAAAATGAGCCTCTCTTGAAATCAGCTAATTTTAGTGAAAAAGGTAAGCCTATAGCCTTACCTTTTGATGGAAAATGAGCCTCTTTTTGAAATCAGCAAATTTTAATGAAAAAAGGTAAGCCTATAGCCTTACCTTTTGATGAAAAATTATCCTCTCTTGAAATCAGCAAATTTTAATGAAAAAGGTATGCCTATAGCCTTACCTTTTGCTTGAAAATGAGCCTCTCTTGAAATCAGCTAATTTTAGTGAAAAAGGTAAGCCTATAGCCTTACCTTATGATGAAAAATGAGCCTAAATTGAAATCAGCTAATTTTAATGAAAAAAGGTAAGCCTATAGCCTTACCTTTTGATTGAAAATGAGCCTCTCTTGAAATCAGCTAATTTTAGTGAAAAAGGTAAGCCTATAGCCTTACCTTTTGATTGAAAATGAGCCTCTCTTGAAATCAGCTAATTTTAATGAAAAAGGTAAGCCTATAGCCTTACCTTTTGATGGAAAATGAGCCTCTCTTGAAATCAGCCAATTTTAATGAAAAAGGTAAGCCTATAGCCTTACCTTTTGATGGAAAATGAGCCTCTCTTGAAATCAGCTAATTTTAATGAAAAAGGTAAGCCTATAGCCTTACCTTTTGATGGAAAATGATCCTCTTTGAAATCAGCAAATTTTAATGAAAAAAGGTAAGCCTATAGCCTTACCTTTTGATGAAAAATGAGCCTCTCTTGAAATCAGCAATTTTAGTGAAAAAGGTAAGCCTATAGCCTTACCTTTTGATTGAAAATGAGCCTCTCTTGAAATCAGCTAATTTTAGTGAAAAAGGTAAGCCTATAGCCTTACCTTATGATGAAAAATGAGCCTAAATTGAAATCAGCTAATTTTAATGAAAAAAGCTAAGCCTATAGCCTTACCTTTTGCTTGAAAATGAGCCTCTCTTGAAATCAGCTAATTTTAGTGAAAAAGGTAAGCCTATAGCCTTACCTTTTGATGGAAAATGAGCCTCTCTTGAAATCAGCTAATTTTAGTGAAAAAGGTAAGCCTATAGCCTTACCTTTTGATGGAAAATGATCCTCTCTTGAAATCAGCTAATTTTAGTGAAAAAGGTAAGCCTATAGCCTTACCTTTTGATGGAAAATGAGCCTCTCTTGAAATCAACCAATTTTAATGAAAAAGGTAAGCCTATAGCCTTACCTTTTGATTGAAAATGAGCCTCTCTTGAAATCAGAATTTCAATGAAAAAGGTAAGCCTATAGCCTTACCTTTTGATGGAAAATGAGCCTCTCTTGAAATCAGCTAATTTTAATGAAAAAAGGTAAGCCTATAGCCTTACCTTTTGCTTGAAAATGAGCCTCTCTTGAAATCAGCTAATTTTAGTGAAAAAGGTAAGCCTATAGCCTTACCTTTTGATGAAAATGAGCCTAAATTGAAATCAGCTAATTTTAATGAAAAAAGGTAAGCCTATAGCCTTACCTTATGATGAAAAATGAGCCTAAATTGAAATCAGCTAATTTTAATGAAAAAAGGTAAGCCTATAGCCTTACCTTTTGATGAAAAATGAGCCTCTCTTGAAATCAGCTAATTTTAATGAAAAAGGTAAGCCTATAGCCTTACCTTTTGATGGAAAATGAGCCTCTCTTGAAATCAGCTAATTTTAATGAAAAAAGGTAAGCCTATAGCCTTACCTTATGATGAAAAATGAGCCTCTCTTGAAATCAGCCAATTTTAGTGAAAAAGGTAAGCCTATAGCCTTACCTTTTGATGGAAAATGAGCCTCTCTTGAAATCAGCCAATTTTAATGAAAAAGGTAAGCCTATAGCCTTACCTTTTGATGGAAAATGAGCCTCTCTTAAAATCAGCTAATTTTAGTGAAAAAGGTAAGCCTATAGCCTTACCTTTTGATGGAAAACAAGCCTCTCTTGAAATCAGCTAATTTTAGTGAAAAAAGTAAGCCTATAGCCTTACCTTTTGATGGAAAATGAGCCTCTTTTGAAATGAGCTAATTTTAGCCAAAAAGGTAAGCCTATAGCCTTACCTTTTGATGGAAAATGAGCCTCTCTTGAAATCAGTCAATTTTATGAAAAAGGTAAGCCTATAGCCTTACCTTTTGATGGAAAATGAGCCTCTCTTGAAATCAGTCAATTTTAGTGAAAAAGGTAAGCCTATAGCCTTACCTTTTGATGGAAAATGAGCCTCTCTTGAAATCAGCTAATTTTAGTGAAAAAGGTAAGCCTATAGCCTTACCTTTTGATGGAAAATGAGCCTCTCTTGAAGTCAGCAAATTTTAATGAAAAAGGTAAGCCTATAGACTTGCCTTTTGATGGAAAATGAGCCTCTCCTGAAGTCAGCAAATTTTAATGAAAAAGGTAAGCCTATCGACTTACCTTTTGCTGGAAAATGAGCCTCTCTTGAAATCAGCTAATTTTAGTGAAAAAGGTAAGCCTATAGCCTTACCTTTTGATGAAAATGAGCCTAAATTGAAATCAGCTAATTTTAGAAAACAGGTAAGCCTATAGCCTTACCTTTTGATGGAAAATGAGCCTCTCTTGAAATGAGCTAATTTTAGCCAAAAAGGTAAGCCTATAGCATTACCTTTTGCTTGGAAAATGAGCCTCTCTTGAAATCAGCTAATTTTAGAAAAAGGTAAGCCTATAGCCTTACCTTTTGATGGAAAATGAGCCTCTCTTGAAATCAGTTAATTTTAGTGAAAAAGGTAAGCCTATAGCCTTACCTTTTGATGGAAAATGAGCCTCTCTTGAAATCAGCCAATTTTAATGAAAAAGGTAAGCCTATAGCCTTACCTTTTGATGGAAAATGAGCCTCTCTTGAAATCAGGCAATTTTAATGAAAAAGGTAATCCTATAGCCTTACCTTTTGATGGAAAATGAGCCTGTCTTGAAATCAGCTAATTTTAATGAAAAAAGGTAAGCCTATAGCCTTACCTTTTGATGGAAAATGAGCCTCTCTTGAAGTCAGCTAATTTTAGTGCAGAAGGTAAGCCTATAGCCTTACCTTTTGATGAAATATGAGCCTAAATTGAAATCAGCTAATTTTAATGAAAAAAGGTAAGCCTATAGCCTTACCTTATGATGAAAAATGAGCCTAAATTGAAATCAGCTAATTTTAATGAAAAAAGGTAAGCCTATAGCCTTACCTTTTGATGGAAAATGAGCCTCTCTTGAAATCAGCTAATTTTAGTGAAAAAAGGTAAACCTATAGCCTTACCTTTTGATGGAAAATGATCCTCTCTTGAAATCAGCTAATTTTAATGAAAAAAGGTAAGCCTATAGCCTTACCATTTGATGAAAAATGAGCCTCTCTTGAAATCAGCAAACTCTAATGAAAAAGGTAAGCCTATAGCCTTACCTTTTGATGGAAAATGAGCCTCTCTTGAAATCAGCCAATTTTAATGAAAAAGGTAAGCCTATAGTCTTACCTTTTGATGGAAAATGAGCCTCTCTTAGAATCAGCTAATTTTAGTGAAAAGGGTAAGCCTATAGCCTTACCTTTTGATGGAAAATGAGCCTCTCTTGAAATCAGCTAATTTTAATGAAAAAGGTAAGCCTATAGCCTTACCTTTTGATGGAAAATGAGCCTCTCTTGAAATCAGGCAATTTTAGTGAAAAAGGTAAGCCTATAGCCTTACCTTTTGATGGAAAATGAGCCTCTCTTGAAATCAGGCAATTTTAGTGAAAAAGGTAAGCCTATAGCCTTACCTTTTGATGGAAAATGAGCCTCTCTTGAAATCAGCTAATTTTAGTGAAAAAGGTAAGCCTATAGCCTTACCTTTTGATGGAAAATGAGCCTCTCTTGAAGTCAGCCAATTTTAGTGAAAAAGGTAAGCCTATAGCCTTACCTTATGATGAAAAATGAGCCTAAATTGAAATCAGCTAATTTTAATGAAAAAAGGGGAGCCTATAGCCTTACCTTTTGCTTGAAAATGAGCCTCTCTTGAAATCAGCTAATTTTAGTGAAAAAGATAAGCCTATAGCCTTACCTTTTGATGGAAAATGAGCCTCTCTTGAAATCAGCTAATTTTAATGAAAAAGGTAAGCCTATAGCCTTACCTTTTGATGGAAAATGATCCTCTCTTGAAATCAGTTAATTTAATGAAAAAGGTAAGCCTATAGCCTTACCTTTTGATGGAAAATGAGCCTCTCTTGAAATCAGCCAATTTTAGTGAAAAAGGTAAGCCTATAGCCTTACCTTTTGATGAAAATGAGCCTCTCTTGAAATCAGCTAATTTTAATGAAAAAGGTAAGCCTATAGCCTTACCTTATGATGAAAAATGAGCCTAAATTGAAATCAGCCAATTTTAATGAAAAAAGGTAAGCCTATAGCCTTACCTTATGATGAAAAATGAGCCTCACTTGAAATCAGCTAATTTTAATGAAAAAAGGTAAGCCTATAGCCTTACCTTTTGATGGAAAATGAGCCTCTCTTGAAATCAGCTAATTTTAATGAAAAAGGTAAGCCTATAGCCTTACCTTTTGATGGAAAATGAGCCTCTCTTGAAATCAGCTAATTTTAGTGAAAAAGGTAAGCCTATAGCCTTACCTTTTGATGGAAAATGAGCCTCTCTTGAAATCAGCCAATTTTAATGAAAAAGGTAAGCCTATAGCCTTACCTTTTGATGAAAAATGAGCCTCTCTTAAAATCAGCTAATTTTAGTGAAAAAGGTAAGCCTATAGCCTTACCTTTTGATGGAAAATGAGCCTCTCTTGAAATCAGCCAATTTTAATGAAAAAGGTAAGCCTATAGCCTTACCTTTTGATGGAAAATGAGCCTCTCTTGAAATCAGCCAATTTTAATGAAAAAGGCAAGCCTATTGTCCTTACCTTTTGATGGAAAATGAGCCTCTCTTGAAATCAGCTAATTTTAATGAAAAGAGGTAAGCCTATAGCCTTACCTTTTGATGGAAAATGATCCTCTTTGATATCAGCTAATTTTAATGAAAAAAGGTAAGCCTATAGCCTTACCTTTTGATGAAAAATGAGCCTCTCTTGAAATCAGCTAATTTTAATGAAAAAGGTAAGCCTATAGCCTTACCTTTTGATGGAAAATGAGCCTCTCTTGAAATCAGCTAATTTTAGTGAAAAAGGTAAGCCTATAGCCTTACCTTATGATGAAAAATGAGCCTAAATTGAAATCAGCTAATTTTAATGAAAAAAGGTAAGCCTATAGCCTTACCTTTTGATGGAAAATGAGCCTCTCTTGAAATCAGCTAATTTTAGTGAAAAGGTAAGCCTATAGCCTTACCTTTTGATGAAAATAAGCCTCTCTTGAAATCAGCTAATTTTAGTGAAAAAGGTAAGCCTATAGCCTTACCTTTTGATGGAAAATGAGCCTCTCTTGAAATCAGCCAATTTTAATGAAAAAGGTAAGCCTATAGCCTTACCTTTTGATGGAAAATGGGCCTCTCTTGAAATCAGCCAATTTTAGTGAAAAAGGTAAGCCTATAGCCTTACCTTTTGATGGAAAATGAGCCTCTCTTGAAATCAGCTAATTTTAGTGAAAAAGGTAAGCCTATAGCCTTACCTTTTGATGGAAAATGAGCCTCTCTTGAAATCAGCCAATTTTAATGAAAAAGGTAAGCCTATAGCCTTACCTTTTGATGGAAAATGAGCCTCTCTTGAAATCAGATTTTAATGAAAAAGGTAAGCCTATAGCCTTACCTTTTGATGGAAAATGAGCCTCTCTTGAAATCAGTGTGAAAAAGGTAAGCCTATAGCCTTACCTTTTGATGGAAAATGAGCCTCTCTTGAAATCAGCTAATTTTAGTGAAAAAGGTAAGCCTATAGCCTTACCTTTTGATGGAAAATGGGCCTCTCTTGCTAATTTGAATGAAAAAGGTAAGCCTATAGCCTTACCTTTTGATGGAAAATGAGCCTCTCTTGAAATCAGCCAATTTTAACGAAAAAGGTAAGCCTATAGCCTTACCTTATGATGGAAAATGAGCCTCTCTTGAAATCAGCCAATTTTAGTGAAAAAGGTAAGCCTATAGCCTTACCTTTTGATGGAAAATGAGCCTCTCTTGAAATCAGCAATTTTAATGAAAAAGGTAAGCCTATAGCCTTACCTTTTGATGGAAAATGAGCCTCTCTTGAAATCAGCTAATTTTATTGAAAAGGTAAGCCTATAGCCTTACCTTTTGATGGAAAATGAGCCTCTCTTGAAATGAGCTAATTTTAGTGAAAAAGGTAAGCCTATAGCCTTACCTTTTGATGGAAAATGAGCCTCTCTTGAAATCAGCCAATTTTAGTGAAAAAGGTAAGCCTATAGCCTTACCTTTTGATGGAAAATGAGCCTCTCTTGAAATCAGCAAATTTTAATGAAAAAGGTAAGCCTATAGACTTGCCTTTTGATGGAAAATGAGCCTCTCTTGAAATCAGCAAATTTTATGAAAAAGGTAAGCCTATAGCCTTACCTTTTGATGGAAAATGAGCCTCTCTTGAAATCAGCTAATTTCAATGAAAATGTAAGCCTATAGCCTTACCTTTTGATGGAAAATGAGCCTCTCTTGAAATCAGCTAATTTTAATGAAAAAGGTAAGCCTATAGCCTTACCTTTTGATGAAAATGAGCCTCTCTTGAAATCAGCTAATTTTAGTGAAAAAGGTAAGCCTATAGCCTTACCTTTTGATGGAAAATGAGCCTCTCTTGAAATCAGCTAATTTTAATGAAAAAGGTAAGCCTATAGCCTTACCTTTTGATGGAAAATGAGCCTCTCTTGAAATCAGCAAATTTTAATGAAAAAGGTAAGCCTATAGCCTTACCTTTTGATGGAAAATGAGCCTCTCCTGAAGTCAGCAAATTTTAATGAAAAAGGTAAGCCTATCGACTTACCTTTTGATGGAAAATGAGCCTCTCTCAAAATCAGCCGATTTTAGTGAAAAAGGTAAGCCTATAGCCTTACCTTTTGATGGAAAATGAGCCTCTCTTGAAATCAGCTAATTTTCATGAAAAAGGTGAGCCTATAGCCTTACTTTTTTATGGAAAATGAGCCTCTGTTGGAATCATGCAATTTTAGTCAAAAAGGTAAGCCTATAGCCTTACCTTTTGATGGAAAATGAGCCTCTCTTGAAGTCAGACAATTTTAGTGAAAAAGGTAAGCCTATAGCCTTACCTTTTGATGGAAAATGTGCCTCTCTTTACATCAGCCAATTTTAGTGCAAAAAGTAAGCCTATAGCCTTACCTTTTGATGGAAAATGAGCCTCTCCTGAAATCAGCAAATTTTAATGAAAAAGGTAATCCTATAGCCTTACCTTTGATGGAAAATGAGCCTCTCTTGAAATCAGACAATTTTAGTGAAAAAGGTAAGCCTATAGCCTTACCTTTTGATGGAAAATGAGCCTCTCTTGAAATCAGCTAATTTTAGAACGAAAGGTAAGCCTAAAGCCTTACCTTTTGATGGAAAATGGTATCAGCCTTTTAAAAAAAAGGTAAGCCTATAGCCTTACCTTTTGATGAAAAATGAGCCTCTCTTGAAATCAGCTAATTTTAGTGAAAAAGGTAATAGCCTTATTTTGCTTGAAAATGAGCCTCTCTTGAAATCAGCTAATTTTATGAAAAAGGTAAGCCTATAGCCTTACCTTTTGATGAAAAATGAGCCTAAATTGAAATCAGCCAATTTTAATGAAAAAAGGTAAGCCTATAGCCTTACCTTTTGATGGAAAATGAGCCTCTCTTGAAATCAGCTAATTTTAGTGGAAAAGGTAAGCCTATAGCCTTACCTTTTGATGGAAAATAAGCCTCTCTTGAAATCAGCTAATTTTAGTGAAAAAGGTAAGCCTATAGCCGTACCTTTTGATAGAAAATGATCCTCTCTTGAAATCAGTTAATTTTAATGAAAAAGGTAAGCCTATAGCCTTACCTTTTGATGGAAAATGGGCCTCTCTTGAAATCAGCCAATTTTAGTGAAAAAGGTAAGCCTATAGCCTTACCTTTTGATGGAAAATGAGCCTCTCTTGAAATCAGCCAATTTTAATGAAAAAGGTAAGCCTATAGCCTTACCTTTTGATGGAAAATGAGCCTCTCTTGAAATCAGCCAATTTTAGTGAAAAAGGTAAGCCTATAGCCTTACCTTTTGATGGAAAATGAGCCTCTCTTGAAATCAGCCAATTTTAATGAAAAAGGTAAGCCTATAGCCTTACCTTTTGATGGAAAATGATCCTCTCTTGAAATCAGCTAATTTTAGTGAAAAAGGTAAGCCTATAGCCTTACCTTTTGATGGAAAATGAGCCTCTCTTGAAATCAGTTAATTTTAGTGAAAAAGGTAAGCCTATAGCCTTACCTTTTGATGGAAAATGAGCCTCTCTTGAAATCAGCTAATTTTAGTGAAAAAGGTAAGCCTATAGCCTTACCTTTTGATGGAAAATGAGCCTCTCTTGAAATCAGCCAATTTTAAGCCTATAGCCTTACCTTTTGATGGAAAATGAGCCTTTCTTGAAATCAACCAATTTTATGAAAAAGGTAAGCCTATAGCCTTACCTTTTGATGGAAAATGAGCCTCTCTTGAAATCAGCTAATTTTAATGAAAAAGGTAAGCCTATAGCCTTACCTTTGATGGAAAATGAGCCTGTCTTGAAATCAGCTAATTTTAATGAAAAAAGGTAAGCCTATAGCCTTACCTTTTGATGGAAAATGAGCCTCTCTTGAAATCAGCTAATTTTAATGAAAAAGGTAAGCCTATAGCCTTACCTTTTGATGGAAAATGAGCCTCTCTTGAAATCAGCTAATTTTAGTGAAAAAGGTAAGCCTATAGCCTTACCTTTTGATGGAAAATGAGCCTAAATTGAAATCAGCCAATTTTAATGAAAAAGGTAAGCCTATAGCCTTACCTTTTGATGGAAAATGAGCCTCTCTTGAAATCAGCTAATTTTAATGAAAAAGGTAAGCCTATAGCCTTACCTTTTGATGGAAAATGAGCCTCTCTTGAAATCAGCTAATTTTAATGAAAAAGGTAAGCCTATAGCCTTACCTTTTGATGGAAAATGAGCTTCTCTTGAAATCAGCTAATTTTAGTGAAAAAGGTAAGCCTATAGCCTTACCTTTTGATGGAAAATGAGCCTCTCTTGAAATCAGCTAATTTTAGTGCGAAAGGTAAGCCTAAAGCCTTACCTTTTGATGGAATATAGGCCTCTCTTGAAATCAGCTAATTTTAGTGGAAAAAGTAAGCCTATAGCCTTACCTTTTGATGGAAAATGAGCCTCTCTTGAAATCAGCTAATTTTAGTGAAAAAGGTAAGCCTATAGCAGTACCTTTTGATAGAAAATGAGCCTCACTTGAAATCAGTCAATTTTAGTGAAAAAGGTAAGCCTATAGCCTTACTTTTTGATGGAAAATTAGCCTCTCTTGAAATCAGCTAATTTTAATGAAAAAGGTAAGCCTATAGCCTTACCTTTTGATGGAAAATGAGCCTCTCTTGAAATCAGCCAATTTTAATGAAAAAGGTAGCCTATAGCCTTACCTTTTGATGGAAAATGAGCCTCTCTTGAAATCAGCCAATTTTAATGAAAAAGGTAAGCCTATAGCCTTACCTTTTGATGCCTCTCTTGAAATTAGCTAATTTTAATGAAAAAGGTAAGCCTATAGCCTTACCTTTTGATGGAAAATGATCCTCTTTGAGTCAGCTAATTTTAATGAAAAAAGGTAAGCCTATAGCCTTACCTTTTGATGAAAAATGAGCCTAAATTGAAATCAGCCAATTTTAATGAAAAAAGGTAAGCCTATAGCCTTACCTTATGATGAAAAATGAGCCTCTCTTGAAATCAGCTAATTTTAGTGAAAAAGGTAAGCCTATAGCCTTACCTTATGATGAAAAATGAGCCTAAATTGAAATCAGCTAATTTTAATGAAAAAAGGTAAGCCTATAGCCTTACCTTTTGAAAATGAGCAGAAATCAGCTAATTTTAGTGAAAAGGATAAGCCTATAGCCTTACCTTTTGCTTGAAAATGAGCCTCTCTTGAAATCAGCTAATTTTAATGAAAAAGGTAAGCCTATAGCCTTACCTTTTGATGGAAAATGAAAATCAGTTAATTTTAATGAAAAAGGTAAGCCTATAGCCTTACCTTTTGATGGAAAAATGGGCCTCTCTTGAAAGCAGCCAATTTTAGTGAAAAAGGTAAGCCTATAGCCTTACCTTTTGATGGAAAATGAGCCTCTCTTGAAATCAGCTAATTTTAGTGAAAAAGGTAAGCCTATAGCCTTACCTTTTGATGGAAAATGAGCCTCTCTTGAAATCAGCCAATTTTAATGAAAAAAGGTAAGCCTATAGCCTTACCTTTTGATGGAAAATGAGCCTCTCTTGAAATCAGCTAATTTTAATGAAAAAGGTAAGCCTATAGCCTTACCTTTTGATGGAAAATGGGCTTCTCTTGAAATCAGTTAATTTTAGTGAAAAAGGTAGCCTATAGCCTTACCTTTTGATGGAAAATGGGCCTCTCTTGAAATCAGCTAATTTTAGTGAAAAAGGTAAGCCTATAGCCTTACCTTTTGATGGAAAATGAGCCTCTCTTGAAATCAGCTAATTTTAATGAAAAAGGTAAGCCTATAGCCTTACCTTTTGATGGAAAATGAGCCTCTCTTGAAATCAGCCAATTTTAGTGAAAAAGGTAAGCCTATAGCCTTACCTTTTGATGGAAAATGAGCCTCTCTTGAAATCAGCCAATTTTAATGAAAAAGGCAAGCCTATTGTCCTTACCTTTTGATGGAAAATGAGCCTCTCTTGAAATCAGCAATTTTAATGAAAAAGGTAATCCTATAGCCTTACCTTTTGATGGAAAATGAGCCTGTCTTGAAATCAGCTAATTTTAATGAAAATGTAAGCCTATAGCCTTACCTTTTGACGGAAAATGCTTCTCTTGAAATCAGCCAATTTGAATGAAAAAGGTAAGCCTATAGTCTTACCTTTTGATGGAAAATGAGCCTCTCTTGAAATCAGCTAATTTTAATGAAAAAGGTAAGCCTATAGCCTTACCTTTTGATGGAAAATGAGCCCCTTCTTTGAAATCAGTTAATTTTAATGAAAAAGGTAAGCCTATAGCCTTACCTTATGATGAAAAATGAGCCTATATTGAAATCAGCTAATTTTAATGAAAAAGGTAAGCCTATAGCCTTACCTTTTGATGGAAAATGGGCTTCTCTTGAAATCAGTTAATTTTAGTGAAAAAGGTAAGCCTATAGCCTTACCTTTTGATGGAAAATGAGCCTCTCTTGAAATCAGACAATTTTAGTGAAAAAGGTAAGCCTATAGCCTTACCTTTTGATGGAAAATGAGCCTCTCTTGAAATCAGCTAATTTTAGTGAAAAAGGTAAGCCTATAGCCTTACCTTTTGATGGAAAATGAGCCTCTCTTGAAATCAGCCAATTTTAGTGAAAAAGGTAAGCCTATAGCCTTACCTTTTGATGGAAAATGAGCCTCTCTTGAAATCAGCCAATGAAAAAGGTAAGCCTATAGCCTTACCTGAAAAAGGCCTCTCTTGGAAGCCTAATTTTAATGAAAAAGGTAAGCCTATACCTTACCATTTGATGGAAAATGAGCCTCTCTTGAAATCAGCCAATTTTAATGAAAAAGGTTATTTACCTTTTGATGGAAAATGAGCCTCTCTTGAAATTAGCCAATGAAAAAGGTAAGCCTATAGCCTTACCTTTTGGTTGAAAATGGCCGACTTGAAGTAGGGCTAACCTCTTTTTCTTTTCCAAAATTTGGCCCCTTTTGAAATACTGATTTTTGGCCAAGTTAGGATAGTCCCTTTGGATAGCCCTGATCCTTTTTGTTGAAAAATAGGCCCGCCTTTTGAAAATGCAATTTTTTGCCACACAGTAAGGCTAACCCCTTTGCTTTTTTAAAAAATAGGAATTTTTATAAATTACTGAGAAAACAAGCCTTACTTTTTGGTGGAAAGAAAACCCCATGGAAATCATGCCATTTTGTCAGAAAAAGTAAGCCTTTTGGTGGAAAATTAACCACTTTGAAATCAATCAATTTAGTGAAAAAGGTAAACAGATAGATGGAAAAGTAGCTCCTCTTGTAATCAACCAATTTTACAGCAAAGATAATGTTACTTTTTGATAAAAAATGAGCCCCTTTATTTTAATTTCCATCTATTTTAATCAGTATCTTTTTGTAAGAAAATAAAGAGAATTTGATGATGATACTGTTCTTGAAAATCTCTTTTCATGTGTTCGTGACAAATAAATTTGTGAGAAGCTGCAAAGTCTGGTAATGGCTTTAATTTATGCAATTTTTTATTGCTTTTTTGCGAGCTGGACTTTCTACATAGTAAGAAAGATTTCTTCCATATTATGACATACACTACAGTAAATGCCCGCTTGTAAGAATCTACTTTCTTGAGAGCCAAACATTATTAAATTCCTATTTGATAACTATCTACAATCTTGGCCAAAATAATTGGGAAAAATCATAAAATTGCACTACTTCGGTCTTTGATTGCGTGCCCCCGCTCTCCCCCCCCCCGTTTCAAAGTTGCTTGGATCAAACGCCTTTCGACCTTCTCAACATTGAAGAAGGGGGGAATTGGAGACTCTAAACGTATGTTTTCAAAGTTGCTTGAATCAAACGCCTTTCGACCTTCTCAACATTGAAGGAGGGGGGGGGGGGGGGGATTTGGAGACTCTAAACGTATGTTTTCTCCTCGATATTTTAGGAAACATCATGAAGAAACTGAAATTTGCCTGTGTCCCAGCTTCTTTTGGCCAGGATTGTAGATCAACTTCATGGTATACAGGTCCTAAATGATATTTATTTGAAGGGTCCTTTGTTTAAACCTTTTTGGAGTCATCACCAAAAGATTTTCAATCCTGTAATTTGTTCTTTGAAATTGTCTCACGCATCTAAACACCATTAGACCTTTTTAATTGCTAGAAAAGAGGTTTGGATCGACCGTCCAAATCTGGTAAGTTTGGAACGGAAAACGAAAGCACGACCCCCGTTCTCAGTGGATACACTGCTAGCTGTGGCATAAAGTTGCTGCGGATCTCAACACTTTTCAGGGTGTTTGTTATCAACTACTTTGCGCAAAAGTGAGTTAGCAATGGCTTAGGCAAGTAAAGCTTGCCAATGTATAAACTGTTCCACTTCTAAGTCAATTTGAGCAAAGTTATCATTGATTAACTCTCTGAAAAGTGTTCTGAGATCTGAAGGAACTGCATCCAACAGCTAGCAGTGTACCTACCAACTACCAAGAACGGGGGTCGTGCTTTCCTTATCCTTCTAAAAGTTTACCAGATTTGGACGCTCGATCTAAACCTCTTTTCTAGCAAGTGAAAAGGTCTATTCTGAGCTTACAAAAAGGGAAGAAGGAGGAGGTTCAAATTTAACAGCCACCTGGGACAATTTTGAACTTAAGGCAGTAAATTCAACTTTATTTCCCTTATAACAAGAACTTTCTTTATCAAACTGAAACAGATTCTTAACTAGGAGGTGCATAATTTGGGGAAAAACAGCCCGCAGGTTCTCACTTTTGTAGGTTTTCATGTGCGCGGATTTATTGTATCGAAAAGCAAGGTTTTAAAAGCAAAAGAGAGAACCAAAATGTCGACAGCATGTTTTTATAAATTATGACCAGTTTCGCACAAATAAATAATGTCTTTTCGTAATTACAAAATAACATCAACATTCAACAACATCTAAAGATCAAACATCAAACACTCTTAACACTTTTCAACAATATGTAACAAGCATTCTCAAATCCTTTATCAAGTACTTTTTGCAAATATACAAGTGGTTAAAAAACCTTTGCGCCCAAACACAAGCTTAAACAGGCCAAAATGAGGTCAAATTTCCAGCTTAATTTTTTGTACCGGGTGACCCACTAGAGAGCAAAACATTTCAGAAATAAACGAAATTTTATCATGCTACGGATTTTTAAGGGAAATTTATGAATGAAATCCGGTTAACGACGAGTCCATTGTGCCTCCTTAAGTGGTTCCCAGTCCCCTATTCCTACTCGTTATCTCCATGCTAGTTGGCCTAAACTTATAAAATTCTCCCCTGTGTCATGGCTTTTTGTGTCTCATTACGCTGATCCTGCCCCTTTTTATGCATGCGTCAAGGACCAAAAAATATAATAAATGATCAATATTCTTTTGGGAAACAGACGACGAAATTAATAATAATAATAATAATAATAATAATAATAATAATAATAATAATGGATGTTAACAGATCCACATGACATGGCTATTCTCTGTTAAATGCTACCTAAAATATTGTCTGTAATTAGAAGTATTGATTGTCCTGGATAAATTAAGGTTGTCCATAATACATTAAAATAAACTCTTACACTAACTTATTACATTGTACCTCATTAAAAACTTATGTAAAATTTATGTAACAATTTTATTTTTTAAAAATTCTTTAGATAATGTCAGGAATTTATTATAGATGCGACAGTTTCTTATATGTTAAGGCATGATTTAGGGCATGAAAACCTAATTTTAGGCAATGGCATTTTATAAAATGACGTATTTTGAGCTTTGAATATATCTCGTGATTTCATACAAAGTTCGCGTCCTAAATGATCTAAGAGCTGTGCCCAATGTCATCAGCAACCGGTTCAATTGCTGGCGGATCAATTTTTGGGTCACCCGGTACATATCGTTCAGTTCATCTGTTTCGGACCCGGTACATACTGTTATTTTTTGTTGTCTGTGCATCTAAAACGAAGCACAAACTATACGCAGTCATCAAAAGCACAAGCTGCCTGCGTCGTGGATCGCATAGCAGCAGCAAAAATACTCTTAAAGTGGAAATGAAGCTTAACTCCTGAATCATGTTTAGCATTCCAACCAAGCGATGGTGAGAAAAATAGTTACCGTCATTCAGATTGTCCAGACGTATTGGATAACCATGATATTTCCTCGTCAACAGGAGCATGCCCCAAGATATGACATTTAATGTGTAGGATTCTGACAGTTAGAGTCAGTACAGTTTGAAAAAGTTCAATAGGGGGAGCGCTTAGTAGGCTAGGCCCATCGGTGGTGGATTGTATTTCGTAGATTTCTTAAATCTAAAAGCCTGAAAATGTACCAGAATTGTCATTTGTTGCTTGAATTGGCATTGACTTTGGTTCTGGTCGCTGCTTTTTGAATTCATCTCATATATGCGCTCAACATTTTACAGAAATGTAGAGTCCGTGCACACAATTTGTGGAACAAACTACCTAGATTCGATTTGAACGGTGTCATAGTGAATAATAGACTGATTATTTGAGTTCCTTGTACCCCTGCAGTGACCCTTACTCAACAGGGATTCATAATGCAACGGTTGAAAAGATGGCCCTATTCTGTGCATGCATCAGTCGAATCACTGCCTAGGTCTGCCTTCAACTGTCAACTTGCAGCGATAAAATGCAACAAAAGACCCCTTAAGCAAACTGTTAATCATCAAACCTTATTATAGATTCGAAGAAGAAAGCTCACTTTACCTTCCAAATTGGCGTCTCAAGATCTTGTTGGTCTAGCCGTCTACCTAACATCCGAAGGTAGTTTTAGGACACTGAGAAGCTAAGCTCACCGAAGCAATGTCCTGGTCTTTCCTCTCGATGTGACCACACATTGTGATTCCCTTAGCCTCGAATGAATTAGATTTGGCAACCCTCCTCACCCTGTACATAGCATCCATAGTACGTTGGAACCATCAACCTTCGGATTGCAATCAAGTGCGTGCGCTACTACTGACCCACTCCCATTGACACATCATAAGAACTTTGGTGTAGGGCTCGACAAGGCCAGGTTTTTCAGCGTACCATTATGAGTTTCTGTTGACCGAAGTGGCATCACTCAGGTCAAAGAATGTAGGGATGCAAGGACCTCAGATAATAAGTCTAGAAGAACAGAGAGTGGTATGCTAACTTCTTTTCGAGCCTTGTACTGCAACTGTTTTTCTTGAGCCTGATGAACGAACTTCAACTGTTGTTGATCTGAAAAGCAAAACAAAACTAACGTCATTGAGATATTGATATTGAAAAGTCTTGTCGAGCCATATTTCAGGTATTGTTGTCCCGTATGGGACGATTTAGGAGTAACTGCGCTTGATAAGTTACAGCAAACAGACACTGCGAAATCGAGCTGCAAGACAAGTTACCAATAGTCCATATGACACATCCGCCTTACCAGTCATTCGTGTGCTTGGATGGCCCACTGTCAAAGAAATTATTGACTCCGAGACCCAAAAAATGGTTTTAAAATCTCTGAATTGTGATGCACCATCCTATATGAATGACATGTTTACGAGAGTTAATAGGTCTACTTCTCGCTCTCTATCTCAGGAACGCTGAAGTCATTTTAAGAGTCCCTTTCTTAAAGACGTCGTTAGGCCAAAAGAGCTTTTCGTATCGCGAGGCACAGCTTTGGAATGGCCTAATTAAAGAAGCTAAATCGCTGCTGAGCTGAGCTAAAGAAACTTTTATCGAATACATCCTGAGGCGGACCTTTTTCTTTTCTTTGATGTTATTTAGCCTATTCGTTAGAAGTTATAATTAATATTGTAACTAGGTTTTAAATTCAATTGTATGTTTGTATGCATGGCCCCCTGTAAAGCAGTTATCTAAACTGAGGGGCTACCATGCCTAAAAAAGTTAAAATGAAAATGAAAAAATGAAAATTCATTGCTGAAATATGTCGTACAGTATGGTTAAGGATTGAAAGAAATACCCTCAAATATGGTATGGTATTCATTCACAACATCTGCGAGGGTAATTCGATCAGAGTTGTAGCAAGAGAAAATTGTGAACTACGAATTTTAATGCACATCTCCCCTTTACCAATTTTACCCCTAGCTGACCCACTTCACATCAGTGTAATCAAATGGAAATGCAAAGAACAAAAATAAGTTTACTCCCGTGCGGGGAATCGAACGCCAGCTACGGCGATGAGAGCGCATCCTGACCACAAGACCACACGGGATATATTTATTGCAAAGATTTGGATCTGGTTCAATTTTTGCTTTTATTGACAGACTCTTGTTATTTGTTTGTTTGTTTGTTTGTTTGTTTGCATGGAAAGCACAAATGGGCGGCACATACCCGTACCATAAATATGTTATGTACCCCCCCCCGGGTGATGCACTCATTTTTTGGTCATCTGTTAGACCTAGAAATTAGGAAATGCAGGTGGCAAGGCGTTTGTATTGGAACGAGAATTTCACATTCGAATATGGTCCATGATTTATTTGCCAATGAAATTTAAGTTCTATTTCTGAAACTGAAGATTGTATTGAATCTAAATTTAAATGGCAATATCAACGCTTTGTCCATCCTGTAATTATTCCTGTGAAATTTCTATGAAAAATTCCTGCTGGTTCCGGTTTCACAACCACTCTGGCAGTGCAAAATTTATCATATGGCATGGCCGGTCGAGAAGAAATTCTTGTTAAGAAATTAAAACAAACCAACTGCCCCGTCATCCAATCCTAAAAAATGTACCTGCCCCGTATTCATGAACAACAGATGTTGTATACCACCGATTGTATACCACGAAAAAGTTTACTTTGAAAATGAATAGATATGGTGATGAATCGTTCTTGCAAACTACTGATAATAAGGTAATTTTGCGTCATCTACATATATCTACACATCTTTCCAAGCATTTCTCATCGTGCATGATTACAATTTTTATCTCAAAATGAACAATTTTATATGTTAAACTTCATCTTGAGCATAAAAAAGTAATTGCCCCGCACATATTTGCTTAAAAAAAGTGTTGACCCGAATCTGTACAAGCTCAAAAAAGTAGTTTCCCCGTTACGTTTTGCACCGGACATGTTATAAAATAAACTTTGCACAGTCCCCCTGTCCCTAAGCCTGATTTGACATGTGTCTTGTCCATACAATGTTTTCCAGCTGATGTTCGACGTCCTTTAACAAATAACAGACCCTGCCAAAATAACAGCAAACCAAACTAATCAAAATGTCCTTTGAGAGCATATCCCGTGTGGTCTAGTGGTTAGGATCCGGCGTTTTCACCGCCGTGGCCGGGGTTCGATTCCCCGCACGGGAGCTTACTTTTATTCTTTTACTTGAACAGCGAATGCTTAAATCACATTAAATGCTATATATCATTGCGAAGATGAGTAATAATAGCAATGAAGTTGCTTTTCATGGGCATTGGGCTTAATTTTGCTTCCCTGATCAGTTTCAAATCCTAGGCCCTTCGGTTGCCATTTGCACCCTTCGTCGTTATGCGTCGGTTCAAATAGCAACACTCGAATCTGAAATTTAGAGCCCTGAGCTCGGGCTGCAAATTAGTACAATGCCATCCCCGAAAAGGCAACATTATTGTCATAATAACTCACGGTTTAGTTGTTCTTGTTGAATTCATTTTAACCGTAGTTACAGTTGTCTTTGACTGACTTGAGCTTGCTTTTAGCTTTGTATCTCCAGAACCAAAACTTTGTGCACGTGAAACGGTAACTGGATTCGATGTTCTTCGTGGAGGCTGACATTTTCCTTTATGAAAGAAAATGATAAAACTTCGGACCAGTAACAAAATTGTAACGGATGAGCATTAGACTAATTACAGTTCGTCCTTAGTTTTCGCTCGCAATTACAAAGCTTCTTTACTTAATTTATCTATTGAGTATAATTATTTACCTATTTATTGAATTGAATTGCTCGTTTGAGCGAAAAGGTTAAAATCAAAAATATAATAAACGAGCGAAATTTACGACGAATTGTAATCAGTCTAGATGAGCCTACCGTTGACACGGTTCCTATAAATCCGTAACGCTTTTGTTCCTTCAGTCTATGGAAATTTTTTGTCCTGGAGCAGTGTAAACGGTCTTGAAACGCAGCAACTTTGTAGCAGATGAGAAATGTATCGGTGCAGTTTAAATGTGGTCTTAATTTCTTAACGAATGTCAAAAGGGAAATGATAGTACAATTGCAACTACATGATGCAAATTGCCTCTTTGAGAGCTCTCTCTGAAGTGTGAAGGTGTATCCATGCTTGTTTACAAAATTCTTGAAAGAGGAAGTCTAATCTCAAGTAAATCTAGGACAGAGACATCATAGAAACGAGTACATTTTGTTCTCCAAATTCATAAGATTTTGAAATAAAACACTGGCTCAAGGAACTTATCAATGAATAAATAAATAAATAAAAAGTTATGAGTTGAATTTGCTATTCCAATTTCAAGGCATGGTAATTTGAATTTTTGCAGAATTTGTATCCTTCACAAGTCACAAATACACCAACAGTCACAGTTTTATAAAGGATAATAAGCGCAGTAAAATCAACGATCAGCCAAATATTACTTGGATCCCAATAGCACAAAAATGGAAAGAAATGAAACGTTGGCTATCAAAATCAACGTCCATCCACACCTAGCCATTTTCTAACGAAGAAGAAACTTCCCCATTTGCGCCTTTAAAGAGGTAAATTCGCTGAAAGCAAGGTAAATAAGACAAACCTCCAGTTGTCGCTATGTTTATATGTCCATCTGATTTACTTGAAATCTTCTTGGTTTCGGCATCTTTGAGTTTTGATACGTTCTTCGGTAAGGCTGTCAATCAAATCAATCAATTAATCAATCAAGTCGATGTCAATGTCAACTAAACAAAGTCACTAATCAAAGTATGGAGCTTTTCTCCATAAGACTGTCTCACACTAGAGTAAAGACGCGTAAGAACTGGGATATAGTAACATGAAGTAGGAAATCAGGGATAATGCAACACGACAAAAACGACATCGAATATTGTACGATTAATAATGATGAATATATGAATTACCAGTATTTCGTCCTGCCATAAAGGACTGCTTCAGGGCTGGTGTTCTGAAGAATTCCTTCATGGCAGGACAAAATATTGGCAATTTATATATCCATCATCATTAATCGTACAATACTCGCTGTCAGTTATGTCGTGTTGCGTTGTTTCCGATTCTCTACTTCATTTTACATTAACATCATCGCAAGCATCCTATTAAAATTGGATTCACAAGCGCCGTTGATATAGTGGCCTGTTCTTTTGACTATAGAGTAAAAACTCACAAATAATAACCACCACCTGATTGAGCCTACCATGGAAAAGGCTTTAATTTTACCAATGAATTTCAACAAAGAGAGTGCACTGATTACTATTAAAAACAATGAATTTCATTTACTTCTGAACCGTTTATGTAACTTTTAGTCCTTACTTTTACTTTGCTATATATTTTCATTTGAAGGCTACTTCAATAGATCAAATTTGTAACTAAGAATAGGGTACTGCAGGCCCACATCAGCTTATGCTGCCTTAAATTAACCAGCGTAACCAAATATAAAATATATGTAAGTATGTACATAGGCTCTTAATTCTGGGGTTAAAAAATTTAAGAAAAAGGGTTCAGTTGAGGGTCATGTCCAATTTAAAAATCATATAAATGACATGTTTTGTGCATCTACGCGCATTTTTTATTAGAACCTAAGAATCTGGGCCAGTACTGAAAGTTTCTTAAAATTATCAGATCTGTGCCCTCCTGAACATTTCAAAACAAGGTGTTTTGAAGCTTTTCCAATGTTTAGACATTACTCAAGTACTTTCCGAGTAATATGATACAGGAAACAAGTGAGAATAAAGAAAAACATGCAAGAGTTTCTTAGGTTTTGTGGCGATCTGAGAGTCTGAGTTTCTTAGCGATTTCTTATAAAAAATATTTGTAGCACTTTGAAACATCTTTCTTTCCAGTTTGAATGCAATTTTCACAACTTAAGAAAATTTCCTCCAAAATTTCAGCCTAAAGGATCTTATATCCAAATGGATATGTATAGATTAATGAATAAATAAAAATGAACGAATCAATAAATGAACGAATGAATGTGTAAATTAATGAATTCATCAATAAATAAAAAACTAGTAAATCAACCAACGAAATGGATAAAAGGATGAATAAATGAACCAGTCAGTAAATGAACCGATGAATTTATAAATAGATGAATGAACAAATTAACGAATGAAAAGATCAACAAACGTTTTTTGCCAAGATCTTTCGCTGATGAGCTGTTTGGAGTTAGCTTTTTGAGACTGGCTGAAGAATTCGTATGATTCGATGTCATTCGGTTAACAATGGTTTCGTGTTTTCGTTCGTCCTGTGCAAAATAAAATGAAAAATTTCATGCTACATGAAAAAAAATTGTGATAAATACCAACAGTTCTAGAGAGTTTTTGGCGTTCAGTTGTGTGATATCTATGAGAACTCCTGGAATCTTTACATGCTTGTTTCTTTGAATATTCTGTTTACCGATGTTGAGATGGTAGAATGATAACATCTAGACGACATCCAATAGCCGAGAATAGAAGTTTTTTCCATTTGGTTGAGTGTTTCAGGACAGTTTTCAAGAATTTCACAAACGAGGAATTTTCGTCAAATTGAATTTACCTACGAGGTGACCCAGAAAAAAGTGACCCAATGCAATCTGCTATAGAACAAACAGTAAGTGGCCGATTGAACTGTTTCAACAGTTGTTCTGTCGCTAAAAGACCAGCCTACGTCATGAGTATTTTTCGCAATTTTTTCCGTCACGGTGAACTTCCTGAATTAAGGATTTCAAGAAAAAGGGCATGCCTGAAATCCTAAAAAGGTCGTCAAAAACAGATGATCGATTTACAGCCATTTCAGATCTTCAAAATAATGAGGAGCGTCTTTCATTTCAGCCTGAGAATATCTTTAGGTACCTAGGGACTTGCTCTGAAGACTGCTGAATGAGTTGCCTATTCCCCAGGCTGAAATGAAACTCGCTCCTCATTATTTTGAAGATCTGAAATGGCTGTAAATCGATTCCCTATTTTTGACGACTTTCTGAGGATTTCAGGCATGCACTTTCCCTTGACATCCTTAATAGACCTTTTAGCTATTCTGCAAAAAGAGTCTGGATCTAGCGTTATTTTTATATGCGAAGTTCGATCGAGTGGCGCTAGAGCTTCTATCACTATTGTGCATGTTCGAAAATTCTACAAAACGCAGCAAAATATCGTTCGATTATGATTCTTTTCAGAATAGCTAATAGGTCTATTCGGGAAATTTGCCGTGCCAAAAAAAATTACGAAACATACTCATAACGTAGGCTGGTCATTTAGTGACCGAACAACTTTTGAAGCATTTCAATTTGCCACTTACTTGATTTTCTATAACGGATTGCGTTGGGTCACTTTTTTGGGTCACCCGGTATATTATGAGTTCTGATAAAAACACGAGACAAATCACCAAAATACTTCGGTCTTTCAGCTAGCAGGCAGAATTCATTCCACTCCAATCCACTCAGTACTCCAGGTAGAATCAATTTTCAAACGCCCGAGCCTTTGTTGGCGAAACCGGTATCCGTTCGTCTATCCAGACGATTTTTTGAAGATGGTTTCTTTGTCTAGCATAGGTTTCAAATCTTTAAAAAGGTGGGTGTAAAATTCTATTTTACCTATTTCTTTAAACTGCGATCTTTTGAAGTTCAAGCTCCAGACGCCCCTCAAACTTTTGTTCAAAGCAAATCTATTTAAAAAGCGCTATAATAGCTTTCTACCGTTATGGACTTGGAGGAATCCTGTTGAACAATTTGGAATATTGTAAAATTTTCAGAATTATTCTTAGGCAACGGCTAAGAGAATTTTACATTTGAAGTCCTATTTGGTTTGCTTTTCTAAGAATTCGCCTTTTTGAAAAACAAGTGTGTCTGATAAAACTTTCTGGTGTCAAACCATCGTAATTTTGTCTAACAAGGAGCCTAAACATTTTGATGAAATATGAAATTCTATTTTCAAAAAAAAAAACTAGTTTATGAATTAGAGCATTTTTCTCCTTTTCTAAGAATTCAAGAAAATGTTGGTATCAAGCAAAAGTTTGGAAATTTAATGACGTCTCATTCTCAAATGAGTTGAAATATAAAAGATGCAGTAATTTCGAAAATATTCAAGATTTCTCAAATGTCCAGCGGTAGAATCATAGATAAGTAGCTAAAGTTTCTTTCAAGCCATTCAATTAAAAGAAATAGGTTATACAATTTTACACCTACCTTTTTACACTAATTTAAAGATTTGAAACCTATGCATCTTTGTCTACCTACATAGACTTGCCCCAAGTCTATTTCGTCAGCTGTAATAATTCTAATCGGATTGCAGTTACGAAATAGACTTGGGGCAAGTCTATAGTCTACAGGGAAAATTCAACAAAAGTTTGACTATAATTCGCATCAGACGAACAACTATCAAGTGACTTGTCTGTCCATACGATCTGTTCATCTCCTTATGCGAAGAGAGCTATTGTCAAAATGAAATCCGACATACCTCTGCGATTTGCTTTTCTAGTTCTTCTTTTTTCCTGTCTAATATATCTTCTTCTTTGGTACTTTCAGGACCCTGAAATACATGAAAAGTAAACATGTCAAGTTCCCCCTGAAGCCTAAATTTCTCTACCAGGTATAAAGTAAGGTTTGCCGATGCTACGATGATTTCAAATTTCTGCGAAACTTTGCTTGAATTCTTTATGAAAAAGAAAACGTTGTAGTTCTTAAAATATTCAAGGCTTCACAGAATTCACGGTACAACTATAGTAAAGTACCCAAAGTTTCTTTCAAGGCATTCAATTCAAAGAATGAAGTAATAGCTATTTAAGTAGCGTTTGTCGAGGATTTGACCAAGGGTGTTAGGACACGGATGTTTTGATTACGCATTTATTTACCTTGTTTTGATGTATGGCATTGCGGTTTGAAACCTTTCTTCTGCGAAAGCACGCTAAGACACAGGAATACAAGGAAGATATATTCAAATACCACGAGGGATTTGGGCCTAAAAACCCACGTTCAGTTGCACACATCAGTTGAAGAGGAAACAGAGAAGAAAACAAGACAAGAAAATAAGACAAAGATAAAACAAGGTAAATAAATACGTAATTAAAAACATCCGTGTCCTAACACCCTTGATTTGACACAAATGCTTGGGATTTGTACTTTAGTACTCACCGAAGAATCCCTTGCTACCTGAATTCGATCCATTTCTACAACAGCCTAAGATGAAGAGACGTAATTTTATTTATATTTGAATCACAGAAAAACTAGAGAATAAAACAAGTGAAAATTTGAACAAGTACGACCGTACAGCTTCGGCTATAACAGCATCATTTTCTCAAATTTCTGATGAAGATCTGCACGAACAAATAAGTGCTCCTGTTGCTAAAAATGGGTAGATTGGCTTTTGATACAACAGAGGGAAAAGGGATTTTAAAAATCATCAACAAAATCTGGTTACGATGATTTGTCGAAGTATATGTTTTTTCGAGCCATCCTGAAAATCCGGAACTGAGTAAATAACTAACATATGAAATCACTTCCAGTATATTTCTGCAAATCAATGAGTTCATTAATCCAAATTCTTTATCCTAATTAATAAAAAAATCATCGAATTCTTCAACCTGTCAGTAAAATTTCTTTTTGATCTGTCTTATCAATAATCCAAATATCTTTGAGATGATAAAATGATTTTTTTGAGTACTTAAAGGGGATAGAATAGACTTGCCCCAAGTTTATCTCTTCCGTCCGTCTACCGTTCCCTTTACAGTAGTTCCTGGATCTGCCATTTCCTGGATCCGCCATTCCAGCATTCCGTCCAGCATTCCGTCATTCTCTTGACGGAATGTTGGAATGGTAGATCCATGAAATGGCGGATCCAGGAACTACCGTAAAAAAGGAACGGTAGACGGACGGAAGAGATAGACTTGGGGCTAGAAGTCTAGAGATAGAAGGACACGCTGAAAAACAATTTTGAGTCATACTTTCTAAGCAGCATCGTAAACTTTACTTAAGAGTTAAAAGATTTCTCCGATGATAGTGTGTTCCTTGACATTCACGACCAAGTTAGACGCTTAAAACGGACTTTGAAATTAATGCAGTAGGCTTGAAAAGCAGGCAGCCCTGAAATGAGCTAAATTTGCTGATCTTAAAAGAATCAAAAGATAAGTTAAAGTTGGGAAAATAATTTTGTCCTTGATCTACTTACAAAAACGAAATTTGATGGTTCGCCTTGCAATCAAATGTTGGAGCTGTTTCAAAAACACGGGGACCAAACCATATGGGAAAATGCACTCTGAGACAACCCCATCAGAAAAGATCCGTTAATTTGTTAAACCTGCTAAATCAATCAATCAATCAATCAATCAATCAATCATTCAATCAATCAATCAATCGATCAATCAATCAATCAATCAATCAATCAATCCGCACGATAGGTCTGGCTCGTTCTATAAGAAACTTCCCGAATTCTCTGAACATGATTCTCTCATTTGCTTAAGTTTTCTGTTGAAAAAACCTGTGATCTACCGAGCATAGGTTCCAAATCTTTATCTCGGCGTAAAAAGGCGGATGTAAAATTCAATGACCTATTTCTTCCGATTGAATGGCTTGAAATAAACTTTAGAAACTTATCTATAATTCTACCGTTGGACTTTTCAGAAATTTTGAATATTTTTGGAAATTACAGCGTATCTTACATTTCAACTCATTTGAGGATGTGACGTCATCAAATTTCTAAATCATAAGCCAGATGAGTGACAGACTTTTGCTTGATACCATATTGTAGGCATTCATAAACTATGGTTTTCTTCGTGTTACGTCAAACAGTTTAGAAATTACGCTGGTTTTAAGTTTTTTTTTGAAAATTTTTCTTGAATTCTTAAAAAAGGAAAAAAAGAAATAATTCTGAAAATATTGAAGATTTCAGAAAATTCCAACGGTAGAATTATAGAGAATTAGCTCAAGTTTCTTTGAAGTCATTCAGTTCAAAGAAATAGGTCACTCAATTTTCCACCAGCCTTTTTAAAGATTTGGAACCTATGCTGATCTACCATATTACTCACCTGCCTAATAGCGTTGGATACATCTCGATCAGTCTCCATTGCCATCAAATGGCGAGCATTTTGCTCTAATGTTTGTAATAACAGCCGATCTCCAGGTAATTTGATTTGTGATTTTAACGTAGGGAACATGTCGCATACTCGTAGTCGAACATTTACTACAGGATCCTGTAATAAAAAATTGAGCTCAAAATTAAGGAAATCAGATTCATGTAACGATAAATTTGTTCTTTGATGGAAAATCAAAACTTTCAATAACTGCTAGTCGAACCTTTAAAACAGTCCTCCTTGTCAAATTTCTGATCAGACTACATTCTTAACCTGGGAAGGTGTGTGGAGTTACATTTTTAACAACTTGACAGATAAATTCAAGCATTATCAAAACAAAGTTGAATATTTAGAATACACTCCCAAAATTCATGAGACCATTTACCTTTGACATAATATAATAATTTACACAGGGTTACCTTGGGGTTACCTATTCAGCAACGAAAGTGCTATTATCAATAAGGGCCCTGTTTTTAGACATTTTTTTCTATTCGTTCAAAACACACAACAGAGATACGATTTAATGACGAAAACTAAATAACAATGAGAGTATTAATATAACTCAGGTAGATATGAGGGTAATTGTTAGATACTATTTGAGGATGATGAGTTGTATATAAAGTTAACTGACCAGAATACAGGACGAACCTCAAGGAGTGTGATCTAACACATCAGCTTGGAATTAAACATTGAATAAAACACAGGACCTACAGGGATCGCAGAATCTTACTGAGTGGTGGGACTAAGCCCCTAAGACTTCAGAAATTCTTTCGTTTTTCTATTTAATCATATTCAGTTGCTCTTCTAAAAAAATAATATCTTTTAGCTCCTCCATTTTTGGAATACTACTTTAGATAACGTATTAATGACACTCGTCAAATCATTCTCACAAAACCACAAGCAATTTTACGGAATATTTCAATCAATATAAAATAGCAAAAGGCAGTTTCATGTGCACAAAATTGTAGAACAGGCGCTTTATCTAGATCCATAGAAAAGATGTTTCGACAATCGTATAGCCACACGGAGTTGATTTATTAGAAACAGGGCAGAAATGCTAGCCAATTCCATGAAAAATTCTAGGCCTGTCTTGGGGGATTCTGTGATGAAATAGGTTCATAAAATCGAATCAAATCGCTGTGCAGCACGTGGCGAAGCAGAAATAGCCATGAAATGTTAAGTATAATAAAGTGCATGTCGCTTGTAGAACACACCGTCGATTATGATCAACTAATTTTGTATCTGAACTGACATGTAAGCAACGTATCAACAAAAGTTGAGGAATCAGATAAATAGCTGGTCACTTATAAGCGCACAAATATCTCAACGTTTCTCTGACTCACAGAGTAGGTTGGACTTGTTTCCTTTTACTTGGTACCCGGCGGTAGTTTCTAGGAACACTGGGAAGCTAGGCTTCTTGAAGCAGATGTCCATGATCCTGCCTCTCAATGTGTTTGCGGACCACAATCTAGTGAATCCTGAAGTCCCTGAATAACATAGAGCTGACGGCTCCCCTCACATTACAGAATTTTGGTAGTGAGGCTAAAAAGTGGGGAAGGTCGCAGGGATTGTAGGCTTCGAAGCAGTGTCCTGATCCTGCCTCTCAATGCAACCAGGCCTAGTGAATCCTGAAGTCCTGAATAACATAGAGCTGACAACTCCCCTCACACTACCGTAGGTAACAGGTTTCGGAGAGCAGGGGATCGAACCATGAACTCTCTGATTTGTTGGCTAGCACGCTACATTTGAGCCATCCATGCACCATAAGCAGATTACTAATACCAAGCATTTTGAATCTATACAAACCTTTCCAAGCGCAAGAACCTCATCGAAGAAATGCTCTTTGAAAAATGATTTCGAAAATAATTCTTTGATACTATGACAGATATGAAGAAATTCCAGTCTTGCCCTGTAGTTTCTTCCTTTACTAAGTTCTGAAAAAGAAAAAAGGAAAGTAAGGTAAAACTATATCTTAACATACCAGTCCATTTCATATTACAAGGATTTCTTCATAGGACATTACAGTTAGGTCTGGGGCTAGTAGCAAGTTTCTTAAATTTTCTGATATTTTTAACCAAATGTTTCTTATTATGGTCTCTTAAATTTAACACTTTTCAATGTAGATTTAATTTTTGTTGTCGAAGGGGTTTCAAAAGAAACGAGTAAGATTTCAACACAAGTGTTAACCGAACTTGCACTCAAAACTAAGTCAAAGAATTTGTCAACACTGTACAGTGAAAAACTTTTTTGAGAGATATGGCAAAAAAAACATGCAAATTACCAATCTTAGCTTCTTTAATTCTCAGTTTCTTATAAGAAAATGCGTCTATGAGTTATGAATCGAAAATTTCAGTGAACCATTTCAAAATTTGAAAAAATTATAGGTTCTTTTGAGAGTGCTAATTTTCGACCAGAAGTAACGTGATATGCCTGCCTAATCGTTAAAATTTGAGCATGCTGATATCTGTCCCTTTTCGCTAAAATTGGCCCCATTTTAAAACGTAAACTTCAGCAAGGAGGTGGGACTATTAGATTTCGAACCAGAGTCACTCTCCTCCAAACAGTCTAGCTTCTAAGAGCGCACGGGGGCTAACATTGCGCGCTTTTAGAAGATTGTTTCTGAAGAAGGGAGCGAGCTAGCTTGCGTCGGCTAGGTTCAAGAATTCTTGTTTTAATTTCGTTTGGCATGCGAAGACAATACTGAATGAAAAGGTTTTTGGAAGACAATTTATAAACGAACCTTGTATTATTCTTTTACATAACTCATTTCGTTGATCAGTTCGCTTGTTATTCTTGATAAGAACACATAACGTCTTTCCAGCAGCTTTCTTTACTGGAATAACGCGCTGGAATAAAAGAAATGGAAATTAACGTTTTAGAATTGCTGAGATAGAATGAATTTCCAGCAAGTATTTCAGTTGATATATCAGCCTGTTCCGTTTTAATGACTTGTTTGCCTGAATGAAAAATAACTGAAAAATTCTATTAACTTCCTGAGTAAAGCAACTTCCTGGCCTTTCACTTTTTGGGAGGCAGCAGCTTATGTCTTATGTCCATTCATTTTTTTTTCATATGACATGATAATAGTGGAAACAACCTTTTTTAGAGGCTGTTGTAGAAGGTCAGATACTTTCAGCGTTTTCTTCGGCCTAAAGGAATTTATCAAAATATGCGAGCTATGATCGCTATTTAACACCTAAATGCTGGCAAAGATAACTAAACTTGGTCTCTGAATATAAGTTAGGCCTTTTTATCAATAGATTAAAGTGACGCTCTTAGGAGTCGGCTTATTATATCAATTACTACAATTTCTAAAACGATGCAAGAAAATTTGTAATGAACATCTGTCACCAAAAAGTTTCGCTTTTCTTGTATTCTGCAATTTGCTTATGCAGTAAAAACTCGTACGAAAGAACCTGTGATTTTCTGCAATAGGCTGAAACGGCTCCCATGCATTTGCATAATGGCTCTTATATACCGCGTGAGTCAAAAAATAGCATCCCCGTTTGAAAAGCCACTGCTCCCTGAATATCAAATCAATGATATTGAAAACTGTCGTGTTTTATTGCCAATATGTTCAATTAGGTTCAGTAATTTACCCGGCTTTAATCGGCCATTCCTTCCCGTGGATATGGGAGATTTTCTGCAGAAAGCCCCTTCCAAAAACCTGCAGAAACAAGTGAAAACAATGAGACAAATTTCCTTGGTTTTCCTACCTAAAAATGATGACACTCACATAAATTCATTTATTTTGTCCTCTTGGGAGAATAAAATCCCCCTGAATAGGTCATTCATACCAGGGGGAAGACTTGTTCATCCTCCCAAGAGGATAGCACGTGCTAAAGCGCGCAGAAGTCATTTCTGTAAGGCCCGTGTAAGGCAGAAATGTTAGGAAATTTGTTCGTGATTTCGGGCACGTTTTGAAGGTTTCTTGAAGGTGCTTTCTCGAGAAAATCCGTGATAATTTCAGAACGGAGCGGCTGATTTCAATCAGGTAAATCTTAAAGTATATTTGAACATGTCTACCATCAAATGATATATTTGCCGATATCATCGTCTTGATATCCAGGGAGATGTGGCCCTTCAAACGGGGATTCTTTTTATTGACTCACCCGGTATAAGATGCTTAATTGGCCAGAAATCAATCTGGAGGCTATTAATCTGCCTTTATGCAGGATTTTACTGCACATCATATCGTATGTGCTATCATTCAAGATAACATAAAAAATACCCGAATGAAAGAAACACTTACATTTGATGAAAGTAGTCTAAAAAGAACAGGAACGAATTTGTAATAGATTTGATCCGACGAGAGAAAATTTGGAAGGCAAACCAAGCTTGATAGGAAATCAACGTGCAGTCGCCAATTGCTAGACAATGATATTGATAACTCGCAGTTGAGAAGAGCTGTTATGAAGTCTGTTATAATGACCTAGGGAATAAAAGTTATGTTATTTTTAAAGTAGGAAATGACCTATAGAGGATGTAGGGAGAACGGAGGTACAGAACTTAAAGACACACTTAAACGGGGGATTAAGGTAGGGGACCAGGCGAGAATTTATTTTCTTCATTTTAAACCCCAGAGACATGAAATTATGCTTGTGGCACAAACTTTATATGCTGATTACGAATATATAAACAGTTTCTAAAAATAGCATTTGGTTGCCATGGAAATCAGGAAACAAAAGAAAAAAGTCACTTCGCTTTTGGATCCTTAATATTCTAACTTTTAACAGATATTTAAGTGTGCAAGGTGTCATTTTGAAGCTGAAGCTTTGTGTTGTGCAGGGAATTGGTTTATTTTGATGCAGTATATACTAATTTTTCTAAATTTGCACTTTTAATTAGTTGTCGGTGATTGATTTCATCTTGTTACTTTGGACTTCTCTCTCTGCTATCATGTTTCTCAAAAAAGCAATCTGTACTATTCCCTGCACTCTACAGAAACTAAGCTACAAAATGGTGTATAGGATGATGATTTTCCTCCAGCCAACATCAAGATTAGCTTTCCAAGAGCTACTACAGTATGTGCGAAACCAAAACTGAGAAAAAGCCATTTGAAAAAGTAACAACAGATTATTTCATGTGTTTTGCAAATAGGAGTGCAATGCAACAACACCAATAGACTATAGCAATATCTTAGATGTCAAACTTCTGTCTGATCATTAATTAAGCACCATTTCAATCCATTTCAATCAGTGGCAGAGCCATGGGGGATGGGGGGTCAAGTCCCCCATTTATACCCAAAGGTCAGTCTCTTCTAAGTTTTCTAATTCCATCAAGAAAATGTCTTAGAAGGGGTTAGGGAGTTATATTTAGAGTTTGATAGATAAACAAGGATGTTTCCTGAGGGTCAAAAGGCATTTCCTGGGTACAAAAAGGGTGTGGTCCTACAAATTTCCCAGCGCTTATGCCCCCAGACTCCTATCTGCGTTTGCCGCCTTCACTTTCGTGTGGCTTGTGTCAACATTGATTTTTAAACCACAAACAAAGAGTTTGGTTATAAATAAATATCTTTATGTCAGTATCAGCATCAAATCAGTCATTTCTGCAAATGGCTTCTTCATCGCCAAGTACCATCAATCATATGCATATGACGCAGCAATGTTGAGAGTGCTCTCGTTGTCTGGTGGTAGGAAATGCACCAATTTCTGCATATTGCTGGTGTATTGTATCAACTGACCTTAAAGCAACTTCATCAAACGTTTCTTTGCTGGTAGTTTCAATTTTTATTTAGTTCTTTGATAAGAATACTTATTTGGGCAGTCTGGCATGTTCATTGTAGTTGACCAGCCTTTCATTGCCATATGTTACCACAACCATATGTCCATACCAATGCTAATTGCTAACCAATGCAAAAACTGATCTCTAGTATTTATTTCAAAGGGTTGATTTGTTGACTGGGAACCACCCATCCTCTCACTGACGTAGCCTTGGTTGATCACTGTTTCACATAAGAACAGTAAACATTCCCATAGCACAAAATTCCATGTGTTACCTTCAATGTATGTGTGGAATTCCATGCCTGGCATCGATCTTTACAATCTGGGCAGCACAAACAAGACGGCAATTTATGCAGGAGACCTTGTCAACAATCAATAAACACCTTTCTGAACTCTCTGGCTCAGTTTGCTACGTTATCTCAACCATTCCTTCGAGTTTGAATCCAAAGAATTGAAGATTCTTCGAGCTGGTGGAAGGGGCTTTATTGATTATTCAGCTATGATCACGATGGGCCTAGCCTAGCTTCCGTCGTCTTCTTCAACTGCTATTTTTACAGCAACAGGCTTGTTTCTTCTTCCGTTTCTAACACCTTTGAAGCGATTAAACTTGGTCTTTCCCATGTTGACAGACAATTTCGTTATATATGTGAAGATACTTTGCAATTTAGAACTATTTGCGAGCAAACTGTAACGAGTGAAGAGAAAACTGACTGAAATATTTACACGCGCCTCAACGGCATCAGCTGATCTCAACAGCCAATGAGATTTCGCTATTTTGGATATCAGCCAATCAGATCGCATATTTACCAGCCTCGTAACCAGAATGATTGAAGCTAGGTTTTGCACAGGGATAAAAAGCGTCACATTTCAGCTTATAGTACACGAAGTACTAAAAAGAGTGGCATTTTCGAAAAGACCAAAGAGAAAGCTTTCGAATGGTATATAGGTTTTTGGGGACACCATTACGGGCAGGGTACGAACATCAGACACAAGCGAAGCTGTTTTTGTCAAAATCTAGCAATAAATGGCTGTCTAATGCTGACCTACCCAAAGAAAAAATCGAATTATTCTCTCAAGGCTGCCCTTATACACATTTCTCGTAGATATTTAAAATTTAGGATACCTGAACTGAAGTTTCAGAAGAAAAAAAAAATTTCGACTTTTTTCAGAAATACGATGATTCTCGCCTGGTCCCCTACCTTAAAAAAGGTATTGCAAACATTTTCAGCGATTCAAAAGGGGAACTAACAAACTGCACTTTATATCGCTATTTCTATCTCAGTAGAATCTTTGCACGATTAATAAATGTCTGTAATATTATCGGAGAGCTCCTCAGAAATCGTTCAAATGCTCAGTTAAAAAGATCCAAATCAAACAAATTCCAGTCCGTAAAAAATAAGCTCCTGTCAGTCAGTGGCGGCGCCAGCCGAAAATTTGCTGTGACCAGATAATTTTTCTCCAGAAATGCCCTTTTTTCGTAAGGGAATGACCTTTTTGCCATCAAAGCCCAATCTAGCTACCTAACCTATCCCTCAATCCTCTCTTGACAGGATTGGACGAATTTCCCACCTCAATTCTTGCCACAGCACCGCCAAAGAGTCTGGCAATCCTTGACGAGGATGACTGGAAAAAGATGTACGACAAATACACGTATTTTTTTATAAGAAACTGCCTATAAGAAACTCAACTCTCAGATCGCCAAAAAATTAAGAAACTCCAGTACTGGGAGAATACCGGGTGAGCCAGGAAAAAGTCCCCACTTTTGAAAATTCATAGCATCAAGAGTACTAAATGGATTGGAGTGAATCAATATTTGCTTGACAGCCAAAATATCGAAGTATTTTTGTGATTTTTCTCGGGTTCTTAAGAGCATTGGAAAATTGCTAAATTTAAGCTTACAAAAACTTGATGGTTGCAAAATGACTGAAAAAGGCCTAAAATGCTTTATCAAGTCATAAAGGACTCCTCGCTCAGAACAACAGAGAAAATGCAATTTCTCATGGGTGAGAGATATCGTCTGCACATCTATTGCCATGGGATTGAAAATCTTTAGTATCTGTTTGAGAATCAATTTCTTGTAACTCTTGAGAGAGGTGAAACGCATGTGCGTATTGTTCTGTGTGAGGAGAGTCCTATCGATTTGATCAAGTGTTTTAGGCCTTTTCCGTCATTTTGCAGCCATGAAATTTTTGTAAAGTTGAATTTACTTATATTTGCAGTTCTCGTAAGAAGACGAGAAAAATCTCGAAAATACTTTGATCTTATGGCTTTCAACTAGAATTTGAATCATTCAAATCCATGAAGTACTTGTGGTGCTACGAATTTAGAAAGTGGGAACTTTTTTCTGGCTCACCCGGTATAAGTTAAGAAACTATTTACTTTTTCATAAAGGAAATCTTTGACACATTTTTACTTTCCTTTCACTTGTTTCCTGTATCATATTACTCGTAAGGTACTTGAGTAATGTCTAAACGTTGGAAAGGCTTAAAAACATTGTTTTGAAATGTTCACGAGGGCACAGGTAGTGAACATGAAGATTGTTATTGAACCTCTAAGAAACTCGTAAGAAACTCTGAGTACTCAAAATCTGATAATTTTAAGAAACTTTCAGTACTGGCCCAAATTCTTAGTTTCTTATAAAAATATACGCGTATATGTCTTTACAACAAATATAAAGTTTACAGCAGTCTACTTTGTCACCAATAAAGGTCAATAAGCCTCCGAAATTCTCTCGACAAATATCTGTGAAAATTCATCATTTATTTTCATTAATATTCTTTGCTCTTTGCTAAAAAGTATTAAAGCCTTGAATTCCTTTTCGACCAACTTCCTCCCACTGCCAACTCTTGTTATGTTTAACAATAGCAGAGAAGCATCCTGTCACACTTCGCATGTGCATCAGAAAAAGGGTTCTCAACAGTGCTACATTTACTATTAGGACTAGTGGGCCCTTGGCACGGTGTATTTCGTGTATATATGGGCAGGGCCTCATAGCTTTGGAAAATGAAGTGCTGCTTAAAGTATTATTTACTTGTGTGTTATTTCTATCCATCACCATCTTGATTTGATCTAAAGACTCTTTTCGTTGGTATCCATTGAGGTAGATAGAAACTCAAAAATGATATTCGTCCCATGAATGTGACGCTATTTTTCATGGCATCAAAGTGCACACGGGGCCCCGAATAGGTAACTGTGCCCTTCAGTAATGCTATATGAGAGAAATTGCCTTGAATAACAACTGGCGAAGCCAGGCACCGAGAGAGCCTTAGTGTAGCAGCTGATAAAGAGGGCCCCAACCAAGCTAGTTAAATTGGTTTTTCATTGTAAAATCAAACTAACAAAACTAATTTTTGGATATTCATGAGAGGGCCCACCGGGCGATCGCCCGGTAGCCCGACCCCTGAATATAACACAAACTGGGCCTAAGCTGGTGTAATTCTCGGCGCCATCTCCTACAGTTGCGCGACGCGCATGCTAACCATGGTTTAGAGGTAAGATTGTGACCACAGGACGCACCCTAAACAGTTCTGTTAGAGTACACCATCACACCACTACATTTCCTTTCAAGCTGAAGGAGTGAAGATTCGCTTCGGAGAAGCGTACTCTTTATAAAACGTTTACTTACAGCTGTTGGTCCAGAAGTTGACCCTTCTTTAGATAATGTCCCTAGTGTAACAGGAAGGTGAGGAATTAATCCTTCGAGAACCTAGAACAAATAAAACAAATACTGTAAAGGAACTAAACTCGTAAAAAGTATGCTTCCCATAAAACTCTACAATAGTTTCACTGAACAATCCGTTTGAAAATCAGCAATCTTTGGTTTTGCTATTAAACTTTAAAATGTTTTTGTTGATCAGTTATACCACAGGTCAAATTATTTTAGCAACGATAAAAATTAAGCTAAATTATAGGAAAGGTCTTGAAATGACACTTGAAAATCTACAATTTGAGCAACAGGTTTCAGAACACATCGTAAATGCTGCTCAAGATTCATAACTTTGCGATTTTTCAACTTAACTTTGATTCGTAAAAACCAAGTTAATGAATGCGATTGGATAAAAGGATGGATCTGCTTACAATTCTATTCAATTTCGTAGGATATTTTAAAACCAGGAAGCTAATAAAGCTCTGGAATTTTGCCAATAGAAAGCCGTTCATAGGATAATCAATATCACTAATTCTAACTTGGTCTTTAGTACAAAACAATAAAGAGACAAAAGGGAAATTGAACATTAAATTCTGGAGATACGGTAGTGTCCCGCAGATAAGAAATAACTTTTTCAATTTCAGGTTTGACACGTTTCTTGTAAAATGAGATAAACTTCAAATCAGGGTAGAGTTTCTTATTATAAAAATCATGTACTATCGATCAACTACTAAGACAAAAGCTCAATGATTGTGATTACAAAACATATCATTTTGATTTCTGTTTGTAAATTTTCATTTCCAGGAAATGCTACAATTATTCCAGAAAGGTGCTTCTTGCTTAGTTTGGATACAAAATTCTTGTTTTCATTTGAATAGGTACAGTTCAATTGAACTGGAAATTTTAAATAATGAAATGAGATTTGTGCAGACTTATATCAGTTTCTTATAAAATGGGGTATTATTTTGAAAATCAGGCAAGTGTTTCTTAAATTTTCGTTTATGTACTGGACACTATTGTATTTCAAGAGGCAAAATTATTTTCTCATCCCGTAAATCTACTCTTTAATTCCTTTCCCACTGCATTGTTTTTGATGAATAAACAAAATGAAACATGATACAAAATATGGCATCTAACCTCAATGGAGTCATCTTGTAACAGCGTCCTAACTTCTGTTTGTATCAACCCTACTTTGTTGCCAAGGATTTTGCAGACCTAGAAAAGCCAATAAGTGCTCCGTCATAAAAAAGCAAACCAAAGCAAAATATACTCTTGATTAACAGAAACGAGCAAAATAAATCATGTCCATGGTTTCTTCTATTGAAAAAGACGCGTGGCCGATAATGAAGTTCTAGTTGATGCTAAAAACGCGGCCCAACTATAACGGCAATTTTTCAGAAAATGCAAGTATTGTAATTTGTTCAACGTATACCGCCAGAAAGCACAATCGAGTTTGATTTTAATGCTATGCAGTTTTGATACACTTATCAGAATTATGTATCAATTAATGGACATTTTTAGCAAACAAATATGGCCTATTTCAGATGCAGGGTGCACTAACAGCAAAATCAAGGACATCTTTATAATAGACAATTACAAAACATATTTTGTTAATAAATTTTTTGGCCTAGAGGCATTTGAGCTGATGCACTTTTGAAAAATTGTATAAATTCATTCCAGTCAGATTCATTTATCAAAAATGATAAAATAAGGTCTCACAAATCTATTCAATGTTTAATTTCTAGCTAACGTTGGTCTCAAGAACCCAGCGAGAAAATATCTAAATTTTCAAATTAACTTTAATTTTCAAGACTCTAGTGATCTTTTTCACAGGCAAAACCCATTTTCGAGGGAGCTTCTTTTGTAATGCTTTATAAATATTTTGTGGGAGTAGATATGTCGCACTCTAGTTCAGACCAGCATCTAAAGTGCTTTTGGCGTGAAATGCGTTTATAAAATGTGTTGTGTACCAATTTAAAGAAAAAAGCTCTTGATTTTGCTCTTATAGCATTATTATAGCAATCTGCATCTGAAATAAGCCATATTTACTAAAATTTCAATTGAGTGATAAATAATTACTGCATATCGGTTGAAAGAAAATACTTTATACTTTAAGATCGTCTGCGTTGAATTCTCTCAAATCCCATCAATATTTGGAAATTATTCGTTCAATTTGGGTTCTGCTTTTTTGGAACGAACTATAGTGGCTAGTTATGATGTCTTGCCTAATCATCAATCAATCAATCAATCAATCAATCGACCAACCAACCAGTCAATCAATCAATCAATCAATCAATCAATCAATCAATCAATACCAATATTTACCTCGTGCAAACCACATGCTATTGTTCTTCTAACAAACAAGTGTGGATCGTTGGCCATTTGTTGAAAGGTATCTAATAACGTATCTGAGAACCACTCTGCGCCAGTGAATAACAGCATAGCCTAAAAGACAAATTGTGGAAACGTAAATATATATCTCTCCTGCAACAAAAACGTACCTAGTGAGTCAAAGAATGTTATTCTGTTTAGGTGAATGTGAAGGGGAAGATGCAGTTTTTAGCGCCAAGCGCTCGGATCGCAGAAGTAGAGAAGACCTAATCGAGCCCGAGACCCCTTGTCATGACGCTCAAGTGGTGGGGGGGGGGGGGGCTCTACCTGGAATCGAACCCTGTCCCTGTCCGCCCAACTGTTCTGGCTGTAAAATCAAAATAAACAGAGAGAGCAAAACATCATGGACGGGGGCTGAAGATGTGAACTCGGCAAATCACTTTGCAATGTTGAAGAGCTGAATCTTTTATTTTACAAAACGAACTCTTGATTCTGTGGAACTTGAGAATAACTTTGGCAACAACTCAAAGTATTCTCTATTATTTCCAGTCTATTTTTTTCACTAAAAGGACCACCTACCGCAAACAAGATCGGGAGTTGCAAATTTGTGACAATTGACTGGAGAACAGAAATTCACATAAATCCTCAGTAGATTGTTATAGGAGGCAGTTTTGGAGCAAAATATCGACAGGAAGTAATGGACATTTCTTTGAGTTGCTGTCATGAAGGCATACAGAACAGGGTACTTTAATTTTTGATTTGTTGATACTTAAAAGCTACGCTAGAGGGCTTTGTGATGTCTTTCAACATATCTTTTTAAAAGTAAAACCTAAATATCAAAGTTGAGAATTCCTTTGAAAAATGTCAAGGAAATCAAATCATGGCTAGGCCATTTTTCGAAACCTCTGGTTTCAGCTGACCTCTAAATTTTGACTTTTGGAGCTCGTGTCTCCAGCGTTTGGAGCACGATTTTAAAATGCTTAAGCTGAAGATTAACAAATTTAGTTGTGCAAACGAAAAGTCCCGATATCTTATCCTTTCGCTCCCTTTTCCAATCAAACTACGGTACGATTTTTGAGAAATCCGGTACATGAAGCTGCTCACATGTACAGCAAACGCTCGCGTATGTTGCTCACATGTACCCGCATATGTTGCTCGCATGTGAACACTCGCGTAGGCTGCTCACATGTACTACAGTAAACACCCGCGTATAAGAACCTACAATTTTGCAAATCAGCTGAGGGTCTTGTACAATGAATACAATGGATTGGTTCTTTTGAAATGGGAGTCAAATTTGAAAATTAAGGCTGATGGTTGTTAATCCACTAGATTCTTGTAGGTGGATGTTTACTGTATTCCAACAGAGCCTGGCATCGTTGGAGCAATACCGGGTGTCCCAAAATGATGTATTATCGTTTGATTGCCTATATGTCCATAACCGATGAAACGATCTACAAAAACTTTATTTTATTTTATTCCCGAAAGGCTAAATTGTATTCGAAGATGTTGGTTGTGGTTTTACGACGATGTTTTCATATCGAAAAGAAGATTGATAAATCTGCTCAAATTCAAGCCTTAGATGGTATGAGAAAGAACGGCCTACTTTTCCAGTCAATATTTTAGATGTGATACAAAGGATGAACTCGCATTCATATTCTCTGAATTCAGTATTGACTGAATTCGTATTCTCTGAACGACATGCAACTGTAAGTTCAGCCTTTCGTATCACATCTAAAAGGTTGACTGGAAAAGTCGGCCATTTCCTTTTCATGTCATGCAAGGGTTGAATTTGAGCAGGTTTATCCATCTTCTTTTCGACATGAAAAAATCGGTGTAAAAGCACAACCAACATCCTCGAATACAATTTAGCCTTTCGGCAATCGGATAAAATAAAGTTTTTGAAAATCGGTTCACTAGTAATCGATATATAAGCAATCAAACGATAATACATCATTTTGGGACACCCGGTATTATAAAGATTTTCTGGCGTACTTTGTACGGCCTAAGCAGGTGGTCAGTGCGATTTATTAGCTAATTAACATGATTACTTAAATGTTGAATTCCGTGACTTTAAAACTCTCGAGATCACACCTTCGATTTAAAAAGTCAGCTCGTGGGCAGCGACACTAATTTACGCACTAAGCTTTTGATGCGAAACACGACTTTTCAAAACAACCAATCGCTTTGTCTTCAACCGCATGCTAAACAATAAATCGCATTATTCCAGAGAACGTATAAACAATGCATTCATTACTGCGATCTCGAAACCACGAAACGCGATTTCTTTCGGCACTACATTATTCATGGTCAAGAGAGAAGCGAATTCATTAGTTAAGCAAAGAAGATATTTAGTGTTAGATCGCACATCATGATTTTTCATGAAGCAAATTTTCAGAAATTATCTCAGCAGTTAAGCGAAGATAGTGTATTGTGTTAATCGCAAATCTTAATGTTTTATGAAGCGACTTTTGAGTTGATAATCTTAACTGATCAAATTTACATGCAGACTGTTTGATTTTTGAGTGCTGCCGCGCGTTATCGGATCTAAGTTATAGCATTATTCCCGAAATAAATACTGACGATGCCCGGGGGGGGGGGGGTACATGACTTGTGGACGGACGGGGGTCTGCCGCCCGGTTTTCAGAAAGCTACCCTCTTCTAATTACCGAAACTTGCTTTTGATACTCACCTTTATGATGAATTTTAGCGGAAAACTGCCCATTTTAACAATTTTTGCGAATTTCAGCGAAACCCAACCCGTGTTTATGGAAAATCTGCCGAAAAAGGACCCTTGTTTAGAGAATTTTGGGCCCAAAAACCCACCCATATGGGCGGCACATACCCGTACTATAAATATGTTATGTACCCCCTTCGGGCTGACGATGTCAGGTCACAGTGAGATCTTAAACTAAGACCGGCACTGTCAATCAGCATAGGTAGCATAGGGCTCAAATCTTTCAAATCTTTAAAAATGTGGGTGTAAACATAGGGCTCAAATCTTTAAAAAGGTCGGTGTAAAATTGTATTGCAGTTTTCTTTGAAATAAATGGCTTGAAAGGAACTTAAGGTTTTCTTACCGTAAATCTGCCATGGAAATTTATTGATATCTTGATTAGTTTCAAAATGGCGGCATTCATTAGATTTGAGGCTGTGACGTCATCAAATTTCTAAATCCTAAACCAGAAGAGCTACAGATTTCTGCTTGCCACCATATTGTAGACCTTCACAAACTAGGGTTTTCTTAAAGGTTATATCATTTTTCCTCTATTGGTTTAGGATTTACGATGATTTAAATTTTTTCAAAATTTTCCAAGAATTTTTTCAAAAATAATCAAATTGCCGCCATTTTGAAAAAATCAAGATATCAAAAAATTTCCACGGCAAATTTACAGCAAAGTACCATAAGTTCCTTTCAAGCTATTCAATTCAAAGAAAAATGTCATAGAATTTTACACCCACCTTTTTAAAGATTTGAAAGATTTGAGCCCTATACTGTGGGTGTAAAATTCTATGACATTGTTCTTTAAATTGAAGGGCTTGAAAAGAACTTATGGTACTTTGCCGTAAATCTGCCATGGAAATTTTTTGATATCTGGGTTTTTTCAAAATGGCGGCAATTTAATCATTTTTGAAAATATTCATGGAAAATTTTGGAACACTTTAAACCATAGTAAATCCTGAACCAATAGAGGAAAAATGAGATAACTTAAAAAAAAACCAAAGTTTATGAAGGTCTACAATATGGCGGCAAGCAGAAATCCGTAGCTTTTCTGGTTTAGGATTTATAAATTTGATGACGTCATAGACTTGAACTTAATAAATGCAACCATTTTGAAACTAATGAAGATATCAATAAATTTCCACGGCAGACTAAGCTCACAAACAGCAGGAGGAGGAGATTCAAATTCTAACAGCCAACTGGGGCAAAAATGAACTTAATAATGACAATCCAAAATCAACTTTACTATCCCTGCAACAAGAACATATTTTTAATCAAATTGAAACAGCTTCTTAATCACAAGGTGCATAATTTAGGAAAAACAGGCGCTGGGTTCCTATTTTTGTGGGTTCTTATATGCGGGGATTTACTTTAATCATCTGCCAGACAAATTGCTCTAAGTGCAAATCAAGCTGTAACAAACTGAAGAAGAAATGGTTTACTTACTGGGAAATTATAAGCACACCACCTTCGACATTCAGCTTTTCTATCTTCAAAAATGCATGAACCTTTCAGGCCAAATTGCTGAAAGAGAAGAGCAATATATATGACTATAAAAGCAATTAGTGAATGCTGCGTACTGTTTTGAATATCAAAATGCGAAAATGTTGTAAAGTTCAAAATGTTGAATATCAGTGTGGGAAGAGTGAGAGAAAAATTTTTACTTCAAGAAATGTTAACTTTCTAATTACATTATGGTAAAATGTAGGCTAAAATTTGGCCTCCCTAAAGGCTACAATGTTTCTTTGGAATCTTTTCAACCTGTTAAGATTCTAGATATTTCCAAAAAATTCTAAAATAGACGTTAGCAACTCTTCGTCTTTCACATCAGACAGATCCCAGCGGACAGACTTCTTTGTAGCCCTTTTTGAGCAGCTTTTAGATCACAAAAAATTTGACCATAATGACCTTTCCAAGTGTTTCTTTCACATATGCAGGCATCCACGAGAAAGAAGCAAGCAGCAAGGCTTTTTCGCAAGGAATACCGGGTGAGTCAAAAAAGTAAACACGTTTGGTTGGCTGTGGAATTAATAGTACATGACCGATATTTAAAACAAAAATTTTTATCTATCAGTCAAAGGCTGATTTAGATGTGAAACTGTTTGCTAAAAGCATTGACCTTTTAGGCTCAGAAATCAGAGAAGTACTGGTAAGGGGTTTGTATGCGAATGCCGTTCATAGCCACAACCAGATGACGTCATGTATATTTCTGCTATGGACGGAACAGAATATTGTATTTTGTTGAGTTTTAGTTTTAACCATGATATATAAAAAAATGGGAATGCGAATTCCACGTTCGATTCTGGTCTGTGATTTACCTGCTACTGACATTCAAATACCTTTCTGAAACAGAACATTGTATTGCATTTTCATGTCAATGCCAAGTAAATCATGGACCAGAATCTATCGTGACATTCTTGTCCCCATACAAACCCCTTACCAATATTTTTCTCATTTCTGGGTCTAAAAGATGAGAAACTTTAGCACACAAAATGTTCACACCTAAGTTAGCATTTGACTGATAGATAAAAATTTCGATTTTGTATATCGGCCAAGTACTGTTTATTCCAAAGCCCCAAACGTGTTTACTTTTTTGTTTACTCACCAGGAATAATAATTTCTCAGATAATGACTTAAGGGACAAGTCCGGGGTTGGTATAATTAATGATAAAATACAAGATAATACTGCATGAATGATGTATGATACTTTTTTCCACTATTTTTCGCCTTCTCCTTGTGAAATTACGTATTCAAATAAGCAATTTGAGCGAAGTGACGTCATATCGCGCAAACGAAAACGAGGCTGTGCGGTTGTTTTTGCCCTTTAATCACTGCTAGCCTCTTTATCATGTACTCAAGCATTGAAAATGGCATGAGAACATGATAAAGAGGCTTGCTACGATAAAGAGGCGAAAAAACAATCGCACAGCCTCGTTTTCGTTTGCGCGAAATGATATCACTTCGCTCAAATTGCTTATTTGAATACGTAATTTCACAAGGAGAAGGCAAAAATAGTGGAAAAAGTATCATACATCATTCGTGGCAGTATTATCTTGTAGTTTATCACCAATCATACCAACTCCGGACTTGTCCTATAAGAATGGTAGATGAGTTCAGTGAATAGATTGTACTTCCAATTGGGGTCGTATCAGAAAATTTTGCTGTGACAAGTACAAAAGGCAAATATTCAGAAATCAGTTTGATTACTCCACGGGGATGAAGGATCGTACAGTTATTATATGATTCAAAATTAGACTTTGCTCCGCCGTTACAAAATTGTTACAGTTCGACAGCGTTTACACTGCTCCAGAACAAAACTATTCTATAAACAGAAGGAACAAAAGTGTTACGGATTAACAGAAGCATTGCAAACAGAAGGCTGATCCGTTGCACTTTTGTCATGAATCCAAGTTGTACCACCGGTACAGTTTTAACGGGGTCTAAATCTTGCAGATAACCGTATTGAAGCATAGGTTCCAAATCTTTAAAAAGACTGGTGTAAAATTCAATAGCGTATTTCTTTCAACTGAATGGCTTCAAAGAAACTTTTGCTATTTTGCTATGAATCTGCCGTTGGATTTTTCTTAAATCTTCAATATTTTTAGAATTTGACTGTTTTTCTTCTTTTTCGGGAATTGAAGAACAAATTTCAAAAAAATTTAAAACCATCGTAATTTCTAAACTGTTTGATGTAACATGAAATAATTTCCAAGAAAATCTTAATTTTTGAATGTCTACAATATAGTATCAAGCAAAAGTCTCTCACTCATCTGGTTTATGATTTAGAAATTTGACGACGCCACATCCTCAAATGAGTTGAAATATAAAATACGCTGCAATTTAGAAAAATATTCAAAATTTCCGAAAAGTCCAACGGTAGAATTATAGATAAGTAGCTAAAGTTTCTCTCAAGCCATTCAGTTAGAAAAATTAGATCATGGAATTTTACACCCACCTTTTTACACTGACTGAAAGATTTGAAAGCTATGCTCCATATTGATTCGTTCCGTAATTGCAGCATGAAAACCCCTATTTAGAGCAACACTATTTACAAAACAACGTATTATGGCCAAACAGCTACATATCTTGTCATTTCATATGAAAGTACGATTCCTTAATGATATAAGAGCTTTGCCAAGAGCATAAACAACCAATAGACCCTCTAGGTATTCTATAAAAGAATCTGGATTGAGCGATATTTTTATAAATTTTATACGAGAGGTTTTAATCGAGTGACGTTAGAGTTTCTATCACTAATGTGCACATTTGAAATTCTTCAAACTATAAAAAACATCCTTCGACTCAGATTCTTTTTTCAGAAAAGCTAAAAGGACCACGGTGTGTGATAGAAATTCAATTTGACTATCATTTCTTGTGATTTCAGATCATGTTTCAAAAATAGATGACTTAGATAAGCATACATTAACGCAAATTCAAAGTCATTTTTTGGAGTCACCCGGTAGATTTCACAATTTCTTAGGCACATGGTAATTTATTGCCATTTTGCAATCATAATACCTTTTTTCTTGGACTAGACGGCTGCCTTGGACTATTTCTTGGATCTCCAAGATCACAAAGTTGTTTGTAACAATCTAAGAATACTCCTTTTTGATCTTTCGTTAAGTTGACTGAAATGAAAAAGAAAACATTTTAAATATACTAGCCTCAATGATATGTAATATCTGAAGCGGTTTCAACGTTCACCAGAATGATACATCCTAGATATGCCCGGGTGTACAGAGAAGTCTAGGTTTGTATACATGCATTTCTACCTGGCATCCGAAGGTAATTTCAAGGACGCTGAGAAGCTGAGCTTATCGAAGCAGCGTCCTGGTCCTTCCTCTCGATGTGACCACACCTCGTGATTCCTTTAGCCTGGAATTACAGAGAGTTGGCGACTCTCCTCACACTTTGTAGCAGGTTCGGCAGGGCGGGGACTTGAACCACCAACCTTCAGATTGGTAGTCAAGCGTGCTACCACTGAGCCATCCCCGCTTCGAATATCTAAGAAAAGATCACGTAGATGACTAATACATCTTTCGTTTGATTGAATGGCTGGAAAAAATGTCCTTTCCTATAATTTTATTTCTTTTTATATCTTCACTGGTTTCAAAATTACAGAGTTTTTTATATAATTCAACTAGCTAGAGGTTGTGACGTCATCAAAGTTCTACGTTGTAAACAAGAACTTGCCACCATATTGTGGACCTTACATAAACTATGGCTTTCTTTAAAATTGTTGACCAACTTTCCTCTCATCATTTGGAAGCAACAATGGTTTAAAACTTTATCAAAATTTAACTTGAATTCTTTTAGGGTATTCATAAAATGCATCTCATTCTGGCTTTCTTAAAACCATGATTTCTCAGAAATTAAGCACAACATTTCATGACCTTGTCAATGAACCAAAATCCAGCCTTATTAAATTACGAGGAAATACAAGAAATTTATGGCAAGATCCAATGTCAATATTTAAGTACAAGAATGATAAGATTGAATCGTCCCTTCATAAAATGAGATTCAGTTTGTGTCAACGGTTCCACAGTTAGCTTTTTCACAGAATCAAAAATCAAAGCTCATTAAATCACGAGAAAATATTAAAAATTCATGTCAAGACCAACGGCAACATCTTAGGATAAGAATGATAAAAATGAATCGTCACTTCTCAAAATTTGGCTAATTTTGGCTTCTGGAAACCATGATTCCTTGAAATTAAACAAAATATTGCCCCAATCACCTTTGTCAAGGAATCTAAAATCCTAGCTCATCAAAGAAAGAATGTATAAAAAATTAATGAGGCTCCATTTTGGCTTCCTTAAAAACCATGGTTGGGTAATCTCTATTTAACATGACTTTCCAATCAATAATACACAATAACAACGATTAATACGATTGCAATTTTCTAAGCCAGAATACATGTAACTGGGTTTCTGTGGTCTGCCAGATAACACTATGTAGCCAAAATTCACGAGAGATTTGACAAGGCCTCAACTTTGATAAACCAAAAACACACCAAAGTTCACAGATAAATTTTGCTTTATGACAATTTCTAAAGATTCGTTTTCATTGGTTACATACTTCATCAAAAAGCATGTTTCTTGAGCATATGGGATGTCCCAAAAAAGTTTTCCTGTTTGAACAGTTCCAGAAAAACAACTATTGTCTCGTTTGTTGTGATTTAAACGGTAATTTTCTTGCTTGACGGCTCCTTGTAATTTTTTGCTGACTTTCATCGATTAAAACACCTCCAAACAATGGATTTTCCAATACCCTTCAGCTTGAGAAACCCTTCACAAGGAGGAGAAGCTAGTGATAAAGATATATTAAATTCCTTCCATGTTTCACATAGTAGGCGTGAGGATAATAATAACGTTTGCTAATTTCATAAATTCGTATTCAAACTTGGGATGTCAAACTGCGAACCAAATGACCTTATCATAGGAAGTATATCATTTTTTTCAAACATCAAGCAAACTCGTGCGTTTTACGGTCACAACAGACAAATATGTTCTTTCTTCTGGGTCCCTTTTTTAGAGTTTAAGCTTCGTGCCGTTGGAATTTATCAAAAAGTTCGATTTCTGTGAATTTTGAGCTGTAGGCTTACCGATCTTATTGATAAACTGTTTCAGCTCCTTTGTGAAAATTTCAAGTATTGTGCTTTGCATGGACATATTGGTAGAAAATCAATACGTTACACGAATATCAGCCACGTACTTTTTATTCTACAGCCCACCAAACATTCTAACTTTTTTTATTCACCCGGCAGTAGCACAAAGAACCTTTTAGAAGTAAGCAAATCACTTACTTGATAATCCGTGGGATAACTTTCCTATGTGCTTTGCTACTGTTAATGTTTCTTCTTCGTTTTGTGTTTCCAAAACCTTCTGACAATACTTCTGCACCAGTGGGATAACAATGTCATGGCAACAATCTAAAGAAAACAAATATTTTGTAAGGCACAATTCCGCTAATTATGGCAGCGACTGTAATATCCTTTGGGTAAGGATTTTTTTCAGTAATTTATTTTAAAAATAGCCTTAAATAACGGACTCATAATATTAATATGATGTGTCCGTTATTTAAGGCTATTTCTAAATTTTGTACCACGAATCATTTGTTTACATAATCTGTTTTAAGGGCTAGAAGTATTCTAACTACATAGAGCTAATCTAAGCCCACTATGCATGCCGCATCCAGGCATGGGACACCTAGTTTAACGTCCCTTCCAAAGGACGACGAGGTAAGTTGCGAGTTGCGAGGTCAGGGCTCCGAGAGGTCACCCATCCGGAGTTTGACCTCACTCGACTGAGCTTAACTTCAGTCACCTGGCGGAAACTGTAAAAGCCGCTCGGCCACTCACCCTAGGGTGGCGAGAGGGAGTTTGCAGACACGAGTATTTGCATTCTGAGTATGGTAATCTGAACTAAATAAAAATGGGCTGATTTACGTATTCACCAAGGAAATGAAAAATTACGTAAGTAAAGATGTTAGGTTTAGTAATACGCGCATTTGTGCATGTGCGCACATAAGTTTCAATACTACAGTTAAGAACATTTTACCGAGGTGCATTTCGGTCTTTGATTGATATCCCACAAAACTGTTAAAAAGATCAGTAGCCTTTAAAACAGGGACTTTTTCACCCCTTCAGTAAGCAGTTATGATCACATCACCTAAAGATGTCACATTTTCCCAAGAAGAATAAAAATAGCTGTTAATGAATGCAGAATTAACAGCTGATTAACTTACCATCATCGAGTAAATTCAAAATATTCGAGACGGTTTGAATTCCAGCTTGTCTAACAACAAGTTGTTCGTCTCTCGTTAATTCGACTAGTTCAGGTAATATCAGGGTTTTCGTCAATTCAAGTCTATGGAAGAAAAGGTAAAGATTATTGTACATCCGCTTATGTAGTATAATCATGAGCACTAGGAAAAATGATGGATGATTTGCATGGCCTAAGGTACTCTCGTTGTGATTTGACTACATAGTTAATTCATTCTACTGTCAAGATATAATGACAACTTACAGATGTTCCGTTTTGTCGTTTCATAACCTCGAAATTACTGTCTTGATCCCATTTTCAGGGCTCAAAAAGAATGAAGTAGCGTGGTAGCAGTGCTACCAAGGAGGTAGCTAAATTGCTTAAATTTCCCAGGAAGGAAGAAGGGGAGAAGGGAAAATGAAACGGAAGGAAATGGGAAAGAATGGAAGGAAATGAAGGAAGGAAAGGGAGGGAAAAGAATGAAGGGGAAAGGGAAAGGGATAGAATTGGGGGCATACAGGGAAAGAAAAAGAAAAGATAAAAAATGAAGGTGCTTAGCTTGCTACCAGGAAGTAAAATATTTTTTGAGCCCTGCCCATTTTCCAAGTCTAGTACACCCAGCACCGTAGCTTTATGTTCTTTCGAATGTCATTTTGGATCAACGGTTTGCCCTGAATGAATTTTTGCTCCTAAAGCGTTGATTCTAAATGGCGTTTGAGAAAAAATAGAGCTACGGTGCTGGGTGCACTAGGCTTGGAAAATGCCATTAAGACAGTAAAGAAGACTACAATTAAGAAAATACTACGATAAAGAAAAATGCAAAGAATCCTATGGGGAGGTGGAATCTCGCCTATCAGCCTCGGGTCTGGACGGTGAGGTGTGTTTCCTCGTTAAACAGGTTCAAAGAATCAGTTTGCAAAGATAAGGAACAGTAACCCAACTAAATTTGAAATGCAAATTGATAGGAATATAAGTTGGGAATATATTCACAGATCAATGCTGCAAAGAGAATATTGAATTTTACAGTAATAAAGAGAGTCACACTCACACCCTCGCAAAGTCATCACTAATATCTATCAAATCAATGATTTTTGGCATGCAATTATCATTTTAATTTTCCGTCCAGGTGCATCATGTGAACTGAAGCGGGTTCTCAATTCAGTGAAAAATAACACAATAACTCTCAAATAATTGATCAGCTTTGCAAACATGCCCACTCAACTGGGCAAACAGCGGGCAGAAGAAAATAAAACAATTTTCTTTTTACAGTATTTTCTACAGAGCTACAAAGGCCGCTCGCAAGAGCAATGAAACTTTCGTCTTAATTTATCGTTTTGAGATATGCATATTTTTGGAAGCAGAAATCGACTGGCATACCAATCATCATATTCATAATCATAATAATAATAATCATCATGAAAATAACAATCATCATCATCATCATCATCATCATCATCATCATTATCATCATCATCATCATCATTCAAATTAACAGCAGGCAAAAGGGATCATGATTTTAGGCCTGTTGTGTAGGTTTTGTGAAGGGGCTTTCTTGAGAAAATCCGTCATAGTTTCAGAACGGGATAGCGTATTTCAATCAAGTAAACCTTTGAATCTATTTGAGCATATCCACTAGTGAATGCACTAGTGAAGACATATCTACTGGACATATACCTGCCATGATTATTGCCTTGATATCCGGGAAGCAGTGGTCTTTCAAACGGGGATTCTTTTGTAACTCACCCAGTAGAGTAAACAGCTCTAAAAACGTTTTAATCTCTCAACTTCTAAAAGTATCACTATCAATCAAAACTCGGATTAGGATAAGCAAGACCAGATTCAGTACATTGCAGTTGATAATTTAAGAACTGTGAACCCTTCGTTATCAAGCTCTGTTGTTACGGCCTAAAACCCTTCGCTTATTTTCTGCCCTCCGGGTGGGCCGTAGATAAAAAGAATGTTACTAAATTTAGCAAATATCTAACTATTTAAACAGTAGCTATGGGAATTAAGAAACAACTACAACATTTCTATGAATACATGCAGCAACTGAAGCAGTATCGAAAATCCCTTTTATCGAGATCAGTGTCCTGAAACATTCATAGACTTAAGCTATCAACTGAGTAATGAAATTCCTCCCAGTTTAGTTGCTTTTATAGTCAGGCCGGAATCGTTACTAAATTTAGCAAATATCTAACTATTAAACAGTAGCTATGGGAATTAAGACACAACTACAATGTACTTATGCATACATGCAGCAACTGACACAGTATCGAAAATCCCTTTTATCGAGATCAATGTTCTGAAACAGTCACAGACTTAAGTCCTTAACTGAGTAATGAAATTCCTCCCACTTTAGTTGCTTCTATAGTCATTCTTGTCGGACACAGGCATCAAATCATTAACAAGGCTAGTGCAGATGGGTATTACATCTTGCTTCCATTGAATGGCTTGAAAGAAACTTTATCTACTTTGCTATAATTCTACCGTTGTTGGACTTCCCTGAAATCTCCAATACTTTCGAAAGTACAGCATATTAATATTTCAACTCATTTGAGGGTGTGACCTCATGAAATTTTTAAATCGCAAACCAGAAGAGTTAAAGACTTGTGCTTGATACAATGATATAGAAATTTATAAACTACGGCTTTCGGAAACCTTCCCTTCAATTATGAAAAGAGAATAAATTCTTAGAGTATTCAAGATCTTAAAAAAAGTCCAACGGTTGAATTGTAGCAAAGTAGTGCATTGTACATTGGCCGTTTTAATGATTGTATGGGTCTGCCCATTATTCTACGGACTCTGCCGCATAAGAAGATTTTTGAAGACCTAAAACCCCGTATCATCACTATCATGATCCAAAATCAACATTATCTCCTTCATTAGAATAAAAGATATCACCAGTTGTAAAAAACATACCCTACACCTCTGGCAACAGAGTCCAGCTCTGCACACATTGCTGCTCTAACCTCCATTTCCACATCTTGGCACAATGCTGTCACTAGTTTCAACATGTCCCGTTTCACGCTTCAAACAAAGTTAGGAAACATGAGTACTTGCTATGAAAAGTAACAGAGGATACAGTCAAATTTCTCAAGGGTTAAATCTTTAAAGTTGACAGTACTTTTTCTTCCAAATTAAAAGACTCCAATTAAGATTCTCCCTGCAACCACGTTAAAGCGGACACAGCCAGTTGGTCCCGAAAGCTTTCTCTTTGGAGAGAGTCAAATGCACACCAAGTGCGCCAAACAGACGTTTGCAGATTCGCTTTCTGGAGAATTCTTGTCAAATCGAAATCGATCAAATTTTGCTTCATTGCCGAATAGATGGAAGTATTTTTTGTAGATTTTTCTATTTTTCTGAGCATTGCAGAAGTAAGTCTTTAAATTGGATTTACGAAAACCCTTCAATGAAAAAATGCCTGAAATGGCCTAAAACCCTTGATCAAAACATGAAGAATTCTCTCATTCAAATACAGTTCATTCCCTCAAAAGTTAAGAATCGAATCTTTATAAAAGCAACAACGTATGTTTTTCAAAACTTTTGTAAAACTCACTTTTAGCTCTTGACGGAAATGAAATGTATTGGCATATTGCTCTGAGTGAGATATTCTATGATTTGATCGTACACCAGGTCCCTTTTTCGTGCATTTCCCAATGAAGAATTCTTCGTAATTCAAATTTACTTATAATTCCAATTCTCAAAAAAATAGGAGGAAAAACCGCAAAAAACAATTCAGCCCCTCAGCAATCATCCAACTTTAATTGATTCCAAATTGATTAAGTATTCTCAACGAAAAAATTTTCGACCGCACGATGCTTTTTGGCGAATCCAGGTAAGCCCGTATGGCTTAGAACAAATTAAGTAGCTTCGGAAACGTTACAGGTTTTAAGCAATTAAAGTTCTATTAATTCCTAGTGTAAGATTTAAAACACTCACTTACTCACCTCATTTGGTCAAGATTGATTGCTAACTTCCCCATCAGACTACAACAAGATAACCTCGAGTGAACTGTTTGGATTAGTGTGCCCATGGATCTTGCAAGGTCCAAAATCTACGATGAAATAAGATTCAGGGTCATTTTCGTCAAGCTTTCGAGATGAGCAGTAAATCAAAAGGATCCTAAATTTAAAAGGACCCTAAAAATACTGTACAGTATTACCCCCTGCCAGTAAGAAACCGACTTATGAGAAACTGCAGCCTGCCAGATGGCACCATAGTCATTGTCCAACATTCGGCTGAATATAACATTTATATAACATTCATCAGAAACCAAGCAGCCTGGTTTTACAAAATGAGGTTCTTAGTGGCGGGGTAATACTGTAATGGCGTCTAGGGCTCAAATCTTTCAAATCTTCAAAAAGGTGGAAATGAAATTCTATTACATTTTTCGTTAATTAAAATGGCTTGAAAGGAACTTTGGGTGGGTACTTTGCTGTAAATCTGCCGTGGACATTTTTTGATATATTGATTAGCTTCACAATGGCGGCATTTCTATTCTTTTGAAGAATTCAAGGAAAATTTTGAAAAAATTAAAAATCATTGCAAATCCTAAACTGAAAGCGGAAAATATGATACAGCCTTCAAGAAAACCATAGTTTATGACGGCCTGTTGTGATGGCAAGCAGAAATCCGTCGCCTTTCTAGTTTAGGATTAAAAAATTTGATGACGTCACAGCCTCGAATAAATGCCGCCATTTTGACAATAATCAAGATAGCAAAAAATTTCCACGGCGGATTTCCTTTCCAGCCATCTAATTCAAAGTAAAATGTAATAGAATTTTACAACCGCCTTTTAAAGATTTGAGTCCTATGTTTGGCGTCTTGATATTTTGGATTCCCTTGCATCTTGCAAGCTATGACTTCATAGTATCTCTGCAGTAGGAATGAATAAAAACCCATTCATTTGACCCCTAAATGCAAAAAAATAAATTGTCCAATATCAAAATAATAGACTGTAAAAAAGACTATTGTGACTGAAAAACATTGTTGGGTATCTTTAAAAAAGTCGGTGTAAAATTCTATTACAGTTTTCTTTGAAGCTATTTAAATAGCTTGGAAGAAACTTAGGGTTTTTTGCTGTAAATCTGCCGTGGAAATTTATTGATATCTTGATTAGTTTCAAAATGGCAGCATTTATTAAATATGAGGCTATGACGTCATCAAATCCCTAAATCCTAAACCAGAAAAGCTACCGATTTCAGCTTTCACCATATTGTAGGCCTTTATAAACTATGATTTTCTTGAAGGATATATCATTTTCCTCCGTTGTTTTAGGATTTATGATGATCTAAATTTTTTCAAAATTTTCCATCAACTCTTTCAAAAATCATTAAATTGCCGCCATTTTGAAACAAATCAAGGTATCAATGTTCAAATTTCCACGGCAGATTTACAAAAAAGTACCATAAGTTCCTTTCAAACAATTCAATTCAAAGTAAAATGGAATAGAATTTACACCCACCTTTTTAAAGATTTGAAAGATTTGAGCCCTATGCTGGGTCAAAGGCGTTTAGCAATCACCATCAACGTTATTAGTAACAGGATGGCGAAAGCTTAATAACACAACACAACGCTCGGGCTTAATTTCTACCATGAATACAAATTGGTAATCATGTTTACACGAGATTATCTAGGAAGTAACTTAACTGGATGAAGCTTATTTATGAATAGTCAACCATTTTGCTTCATAACGGCTTCCAACGGTTTGAAATTCAACCAACAGACTTCCTGAATATTTGCATTTCAATCCAAATGTGTTCGTAGAATCATGAGGTAGTCCTTAGCATTCGTCGGATTAACAGTTATTGCGGAGGCAAAACATATTGCAAAGATCCGCTGCTGCAAAATGTTGCACCTGTTTTGTATGAACTACGTCATCGATACTGTGCAGCCAAAAGATAATTTGAGCAATAGAATCTATACGCACTTTTAACCTTCTTGTATCCATGAATATTCAGATTCCCAAAAATTTACTATGAGAGCAACTCACCAGTAAAAGAAAATTCTACGAAAGCGAACGACAGGTCGTGGGAAATTTTCAGAGATTTTTGTTTTGAATGCAATGTTTCGAAATTTGTTCATTTCATGAAGTCCTTTGAGAAAGTTTACGATTCACTTGAGTAAACGATGAATTTTGTAGCATATGGAAAACAATGTGCAAGAGAGTCCGGATCAAGCGAGATTTTTATACATTTTTTATTAAAATGGTTGATTGAAAAGCGTTAGCGGGAGATAGACTGATGACAGCGAGTCCCAGTTATCGCTCACCAAAACGAGACTACAGCCTACCAAAGCGAGACGGGTATATCAGTTTGGCGGAGGAGCGAAACTCGACTCGTAATCAGTCTCAGCGGGAGACTCAAGCACCGGGTGACCCATAGCTACCGGGTGACCAAAACAATCAAAACTTTTGAAATCAAAATTTGATTATGTAACAGACCTTGAAAATTTCTTTTTGTGCATTCGTGTCAGGGATCAAGTTTCTCTTAGACATGTTGAAGTTGAAAAATCCTGAAATTGCTTTGAATTTGTGGCAATTTGTGCTGCTATTTCAGTACTAGAAGAATTTGATCGTCCCTACTTAAAATAAGGTTCAGATTCAGAAGTCACTCGGTTTTGAAGCATCCTCCCAAATCACAGGACATTATTTTCAATTTGAATTTTTACCCCGCAATATTACGTAAATTTGTTGCCTGCGTCCTTGAAAAAGCTCTTTTATCATGTAAAACTCGAAGTTCATAAGAGATCGCACAGAATAGCTTTTTGGCTAAAAATTCAATATTTGTACAATACTATTGCTCAAATCATGTTTTTGTGCCTTTATTCGTCATCTGTCTCACAATAGAATAAAATAACGATCATCTACTAACAATATTTAGTCCTTGACACAAATGCACAAAAAGAAATTTCAAGTTTGGCAACTAGTCTAAGCAAGTTTTGGTGATGTTTCACAAATTTTCACTGGGTCACTCTGTTTTGTACAAATTCGAAAAGTCGTCAGATTTCTTCAAAATGCACAAAACGATCGCTCGATCCAGACATGTTTGTATAATAGCTAAAAGATTTATTATCGTAGCCAACTCATGTTGAATATCATTTCTGCTAAAAGATAATATTTCTTACCTCGTTGTTAATTGTAGAAGATGGCAAGAACGGTAAAGATGCAAGAAGGGCATCACGCCAGGCATTTGCAATAGCTGTTGGGATAAAAAACGAATGAACAACAATAAATAATCACAGCACGAACACATTAATCTTTTCATTCATTCATTCATTCATTCATTCATTCATTCATTTATTCATTCATTCATTCATTCATTCCTTTATTCATTTATTCAGTTTTCAGTCATTCATTTATTCATGGCTATCTACAAATTGTACAAAGGCAACTGGTTTCATCCCAAGTTTTAATCTCTTTCTTGAAAGCTGCAACAGACTCTATATTCTTTACATCATCATTTAGGTTATTCTACAATAGCTCCCCTAAAAAGGGACTTTATCTCTGAGAAACTTCACCTCTGAGAAAGTTCGCATAAAACTTGCTTTAATAATATAATATATAATAATCTTTCATATTTATACAGGTTAATTTGTTCAGTAAATAAGATTACTGTTATCAATCAAAGACTGCTATCAATCAGAGATTGCTTGAGTAAGTTACAAGTTATTAGCTCCTAAAACGCAAAGGCAAAATGGAAAATGCGGCGATCTACCGGGTGATATTGAAAAATACCAGTTTGAAAGGCCATTACCGCCTAGATATCATGGCAACAGTATTGCCAAATACATTATTCAATAGTGGACATGCTTAAATGAATTTTAAAATTGACCTAACTAAAATCTGCCAATTCATTCTGAAAAAATGAGAGATTTTCTCAAGAAACCCCCTTCAAGAAATCTTCAGAAATGGCCTAAAATCACGATCAAATTTCCCGAACATCTCTGCCTTACAGTAATGACTTGGATATGCTTTAGCACGAGTATCTCCTTTGGAGGGTGAAAGTTGAGTATAACACCATCCCCAGCCAGGGGCATAACAAAATTAGTCCAGGCGATGTCATCGACCAAAAGCTACGTACGAAGTAAATTCGGCGCCAGTGGTGCTTTTTGTTGAATTACATACCGAATGAGCCAGAAAAAAGTTCCCACATTTGAAAATTCATAGCACCAAGAGTACTTGATTGATTGGAATGAATTGAACTCTGCTAAATAACCGATAGATTGAAATAAGTTTTAACTTTCCTAGCGTTTTTGAGCCTTGGAAATATATGTAAACTTGACTTTACAAAAATTTCATAGTTAAAAAATTCCTGAAAGAGGCCAAAAACACTTTATTAAATCATAGAGAATATCCTCGAACAGATTATTAAAGAAAGTACAATTGTTCACGACTAAGAGACATTGTCTACACATTCATTGTCATGGGACTGAACAATTTTCAGAATTTATTAGGAAATCTATTTCTTATAACTCCCGAGAGAGATGAATTGCCATTGCGTATTGTGTTATGTGAGGAGATTCCTTACCATAAAACAAAGTATTGTAGGCCCACTTTCAGGCATTTCGCGCCCAAGAAATTTTCGTAAGGTCAAATTCACCAATATTTTCAGTGCTCATAAAAACGCGAGAAAAACACAAAAATTATTTGGTCTGTCAGCTTTTTACTACAATTCGGATCATTCAAATCCGTCAAGTACTCTTGGTGCTATGAATTTTCGAAAGCGGGAACCTTTTTCTGGCTCGCAGGGTCAGTAGACCAATCTAAAGCCAAGTAAAATTGATCAACCATAAATTTCTCTTACCTAAGTTATCATTGCTGATGTTTTGTAGGATAATAGGCAGCAATGACTTGGCATACACTGAACCAGTGAGCACTTGACATTCTGCAACATCACAGAAGCATCTTGATGCAACAATATGTATTTCTTCTTTGCTTTCTTGCAAGCATTCTTCGATGCACGACACGAATTTATTGAGGGTATCATTTTTCCTTTCTATCAGTAAGAGTTTTAGATTCTCGATAGCATTGATTTTCTGAACTTCTTGACCAGACCTAAAGAAAACAAAAATAGCATATCACGTATAGTAACGAGTGAGTAAAAAAATGTCAGCGCTTCATAAACGCAACGGGTGTACCAAAAGGAACTTTAAAGGGTCTGTTTCATCCAGCATGCCTTGCACGTGCTGGTGGTTGGTCTTTGTTGTGGCGACAACAAAGGCCAAGCAAGAGACGCCACGTGCAAGGCATGCCGGATGAAACAGACTCTTTAACTGTTTAAAAATTCGTTACGAGGAGAATACTTGAGGTATTGGACTGAATCAAAGTTTAGTTGATAGCCGAAAGGCCGAACGTTCTTCTTTAAGTAATTTACTAATAAGATTTCTAGCTATTTAAAGCTAATTTAGGCCCACTAGGCCACTCACCCAAAGTTTAAAGTTCTTAATTAGAGCGCAATGCATCATCAGGCCTGGTCATAAGATGTTTAGCAGGGGAGCAGTAAATGTCTCTCCTAATGATGTACAGGGGAGCTACTTCTAAATGAATATCATCAAGAAAACAAAGAAAAAGATATTTCAACGAGGCCAACCAATTTACTACTATTCTCACAGTTCAATGGAGCAATCTACAGCTCCCTTTCAGCATTCGAGGGGAGCCTGGAGGGGAGCATGAGCTATGGCTCTCCTCAAACAGCCAAGTCTGCGCATCATGGCAAAAAGCTCCTTCAGCGTTCTCGTCTATAGTGAGTTATTTACGGCCAAGGAAAACAGCACTTTTTCTCGTTTCTACATAAATCGAGACGAATTCAGCATTAACAGAGATCTTCCATTTCCCCTATATTTCACTCAGCAAGACACAGGAAGTCCAAACTGATTGATCACGATCAGGACACTGCTTACCATTAGCTCTGAGTAAGAACTGAGGCAATGAGCTGACCCCTTCGGAATGATTGAACTCATTTTCTTTAAAACTCATGCTCGCAGCTTACAGAATGCAAAATGCATAACATTGATGTGTAGTTTAAACATTCTATCTGTTGTTATAAATATAACAGTAAGATAGAACTGTTGCATCTATAATAGTAGATAGAGCTTTAGAATCACACATAAAGGTTACGTATTCATTTGGAGTATTTCAGTGGCTCGGACATTGCGATTTCACATAGGCAGTGTTGCTGCGGAGGCATCGGATAGACACGATCCACAAACAATGATATTTCAGTAATTGCATTCTGTAAGCTGCTACCATGAATTTTTAGAGAAAAAAGTTGAATCATTGCGAAGGGGTTGATTTGTTGCTTTAGTTCTTGCTTGGAGTTGTGATCGTGATCAACTAATTTAGTCTTCCTGTGAGCCCTGAGAAGCAAGATTGACCGTATTTCCCTAGATCACCACAAATCACCGTTTCCTTATTCTGGAAGAAGATGGAATGAAATATCTCAATTAAGAATATTGTTTCAGCTTGTCAGTTTTGAATTAATAATGGCTAGTTAGGTTTAATCTTTAGTGAGTACAGGGTTAGTTAGGGTTAATTCAGGAGGAATTAGGTTGTGTTGATTATGTTACGTTACGTAATATGGATTAAGTTGATTAAATTAGGTTAATTTTGGATTAGACTGGATTACAGGGTCAGGGTAAACTATAGAAATGAGGGCTATCATCCAGGGTGAGGAAGATATTTGCTTTCTCCATAAATTGAGGCCATTTCGGAATACGCAAAACTTTTGAGCAAGTTCTTTTGGAAGTTTTGAAAGAAGCAACTGCGAATATCTAAAATATGGATTTTGCCAAATAAAATTGGTTAAGGGGGCTATAGAAGATTTCAGTGAACAAAGATTGCGTCTCGTAGAATTTCTATACCCTGCAGTGGGCATTACGCACAGCCATCGTCATTTTATACCGGGTGAGTCAGAAAAAAGAATCCCCGTTTGAAAGGTCACGGCTCCCTGGATATCAAGACAATTATATCGGCAAATATATAATCTTATGGTAGAAATGTTCAAATCTACTACAAAATTTACCTGACTGAAATCGGCTACTCCATTCTGAAATTATGAGGGATTTTCTCCAGAAAGCCTCTTCAAAAAACCTTCAAAACGTGCCCAAAATCATGAATAGAATTTCCTAACATTTCTGCCTTACTATGCCTTACAGCAATGACTTGTGAACGCTTTAGCACGTGCTATCCTCTTGGGAGGATGAACAAGTCCTCCCCTTGGTATCGATGACCTATTCCAGGAGGATTCCATTCTCCCAAGAGGACAAAATATATGAATTTATGAGTGTCATCAATTTTAGGAAGGAAAATGTGCTCATTGTTTTCATTCGTTTTTGCAGGTTTTTTGAAGGGGCTTTCTGCAGAAAATCACCCATATCCACGGGAAGGAATGGCCGATTAAGGCCGGGTAAATTACTGAACCTAATTGAACATATTGGAAATAAAACAAGACATTTTTCAATATTATTGCTTTGATATTTATGGAGCAGTGGCTTTCCAAGCGGGGTTCCTTTTTTCTGACTCACCCGGTAGCATCCTGAAAAATGATTTGAGAGCAGCAAGCTTTCAAGCGTCTATACATTTTTTTACTCACCCGGTAAATCTGTGATGATTTTAAGTTTCAAAAAGTAACAATATGATAATGAACTATTGAGTTGAAAGGGGCTCTTTCAATCGGTACACCAACAAACTATTAACTTTTGGCAGGCCACAATAATCGCACACTCCGACCGATTTTGACGATTTAGAGCTTAATTTTTAGCGAAAATAAAGATTCAAATTCTAGGATTGCCTGTAAATTTTATGGCCTTCTATTTATAGAGCAATCTGATCTCGAAAACACTGAAAACAATCAAAGAACGTCGAACGAACTTTCTACAGACTCGACACAAATGGGCAAAAAAAAACTTTTTCCAGGTGAAATGAGGATTTAGAAATCAATTAGTTATAATTTGCTGCATGCACTTTAGTTCAACGATGTGAGAAATATAACATTACTTTTAATGATACAATGAAATGCCAAGGGGGTTAGAAAGAAAAGAGTGAAGCGCCATGAGGTCAGGCAACATGGAGTCTCGTTAAATTGTCAAACAGGGCACCGCTTTTGGCTCGGCGCGCCATTGCTCAATTTTTCGCAAGCGCGTCTGCTTGGCTTGGCTTGGCCTTGGCTTTGGCTTGGCGTTGGCTTGGCCTTCTTGGCGCGCCTTCAGAATTTCGCAAGAAGCTGTTCGTTCAACTAACGCTCGTGCAGAAGATGATAACTAATCAATTTCTAGATCCCCAAGATTGCAATTGGTCCATTTGTCATTTGCCAAAAATTGGCAAAATTGGTCCAGTGTACGCTTCATCGTCGCCTGTCAAATGTGGATAGTTTTCAGCACACCCAGTGGTGCGCGGCATCTCTTTGTGATCACTATTTTGAGGTACGTGAAAATGGCAACGACAAAAGAAACACAAAAGAGATGCATTCGATAAAGCATGCCGGTTCAGCACGAATTATCAAGCTCCTGTGGTATTCAACTCTAGCATGGGACTTAAATTTTTAATAACACGGAGGGATTGTTATGTAAAACACCAACGAAAAACGTTGAAAAAGGATTTTGGGAAAATATGCTTGTGGTGTGTTAATTAATCCCAAGTAATCACAATTTTGCCCAATTAGATTTTATTAATCCAAGCACGGCAACAACGGTCTAAAAAGTTTAGTTATTAAATCCTTTATGTAAGCCTCGATTCATCTATTAAGCATCCCTCTTTTAAACAAGCTTCTTTTGCATTTTGAGAGAATCCAAAATATATTCGACCCAAGGTGAATGGTTATTGCGTCTTTTAAAGTGCCACTGACATGAAACAATTTAGATACTTTTTATTAGCGTATTTGAAGCAGAAAACATCGCAGATTTCAAATCTGGCAGTATTTTTTCGATTTTGAGGCAGAAGTGTACTTTTAGCGGGGGGGGGGTTTATGAGGGGGTCATTCGAAAACAGTCTGAGGCGAGTGACGTATTGCGTTGGGCTCACAAATTGTAACGATAATTTATTTTGAATGGGCAGGAAGTATTTCTAGCTACTTAAAGCCAATTTAAGCCCAATATGCCGCATCCAGGCATGGCACCCCTAGTTTAGCGTCCCTCCCGAAGGACGGCGAGGTGAGTTGCGAGGTCAAGCCTCCCAAATCACCCATCCGGAGTTTGACCTCACTCGACCGAGCTTAACTTCAGTCAACTGACAGAAACTGTATAAGCCGCAGCGAAATTTCGAATAAAAGAGAACGAGAATGGGTCACATGCCAAATCCGAATTTACAAGATGGCAGTGAACAAGATGCAACGGAGACATGCAATCACCATACCAGCCATCATAGAAACCTTATCCAAATACCCTCCAATCCAACTACGCAAAATACCTAAGGCAGGTGAGGCAATCCTTGACAGACTTCTGTACTGCCTGCTCGTAGCTTTGGCTAGGGCGGGCTACGGCCATTATGAATGTACGCAAAACAGAGAGCATAGACTGGGAATCTTTGCAAAACTTTCAAATTAAACGTGCAAAATGTTATTGCCTCATTCTTTCTTTCACTTGGAATTACAGCGCTTTTCGTATTTCTGCTAGTTTTGAGGTTGTGACGTCATCAAATTGCTAAATCGTGAACCATAACAGCTGCAGACTTTAGCTTGCGACCATCTTGTAGACTTCAACAAATCATACCGATTTTCCTCGATCAGTTTAGAATGTATGGTACTTTTAAGGTTTGTCAAAGCTTTAAGTATTTTCATAAAACACAACATCATGGCAATTCCTAAATAATTACAATATCAAAATACTCTCACTGGGATTATGGCAAATTACTTAAAGTTCCCTTTGAGCAATTCGCTGGAAAGAATGAGGCAATGTAACAAGGACAGATTTTGTAAGACAAAGCAAACAAAGCCGCAAAAGTTTCTCTGAAACCCAGGTAGCTAGCGCGCTGGTTGTGCATTCCAGAAATTGTTTTTAAGAGCAAACATTAGCACATAGCGAAGGAAGAAGGATAGAGATCTACCCAGGGCATTTTGTTTCTTTGGTTCAGAAGCCGAGCAGTAAGTGTTATCATTACACTCAAAAAGATAAGAGAATTGAATCGCTTCCCAATCGGCTTTTGGACCAAACAAATTAAATGCCTGAGGTAAATCTGTAGATATATCCTCCTTTTTTCAATATATGCTCATGTTTGCTCTTGAAAACAATTTCTGGAATGCACAACGAGTGAGCTAGCTAACTGGGTTTCAGAGAAACTTTTGCGGATTTGCTTGTTTTGAATTACTGGTTGAGAGAATTTCCTTTGTCTGCGATCGCTAATGGCTTTGAATTGCGGTGTCAGTCAAAACCAACTCGTGCTATTGTCATACCAAATCTGTCTTTGTTGGGCAATGTAATTTTACACGTTTAATCTTAACTTTTTGCAAAGATTCGACCCCTATATGCAAAGAAAAGTGGGAAAATGTGTTGAAATTCAATCACGTGATCCTTCCGTGTGCGCCTTCAAAGAAGGTCACATTTCAAATAATCCCATTCTCTTTAGATGTTTCTGGCGGCTCACATCAAGTTCACGACTCTTTTTTCACAAGACGAAACTTCATATCTACCGCAGATTTACAAATTGTGTTCACTTCAGAACGGTAACTGGAAACAAAGCAAGACGTCCCATGTTTGTATTGCAAACATTAGAAGCAATTTTCCTAGCCCAAACAATTTAATTTCCAGATTCTAATCTCCAAAGTTTGAGCAACTTTTATTTAATTAGATAATATCGAGGCAAACACTTTCTTTCTGGTAAAACCGCAACAGTGTCTATTTCAAAACACCGACCAGAATAATCAGTTATTTCTATTGCAACAAACGTGGTATCAAATTAAATCCTTACCTGATAAGGTAGAGAGATCTTTCTAGAAGGTCTAAGTTTTCATCCACCGTCAATCTTTCAATCTCTTCTTTTGTCTATGAAAAAAGTTAATTTCGGCAAATTACTTCTAAAGGATTAATAATACGGACGAGTTTGTTCTCATTCACATCGGCCAGTAGTTTAAGCGAAGAAACGTTCGCGTTTTCGCGTTATTGGGCGAGATTGTCGAAAGTTTATTACGCCAAATTCCCCAGTGTGAAATTCACGAAAGATTATTCCCGCAAAATTTCATAGCATATAGAAACAAATAGTTATGTAACCAAATATCGATATTCCTCTTCTTATTATGTTGTTGTATATTATAATAAATTCAATTCAATATGATCTTGACCTTTCGAACTATGCTACCAACAAGCTTAAGTATCGAAGATTCGTAAGAGTTATTGAAGAGTCGAGGAACACTTGAAACATTACAGAAATCGATAAGAAAACCTAATTAGCAAAACTTTAATCACGCGAAATTTCCCATTTTGGCCAATTCGCGAAAGTTAATTCTTCAAATTTCGCGTGTTTTCCAACTCGCAAAAGTTTCTCTCTACGAAAATTTCTTCCCTTAAAGAAATCCAAGCACTCTGGACAGTTTTTCTGCTCGAGAATTTATTGAGAATTACACTTGCCTAAGATCTTCCTTTTTGTCTCATGCCCTTCTGGAGGCATACAAGCTCCATAAATCTACAAGAAATACTGCTTACATTTCATTCATGGAACAAACTCCATTCTGATATTAAATTAGCCCCTTCCATCCAGTCATTTAAAACCAAGCTCAAAAGCTCATAAATGATTAGATTCAAGGAAAGCTGGTTTTACATTTTTATTTTTATTTCCCATTTAAGTTTTTGATGAATGTATATATTGTACATTTGGAGGTTTAGATGAATATTGTAATTAGGTTAGTTTTCATTGCAATTAGGTTAGCTTTATTTTTAGTTGCAGGGTACATTGTAAAACAGTTACTTAAACTGAATTGTAACCCTGGGTAAACAATTTTAAAATAAAATGAAAATAACAATAAAATGCACGATCTGACTTAGTTAATTTTTCAGTAACTAAAATGTAGCACTATTTTGCAATCCAACCCTGCAACCTATAAGATTAGTAAATATGAAGCCAAAAGATCCCGTACAATAATATATTTATCCCAGAACAATACATTCGTAGTCATTGCATCATCTTTCCAGCGCAATCCTTTGTAAGTGGGCCTGTAACTCACGAAAATCCCACACGTAAATCAACAGTGCCGACCAGCAGCCTTCTAGGGGTACTCTGCCCCTTAGTCCCTCCATTGGCTTCAGCCCTTTAAGTTAGGCTCCACACAGAAGTTTTTCGCCAGTATAAGTCTATTCAAAGGACTACGAAACTCCGTGCTCTCGTCTTTCTCTGCAGCATACTTCATGGAAATCATTACCTTTAAGGTGGGCAGGATCCTTGATTCCCTTTCATATGAGCTGTGCATATCCAAAAGAGTAATGTAGTTGTTGTTGTGATAATACATATTAAAGCAATGTGATATCTAATGAACCAAAATTGTTGTTCCAGAGATTCTTACAGCAATAACATCAGCTTCCAAGCAGGATGGTTTAAAATGTCAGAATTCAAATCATGTTACAACGGGAAACACAATTTCGAAGACAGAAAACAAGGAATCGTTAGATAAGGACGGATACAGAAGAACCGACATCTCAGTGGCGCACTTTTTAAAACTAACCTATAACCCGACCAAAAGAATGGCTCTTTTTCATTGACTGTGCCTAAGCAGAGGGGGGACACGTACTGAGCACTTCTTTTGCGGTCTGCTCTGCAAAATTTGTGCATTGCTCCAAAGTTAGTGGCAAATGGTAAATTGATCTCCACTCAATTTGAATCTTAAAAATCAGCAATATTGTTAAAAGAAACCCCAACATGATAGCATGGGCTCGGTGTCTTGAGAGCAATGGGGAATCTGGATGGGGAGCAGTGACGGAAGCAGTTGTTGTCGTTGTTGTTCTCTCTGCTGGAGTTTCTGCTGTTCCGCAAATTGCTTCCTCCATAATCACTTTGTTCGCATTCACGTCCAAGTCAGAACTGAAATGTTAACTTATCAGTCAAAGGCTAACTTAGATGTGAAAATTTTGTTTGGTAAAATCACTCATCATTTATACACAGAGAGTAGGAAAATGCTGGTAAGGGGCTTATATGGGAACGGGGAATTCCATGTTCGATTCTCTTCCATGATTTACTTGCCACTGAAATATAATCCAATACAATTGTTAGTTTCAGAAATAGCATTTAAATTTCAATGGCAAGTAAATCATGGACCAGAATCAACCTTGGAACTCTCGTTCCAAAACAAACTCCTTACCAGCATTTTCCTAATCTCTGGGTCTGAAAGATGAGTGATTTAACCAAACAAAATCTTCACATATAAGATAGCCTTTTACTGGTAGATTAACATCTCAGTTTTGAATATCAGCCACGTACTTTTTATTCCACAACCAGCCAAACGTATTAACTTCTTTTACATCTAAGTTAGCCTTTGACTGACAGATAAACATTTCATTTTTGAATATCAGCCGCGTACTTTTTATTCCACAACCAGCCAAACGTATTAACTTCTTTTACATCTAAGTTAGCCTTTGACTGACAGATAAACATTTCATTTTTGAATATCAGCCGCGTACTTTTTATTCCACAACCAGCCAAACGCATTAACTTCTTTTACATCTAAGTTAGCCTTTGACTGACAGATAAACATTTCATTTTTGAATATCAGCCGCGTACTTTTTATTCCACAGCCTGCCAAACATGTTAACCTCTTTCACATCTAAGTTAGCCTTTGACTGACAGATAAACATTTCATTTTTGAATATCAGCCGCGTACTTTTTATTCCACAGCCTGCCAAACGTGTTAACTTCTTTTACATCTAAGTTAGCCTTTGACTGACAGATAAACATTTCATTTTTGAATATCAGCCGCGTACTTTTTATTCCACAGCCTGCCAAACGTATTAACTTCTTTTACATCTAAGTTAGCCTTTGACTGACAGATAAACATTTCATTTTTGAATATCAGCCACATACTTTTTATTCCACAACCAGATAAACGTATAAACTTCTTTTACATCTAAGTTAGCCTTTGACTGATAGATTAACATCTCAGTTTTGAATATCAGCCAAGTACATTTTATTCCACAGCCCGCCAAACGTGTTAACTTTTTTTTGACTGACCCCATATTTAAAACGCCATTTTCCCATAAAAGTATAAAAGCAGCATACCTTAACATAACGGACATCCTCTTCAGCAACGAAAAAATCATCAGGCACAACAGAACTACTGCCATTGACACATCCTAACGTTACACCAGGCAACATTGAAATATACATCGCAGATCCATGCTTATCAGCGATGTTTGTGCATCTAAATTTCCTTATTTTAGGCATACTGATTTTCGAAATCAGCAGAAAGAAATGAAATCAAGCTGCTAGGAATATGGATCAGTGTCTTAAAGACCTGCTAAGATCAAGATATCTTGCTACGCTGGATATGAGCTTGCTTGGATAATAAATCCAATCGTCAGAGAATCACACATATCGTGAAATATCTTAATCTCTCAAATCATAAAGAATGGAGAAGTCTTACTTTCTTAATATCAAGCACAGCTAAGATGATAAGTTAATTTCTTATATGATCTTTGGATCTCGCAGTTCCATTATCAGGCGTATATCATGTTTGCATGTTCAAATAAAACATTTCACAAATCTGATAGGATAGTGAGACAATTAAACCAACTGTAACACAAATCTTGTAAACTTTCTTTGTAGCCAGTCTTGCAATTGATTGTGCGTAAGATCAAGTGTCTGACAATGACTGACTTAGTTTGTGTTTTTATGTCTTTGTTGAGGGGGCGCTATGGACGCTATCATGAACATCTGACACAGTTTTGAATAAATTTTGCTCGCTGAATCACGCTGGTAGGTAGGTGTGGATTTGGAAAGGAGTCTGATGTGCACGAAATCTGACGGCCTAGCACCTACTTCTTAAAAAAAGATCCTGTCCAAAATCTGTCTTCTATTTTCTTTCTTCGATTGTGTATCAATGTTTTTGTTGAGGGGGGACCAACACAGAGATTTGACCCAGTTTTGAATCGATTTGCTTGCTAAATCATGGTGGTTGGTGTGGAGTTAGAACGGAATCTATCGTGGATGAAATTACAAGGCTTCCTTCTTAGAAAGATTTTGTCTAAAATCTATCAGCTATTTCTTATTTTCTTGGCTGCCTTAATTTGTGTATCTATGTCTTTGTTGCGGGGGCACTAACAAGAAGATTTGACCCAGTTTTGAATGAATTTTACTTGCTAAACTACGATGATAGTTATGGATTCAAGGATGAAATTTTAAGTCCTAGCACATCGTTTTTAGAAGGATGTTGTCTAAAATCTATCTTTTATTTTCTTATTATCGTAGCTGTCTTAGATTGTGTATCTATGTCTTTGTTGAGGGGGCGCAAACACAGAGATTTGATCAAGTTTTGCATTAATTTTACTTACTAAACTACAGTCGTAGATGTGGATTTAGAAAGGAATGTATCGTGGATGACATTTTGAGGCGTAGCACCTCGTTCTTACAAGGATGTTGCCTAAAATCTATCTTTTATTTCCTTATTATCGTAGCTGTCTTAGATTGTTTATCACTGTCTTTATTGGGGGGGGGGGGGCGCTAGCAGAGAGATTTGACCTAGTTTTTGAATCAGTTTGCTTGCTAAATCATGGTGGTAGGTGTGGAGTTAGAATGGAATCTATCGTGAAAAGCTATGAGCTATTTCTTATTTTCTTAGCTGCCTTAATTTGTGTATCCATGTCTTTGCTGCGGGGGCACTAACAAGAAGATTTGACCCAGCTTTGGATCAACTTTCTTGCTAAATCATGGTGGTGTGTGGAGTTAGAACGGAATCTATCGTGGATGAAATTATAACACTTCCTTCTCAGAAAGATTTTGTCCAAAATCTAATCTATCAGCCAGTGAGTTCTTATTTTCTTCGCTGCCTTTTTTTTACCAAGTTTTGAATTAGTTTTACTTGCTAAACTACAGTCGTAGATGTGGATTTAGAAAGGAATGTATTTTGGATGACATTTTAAGGCCTAGCAACTCCTTAGAAAGATGCTGTTAAAAATCTATCAACAGTTTTTCCTTCCAAATGCAATGCTACAACCCTTTTTCAAATTTTACTTGATTTGATATTACTCGATTTGACACCCTGGACAGGACAGTAAACAGCCTATTTTTGGTTGTTTTGGGAAAATCGAGAAACAGGACTTTTGGCTAAGGAAACAATGCACCGAAAATCATGAAAAAAGTCTTATTACGTTGAATCCCTTGCAAAATGACTGGCTTTAACTTTACAAAGTGGTTGTATTGCAAATCCTGTACGATTTGTTGCACAGTGGCAACATTTTTTGGTTCACCTGCTTGTAAAGGTGCTTTCTTGTAGCTTAATATTGTGCAGACATTTTCGGACAATTTTTGGACCACTAACAATTAATTTCCTGCAAATGGAGGCCCCTCCTGACAGTCTCTTACTTATGCTTGGTTAGACTCCCACTGTTTTTAGATGGCTGAGTTTGTGTTTGGAAAAAAATTTAGGATTAAATTATAAATAATATATGTTCATCTAACCACCCCATAATTTTCAAATTTCTTCATATGAAATTCTTGACCCCAGATTTGGATTTAGTACCAAGAATTCAAGTTTTTGCACTCTAGTTTGTGATGCTAATGTTAAGTTCATAAACAGTTTAAAGGGGCTCCGTTGCCAAACTGTAAACAAATCTGTAAACACCGCACACATCCATTGTTCTCCACTGTTTTCTGCAGTTTGTTTGGTGACTTCACCCAAGCCATCAAAAAGTGCTCGTTCAAAATCCACTTATATCCAAGCAATTGTAAAAGATACGAATGTTTGGTTTTTTACTCTGAAAAGTATGAAAGGATTATCTTTAAAATGATGCTTTCATTTTCGAAAAAACAGGCAAACGTCTGTGTGATATTCTCCATCAAGAAAACTTCAATATGACTGTTTCGACCAAATTTTAAATTTGAAGATGGGGCCCCTTTAAGAATATTCCATGGGATTTATGTATCCTTAAATAATTACCGAGTGTGAAAAGTTCCCCTCCCCAAATAGTTTTTGCGGTCAAATCCCACAAATTCCTCAATGTTTTAAACTTTTGAGCAAAATAAAGTAAACACTAAAATACTAGGTTGTGAAAAACTTGCATCCAGACTAAGTTCTGGATGCAAGTTTAAAACTTGACAAACTTTTAAAACGTAAAACTTTGCGCAAAATTTCCTAAACAGCGCTGTTTAAGTTAAAGCACTGTACTGAATATATTTACTGCAGACCTAGGGCTATGCTAGAATCAGTGGCGGACACCTGGGGGGGCGAGGGGGTGCGATCACCCCCCCAATCTTGGCTAGAACAAAGATCTCTTGTTTGAAAACAATAGAAACAAACAATGCTTTTTAACTATATTCTTCCTGAAATAGACAATTATGCTAAATCAAGGATTTTCTTATTATGATCCTTCCATGATGCCATCTGGCACAATTTGTCTTTTCTCCATGGTTAACATTGCAAATTGTGGTATGGCCAAGTTGTTAATGCACAGGGTTTCAAATCTTGTGGACTCTACCAATGTGTGAGTTTAATCCCATCATTAGAGCTACAAACTAAAAGTTCAGTTCAGTTCAGTTTAGTTTTCCATCTTTTTGAGTTTGGTAACTTTGTGGGTACAAGTTGTAGTTCCGCAGGACCACATCAGCTGTAAGCTGCCATATACCCTGCCTGCATTGCATTAACAAATAAACATTGCTTGCTTGCTTGCAACTGGCCGGCAGACTTTAAAAAGTTTTTTGGAATTTTTTTATTTCTATTCAAATTTTCTTTTGATAAGCCAAATGTAATACTTTTAGCATTTAGCTTGGTAGACAGATTCTCAAGATCTCTGCTTTTGTGTTGACCTCACTTGAAAATAAACATTTGAAGAACAACTGACTACCATAAACAAACTTAAACCAAATGAAAGACTTTTTGAATGATGTGGGATTAGTTTTAAAGTACATCCTCTTAATATTGCAAGTAAAAGAAATACACACAGATTAGATTGCGTAATCTCATTAGTCCTAAAGCAACAGTGATCGTGTAATTGAAGTTTAGGTTTTGCTGCATTCAGCATATCAGATGCAGGGCCGTCGAGAGAGGGGCCGGGCCCCAGAGGGTTAAGGAAGGGAAGGGGGCCCCCGGCGCCGAAAATTTTTTTGAACCACACCCTTTTATCCCTGCGCCGTGCCCTCCTATGCACTGGTAAAACATTGCTTTTAGATTTCATTTGGCATCTCAGTGGGCCCGCGGGCCTGAAAACGTTCTTGAAAGAAAACTACAACAAAGGAAAAATATATACCTTATTTTTTGCGGGCCCCCTGGTAACTACCCTGTTTAACCCCCCCCCTCTCAACGGTCCTGATCAGATGAATGCGCTCTGTTTAGATTCTATCAGATATCAATAAGGAATTGAGTTTTGTATCTCTGACATGCCTGTATGGAAAGTTGAATTTTGATGTGCCAACATTTGGCTGATAAAAATTGAAAACTAATGGAAACTAAGTGATCTGTTCACCACAGACCTTTCTTTCTACATGGGTTGGACTGAGTTGGAACAAGATTATATGGCAACTTAACATGGTGATGGCACGATAGCTTTCCAGGCCTTTTCAAGCATTTTAAGCACAGCACACTGAATTTTGAACATTTCCCCCCCTTTTACAAGATGGAGCATAAGGTTTTCAGGTCAATGGATTGAGGATATTATGTTCATACAGATTTTGGATTTTTGGCATCCCATCAGATTTTGGATCTAATTTTGAATAGGAAGATAGATACTATGAATGGATTTTGGATTTCATTAAAACTTGGTTGCAAATCTTCTAGGACTATAGTATTTCATCACTTTTCAATGCTCCCCTCTTGAAAGTGGTTGGCACTTTTTCCTGCATTGCCAAATGTACTCCAAATGTTTCTAGGCAGTGCACCTGAACATTTGATAAACCAAGAAAGGCGTAAATTTTTTTTAGAGTTTTGCATTCCAGCAGGCAGTATATGTCAAGCATTTTTTTCTCTCATTTAGATTTTATTTTTGAATAAATAATTAGGAATCAAGTACCAATGAATAAATAAATTATCTAAATAAATTGTTCCCCAAGTAAAATCAGACCATAGGAACAAATTTTTGCAAACGTTGTTGTAATGTTTCATTCAATTCCTACCCTGAGCAGGACATCTGCCCTTCCTGTTTCCTCTTTTGCTTTAAAGTATTAAACAAAATCATCATGCATGATGTACTTGTGATTGATTATGATGTGATTTCTCACTCCTCCTCTATTTTCACTCAACATGAATTTACTTTTTGCTTTGCTGAAGCTTTAGATCACAACACAAGGTTGCAATATCAGCCTTTCTAAAACGTTTTAAATTAGCATCTGGGATGTGTGTATTTGGTGTTTGCACTGGGGGGAGTTAACAAGTAAAGTTTGATGTTGACAAACGACAAGCAAAGCAGTATAAACAAATTGCAAATCAGATCTCACCTTTGTGCTTTTGATGTTCCTCTCGCTTCGCAATTCTTCCACATCTTGCTCTGTGAGGCTCAAAGCTGCAGAGCTGTAAGCTAGAACTGCGTCCCAGTCAGGATAGGCTCTTGAGGGCACTGCCATATCTTACTGCACACTGAGTGAGTCCCTGGTACATCCAGGGCCAAGTGGGGTCAAAAATTGGTCGTTTGCCTCTCGTCAGTCTTGAGTGGGTATTTTGCTGGATCTTTTCGAAGGCTTTCAAAACGTATTATCAGGTTATATACTCAGTCAAGATTTGCAGTTTAAAACAATTTTATTCTTATGCTAAGTATGCACGACAATCGCAAATCACATCTCTTGTAGCTCTGTGTACTTGTTAGCTCAGTGTTTCTACTTTTAGGCCAGTCCGTCCAGAGGTCTTGCAAGGTTGACTGAATTTCGTCTGACGCAGCGTCTCTCCTACACCATATGTTTTCAAAAGATCAAGAAAAGCTTCCAGTATCTTTCAAAGACTTGTTTCAATCGATTCAAGAGTAGACAATGAATGTACAGCTTGGTGTCCTGTGGTATCGGTATTGCTAATTAGCGGCGACAAAGGACATGTTTTTACCTTCTTTGCTGCACAGTTCAAACTCAGTAACCTTTTCACAATCAAAGTAAATAAACGCTTGCTAGTAACTCATAAGTTACCCCCTGAATGATACATCAAACTATTGGAACAACGGGGGTTAAAGTATGCCGTAATCTTTGCTCTTCGATTATTCAAAGTTAGAGTCTTAAAGCTGAAAATTTAACCCCCTAAAAGAATTTAAACGCATGCGTAAGAATGTATTTAAACAATAAATATCAGTACTGCGCCTGCTTTGAAGATATTTCCGGGGGCTGACTATAAAACATATTGTTTTTTAATTTTGAATTTAATTTTGAACTGAATTTTGAGGATTTACAAACAAAGGGAATTGCGGTTTTTAAAATTAGAAATCGCAAAATTAGAACAAACCTAATACGGAAGACGGTCAAATTCCCAGATTTGAATTTCCATAGAAATAGTGATTTTATATCATTGATTCATATTCGTTTGATACATTTTAAGAAGAAACAGTTTTCTGGAGCAACGAAAACGCTCTTGAACCATGACAACTTTGTCGTGGATCGAAACTGTACTCTCGTTTTCTCTTGATAGCATTTTTTGTATGTAGCGCGAGTGAGTAAGCCACACATATTTCAGGGCATCCTATGAGGAATGGTTTATTATGAAGTCTGCCCTCGTTGCTAAAAAGATGTGGATAGTTAGCGTTTCTTGACGTAACGAGATCGAACCCTACCGCTCTGCCTATTTCACTCGCTTTGAATTTGTTTTGGTCAACTCATGAAGATTCCGAATTTTGTTGTTGTTTTTTTAATTTTTGCATCATTTTGCTATGACGTCACAATAAAATCTATAGAAATTCTCGAAAACTATAGGGGCTCTGCCGACAAGGGGTCTGACCGCAAGAAAGTGTTAATCAGCTGGATTTTACATCAATCTATGTACAATTCATTTCTATGATTTATTTGCAAAATATCCAAACTCCACGAAAAATATTGCTTCAGGGAAAATGTATTGGAAGGTGTTCAGTCCACAGTAAATTGTTTTTATTTTACGTGGCAAATTTTTAACATACATAGCTGTGGCCATAAAATTAAAACCACCCTTTTAGCGTGAAATAAATCTGTGTTGATGATGTACGATGATGGGTACCCTGGGTCTCTAACATACTCAGTCTGGTACCCAGGGTACGAACAATAAAACAATTCTCAAAAACTAGTTCGAATAAATAACTATGCGATTTTTTATTTCAAACTAAAAGTCAAGGGCTGCTAGTCAAGGGCTGCTCCTTTCTTCCTTCTCTCTTTATTTTCCACCCAGGGTAGGTCTGGGGCTACTCTACTCCCCCGGGTTTGGGGGCTCTCTCCTCGATTAGTTTACCTATTGAGAGAGCTCCCCCTCACATTTATCTCATTTCTCTGTATTTGTATATTGTATTAATTTTCCGTATCAATGTATTAATTTCTGTAATGTCTTATTTCCTTGTAGTTTAGTTATCTGTTAGTAGAGTAATTTATGAATTGTATGTTGTGGATTTAAAAAATATATACTGAACTGGACAAAATTTATGACCGTGCCCTTCAGATTGGCTTTAAAAGTCGCTAATTTTTGCTTCTCATTACAAATTGACTTTGCAGGTGGGTCTAGATTGAGATGGAAATTAAAAGACTTTTTTCGTTGACAAACACATTTCAAGATGGTTCATTCGAAGTTTTGGAATAGTCATCCTAAAAACTACGAACCTGGATCCAGGAAATGCCGTGTTTGCTCAAACAGGCATGGAATAATCAGAAAATATGGTCTTTACTTATTGTTGTATTTTGTGCTTGGAATTTTGCAACGTTTTAAAATATACTGATTGTGATACAAAATCCAAGAGCAAGTCCTGCTTTCGAGTGGCACAATGTTGGGCCTAATCTGAATCGTTAGATAAAGAAACACGAATAACTCTATAATAAACGTTTTCCCTCTTGATATCAATTAAACGTGAATTGATAAACGTATTCCTTCTTGTACTAAACAAAAAAGGTGTTTGTCCAGTTTATATCCTCTGAGTATGACTATGACAAGAAACGAGCGAGCGTTATAAATGTCCGACGATAACGATGTGTCCGACTCTGCGGCGATTTGAAGTTCGATGAATAATCCGATGCGTTGAATAAAGTCTAGTCTTGATTATTTACAATGATATACAATATCTTTCCTGCATGATACGTTGTCCGTTGTGCTGAGTTTTACGTTCTCCGTTGTGCTGAATTATACGTTCTTCGTTGTGTTGAACTCTCTCCATGAATGAATAATGTCTCTAAACTTGATGGGCGTATCTCGTCATAGGGAGACCAAAATCAAAAATACAACACTTATGCAGACAATCTTTCAGGGAATACGCACCAGACATTGGATTCAAGTAGCGATGCAGCTACTTAAAGATGAGAAGAAAAGGCGATGAAGATGTCAAAAGAGAAAAACGCTGATGAAAAGATGAGTTTATTCTTATAAATTCAAAATTTGATGACACTTCAAACGTCCACGAAAAAAGTAACATCTTAGTGGCTCTCATAGACTGCGTTTGAATTCTAGATGATCGAAGATAAATTTCTCTCCAAGTTCGATAAAGCAAAATAGAACAAGTAGAAAGAATATTTTGTTTTTTATAATGCTATATTTGTGTAAACTGTCTCATTTGCTAGTCTAAATTTATACTTCACATTTCTCAGCGTAGCAAACAATTCACGACTATTACATTGCGACAAATCACTGGGTGAAAAATTACTCGAAAGATACTGTAGAGTTTTAAAATGTATCATGTTTTTGGTGTTTGTTCTTGGGTTCAGAGGATAGCAACTGAATGAGAGAAAATTCAGAACATGGAGTTACTCCATTGGAGTACCCGGAGTACCTTATCTAATTTTCAGAAATAAAGAGAAATACTGGAGCAACTACTGAAAATTGTTGAGGAGTCCAAGGCCCCCCTGTATCTCAGTTTGTGTAATACTAATGTCGTTCGTTTTCTATATCGACGACAAAATGTTCCGAGAAATAAAATGATGATTTCAGTTTCAATATGCTTCTCTATGCAAGGTTCTTCTCAGATTGCTGATCTGCCCATTTCAATATTCATATTTGAGAGTGAAACTTAAAATGATGTGTGAATTTAAGGCATTTCGCAAACATGAAAGTTCTGTAAAGTCAAATTTACTTGCATGGTGTCCCAAAACATTGCTCCTATTTGAATAATTGCCAAAATTTGATTACAAGGCTGATCTTCAAATTCTTGTTTTGGTAAGTAGATCAAAGACCAAATTATTTTCCTATGTAGGCCTATAGCTGATCTTCTGATTGGTTTTAAAAGTAGCAAATTTAGCTCTATTGAATATTAAGCTTCTAGTTTGTTCGTAACTGTGAGAAAGAAACAAGAACTATCATTAGAGATTTGAAGGATAATGGAAAATCTGAAAGTAATGCCTCTCAAGCAAGATCCACGATGTTGTTTTATAGGTAGCTGCAAAGGTGTTTCAACTTTTCATTTCATGCCCTTTAAGTAACGAAAATAAACATTTTATCATCTGTAGATATATTTGGATCATTGGCAAAAGAGATCAGAAACAAAATTTTATGATAGGTTTGATAGTTTAATTTTTGTGACTTTTTGAACGGGAGTGCATTTTTTTGGACACCCGGTATACGCGTATTTTCTCTGTAAGAAGCTGCCCATAAGAAATTAAATTCTCAGATCGCCAAAAAATTAAGAAACTCCAGTACTGGGAAAATATAAGTTAAAGAAATTATTTACTTTGATAAATGAAATCCTTGACATATTTTTACTCTACTTTCATTTGTTTCCAATATCATATTACTCGTAAGGTACTTGAGTACTGTCTAAACATTGCAAAGGCTTGAAAAACTTGCTTTGAAATGTTTACGAGGGCACAGGTAGTGAACATGAAGATTGTTATGGAACCTCTAAGAAACTCGTAAGAAACTCTGAGTATTCAAAATCTGATAATTTAAGAAACTTTCAGTACTGGCGCATTGGCGCATATTTCTAGTTTCTCATAAAAAAATACGTGTATTTCTAGTGATCATAAAAACGTCAAAATATTGCAAAAATACCTCCATTTCTCCACTATCAAGCAGAATTCGATGCATGCCAACCCATCAAGTACTCTTGATGCCATGAATTTTCAAAAACAAGAACTTTTTCTGGCGTCCCTTGTTTCAGTTTTCACTCAGATGGAAATGTCTTCAGCATTTGCTTTCCTATGGGTGTTGGGTGGCAATATGGGGATGGCAACGACTTTATGGGGGTAGCAAGTCGATGTTTGATGGGCGGTGTCACTAGGTCACTAGGAAGACTAGAGATTTTTTCTAGACAATCTTTCTAGGTTATAACTTATAAGTGCGTGGATCTACAATCTTGGCTAAACTACGCGGCGTCTCTTAAATATAGAGACGAAAAAGTACGTTTCAGAACATTACATTTCAGAACGTAATCAAAGACCGAAGTAGTACAATTCTGTGATTTGTCTCAAGTATGTTGGCCAAGATAGATTGTATGCCTCGGCTGCGCCCCAATTTGTTGGGTTCACTACTTTTTGTTTCAACATCGAAAATTACTTATAAACGTTGGCTCAAACATCAGGACCAATGAAAGTGAAACATGGCAGATCAACGTGGATTAGCAGTCGACGATAAATGGAATGCCTATGAGCCATTGCTGAAATGTATATTGGTCTTTTTTTTACTGCAGATAAATCAAATCAGAACCCAGGGGGAATCCCAATTGGTAAGTGACGGGGGAGGGGGGGTCAGACACTTTTTGAGTTTGGGAAATGTTGTCTAGTATACCTTTGGGAATGTACCCTGGGTATTGGGAATGCTACTTTGAGTATAATCAGTATTTTTTTTGGGGGGGGGCTTGCTTTTGATAAAATTTGACATGGTGAGTGCTAGACTGAGTACTTCTCCAAAATATAGCGACACAGTATAGAAAAAGCGATAGAATTTCCAGTTTTTATATACCATGTAACAATGAGTATATTTGGGGTCTAAAAATCTTCTAAGTTTAGTATATTTTTGGGTTTTTCAAAGAACATGTTATGTCTGACCTGCCAATAACAGGGAGTCCCCTGGGTATCAGACATTACGAAATGACATCACCACCAAGTTGAAGTGAGCCCGATATTCATTCCAAAGATACAAGTAGCAGCATTACACAAAAACTTTATCATGTCACATGAAGCAATGATAACACCATTTTGATGTTATCCATTCGTCTACATATATTTTGAAAGGTCTTGTCTTGGAGAAAGGGCATGAACTTAGGCATAAGCGTACGGGAAGAAAAAATCTAGGGGGGCGGCCCGACACAAAGTCCATTGTTTACCAACATTTTTGCCCGACCGAGGGCAGATGTTTGCCCGATTGGGGCTGATTTTCGACGATTTCTCCAACATTGGGGGGCTGCCGCCCCCCCCGGCCCCCCCGCCCCGTACGCTTATGATCTTAGGTCAACGGGGATCCCCTTTACAAAACAGCCCATTTTGAACCGTGGTGCCCAGTTTTGTACCCTGGGTACCAGAGCCAAAAATAATTAAAAAAAATAATTTCCTTCTAATTTTGAGGCTCTGGTACCTAGGGTACCAGTTTTGGTAACAGATGTTTTCAAATGAGTATCCTTTTTACCCCTTTTTTACAGTTTTCTGCTCTAATTTAAAATTGTTTTCAAAATTGCCAAAAAGGACTTTGTAGTTTTCGAATGTTTAGGGTCTACAGGGTTAGAAAAGATCAGGCAAAAATGTGAAAGGGTGCGTGTGTAATCCAGGGTAGAGCGGCACATACTGGGACCCTAAAATCAACTCACCAAAATGGAAATTCGAAAGTGACTAACTCTAGTTTCGAATGATGATCACCAACAGGGCTAGAGCTCAATGTGTCATTAGTACCTTCCTTTTTTTGGGGTGGGGCGTCGTCGGTTGGGTGCCGAACACCAAATGACAAAAGCTTTTATTTCTCCTGAGGAAGCTGTGGTGAAGCTACACGCAGGAAAGACAAAAGAACACTTGGGAGACGAGTAGCCACGCAGGAGGTGGCCTACAAGGAAGAGAAGAAGAGCTTCTGCTCAATGTGAGCTGCTGACTCAGAGAACTGTCACAGTGTGATTGAGAAAGAAGCCCAGAAAAATCTAGGAAGTGCATCTACACGGAAGGCACCTGAAAGAAAGAGTTATAAACTCATAAAGATACGATTAAACTAAAAAAGAAGGGCTAGTATTGGGTATAAGACAAAGATATCGAAGGGTAAGTACACTGAGTTGGCGCTCTCGACTTGTTAGGCCATGTTTTATGGTATTTGAACAGTTAAATTGAGTTCTTGGGATTTTGGGCCGGGTCTTACGAGTTTTCACTTCATTACTTAGTCGATTAATGCTGTTGAAGTAATCTGAAATCATCTAATATCCCGTCATTATAAGACCATAACTATTCATGTCGTTGTTTCCATATGAGGTTATTTTGGAACCCTTTATTTATTTGTTTAGGCCAAAAACAGACATGAGGGAAGGGTGATCTGATTAGGCCTGTTCCTGTGACATCACAACAAGGAACTCAGATTCTTAGATTTCATCTTATGTACAGTACAGTTTTGTTTGCAGGTAAATGCAACAGCTGTTTGCTTTGCTTTTTGTTTTCATACTACAGATCCTGTTACTGCAAAAAAGTTTTTCTGCTCAGTTGGTTATCAACCAGTTGGAAAACTTGCTTTCACTCACAACTATGAAACTCTGTCAAACTCGCTGCTTGCAGCTATAATAACAATGTGTTTTTGATTTGTATGAAAGATCAGCATGTAGGTATGAAAATCAGATTTGAGTTGATAAAAATCTTTAAAGACGATGTGCTGACTGATCACCACGAGGTGGTTTTCATGGGGATCCTCAAAAAGTAAAAATTACAGCGTGCAGAGAGTACCATCACATCACCCTGGTCCGACCACCTTTCAGAAATGAAGATTTTCCACAAGGTGAAAGAAATTGTAGAGAGGAACTCACTTCAAATAGGTTTCGCAACTCATGCTACATACCTCGCAGCCAGTCTGCAGAGTGTGCCAGCTGCACACACGAGATTTTTATCAAAAATTCTGTGTGCATGCCGATTTTGAACGAGATCTTTTGTTCACTACTTTGAAAACAAAGGAATCAAAGTCCTTGCACGCGAGCACTCCACTGCTTTGTTGGTCTGCACATGCGAGATCTCGGTGAGAACTGCCATAATCTGCAGACTGGCCTCACAGTGAGATCTGTATCATCCGTTTCCTTGTTGTCATGCTAATACAGACAGGTCTGGAAAGCCTAAATTAGGCTGTATCCCCCTTCATCCTGGATCAACCGCAGCAGAATTGATTATTTTAGTACATTAAAAACTTGTCAAGCCTGTCATCAGTTCACCAAAGTATTATTTCCTTTCCCAAAAGACCAGAAAGTTACATTGACAAATTCTAATTTCATTGAAAGTGATTTCAAAATATTGTTAATTTCACTTCCACTTTTGACTCTCTTATCCTTGACCTCAGTCACCTCTTAGGACATTATGCATCAAGGTCTGAAAATTTATGTGCCATTCTTGAAATTTATTTTGGATATGAAACCAAAACAGCTGGAGGAAACAGTCCTGTAGCCTATCTATTTTAACTGAAAGACATATTGAGAAGTGACATAAAATAGACACAGTGTGTGGAAACATCAAAGGGAAAGTGAACTGTACTTACACCTTCCCTGCAGGTAGGTCAACTTCAAAACTTTATTGTAAGCCCTTTTGCGCAACACAAAATAGCAAAAGTGAAGAAAGATCAAAGAGATGACATTAGGAAACAACTTTTGCGCAGTTTTTGGAAAAGCTAGGCCCAAACTCCCTTTGATTTCAAAGTTTTATGCAAGACAGTTGCTCATCCAGGAATCCATAGTGGTCAAACCAGGGCAATTGTACTCTAGTCAAAATAATTTTTAAGCAATCAAAAATAAATGGCCTAAACAACCTGATAAAATTCGTCACAGCTAAGAGAGATTCAAAATTTCCCCAATTAGTTGTTAAATTCGGTAATCTAAAGTTCTCTCTACTTTGAATGTTACAGGTGTGTATGTCACTAGACCCCTCTTGTTGGATGTGTTCACATTATTGTGCAGAGATTTCTTTACAAATGAACTCCTGTGTAGCTTCATTCTTTCTGCAAGTGATTCCCAATTTAAAATGGCAAGTGCATTTGAGCTTGATGACCTATTTGGACGGTTCAGTATGAATTTTGCAGCCTTATTCTGCAGAACCTGGAGTGAGTTCATTAATACTTGATTGTACAGTGACGGATCCTGGATGCGCCCACTGGGTCACAGGACCCACTCAAACAATTCTGATTTTTGGTTGTTAATAGATTATTCAAATCCTTTTTTAAGAATCAATGATTAATTTACAAAATTCCAAAATATCTTAATTAAGCAGTAAGCAGATTAAATTCTTGGTATGGCTTTTGGGTTTATATGTTACGATCAAAGGACTGGAGTCAGTGGACTGGTGATTATGCCTTATATCTATTTGTTTTTTCCTGAAACAAATATCTAATTACAATGTTTTCAGACATGATGTCAGTGAGTCTGGTATAGAAATGGCTCATGGACGCAGACAGATATTTTTTGCTGCATTTTATTGTAAAGTCAGGAATTTCTAAATTTAGTTGACTGTAGGAATACCTTGTTGTCAGAAATTTTTGCAGGAAGAAAAGGTTGTGGAACTTGAGGGCATGGTCAAAGGATAGTTTCTGAAATAGCGTTTTAAGCCAATCTAAAGGGTGTGGTTAAAAATTTTTACGGGGGAGTACCCCCAGACCCCCCAATATTTTTGGCTCATTTGGCTCACCTTCACATTGGACCCAAGAAAAATTTTCTCAGATCCGTCCCTGTGTCAGGATCTCCCAATATAATATCTGAATTATCAGATAACAGCGCTATCATTGAATGATAAACTGTCTCTTTGCACTCTTGGTAGTAGATGCCTTGTTCATCTTAGGAGACATATTCTTTGCAACACTCTTCTGGAAAGTGACTCTACCTGATTCGTCCAGGAGAGATTTTCAGCGATGATAGCTCCTAGGTATTTGTAGTTGCTGACTTTTCTAAACCTTTGCCTTCAATGCTTAGAGCTACATCCACAGTATCTTTGCCTTCAATGCTTAGAGCTACATGGTGCTCTCTATTAGAGTTCCTCCTTAAGAATTCCCCTTTATACAAATCCTCTAATGTATCTTTCTTTGATTTTATGTGTATTGTCTCATATGTAGTTATTCAAATTGTTGTAAAGTATGTTCAATCTTAGAGTGTCTGTATGTTGAGGAATTTAAAATAAATGAACTGAACTACATTTATAAAATCCTTTGACTCACTTATTCCCCCCAAGCAGCATATATTTTGACTTGCCTAGACGTTGAGGGTTACTTTGTTATCAACAGGCCAGTTCCTCTTGCTAGTTAGATCTTTGTTAGCTACTTCAAGACGATCAGCACTTGAAGCTGTTGTGTACACTAAATCAGAGTGTCATCAGCAAAGAGTGGTGATTTGGTGTTTTGGAGTCTATCTGGAAGGTCATGGATGTAGATCAAGAACATGAGCAGTCCCAACACCGATCCTTGAGGAACTCCTATAGAAACGTAGCTTGGTGTGGAAGTAAAACTCCCAACACTAGTGCACTGCGAATGATTAAACTGAGATAATAATGTAAACCAGTTCACTGACTTTTCATTAATACCATGAGCAGCTAGTTTTTCCAGCAGGATGGAGTGTTAAACTGTGTTCTGTGTCCTTCTTTAAATCTAGGTAACATAGCTCCAGTTACTTTAGAATGTTTCAGCTTTAATGAAAGCTTTAAACAGGATGGTTCAGCGTTGACGAAGATCATGCCTTTTGCAGAAAAACATGACATTGTCCTCAGGAGGATAGACTCTGCCCACCTGTGCCTACCAAAATTTGTTTCATCAGATTACATAAGTCTTTTCTCCAAACAATTCCAGAAAAAGTGTCAGAGCTAAGAAAATATCAGCAAAAAGGGTAAGAGTGTGCTCTAAGTGTTAAATTTGTAACTGCCTTCCTGATACCCAGTACTCGAAAAGACTAGTGACAACAATACCCTGAAAAATAACACTTTACCGTTACACAAATACCATATACTCTGCCTGAGATGTTGTGTGTGAAAGACAAATCCCTGGAAGTCAAAAGCCTTGGAAAGAAGTTATTTACTGTTTCTTTTCCAGTATCATACTGGATTTCTTTTTCATACACCAAGATTTAACTGTTGTTATTAGTGGCTGGAGAAACATAGAGGAACAAAAGAATACTCGAGGTTGGAAGTAAATTGCATGTATGCAGTATGTCAACATCTACCAAATTCTATGAATCTTGCATGGGTCTGCAAAAGTAACATGGGTTGGCTGGTGTAACCAATGGCTGAAAAACGTTTTGAGCTTTGAAAACAAATCCCAACTAGTTCCTACAGTTGTAGGTGGAGAAAATCTGTGAAATCCTTTTTTAATGAAATTTATTCACTTCACTTTATTGCCTTTCCCATACAACCATAAGAAGCAAGCCCAGTCCTGTAGATCCTGAAGTTATGCATGTAATTTGTAAGAAAGGCTTTATCTCCTTTGTTTTCCACAGATATCTTGAACAGAAGTTAAATTTGGGTCATAGTTAATCAGTGAAAAAATATGGAGAGAAGAGTAGTGGTCAAAGAAGGATGGGTTATGAAGAGAGGTATAAATACTTTCTCGTCACATAATAATCCTATCAGTCTAAAAATATAGCAATTGTTTGCAAAAGTTTCAATTACAAGAAAATGATTTGAGAACTGATTCTTGAAGGAGATCAAAGTTTGCTGTCTTCCTTGGAACATACAGCTTTGTTATTTACTTACTTTTACTCAAGATTTAGCAAATGTTATTCAGTCATGATCATTTAAAATTTTTTTCTTATGTACTCTCTGAAACCACAAAATTGGGTTTCTTTCCTTGTTTAAATGAATAGTAAGATACACCAACAGTTATTTTCCCACAAAGATACCATGCAACGAAGCGCCTGTATGATGGTTTGATATGCAAAGTTTTCCCACTAGGCTAAAAGACACCTTTGGCCACCAGTTTGAATACAGGTCTTGTGAGGAAGGAAACGAGAACCTTGAAAAGAAGTTAATCCCAGAACATTAAAATATGATGGTTAATATCTGACAGCAAAAAGACAGCAGGAATGACAAGAACAGGCCAACATAATCAAATCTTTGTCATGAAATTTATATGCACATTCATTGTATCGAAAAGGTTATCAACCAACCCATAGGTGCTCACTTTATGAAGCTCCTAGAATTTTCCAGGTGCACGTAGAAGGGCTTGATCGAGCTGGGGCACCTCTCCTTACAAGACTCAACTGAGTAAATAAATAACAAAGTTGGTTTTACATATAGCATGTCGTTAGACATATTTAAGCAATTAGTTCTTTAAAAAATACAACTTTGTACATAAATAGTGATACAAAACAACATTTTGAGCTAGCCTTTGGTCAGGTGTCCAGTTTGAGTAAGGTGTTGTGCATATTTATAATGAATTTAAATTTCTAGGTGAATACGTAAAAAATTGGAGACCAAGATATTTTATTCTTATGACTGATGGAAGCTTTCATGGATTCAAGGAAAAACCTGTTGGTGACAATACTGAGCCACTGAATAACTTTTCTGTGGAACGTAAGTACGCCATGTGTACCAGATCAATTTCTTTTTACATATATAAAGCTTCTACGGGACGTTTCAGAAGAAATACAACCCATTTCATTTGAGATTCTTGAGGAAATACTAATATTTAAATCAATTTAACGCATACCATCTAAAAGTACAATCGATCTTCTTTCCAATGACATCCAGGTTAGTCATATTAATCACATTATTCATCACTTAATTGACATTTTAGTAAGTATGGCCTTTTTCAGATGCTGGAAAGTGATAAGAAATTCACATGGATGAAAATCTATCTATGCGAGAGCTTAAGTTATCATTCTTAACAAGTACATCTTGTGGGAATAAAATTGTCTTTTGCTTATCTTAGGGTTTCACCTAAAGTGCTTCTAGGCCTAAAATATTTGACAAATCTGTTGTGTAAATTTTTACGGTAAAAAATGTGTTGATTTTGCTCTTACAGCATGCTGCATTTAAAAAATCGGCCAGCCATACTAAAATATTAATTAAATGATGGATAATTCCATTAATGTATCCAAACTGCATATCATTAGAAAGCAGAAAGATTGTACTTTCAGGCAGTATTAATCATATCTGCAAAAATTGTATCGTTTTTCTCGGATTTTCAATCATAATTGGGTTGTGTGTTTTTCTGAAACGACCTGTAGTTTTTTTATCAATGTCAGAAAGAAATGCAAACTATCATTGTAAACGTGAAGGATAATGAGAAATTTCAAAATGATGGCTGTTAAGCAAGATTCACAATAAATTTTGTTTCAAGACATAGTTCAAAATAGGGTTTTCATCTTATCATTTTATACCCTTTTAGTAGCGAGAACACAAACTTTATCATCTTCAAACATGTTTGGTTCATTGACAAAATAGATCAATAGGAAATTTTATAATAGGTTTGATAGTCAAGTTTTGGTAATTTCTTGAGCATGTGTACTTTTTATGACCCCGTATTGGAAGAACCCCACTGTGAAACATAACAAAAATTAGCCAGAAAAAGTCATGTAGCAAATTGGCAAGCTCAATAAGAAATGTATTGACCAAATATTGTTCCTCCTGTATATTGTTATTATTCGAAGAAGAGTAACAGTCATTGGTAGATGTGAAAAGCATGTTGAATGGATGCATGCCTGAAAAAAAACTTGACAGGTCCATCAATTTGATCTGACACTGGAAAATTGTCTCCTTATTGCAGGGGCTCAAGTAATGCAGATGGAAAAACCAAAGGCAAATACTTTCCTTATCAGGTTTGCAGACAACATTTTTTAAGAAAGCTCTTGGTGGTTGGTTCATGTTTTGTATGGAAAAGAGGAATAACTAGATTTAGGGAAAAAGCTGTAATTTGGCAATTTAATTTGAGTTTTGAGTTTTGCAAAATAAAAACAGCTTTATCCAAGCACCTGTGCGACCCACGCCAGGAGTTCTGCAGGATGATAGTAGGATTGGTACAGTTGGAACTTTCAACTTCACAAGTCATGTAAAATTCTGAAAATTCCACCACTGCAGTGCCGGAGAAGAAAAAATCCACCACCGCAGCATCGGAGAAGCTACGCAGCGTCCAAAAGATAAATGCAACAAACTCAAACCAGATAACTAGTCTCCCTGTGCATTAAGTGATTATTGTTTTCACAAATTATCTATTTCCTTGAAAATCAATGAAATGTTTTCCTTGCTAGGTGTTTCCAGTTAACAACCTTGGTAGAGAGAACTTTCCATGTAAAGACAGACGAAGAAAGGTTAGTAAAGCTGAAATCTCACAATAGTTTCTGTTTATCAAAATTCAAGCTATTACTGAGCTAAACCTCATTTGTCTTTGTCTATATTTGCAAGTTACAAACTTCTAATCCCCATTTAAACCACTGTTTCAGGAAATCTTGGGTAGAAGCTATTGAAAAAGTTGCTAAAAGTCTCCAGGTAGCTGATGAAACAAGAGGAAAGCAGTCATCAAGTTCGGGATCAACAAGCACAGTTGAAAAGGTATGTACAATTCATCTTGTACAGTAGCTTTTTCCTAGGGAATTTTAATTCTGCTTCAAAATACATATGCTCGAAGTATCCAATTCGAGAACGAATCCTACAGTGGAAGTTGGCCTTTCATCTTTTCAATGGAATTAAAGTGAAGTCCTATAACATTTAGCTCTTATAAGGTAAAGGGGCAAGCCACACCAGCTTCTTGGCTCACCACCAGAGAGCAGCATTTGCAGCAGAGCCAAATAGCATGCTCTGATTGGCTTATCAATCGAAAATCTCTACATGCACTACAAGTTTTGTTTTTCATGGCTAGAGTCGTAACGGCCCAAATTTTGAACTATTTTTGCATAGGTATTATGAAGCCAATAACTTACTTGTGGACAAAATTTTACAATTCAGTTGGAAAGTGCAAGCCTAACTTAAGTGCATGATATTCAATCATAGACAATGCTGTCATCTAATTCATTTAGCTAGATTGAATTTGATAGCTGTGTTTGACCCATTCTGTGGAATGAAATCATATAGTGAACATGCTTGGCTCTGTTATCCCCTAGACACTCGAAGACTTCGAAATGTTAAAAGTTCTTGGCAAGGGAACATTTGGAAAGGTATGTATATTTTTATACTGGAAGCATAGATGTTAACATGATTAATAACATCTAGAGCGGCGTTGCCCCAAATGAACACACTGAGAATTCGCCTTCTTTTGACTGCTTTGAGTAAATTCAAAATAATAATAATAATAATAATATATCAATATTTATACAGGTTTACTTGGTCAACTTAGAACAGCTGCTATAAATCAAGGTGAATTTTAAAGTTGTCCTTCTTGGAATAGAATTCTAAGTACCGTTGAATTCTCCTTCGTATTTCGTAGAGGTGTTTTTATTTTACTCCGTGAATAGTTTAAACTTTACCTCAAATGAAAACAACATGCCACAAAAGCTTCCTCTGCCTCTACAGGTTAGGTTTAGAAAGAAATCGATAAGATCCCACTTTTATTTTGTGTTCCAGGGGGTTGTGACTAGGAAGCAGTTAGAGTGTCAGTTTTCGCCCTTTTTGAGCACCCTGTAGCACTATGATTCTCTGCGAAGCAATAATATCACTCCATGAGAACCTCGTATGCCTTTCATAAGGAATCCTCTTATATTTTCCCAAAATCCCATTGTTTTACAAATCTCGTCTCGCAATTTCGAAACAGAAGAGATACACCCCTCCTTTGGTTTACTGACAGAAAGTTGCACGAAGGAGGGAATGGTAATCGGCCGCATTACAGATACATGTTATTGATATTGAATCTTTAAATTCAACGAGAATGGGTTGAATACTGTGAGAAAAGAGTTCAAAGAAAAAAGGGCTTGGGCCTAGCTATTTGTCAACCAAAAAACCTCAAAAAGGGCGAATTTTGGAGAATTAGGCCCTTTTTTAGACTGCCATCGTGTTTAAGTCGCTTTAAGAAAAAACAAAGATCCTTGCTGCTAGCGTAGAGGTGTTTTTGTTTACTCCGTGAAGGTTTAAACTTTACCTCAAATGAAAATAGTGTGCCACAAAAGCTTCCTCTGGGAAAATCTACAGCATTTAGGTTTAGAAAGAAATCGATAAGATCCCACTTTTATTTTGTGTTCCAGGGGGTTATAGCTGGAAAGGACATGATGTCATCGAGTTCCAACTACGGCAGAATTTGTTGTTGTTGATCGAGCCATGGGCTTATAATAAGTCTAGCTAGCCAAGGGTATCGTTCGTCTGTATTTCAGAGTCGTAGTCGTAGGCATAACTTTTGCAAAAGCCGTTATTTGTGGCTGTTCTAGCCAACGCTACATTTTTGAAATTTGGACATGAAGACAGCGACTGAGGGGCAAGTTCAAAGTTATCAACATTTCTAGGAGTTAAGTGTGTGCTATAAAAGTAATTCAGTCGAAGGTTCGAATTCAAAATATTTGCAACCTTTGATTATGGCACGAAAGCATTGAATCAACCTTAAAGCGCCAATCACAATGGCGAATTGTGTGCTCGCGGGCTGTCCCTCTCTTACGACTATTATTGGAACAATTAAAATTTAATTGTAAGTGCCATACATAGTGGGAACTCGCTGACCATAAGTCCTTTCCCACTATGGATGGCACGTTGTTAATTAGCCTTGTTTTTTTGTGCATTGTTGGTTTTTTAAATGAATAAAGAAAAAAAAGCTTGGCCCGTTGCAAAATGTCGTTTGATAATTGAATAGCAGGTAGAAAATGTTTAGGCATAAAAATATTCGCATGCTAAATCCTTGTTACGATAAATCTGTTCTTTAAGAAGAGCAAAGCAAACTACAACTCGTACTGGATCAACTAATTCAAGCGTTTTCAATTCACGTTCAATGTTTCTTACAGGTAATGCTTGGCAAAGACAAAGGAACGAGAGAAATCTTCGCTATAAAAATATTGAAGAAAGAAGTCATTCTTCAAAAGGTATTATATCTCCAAGTATTTTGTTGGATTCAGATTCTAAAAATAGAAGAAGTACAAGCGGTTTTTATTGCAGCGAGGATGGAGGCCCTACTTTGCTCTTTCATCCAAACGGCGTGGCGTCACAGCAGCGTTGTAAACACAACCCCATCGTGTTTTGGGCTAAATCTGCAGAAACTTTGAATAATTCTTTGCAGGAAATTTGCAAAAAGTTGCGAGTCTACCTCGCGATAGTCAGAAGGAAAAGACAGCTAGCAATTGTCAGTGAGACCTAAAACCGGTGAAATAATTGCATGAACGTGCTGATCTTAAAGGCGAAACTGGAATTTAGTCCAAGGAAGTTTTCAGCAACTTCCCTTTCCGAAGATAACTTTGTAAACAGCGCCACAACTCCAATATACTCGTAGTTGCTTCAATTTCAACCTTCCTTTTGGATGTTCGTCTATCTATCCGCTAAAGCTTTTAACTGATTTGAATAACTTGAAAACATTTAAGATTTATTTATTTCAATCGTAGTCATGTTTCAATGTATAAAATGAGATACTTTCAGAATCTCAATGCGACGCTACCGCTACGTTTTGTCATGGCTTCATTTACCCAAAAAACTCTGATTTTGAACGTGAGTTGATACAGTCACGTGGCATGTCATGTGGGCGAATAGCGTTGTGGCGTGTCATGGAATTACTGGTGCCTAGGTCGTTTGGAACCAAAGAATATCAACTTTTGGTGTACATCATTTTAGTTGTATGTTTAAAGGGAGTACAAGGACCAGCAGCCTTTGCCATCGTTTGTTTTTAATTTTGTGAATTTCATACAGTCAGTTATTCAGGAAGCTGTTCAGAGCAAGTCGCTGATTTCGCGCAAAGCATGCTGGTTTTTGTACTCCCTTTAAATAGTGACTGCCTAATATCATGTTTAGTGGTTAATTGAATAAGCTCTTTGACCCATGCAGGATGAAGTTGAGCATACACTGACAGAAAACAGAGTTCTTCAAAGTGCTAAACACCCTTTCTTGACGGTGAGTGATGACTATTACTCTGGCATTTTGACAAAACTAATGACAGTTTTGTTTTTATACACATGCTTTGACTGAACGACAATCTTCTTTGGTATAAGTTATATCTGAATACAAAATGAATCGATTACAGTCAGCACATGACAGTAAAAAACAGCAGAGTTACAATAAAAAAGGTGTTGAAATAGAGCGAAACAGCATAGTATTCAAATCTTTCAAATCTTTAAGAAGGTGGGAACATAGGGCTCAAATCTTTAAAAAGGTCGGTGTAAAATTCTAATACGGTTTCCTTCAAATTAAATGGCTTGGAAGGAACTTGGTGTTTTTTACTGTAAATCTGTCGTGGCAATTTATTGATATCTCGATTTGTTTCAAAATGGCGGAATTTATTAAATTTGAGGCTATGACGTCATCAAATTTCTAAATTCTAAACCAGAAAAGATACTGATTTCTGCTTTTCACCATATTGTAGGCCTTCATGAACCATGGTTTCCTTGAAAGTTACATGATTTTTTCCTCCTTTGGATTAGGATTTACGATGATTTAAATGTTTTCAAAATTTTCCATCAGTTTTTTCAAAAATCATTAAATTGCCGCCATTTTGAAAAAAATCAAGATGTCAAAAAATGTCCACGGCAGATTTACAGCAAAGTACTAAAAGTTCCTTTCAAGCCATTAAATTCAAAGAAAAATGAAATAGAATTTTACACCCACCTTTTTAAAGATTTGAAAGATTTGAGCCCTATGCTGAAGGTGGGTGTAAAATTCTATGACATTTTTCTTTGCATAGAATGGCTTTAAAGGAACTTAATAAATCTGCCGTGGAAATTTTTTGCGATCTTGATTTTTTCAAAATGGCGGCAATTTAAATATTTTTGAAAAAATTCATGGAAAATTTTGAAAAATTTCAAATCATCGTAAATCCTAAACCAAGAGAGGAAAAATGATACAACCTTCAAGAAAACCATAGTTTATGAAGGTCTACAATATGGTGGAAAGTAGAAATCTGTAGCTTTTCTGGTTTAGGATTTAGAAATTTGATGACGTCATAGCCTCAAATTTAATGAATGCTGCCATTTTGAAACTAATCAAGATATCAATGAATTTCCATGGCAGATTTACAGCAAAGTACCCTAAGTTCCTTTCAAGCCATTTAATTCAAAGAAAACTGCAAAAGAATTTTACACCAATCTTTTAAAGAGTTGAGCCCTATTTTGAGAGAAACGTGTTACAATCAGTGAAAAAATGGCGGCAAACAAAAGGCCAGAAAAACCAGTAGCAAAGAGGGCTACATTTACATGGCAGAAGCTGTTATTAAATTTGGAGGAAGGTTTCTCTTTATCAAGGTAAGTCGCTTCCTTCATCTTAAGTTGATACGAGATGGTACAGGGATTTGGAACTTCAGTCTCTTTCAATTTCTTTGCAATGTCATCGATCTTTATAAATTTCAAGACTTTGCTTTTACCTCGGAAAGTAGGTTGCCGAAAAAAATCGACGAAAATGGGTACATTTAACGCACCCGGTAGCGCGAGCACTGCTTAAACTATGGTTTCTCGTACCTTCCCGTTGAATCTTTCTGTTTTCATGCTTTTAACAACACTATTGTTTATTGCAGCAATTAAGGTACTCCTTTCAAACGAAAGATCGACTCTGCTTTGTCATGGAATATGTTAATGGCGGTGAGGTAAGTAAAATCTGCTAGCTTCTTGTTCCAATGCTTCTACTCAATATTTTTATATGACATAGTAAGTTGCTGGAAACTGTGTTGTACAAATTTTCAAATTTCCTAAACTTTAAGATTGAACAAATTATCCCAAAATGTGTTTCATTATAATCCTCAGTGGCTAAATTAGATTTAGGGTTATTCTTACAGTTATTGATAATTTAGTTGTGGAGTTATAATTATCAGCAAAAATAACTGATTACTCATCAAAAATAATACTTCTATCGCCATAGAAAAACGAAACTAAACGTATCGGGCCGTTTGATACGTTTAGTTTCGTTTTTCTATGGCGATAGAAGTATTATTTTTGATGAGTAATCAGTTATTTTTGCTATTTATCATACATCGCCACACGCTTCACTGTTATTATAATTATCAGGCAAGGACCAGAGCCCCCATTATTGAAGGGCTAGTAGTTTCAGAGAAATTGTTGAGGATACCGAGGACTGCCCCTTTTGTCTGAGCCTTTTGTTATGCTGGTAAAGTTCAAAGCAGATCAACAGCTGGGAAGCCTACTACCATGCGCGAGAATCTCTTTGTTTCTTTGCTAATTCTAGTTTGGATTGTGGCCGGATTATCCGCCCACATTCTTTCCACAAAACCAAACATGCTTTCTGCTCATGATCACAGGTTTCCTTTGTGGAGGATAACCGTTGCTTTGAACTTTGACGATTCGTATCCCCAACAAGAAAGCAGAAGCAATTCAGCCTAAGACATACCTTGCGATTTTCATTTTGTTTCATTTTGATAATAACATAAGCTGGTATTTCAATTAAAGGAATTTAATATGCTATTGTACGCAGTACGCAGTAACAGGGTTTTTAGGAATCTTAATGTCATTGGCACATTAGCACTTAGCCTGGCTACTGAGAGAGCTCTCATCAAGAAATTCCCCTGCATACAATCCCAGGAATTTGTTTTGTTTGGCTAATTAGTATCGTTGTCATATTATAGTTAAAGCAAGTGTGCAATGGTAAATAGGCTCCTCTATAAATAGAACAAAGAAATAACTCAGACAGAGCATTGTTTCTTAGCAAGATAAAAATCTCATTCTTAGGCTACCCTTTGTTGACATTGTGTGCAACTTCGATTTGAATGGGGGTATTTTTAGATTTTCTGCTCTCTGCAAATGCAAGCTTTTAACCTTGCACAAACCCTTTAAGTCAGATTCAGTTATAAATTTTTTATTTCGTTAAATGTATCAATTCATTTTCGATATTGTATGTAGTGGAATTTTAAAATGATGAAACAGAAACTGTAACTGAAATTGGGTTAGCCTGAGCTAGGTCTGTAACTATAGGACTCGTTTTCCATTACAGCTTGCTACAATCAATAAAACATCGTTTATTAAAAGGACTTGTACAGTTTTTGTATGTAGTTTCTTGAATGACTTATTAAGCTAGTTTTCTTATGGTTTCTAATTTTTCTTCAGCTGTTCTTCCACTTGTCAAGAGAAAGAGTATTTTCTGAAGAGCGATCCAGATTCTACGGTGCTGAAATAACTTGTGCATTGAAATATCTTCATGAAAGAAATATTGTTTATCGAGATCTGAAGGTCAGTAAAAGTATTAAAAGGTTACTGCTTGCTGTGCTCCTTGCTTCGGTTTATTTCACAGTTTAATGCATCTGTTCCAGTTATTGTTCAATCCAATTTTTTTGTGAAGGTCTGCTATCAGAGATGAGTCAGAGATGGCAACAAAGAGATACCAACAAAGTAAAAGAGGCAGTTCTTGTTGATTGCAGTGATTATCGAAAAATGGGGTTTCAGCACTAATTGAATTTCAAAATTGCTCTTTTGTATGCTTGAACTGTTGTGAAGTTGTGTACCACGGCCTTTCATTGGCTAAAACAATGTTGAATTGAAAATTTTATATATTTTACCCCTACAGTCTTCCTTCCGACCATGACCAAGTTTTTTCTTCTGATTGAGAGCTAGAACGACAGTACCATTTGGAATTTTTTTAACAAAAATGTTTGATGGAAACAAGGTTTATCATTTATTCTAACTATGAGCACAGCACAACAAGCCTTGCTTTGAACTCTGTTTTTTCACTAGAATATCCTAAATCAGATAATTGGTTGACAAATCTACTTATCATTCATAGCTCGAGAATTTGCTGTTAGATTCAGAAGGACATATAAAAATTACGGATTTTGGATTATGTAAAGAAGATATTTCATTTGGTGACACGACGAAAACATTTTGCGGGACTCCTGAATATCTTGCACCTGAGGTAACAAGCTTTCTTGATATCGTCTGTGTTTATGTGCTCCAAATTTGTAAAAAGGAGAAAAACACATTTATATCCTTCTCTGCGTATGCCAGTTTTTCCGAGTTTAAAACACGACACTGACAAAGGATTATATTGTAGAAAAGATCTTTACCCCTCAATTTGCGATTGGAAAGCAAGAAAGGGTCGCTTGGCCTACTTTATTCCCCGTTTTTGCTAGCAAAATTTAAATATCCTATAAAGGCAGTGGCTGAAATGTTTTACTTCCTTAGAGCGCACATGCCAAGCAAATGTCTGTTTGGTTTTTATGACTTTGAATATAACTTATGAGTCATAGAATATAAGTTTTGATGGGACGAATAACTTTCTATGGCCCATCAACTGCTGGAAAAGTTTTCCTGGGAGCTGTGCACACTTTTTTAACGTCCGTAATAAGGATTGTTTGGAAGTGGGGATTGTAATAAGGATTGTTTGGAAGGATTGTCTTAAAGGGGTCGCGGACTCAATTAGGCCTATTCTACTTCTGCGATCCCAGCGCTTGGCGCTAAAAACCGCAACTTCACTTCAACTTCTCCTGGAATCATTCGAAAAATCAATTTATTGTGCAAAATCAACATTATTGTTTCATATTTAAAGGGAGTGTGCAATGGTATATAGGTTTCTCTATAAATAGAACAAAGACAACACTCGGACACAGCATTATTTCTTTGGCTATCAATTGTTGACAGCACGTGTGGGACATCGATTTGAATAGGCTATTTTTAGATTGTTTTGCTCCTTGCACAAACCTTTTGATAAGAGAGCAGTCAAAAATAATTGCAGGGACCGGGGCGGAAGCAAATGAGGAGGGGTCTGAAAATTTTCAGGGTAAATTTATTGGGGTCTGAAACTTTTAGAGGAATTTATTCTGGGGTCTGAAAATAAATGTGCCAAATTTTTGAATATTTTCGAAAACAATTCAGCTTAGCTTAATGTAGATTTTAGCTTAACTATTTATCAGTTTTCTCAAAGTTAGACATCAATGTTTTGTGTCTGTTAAGTTATTTCTTCCTTTCTTCAATTGAATTCTTTTTTGTTTGGTTTGATGCTTTTGTGACAGTCTGGTTCTTTTGAAGTCATATTGTGCTGTCAGGGGTCTGAAATTTTTTGGTAAAAATTAGATGGGGTCTGAAAGTTTTCATGGCTAGAATGCAGGGGTCTAAAAATTGTTTGGGCAAATTTTAAAAATGCCTCCACCCCCTCCCTGTTATCAATAATGACAGCTCCCTAACAAGTAATGAATTCTTTTCCATTTATTACTTGCTGTAATCCTTTCTCTGCAATCGTAGGTTCTAGAAGACAGTGACTATGGCCGAAGTGTTGATTGGTGGGGATTTGGTGTTGTTTTGTATGAAATGCTTTGTGGAAGACTTCCATTTTATAACAGGGATCACGAAGTTTTATTCGAACTCATTCTTAGCGTAAGTATTGTCGATTTCTCTTTCTTTTTCATTAACGTAGTTTATGCAAGAATTATTTTGTGATTGAGTTGGCATTGAGTCAAAAAGGGGACTTAAAAAATGTTAAAATATCAAAGTTAGTCGACTCGTTGTTGTTGTTGTTGTTGTTGTTGTTGTTGTTGTTGTTATTATTACCGTAGTTTGATTCAAGTGAATAAATCTTGCTTCTAATTACAGGGTAAAAAGAAACTAATCCAGTTCGAATTTACACCAAACTAAACAAAACAAGCTCTAAGTTTAGCTGGAGGCTCTATCAACGAAAAAGAAATATTATATCATGTATGGAGAATGAATAAGTGCAGCCAAATTAAAATACCCTGTAATTATCACCGAAAAACCCACTCCCTCTAACCCTCTACCCTCTTAAAAATGTAATCGTTAACACAGGTGCAAGAGGGTTGAGGATGTAAGAGGGGACATGTACGAGAGAGTGCGAATGGGGACACAACTTTAGCGGGCTTTGAATAGACTAAAGAAGACACTTGCTTCCTGTTGTCTCTTTTTTGAACCGAGGCAAGCATTTTCGAACGCAATAGATCTAATGGTAGAGGTGCTCAGGCCCCTGGCCTAAGCCACATTCAACTCCGTCAATTACCTTTCTGTGTGAGGGGGTAGGTAGAATAGACGTGGTGGTAAGGGCATAGCGTAGTAGCTACGCAATAAAAAAGTATAGTATGGTGAAAACAGAAGATAACGGCACATAGACATTGCATAGCGAATGTAAAATAGCATGTTGGTTATCAAGAAATGCATGTTCACAGGTAAAATCGTTTGGTTGAATCTTGCTAAGGACCTGATGTCTTTTAAACCGGTTTAAAAAAGGTTATAATTTCATTTTACAGGAAGAAGTAAAGTTCCCAGCTAGACTTTCAGAGGTTTCTAAGGGTATCCTTGCCGGTCTTCTTACAAAGGATTGTCGCAGAAGGTAATTACCTATATTACGTAGATAGAGTAGAACAAATGCCCAGATGTCGATGGGATCCAAAATAACTTCCCTTGTTACTCTCGAGTCAGAAATAGACGTCCGACATAGTTGCCGACGAAATCCACCCAGGTCATCCTTTTTGCAGACCTACATTTATAATATCGAGCTTCTTGAAATGAGAAATATGTGAAGTCATTTTTCCTAAACTGAGTCGAACGGTAGTTCTCGTTTTAAATAGTTTTTTTTATGGTTCTTAGCTTTTTTCTGATATTTTTACAGTCTAAACAACTTTGGGTTTCACCTGATTACAGAAAATCCCCCCACCCCGTTTGTTAGAATTTGGGAAAATAAACCCTTTTATTCGAGTCCTTCTTTTGAGGACTCCAGAGTATGTGTGGTGTGGCTCATTTGAATGCTTTTACAATAATTTGCAAGTTTATTTATCATTGGTAGACATGGCGGATGTTATATGAAGCAAATTCGCAATTGTAAGCTCGAGCCAAACACTCCATCAGGGTAGATGAGTCTGTTTACATAATTGCCACCATAAACGAGGGATCATAAACAAGTGATGAATTATGTGTAACTGGCTGAGGGGTTAGTCTTTTGAAAAAGCCTACGAGATTTTGAAAAAAGAAAGATTTTTGGAATCTTGAAAACAGAAGAATTTTTACTAAAGTTGTGTGAGATTTTTATGGAGTAATATTCCCCTCATAAATAGGTATTGAATTGAACGGGGTTAAAAGCCCAAAAAACTAAATATCAATTTGATTCCAGGCTTGGTGGTGGAAACCGTGATGCTTTTGAAGTAATGGAACACTCATTCTTCCGAGGAATCAGCTGGGAAGATGTCTACAACCGAAAGGTACTTGTATCTACATCCTTCAGTATTGATACCCTTCGCATTTCATTATTTACGTCCTTTGCAAAGCTATCCTTACAGCTCATGGGATTGTTCACTTGTAAAGATATTGGGCGTACTTTTCTTTAAGATCCCAATCGAGAGGGAAGTTTCTTTCCCATACGAGTATCTTTCTTGTCGCCTTGGTCTGCACAAAGAATTTTGTACGAGTGTTGTTTTGGAGCAGCCAAGTGAAAGAAATCAGAAATTTGTTTTTTCGAAAAAGATCATTGTTTGACCTCTGCAACTAGTCCAGCACGCAATTTTTGGTGGCCTAATGAAAGCGGATTCTTTTTTATGGCGTATTTGCTACACTGCTAGAGTTCTTGAGTCCTTTGTGGGAACCTCGTATACTATTTCTCGTTTCTAACGGAGGACTAAGAAAGTGGCAAAATGAGTACTACCGAAACTTCCAAACTTCAGTGCCAGTTCTAGCAGCCTTCTTTTGAGATTAGGCTTGTACAAGTTGCAGCAACTCGTATGACCGAACAAGATGACCGATTTCTGCAACTAAGTTTTAGATATGAGTTTGCATGTTAGCTACTGAACAAACACGGATTCAATGGGATGGGATCTGATAAATAGTTACCAAAAGATTGGTCGACAAACATTTAAATGTCTTTTTTTCGTAATCCTATACTAATTTTTGGGAGACCACTTTTCTGGTTAAGAAATTATGACATTTCATAATGTTATCTATCTTGATTTATTTGTAGTTACGTCCACCATTCAAACCCGAAATAAAAGGTGAATCAGATACGACAAATTTCGATCCAGAATTTACGACAGAAACACCTCGACTTACTCCACCAAGTGGCGATTCAGGTCAGTATCCTTCATTTAACGTAGCAAAATATTTTGCATGGAGATTGCTTATCCTGTTCCTTAAAGGCTCATGTTAACGAAAATAGTTTCGACCCAGGAGTTTCGAGCAAAGGGCGACAAAATTTCGAGCGAATTTAAAACGAAGCATGCGCATATCAGACGAGGGATTTCTCTAGCGAAAAACGTCTACTCTGGAAGTTGAATTTCTTTCAAATGTTTACTTTTAGTTTGCGCAGAAATTTTTTGCTCAAATGAAAATGTGCCTTAAACGAAGAAAGGTTCCCTTAGAGTAATCGCCAAGGTTGAATATTTTAAATCGAAAGCATTATATCAATTAGTTGTCAATGATCTTATTTCGAAGAAGTTATAATTTCTAGGATGACCAACTAAGATGCTGGACAGAAAGTTTCAAAACGTTTAATTTCCCCTAAACTTTCTCCGTCACATTTCTTTGGCTTTCAATTTTAGTTGCGTGAGGCAACTATAATACCGTAAACGCTTTATTTAGCCCAATTTCTGTGAAGTCCTCTCCCTCTCTAATATGCCCCTCCATTCTAATCCAACATTTTAAATGAGCTTCCCCTTCGATTAAGACCCCACTTACATCAAATGCCAGAGGTGACCAAAGATTTTCAATCTGTTTAGCAAAACAAGCTTGCATGTTAATTTCAATATGGTTTCGGATAAAAATGTGTCGAATTTGTGTATTTGACTCGTAAAATTGTATGTTTATTCCGCAAAATATGGGATAAAAGAATTGAAAAGCTATCATTTATATCCTTGCTATTTGACTTTTTGAGTAAGCCCCTCTGTAATAAGCTCTCTTTTAAGCCCTCCTCTAGAGTCTCCGAAACTAAATACCGTAAAAACTCTATCAAGCCCCCGAAAGAGCGGGGTCTTATTAGAGAGGGGGCGCTTATTCAGAAAATCAAACGTCAAAGATATGAATTATAGTTTTTTAGTTCTTTTACCCGCATTTTGCGAAGTCATCAGACAGTTTTAGAAGTCAAATGCCGGGTGCGCCAAAATAAACTATGCAATTTTGGCAGTCCACGATGAATCGTACACTGGACTGATTTTAAGATTTATGACTTAATCTTTAGCAAAAAGCCTGCATTAGATTCTAGGATTTCTGCAATTTTTGTTGTTTTCTGGTTTTGGAGCTTTTAGCGAGTTTCTTAAAATTTTCGTTCTCGAAAACACTGAAAACGATCAGAAACGTCTTTTCTAAAGACTGGACATGAATGGTCAAAGAGAAAACGTTCTCGGGGTGATTTGGGATCTAGGAATTGATTAGTCGTAATCTGCTGTACGAAGTTTGGTCCTATCTTGGGAGAACTGAAGCCTTATTTTCAGCCTTTTTGATTACTTTTATTGTGATTATCTTCCTGTTTCCTTTCTAGCATTGAATGAAGAAGCTGCAAAAGCTGAATTTGAAGAATTTGCCTTTGTTAAAAAAGACTAGACAGAAATTCAATGAACATTTTTTATTGGGAATAGCTATATTCTGTTTGGAATTTATGGAACTTGATGGATTACATCTCAAAAGGGAATTTATTTTCTGGCTGTACTCGTTAGTTTTTGAAAGCACGTCATCATTTTCTTTACGTAGAATACGTTTCTGGATATGATCTGAAGCAAACGGTATGTCCTCGATTCAGCGCCCAGGGATGTTTATTTATTGGGATGTGTTGAAGGGATGGTTTCAAGGTAAAGTACAACCAAAAACTACGTAGAGTAAAATGTTTTTCGATACGCCACCCACTTTAACATACATAGAGAAAAAAGCTATTTGGTCGAGAACTAAACAAAGCACAGATTTGGATACAGCTAGAGTAGAGCTTCTTAGACATATACATTTTCACGTCGCGTCGGCGGCTTCGTAGGCAAAGAGTTGTATTTTTGAGGTTCGATTTCAACCCCTATCTGCAAGTTTAAATTTCGAAAACATTTAAATGAAAATATTACGCTTCTCGTCCTCTTTCAAAAGAGACCTTAGCTTTTACCACTAAGCAAGTAGAGCCAAAATGGCATCGAACAACATTTTAACTCTGCATAGTTTTTCAGGTCGTACTTTGGAGGGAGAAGGTTTGGATGAGGGATTACTGCAGTGAGAGGGGGTATATGGGCTAGGAAACGAGGTTATAAGTCATGACGTCTGGATCTTTAGCAGTCTTGAATCTATTTAAGGACCGCTGACTGATCCTTAGGCTAGGAAAGACAGTTCTTCAGTTATCAAGGCTAAAGGCAGTGAAAATACAAACATTGAATGTTTATTGGGTATCATCGGAGAACCATACTTGGGTATTTCTATGAAAGTTCCTTTGCTAGCATATTTTTGATAGCAATCTCTCGTTCTTTATCGTATCGTTATTTTTATACTGTATTATGTTTATAACTGATTTTGTATAATTGAATATATTACTGAACTCTTCTGTACTGGACTTAAATATTCTAGATCTGGAAAACGAATGATTACCACTTCCTCCATGGATTTTATAAACCACTTTCATTATCATATCCCGCAAATGCGACTGAAAATCTCGATAGCAACTGCTGAGTGGCCTTGCATGTTGTTCTGTGTGGGGAGATTCCTTCAAGTAAATCCAGTATTTTAGGCCATTTTCAGGCATTTTTCAACTCTTGTTGAGATTGAATTGCCCTATATTGTCAGTGCTCATAAAACGCGAGAAAAGTTCAGTAAAATACTTTGGTCTTTCGGCTTTTAACGAGCATTTGAATCATTCAAATCTGTGCTCTTGGTGCTATGAATTTTCGCAATCAGGAAGTTTTCTGGCTCGCCCGCAATTTGTTCAACATTTTGCAGCAGCGAAGAAAAGAAACGTATCCTGGGAGAATATAGTGTGATGGCTCTGAGGTGCAAGACGCGACATGCAGTTTTCCTGCGGTACTCCTTTCAATCCGCAAAAAAACTGTGGCGAAGCAGCCTTCCTTTTATCTCGCCGTTACTCCCCGCCGTATCTCTCATCCCTTACACTTTTGGCAAGCAGTTGAAACACTACCCTCTGAAATTTGTCCAATATATACAACTCCTCCTAGTATTGGTGTAGTCTTAAAATCCTTGATTACAAATTTCATGACAAACTAAAGTTTCATATTTATCTTGTAATAACAAAAAGGCTGATCATAGGAAGGATTCCTTCTTGTATTTGAAGAACTATAATTTTCTTAACCACGTCGAAGCGTTTTGTTAATTTGTTAATGGGGATAGGTAAATATTCTTGTAGTTGAGTTAATTTTTATATCAAAACCTTGAAAAGTCGGTAGCATTTAGAATTAGACTAAAAATATTATGTGATGTGATTTTATCATATTTCTTTGTCCTTTATTTATCCTTTTGTTTGCGTTCTGTTTCTTCTTAAAATCAATACGAATGCTTTAACTCATTGCGAAATTGTTGAAGTTAGAGGATTTTTCTGGCAACATATTTCTTGCTAGACCTGCGCAAAATTGATTTGTTTTCAGTTGATATAGAGATATAAAGAGCCACAAGTCTTGTGATGTATTTTTCTGTAACTTAAAATACAATCCTGAAGCTCAATAATAAGCCCCAGCCCCAGAACTTATACCGTAAAAGCTCTATTAAGCCCCCCTACTTATATCAAATTCCAGAGGTTACCAAAGATTCTCCATTTACTGAGCTAAATAAGTTTGCATGTTGATTTTGATGTGTTTTGAGATAAAACTTTGTCGAATTCATATATTTAACTCGTAAAATTGTATGTTTAATCCGCAAAATGTGGTGCAAGAAGGACTAAAAAGTGTCCAAACTAAATAAGCCCCCGGGGGCTTAATAGAGCTTTTACGGTATGTGTTGTACATTGTGAGGAAGTTAGCAATATTTTTGCAGGAACCATTCGTTTGAATTGACAGTCGGTGTCATCCTAATCTGGCTGCCAGAGGCCTTGTAGAGAATCCAAACAATTTCGTCAAATTTCAAATGACGCTAGTACCCAGGGAGATGTCATCGCTACTATTTGGTGGTCGCAATATTGGTTCTACCGGAAATTTTAACCGATGAAAACGCGTGAACATGACACCGAAGTCTAAGTAAGACTTACATAAATATAAGATATCAAAGTTGGTGCATTTAACATCTGTCAAATAAACTAGCTTCTAAATTGGTTGAAACAATACCAGTAGTTTTTGCCCAATCCATATATCAACAAAATAATATGTGAACAAAGCAAAAAGAAATACGTATTGCTGCAACAAGCCTCTGTTTTCGAATCCTTATACATAAAAAGATTCACAACACTATTCACATAATTCCATGAAATTATAAAACTAAAAATAGAATACAAATTTGAGTACAAACCTAAATGTCCCTCATTTTGTACATTAACTGGGTAGATCCTTGGACCAGTGGACAAGTTTCTCAACCTCCTCTTCGCCAGGATCATCATCCTCAAATCTTGCAGTGATTGGTGGAGCAGTCGGAGACAAAGAATCTGCGAGTAAAATAAACTATCCTCACATTCGTTGTGCTTTCAAAGGAAGCTGATAAGTCAAAGATAAGTCAAGGATATACCGGGTGATTCAAAAATATGTCCCCCTCCCGGGGGGACCACTCTTATACTTTCCTATAGTATCATGCTCGTACAAAGGCATAACATATGCACCCTAAACGCTGACCTGTTTTAGCAAAATACATACCCTAATTGCGGAAAATTGTCTTGAGAACATACCCTTTCCCGTGTAAAAATAGAACTTCTCTTGTTCAGGTACCCTAATAACTGACAAGTCAGTTACTAAAATTGCTAATATTGCCGGTATGATTTGAAGAGGAGAAAACTGCTTCCGAGTTCCTACCCCTTCTTGTGCTGGTCTGCTAAGTTTTTTAACTCGTTACGAATTCTATTTTATAAATTTTGATTAAAATATCATTGTAGAGGAGTTTAAATTTATCAATTGCAGAAAAGTGCACCCTTTTTTGAAATCATGGTCGAATTGGCACCCCTAAACACGGCCCCGCGCGGGCCCGTGCCTACTTTCAAGAAAGGCACCCTTTCCCGCGTTTTTTTGTATTCGAGCATGATAGCACATCAGGTACCAAGTGGTCCCCCCGGGGTCCCCCTGCTCCAAAAATCATTGCAGCAAAAGTTCGGGTGTCCCCAAAAAATGTATACGGATTTGGTTGACTGTAGCGCTGTGAATTTAGCTTTAATCAATGGCTAATCACTCTCAAAATGTTCCTCGATAGTTAGCTTGAACAAAGATACCTCGTTTGTTGGTATCGTTGCTTTGAGAACAGAAATATCAATCTTGAAAGCTCAAATTTGCCTCTTCCTGCAAACCAGAGCTTTAGCCTTTTGGACTAAGCAATTTCTTAAGGCACAGCGTATAAATCAACGAGAGCCTTGATAAAATTTGAACAATATTAGATCTTGTGTTATTACGTTTTCCAGAAGTCACCCCCCCCCCCAGTCACCCATTAGGATGTTTCTTAATTTTTCATTAATTTCAGTTCTTAATTTCGATGCGGTTCAGGAATTTGCTTAGGCCAAAAGGCCAAAGCTGTGGCTTGCAAACGGACGCAAATTTGAGCTTTCAAGATTGATATTTCTGCTCTCAAAGCACCATTACCAACAAACGGGGTATCCATGTTCAAGTGAACTATCGAGGAACATTTTGAGAGTGATTAGCCATTAATAAAGCTAAATTCACATCGCTGGAGTCAACCAAATCTGTATACTTTTTTGAGACACCCGGTAGATGCGTTATAATCAAAGCAATTGATTTTTCTAATAAAAAAGGGATTGAAGTAGTTTCTTTATTTTTTTGCAATTCTCGAAGTACCCTAAGGGGTCTTGTGGTAAATTCGAAAGGTTCAAAATTAGTTTTACAGAACATCCAGAAAATGTTCGAAAACGCATCGTCAAAGGAATCTGAAAATAAAGGATACGCCACTTGTCAGTTTTAGCATTTCCAGTACTCCTATTTTCAGAGCAATAAATAAGATGTTAATGTCAATTTCTGACTCAGTTTCAGTTTATCACTTTATTGGTTATGCTAGTTCTCAATAGGATTTCGAATAGATTCAAAAAGACCTGGTTGATTTGATCGATGATGATAAAAAATCTGAAAATTTTGACTCGTATGCAAGATTAAGTATTTTGCTTAAAAACTATAGCTCAAAATAAGGTTTTTCAACGCGCAATTTTTCTACCTTGCTGTATCAAAAGCAAACATTTTATCATCTATGATTATTTTTGGGTAACTGACAAAGCAACTCAGACAGAAAATTTTACCAAAAGCTTGATAATCAATTTTTGGTGATTTTTTAACAGGAGTACTTTTTTTGGGACACCCGGTATTAGAAAAATCAATCTCTGTGATTATACCCTGAAAACTGCTACGATGAATTTTCAACCAGGGGGGCATTTTTTAGACACCTGGTGATTTTTTCATAGATGTATTATGACATTACTACAACACGTAAGTGACCGCATGATCGGTAAGCTTTCATTGCAGTGAAATCTCTTCAATAGCTGGCAGTTGAGGAAAAACAAGCGATACCGGAATTAGGATCATGAAATATTTTGCTAACTATAAGCACCGAATGTTCTGATAAAATTTCCAGAAACATCGGATCTTTTTGCCGATATTCGTCTGTTCCTCGCTGAATAACCGCAATGCTGAGTAACTGATTTTCAAATTAAATCCACTTTCGGTAGAATTCGGCTGAAAACAACCCATCAAGTCGCGCGATCCCTAATCATTCAGCAAAACTGAAGGCCTACTTCTTTATTCTATTTTAAATTATTTAGACCCCATTTAGGCAGGGAGCTGCAACTATAGATCTCACATGAGATTTGCGAAAGCGCGGAGCTATATTAATCATTTTGAATTCGCAAATATTTTGGCCTGAGATCCATTATGAGACATACTTTTGATCCTTAGCTGCAGTTAGACCAATGACACTATTCTACATTTTGCTCATAAATCGTGTCCACTATACCGATGGTCTACCAAAACCTCAATATTTGTAAGAGATGGTCGCGTCACTATAACAAGAATTGCCTCTTTTCTAAAGCGAGAGCCAGAGACCAGTGGGAGGCGGATTGTGAGGAAAGTATCTATATGCCCCTACGGTCGTGAAACTATGGGTTGATGATGATGATGATGATGATGATGATGATGATGATGATGATGATGATGATGATGATGATGATGATGATGATGATGATGATGATGATGATGATGATGATGATGATGATGATGATGATGATGATGATGATGATGAAGATGAAGATGATGATGATGATGATGATGATGATGATGATGATGATGATGATGATGATGATGATGATGATGATGATGATGATGATGATGATGATGATGATGATGATGATGATGATGATGATGATGATGATGATGATGATGATGATGATGATGATGATGATGATGATGATGATGATTAAGAAGATGATGACAACGAACATACCTTGTTGCCTGTAATAAATCTGTTTCAGCACTTGCGCCTTCGTAGCCTGCAGCTCAGCGATCCGCTCTTCATCTTTCACTCGATTTGCAGTTCGAAATCTTCCATACATCACTGCATTATGCTCTGACATCTGCTTTCTAAGCTCCTCCTCAAGGTCACTTCGCACGACACCAAAATGTGTTTCATTCATCGTTAAATCATCAGCCGCTGCGCATTCTCCTACCTGCACTTGCGTTAAGGTATCTGGCCGCGAAGTGGCTATTCGCACCCATGTCTTGTAATATTCTTCAAATGATACTTTACTTCTGTTCTTTGTTGTTGGTTTTGAGTCCTCTGTTTCTGCCTCTGTTTGTTTTTCTGATGTCGCTGGACTCATGAGTAATGGTGGTAATCCAGCTACAATATTAGAATAAAACATCTTAGAAGACAGAACAAAGCATTCTACTCTAACCTACTTACTTAAAAATACCGATGATTGGTACAATGGAATGGATCTTGGCAAGTTTGTGGGCCTAGTTTTCATTGATCTAAGGCTGCGTTTACACGAGGCCGGCCGAATTTTTGGCCGGCCAAATATTTGGCCACTAAGCCTTCCCGTTTACACGAGACCTGCCTAACCGACCGAATATTTGGACGCTTAGCCGACCTTCACTCGGTCACCTAGGGAAGTGGCCTTATTGCGAACTGAGCCGGTCAAATTCGTGAGCGGCCTCGTGTAAACGCTCTCAGCCGACCAAAAATGTGCACGGTACCACATCGAGGATGGAATGCTTTGAATAGGAGGCCAATGAAATATGGTCGCAAGACAAACTGGCGCCAAATTCCAGTCAGTTTATCAGTTCATTGCTAATGCGCATGCCCATAAAAGATGGCCGGCCTCGTGTGAACGCGAAGCCATACTGACCAAATATTTGCACGGTACAGCTAAACGACCAAATATTCGGCCGGGCAAGTACTCGAGCGGCCCCGTGTAAACGCAGCCTAAAAAAGCATTTGACACTGTTGACCATGAGATTCTTTACCGAAAAATGGTGCACTACGGTGTCCAACAGCGAGAACTCGCATGGTTTAAATCATACATGTGCAACCGGAAACAGTTTTGTCGGGTTTAGTGGTGTCAATTGAGGGTATAAATGTTGGTGTGCCCAAAGGCTCATGTCTTGGTCCCCTTCTCTTCCTTATTTATATCAATGATCTACCGCTAGCTGTCCAAAAGTCAGTTGTTTCCATGTATGCCGATGATACACGTCTGTGCTACCAGTCTTCGGATATAAGTGTGTTGAATGACGCTATCAATAATGATCTCAAACAACTGGACATTTGGCTTCAAGGCAACAAACTCTCCTCAAACGTTGCGAAAACAAAGTCCATGCTAGTTTCCACTAAGCACAAGCATAACATCCTCAAAAATCGAAAAGGGGATTTGGATTTGAATCGTTTTTTTGCCGAGTCGGATTGAAATAAAAGTGGTTAAATGGCCATTTTTCAAAATGCACAAGCGTAGTGGCTTATCACACGTAGAAACCGCGGACCATGGCCTAGAATTGATTGATCAAACACAGCAGAAATACAATGTTTAAATCAACTCGTTTTTCTGCCGTTTGATAACAATGTTTAAATCAACTCGTTTTTCTGCCGTTTGATACGCCAGAGCTGGTGAACTCCGGACGTTTTATCAATTCAAAACGGCAGGTGATTTAAACATCATTTTTATGACGAAGTTAACTGTCACTTAGAAGTTTTTGGCAGCATCTATTAAATTCGACACGGCAAAAAACGATGTTTAAACTGGGCCTTACTTCCCTTCAAGCCATTCAATTCAAAGAAAGTGACAAAAGAATTGTATACACTTGTTTAAAGATCCGAACCGTGTGCTTTAACTTCCTAACCTTCCTAAGGCAATAAAATTACACTAATAGATCAAATTTACCTTCAAGGCGCTTGCTAGCAACAACGCTATCCAAGACCATCTGTTTGTATCGTTTTGGTCTACTTTGCAACAGCCTAGCAGCTTGTAAATTCACTGGATTTTCTAACACAGGATTATCAAGCATCACCTTAGAATAAAGAAATATCAAATTATTGTTCAATGTCACGCAATTCATCTTGGTCCTCGCAAATGACTTCCAAATTTACGCATTCCACAGCATCTGCTCCTTTTTACGTTCTGACAAGGGAGATATGGACCTATACTGCTAAATGTTAAAACGTTTGGCAGGCTGTGGAATACAAAGTATCTGGTCGCTATTCAAAACTAAAACGCTAATTGTTAGTCAAAGGCAAACTTAGATATGGGGAAACTGTATTTGTTAAATCACTCGCCTTTTAGATCCAGAAATAAGGAAAATGCTGGTAAGGAGTTTGTATGGAAACGAGAATTACATGTTTAATCCTGGTCCATGATTTACTTGCCATTGTTATTTAGATTAAATACAATTGCAAGTTTCAGAAATAAAGTTAAATGTCAACAGCAAAGTAAATCATGGACCAGAATCGAACATAGAATTCTCGTTCCAATACAAACTCTTACCAGTATTTTTACAATTTCTGGGCTAAAGATTAGCCACATACGTTATATTCCACAGCCTACCAAATATATCGACTTTTTCCTGCCGACCTGGAATACCTCCCTCATTCTGACTCCCTTCTTTGATATATTGAATTTGAATCCAATTTTCCAATTTTGATGATTTTTCAAACGCCAAAACATTTTTGATACAGTTAAAACCTTTGAAAATTCTTGGCTCACTGGTATACCGGCCGTTTTAGGATTTTATTGGCTAATAAAAATTCAAACATACCTGGAGACTTAAGAGTATGTATGCCAAGTCATATTGCTTCCATTCTCTCATGTCATCCAAGAAGTCAACACAAGGAATTCCCGATTGCACATCAACTATGAAATAAGAGCAAAATATTATCAATTTTCTGAACTTTAACCGAGCTACACCCCCAAATTTTTGTTAAAACAGTGAGTGGCAGTTTTTTGAAAGGCAATAACGCAAAGACTTTTCATCTTTTTTGTCAAAATGAAAGCTTTGTTTTGGGATAAGTCTTTGCACTTCACAAATGAACGAAGAAAGCAGTCATATCTCTTACGATTGCTCGGATATAAGTGGATATTCGAAAGCTACCAGAAATGTTCAAATCTACCATAAAATTTACCGGACTGAAATCGGCCCCTCCATTCTGAAATTATGAGGGGTTTTCTAGAGAAAGCCTCTTTACAAAACCTTCAAAACTTGCCCAAAATCATGAAAAAATTTCCCAACAATTCTGCCTTACAATGGTCTTACAGCAATGACTTATGGATGCTTTAGCGCGTGCTATCCTCTTGGAGGGATGAACAAGTCCTCCCCCTCTGGTATCGATGACTTATTCAGGGGGATTCCATTCTCCCAAGAGGACAAAATACATGAATTTATGTGAGTGTCATCAATTTTAGGAAGGAAAATTTGCTCATTGTTTTAATTCGTTTTTGCAGGTTTTTGGAAGGGGCTTTCTGCAGAAAATCACCCATATCGACGGGAAGGAATGGCCGATTAAAGCCGGGTAAATTACTGAACCTAATTGAACATATTAGCAATAATAAAAGACAGTTTTCTATATCATTGCTTTGATATTCATGGAGCAGTACTTTTTGGCGGCTGGAGTATAGCCACCAAACAAACTGCAGAAGCAATGGACACGTGCCTAATATAATGGTGTTAACATACTTGTTTACAATTTGGCAACGAAGCCTCTTTAAATTTTGACATAAAAAATTGTAATAATGATACAGAAATTGAAAACCATTAGGTAACCCAATGAAACTTGAAAGTTTTGAAAATGATCAATATTTGATGTGCAGGGGCGCACATTCAAATTTTGTTTGGGGGGGGGTGTCAACATGCTCTGGACCGACTAAATTTTTTCGGACCGACTGAACGTATAGCAAACAGCGGTGTGGCCAGGGTAAATTAAGTGGAGGTATTGAAACGAGGGGGTCCCCAGGAAAATTTTTGGGGCTACGCCCTTTATTGTGGCTTAGAATGCATATGCTATAAATCAGCGAACGAGGAAAATTTTTGGGGCTACGCCCTTTACCTTGGCTTAGAATGCATCTCCCAATATCATGCTTGCCTTTAGCGACAAGGAAACCTTGATCGTTTGTGACATTTATGCTATAAATCAGCGAACGAGGAAAATTTTTGAAGAAGTATCCTTTACTTTGGCTTAGAATGCATCACGGACTTGGAGATTTAAGTAGAGGCGTAATCTTAAGAACAACGACTTCTTCACTGCCAAGCCTAACAAAAGCGACTTGTTTTGGTGTGTTTGTCCTCTAAGAAAGTTTTCCCTTATGATCATAGTGTCAGCAGTGTTAGCTGTTGGTAGAAGCGTATACCACCTTTAATGGATAGTATTGGTAAGGGTGACTAGGTGTTGATAGGGTGACAGCTGCCGAGTCAGTGGATTAATACACGGCGCTGCAGCCCACCACAACACCTTCAAGATACCTTTGCTCACAATTTTGGGAGTTAACATGGCCCTCATTTGATTGTATTTATGGATCTGTCAGTCACTGCACATTAGAAATTCTACTGTGCTCTGATTGGCGTGACAAAGATTCAGGGCCGTGGGAAGCATCTTCTGATTGGGGGGGGGGGGCAATTGTTCTTAAAAAAATTGAGAACAATACATTTGATTAATTATTGTGATGTAGCACCATTGTTTTCAAAATTATTGGGGGGGGGGCTTGAGCCCCCCTGCCCCCCGCTTCCTACGGGCCTGCAAAAATTGTAGCGGGAACTCAGAAATTTAGTCCAGCCTTAGTGTATAAGTCCCATACTTATAAGTCCCGATTTCAGCTAGCAGTGTTTAAAAATTGCTAATTGAGCTGAACTAAGTAAAAATTGCTAATTGAGCTGAACAAATCTAACCAAAATCGGGTTGAGTGTCCCTTTTGGGAATTAAAGCTAAGTGTACTCACTATTTGGATGAAATGGAATAGTGTGAAAGAATATTTCTGGCGGTTTGAAGTCATATTCTTCATTGAATGTAAGGTAAAGCTTGAAGATACCACCTGCGTGAAAAAACAACTATTATCCAACAAAATATCAGACAAAGATGAAAGTCATAACATTTCTCATTTACATTGGACTGATTTTGAAGATCTATCACTTTTTTGTATATATCACAAATAAAAACAACTAACTACAACAAAATATAAATATTCTGTGGCTGCCATAGCTGGAAAGGACATGATGTCATCGAGTTCCAACTACGGCAGATCTATCACTTGAATCTTTGCTAAAATTCCAAATTAGATTTTAGGACTTTTTGTAAATTTACATCTTTGCAACTACTCCCAGAATTTCACAACGGGCTGGTCATTGAACTAACACTCATGCAACAGATTACACCTGACCAATTTCTGAAATTGAATTCCCAAATCACCATCAAAAAATTTTCTTGTTGTCCATTCATGTCAAGTCTTTGTACAATTTGATTGAGGTTTTTTACCGTTTTTTGTTTTTCCAAGATAAACAATTTTAGGAAACTTGCTTCTCCCCCCGGGGGGGTTACTTGACCAGGTTTTGGTCGGGGACGTGCCATCGAAGCTTCAAAAACATACCCGTTCCTTATACCAATTTTGCGAAAAAGTATACCCGACTTTATACCAATTTTCCGAAAAAGTATACCAAAATCGTTCTTTAAACCAAAATTGCGAAAATCGATACCGTTCCTTATACCAAAATCGTGAAAATCGATACCGTTCCTTATACCAAAATCGTGAAAATCGATACCCTTCCCGATGGCACGTCCCTGTACCCAAAATATGTGAAGTACCCCCCCCCCCCTGGGCTTCTCGCACAAGAAGCAGAAGAATAAGAAGTCACAAAGCATTCTAGAATCTTATACCCCATTCATACCAGGCAGTTAAAGCAGCTGAAATTAAACTATGTAGGTTATCAAATTTTGCGTTCTAATTGGTCAATCCAGCAAGATGAATGCAGTTGATTTGTTGAAAGATAACCTGCTTCAGGTAAAACTGGTTTAACTGTTGTCAGTGTGAATGGGGTATACAGTAATTCTGACTTTTAACAAAATAATAAGGTTATAAATCTTCAAAATCAGTTAGCCTGAGACCAGGCTCTATTTTTTTCCGAGTGAGTCTAATCTCGGCTAAAAATCAGTTCAGTGGAAGATTTATTGTGGCCAAATTGATAGTTTTTGTTTTCCTTCATGGGGGAGGAGGGTTCCCTACTGTATATTAGTTTACCTACTTAGAGAGCTCCTCCTTATTGATTAAGCTTAATCAATTGATCTTTTAAATACAATCATGCAGGGATGGCGCCAGCAGGGGTGCTAGGGGGGGGCAGGAGCTCCCCCAAAATTTCACTCAGCCCCCCTATCGGCACTTAAATTTTCGACAATTTCTACGCACTGTCGGCATTTTCATAACCTAAACCTCCAGATTTCTTTGCTGCGTTGTCATCTCAATGAACTTGAATTGAACTTGTTCAGAAAAAATTTCTCACTGTCGGCACTCTGGCAGTATTTGCCCCCCTAGCATTTCTTCCCTGGCGCCATCTCTGCAATCATGCAAACTAATTTATTAATAGATTTTCAGTATTCTTAATTCTTAGTCCTTAGAGTTGTCATGCATTTATAGTTGTTGAGTATTTGCTTTTAATCGTATTTCGGATTGATTGGTAAAGAATGAAACTGAAACTTTGTGCAACTGTTATATACAGTATAACAAGAATAGACCTACTTTCCCAAATAGAATGCCTTGGGCCTTTTATAACAGCAAGCCATTTTAAGAAATCATCTTCAGCAAGAGGACTGACATCTATGCCCTATGGTAGGATGATAAAATGTTACAGAATGGACAAATACATGATGAAAAATAAAGAAAAGACAAAATAAATTCTAATGCTTATGCGGGGCAGTGTCAACTCAACCACTAAGTACCACCAAATGGGGGTAACTTGCACCACCAAATGATTTTTAGCAATAAATGCAAATGTGGGAGCAAACTTCAGGGACAAATGCCACTTGATGATTTTTGGTGCAAAAGGGAGTAATGAAACAACAATCAAAATAGGCGAGGCCTGCATGAAAGAAAGTACAGAGGAGATTCTTCTCGGAATAACTTACGATCAATCACTTTCATTCAAACAACATGTCAAGGCTCTCTGTAAAAAAGCTGGCCAAAAACTCCATGCTCTTGCGTGAATATCACGTTACATGGACAGTGAAAAACTGCAGCAGTTAATGAGGGTGTTTGTTTTATCTCATTTCAGCTACTGTCCGCTTGTTTGGATGTTCTATGATAGAGCTTTGAATCATAGAATAAATCGTATTCACGAAGGGCATTACGCATTGCATACAAAGATTACAAGAATGATTTTGGTTTTCTCCTGGAGCAGTCTAAATCCGTGCCAATACATGTAAGAAACCTACAGTTGCTCATGACTGAAATTTATAAAACAAAATGCAATCTGAGTCCACCATTCATGAAGGATATTTTCATGCAGCGACACATAAGCTACAGTCTAAGGCATGGCAATGACGCTCAACTGCCAAAAGTACGAACTACGTCCTTTGGAGTTGAGTCCATTACTTACCTTGGAAATAAACTGTGGCAGATTTACTGCAAGAAATAAAGCAATCAAACAGCCTTCCTATCTTCAAAAACAAATTAGATGCTGGAATGGTGATAAATGCAACTGCAGGCTCTGCAAAGTATATATCCCAAAAGTTGGGTTTCTAACAGGATAGATTTTTAACTTATTTTCCTGTAATGTATATATTGACATGTTAATAGTTTTATTTAATCATATTGTAAATTATATATGTTGTAAATAGTAGGCGTTAATTAGCTCTAATTTATTCTATTTTAGCCCACTTTAAATAGATATTTGATAAACTTTGATCAAAATATGCCTACCTGTTTCTAAATTCGAAATTCCTCGTCAGGTGCAGTAACAACTTAGAAACAGGTACGCATATTTTGATCAAATTTTCACTTCGGTGAACTATTTTTGAACCTCCAACCTCCCACAGCCACCTGGTGCTGCTCGAGTGTGCAGAGCAGAGTACTGGGCCTAAATTTTTACAAATTGACAACTTGCCCACAATGGATTCTTCTTTAACTTGTGGTGTTGCTTTTCCAACAGCAGGTTTGCTCGACAATGGTTCGCAAGCATTTGAAGCTGATATCTGTCACGACATTCTACGTTTCCAAATATGCAGCTTTCAGACTGGAGTGACTCGTGCTTTTCCGCTTGAGAAAGAAAATAGAATAGAAGAAAAATTTTAGGCCAAGGTTATATCGCCTCGTTATGAATATTGCTATGGAAACTGATAACTAGCTCACTCTGTCGTTGTTGTTGCAAAGTGACACTGGCAACTGTTCATTGGCTCGCAGGGCCTTTTGAAGAAAACCGCGGAACTCGCGGACTTTTCGTGGCCGTAAGTCCGCGATTTTTCGAGTCCGCGTTTTTCACTGGGAAAACGCCAAAAACAAAGGAATAAAAAATCCGCGAAAGGAAGTCCGCGCTTTTCACTTAGGCATAAGGCGACAGTGAAAACCGCAGACTTCATGGACTTTTTAAAACATGATCTGAAATCTCAATCTAAACTTTCTACTTCGTTGGAAATACGTTCTGGAAGTCTTTTGAACATGACAACTGTACATTTGATTGTACGTTTTTCTATTTTCTTTCTGATTTTTAGTTGTATTTTTAGAACATTTTGAGCTCGTCCTTTTCATTTAGGCCACATGTTCTAGAATGGATGGACTTTCTGGTTCTGAGTGATGATAATTTGACGAGTTATGTCCGAGTGATGACTATTTTACAAGTTATACTGTTCAATTGCAGTTGTTATTGCTTCGTGATCTCTTTTGTGGGCCAGAAAGATGCAATTTTGAAGATCGATTACTTTTATCTTTGCTGATTTAGAATTAGATTCTAGGATTTTTTTGTAAATTACGGTATTGCAACATTGCAACTACTCTCAGAATTTCACAACAGGTCGGTCATTTACCAAACGCTCGTGCAGCAGATTATAACTAATCAATTCCTCAATCCCCAATTACATGAATCGACAAAGAGAAAACATGTTCATAATATGAACAAGTCTTCTCATGAACAAGTTTTCTCTTTATCCATCCATGTCTAGCCTGTGTTCCAGTAATTCACGTCGAGTCTTTGGAAAATTTGATCAAGGTTTATTATTGTGTTCAGTGTTTTCAATAGCCCAAGAAGCAGAAGACTAAAAATTCACAAAAAATTCTTGAACCTTGTTCTGGGTTTTAACTAAAGATTAAATCATGAATCTTCAAAATCAGTCTATTTCCATGTACTATTTTCTGTGGGAAGAAAATATAGATTTTCAACACATTTGACAAACTGGTTCCATATGGCAGTGCTGCTAGTACACCCCCCTACCAATACTGTATATTCTTGTTAAAATGGCTTCCAAGCTCGTAAAACCTCAAAACAAGCATTAACAGAATTCGAACGTAAAAATATATAAAAACTTTGCCAATACTTTTTAATGTCAAAAGCTCCTTGGCTTTTAGATCCAAGTAGTACAGCCTCCTAAGTTTTGTAAAATGAGGTCTACACGAGCCTGCAGTTTTTGAGGACCGGCTTTAAAAAGACACTGCCTTACTTGCAATGATGACTAAATGTGGCTAAATATGACAGAAACATGAAGGAAATAAGGTAAGCAATACAAAAATGCAAACACGCTTTAACAGTGGCATGGAGCTGTACAACAAACACCGGCATATAAGACCCTGCAATTTTGCTATAGTACGATGAATATTGTACAATGGACTGCTTTTATAAAATGAGGGACTAATTTGACAATTTCAGCCTGTATGTTCTTAATCCACTACAGTAAAGTCCTGCCTTTAAGAAATCCACTTTTTGACCTCAGCCTATTGTTCTCCCTTAATTACTCTATTGTTTTCCTATTGTTCTTGCAAAAATTCAGGGTCTGAGTTTGTAGGTTCTTATATGCCAGGTGTTCACTATATGTTATGTTCGGTTTCCATAAAAGCTAAAAATGCAACTAATACTTTCCTTCGTGTTCACTTTAACCAAGATAAAGTAAGAAAACCATTTTATCTTGCTTTAACCATTTTAACCCATATAAAACTATCAATATGGCAGCCTGACCAAGAGAGCAATATACTGTTTCACTTCGCAAGGAAGTCAAGCTTTCCCTGAAGCCTATTTCTGATTTAATAGCGCGCTGCACTCAAGGAGTACTGAACAAAACAATGATTTTTACAAGAAACTTATCTTACAATATTCTATCGTGAATGTTTACAATTTCTGTTTAGGCAACGAATGCATTCAATACTTACAATATATTTTCTATACAAGTTTTTCATACCATGCATTGACGTTAAAAATATGTCAGATTATTGGTCAAAAGTAAATCAAAATGTTAAAAACATAAAATCTAATTATTTACGGACAATCATAGAAAAGTTACGATGTCTTAGTCCTGGTTTAAACATCGTTTTTTGCCGTGTCCAATCGAACTGTATTAAAAACTGCAGAACTGCCGTGTCTAAAAATCTGATTTAAACATCGTTTTTTGCCGTGTCGAATCGAACTGTATTAAAACAGCAGAATCTGCCGTGTCTAAAAATCTGATTTAAACATCGTTTTTTGCCGTGTCGGATTGAAATTAAAATGGTTAAAATGGCCATTTTTCAAAATGCACAAGCGCAGTGGCTGATCACACGTAGAAACCGCGGACCATGGCCTAGAATTGATTACAGAGATTATGTAACCAGTCTAATTAAACACGGCAGGAATACATCGTTTAAATCAAGTAGTTTTTCTGCCATTTGATACGACAGAGCTGGTGAACCCCTGCCGCTTTATCAATTCAAAGCGGCAGTTGATTTAAATATCGCTTTATGTCGAATTTAATTGACACTTAAAAGTTTTTAGCAGCATCTATTAAATTCGACACGGCAAAAAACGATGTTTAAACTGAGCCTTAACGACATTAGTTTCATTATTTCATGCTTTTTACCCCAAAGCAGTGTAGTTATTACTCCTCCGGGTGTCCCAAGAAAATTTACTTCCGTTCAAATAATAACCAAAACTCGATTATCAAACCTAACATGAAATTTTCTTTTTTAATTCTTTTGCCAATGACCCAAATTGATCTAAATAAGATGAAATGAAATGGCTGCTTTTTTACTGATACAGTATGAATTTACAGGTTGAAAAACCTTGTTCTGACCTATACTCCTTAAGTAACATCGTTAATCTTGCCTTAGAGCTAATATCATAAGATTTTTAATCATCCTTCAAGCCTACAATGATAGTCTGCGTTTCTTTATGACATTTTTGACCAAAGAAGAAGCTTAATATACAAAAAGAAATTAATCTAGCAACCATCAGTGTTTTTGCAGCATGCCTCAAAAAGCAGGCAGTCCTAAAAGAGCTAAATTAGCTTTTGAAACCAGTAACAAGATCAGCTATGCCTGGGATGATAATTTGTTCTTCGATCTACTTACCAAAAAAAAAAAGAAATTTGAAGATTGGCCATCTAATCAAATGTTGGTGCTTTTTCAAACAGGAGTACTTTTTGGAGACATCCACCCGGTGCTACACGAAGAATCACGATAATACCATACAACTTAGTTCGTTTTCAGCCAATTGTGCACTCTAAAGCTGAACTTGCAGTGGAAGAGCCTCGGCCTATAACTTGAGTTTACTGAAACACAGCTAATCAGTCATAAAAAGCGAGCCATATTTGCAAAATGTCACGTTTAAGTCAGCCTGGCTTCAAAATTTTATACACTTGATATAAACTAGTCATTTTCAACATTGCTTTCACCACCTTAACAAGTACTCTCCAGTAGTGACAACGAGAAGGAATGGTCCTGACAATCATACAGGGTGTAGGAAAAAATTGAAAACTACATAAGCATCCTAATTAGTGGGGGCTAAATGCTTTAAAATTAAATTATCATTTTTGCAGCTTTAATCGATTTTGCACACTTTCCAACTTCGTCCCCAAGGCCTTTTGTCATATGGAAACGGAGACGTCACAGTATGACAAAAGGCACTAGGGAAATTAGCAGGGGAGTCCTAACAATGCTTGAGAGAGGGGGAGGTTTTTGAAATTCAGATTGTAGACATCCACAAACTATGGTTTTCTAAGAAATTATTCTGTTTCTTCAAAAAGTTTAGAAATTATGATGATCTTAAGTTTTCTTCAGACCTTCACTTGAATTCTTAAAAAAAGAAAAAAAGCCCTCTAATTCTGAAGCATATTTCGCGCCATTCAGTTAAAAGAAATAGGTCATAGCGTTTTACACTAACTTTTTTAAAGAATTGGAGCCTTATCTTGCACCGAGGGGCATTTCACTCCAAAAAATCTCGTACACCTTTGGCAAAAATCCTTTTGTTTTCAAGAAAAATCCATCAAAAATCCGCACAAATCCTTTTGTTCTGAGAAAATCTCGTACGCTTTTTCGATGAATGAAATGCCCCTCGTGTTGCACCACACTACTACGATTACATCACGCAACCCAATTGGGAAATTTCAATTTCTATTACTTAATCATAAATACATGATACAAAAATTAATATCTTATAAAAATCAATTGTTATTTACAAAATTAAAAACCCATTTAAAAACAAATATCTACCAGACATTACTGTCAGCATTGCGTCAAAACTCTAATGGCCATATTCCCCTAATGACTAGCCTGCGTGCGTTGTTTTGTAGGTTGCAGAAACTCTCAGGTACGAAATCTGTTGGCTTGGTCAGTCACTCAATTCAAAATGACATTTACTTATAAGGCTTGAGCGGCTGTCGACAATAGATTTTCATATTTTTGGTGACATTTGGCTGTAAAGGGGGAGGGGGTCAGGTGTTAGATCGCCAAGAACGGAGGAGAATCTCTGCAGCAAATCTTTACCTTAGAATCTGTAGTGATATTTGTTTATCATAATACTGAAATATGTAAAAGTCATCGCCGTATCATTCTCGCTATTCATAAAGCATCATCTTCATTTTCAATGTATATTGGGACGACCTAGCGAAACATAGCGGGCTCTCGTATCACGCAGTAACCTAGGCCTAAGTGTTCCAGACTTCACTTTCTACTAAGATTTAGGGCATGGCCACTAAGGGATGGGAAGGAAGGGGGCTCTAGTTTGCAGCCAAATGCCGCTAAAAGTATGGAAATCGAATGTCAACGGCCCCTTACCTTATAACACAGGGAAATAAGGGACGAAAAGTCACAAGTCTAGAAAAAGCTAGAAGTTTTGCTTTTCACATTGTTGACCTTCAAAACCCAAAGTTTTCTTGAGAATTCTACCATCTTTCTCCCATTAAATTTGGACATGATGGTGCACTCAATGTCTATCAAAGCTTCAGATCAGATCAATCCTTTCATTTTCCCTTTCAAAGGACGTAAAAACGCTGGAATTCTAATAAAAGGGTAACGATACTAGAGACCCACACTCCGGAGTTATGGCAAATAGAAAGAATTCCTTTAAAGCTATTCAATCCAGAGAAGACGTTATATACTATCTACACGAGCCTTTCTTAAAGATTCTACCCCATTCTTAACTCTATCATGAAAATTGAGAGCATTTTGTTAACTCTAACGGGAATATGGCCTTGCACACTACTCTTAAGCAGCTTAGTTGACTTACCACTGTTTGTAACAGGCCAGCTTGGCATTTCCAGGGACAATTTCAAAACTGATGTTGATTGCAGAATCAATTTTCATACACCTCACAACAGGATTTCATCTCAATTCGCTATCTGTGTGAATATCAATCAGCCTTGTGTCATTCCAGATAGGCGATTTCGACTACTCTCCTTTTTTATTGACTCAAGTTCAGCTCTGAATGAAATGAAGACGATATTAAGGCAAATCACAGCAGGTTGGATATGGAAGAATTTGGTACAAGATTTAAGGAAAAATTTTTGATCTTCTTCAATGTGGAAGATGAATTCTAACATGGAAGATCATGGCAAATATGTCACTCAAATAAATATCCTTGTTTACAAAATTTTAACCAGTCCATAAAATTGAAAGAATCTTAATTGTACACGATGATTTTAAAGTTTCAGTACCAAAGCTTTCAACTGATTTCCATTTATTCGGAGTAGAACTGATTAAGTACAATTATTCACAAATGTTTAGGTTTACTAGGAAATTATCTTGTCTGAGTGCAGGGGTCCAAAATTGTAGAAATGAGGAAGGAATGAACGGTTCAACGGTAAAAAGTGAAGTTTGGAGAAAAAATTCACGTTATTTCTTTTTCCATGAATAACAGTGTTCAAAGCTTCATCTTTTCAATAATTTACTTTCTGATCGTTGTGAGATTTAATTTTGTTTTGGTGACCATTGTTTTTAAGACACGCGCAATTATCTAACTTTAAAAACTAACATTGTTACCTCAATGAGGTAACAATGTTAGTTTTTAAAGTTAGATAATTGCGCGTGTCTTAAAAACAATGGTCACCAAAACAAAATTACCGAATTACTACTTTCTGACCATTTTGAATTAAAACAAACTCTTTAAAACATTTTCTACAAGCTGTTAGCTTAGGCATCAGTCGAACAAGAACAGTCAGTAAGCTGAATGAATGTTGTACGATATAATAAAGAAATCTAATGTTGAGTCAACACGAACAGGTAGGTGGTCCTGTTGCAAATTATCGTGAATTCCATTGTCCCTACATACTTTGTTGACATACAATGCAGCATTTGGTATTAGAAGACGAGTTCTATCATGCGGAAAACATATACAGTTGTGTTGGAAGTTCCACGAGAATAAAGGTTGAATAAGATCTCTACAATAACAATCTCTTCGTTCAAACGTTCAAACAATCTCAAACTTTCCTGCTCGAATGAAATGCACATGGGTTTATTACATTTAGGCAGTTCTACCATAGTACTGGTTTTCTATTAACGGAATTCCTATGACATAATACGTAAGCCTATGTTGCCAAGTAATCCAAAGAACTCAACGAATTATTCAAAATAGTGAATTCAATTTTATTACTAATTATTAGTTTCTAGGAGAAAATCTTACTTAAATTTGTCATAAATCAATGATTTGAATTAGTAATAAAACTTACCGAATTTGGTATGGAAGCTCAGAACAATCCATATTATAAGCTAACACAGCTCTCTTGCATAATGTTGTTAAAGTTGGGCCTAAAATGAAATGTATCCATTAAAAAAATGCAAAAACCTATAACCGTCGCCACTGAGAAAACTATTAGAATCGTGCAAAAAACAGCCACAAAACAATGACAACCTTTCAAAAGGACCAAATTCCAAATAGCACTGAGTTGTTGCGAGATGTTTTCATGAAATAACGAAAATTTGAATTTGATTAATCATGGCTGAAGCTTACTTAACGATGTTTTCAAAAATGCGTTCTTTACTCTCATGGGCTGGGTGGTTTGCCAAAAAAGCTCTACTGTTTTGAAAAATCACGGAGGTTGATGCTATACAGGTATTCTTACTTTCGTTCGATTGCATGCTTGAGCACAGTGATCTAAGGGATACTTGAAATTTTAGAAAGAATAATAATCATAATCATAATCATCATCATCATCATTAATAATAATAATAATAATGGAAACTTTTTATTCCCTACAAATACTACGATACATGATGACACCCATCACTCTCAATTAGGCATGATGGGGAAATTTACAAATAAGTTCGAAAAGTATGATTAAAATGTTCCTTAAAATAAATTGAAAAATCTACAGCTAATACGTCCGAAATAGAATATTTGTCCACATCTTGATAGGAAAGAATTTTAAAACGTTAGCAGTTCTGGACTAGCCCACTCACTGTCTCTCTTACAAAATATATAGTATGTACAACGTGTGCAGATGGTTATTATTTTCTTTTCTAGGTAAAGTTGCTCTTGCTTACTCGTTGATAAATTTTGCAACATATTCATAAACGCTTTGTGTCCGTTAATACCGATTGTTCCTATTGCTCCCATCGATAGATTTATGTATTCCACACGCAAGTATGAGGATGAAAGGTCTTTCAGAAGATTTTCGTAGCGCCGCTTTTTATGAGCCTCGTTATTTCCAATGTTTGTTTCGAAACCGACAGACAGTTCGAGAACATATAATACACCCTCATTGATTACAAGGAGATCTGGACGCTTGCTGTTTCCAGTGATAACAGCTGATGGTCTGAAGCCTGGAATGTCATCAGCATAGACTTTAACATTTCTTATTCCTGTTAAGAAGTTGCCAATCGTCAGGAGGACAGAGTTGTGACGCCAAGTATATCTTTTCCCTTCAAGCATGGATTTGCAACCAGAGACGACGTGAAGAAGGGATTGTGGGAGTTGGCAGAAGTTACACAACTCGCTTTCGACTCTACCCCAAAATTTCATATTTTTCTTTGTAGGCAAACTGTTATTAAGATAACGCACAGAGAAGTTGAAGATGTTCTTAGGTAGAAGTTTCTGTGCCTCACTCCATATGCTTGTTATTTTATTTGTCGTATGCTCAAGGATAGCCTTCAGTATAAGGCCTTGAGATGTCAATTCATGTGTGATCCTATGGATTTTCTTCGTTCTATTTTCTTTAATTACCTCTTTCCCATTAGCGTATGTGTCATATTGCACATTTTTATCACGGCTAGTTACTTTATGTAGCGACTGTATGTCTCCATTTGGGGACTTCTTTAAACAGTTCCTAAGCGAAACTTGGCACTGGGAAAATTTTGTAGACGGATCAATAATTCCTAGCCCGCATTTTTCTTTCGTAAGACCAATTATATCCAACGTTCCACTGATCGGTATCTCGAGCCATAATCTAATGTACCTGTGCGCTAGTGAGTCTAGATTTTGTTTGACCCACGTGATGTCTAAATCTGCAATAGTTAAGTCCCAAGACACTTTAGACATGAAATACGTCGAATAGAGAAGAATCTTGTTTTTCGGATGAAGTGGTAGCCTACTTATCGCTTCCAGCAGCAGGTTAGTTGTCTCCAGTAACTTTTTCTTATGCTCTTCGTTGTCCATTTTAAAGTTAAAACTTCTACCAAGGTAAGTGAATGAGTCAGTAGATAAAACAGGAGGGATTCGCTGGTTTGAGACAAACACCTTTGGACTAACTTGACAACAATTTGTATTGACTTTCATCATACCGAATGCTTTACATTTGTCTGGCCTCGCTTCCATATTTGCCCAAGAGCAGAATGCTGTGAAACAGTTTAGAAGGATCTGATTTTCATATTCTTGGCCGGTTACTACGCATGCGTCGTCCGCAAATTGGAGCCAATTTCTGGGCCTTAAGAATGCATCATGTTTGTATCCTAGTTGAGAGTACTCTTCCTTTCGTATCAGTTAATAATAATAATAATAATATTAATAATAATAATTATTAATATTAATGGACCTAGCAGAAGTAGTACTTAAGAATAACATGTTTGAGTTTAATGGGAGATTCTATCATCAAATAAGGGGTACAGCAATTGGCACCAAATGTGCGCCACCGTACTCTATTCTTTTTCTTGCGGACTTGGAAGAAAAACTTCTCCGCTCTTACGATTGTAAGCCTAGTGTATGGTGGCGTTACATTGATGACGTATTTATGATTTGGACGCATGGTGAAGAAGAGCTTCAAAGGTTTATAGACTATTTGAATGCATCACACCATTCGATCAAATTTACCGCAGAATGGTCTAAGGAAAGCATCAATTTTTTAGATACAAGGGTAATTAAGAAAGGGAGCACTCTTGTCACTGATTTATACACAAAACCAACAGACACCCATCAGCTCCTACATCGCTCTTCCTGCCATCCTTATCATACTAAAAAGGGTATACCTTATGGCCAAGCCCTTCGTATTCGACGAATTTGTTCGGAGGATTCTTCGTTTAACGAACACTTGGCTGATCTAAAATCTTGGCTTATTGATCGGGGATATAAGGGTGGGGAGATTGACACTCAGTTGGAGAGAGTCAAATGTTTGCAAAGGGATACCCTTTTAAATAGGGAATCTAAATCTAAGGATGGCACGAGGATACCCCTCGTCCTTACTTTTCATCCTGCACTTAATGGGGTTCATGAGATCTTGAGGAAATGTGAAAATATTCTTCTTGTTGATCGTGAGCATCGCAGGATTTTTTCGGGAAAACTTTTCGTCTCATTTAGAAGGGCCAAAAACTTGAAAGATACCCTGGTTCGGGCAAAATTGAAACCGGTAAACGAGGAGCTGGTGGAAAAGGGTACGCGTAAGTGCAATGGTAGAAGGTGTCAAATATGCCCTATGATGCGAGAGGGGTCCACGTTTTATAATGCAGATGATTCTCGGTTTTTTAGAAACTTTTCAGGGGCGTATGACTGCAACTCGGATTATGTAGTATACTTGCTACAATGCGAATGTTGCAATAAAAAGTATGTCGGTAGTACGAAGACTAAATTTCGCCAGAGATTTAACGTCTATAAATCGTATTTTCGGACCTACAAACAAAAGCGTCTCAGTGGTAATCTTCATACGGGTAAGCCGGTCCCACAGGCAAGCTTTTTCTCTCACTTTTTTGAACAAAATCATCGGGGTGAGTTTTTGGTAAAAATAAGCATCATCGATGGTGCAGGTGACGTATATTCGCTCCGTAGAAAGGAGCTATTTTGGCAGTATAAATTGGGTCTATTTTCTCCACAGGGCCTAAATGAAAGGGTAGCGGATGTCGAGTTGGACTTGTTTGCCTGCGGGAGCGCTTAATCCTTCTACCGTTGCACTTAGATCTCAGGGGAGGGGGAGGAGATGCTGGCTGGTTAACTTCGTGCAATTTGCACGTGGTGTTGGGGTGGAATTCCCCATCGGGCCATTCGGGATTTAGCAACTTAAGCAAATCCTTGGAGGGTTACTGGCTGGCGTCTGTTTTCCTGTTTCCTTGTAAACATTTATATTTCGGCTGACACTCTCAATCCCATGTGGGTAAAAGGTTAAAAGATGGGCTGTATGATTGTAATTTTATGGTTTGGAATGTGTCTAGGGTATTTTTGTTTTTATCTAAATAAGTTTATGTTAATTTTGTTTACGCTGTAAAACGTCTGTATTATTGTAAGTCTATAGTTTGGAATGTATCAAGGGTATCGTAATTTTGATTTTATGTAAATTTTATGTTAATATAATTTTATTTACATTGTATATAAACCTGGCTGTCCGGAGTTGTAAAGTAAACTGATGAAGATTTTAATCGAAACGTTTTTTAAAATAACAGTGTGTTTTTCATATATTTTATTTTCTGTTGTTTTTTGATGGTGCTTTTAGTTTAATTTATATTAATAATAATAATAATAATTAATAGTTAAATAATAATAATATTAATAATAATAATAATAATAATAATAATAATAATAATAATAATAATAATAATAATAATAATAATAATAATAATAAGAATCACTTAATAAGGTGTAAAAATGTATACGGATAAGGTTGACTCCAGCGATGTGAATTTAGCTTTAATCAAGGTCTAATCACTATAAAAATGTTCCTCGATAGTTAACTTGAACATAAGTACCTCGTTTGTTGGTATTTATGCTTTGAGAGCACACATATTAATCTTGAAAGCTGAAATTTGCCTCTTCCTAAAAACCAGAGCTTTAGCCTTTTGGCCTAAGCAAATTCTTAAGGCGATGCATATAAATCAACGATAGCCTTGATAAAATTTGAACAATATTAAATCTTGTGTTAATCTGTTTTCAAGAAGTCACCCTCCAGTCACCCATCGGGCATTTTCTTAATTTTTCATTAATTTCAGCTATTAATTTCGATGTGCTTCAGGAACTTGCTTAGGCCAAAAGGCCAAAGCTCTGGTTTGCAGGTGGACGAAAATTTGAGCTTTCAAGATTGATATTTCTGCTCTCACAGCACCAATACCAACAAACGAGGTATCTATGTTCAAGTTAACTATCGAGGAACATTTTGAGAGTATTAAGCCATTGATTAAAGCTCAATTTACGTCACTGGAGTTAACCAAATCTGTATACTTTTTTGGGACACCCGGTACAGACTAATAAATACCAACTAAACTAAACAAAATTACAGCAACACTATTTACAAAATCTTACAATTGCAACCCTCTCCAGCCCAACATTTTATCTTTTTGCCAAAAACGGAGACTGTATTGCTGCTTTTGATCACATCAGGTTTTCTGTTCCAAAGTGTGCTACCCTCGAACGCTATCAAATTTGTACCAAAAGACGCAGTCGATGCCTTGGAAAGTGTGAGAATGTCTTTAATTCTCAAGTTATTATTAATTTCTTTCCTTGTGAATAAATCCCAAAAGAAAGGAGGATTTTCATATTTAAGACAAATTATAATTAACAAATTTCATTTTTATTGTAAATTAGTAGTTATTGTAAGTTTTTAGCATGTCCCACTGTAAATCAATCATTCCTATTGAGGGGCTACCATGGGTAAAAAAGATAAAATCAAATCAATCAAATCAAATCATGATTGAGTGATTTATATATTTCAATCACGAGTTTCTGCAGGTTCTGAATAAGAACAGCTTTTTCGCTGTTTCTATCGAGCAGTTCATCAAATGAAGCATTACAGTCTTTCTGTAGGGTACGAAGTGCTTTTTCATGAACAATATTAATAGAAGGAATTCGGAAAGTAGTGCAAGGAGCATCCTAGTGTACTACCCTAAGTAAATATATACAATCAAATCACATAAATATAGTATGTACACTAGTTTCTTGCGAAATGATGGCAAAAATTAAAAGTAATGGTCAAAAGTTAGCAATTAAGGCGATCAAGGTAGGATTCGATCAAAGAGAGCTTGAGTCAAGAATTTCAGAAAAATGTAAACGATACTCACTAAAGTCGAAGACACAAACATCGGATAAATCTTGCAAATTATGTAATGCCTCATCAGCTTGGTTTTCAAACGGCAGAGGATTTGGTGAAGGACTAAAAAACAAATCAATCGCAATGAATGCTGCCCGAAGGATAACTAGACTTCATTCACCCGTTGATATGGATATTTTGCGGAAAGGTTGCTAATAATGCTCTGAATCGCAAACATACGAGAGCGCTTCGAATTCTCTTCAACGATTTCACATTCTCTTTTGATGAGTTGTTACAGAGAGGAAAGGAGTGTACTATTCATCAAAAGAACTTGCAAAAGTTAATGCTCGAGGTTCAAAGAAAGAAGTTTAAAACAACAAATCCTTCTTTTTGTGTGGATATGTTCCACGAATAGGAAAATAATTATAATTTAAGATAAAGAATCTGTTGATGTTACCTCAAACTAAAACACCTACTTATATGTTTATTTTTTCGTGGAAGCATATTATGGAATTCCCTGCCTAATGATCCAAAAATTGCCACCTCTGTCTCTTCCTTCAAGTCATGCATAAAAAAAAGGAATGGAGAGAAATGCCGTTGCAAAATATGTAAATAAGGTATTTTACGTTACTATTCATGAACTGTAATTTCGTTCGTTTTTGTAAATAGTTGGTCTTTATTAGTTCTTATGTTAGAGATATTTTTTTACAACCAACTTTAAAGAATTTTATGATAATGATAATAATTAATACAGTCGTGGCCAAAAGTTTAAGACCACATTTTTGTCAACAACGTTTCTTGGCCTAACGATATGGAACCCTACCACTCTGCCTATTTCACTCTCTTGGAGTTGGTTTAGATCAACTTTCCATGTAGATTTCAAATTTTGATGTTGTTTTTTGAATTTCGGCGCCATTTTGCTATGACGTCACAATGAAATATATAGAAATTCTCGGAAATTACAGTGGTTCTGCCGACAAGGGGTGTGACCCAAAAATTGTGTTACTCAGCTGGATTTTACATCAATCTATGCACAGTTCATTTCTAAGATTTGTTCGCAAAATATCGAAACTCCACGAAGGATATTGCTTCAGGGAAAAAGGTAGCCTTATGTCCACAGCTTTGGCCACAAGTTTAAGACCACCCTTGTAAAAGCGCGACAAACAATCTGTGCTTATGAGGTAAGAGCCTGTGATGTTCGATAATTCAAATAATGAAATGATTCTTGAACATTAATTCGAATAACTATGCGATTTGTAACTTCAAACAAAAAATCCAAGGGCTGGTCTTAAACTTATGGCCATAGCTATGGACTGAATGCCCTCTACTACCTTTTTCTCTGAAGCAATATTCTTCGTAGAGTTTCGATATTTTGCAAACAAATTATAGAAATGAATTGTGCATAGATTGATGTAAAATCCAGCTGAGTAACACAATTATTGGGTCACACCCCTTGTGGGCAGAACCACTGCAATTTCTGAGAATTTCTACATATTTCATTGTGACGTCATAGCAAAATGGCACCGAAATTTAAAAAACAACATCAAAATTTGCAATCTACATGAAAAGTTTATCTAAATGAGCTCCAAGAGAGTAAAATAGGCAAAGTGGTAGGGTTCCGTATCGTTAGGCCAAGAAACGTTGTTGACAAAGATGTGGTCTTAAACCTTTGGCCACGACTGTAATAATAATAATATTATGGTGTAATTGTTTGTTTCTAAATCAGAATACATATATAATTGTGACGTCATAACACACATTTTATTATTTTACAATTTTGAAGGCAATGATATTTTGGGTACTAGCGCAGTGCTAGAATTTTTTTAAAAACGGTCAGCAGGATGTGATTAACAGTTACAAAATATAAGCTCGCAAACGTCCGAACATGTTTCTCAATCAACCAGTCATCATCAGTATAAACAGGGGAGAACAATCATAACATACCATGTGCCACCAAAGAGAACAGCTTCGTTTCCAAGAACACTCCATGAATGTCTCCGCCTTGCACTCGGTGGGATTCCTTGTGTTTTCACTTCTGTCCAGCACTTCTTTGCTATATTAAGAAAGATCAACTGAGCTTATCGAAAAACCTTCACTTCCATATCACCGGTTCTAAAATACACATCTACTACGAACTGGCCAAATATCAGGCGTCATTGGACCTAAAGCTGATATAAGATAGATGTTTTAATAGAGAAGGTCAAAAGGAGTCTGATGGGACTAAGCCCTAGTTATTCACCGGAAGCTTGAAAACTAAACACACACTAAAGATGCTCTTCGATGAAGCATTCCAGCAAGGCATCGAGGAAAAAAATTGGAGAAATCACACTGGTTTAATTCCTTTGCTGATTTTATCAATTTTTCAATATCAAACAAGACTGCTTGTGCATTGGATTGTGTGACCCAATAGCAGCTAGAAGGGCTCCCTTACCATGAAATTCATGATAGTCAACAGATGCATCCTTGAAGCAAAGCTGCATTAAACAAAGACTTATGACAATGAGTCCCTTGTATCCCTGTGCTTTTTTATTTCAAGATGGCGCTTCGGTCAACAGAGACTCATATTATTACTCTAAAAAAACATGAACCTATTTAGGCCCAAACTCTGAGCTTCCTAGAGTACCAATCAGATTGCGAGATTTGGCAAAGAACAATAAATTTTGAACACTTGATTCAATTGACGCAGTTGGTTAGATTTGAAGGAAGTTGCTGCGGCAGGTACTTGAAGATTTCTCTGGTATGTTCTGTCTTAAAAGCATGGACATTGCAGCATTAAAAGACTTATCTTGCACTCACCAGGTAAAGTGAACTTTCTTCTTCAGATGAATACCAGGTTTCGTTGATCTAATGTCTGCTTACCGTGGTTTCTATCGCATTTCCCTTCTGAGGAGTGACCGCTGAACAGAGCCGAAGCAGTCATTCAATCCAGATTCGATCGATCGAATGCAGAAGATAGGGTCAGCTTTTCCAATGTTTCATTGTGAGTCCCTGTTGAGCAAGGTTTACTGCAGGGATACAAGGGACTCATCTTCATAAGTCTATATTAAACATACCTAAGTCAAACTTCCACATGTCTGAAAAATGCTTTTTCAGCTGGCCATTGTATCCTCCAAATATATAGATGTCATCTTTGTACGAAACTGTAAAATGAAGCAAAAATGTAAAAGTTCTTATCAATAGCACGAGGAAACAGATACTAAAATAGCGCCCATATAATAAGACAGCATTGATTTATCCTGAGGGAATAAAAAAGTAGCAGCTTTTGTGGAATCAAAACAACAAACGTTTTTACTTGCTAGAAAGAGGTTTGAATCGAGCGTCCAAATCTGGCAAAGTATGGGAAAGAAAACGGAAGCACAACCCCCGTTCTCCATCGATACATTGGAAGCTGTGGCATGCAGTTGCATCGGATCTCAGAACACTTTTCAAAGAGTTTGTTATCAACTACTTTACGCAGAGTGAGTTGGCAATGGTTCAGTTTAACACAGGCAAGTGTTATTGGTCTTTTTGCTTTGTTTCTCATTATTTTCATTCATTTTCAGCAGACCTTTCTTTCATTTGAATAGCAACGGTTGAAAACACAAACTTCGATTTGCAAAGTCGCAAAATGATACCCCTGTATGCTCGCACTTTGTTTTGAAACTCTTACACAACAAAATCAGCTAACGATGGATGAAAATAAGGAGAAAGAAGGCCAAGAGGTGAATAAAACTTGCCAGTGTATAAACTGAACCACTCGTAAGTCAATTTGAGGAAAGTTATTGTTGCTTAACTCGCTGAAAAGTGTTGAGATCAGAAGGAACTGCATCCCACAGCTTGCAGTGTATCTACCAAATCCTTCTCAAAGTTTTCCAGATTTGGACGCTCGATCCAAGCCTCTTTTCTAATAAGTAAAAAGGTCTATTCAGTTTTTCAACTTATCTTGTAAAGTTTTTGACAAATACCAGGCGAGTTAAAAACAGTTATTTCCATTTGCAAGCCTGTAGTGTGCAAACTACACATCAGATTCCTTGAAACTGATTATCATCGGGAGAACTTAGCCAATAAAATTTTGCTTGTTAAAATCGGTCATATCTTTCTCTTACAAGTGATTTTATCAAACTGTTTTATCCCAGAATCGTTCAAAACTTCTGAATCCAACTTTCCAACATTTAAACTCCGAAGCGATAAAAATGAAATTTAGTTGGGTTATCGTATATTGCCTACGCAACCAGTTGTGTAGGCACAGAGCCAGCCCACTATTACTTTTACATGGGAATTTCTATTGGCCACTTTTTTTGGATAGTTTTCAGAATCGTCATGCTGAATTACTAGCTAATTTGGCCAAGGATCTTGGGCCTGTTTTGAAGTATTCTGAGATTGATGATCTCAAACAAGAAAAGAATGCTTTAAAGATTTTCAAAATGAATTACCAAATACCATCCAGAAACAACAAAAACAACGAGGTCCAAATAGCCAGAAACTTTACATGATAAATGTTCGAAGAAGGAACATATATTGGAAGAACCATGAAAATATTAAGAATACACCCAAACACGACAAAAACGCTGGTTTGCAGAGGATAGTAGACAAGATGGCGATTTAGAGGACTGTAGACCGCTGCTGGTTCAATTTCTGCCGTGTTCCAAACATTTTCCGGTTTGTGGTAGCCCCCCGGGGGGTACTTGACTTTCAATTGTACGGGGGTGTGCACTCCAAGAAAATTGTTGTTCACCAGGCTTTAGAATTTTCCAGCTCGAAATGACAGCCGGCTTAGAAAAAATCGGCGAAAAGTATACACCAAAACGTTAAAATTTGTCGAAAAATAACGAAATCACATTTTTGACAACCGGCTTTAAAAAAATTGCCTTCTTTTGATACCCGGCGTAAGAAAAAAGAGGCGAAAACGATACCCGGAAAGGAGTGCACATCCCGTCACCAAAATATACTAAGTACCCCCCCCCCCCCCCGGGGTAGCCCACAACAATGATCAATAAAAAAGTGAGATATTGAAAAAAATTGAATTGCAATCAAGTGCCTAGGATTTAGTTTAACATTCTTTGCAGCTGGATTACTGTAACGAGGATCCCCAATCCGTTAGCAAGGGTGAACTTTGTAAACAAGTAAATTCAACCCTCTTGCATCACAAAGCGATTCCCCTTTCTAAAGAATAGATTTCACACCTCTCTGGGTGAGCTAAGTCAAATAAGAATAAACAGTGATAGCAAAACTTTATGGTTGGCTGCACTGAAGATGTCAAATCCCTTCTTCAGAAAGGCAAAGCGTTTTGTAATGTCGGAGAGCAGAATCTTTTGCGTTACAAAGTTCCTCTTTGCTGTGTCAGTGACCTACTCCGCTCCTAGATCCATAATTAAATGAACCAATATTCTTACTAGCAGAATGACTTCTCCTTCCAATTGGTGACTTCCCTTTGACGCTTATCGATAACCACTTTGACTTTTCTGAAAACAAGAAATAAAAGTTCTTTTATATAGCTTTTAGCAAATCTGCTAGACTTCAGATGACAGGAATTCGAAACAATATCTAACTCTGAACAATATCCTGCGTTTTAACGAAAACAATATACCCATCAAGCAGGGGGAGGTGTGAAAAGTAGCGGAAGGAAAAGTTAAATGCACAAGTCCTGGCAAATCTACCCATGACCAGTTTAAAATTAAAACTGCAACGCACAAAAAAATATATGAAATTGATCCATTACTACATATCAAATCCTGGGCGTAATACAATGTTTCCATGGTACGGGGTTAAGTGATTCAGAGCATAAAAGTGGCACCAACAAATCCGGAAAATTTACTGAAAAGTATTCCGATAAGTCCGGAACAAGTGAAACGCATCCCTTAAAGGCATTAGAGTCATGTTAAATAGACCGCGTATACCCAAATTGCAAAAATTGCTGAGTCACGATGATAGCTAATGCCAATATGATTGGATGTTATTCAAACTGCGCACATGATATTATAACCTCGCAATGGGCTAAGCGTTGTCGAGGTAGCCTCGCAATGGTGAAGTTGATGTCTGATCACATGAAAGCAGACTGATCACATGAAAGCAGATAGACCCCCTGCGGAGAATCGCTATTTACCATGACTCAATGCCTTTAATTGTAGTTTTATTGAGAAACATGGCCTTAAATCCGGGAAATGGTTAAAAACAATACCCAAAATCCATATCCATTCGTGAAAACGTTACCCTAACAAATGGCACAATCCCGTGCAATTGAGTTCTTGAAGGCAGTCTGTCGGCTAGATGGATGGACATAAAATCGACAAAGATTTCTGTTGGATATTCAATAACTGAATCAAATGAAAGGAAAGTCATGGAGACTCCGTTATGCATGAATTTCATGGCCACGAAAAGAATTTAAAACAAAAGGGGGACAGACTGCCTTTAAGTTACACCCCCTTCCCAAGTATTATATAGAGGTTCTCACCAGTATCAAATTCGTAAATAGTATTGTCGTATATTTCTTCATTAGTGTGAATTGGACCACGACGATCACCTACGAAAAATGAAACGATATATCAATTTTTGTACAGAATCCATAGGAATGGAATTTTAACGGACGTATGTTGCATTAGCGATTGGTTTATACAACGAATAAGTTTGGAATGGAAAGTCAATTGTTTCGAGTGTTTTATTTCTACTACATGAATTCCTACTGTCATAAAAATTCAGCCTCGATCCTGTTTTGTATAGCCAGTGTTCAACCTTTACTTTCGGCTGCGTATGAGCTCCTCGCTGCCTCTCCTTCACGGTGAAAAGGCAAAGTCTGGACGCAGGCTAGTTTTGTATTAAACAAGAACCACGCGACACATACTCTATAAACCAAAGCTGATCAAAATTACCTTTCTCCCCAGCAATCTATTTGAAAGAAAGGACAACAATATTGTACGAGAACATCTTAGAAGTTTTGCAAAGATTTGCCGCTTGTTCTCTGTCAAGCCGTTAGATTTCGAAGGATCAGGCCATTATGGATCTGCTTAAAGGTGATCGTAAGCGGGGTGAGTGGCCGAGCGGCTTACACAGTTTCTGTCAGGTGACTGAAGTTAAGCTCGGTCGAGTGAGGTCAAACTCCGGATGTGTGACGTCTCGGAGGCTTGACCTCGCAACTCACTTCGCCGTCCTTCGGAAGGGACGTTAAATTAGGGGTCCCATGCCTGGATGCGGCATGCATAGTGGAACTAAATTAGCTTCAAATAGCTAGAAATCCTTTTAGCCCATATAAAATGAATTACTAAAAGAAGCGAAATTTTGTCATTGATGCAAATGAGAAAGGTCGAATGATAAGGAATTCAGTTTAAGTTTCTTTGATACCTCATTTCGTTTTCTGGTTATCCACTAATTACAAGTACCAGCTGATAACGTCATTTTGTTTGCAAATTGCTAGGATAACATATGGTGGTCAGCTGATTGGTTCTGGTTTGGTCTGATTGTGTCCTGCCACTCGTAACATCTGTTTCTATTATATTTTAGCTTTGTAATTAGGTTATATATCTTTGTTTAATAATATGTTATGTCTATTATATTTTAGTTTTGTAATTAGGTTATATATCTTTGTTTAATAATATGTTATGTCTATTATATTTTAGCTTTGTAATTAGCTCGTGTATTTTTGTTTAAAAATATTTCATATTTATTATATTTTAGTTTTGTAATTAGGTTATATATCTTTGTTTAATAATATGTTATGTCTATTATATTTTAGTTTTGTAATTAGCTCGTGTATTTTTGTTTAAAAATATTTCATATTTATTATATTTTAGTTTTGTAATTAGGTTATATATCTTTGTTTAATAATATGTTATGTCTATTATATTTTAGCTTTGTAATTAGGTTATATATCTTTGTTTAATAATATGTTATGTCTATTATATTTTAGCTTTGTAATTAGCTCGTGTATTTTTGTTTAAAAATATTTCATATTTATTATATTTTAGTTTTGTAATTAGGTTATATATCTTTGTTTAATAATATGTTATGTCTATTATATTTTAGTTTTGTAATAAGCTCGTGTATTTTTGTTTAATAATATTTCATATTTATTATATTTTAGTTTTGTAATTAGGTTATGTAATTTTGTTTTGAGATATCAAATTGTAAATTGTAAATTCTTGTCACGGCCCCCCAAAAAGCAGCCTTAGCCGATGGGGTTACCATGTGTAAAGAATACAAAATGAAAAATAGAAAATGAAAATGAAATGGAAATATATCAATGTCTAGTTTTGAAAGGTTACAATTGCAAGAAACGTTTCTGCTGAGCTAAATAAATGTAATATGAATGGTCTTATGACTTCAATAATGTTTAGAAAGGCATGTTGATTGAAGAAAGATATTTTGATTAGATTTCCCTTTGGTAACGTAGTCAACCTTGTATACTGCCTTACTTTTTGCTTTTACTTTTTTAGATGTCATCATCCAATCATGCAAAATATTGGATAACTCGAAATTGAAACAAGATATCAAATTATTTCAACAGAAGTTTTTATTATTCAATCACGCTATTCATTTGCATTGATAAACATTTTTGCTTCAGATCACCTCTAACAAAATAAGACAAATTAAGAAGTTTGAAATACACCTTAAAAACACACGATCAGAGGTGAAATAAATGACTAATTCCTGACTCTTGTGTGCTGAGAAATTACAGATTGTAAAATATTATTTAAACAATGCTAATTCGGAAAAATCATGATGAAAAAACATCAACAACATTTCTCAGTTAGAAAACCAATGTATCGGTTTCATTCGAACAATTTAAAAATCTGTTGCACCTTGAATCCAGAATAATAAAGGTATAAGATCAATTTGATTTTCAAAATTTAATTTTTGCCGTGATTCTGGATCATTTGGAAAAAACTGCGCGTAAAACCAAATGACGCTCTAGATACAAATACACTTACCTCTACCGCCAAAAATGTAAATGCTATTTCCCACTGAGGTAGAAGTGTGAAAATCTCTCCATATGTTTACAGATTGCTGAAAAAAAGAGTGCAAATATGACACTGTCGTGGGGATCATCCAATTATACCGGGTGGTTAAAAAAATGAACCCAAAACATTTGTCACAAAAATGTCCTTGAAAGACTTTCGACCGGTTTTAGATCTGCCTTGCTTCATTAAATCCTGCTCTTCTCCATTTGACCATGTCGATAAAAATAATAGTGAAGTAGTCTAGCCATTTAGCAACAAAACAACTACGTTTCAGTCACTGACTTCGGTCGATTACTCTATGGTTGTGCACCAGATTTTCTCAGTTAACTCTTTTTGGGTCACTCGGTAGAAAATAAAAGCTGCTTGAAATCAAGGCATACGGTAAACACCTGCGTACAAGAACCTATTGGATCAAGAACCTACAGGCTGAAAGTGCGAAATTAAACCCTCATTTTACAAGAACCAATCGATTGTATTGATTGCACAAGAACTAAACTAAACTAAACTAAACGCTAAACTAAACTAAACTAAACTAAACTAAACTAAACTAAACTAAACTAAACTAAACTAAACTAAACTAAACTAAACTAAACTAAACTAAACTATAGATTAATGTTACAGTACACACACAAATATTCGGAACATTTGATCATGAAAAGTTATGAATCTTGGAATTCATAAACAATTTGCATAAAACTTTTATGTCAACAAGTGTGTAAACAATTCCGGTAAATAAAGTAGATAAACAAAATACCGTTCTAGGCTGATGCCATGTCATTGTTGCGGTTTCCAGGTAAAACATAAATAAAGTAGATAAACAAAATACCGTTCTGGGCTGGTGCCATGTCATTGTTGCGGTTTCCAGGTAAAACAAATCAGATGAAAATTGCTCATCCTGAAAACAAAGAAATATTTTTTTTTATAATCATTTAAAATGTTACAATACATGTTACATCTACATCCTACTATACTTTCCAATTACTTTACAGACTATACAACACTACAGGGACGGAACCAGAAGGAGCAAAATACGATGACTACCCTGTGTCCATTAACATAAAGACATGCAAAAAATAGGAACTAAATAAACAACTACAAAAAGCTACAAATACGATAAATTACTGATAAATACTAGAATCCGTTTCACATTGGATGTCAGGCCAGCATAGTGGTATGATGCTGAGCAATAGGAACCCCGGACGAGAGAACAACAACGACAGCAGTTGCTACCGCTACTGATCCCCCTCCAGAGTCCCCAACGCTCAACACATTGCGCATATGCTGTCAGCTCTGGGTTTCTGATTCGCAATATCAATGGTCCGAAATACTGTCGATTTTGTGTGGATGGATTTTCATTCACCCATGATGTGCCTAACATCAAATGTGAAACAGACTTACAAAGAAATATATCAGTATATGGGCAGTATGACCTAATGAGAGTATGTAAGATGCGACCACTATTTTCTGAATCATTCAAAAGTGTTTGTAAACAGCTTTGAACGCAACAGCAGAGCCTAGAAAAATATGCAGTCAATGACTCAAGTGTCGTGGGAGGGAATGTGGCCGCTCACCGGGAAAACTGTGTAGGTTTTCAAAAACAAAATCAAAATAGAAAATTAAAAAATAAATACAAAAGAAAAATAAATACAAAAAAAAAATAACGGAGCAAGAAATGAAATCAATTCTGTTTTAATGCCTTATAATTATCTCAAGGAGCTGAAGGGTTCGAACTTTGTTGCTCTGCCCTTTCTTTGAGGTTCAACGTTGAGATCTTCTTGTTGTGGGAGCTTCTACTTTATTATCATTACCTTTATTGAAATTCTTACGCAGCTTTTATTATATGATGAAAGAGACATTAGTACTCACATTAATAGAAAAATACTCGAGCTGACTTTGTTGTTTAAAATTGTAGAGGATACCGAGGACTGCCCCTTTGTCTAAGCCTTGTGCTATGCTGGCAAAGTTCAAAGCAGATTAAGAGCCGGGAAACCTATTACCATGCGCGAGAATCTCTTCGTTTCTTTGCTACTCCTTGTTTGGATTGTGGTTGAATTCTCCGCCCACATTCTTTCCACAAAAAACAAACATACTTTCTGCGCATGATCATAGGGTTCCTCTTTGGGGGATAACCGTTTGCTTTGAACTTTGATGATTCATATCTCCAACAAGTTCATGCACAAAATTGGTTGGTTTGATCAGGTTTGATTAAGTTAATTTGAAACCTAGTTGTATACGCCACTCATCTCCGAGTCCCTTTTCGCAAACTCTAATTTCCTTTTTCGTAGTAGCAGTTCTGTACGTGCAGTGTTGAGCTTTACGTAATTTCTACTCTTTGTGTAATGGCCGCAGGGCAGATATAGTATTTTGTTCCTCGTAGTATCGATTTTGTAGTAATGTAGCGTAGCTTGTGCCAGATATTTGTCCTATAAATTTCTAATGGAATATATAAAAAAGTTCTTGCTTTGAAATTGTGCAAAACCATCTAGGAGGAAATGTTATCTGGCGACTTACGTACATCTGAATGTTTGATGACATACTGGGTGTCCCAAAAATTTACCGGGTGTCCCAATACCTTGGTTTACTCCAGCAATGTGAATTTAGCTTTAATCAATGGCTAATCACTATCAGAATGTTCCTCGATAGTTAACTTGAACATAGTTACCTCGTTTATTGGTATTCTTGCTTTGAGAGCAGAAATATAAATATTGGAAGCTCAAATTTGCGTCCACTTGTAAACCAGAGCTTTGGCCTTTTGGCCTAAGCAAATTCCCGAAGCACATCGAAATTAGGAATTGAAATTAATGAAAAATTAAGAACCTTCCCAATGGGTGACTGGGGGGGGGGGTGACCTCTGGAAAACAGAATAACAGAAGATCTAATATTGTTTAAATTTCATCAAGGCTATCGTTGATTTATAAGCTGTGTCTTAAGAAATTGCTTATGCCAAAAGGCTAAAGCTCTGGCTTGCAGGAAGAGGCAAATTTGAGCTTTCAAGATTAACATGTCTGCTCTCAAAGTACCAATATCAACGAACGAGGTACCTATGTGCAAGTTAACTATCGAGGAATATTTTTAGAGTGATTAGATATCGATTGAAGCTAATTCACAGCGCTGGAGTTAACCAAATCCGTATACATTTGTTGGGACACCCGGTAGGAATATATGAGAAATGACGAGGACTTTGTTTGACATTGGGAATAAACCTGAAAAAGAATTCTAAAAAAGAATCCGAATCGAACGATATTTTTATTCATTTTGTAGAATTCTCCAATTTGAACAGCGGTATTTAAATGGAAGCTCTGACGCTACTCAATCGCAACTCTCGAATAAAAAAATTGCACGAAAATATCGCTCGATCCAGATTCTTTTGTAGAACAGCTAAAAGCCTGTTCCAGGATTGTCTTGAAAATGAAACCCTAATGGAGCAAACTAAAGGCTTTTTTTCCGGCGGTCCCGGGCCGACGGTTCGTTTATGGTTTTGGCTGTGATTCAATCTTTGATATCTGGCGATCAACATCTGCACTCTCGTATTACCAAAGTTGAAGTTCACCAAGATCTAAACATGATCTAACTTTCGGTTTTGTTTTGTTTGTCTGCTATAAAAGTGGCCTGTTTTATTGGTAATTTGTTCTTCGCACGAACCAAACTGATGAGAGTGCGACGAAACTAGTATTTGATGATTTCACGTTTATCTTTTCAGCAGTTACTGGTGAGTTATTAACTTATTTCTTTCCTTTCAGGTTTTAAGGTTAATTCGGTTTTGTCTTACAGGATTTAACAGTTTTTCTCTTGTTACAGGCTTACTTTGGTTATTGTTTCTTTTACAGGAGTTAAGTCTTCTTTCTACTGATTTCGGTGTTTTTGTTGCATTTATGAGTTTAATATGATGAGTCCGTTATTTAAGGCTATTTTTAGATCCAACTTTCGTAACCTTATCATTAACGGTAGACGGACGGTTTCTGACCCTTGCCAATAGCTAAAATGGCACTTTGCGAACAGCACAGGTGTAAACTAGTTGGAAAATTTTAAAATCAATCGTATAAAATGATATTTCAATATTCTTTCTAATGAATTGCTAGAAGGGAGCTTAGGTAATTGGCCATAATTCAAGAGAGAGCATTTCTTGATATCATTATCATTTTTATATCCAAAGGATGTGTCTTCTACTGTAAAAATTGGAGCAACTCTTGCAGTTTTTCAGGAATCAGGGTCAGTGAATGAATCGATTAATTGTATCGATTCATTAATTGATTTCTAGATCCCTAATCACCACGAACAAGTTTTCTCTTTGTCCATTCATGTCGATTCTTTAGAAATCTGATCGACGTTTTTTGATCGTTTTAAGTATTTTTGAGAACGAAAATTTTAAGAAACTCACGTCTGGCTCTAGAAACTGAAAACATGACAATTTGCAAAAAATCCTAGAATTCAATTCAGGCTTTTTCTAAAGATTAAGTCATGAATCTTCAAAATCGGTCCTGTGTACGATTTATCGTAGCCTGTCAAACGTGCATAGTTCATTTTGGCGCACCCGATCTATACCCAAGAAAATAAAATTTTGCCAAATTTTCAAACATCACAACTTTTGCTGACTCACATCATATTAAACAAGCAAATACGAAAGAGGGCTGAACAAATTTTAGGTGACACTCACAATCTCTTTAAATCCTCCAAAGATGTAAATCTTTGTTTGAATGACACAAGCTGAATGTCCATCTCTTGCTTCAGGAGGGCAACCAAACACTGCTGGCCTTGTCCATTTTAGTGTATCTGTGATTGAAAAAGAATTCATTGCTTTTGACCAAACCTCAGACCTTCAAAAGGTCAACATGCTTCAGGTAATAGCTTGGAGGTAGTTCTTCACCACACAAAAAAAGAGGATACACTCATTTTTTTTAAGAAACTAAGGTCCGGGGCTGGAAGGCAGTTTCTTAAATTTTTGGGTCATTTTGCTACCAAAAGTTTCTTACATGTTTCCTTTATTTTTAATGCCAGAAGTGTAGAGTTAATTTTTTGAGTCTAAAGGGCTCCGAAATTACTTGGTATTGTAATTCGCACTCCAGTCTTCGTAATATGAAAATGGGCCGCGTGCGGCATTTCGCACGTCTAGGTTAGTTTAGGCGTGCGATGGCGTGCGATACGAAAGTGCTAACTTTTATCATCATGACTGCGATTATTTGTTGTTTTTCATTCTTGTTCTCAAGAAATATGGGGTGGTGGTTTCAAGATGACCTTTCATATCGTAAACTACCGTAAATTATGAAAGCTGATCGATAACGGCCTTTTATTGCCCTCAGATATAAGCTTGTGAGGGTGATCACCCCCAATATAGCGTCGCTTTTTTCGAGTGTTTTTTGCTCTTTATTAATAGGCTTTCAATACGTAGTTCTTGCATCGGTGAATGCTCTCTTCCACGAGACTTATGGCTTATTTTCATGTCAAGAAGAGAGAAGGCAGGCAAGAAACTGCCGTGCCACTAAAGTTACGAAAAATATTTCGTTGAGTGTGTATTTCTCTGTCGTACTGCCTTTCAAGTTAGGGAAAGGTCAAAGCAGTTAGGCCATCCAGTTTCCTGTTTTCCCGTTTAATAAAATGTGGACTTAAATTAGGCTTCAAGCCTAATTCAAAACAAATAAAGATTTCACAAAAGTTATTGACAGATTAAAGAAGGTGATTAAGTAGCGAATATACGCTCTAGAAAAAGCAACCAAACCTTTTAAGGCATCTAAAGTTTATTGGAGAGTTTACGCAAATTCGTAGTGGGCCTACTCTAGAGATGCACTGCAGAAAATCCAGAGAAGGGTTTTGTGTCAAAATCAGATTAAATTGAGTATTATTCATCATTTTTGCTCCCTGATTCTTGACGACGTTAACACTTTGGTTCAACTAGGAACATGAACAAAGAAGAGAGAACGATGATAGACCCACAAAGAAACTTTTCTATCGCAAAATACAACAGATTGGAGAGATTATTAAAGACAAGTCTATCCTCCGCATCTTGCAGTTCTTTAAAGATTTCTTGTTGAATCCATTTGCTAAGATCGATAAATAAACGTTTAAAGTTCCATTTGAAATCCTTGCATCTTGTTTGCTTCGCCAGTGAGCTGACCTTTACAACGGTTTCCTTTCGCAAAGAGACCGAAGCGCTATGCAGTAAAATCGTAGCATCGAGTGATGAATGAAGGAGAAATTTCAAATTCTAAATAAAAGGAGGGCTCTGTTTTTTGCGACATTGTTTGTGATTGAAATTTTATGAAATTCGGTAAATTTTCAGGTTTGCCCGTGCGACGTTTCGCACGCCTTGGGCAATTTAGGCGTGTGCGGAGGCGTGCGCGTGCGATCGCACGCCTCATATTACGAAGACTGAAACAAGACAAGAAAACAAGACAAAGATCAAAACAAGGTAAATAAATACGTAATCAAAATATCCGTGTCCTAACACCCTTGCTTATATCAGATTGCTTGATGGCATCATTTCCCTTTGAAGTCTGTGAAGCCTGTCCACTGGCAAACACAATAAAGGTGGCAAAACGCGTTGGTAAAATGAGTTGGTAAAATGTTATGACATACCTGTATCAAAGCAATACAATGTGTTGCATGCACCATAATTGTCATTCCTTCCACCAAAGATGTAAACTATATGGCCAATTATTGATGCTGTATGTCCATATCTCATGTATGGTATAGAATTGTAGTTACTGTCTAATATTGATGGAGTCTTTAATTTGTTCCATTGCAAAGTGGCTGTTGGTGAAGAATGAAAAGTTATCAGTTTACCAGCATAGGGCTCAAATCTTTCACATCTTTGACAAGGTGGGTGTAAAATTCTATGACATTTTTCTTTGAATTGAATGGCTTGAAAGGAAGTTAAGGTACTTTCTTGTAAATATGTCGTGCAAATTTTCTGATATCTTAGTTTTTTTCAAAATGGCGGCATTTTAATTATTTTTGAAAAAATTCATGAAAAATTTTGAAAAACTTTAAATCATTGTAAGTCCTAAACCAATTGAGGCAAAATGATATCATTTTGAAGGAAAGCATGGTTTATGAAGGTCTACAATATGGTGGCAAGCAGAAATCTGTAGCTTCTCTGGTTTAGGATTTAGAAATTTGATGATGTCATAGCCTCAAATTTAATAAATGACGCCATTTTGAAACTAATCAAGATAGCAATAAATTTCCATGGCAGATTGACAACGAAAAACCCTGCGTTCCTTCCAGGCCATTTATTTCAAAGAAAATTGAAATAGAATTTTACACCGACCTTTTTAAAGATTTGAGCCCTATTTTCAGTTTACCCATTGGGCTGAGCTGACGACACATACATTTGTAAGCCCCATTCATAAACAGCAAATAAAGTATAAATAATTGTACTACAAACAGCACAGATGAGTGTTTGTCTCTTCATAACACTATTACTATGCATCTATTTTCACTTTTGCATCCAGCACATAAGTTATTGAGTTGGAAGAGCTAAAAATCCCATTCTTTTGGTAAACTCTTCAGAAAACATGAGACTTTGAAGGCTTCAAAAATCAGGACTATTTCATGATCACTTCTAAACCATCTGGGGCCCAGGAGGTACACAACTATGATCACGATGGGGACCGCTGCCTAGCTCTTCGAGCAAAATCCATGTCTAATTGCCAAATCATCTTTTTACCTACTTATATCAAGGACTTTCCATTGTTTAACATTTCTTGTCTCTATATTACTGCTAAATACCTTACTTTACCTTATTTAGCGGGAGAATGACTTTGGAGTGAGTTGCGATGTGTTTACAGCGCCGCTCCGGCAGCCGCCGCTGCTTAGGCCCATTTTTCTTCCACTGCATCACATAGAGGCTATCTACCTTACCAGAAAGAGGCTAAATCAAAAGGGCAGCCCTCACGCATCAAAATGAGATCTTTCGCAAGCTGATTGCTAGTGGAGAACGTAATTTATCGAGAAAATAAAACAGATGAAAATTTCGAGAAGTTAGAGAAAAATCGAAGAAAAACTACGCGATGAAGTCGGAGAAACTTGGATTGCCAATAAATCGTAAAACTTCACTGTAAACCATGGTAAATTTTTGTCACAGACAACACTAAATTCCCTGTTAAAAACATTGAGCAAAATATTTCCGCCTGTTTTGCATCCGATCGATCCACAGAGGGAAATAAAGTAGAGGAGGTACTTCGGCCCATATCTGGGCCCGCAGCATGGAAGTGAAAGTTTTGCTGGGCCCAAATTTGGGCCTGCAGCATGCAAAGGGTTAAGCTGAAAACCCCAACTTTAGGGAAAGGAAATTTGCTCTTCCTCACCCAATTATATGGCATATACATGACACATACCTGCACCCTCAACAAGTTATGTGTCCCTCTAGAATCAGGGAAGCAATGAAAAAATAGTACAAAGATCGGCTTCTGTAAAATGAGGGTCTGCAGGTCCGATAAATTCCGTTCTCATTGCAAGATCAGTGGCAGGTCTGCTTATGAAGGTATGCTACAGTGGTCAATGGGCTTTAGCGAGGCTAGTGCCCACTTCCTGTTTTCATCCTGAAAGGGCTTTTTTTCATCAGTACAACAGTGCAGATCAGGTTTGTTTACTTTAGGAACTGATTTCATTGGCATGAAAATAAGAGACAAGTTAAGTAAGTTTTAGTGCTAAACTTCAAAAATTGATCAAAGTTTCTTATAAAAAAGTAGGTCTTTGAAAAGCATCAAATGATGTTCAGGGATGTCTGCATGTGAATGTTTCCCCAAACGAAAATAAAATTCTTTGAAAGGCACCCCCAAGGCAACTATCAATATTTGATTGTACTGGCATTAAATTCTTGTTTGCAACTTGTTACTCCCTCAAAGAGAATCTTTTCATTGCTGAGGCAATCAAGTGTCTTTCTCAATTTCACTCACACTGCAGTTTGTTTCACCTTTGTGATGCGATCAGCCTCATTACCCAAACCCCATCCACCATAGTGTAGTAACTATGCAACTAAAAGTAACTGCTCAAATTTCGAAGGGTAACATTTCCCACATCGCAATGATGTGACTTGATGAATAGCAATATAGAAAATAAGACGTCATGGCAGGCAGAACCAAAACAAATGATGATTTTATGACTTTGTTTTGTAAAAAACGGCCCTTTGCCCCAGATAATAACCATCCATAGGTGACAATGGGACCTACAATCAAACAGACCTGCATTTTATCGGACCTGCAGACCTGCATTTTACAGAAGCCGTACAAAGACTGATAAGATATTTTATAATAGCAATTTTCAAGGGGGCATTTTGGGGGAGGGGTGGAGGTATTGTGAAAAATCAATTTTGTGTGGCTAGCCCTACTATTCTCAGGTGCCAAAAATAGAACTTAATAATTAGGGAGGTCTTAATAATTAGAGTGAATATAAAAAACGAGTGAAATTTACGACAAAAAGCACAGTGATCCAGAATGGGAAAATTTTGGAAAAAATGGATGAAATTAAGATTTAAGAAAATGCATTGCACTTATTTTTCCTTCAAAGAATAGACGTTCTTTAGTAAGGCACAAAAAATTTCAGTTCAATTGGGTCAACCAATTTTTTGAAAAAAATTAACAAAGTTGACCAAAACTGCAGAGTTGCAACATCTAATCAATTTTAGGAAGAAACTGGCAATCAACAACAAAATTCCTAATTTTCAAAACGGCATTTCTTTGCTTAACTTTGACCGATTTCCAAAAACTTTTTTTTTACTGAAGGACAATATCCTACTCTTCCTTAAAATCGTTCTGATTATGCTATATTTCGTATTATTTTGGGCAATTTTTGCTGTTTTTGAATATATACACATTTCTTCAAAAACGTTGCTTAAACTGCCTTAATTTTTGGTTAAATGCTGAAAACATAAATTACGCATCAAAACACACCTTAAAATAATCATCCACCCTAAAATTCAATGTATTTTGTAACATATCACAAAATATCTCGTTCAGAATCGTACCCAGAAAAATGTCACGACTGTTTTAAAAATGCTGGGGATTTTTTTTATTTCAGCAATAATTGGTACAAAAACATAAATCCTCTATGTATCAACAAATTATTTACGAAATGTTCTCTCAAGTAAAATTAACGAATAGTACAGGTGCTAGCGCAAACTTTGACCATTAAAAAATTCACATTCTCCTCCACAGCGGCCAGAGAAATCACGAGAATAAAAGGAGTAATGCATTTCCCCTTTCATACCATTCAAGGAGTTTTGTTTTCTCCAGACAAGAATATGTTATATACAATTAGAGATTAGAAATCCAAAAACTATCCAAAAACCATCCAAAATTTGAGCCCAGAAGCAAACATCTTTCTTTTTCAGAGCTTAAAATTGTTGAAAGGAAAATTCTGATCAAGTTATATCCTGTAATAACAACAGTGAAATAAGAGATTCCCAACCTATTTTGTTCAATGTTCAATCTTGGTATGCTAATTCTATAATTAATTCAACCATTTTCTTCAAAGCCAGTTCTGGGAACTTTCCCAGTTTTCTTGCTCCTTTGGGAGCTTGGGGGGCCAGAGGTTATATAGAAAACTTAAAACATGGTTATAGAAACGTAGCTGGAAAATTGGTGCCATTTTATTGAAGTAAATTTTATTTAAGGAAATTTACAATTTCATGACAACAGTGCACCATCTTGCATATCTTGCTCGATATGAAATTTGGCTAGTCAAATTGAGCTCCATTTTCCTCATAATGTTTGCAAGGGAAAAAACACATCAGAAGTTTTCATATGGACGTTGCTTGTTGCACCCTCCAAAACTCAGTGGAAAATAACTTGCATGATATTTTCACTCAAATGTTGATTGCATCCGCTCCAATTATCAAACAAGGAAGGCAAAGTGTTTTGAAGAGAGGGACAGAGAAAACACTATAACTTTGAAAGTAGCGACACTGGATGATGCAATGATTGAATCCATGTACTGTAGCTAGCGCTGAGCATATAGGAAACGTTTCATAGTCTATTAGTTTGTATTATTTACTTGTCTTAGTCCTGCCTCTGCGGAGGAGAGTGTAATTCGTTTTGATGTTGAAAGTTTGCCCTAATGGCTATACTATTCGTTAATTTTGCTTGAGAGAGAATTTTGTGAACAATTTGTTGATGCGTAGAGGACATCATGTTTTTGTACCAAATATTTCTAAAATCACAAAAATCCCCAGCATTTTAAAACAGTTGTGACATTTTTTTGGGTACGATTCTGAACGAGATATTTTGTGATATGTTACAAAATACATTGAATTTTAGGGTGGATGATTACCTTAAGATGTGTTTTGATGCGTAATTTATGTTTTCAATATTTGAATAAAAATTAAGGCAGTTTAAGCAATGTTTTTGAAGAAATGTGTATATATTCAAAAACAGCAAAAATTGCCCAAAATAATACGAAATATAACGTAATCAGAATGATTTTAAAGAAGAGTAGGATATTGTCTTTCAGTAAAAAAAAAGTTTTTGGAAATCGGTCAAAGTTAAGCAAAGAAATGCCGTTTTGAAAATTAGGAATTTTGTTGTTGATTGCCAGTTTCTTCCTGAAATTGATTAGATGTTGCAACTTTGCAGTTTTGGTCAACTTTGTTGATTTTTTTCAAAAAATTGGTTTACCCAATTGAACTGAAATTTTTTGTGTCTTACTAAAGAACATCTGTTCTTCGAAGGAAAAATAAGCACAATGCTCCATCGCAAGTTTCATTTTTTGCATTTTTTCCATCCTCTGGATCACTGTGAAAAGGAATCAGTCTAGGTAAACATCGTTTATATGTAGCTTTTTGTAATTGTATATTTAGATGTAATTTAGTAGTGTTCTATGTCATGACCCTGGGATAGTCATGGGTTCTAGCTTCCCGGGCTATCATCTTAGTTATGTAGCCATGAAATTCCCTTCTTGTGCTCCTTCCAGGCTTGGAAGAAAAGAAGAGAAATTCATAGGGGGGTTAAAGTTGCTTTTCCTGCAGTCCCTGTGTTAGAATAGCAGGACACCAACAGACAGGCCTTTCTAAATGATAGAGTTATGATACTATCAACCAATAGCCATAAGCAATGGCCAACAAGGTCACTAATCATACTCACAAACATTGAAAATATGAACATCCATTTTCTCAATCTGATTCCATTCCTCTCCTGTGCAATAACCTCCAAATGAGAAAAGCAGTCGTTTTTCTGGGACACCCACAGCTGCATGGTTCACTCGCCTTGGCCCAGTGGTCAAACTGACAGTCCAAAGCATTTTGAACCTTTCGTTCGTTGAATTGTTGTTTCCCTCTTGCTTGCTGCTGCTTGCTGGCTTGTTTCGCACAACACACTTGTTCTTAGAGTTCTTTGCTTGTTGTTCGCAGCAACTGAATGTTATCAAATCTCTTTAAACTTTGTGTGCCATTAAAAGATATTCAAAATGAACTATACCTTGGCTCAAGCATGGTTAAAAACTTGACGGCCTCGCCGTTTCAAGCTGCCAAGACAATCTTGCTTTGCTGCTTTCCAACAAAATTCGCGAAGCAAAAAGCAACAAGAAAGAAATTTAAGAACACCACAACAACAACGATTAGCCTCCTTACAATTTTGCAGGCCTCGCTTAGACTCACGAAACAGTCACAGCTTTTTTCACAGCTCACAGCAATATAGAGTGACATGGTATTTTGTCATAGAACTATCCCCGGGGGGGGGGGGTACTTAGTATATTTGTCCGACGGGGATGTGCCGTTTTTAAGGGTATCGTTTTCACCAATTTTTTCTAGCACAGGGTATCAAAATGAGGCAATTTTCTAGAGCAGGTTGTCAAAACATGTCAAAGGGGAATATATTCTGCTAGATCGGGTCGTTTTTCGGTCAACTTTCATGTTTTTGAGCATACTTTCATCAATTTTTTCTACAACAGGTTATCATTTTGAGCGAAAAATTCTGGAGCAGGGTAAAAATTTTTTTTTTCGTGGGCACACCCCCGTACAAATTTAAGTCAAGTACCCCCCCCCCCCCCGGGGGAACTATCATTATATCATTTAGAACATATTTGAGAGCAGAATTTGAATCTTTCAAGCATTATGAAATTTTGTTGACTTAAAGGGGGGCTCAATCCTTTAGGAATTATTTGAAGTTTTTTGCTTATCTTTCTTGCAAAACGATTTGGCTTCCTAAGAAGCTATGATGCCTTCTGACTAGGAATTTGCAAGAAGAATATGGTAAAAGTCGTTCTTTATGAAACAGTGAGCTCCAGAATAGCCACTGGTCGGGTTATTTGTGGCAAATTTTATTAAGAAAAGTACAGGTATTTTTTTTATAAAAAACTCTTTTTGAAATGTTCGCGAGGGAACGGAATAGGTAGCGAACATGAAGATTGTTATGGAACCTTTTAAGAAACTCGTAAGAAACTGTGAGTACTCAAAATCAAATCAGATAATTTTAAGAAAATTTCAATACTGGCAAAAAATTTTCTTATGAAAAAATACGTGTATAAAAGCAAAATACTGACCACAGACACCACAGTGCATTCGGCAACTTCCTAAAATTCCCAAGGGACTAAACCCTCCTTAAGTAAACAACATTTTACAATGCAATGCTTGCAAGAATCAAGTTCCGCTCGATAAGCTCTTTCGAATGCAGCGAATGAATGCAGCATAACTGGCATATGAAGACTGGCATAACATCCATTGATTAGTAGGCTCACAGGGGCGTAGCCAAAGGGGGGGTGCGGGGGGGTGCCGCACCCCCCAACATTCAGTTTGTCGGCAAATTGATAATATCTGTCGGCAAATCAAAAAAGTTTCCTTGGTACTGGTACTACTGAGTGTCTGTCGGCGAATACAGTTTCCAAATCTTTCAAAAGGTTGGTGGGAAACTCAGTGACCGATTTCTTTGAACTGAATGACTGAACGATCTTGGGCAAGGCATTCTAAGCCAAAGTAGAATGCATATTCTCAAAATTTTCCTGGTGGCTTTGCCCCCGACCTACTTATTTCAAGATCCCATTTGTCTTAACCTGTGTGTGTCATTGGCTATAGGGTTCCCTATTTGCTACTGCTCCTTCAAGCAATTTCATCAAAATAATTTGAAGAGCTAGCTGTACTCTGACATGTTCGTTTACTTTCCTGGATTAACTTGCTAAGATGGGTATAAATTCTCAATGCAAATTCAATAAAACATCCTGCCCATTTTGTGTTCATTGCAGCCATTTTTACGATGCAAAATAAAACTAAAATGGGCCTTCCCTCATTTTCCGAGCGTCTGAAGGGCGTGGTCACAAAAAATTTTCTAGCCCACGCCCCATAAACCCCCCCCCCACTCATCAAGTGCTGCGTATGCCCCTGAAATACTATGCCAAATGTCTACATTTTGAATTTAATCATCCATTGCTTATACGTTTCAAACTTTGATGATCTATAATGGTATTTTCGTTTTTTTGTCGGCAAATTGGGATGTCTGCACCCCCCTAACAATTTTCTTTAGCTTTGCCCCTGAAGTTTAGGATAGGGGGACAGTTTTCCTCTACTGGAAAGATGCTCCTCGAGATTTTTTCAAAAGCGAGGAGAAAAATCATGTGTATAGGCAAGGAAGGGTAGGGTAAGGATCTTTCCAGAAATGTTGGAAAGTGATTGGGAGAGTCGTTCTGAGCCAAAGTAGAAATGCTTTTTGAAAATTTTGCTTCACCAACTATCATAAAACTGTGAAGATTTCCATTTTGGGGCAGGCAAATTGGATTGTGACAAACGTAAACAATTAAAATGTGGTTTGCGCAAACTTTTCCCTAAAGGTGGTAATTTCCAGAAAACTGTTATAAAATTGTGAACGCTTCCAATATGGCACAGGTAGAGATGGGATGAAGACATGCATACTAAGTCAAAAAAATGAAGGTTCTTTAAAAAATTTCCTTTGGCCGCTAATTTATCAAGATAACCGTTACAAATTGATCAACAATTCTGTTTAGCAGAATTACTAACTTGTACTAACTTGGTTGTTACTAGCCTACGTGCAGACTCAACTATCCTAAAGTGTCTACACTTTAGGATAGTTGAGTCTGCACGCAGGCTAGGTTGTTACCAAAGCCAAAGTAAAGGGCGTATCCTTAAAAAATTTTCCTGGGGCTTCGCCCCAGACCCCCTCATTTTAATACTCTCCTTCCATTTTATTTGACCTGGCCATGTTGCTGCTGTGAAGTAGCTTTTCAAACATGCTAGTTTACCAATAGAATTAAAAATATAACCAAATATGGGCCCCTGACGGCTAATTTCCCGGTAAGGAATTGCTGTGTCAATCCGCCCCTATAATGAATGACACCAGTCGAGTTCTCTCCTCCGATTCCATCTCGAAGTAAAGTACGTTGCATTGTGGGAAGCACAGCTTATCCTTCTTGAGTCGAAAGCGCTTGCCGAGCGCTCCAGGCTCATTCCAAACATTGACTTTAGACTGATTTACAAGTTCGTAGTTATTGCTATTGGTAAGCTGATGGACGAGTTTGAGCAAAAAATATATATTGTTGTTGTTGTTGTCATTGCTGTTGTTGTTGCGATAACTGGGACTATTTCGTGAGTCTACATTGACTTCCTTATAAAAAAAAGAATGTACCGAAGTTAGCATGACAAAAGACAAGAAACATTTCACGATGATGCATTTTGTAACAAGTTACATATCCGCATTGTTCCCTTGTCAGAAGTGTAGAAAGGTCATCATGTCAATGTCCGCCCATGTAATTGACAGTGCGGAAGTGGGTACAAGAAGGGAAGTAAGACAGATAGTAGGCCTAGCACAGCAACAGAGTAACTGGATTCACACATCGATAATAAAGCTCCAGAGAGCATAACAACATTTACAAACGGCTGAAAGCATCCTGAAAGACGTCATCAATTGTGGTAAGATTTTCAACATACTTCAATAGTGGTTTGTAGCGAGTCCACCCTCAAGTCAAGTTGGCACTCGGTGACCCACAACGGCATCCCTGATTTTTTAAAGGCAGCACGCGGTTAAATTGTTGTTGAAAAGGGTACGGAAAACCAAAATAATGGAAAATTAGGCCCCTTTTAACATAAAACAGAGATTTATCACTTCCCAGAGTGAAAAATTTTCAGACTATGTAGCATGTCAGGAAACAGGAATTCACCATTTTACCCCGTCTGTTCCGGCCCCTTCCCTTCCCATCCACATTCATTTCTCAGCGACAGCGAGGCTCCCCCTTTCAGTGGTACAAACTAGAGCTACCCGCTTCATTTTGATACAAACAAGCTAGACAAGCGTACATCAAAGCCCTTCAAGAAGTCATTTCTAGGCCTGTACAGTTTCTCTCACACATGGTTGAAACGAGATATGCGAGGGACGTCATAGTGCCAATAGGGAATTTGATATTTGGTTTCAAATATTTCTTTAACTATGTTAACAAAGTCTTTAGTTTGAAGTTACGATTTTAGGAATGAAGAATTTTAGTATTACAAGTAAACAGTAAATGGTAAAGGTTATTCAACATCAACAGTCAGCTGCAGGCCAGAAATCTAGTTTTCACATTACGGAGTTCTTACAAGCATTACTTCCCCTAGCCTCCGCGTAGACCCACGGGTAGGCTATACTTCCCCCTTCTGGTCTTCCTTATTCCTCAATAGGTGATGTTTTCGAACCTGTTTCTAACTTTTCGAAATAGTTGAAACCGGCCTTACACCAGTGCCTTGTTCCTCATCACTGATTAGTAATCTTGATTGGCTGAAAAAGCAGACCAACCTCGTCCCCAGGGCCTTTTGTCATATTGGGACGGAGACGAAAAGGCCCGTCTCCGTCTCCGTCTTTTCGTCTCCGTCCCAATATGACAAAAGACCCTGGGGACGAGGTTGAAAGCAGACATACTCTCATCAACGCACCGATCAACTTGCACAAACAACGATTAAAATAGACGACTGAGTGAAAGATGGCGGGCAGGAATTTTTTACAATAATATAATGAATAAAAACTTCAGTACCAATAATAAAGTAAATGTGAAAAAAGCACGACGTTTCGAGGGGATCCCCGTTTCGAGCCTGTGCCCAGGTACCGGGGCCTCGTTATCAAGACAGGAATTTTTACCATAATGCTTTGCGCTACAATTAATTTTGAATGATTTGGTTGGTTGGCTCGGGTTGGTTTGTTCAGAAGATCTTGGTATAACATTCCTCGACACCATCTTTAACGCAAGTACATATGTTGCAATGGAATTTATCAAAACAATCTTGCACAAAGTCCAGAAAATAAGATCACTAGGCTAGCTCCACTACACGTTTTTTTTATAAGAAACTTGGATCTGCACTTAGTACTAAAAGTTTCTTAATTTCGCATGAAAATTTCGGTGTTTTAGTAGTAAAAGTTTCTTAATTAGTTTCTTATTTTTTTGGGCCTAAATTGCGGTATTGTTCGAAGTTGAGCCTTCTTCTCGAGAAAGGGCTTCCATTTTGCATTGACATTGTCATCAAGAAGAAGCCATGCACATCAAGGCAAAAATTTACCAATTTTGCAGTTAAAAGTCAAGAAAAGACGAATGCACCTTTGTTAGAGAGACATAGAATAAGAGAGACATACAGAAATAAAGTTTTAGAGTTTCTTAACTGTTCTTGAGCGTAGTACTAGAGTTTCTTAAATTTTTGGTCATCGTAGTACTAGTTTCTTATAAACCAGTTTCTTATAAAAATCAAAGGACCTTAGAAGTGACTCACGGGCTTAATGATTTTTATTGTGAAATTTTCCAAATTATTCCATGAGAATGCAAAGGAAGATCAGTGCAATTTTATTGCACCTTCCTCGAAATATGAGTAAATATGCTGTAATGTTACGTTACAGAATGCAGTCTGAGGAAGCAACCATCAAAAATTGGCGTGCAGGAAATGTTTAGTCTTTGCTTGAAGATTTTTCAGTGGAGAACAAACAATCTAATTAAACACACGAGCAATCAAATTAATCACAAAATACACGTTTTTTTTATTATAAGAAACTTGGATCAGCACTTAGTACTAAAAGTTTCTTAATTTCGCATGAAAATTTCGGTGTTTTAGTAGTAAAAGTTTCTTAATTAGTTTCTTATTTTTTTGGGCCTAAAATTGCGGTATTGTTCGAAGTTGAGCCTTCTTCTCGAGAAAGGGCTTCCATTTTGCATTGACATTGTCATCAAGAAGAAGCCATGCACATCAAGGCAAAAAATTACCAATTTTGCAGTTAAAAGTCAAGAAAAGACGAAGGCACCTTTGTTAGAGAGACATAGAATAAGAGAGACATACAGATATAACGTTTTAGAGTTTCTTAACTGTTCTTGAGCGTAGTACTAGAGTTTCTTAAATTTTTGGTCATCGTAGTACTAGTTTCTTATAAACCAGTTTCTTATAAAAAAAAACGTGTAATCCGTTTTCAGCATGATTAAACAGTGCTAGTGTTAATAAGAAACTCTTTTCAAGAATTCAACTAAGAACTAAACCAGTAAGAACCTCGACTGAGAACTTGGATACTGCTCAAGAAACTTGTTTATTTTGTCTGAGGAGGTAATTCGCATACTGGCGCTGTATTCTGGTAAAACTCACGAAATGCTTGGGAAGTTACCTATCAAAGAATACAACGAACATGTAAGAAGGATGCGGAGAAACTGCAAAAACCTTTGGTACCCATGATCTGCTAATTTCAACTGTTTACTGAAAGCTAAAAGAGACTTTCAGTACTGGGTGGGAAAATTTTTATTGGTTTCTTGAAAACTCTTCGATTGTTGTTCTACTTGACTGATCAGCTGCCTAAAAGTTCTTAGAAAACTAACAATAATCTTGAAAAAATGCTAACAAAGAGCTTTTTGAAATAATTTTGATGGGAACGTCATTGAGCTAATTACTGCACTCAAAGAGTTCATTTTGTTGGAGAAATTTCCCTTAGCAACCAATCTCATTCTGTGAAATGATGCATCAACACAGGCGAGCAAGGTGGCTGCCATGCCACACGCATTATATTTTCCAATCTCGGCCTGTTCTCATCTGCAGTCCCTCTATTTTCCAGAAGTTTATTATTCACAATTTAGCGCAAACCTCAAGATCAATGTGCTTTGCACAAGTCAACTTAGAGGTCTAGTCCGAACAAAACATTGAATTCAGACTATTGCTGAGCAAATTAAAAGTCTAGGCCTACTTTTGAAGCAAAATCGGCTATGATTCAAATAAAATGCACAGAAAGTTAAAAAATGCAAGGCTTGAATTGAAAATTGATTTTAAGCAGCTACGAAAAAGTAAGTTGATAAACTTCTTGATCAAAGATGAGAGACGTACCTTTCTCTCGTTGAATGCAGTTTTTCATCCAGCATTTTGAGCGCGCAGGCTCCGCGACCATGATTCGTTCTTTCCGTAGAGTGGCCGCGCGTGCTCAAACCGCTGGAGCGTTTGACCTTTGAGATGTCATACACCTCAGGAGGGCCTCCGCTGAACGACCAGCTTTGAACTCGAGTTGTTGCAAGGCTTGATGTGGACTTCATCACGTCCTTCACCCCATGACATAAAGGATTTTGTAAACAGGAAAATGCCCACCACCCCTATGACTTCACTACCGTGCGTCAAAAACGTGTAGTCCCTCAATTTCACTGTTGTTGTTGTTGCTCATGGCGAGCAAGGAGCATTCAGAAATTTTGTAGCCCCGGTGTAGCCAGTCTAGAAAAGCACCACCATTTTGTCGAATTCAGTGATCAAAATGCACAGAAGTTGAAGGTAGAGGCACAGCATAAATCATGATAGAGAAACAAATTGTCTGTCCTTGTGTCATAAAACTTCAAAACGCTTATTTTCACGATCGATTTCATGGTAGTTTCTACCTGTGGTCATTTTGCGAAATCTGACGTGCGAAGGAGCGTGAAGGAAGAACCGATGAATGAAATTTTCGAGAGCTCCATCAGATAGACCCCCTGGTTCATACTAGGAACGATATCATTGTTGTGCCACAGAATACAATCCTCAGGTTGTGAAGCCTGGACCTCTCTGGAGGAAATTAGGCCACTGAAGGCAGTTATGTTGTTCCAGAAAGCCAAGGTGACCTGGCAACATTTCATGCCCAACTCAAAATGTACCCTCCTCAATTTCTGCTCTACTACCACTGGTATCGGTCCAAAAATGTGAAATACCAGTGCGTGAATGTCATGGTGACTTGTTTATTTTACTAATATTTAAGTCATTTGTTCAAACAAAGGTACAGAAGGGCTGGCTTTATCTTTGCAAATTAATTCTAGCAAAACCCCCGCTTCAATGAGTGGGATTGAATGTTTCTTTGGTAAAGAATTAAACCTTTCTTTGTTTGGCATAATTACGAATTATTCAAGTGGGAATCGCGTCTTTGTGGAAGTAAATCTGCTTGGGAACAAGACCAGGTTTCGCGGTGAGTGGGCCTACGCGAAAGTTTGTGTCATCTGACCAATCAGTCTCTGAAACTAGCCTTTTATTTTACTGGAGTGTCATAATGGGAGCTGAAGACTCGAAACAGTGCCGTTTTCTCAAGAGAATTTGACTTGAATCCCAAGTTGTTTGGTGAGTGTTGTGAATAGGCCTAGTAATAGTTTTCTTTTTTTACTTGTGGTAAAATGTAATAATTGAAGAGAATCGAACAATACAGCAAATTGTACATGCAGAACAATAAGATACCGCAGATTGTAGGCAGAAATAAAGCTTATTTAAGGCTTAACTGTTAAATCGTATTATCTTATATTTGGATATTTAGACTTAATCAGCTTTGCATTTTTTGGTCTTTTATTATACATTCTTTTGTTGTTTGCCAGATATAAGTCTTTCTCTGAAGTTTTGACTTAGCATGGATCTTTTTATTGAGACCACCTTTGTTCGTTCGTACCCCTTTTTAGCAAATTCTCCTTGACCTGGGGGCTTGAACGAGAAAGATGGCTTTATAAGTGCAATTTAACTGCAGTTTTTCGTTAAGGCCTTATCATAATAAATTCAATCATGAAAAGCCAGAAAGTGTATACGAGATATTATTTGTACGATAAGTTTTGACATTGAATCACACCTCAACCCTCCATTCATTGTTCTTTAATGATGGGCGTTTCAGGAGCTTCAAAAATCTGCAAAGGGAGCTGCATTTACTGCCCCCCCCCCTCTCGCTCGACCCTTTGCTCCTACCCCAGAAGCATCGTGTCGTGAGTCGTGCCGTGTCACTCTCAAGTCTCAAGAGGAAACCCTGGATCTTTTCTGAGAAGCTGTTTGCTTGGTAGGCGTCAATTACTTCGAAATAAACGTTATTTCATTTGTAAAAGACCAAACTCTCACCTCGTGGTCATTAAATTGGCCAGAAAAGCAAAACAACAGTGGCAGGAGAATGTTTTCATGGGCTTTGAAATTCTTGCACAGTAGGCCGTTCAGTAAATTTATTTTATAGAACGAGTGGAGATACATCTAAGAGGAATGTTTTATGTAAAAAAGCAGTTTATTATGCAGACATTAAAAGAAAAATAGCAAGCCTTTCTTCCATTTAATGAGGAAGGATATTTCTAGCGAAAAGCTCAGTAGACCCACTTTACCTCGTAGACCCACATTACCCCACCCTACCCTAGCCTAAGTTTTATTCCAAGCCAAAATCGGAAAGGTGTACGTGTACCAATTCTTCAGAAAGGGTGCGAGATGCCTCGAAGAACGAAAGGATTTCAAATTTCAGGAGGATTTTAAGGATGTTTGAAGAAAACGAAAGGATTTCTGAGGAATGGTATGCGAGAAAGCGGGTGAGATTTCTGAGGAATGGTATGCCCCTTGTCCAAATCGCCTCGAATTTCCGTCGGAAAAAGCGAAGGAGCTTTACCTGGATTAGATTTTGCTTTGGAAAGCTTTCCTCTTTCTATTAAAGATGGCAGAATTATTTGTAACCATAGAAACCACCGATACTGACCTGACAGGTTGTGTGTGGTAGGATTGGCACTTTTGAAGAGAGTTTCCAACTTTAAGTTATACAAAGCTATCTTGCAGCCTTCAATGAATCAGCAGTTTCGCTGCGTTGTGTTAATCATTCAACTCTAAACAAATTCATTAAGTATAATAAACATGGAGCATTGCGGACACCTTTATTATGAACAAAATGTTTATGCCGGTTTATGCGATAGTATCATAGATACTATGATAGTATGTAGAGATATCTAACATCTAACAGTTTTTTTCCAAATCCAATTAGATTTTCATTCAGATAAATGATGTCACATGAATCTCATTTACACCCACTAGCCACCCAGATCCAATGCTAGCAATCGCCTTGCCCTCTTACCCTTTATCATCCTTTTGAATTGTCCTGACGACATCCCACCCCCCCCAAAGATACCATGCAGGCCCCTGCATGGTTGGCACTTTCGAAGAGAGCTATTCGCAGAGTTTGCAACGTTATTTGGACAAAGCTTTCCTGCAGTTTTCAAGGAATTGGCAGTTTCGCTGCGTTATTTTTAGTTATTCTAATGCATTCTAATTCTTCATGGGATAAAAGTAGATAATTCCAACAAATGCTTCCCTAGCTTTTTGTTGATGTCACCTGGTGCTGCATTTACACACCCAATACTCACACGGATATGAAATTAAATTTGCTGTGCCCTTCATTGTCCTCAAGGTAATGACGAGTAGGGGGATTCTTTGCTGCTGTCGCCATCTTGTTTGAGTTGAGTATCGTAGCGAAATCATTACGTTTATAATATATGTCTGAGTTGGAGCCAATGAAATGTGGGGTTCCCCAAGGCTCTGTTTAGGTCCCTTTGCTATTCATGGTTGAAATTATCGTTATTGAATGGATCATAGAGGTAATAAGATCAGCTGGTTTGAGCCTCGTAGTTCATACTGAAATATTTACTGTAAAGTTTACAGTTTATGTCTGAGTTGGAGCCAATAAAATATGGGGTTCCCCAAGGCTCTTGTTTAGGTCCCTTTGCTATTCATGGTTGAAATTATCGTCATTAAATGGATCATAGAGGCAATAAGATCAGCTGGTTTGAGCCTCGTAGCTCGTACTGAAATATTTACTGTAAAGTTTACAGTTTATGTCTGAGTTGGAGCCAATATGATATGGGGTCCCCCAAGGCTCTTGTTTAGGTCCCTTTGCTATTCATGGTTGAAATTATCGTCATTAAATGGATCATAGAGGTAATAAGATCAGCTGGTTTGAGCCTCGTAGCTCGTATTGAAATATTTACTGTAAAGTTTACAGTTTATGTCTGAGTTGGAGCCAATATAATATGGGGTCCCCCAAGGCTCTTGTTTAGGTCCCTTTACAATTCATAGTTGCAATTATCGTCGTAGAATGGCATCATAGAGGCAATAAGATCAGCTGGTTTGAGCCTCGTAGCTCGTATTGAAATATTTACTGTAAAGTTTACAGTTTATGTCTGAGTTAGAGCCAATATGATATGGGGTCCCCCAAGGCTCTTGTTTAGGTCCCTTTACTATTCATGGTTGCAATTATCGTCGTAGAATGGCATCATAGAGGCAATAAGATCAGCTGGTTTGAGCTTCGTAGCTCATAGTGAAATACTTACTGCGAAGCTAAATTTACAGTTTATGTCTGACTTGGAGCCATTGAAATATGGAAATATGGGGTTCCCCAAGGCTCTTGTTTAGGTCCCTTTACTATTCATGGTTGCAATTATCGTCATTGAATGAAATCAAAAGCAAGGCAGTGCGATCAGCTGGTTTGAGCCTCGTGAGGAATTGATTGCTGCGAAGTTTATTGTGGTTTATTTCCAAGTTAGAGCCAATTAAGCATGAGGCTCCCCAAGGCTCTTGTTTTGGACCCTTTCTATTCATGAACTATATAAGCTTCTTTCCTCATCGTTGGGACACTCTATGGTTTATGTGTAGATATTTCTGATAAGATAAGTATCACAATGTTGGATGCAGTTAGTCCCATAGCGCCTCCTACTTCTATTCATGATCCCTTTCATGCTAGATCAAGTGAATGGTACAGGGCTACATACCGGTGTGAACGGAAACAAAAATTGTAACGCAATGACAGTGTCTCCTTGTTAATATGCAATGTTAGGCATAGTTGCTGGTGTAGTTTAATGTTAGACTTGTGACTTTTCGCCCCTTCTTTCTCTGCGTTCTTTGATTTGCTGATATCACTTGCTGAATAGGGACTCATACCATTTATAAAGTGGGCTCCCTGTTTCAAAATGGCCTAAACTAGCGGGAGGTCTCGTACACTCAACAAAATTGCTTCAATGTCTTGTTTAAAGAGCTTAAACATTGAAAAGCAAACTTTTAGTACAAAGAAAGATGTTTTCCTGACCTACTAATCACAAAATATATACCTTTGAAGCAGTAATCTTCCTCTGTGGAAACAAAATAGATCCATCGCAGCTACGAGAACTCTAGGCTGTGTCAACCGTAGGCCCCACTGTTACTATAACTTGGAAAATAAATCATATTTATGAGAATAATTCGGAAAAACCAAATGTATTGAATGGAATCCCATATGAAAGTGAAAATATGGATTTTCGAATAGTTTGCTTTCTACAAAACATTTACGTGCTATGAAAACGGTGTGTCAGTTTTTTTGTACTTGTGCGGCTATAATTCTTTGAATGTGCACGAAGATGTTGATTCTAGGTCAAATATATAGCTGTATTAAAGGGGCTCCGTCGTCAAAATGTAAACAAAACGATGATTTTTGCAGTTTTTTGAAAGGTGATATCACACAGGATTTTCGTATTTTTTTCAAAATGGAAGTTTCTGTTTGGGCATTAATCATTGTACTTCACTAAGGAAAAAACCAAACATTCATATCTTCTACGATTGCTCGGATATAAGTGGATTTTTAACGGTCGCTTTTTGGTGGCTTGGGTGAAGCCACCAAACGAAATGCAGAGATAACCCTTCATTAGTCAGTAGACGTTGTTGTGATACTCGTTTCATCAGATGAAGTGGTGACCCGTCTTTTTCAGGCTCAAGCATCATGTAATGTATTGGAAAAATGTAGTAGAAAATTGAATTCTTTTTTCCGTTATATTTTATGACGACCCGACCTTTTCAAAAAGTTTACCCATCCCATCCTTTTGACGTCACTTGTGAGGAACACTTAGATGTCATCTTTTGTTGTCATTTGTCATTTCACCGTATTTGCCTGTGATAGTCTTGGAATTTCGGTGCGATGTCCGGCCGGTGTCCGTTCGGTCTTTTGTTGCGGTTGCTTGTAATGGCGTTCTCATTATCGATTCAATTTATCAGTTCTAATACCCCTTTTTGTGCTGTCTTTATCTCAAAACTTTTCTTCTTGTCAGTGTTTTTATCGTGATTATGATCCTCTGTGAGCCTTCTCAAGCTCTCAGTTGAAATGGTGTCTATGGAGACTATGCACATGATGTTCGGGAAGTTTTTCTTGTAAAAGACTTTGGTTGAACGGTTTCAGATGGATATTGCGTATTTTTAACAAATAAAACATGTAAGTGTTTGTCTTATTATTATTATTACCTTGTTTATTTCAGTGAATCATGTGGGTGAAGAGGCAGGCACCGTAGTCTGCGTTGCAGACTCTGCTAATTTCTTTTCAGAGAGGGTTAACCCCAATTTTCTTTACCCGGCTTTATAATTTCTCCCTCCAAACGATACCCGATTCTAGAAGAAATCGGTCATAAGTATACTCTAAAATACAAAAATTGGAATAAATAACAACTCGATATAACCCGATTTAAATTAGCCTGCGTGCAATAAGGACAGATTTTGTAACACAATAGCATAGAACAATAACGTTCGATGCTTTTGTTGACATGTGAATTCAAAGCGATTAGCAACTGCAGACAAAGGAAATTCTCTCAACCATAAATTCAAAACAAACAAAGCCGCAAAAGATTCTGTGAAATCCAAGTAGCTAGTGCACTCGCTGTGCATTCCAGAAATTGTTTTTAAGAGCCACCATGAGCATATATCGAAAGAAGAAGGATATATCTACACATCTACCACGGGCATTTTATTTATTTGGTTCAGAAGCCGAGCAGTAAGTGTTTTAATCACACCGAAAAAAGCAAGAGAATTGAATCGCTTCCCAATCGGCTTTTGAACCAAACAAATTAAATGCCCGAGGTAGATGAGTAGATATATCTTTCTTCTTTCATACTATGCTCATGTTTGCTCTTAAAAACAATTTTTGGAATGCACAATGAGTGAATTAGCTACTTGGGTTTTAGATAAACTTTTGCAGCTTCGTTTATTTTGATTTACTGGTTGAGAGAATTTCCTTTGTCTGTGATCGCTAATCGCTTTGAATTCAGGTGTCAATAAAAGCAATTCATGCTATTTTCTTACAAAATCTGTCCTTGTTCCTGCGTGCATCCTCAACACTCCTCTTCGAAAGCATTTCTGCATTTCATTTCTGCTGAGTCATGGAAAGGCTATAGACTTACGACGTGATTCCTTGAATTCGTTCAATATGAGCGATGCTGAGACTTATGTAATGAGTATAGAAAGACTACACGTTTTTTATAAGAAACTGGTTTATAAGAAACTGGTACTACGATGACCAAAATTTAAGAAACTCTAGTCCTACGTTCAAGAACAATTAAGAAACTCTAAAATTTTATTTCTACAATAAGGGTCGGTAAATTACGGTTCGCGTGGCATTGCGTTTGTAAATATCAAGTTTTGACTGCAAAAAATTGGTAACTTTTTGCCTTAATTTGCATGGCTTATTCGTGGTGACAATTTCAATGCAAATTGCAAGCCCTTTGTCGATAAGAAGGCTCAACTTTTCGAGCCATAACGCAGTTTTAGACCCCAAAAAATAAGAAACTAACAAAGAAACTTTTACTACTAAAACATCTAAATTTTCATGCGAAATAAAGAAACTTTTAGTACTAAGTGCTGATCCAAGTTTCTTATAAAAAAACCTGTAAATGGACTTTGTTCCACAGACTCTCACTTTCGAGGAGGAGTGTTGAGGCTGCACGCAGGCTAGGTTTAAATCTGAACAGTTGAAATTGTTCTTACTAAAACCAAAGACGTTGCAGGATGTCTACATTACGTCAATAAATGGGTCTCTAAATATGCTGATAATGCAGTGATGTTTGAATTTTTCGCCTTCTAACCTTTGAAAATGTGTCCAGTCTTTTTGTCATTCTGTTGGAATGTGATTTAAGAACAGCTACCCTGGATGCCATTCACATTGAAACCCAACCCAGGGTAGCGAACAGCTTAGAACTGGTGTTATATCAACGTTGCGATGACTACGTAACGAAACTAGCGAAGCTGTGAAATTTGCTGACCAGGCAGAGGGGATTTTGTCATCGTGAGAAAGTCTTTAGCGACGTTATTTCGAGATAAAGCATTTCAAAACAAGGGAATAAATCGCAAATTCATGGAGTTTTGCCTCAATTCAAACTTTTTGTGCCCCCTAGGCCCTTTTTAGATGTATTGTTTTACCTTTTCAACCAATAAACCTATTGTCCCGTTTGATGAAGGAAACAATTGATTGCCCCCCCCCCCCCATCGAGTCCTGGTCCCTTTAAAAGAGGCCCTGCCATGCTGTCGTCTTTACGCTGAATGACTGCTGTTAGTTACATTTGAAACTGGTGGAGAATTGCTAAGCTACTTGAAATGTGTCCTCTTGTAAATGTTCAAAGATTCTTTAGGTTTTTTTATATTCATATGAATTATTCAGGCCCGTAGGAAGCGGGGGGCAGGGGGGCTCAAGCCCCCCAATAATTTCTTAAAACAATGGTGCTACGTCACACGCATTAACTAGATGTATTGTTCTCTATTGTTTTGAGAACAATTGCCCCCCCCCAATCCGAAGCTGCTTCCTACGGCCCTGAAAATATTACAATATATGTTACATTCGATTACATTCTACTATACTTTCTAACTACTATACAACTGTACGACACTACAGAGATGATACCACAGGTAGCAAGAGACACTGACTACCCCTGTGGTCATTAACATAAAGACATTCAAATTGATAAAGATTAATTAAACTACTACAAAATGCTACACTTATAAACAAAACGGAGAAAAGGACATGGTGGCTGTGTGGCGTAAAACGAAAGTTTGGAATTATACAAGCCGACCTGTTTAAGTTCGAGTATAGTTTTATTTACGTCATTAGAAAATTCTTTATTACCATACAATAAGCATTGTACCAGAGCCTTGTTTGGAAGGGTGTTGATTTGGACAAATGGACGTAACAATTCCGAAACTCCAGTGAGAAGATTTTGTCGTTGAATGTCGAATTCTTTACGTTTTTTCTACGCTTCATCACTGGGTCACCTTAGAGACTCGCGACGCACTTCCTTTTTTATTAACTTTCTTTACATTACATTTAGAAATTATTGAACAGATAACAAGAAATGTTTAGGCTTCTTAGCTGAGCTTTTCTGACAGAATTAAATGATTTAGTAGGAGGAGTAGAACCTCCCTGCATATGTAATTCTATGACTTCAAATTTCGTGCTGTTAGAGTAAGGGGCGGATTGAAATAGCGCAGTAATCCCGCAAGATCAAGTATTAGACACAGGGATACCAGAATTAGTGTTGTTCAGAGGCTTAGCATCGGTATTTTGAGATAGTAAGGGGAGGGGAATGTGGATTGGTTGTCGTTCCGAATTGTTTTACTATTGTCAAGTATAAATTAGGTAATAGATCTTACCGGACTAGATTTCGCGTCTTGCCTATTTGCAGGTGAACAAAAGCTGAAATGTTTGAAAGCCTGTAGTTTGCTACCTATTTATCAGATTCTTAAAACTGGTTACCATTGTGTGGGTGACATGTCAATTTAGGTAACAGAATTTAGTTGGTTCAAATCGGTTGTATCTTGTACCAGATATGAGCATTTTGATGAAATTGTTCAGTCTCAGGATCCTTCAAAATAGGCCCGAAATAGGCGCTACTGAAAAATAATTAGCCCCAAAATCAGTGGCGTAATGGAGCAGCTCGGGGCCCTTAGTAACTTAGCTATACAGGGGGCCCTGAGGCAGCACATAAATCCACAAAAGTTTGCCAAATTTTCAAAACTAAAACGGCGTTGCTAGAGGGAAATTCAGGCGAGCCCAGCACATCATCACCTGTTTATGGAAGTTTTATATCTGAAGGCACGTTGGAGATGGTCGCTGAAATTGAATGCGAGCGAAGCGAGCCAAATTTGGGGCCTAGGGTGCCCTCTCGGGAGATTTTTTTGAACCACGATCTTTAGATTGTTGGTCTTTTCGTAGAATATTCGTCATCGAATGGAGAAAGACAAGAATTGTGATCGACGATATGCTTCCCAACGAAATATTGGAAAACTGAGCTCAACTGGTTACCTACAGACATGGATCCATAGACATGGATTTTTTGTCAAGTCATCTTCTAAAACGTTCAAGTCCCCTTGAAGATAACAAAGCATGTTAGCATTTCTTTATATATTAAACTTGCGTTCGATTCAATTTACAACGGCGTTCAATTCATTAGAAGTCAACAAGCAGTTTCTCCAAAGTTACATTAGTAGTACTTTACAGAAGATCGGGGCCCTAAAGCTCGGGGACCCTTAGGAGTTGCTCTAACCCCAACCACCGTGCGTTACGCCACTGCCCAAAATGAAGGTTCTTGTATTTTGATCAGCACTTCAGGTGTGATGGTCTGGGGAGTATTCCACTTCATGCAGGGCTCATAAGAAATTGCTACAAAGATGTCTAAGATTTAACAGATTTTTACCTAAATTTTGATTGATGTTCTTGACAATCATTGATAACATCATATGGCTAATCAATCTATAACCCTTTTCTGTTGTAACCTATTTTTCCAGAACTTTCCAGAAAAGAAATTAGAAACTTAAGAAACTTTCAGCCTAAAAAATGAAAAGTATCATAGCTATAAGAAACCTTTTAGGCTGAGGTGTGAAAAAGTGGTTTCTTAAATGCGGGGCCTTACTATACTGAAGATTATCTGTAACATAGCTAGAAGAAATTCTCTAGAAGAGAATAGTAGGCCTGGCTCTGTACCTACGCAACTGATTGCCTACGCAATAAGCCCCAATTAGTGTAATGTTCCTGAAGTTTAGTCCTGTTTTGAACGATTCTGAGGTAAAAAATTTTGTATAGAATCACTTGTAAATCAAGATCGATATAACCCGTTTTAGCAAACTAAATTTTATTTATTCACCCAGTACCCGGTACAATGTTAAAAATCAATCAGTTTTAGACTGACAACTGATTTTTAAGATTTTTTCAGATTTCTAAGACCTTTTCAGATTTTCAGATTCCTGAGATTTTTAAGATTTTCAAGATTTTCAAAGATTTTCGAGATTTTGTGAGATTTTCAAGATTTAACAGATTTTGGAGGATTTAAACAATTTTTTATATTTTCAAAGAATTTCAATATATGTTCTTCTGTATTTTCATTATTGTTGGGGGAGATTTCATGGCTTTTTTCCGAAGATTTCTTTGGAATTTTTGTGGCATTTCTAAGATTTCGTTAAAATTTCAAAGATTTTTCGAGATTCTTCGGATTCTGAAAATCTTTTAGGTTTTTTTTTACGAAAGAACAAGATTTTTGGAGTGATTTAACCTTTGCCTGTTTCTGTTTGTATGCATAGTCATAAGACTATGTCATATGCAAGGTCTGTCTAAGTAAGCTCTCTCTTGAGCAATCGGGATGGATAAAATATAACCAAGGTGTCCGCTTATAAAAGTGTCCGCTATCTTTCAAAGAGAAAACACCAAAACAGCCACACGTTTTTTTTATAAGAAACTGGTTTATAAGAAACTAGTACTACGATGACCAAAAATTTAAGAAACTCCAGTACTACGTTCAAGAACGGTTAAGAAACTCTAAAACTTTATTTCTGTATGTCTCTCTTATTCTATGTCTCTCTAACAAAGGTACATTCGTCTTTTCTTGACTTTAACTCTGCAAAATTGGTAAATTTTTGCCTTGATGTGCATGGCTTCTTCTTGATGACAATGTCAATGCAAATGGAAGCCCTTTCTCGAGAAGAAGGCTCAACTTCGAACAATACCGCAATTTTAGGCCCAAAAAAATAAGAAACCAATTAAGAAACTTTTACTCTAAAACAACGAAATTTTCATGCGAAATTAAGAAACTTTTAGTACTAAGTGCTGATCCAAGTTTTTTATAAAAAAACCTGTATTCTGGTATCCCTGTGATGAATGCTGTGCACTATTCTCATGGTGTGTAGTCTTTGATCTTTGTCCACTGTCTTTCTTGTTGTTTTCTGCATTCTTGTTTATGATGGTGTGCTGTAAACAGAGTGCATGGTGTGTTTATTGGCAGCGACCGTTTATTTCTTTTCGATTTCCACTTCACATTCTTCTTATTTGTGTAGGATTATACATCTTCAGGATTGAACTTAAATCATTAGATTCTGTGAATTCCGTTATGTTGTTGACTTTGACTACCCATTGCATTGGTCCACAGGCCGCTTTAAAATGGACCGATGGGCCGGATGTCTGAGCTAGACGGGGGATATTCCGGCTACCTTTTGAGTACACATACCAGATGGCCCCAGGTGAGCAAAAAGACATGGGGCGGAGATAAATCTCATATCCTATATTTGTTAAAAGCTTACTAACCTCACTACATAAGGACCCTCTAGTTACGCGCATCTTATTGAGTTGAATTGTTGTTGTTGTTGTTGTCGCTCCACCGAAGCGCCATCATCAAGTCAAAGAGCACAGGGAACGAGAGACTCCAGGCAATAAGTCTAAAAGTTTACTGCATACCAAGAAAGGGTCGCTTTGATGCGAAAATATACCAAGTTGAGATCAGTCCCAGCTTTCTCTAATTGTGACAATTCGTTATCATAGTTACATTGCCTTTGTTGCTTCGTTACTTTATTTTTCATAATAACATTAACTGTACAATTTGTTTTATACAGAGTACTGTTATATTGTAGGCCTATACAGCGTGCGATTGAAGGGGGCCTAACTACTCAAAGAAAACAATCATCAATTTGGTCTTTGGCGCTATTTATTTTTCTTTCAATGCTGAATCGTTTTGCCCACTGGGGCATCTTCAGAGCAACTGCTTAATTTTGAAGGATCCTCCTCTTTTTATTTTAAAATCTATGTCCATATGAGATCATTCAGTTTAAACGTTTTATTTTCTCCCTGATAAGGTAAAACAAAGTTCTTATCGTTGTTGTTGCTGTTGTTGTTGTTCATTTTACTCTTGTCGTTGGCAATCAAGTCGTTGTCGTTGCTAGGTTTGTTGGTTATGTTGTCTTGTCTTGTTTTCTTCGACATCGAATCGTGTTTCATACGAGCTTCATTTTTCTAGTTTTTCAATGGTTCTTTGCCAGTTACCAGTGGCTATTTCTCTGAATCTTTAACCACATCGGGAATGTCTTTGTCCCTGTTCATTTGTTTCGTTTCGTTTCGTTCTGGTTCGATTCATTTGGCGTCGTTCGCAATGTGGTGTTTGCCCTGTTATCTCTGTCATGTAGGATGTTGAAACTGTCTCGTTGTTGATGTTGTTGTCATACCCTTTGCTATTTGACGTTAGATTACGAGCTTTGCTTTGCGTTCGTTTCATTTGTTATCCTTTGCAATTTCGTATTGTCCCTTTGTTGTCGGGTCAGATGTCAGTGAGTTGCAGTCTTCATTGTTTTGTTTCTTTGTTGTTTCATTGTCCTTGTGTTGTAGTCGTTTGAAACGCTTTCTGGGTCTTTATAACGAGCCATTTGGCATCTGCGTCCATGGACGATTCTGACACGTAAAGAATGTGTCTCAATTTCTATAATTATATTTCAAATGAAGTTGAATGCTTACCTTGATGTGGAGAATGTGTCTGTCTTGCTATTTCCATATATTGAATTGATTTGAATGCTTACCTTGTGTATCTTTTCTGCATTAAATTCCAACCGAGCTGACTGCAGCTTCCATCCTGTCGCCAATTTAACTCTCAAGCATGGATGGATGGCCTAAAAATGTATCTTTGACAAAGATACATCTTTAGGCCATCCATCCATGCTTGGGAGTTAAAATGGCGACAGGATGGAAGCTGCAGTGAGCTCGTTTGGAATTTAATGCAGAAAAGATACACAAGGTAAGCATTCAAATCAATTCAGTAAGGTAAGCATTCAACTTCATTTGAAATATGATTATAGAAATTGAGACACATCCTTTACGTGTCAGAATCGCCCATGCTGCGTCCAGACTCAATATAATATATAGAGGGCCTAACTACTCAAGGGAAACAGGCATCAATTTGGTCTTTTTAATTTCGCTACTCTGGTTGCCAGAGCCTTATTAAATAATGACTCTTTTTTTATCACAAATAAAAACGACGAACTACAACGAAATATAAATATTCTGTGGCTGCCATAGCTGGAAAGGACATGATGTCATCGAGTTTCAACTACAGCAGCCACTTACATCAATGGAAAAATATACATAAAATTTAAGAAAAGAACAAGAACAACGCAGGCATCTCAGAAAGAAGAACTCCCTCCACCTTACAGCAGTTGCTTGACTCTCAAACGAGCACAGATAGATGAAATACCTCTGGGAAAAATGACTCTGGCACCCAGGGTATCATTTCGCCTGCTAGAGGATGTTCAGAGCAATTGATTTTTAAGGATCATTCTCTCTTCATGGTAATTTATAGTTATTTATGATAATTTATGATAATCTTTCCATTTTGCTTTCAGATTTGCTTCTTGAGTGCCTTTGCATTTCACACAAAAGACCAAGTTGATAAAGAGGGACAAAAGAGAACGAGTTATTAAAGGAAGGAAAATTGGAAAAATTGGAGGCATGATGGGGAAAGAAACTTGCATTGGACTTGCGACCATATTGTTCTTATGCATACCTTATATGGCTGTAGCAAGCCCTTACAAAGATGCACTAGCGCGTGTCCGTTGCCAACTGCATAGTTACAAAGTTACCGTTGCTCAACCAGGCTGTGAGACAAAAGACGTCTGGGTAAACACATGCGCTGTTGTTCTAAAAAATGACAGATTTTGTGATGATGTTATTAGTTGCTTTTGAACGACACGCCAATCCAAAATGGTAAGCGATTGCAAGCAAAGGCATTTCTACGGCAAGGCTGTTGCTCTAAAACAATGTCAGATTTGTAATGATATTATTAGTTGCTTTTGAACGACACGCCAATCCAAAATGGTTAGCGATTGCAAGCAAAGGCATTTTTACGACAAGGCCAATTAGTCTAGTGGCGAATGTAAAAAAAGTAAGCTGCACAATTTGTCTTCAGATTTATATTGCTTACTCATTCATTGTATATGCAGAAAGGACATTGTTAAATTAGGACAGGTATACAAAGAAAGACGAAGAAGGGTTCTTTACAGTCGCTAGACGCTTTGTACTGGCGTGTGAATGAAACATAAGAGAAGCTATTGTGTCCAAATTTGTCATTCTTGTTGACGCCCCATAGATGTATGTGTGCCGGATGACGAATAGATGAAACTTGCAATTGTCCAAGCTATTTGCTGTTTTCATTTTGAAACTCTTTTAACTCCTAACTAAGATGACCTTCAACAGAAGTAAGAGATTTAACAAAAATTATCATTTAAATTAGCAGTCAAGAAGAGAAGACAAAGAAAATGTAATTGTTTTGTTATAGGGCTAACCAGCATCGCGATTTTGTTGTCGTGATGAAAGTTGACCTAAAGTAATCATGTAGCCTCAGTTTGCCTTTGATCTAGCCTGCGTGCAGACAATGTCTGCGCAACGCCGCTCAATATCGTGTATTGTATGCGTCAGCATTTCATTTCAATGGCAGTTTGAATGGCCCTTTCTTCTTAGCGTCTGGTCATTGTCTGCAGTAGGATAGTTAAAATTCCAGAGTATTGTGTTGCTCATGAAGTTTGCCTGGAGAACAAAGTGAAACCTGAGATTTAATCACATGATGACCGTTCTCAAATCTGATTGCTTCCTCGTTTCCCGGGAAAGTGATTTTGTTGGCTGCTACAACAATACGTTTTGTTTGTTATCAGTATTGCGAAATAAATGCTGAAGCACGCACTACACAAAAGTGAGCGGTGTTGCGCAGACTATACCTTTTCCTTGGGTATAGTCTGTACGCAGGCTACCCTTGATCATGCTTTTTTGTTTTGGACCAATTGTTGTTAAAGGCAAACTATCATGGCGCTGATTGGGTAAATAAGACAACCCAAAAGAAAGGAATTAGGCAAGCTTCAGTTATTTCAGTTACCACAGAAATAAATTCGATGATAAAGATATGAATCTTTTTATTTGGGAATGAATCCATGACTCCAGCGCACAAAGGATTGATGAATACAAACCCATACAAACCCATAAGATCTTTTGTTATTGATTTTATCTGAAGATTTGGCCAATCACATCCATGACAGTGTGCCTTTAACTATTGACGAAAAAATCTCCGTTTTCTAATCCATAAATTCAAGATTTCTTAGGTTGTATTAGATTGTTGCTTACCGTATTATTCTTGTTGCCCCGCATACGCGATCATGGAAGAATGCGGAAGAATATTGCAGCGAATGCACGAATGCACGGGATGCTAGCAACAATGCAGTAAAGACTAATCGTCGTTTCTGCTGGCATCAAATTTGTTGGATAAATATTTGAACAAAGACTGCAAGTGGTTAAAGATAGACGAAGATAAATTTGAAAACATTATCCACATACAACAAGAGAGAGAGAAATTGATCTTCGATTAGTCCAAGATGGAGGAGACGGTATTACTAATGGCATTGACTCAGTGGCGTCGTGGGAGCATGATTTTAGGGGGGGGCCAAGGGTCAGAATTTTCCGACAAAGAGACATTTTTCCGACAAAAATTAAGCAGGAATGTAACGTTTAAAAAGTGGCAAAATGTCTCAGAACTTTTGTCATATAAAAGTTCCATAATAGCGAAGAATTGTTGAAAGGGACACAGCAGCCCTGTTAAGAGGCAATTCTTGTTGGAGGTGAGGCTGTTGTTGATACGTGATTGGTGTTAATAGTGCAATGATAATAGTGCCTGTTGTTATTTACCATATCGTATGTAGGCTTCACAAATGTATCAAAAAGCGTCGTCAGGAGAGCCAACCACAAAATGCTACAATAGTTACAATAGCTACAATAGGTGGAATGATGACACAACAACGACCACCACCACTACCCTCAGCTGAGCTGCCATGGCCAGGGAACGATGACATCAACAGTTATGATGCACCACCCAGTTATCAAGAATCCCAACAAGCAGCAAGAACAGGAGATTTGTAAGGCCGGATAATGCATGGATACAATGTATTGTACAATAGACAAGCTCATATGGCCTCAAAATTGAAAATTAGTTAAAAATAATAGGTTTCTTAGGCAACAATCTTATATGGAACATGAACGTAGTTTTCATATTGTATATTTTTCCGCCAGGGATGTGCCGTATTTGAAAGTAGCGTTTTCGCCTATTTTTTCTAGCGCAAGGTATCAAAAGAAGACAATTTTTCTGGAGCAGAGCAGGTTGTCAAAACATGCCAAAAGGGGATATTTTGTTAGATTTGGTCATTTTTCGGTCAAATTCTTATCTTTTGGAGTCTACTTTTCAACAAATTTTTTTCAGAATGGGTTATTATTTGGAGTGAAAAATTCTGGAGCAGGGTAAGAAAAAAATTTCGTGGGCACACCCCCGTATAAATTTAAGTCAAGTACCCCCTCCCCCGGGAATGCCTCCTATAACACAAGAGTTATGTCTCTGTTTTAAAATTTTCGCAGTCCTCGTGGTCACAATGACACATTTTGCTGTGTGAGCCAAACATTAGAATTTAGGAGACTCGTCCAGAATGGAATTTGTGCCAGTGAACAGGGTCTTTTAGTGAATAGCATCAGAACTTGATTCAATTTGATCTTCAACACGTAGCTTTGCCATAATAGACTAGCCACACTAGTCCCTCAATTTCGCTGTTGTTGTTGTTGTTGCTGATGGCCAGACAAATCAGTCCCAAGGAGCATACAGAGATTGTGTAGCCAGTCTAGCTTTGCCATGGACACATGAAATGCGGCCTAAATTTTTTTAGCACATCACCATTTTTAAAGATGCTGCAGACATTTTCAGCTTGCACAAAACTATTTAGATATTCATTTGATTACACGATTGCATTGTAGCAAAGTAAACTGTATCAAAATTAGAATTGACAAAAAGACAGATCTGCTGAAAATTCTGCTCAATTTCGTAGTATGCTTCAAAACCAGGTGCCTAACAAAACATCAGAATTTTAGTTGATAGGATAATCAATATCCTAAAATTTAATTCGATCTTTGACTTGTGACTAACAAGGGCAGATTTTGTAATACAATAGCAACAGTTACGTTTGATTGACACCTCAATTCTAAGCGATTGCAGATTGCAGACAAAGGAAAATCTCTCAACCAGTCGTTCAAAACAAACAAAGCCGAAAAATCTCCGAAACTAGAAGGGGAAACTCTCGCCTTGTGCAAGCGAATGGTGGTTTTTAAAAGAAGTTACGTGCTTATAGCGAGAGAAGAAATGTAAATCTAAAGCTCTGTTTGGCGGATTTTGTTTATTTGATTCAGAAGCCGAGAAGAAGGCATTGTAATTCTCGCATATTTAGGGCATAAATGAAACGATTACAAAACGGCTCCTCAATCAAATAAACAAAATCCGCCAGATAGAACTTTAGATGTACCCTTCTTTTCTCGTTATAAGCATATAACCTCTCTTAAAAACCATTTTTAGCTTACACAAGGCGAGAGTTTGCCCTACTAGTTTCGGGGAAACTTGTGCGACTTTGCTTGTTTTGAATTACCGGTTGAGAGAATTTCCTTTGTCTGCAGTCGCTCATCGCTTTGAATTGAGGTGTTAATCAAACGCAACTGTTGCTATTGTGTTACAGAATCTGCCCTTTTTCTTGTGACTATGATGCAGCACATCAAAAAGAAAAATTGGTAATTGATTGGTTTTAAATTTTGATAATTTTTCAAACGCTGAAACGTTTTTTGACTTACCAGGCAGGGATGGTGCAAAGTAAGATTTGCAGCATGTGATCTCCTCATTTCATGGAGAGAACATCTTCGAATTGCATTTATCAAGTCTTGAGTTTCTGAGGCTATTACTCAACTGTAAAACCAATTAAAAATCGTTTAAATCATTGAAGGCATGAATCGTATGGTGTCAGCATGATGCTTTGTATATTTTTTATGACACCAGCTTTAAGGGATCAATGGATTGTACTTGCACCACTCGGCCTTCTGAAGACTTTTTTGTGGCCCTTGATTCAAGTCTTGAAGAAGAAAAACGAAGAATTTCCACACAAAAAATTCACCAAAAAAGGCAAATTCTTCCAAACCATTCTCAACTATTTCTACAGCAAAATTTGATTATACGGCCAACTCCACAAATATTTTTCTACTTTTATCATACAATTTATCTTGAATATTTTATCACATCAACAATAAAGTAATTTCACAAAACAGAGAGGAATGTTCGGAATATTGAACGTCAAATTCTCAAATGCTAAGATCTATAGGTGTGTCAGAAAAAGCTAGCTGTTTTGAAGATCATTAAAATTTCATTTTCCCTATCTTATTTTGGAAATCATCTCACTTTCAGCTTATTTTTGTGCAGTTGGGTCAATGCAAACGTTAATTCAAAGATGTAGAACTAATTGTCAGATTTACTCAATTACGTATCCAACTCTAGGTTGAAATCTCTTCTATCAAAAAAAATATGATAAACAGACAAATTGGACATTTCGCTCTTTGACAGTAGCCAGGCAAACAGGGGCAAACGAAGAATGAATTTATTAGGACATCCTACAGACAAGGCCGTCACTATCGTAATGATTAGTCTATGAGTCCTATGAATAGCTGTCTTTTACTGAAAATTGGTCTTGCCAACGGTCCCATTTACAAAATGCTGGCAAACTTGCCCCAAGTCTATTTCCTGTAGTCCACCCACCCAATTCCGGATCCGCCATTGCAACGTTCCGTAAAGGAATAAAGAAAAGGGAGAGACAGAAATTCCTCATCGCTCTTCTCTCTCCCTTTTATGTTCCATTACGGAATGTTGGAATGGCAGATCCAGGAACTATCGGAGAGGGATCTATCAGACGGACCACGGTAAACAGACTTAGATAACTTTTGTGGTTTTGATACTCAGTAACTTGGTGCTGCCGGAGCGGAGAGGGAGGTTAAATTACCTCCGGGCCTGATAGGCATCCGGTAATGTATATGAATTTACACGGATCTAATGATAAATTATTGTATTGTAAGATTATTGGTGCTATTTACAGCATGTTATATACCGCATTGGCATCAAATCTAAAAAATGGCTTCCTGCAATGGTTCTTACGTCTTCGTTCGAAGTGAACAGCTCGAGTGGCCGAGCGGCTTATACAGTTTCCGTCAGGTAACTGAAATTAAGCTCGATCGAGTGAGGTCAAACTCCGGATGGGTGACCTCTCAAAGGCCTGACCTCGCAAGTCACTTCGCCGTCCGAATGGACGTTAGACTAGGGGTCCCATGCCTGGATGCGGCATGCACAGTGGGCCTAAATTATCTTTGAATAGCTAGAAATCCTTCCAGTTCACTTAGAATAAAGTACTGAATGAACTGAATGAATTTTGATATTTCGTATATTCAAAGACCCTTGCCCCTTTTTTGAAAGAATTCATTAAAAATCCTAGGATTCCTAGCCTTACGACTCCACATTAATTTTTGATTTCTTAATAGTTAATCATCTTGAAGAATTCTATCAAACGAAACAAAACTGCCTTGTGTATTATTACGTGCAATTTCGTACCATGCTTCCAAACCAGGTAGTTCACAAACTTTCATAATTTCATGAAGTAACAGCTTTTGGTAGCATAGTCAATATCTCTAAATTCAATTTGATGTTCGATGCAAAGGCATCACGAAAACAAATTCAACATTAGTTGATTTTTTAAATTTCCGGGAGTTTTAAAACAACAAAGCTTTTTTGACCCACTCGGCCACTCCGTACACATTTACAGAACCATTTTAAAAATTTGATGCCAATGATGCTGATATATACACTATCTACTACATTTTCAGTCCCTTGGGTTTTGTTTGCAATTTATTTACAATGCTATTGTCTTTCTGCTTACGGCAACCAGAGCACAGCTGAAAACCTGGCGTATCCAATTGGCCTAAAACTGACAGCAGTTCAAAGCTCGTTCATTTTAGGTCCTTTGCCCTGGCGAGCTGGCAGCAGATTTGTACAAGTGACTCGGTCACACAGGCTTCGGACAATTGTAGCAGTAACAGGAGTAGATCAGTTGAATTTGCTTATGGTGCCTTTTTTGTTTCGAGAATGGACAAAGCAAAGTTATAGCGGCCATTTCGTAGCTCTTGGGCATACACGAGTTGCAGCCTTCGAGGCGTCTTTCACCTGGAATGTAGATTGAATTGCATTGCCCGTAGCAGTAATTGTTTTGAATTATTCGCGGTAAGCAACCAGGATGGCGTATCGTTTGATTGAAAGATTTCGCTTTGCACCATTCTAATTTCCATTCATCAGCTTTCATGATCAATGTGCCTTTACTATTTTCGATCACGTGTTGCTTGAAACTTTTAGGCCCACTATCGTAGTAGTCATCATTAACTTCATATTTCGCGTTTAAATTAGCCAGGTCTTGGAAGAGCGGTGGATACCCCATTGCCTCTTTCATGGCCAAAAAGGCAGTGATTATGACAACTATTGTTGATTTTATAGCCATTACCTACAAAGGAAAACATGAAACATTACGATTTTGCTGTAATGAAAAGCACAACTTTGAATACGTTTAGAAACAGCACTGAAGGGTTTAATAAAAACCAATGGCATCCTTATCCTTTATTGTATTATGCTACATCTCTTTTTATCGTGAATGTTAACATATGATTTAGATAAAAGAAAGGTAACAGAAACATATATAGGTTTTGTAAGATCGATCGCGTTTGACCGACATCCTATAGTACAATGCATTAGTAACTGGTAACTGGTAACTGCATATAAAGCAATTTCTGCGCTGACTAATCATACAAATTTAGCTACAGAAAACTGGAAGATAGGCCCTGAAACCTGGATGGCTAAGTCACTCTTGATGCATGCTACAAAGGGCTGTTAAGAGCGACCCGAATGTATATTGAAAGAAGAGAATAACACTAAGAATATGAGTTCAAGGGGCAGTTGGACGTGACGCTGCGCGTGACATTTTCATTGTATTCCAATGAGAAAAGTGCTTAGGCTAAGCATCGACTCGTCAATTGAGATTTTGAATGGGATTATTGCACATTTCAATCCATCTCCATCGACGTTGCTCTTGACAATCTCTCGAATTTTATTGACAGATATTGTTCGTCTTTATCGATTTTATGTATTTGCAAAGTTATTTTGTTCATCACAAATTCCTGAAAGTCATAAACAACGATGTTGCTGAAGCAACTTTGAAGCTACGAAGAGATAATCTACAAGTCGACGTTGACAAGAAACTCACCAAAGAATATGGTTTTTGAGTCAATTTATGATGCTTGGTGAAACCGAAAGGTGAATAGAACCTTCTCAAACACTACTGGATTCATTGCTCAATTGATTTCGTCAGAATTACAGCAAACAAAGAGGTACAGTAAACATGTTTTGGTATTTAGGCCTATACAAATTGGATTGTGCCACGCAGAATCTGTTACCCGCGTTTTGCGTCTGACTGCCCCTTTAAAGAGAAATGAACAAGCACCTCATACGTCATGTTACAGACCGGTTTCGCTCTATTTCAGGGCTGGTCGGTGCAAGTATACATTATAACGCACATCATCCAGTTGAATGTCAGGGTCAAATTGCCCAATGAAAAGCTGACAACTGACCCTGAGCATTTTTTGTGCCTTACTCAGAGGTGCAGTCCTAGGAATTATAGCATCCATTGTGCTCGATTGATACTCAAGCTAGAGCAACCACAAAGTGATCAGCAGTTGCAAACAAAAAGATATCTACAGCCGATTAGTCAAGTTGTGAATGTACATAAAGCAAAAGATGAGAGTAGCTAACTCGTTTGATGTACATGCGAAAAGAAACCACCAAGAAGTAACCTGAGAACAGAGATGGCGCCAGGGAAGAAATGCCAGGGGGGCAAATACTGTCAGAGTGCCGACAGTGAGAAATTTTTTATGAACGGGTTCAATTCTAGTTCACTGAGAGGACAACCCAGCAAAGAAAGCTGGAGGTGCAGGTTATGAAAATGCCGACAGTGCCTAGAAATTGTCGAAAATTTAAGTGCCGATGGGGGAGCTGAATGAAATTTTGGGGGGCTCCTGCCCCCCCTAGCCCCCCCGCTCGCGCCATCCCTGCCTGAGAAAATATCGAAGAAGGAAGACTGATATATCTGCTGTGTAGATTTCATCTATCTGTAAATTGCAGAAGCTGAGAATTAAAAGGGCTGTTCAAGCTAAACTTCCAAAAATCCTAAACTTTCTCCACCTAATGCAGGCAAGTAGCAGCAGATACATTGAAAAATGAGGATATTTTCTACATGTTTGAACCCCGTAGAATTCACCAACGCAATCAGATTTTTCATGCCATCAACGATTATAAAGATACAGCTGGATTCTGAGCGACGAGTTTCAGGTGTGTTTAGCCTAAATGCACGGAAAGCAACAGGCAGGCTAAAGAAATTGTGCGCCACGCGCCAATTAGAGAGGAATTTATCATTGAATTTGATGATATTGGCCAGCTGATCTTTATCTTCGTTTACAAAAATCTCGCACAGCCCCTTTAAGTTTTTCAATACAAAAATGAAACAAATAAAAACAAATTGTTCTTTCGATGAGGATAGGCTAGGATACCCTTGACTTGTTTTGACAGCCCCTTTCGCAAGCAATGACGTCGCCAGGAGGTCGACTAAGGGCGAAATGTCCATCCAAGTCCCAGCTTTCTCAAGGAGTTACTCATTCATAAGGATAATTGGTGAATACTAGCATACAATTTTTGCAATCAAATCGTTGTAAGAACAGTTACCGAAGAAGATGAAAGTCGAACGTTTAACAACGTCTTAGCAATCCTGAATAATCTTTGAATTATTTATATGCTACCTTGGAATGGCTCTTGAATTATCGTTTCGCAAATTACTCATAAGTTCTTGCTTAAAAAGGGATGCAGTCACAAGGACCTCAGCCAAAAGACTTACATTTGTAACTGGTTTTACTGTTTATTTGTAAATACGATACATCTACAAGACTTTGAGACCCACAAAGATCAGGGAAGCTGAATTCTGTCCAAATTTCATCTTTCTTTGACGCACAGTTTGATATGAGGTTTTGCGGCTACTTGATTTTGGAAGTGTGTGTGGCCTCCTCGGAGGTAACCCTATCTTTAACCCTATCTAAACCCTATCTTTAAATAAGTTGGTGTGACTTGTTATTGAATATCGCTTTGGATTGAATAGCTCATGGCTTATTATTTCGGGCCATTCATCTGCGATTGAGAATCTCGTTTTCTCTTCGCAGTGGCATAGAAAAAGTTTATCCATGTAAAATGCGACTCAGGCGTGAAATAGACAGCATAGGTTTCAAATCTTTAAAAAGGCTGGTGTAAAATTGAGTGACATATTTCTTTGTACTGAATAACTTCAAAGAAACTTTAGCTATTTCTCTATAATTCTACAATTGGATTTTTCTGAAATCTTTAATATTTTCAGAGTTTGCGTGTTTTTCTTCTTTTTCAGGAATTAAAGAAAAATTTTCAAAAAAAATTAAAACCATCGTAATTTCTAAACCGTTTGACGCAACATAAAGTAATTTCGAAGAAAACCATAGCTTATGAATGCCTACCATATGGTATCAAGCAAAAGTCTGTCAATCATCTAGTTTATGATTTATAAATTTGATGACGTCACACCCTCAAATGAGCTGAAATTTAGAATACGCTGTAATTTTGAAAAATATTCAAATTTCTGGAAAGTCCAACGGTAGAATTATAGATAAGTATCTAAAATTCCTTTCAAGTCATTCAATCAGAAGAAATAGGTCATTGAATTTTACACCCACCTTTTTACGCCAAGTTAAAGATTTGGAACCTATGCTGAAATAGACTTGGAGAAATCTACCTGGTGAATGGCAATCATTTATGACACTTATGTCTGCAGTTTACAAGACCAAACGACTGCGCAATCATCCATATCTTTCTTGACCATCGGAATAGAATGGTGGTCCGAACTGCCCCGAATTCTATTTGGTGTGCACTTTGAATCAGCAGGAATTGAATTGAATGTTCAACGTGTGCCCCTGCTGCGATTTTCGGCAACAACAAATAGGAGATGAAGAAGTTCGTATATATTTATATATTGACTTTACAGATAAATGCAACCCTTACCTCCGTTAGCTGAGGCTTAAATGTTTACCTTAAATTGTCGCTAAACATACAAATTCAAAAACAGTAAACTACAACTTCAAAGGTTAGACAGTCTAGATGAGGAATTACTGCGAACCGCTGCAAAGAGTGGCGGCGCCAGTAACCAACGACAGTGGAAGACAAATGAAGATGGTGACCCTGGGACAGGACGAAGCCCGCAGAAAATGCTCAGGACCACGTCCTTTTTATTGGGGAATATCGGTCGTAGTCAGCTTCGTCCCCCGGGCCTTTTCAATCCCAATTTTCTACAGATTTAGACATATTTGAAAACCGACTTTCGAGAGAAGTGGGGCTGACTCGTACCCCAAGTTTCCCCCGTGACACCCTCACTAACTGCGAGGATTTTGTTAAGAAGATGCATTGCAACCTTTACTCAAATCCCAATGGAAATGTCGAAGTTTCGTAATTTGTGGCGACGCTTCTTTTCTTGGTAAAAGTTCCTCGCCCCATCTCTAGCGTAAATGGCCTATTCTTACTTTCTTATGAAAAATGTGTGGATAGGAAATGAGTTCGTGCACAGCGCTTGATTCTATTTGCAGACGGCAGACGCAACGCTTTCTGCGAACATATCCATATTCACTAATCAAAGGAAGATGATCTTTTCTCAAGGCAATGATTTCAAGTCATACTTTACTCTTGTTGAAGGATTTTAACTAAGAACGAAGATGTCAAGTAAAGCGATAGTTTTTCTTGACTTCTTAAATTCAAGTAGCTCTGCACCAATCTCAGATCTATTTTCCTCATGCGTGTAGTGTGTGTAATAAACGATATCAAATTTCTGGGACCCACAGATAAATGTCAACCACAACAATTTTTGCATTTATTTCATTTCGTTGGATAGTAAAGGAAAAATCACGAGTCTTTAATTCATCAATCTTGACCAATTTCTTTCGTGATACATGCCAATACACCGCAGAGCATAAAACCTTAACCGTGATCTGGTTGAAGAAAAAACTGTGCGCGCTTTCGTCTCGTGTGAATGAAATATACGGTTTCACAGTAGTTCTCGTTGACTGACGACTTTCGTGCTTCTTACAGCTGCAACTAGGACTGTTTTGGTTTTTTGTTGCCGCTATCACTGTACAGTATCCAACATCGGCGTAGGGGGAGACAAAATTTGGGGGGGCTGCCCGATAAAAAATCCATTGTTTAAGAAAATTTCGCCCGGCAATTTTCATGAAGAAGTCCTCCGAATTAAGGAGATTTGGACCGATAATTGCTTTCCTAAGAGTATCATCGACCGTATCATTAAGAATTTTCTGGACCGCCAATTTGGACCCAAACCTCCCATGAAGCCTAATGAAAAAGTCCCCCTCTTATTTTGTATACCGTATCTTGGACAGTATAGCTTACAAATCAAAACTAGGCTAGGTAGGGTCATCAAACAATGTTATCCAAATATTCAACTTAAGGTTATTTTTCGGTCCCCTAAACGCATTGGATCATTTTTTTCGATCAAGGATCGCTTTCCTACTCTCGTGCGCTCATCTGTTATTTACAAGTTTCAGTGTCCTGGCTGCCATGCCTTGTACTATGGAAAAACATCACGTAATTTAATTACACGTAGCCTGCGTGCAGACAATACCTAACTGAGGAAAAGGTATAGTCTGCGCAACGCCGTTCAATTTCGTGTATTGTATGCGTCAGCTATTTATTTCAATGGCATTTGAATGACCCTTTCTCCTTGGCGTCTGTTTATTGTCTGCAGTAGGGTAGTTAAAATTCCAGAGTATTGTGTGGCATTTGCTAATTCACGGCACCACGGCACTACGGCACTACGGCACTACGGCACTACGGCACTACGGCACTACGGCACTACGGCACTACGGCACTCAGTATTTTGATCTTATGATTTCATAGAATTCTGATTAAATATCTTGTGAGACTGCAGTCCTCGCAAAAAGTCTTCGTTAATTTGTAGATTTTTTAGAAGATCTGAACTTAGATCATATCAGCACGAGCCAAGAAGGAGAGTTCCGTCTCTTGAACATTACGAGTTAGCCTCAACAGGACACTTTCATCAATTCGTTCATTGGATAATACCTCAGTGCCATCAAAGCCCCTTTCCTACTTAAAACATACAAGGCACCATTCTTTCACCTAAACTCAAAATGAAACTGGAGACACTCGCCCTCCACCCGATGATTTCTCTATGGATTTGGTTTGATGAATTCTAAAATAATGAGTCCTTGATAAGAGGGGACTCTTGCCCCCTCAACCCCCTCCCCCTGCCGGGCTGGGGGAGGGGGTGCCGTGGCACTACTACCTGCTGAAACCGGCCGAAATGAGAGTAATTTGAAGCAAAAACTAACTAAAGTAGGATACCTTTACTTTCAAGAAAGATCCCCAAGAAAGATCCCAAAATATCCGAAAAAAAAACAAATATCTTTTCGAGTGTTTCACTGGCTCTTTTGATAGAGTGACTTCTGCTTTGTAACCAAAGAAAAAGTTCTAAGGAAGTCCTATGTGAAGTGTATTGACTTTACTATTTTTTGACAAAAATGTGTATTCAGCTGTAACTGTTGCTGTTGTTGCTACACGATTTGGTGTATACTGCTGATGTACACCTTGGCGTTTACGGGTCAGACAATTGCCAAAACCATGCTCTTGAAGATATCTAAATAGAATTCTATAAATTAATAATAAAGATACTCAGTGCCGTAGTGCCGTGGTGCCGTGGTGCCGTGGTGCCGTGGTGCCGTGGTGCCGTGGTGCCGTGGTGCCGTGGTGCCGTGGATTAGCAAATGCCGTATTGTGTTGCTAATGAAGTTTGCCTAGAGAACAAAGTGACACCTTAGATTTAATCACATGATGGCCGTTTTCAAACTTGATTGCTTCCTTGTTTCACGGGAAAGTCATTTTATTGGCTGTTACAACAATAAGCTTTCTTTGTTATCACCATTGCGAAATAAATGCTGAAGCACGCACTACACAAAAGTGAGCGGCGCTGCGCAGACTATACCTTTTCCTTGGGTATGGTCTGCACGCAGGCTAAATTACACGATGCAGAGAGCACTTGGGAGTGAACAAAGCTGGTCGAAAGATAAAAGCGAGTCCATCCGCCATTGGGGATCACATTAGCCAATCAAGGCACGCCGCGTCGTTTAAAGATTTCTCTATTTTGGACAGAGCCAACAATGAGTTTGACCTTCTTATTCACGAGAGCCTCCTTATTTTACGGGATCGACCTGAATTTAATTCCCAACAGTCGTCTATTCCCTTAGTCTTCCTCTGATCTGTTTTCACTTTATCCACTTGAGACTTAGGTCTCGGGTCCCCTGCGTAGGAAATGTAACTCACGCTTGTTTACCGCGTTTTATCAATTTATAAGGAACAAACAAGATATCTCTTGTTTGTGCCATGTTTATTTATTTGATTTGCTGAAGATGAACCAAGCCTGGTTCGAAACGTTTTAAAAACATGTTTACGTCAAATTAATTTATATTTCTAGATTTTTTTAATTTATATATAAGACATTATGAGCAACTCTTCATCTTTCATTTTAAGATATTTTTACAGGTTAATAAGTTTCATATAATATTTTTTCAAACCGACCTGTTTAAACAAAACTCAAGGGAAAGCACTAAAATTAAGGACAAAAGAGATTAACACACCTAATTTACAATTTCGTCAAAGATGCTTTCCAGACTCCTCCTATTTAGATTCCGAAAGAATTTTCAGCAGAATAACATTCAAATTTTAACTTATTTCAAATTCAGCAATAAAATAGTTAAAAATATTGCAGCAAGTGTTTTGAAAAAGTTGGCAAACCCGACACGAAAATTAAGGCTACCAATTTCAAACTACAGATGGCGTATACTTAAATACGCGGTTTCACTTGAAAAAAGTGCATCTTGCGTAAGATGAAGGCTAGGCACTTACAATTCTCTGGATGCTCTCAGCAGGCGAGACGGTGCTTTATAAGGGTGGATCTTCTCTTCACGTTATCTTGTGGAAAACTATCTGATATCTGTGATCGGCAAGGGTAGCTATAACTTCTCTGATGTTATTTCTGTAATAAGACCGTTCTCAGCAAGAAGGATGGAACTCTTTTTCAAGCTGATACAATATTGCAGTATTCGGCAAAGGAAGAACTTCTTTCAGTCAATATCTTTAAGAAGACTGTTCAAGGCAACCTCACTGCATAGCGTTCGTAACAGAAGTATCGCATGAGGTGTGTGCTCTCACTTATATACAAGCCGCAGCGAGACAGACAAGCGGTCGCCGACGATGTTTTCTCACTGATAAACAACCGAATGTCTCGACATTTACACACCGGAAAGCGACAACCGATCTCACTGATCTCTGGGCATATCAAGCCGATTAACCTCTTTATGGACAGTGACCTCATTCTGGTCAGTTGTGTTTCGTAGTTAAACTGCTGTGGTAAATCTGCTAAAACCACTGCTTTACAAAATTTGCCATGATGATGTCACAAGTCATAGTATGATCTGAAATTGTGATGTCCTATACCGTTTTATGGTTATTCCGGGGAACTGTGGTAACTCGTGGTAAAAATATAAGATTTCTCCACTGACAATTGTAACAACTGATTTTGCTGTTGTTGGGACTTCTTAGTAGTGAACAGGGACGTAGGAAGCATCTCACACTTGGAGGGGCACGACACTTCAAGGGCACTTTTTTCATTGAGCTAAAGGGGCACTTCCTGAAAAATAAAAGGGCACTTCTTTCTTTATTGCAAAACCTTGGGGGGGGGCACGTGCCCCCAGTGCCCCCGGGTTCCTACGTCTCTGGTAGTGAAAATAACAGGATGTATCTTTGATCATTTTCATCAGCTAACTTCAGGTTACCCTGGCTGTCCTGGGTAGACTCTCTTTATCTTATTTAGAGAGAGTCTCGTACCCAAGGTAACTTTAGGTAAATAAGTCGTACATGCAAAATTATACGGGAATCAGTATGCCCATAGCTCAGCTTTGGAATCTAGGCAAACAAGATTCATGTTGCAAATGGTTGGATTAATCCTACATCTTTCGATAAAAATTTCAAAGATTTTGGTCTACTCTATCTTTTCAAATTACGTATTTTTTCAAAATCTGCCTTTCCCATTTTTTGCACTAGAGGTCCCATGTCTGGATGTAACATACGTAGAAGGCCTAAGTTAGCTAGATATGATACAAATCATTCCAGCCTACTTGAATTGAATGAATGAATGAATGAATGAATGAATGATTGATTGATTGATTGATTGAATGAATGATTGAATGAGCATAGGTTCCTAATCTTTAAAAAGGCTGGTGTAAAATTGAGTGACCTACTTCTTTGAAGAGAATGATTTCAAAGAAACTTTTGCTAATCCTCTATAATTCTACCGTTGGAATTTTCCGAAATCTTAAGTATTTCCAGAATTAGAGCGTTTTTCTTGTTTTTCAAGAATTCAAGAAAAATTTTCAAAAAAACTTAAAACCATCGTAATTTCTAAACTGTTTGACGTAACATGAAATAGTTTCGAAGAAAACCATAGTTTATGAATGCCTACAATATGGTATCAAGAAAAAGTCCGTCACTCATCTGGTTTATGATTTAGAAATTTGATGACGTCACATCCCCAAATGAGTGGAAATGTAAGATACACAGTAATTTCCAAAAACATTCAAAAGTTCTGAAAAGTCCAACGTTAGATTTATAGATAAGTATCTAAAGTTTGTTTAAAGCCATTCAATCAGAAGAAATAGGTCATTGAATTTTACACCCACCTTTTTACACCGAGATAAAGATTTGGAACCTATGCTGATTGAATGAATGAATGAATGAATGAATGAATGAATGAATGAATGAATGAAAACAACAGCTATACCGTAACCAAAAGTTTACTCATCGTTACTATAATCTACCCCTAACCTCTTATCCAGAACGTAGGAATTATGGTCTTCCTTGCTATAGAAGGTTTTGGTTTCAGCTTACACTAAAAGCAAAATTTAATTAAAAATGGCGATTGAAGGAAATATGATCCCAAAAGAGAGAGTTCTAATGTTCTTAGGACTGTCTCTCTCGTGATCATATATGTTGTTTCTTTATCATTGTGTCTATTTCCAAAGCAGTAACAGACCGTTGCTAGGCCAAAATTGCAAAAAAGTATACCCTTGGCTAGACTAGAAGTCCGAAAAAGTATACCCTTCATTGCGGCACACCCCCAGGTACCTTTACTATGGAAGAACCCCCCCCCCCCTCCCGTGGCAACCACTAGTTAGATTGATTCAAAAATCGTCTCAACATCTTAGTTGAAGCCTATCCCATGCAACTGAATAAAATACGAGACAATGCAATTCTGTAAGCGAAACAATTTTTCTCATATATACCTTTAATAATTTACAATACATGTTACGGATTACTCTACCAACAAAGCTACTCAACAATACTACAAGAACTATACCATGAGGAGCGATAGACGATGACTACCCCATGGTGTTAAATAGAAATAATATTTAAACTACATACAATTTCACAAAAATGCTACACACAATTTAAAAAGCAAAAAAGAAAAGAAGAGAAGATACTGTAGTGGAGAATGTCTAACATTAGATGTCAGGTTGGGGCTGTAGTAATAACTCAGAAACAATTGTCGCAAGCAAAGCGAAACAATTCAGAACTCATCGAGAAATCTTTCGCAGTAAGCTGCCCTCGAATTCAAGGATCTTGGTAACAACCTTTGATATGAAAAAACTTCCGTGTACCGTACGATTTGCGTGATGTTTCCCGACACAACGAACGCTAGGATCGGCAAGGAGAAGTTGGGTTGTCTAGACCGTTCAAACCGAGACGGTTTAGAGAGGAACGGGTTTAGCAGCATCATGTCAAACGTAATCCAAGTTAATATCAAAATTAGGAGAAAAATTAGTATTTACCAGAATGATGAAACTTTCTCATCAAAAGAAAATACCGAAACAAGTCCAGGCTCTACAACCGAACCGTCAAAAGAGCCGAAAGAATGGGCCGGATTTCAACGTATAATGACGTTTTTGACGTTTTCACAGCTGTCGTTTTCTTGATGCGAAGTTTAAAGGGACATTGTCACCCATGATCCTTTATGGGTATGCTGCAAGTTCAGACTGTCTGAAAATCAAATTTGGTTCAAACCGAAATTGTGGAGCCATACTTCAGTAGTAGAATGATTTGATTACAAATTCGTAGTTATTGCTATTGATAGGCTGATGGACGCAACCTCGTCCCCAGGGCCTTTTGTAATATTTGAACATGACAAAAGGCCCTGGGGACGAGGCTGGGGGTGGGGGCGTACTGGAGAATGGATTAAATTTGCATGTTTCAGTATAATTATAATTCATCTGAAAATGTAGTAAGTAGTATTAGATAGTTATTTACCGATTAACTTATTGTTATTATTATTATTTTGTTTTTCTATTTTAAGAGGGCACATTGTAAAACAGTTTTTGATTAATAACTGAATGTTTTCACCCTGTATAAAGAATTTGAAATGAATGAATGAATGAATGAATGAATGAATGAATAATTGCGACGTCATCAAATTGCTAAATCATAAACCAGAAAAAAACGACAGACATTTGCCGGGTAAATTTCATTATCTAATTGAATATATCGGCAATGAAACAAAACGCTTTTCAGAATTATCATTTGATATTCAGGGAGCAGTATCAAGCTCCGTGCATTTTTTACTTACCCAGTAGCAGAAAGTTCTCGACCAAAAGCACTATCTAACCGTATAAATCTAAATATCTGTAGCATAAGCAGAGCAGAGCATGGGTAGTTAGACACTGCTGGTGTGCTTCTATGGAGGAGCGCTGGGTAATATGTATCTGCGGAGGAAATGTTTTATAGTACTGCGGAGGAGATATCGAATATTTTCGTTCTTTCGATATCTCCTCCGCAGTACTATAAAAAATTTCCTCCGCAGATACATATCATCCAGCGCCCCTCCATAGAAGCACACCAGCAGTGTCTAACTACCCATGAGCAGAGCGGAAAATTATCTTAAAGATGACCATGGACACTGAACGATTCTTAAATGCCTTAAGTCTGGGAAGCTTGTCGTAGCTAGACTGATGATATGAGTGCTCAGAACCAGGATTAGAACTGACGTAAAAAGATGAGAAATTAATCGAGCTTCCAATTGTTTTGCCATCAGAAAAACACCAAAACATTGATATGGAATATGCCTCGGTTTTCTCATTATCCCTTCGAATAACTGCGATATAAATCTGAATTATTTTAGTCTGAAAAATGTGTTCTTTGACGTCATAAGTGAGAAAAACATTGGAAGATAGAAAACATTTGCAATGTCAAACATAAGTCTGTCTGAAAATAGATGCCATAGATGTCAGCTGAGATATGCGACAAAACGAAATTTCTTCTTTTACCAAGCGCGGTCATTGCTTTGGTTTGGAGAATTTTGCCCGGCACATTTGGTGGGGGCCTTTTTAGGTCAAGGAATAGAGTGTTTTGGTCCCGGGAGGGGAGTACTTAGTATATTTGTCCGACGGGGATGTGCCGTAGGGTATCATTTTCATCAATTTTTTCTAGAACAGGGTATCAAAATGAGGCAATTTTTCTAGAGCAGGTTGTCAAAAACATGTCAAAGGGGAATATTCTGCTAGATCGGGTCGTTTTTCGGTCAAATTTCATGTTTTTGAGTATACTTTTCATCAATTTTTTTCTAGAACAGGTTATCATTTTGAGCGAAAAATTCTGGAGCAGGGTAAAAAAAATTTTTTTCGTGGGCACACCCCCGTACAAATTTAAGTCAAGTACCCCCTGGGTTTTGGTGTTTTGGTGAAAAGGAAACGCTTTTTGCTAAGGGAAGCTTCTATAGGATGTGTTTTTCCAACTTTGACGTTTTCGGGTTATTTTTGTAGTCGATAGTTGATCGAAATTTCAATTCACTGTCTTATTCCGCAGTTAACAGTGCACAAATAAGGGCTTACATTGAAAACGCCCCTATTCAATAGCAGCCCTTTGAAGATCGCATGTATTTGTGGAGGGTCCCTTTTGAAAAGGTGCCCCTTTCGAAGGTTAGCAGCGTTGAAGCGTACAGGGTGTTTGAAAAATCATCACTCTCTATATCTATACTTAATATTTTCTGCATTGAAGTATGTGTTTCTTTCTGAAATAGGGACAGTGCAAAATTTATTATATCACATGGCCGGTGGAGAACGAATATTCTTGCAAAAACATCTTCTCGCCCTGTATGGAATTATTGCAAAAAAAAAACTGCCACGTCACCCTTTCCTTAAAAAAATGTTTCTCCAATATTCATGAACAACAGATGTTGTAAAATACCACCGATGAATTAGCCAAAGACCATAACAAAATCAATTCTTGCCCTTAAGAGTCTTTGTCAACGAAAAAATCGACTTTGAAGATGAAGAGAAACTACTGATGAATCATTCTTGCAAACGACTGACAAGGACATTTTGCGTCATTTTCATACACATCCTTCCAAGCATTTCTCAACTCGCATGATTCATAATTTTTTCCTCAAAATGAGCCATTTCAAACTTCATCTTGAGCTTATAAAAAGTTACTGCCCCGTTCATATTGCTTTGTAAAAAGTGTTGACACTGTCTGCCAATATAGACAGTTGCAAGAAAATAAATCTACAATTCAATTATTGGCAAAAGGGGGTAAAAAGATATATTACTGATAGTATGAATGATTACAGGCTGAAAGCGAAGAATTACAATAACTCTCAAAGAGTTAGTCTGCTGTGCGACCTCTATGGGGGAGGAAAAATTGAAGAATCCTCCCCCGTAGAGGTCACACCGCAGACTATCAAGAGTATACAGTAAAAACCCGCGTATAAGAACCTACAATTTTGCAAATCTGCCTAATTAGGTTCTTACGTGTTAGGTATTTAGTGAGAAATGAGGCTGCTCAAGTTCTTAAATTGGTTCTTATTTCATTCATGGCTTTCAGGAATTTCTGTTTTTCAGATTCAAGCTTCAGGTCTATTATTTACTGACAGTTCACATCACTTGAGTTTATGAGGTATTATTCCCAACAAAAATGTTTGGAAGAATCAAAAATGTTATATAATCTAGAGAAAAGCTTTCAAAAGCTTCTCATCGGGTAATATAAACATTTTCCCACAAACTTCAGTTGTGAATAAGACCCCATGCTCTCTACAAACAAGAACCTACTTCAAATTCCAGGCTGAATGGGTTCTTATATAATTGGGGTTTAATTGCAAAATTTCAGCCTGTAGGTTCTTAATCCACTAGGTTCTTATACGCGGATTTTTACTGTATGTCAACTCGGTGGTTTCTTAGCGTATAACAAGGCGTGAAATGGTCGCCATCCAACCGACAAGTTTTGTGAAAGATTGCTATGTCCGAATAGTTGTAGGATTGTCAAAATTCCAGCGAGATCTCGTCGTTGCGTGTAAAAAAATGTTTTGTTACTTCGACATTTCGCACATAAAGGAACTGCACTTATATTGCGGTATAAGGGAATGGCACCAGACGCTCTCTTTCTTGACGCATCTACACGATACCGACATTTTAGGGAGGGGTGATGGTACTTGCCAAGGCGGCAGTCTAGGATTCGAACCAGCAACCTTCTGCACAGAGGGCGAGCGCCCAAACCACTAGGCTAACCTATCACCTAGGTTAGATAGGCAAAGTGGCAGCTTTATACTTGTTCATAATCTAACCTAAGCTTTCAGGCATCCTCCCTTACCACCTTTAAGTAAGAACATTATCAATAAGAAACAATCACAGAAATGCTCATTCGGGCTATTATCAATTATGCAGTACTTATTTTTAATTTGTAGATGTGTGTTTGCCACGGCCCCTTGAAAAGCAGTTTTGATGGACTGATCGTGCCTAAATAATAGAAAATAGAAAAATAGAATAGAAGATATAATCATCTATCATAACAGCTTGAACAGTTCTTATCAGGGCCGTAGGAAGCATCCCAGTCTTAGGAGGGGCACTACACTACAAAGGCACTTTTTCATTAAGCTACGAGGGCAGGGCACTTTCTGAAACAATAAAAGGCACTCTTTTTTGTCCATTGCAAAATCATTGGGGGCACGTGCCCTCTGTGCCCCGGTTCCTACGTCTTTGCTGCTACCCTGGTACCAGAGCTAACAAAAATTAAAACCAATGAAAGGAAAGAAGAAAAAGGCTGTGGTACCCAGGGTACTCTGCTCCTTACAAAGGCAAAGAAAGATGCAAAAGTAAAGAATTAATCAGGTTAGTTACCTTCTCTATTCAACCTTGTTTGTTCGATGTACCAAGTGTGTGCAACTTTGAAATTCTTCCTTCTCCCTTCAAAAGCTCTCCGTGTATGATGACTCCAGATATGCACCGTTTTCCGATGATGCAGAGAGCTTAAATAGTCTCTAGTTGGCGCAAAAACAAGCCGTTTATAGATCAATGTTGCTATGTCTGGTTTACTCATCTTTTCAATTGTCAGCTATCCTAGTTTGCAGGTCAAAGACTTCGAGATGGTGTACCCAAGAAACTATTGGTTACAGTGCAAGAGGCCTTGAGAGGCGCGATTTTCAAATAGTTCCAATTTGTTTCGAAGACACACCCTTAGACTACAACAAAAGTTACAAAACGTTTCCGCTCCAGCCGTAACGAATAGTTACCTCAATGGACAGTCGAAGTCCTTGTGTTTTCTCACTAGGATGGCCTACCGTTAGACAAGAGCGAAGAATTTTTTGATAGTTAGGCCACCTAGCTGGGTAATGAATGATCGCGTATTAATAACTACACATTTGTTTATTTCCTCTTATGACAACAGAACACCGGATAGCTTCATTCATTAGCGCATGATAATTCGCTGACATATGCAATCAGCTAAGCCAACTGCTGCTGGGTGTCTTAAAGTACCTCGTTTGCATGAATGACTAATAAATCTAAAGTTATCTTCAAAATACTTTACAATAGAATTGACATAATTAGAAGCTGGCCCGGGGCCAAGATAATCGTCTATAGTATTTGGTAACTTTGTCACGTGCAGTGTTATTGTATAGCTGTATAGCTAAAGAAACAGTGGGTGTGTGGGCATTTTTTAGCCTATTTTAGCGGCTAGTCGACATAGCAATGTCAATTCTTTTTAATGTTGTGGCTTTTACTTAAGCTTTGATGAAAACCCCATGAAAATTGATCAACAACTCGCTGATTAGAGAGAGTGTGTAATGGCAGGCTTCTCTATAAATAGAACAAAGAACATTGTTTCTTTCGCTATCCATTGTTCACGGCGCGTATGCGACATCGATTTGAATAGGTTATTTTTAGATAACTTTTCTCTTTGCAAATGCAATCTTTCAACATTGCACAAACCCTTTAATCATTATTTCAATACCCATAATAGGTTATAACCAAAACTAGCGCATAGCACGATTGTTTGGAATAGACCAAATCGGCTAAGGTTTGTTTTACCCATTTCAAGTCATGTGACCCATACTCTTGAGTGCATACAAGTCAAATCTTTCAATAGGGCACAAAGAAACCTGCAAATCTTCCAATTTCACGCTTATAAGCCAATGATATCGTCGTATTCCGATCACATGACTGAAAATAAGGTTCTTGAGACAACTTTTCGAGTACCTTCACGAAATTGAAAATGGATCGACTAATGAAGATTCAGAGCTGGTTTTACCACGAATCGATTCTGCAGGCCCCAGTCCACATTTTTTTTCTGCATTCGGCTAAAATCTCATCAGGGATGATTGGCGTTACATCAAATTTCATTCCTTCGAAAATTGGCCTATGTTCAAGAATTTTTCAGGAACGCTACAAATAAGATATAGGTTTCAAAATTTCACATGTTGCGTGAATAATGTCCAGGAATAACATGAAAGTATTTGTTTCTATGACTTTTGAGAATCCTTGACGAATTAAAGCCATTTGCTACCAAGAAAGCTAATGGGCCTACCTTCACCCGCAGCAGAATCCCAGCAATCGGCATTAAGTCACTCTCTTTCGCAGTAATAACCAGGGGAAACATTTACGAATAAGATCACCACAAATCCTATTTCTTTCCACCATTTTATCGACGATAATTTTGATGTAATGTGATATGATGTCACAGCCTTTGCAGCAAACCGTACAACTACCGTCGATTCAAAGTTTTCTCGTTGCAAACACCTTTGAAGGCTTGCATAAAACAAAAGGTTGTGCAAGACTCAGGTCTCCCATATGACACAGCAAATTAATATCTTTGATAATAGATTTTACACCTTTGTGAATAGATTGCAGGGGAAAGTTCTTTACACAAATTATGTACTCTTCCGATGTAACAAAGAGATTTGCAATTTTGGGAGACGTTTCGTTTCTCTTTATTTTGCAACGATAGAATGCCTTCAGGAGTGTGCAATGCAATCTATTCTCAAAGGTATCATTTTGCTGTGTCATATGGGAGACCTAAGTCTTGCAAAACCTTTTGTTTTGTGCAAGCCTTCCAAGACTTCCAAGGTGTTTGCAACAAGAAAACTTTGAATCGACGGTAGTTGTACCGTTTGCTGCAGAGGCTGTGAAATCTTATCAAATTTTAGCGAAATTATTGATGATAAAATGATGGACAGAAACTAGATTCGTAGTGACCTCATTCGCAACTGTATCTGCTGGTTATTACTGCGACAAGAGACTTATATAATGCCGATTACTGGGATTCTGTTGCGGGTGAAGGTAGGCCCAATAGCTTTCTTGGTAGCAAAAAACTTTAATTCGTCAAGGCTTTTCGAAAATCACACAAGCAAATACTTTCATGTTATTCCTGGACATAATTCACGTAACATGTGAAATTTTTAAAGCTATATCTTAATTGTAGCGTTCCTGAAAAATTCTTGAACATAGGCCAATTTTCGAAGGAATGAACTTCGATGTAATGCCAATCCCTGACGAGAATTTAACCGAATGCAGAAAAACAAATGTGGAATGGGGCCTCTCGAATCGATTCGTTGTACCAGCTCTGTATCGTTATTAGTCGAATATCCATTTTTATGTTCGTGAAAGTACTCGAAAAGTTGTCTCAAAAACCTTATTTTCAATCATGTGATCGGAATACGACGATATCATTGGCTTATATGCGTGAAATTGGAAGATTTGCGGGTTTCCCTGTGCCCTATTGAAAGATTTGACTTGTATGCTACTCTTGAGAAGTTTTAGTATTATGCTCTATTTTGCATTCACATGGGACACTTTTGCATGACACGAAATATGTTAGAGAAATCAAAGATGTTTTATCAAGAGATTGATCACATGACTTGAAATGGGTGTAAACAAACCTTAGCCAATTTTGTCTATTGTTTATGCAGATGAAATGCTTCATCGCGAATATAAAGCTCCAGAGCTGCTTCCCATAGCATACGTGTATCTAGATAAGAAACAGTTGGCAAAATATGTAGCTAAAAACCGACAAAAAATACTAGGATGTAACTATAGGTCTCAGTTTGTTCAATTAGGATATAACTAACAGAGCACATTGAGACCTTTCGGACTTGTGTCCTCATCAGAGCGTAACTTTTTTACTCTGCAGAGATGCAAACGGGGGATTTTGGATGGGGATGGGGTTATGGGTCTTCGGGGCTGGTCTGGTGTGCGATTTGTCGTGGACTGTCGGGGGTGGATTGTTCTTTTTGGTGTGGCCTTTGATGAGTTATTAAAGGGTACAGAGGTTGCTCATAAGAAAACCTGCTTGAGAATCATGACAAAGATACATTCTAGGCCATGCTTTACAGTTAAAATGGTAGCTATCTAGTTGGAAGCTGCAGTCAGCTCGGTTGGAATTTAATGCAGAAAAGATACACAAGGTGAGCATTCAAATTAATTCAAAATATGGAAATAGCAAGATCGACACATTCTCCGCGTCAAGGTAAGCATTCAACTTCATTTGAAATATAATCATAGAAATAGCAAGCGAGACACATTCTTTACGTGTCAGAATCGCCCATGGGGAAACAAGCAATCGAAAATACCCAAGGGATGTATTTCTTGCAATGCATTTTGACAGAAGAAAGATAGTCCTTGGTGACTAAAGTACAACTAAAAACTATGACCTATAACACAGACGTGCAAGCTCTTGAATGCAATCCTAAAAAAAGCGAATGCTATATAGTTCATGCACCTTCGAGTACAGCTCCTCAAAAGCTTTAAGGGTTTTCGGTTTTCAGGTCATAGTGCTTCTAAAAGTAGGTTGCGACAGATTTTTGACAGAATGATACCTTTGTAGGGCTATACTTTTTCTTTTGATGTTTGGAGTGCAATTGAAATGCACGTCAATGCAACTAACACGATCACATCAGAATTTGATGACCGAGGACCCAAGGACAAAGAGAACCCAAGACCAGGATCCTATAAAAGGACTCAGGAACAGGACCCTGTAAGAGGAACTGGGGTGAGTGGCCGAGCGGCTTATACAGTTTCCGTCAGGTGACTGAAGTTAAGCTCGGTCGAGTGAGGTCGAACTCCGGATGGGTGACCTCTCGGAGGCCTAACCTCGCAACTCGCCTCGCCGTCCTTTGAAAGGGACGTTAAACCGGGGGTCCTATGCCTGCATGCGGCATATTGGGCTTACATTAGCTTTAAGTAGCTAGAAATACTTCCTGCCCACTCAAAGTAAATTTCTGAAGAAAGAGAAGCCATGATCAGGGCCCTGTAATAGGTATCAGCACCAGGACACTGTAGAAGTACAAATAAACCATATATTTATTTATTTATTTACTATACATTATTTATACACGAAAAATCCCTTCAGCAAACAAAACTTAATATACAAAACTACAAACCTACAAGAAGATATATAAATAAAATTCATAGTTCTAGGGTGGGGCTGATCTTCCAGGGAGTCGTGTTTGAGTTGAATTCAGCTCCTCAAATGTATTTTGAGGTGTTTTTTAAATTGTTGCTTTCAGATCCGAATAATGAAAGCTTTTCTTTGAATACTCAAGATTATATCTCAGAATTTCAATATTCGTGCAGTTTCTTGTTTTATAATTTGAGTGCGTGTTTCTTGTTTGAGGGCAAATCTTCTTCATCATCTTATAGGTCATAACCGATCGGTCAAATTTTACTAGTTGTTCTACCGTCAACCAGTCACTAGACCACTGATCTTTGATTGTTGCATTTTCTATAATAGAATGTGCTCTGCTTTGAAGACGTTGAAGGGCTTCTACAAAATATTGACTTTACCATATATCACTGATTTGTAGCCTTATGAAATATCATTTTTGATCGCGTCTAATATGCCTACAATCCATATTTCTCTCTCTCCTGGATTACAAATTTGAGGGCCATGCCACGCCTTTGCCCATACGCATAATTTATCATTGATGGGGACAAGGAGAGAGAAGATTGTATACCACTGACCAAAGTGTCCCACGGCGAAAACACTTTGATTGCTGGTGGCGTGGATGCTGTTGTGCAAATGTTCGATGCTCGTTAACCAACAAAATATGTTTCATGCAATCATGCTGTCTATTGCCCAAGACGCAGCTTCTTTAAAGAAACGAACAGTCAATTTCAGCGGAGAAGTTAAAGCTCGTTTTTAGGACGGACTCCAATGATTTTAACAAAATGCAATCTCTGTTGCGAAAAATTCTAGAAAAAAAACCCACATCATATCATCTAACAATATGATGTTTTCAGAACACTTTAAAGCATAACTAAGAGCTACTGGCAAAATCTGTTAGTTCTTAATAATTTGTACAGGGTGACCAAAAAATGCATACGGATTTGATTGACTCCAGCGCTGTGAATTTAGCTTCAATCAATGTCTAATCACTATAAAAATGTTCCTTGATAGTTAACTTGAACATAGATACCTCGTTTGTTGATATTGGTACTTTGAGAGCAGACATTTTAATCTTGAAAGCTCAAATTTGCCTCTTCCTGCAAACCAGAACTTTAGCCTTCTGGCCTAAGCAATTTCTCAAGGAACAGCGTATAAATCAACAATAGCCTTGATAAACTCTGAACAATATTAGATCTTGTGTTTTTCTGTTCTGTCTGTTCTCCAGCAGTCACCCCCAGTCACCCATTGGGAAGTTTCTTAATTTTTCATTAATTTTAGTTCTTAATTTCGATGTGCTTCAGCAATTTGCTAGGCCAAAAGGCCAAAGCTCTGGTTTGCAAGTGAACGCAAATTTGAGCTTTCAAGATTGATATTTCTGCTCTCAAAGCACTGATACCAACAAACGAGGTATCTATGTTTAAGTTAATTATCGAGGAACATTTTGAGAGTGATTAGCCATCGATTAAAGCTAAATTCACATCGCTGAAGTCAACCAAATCTGTATACATTTTTTTGGGACACCCGGTATTTAACAGAAAATATATCTGTATACACTGGACGCAATCAGCCATCCACAAGAGAAGTTCCCTTTCGAAACCACTCCTGAGTAACTACCAGAAAAAACTGTACCATATAACAGTATCAGGTTTTTAGGCAGCTTCGAGGCATAACAAAGGTAGCTACTGGTGAAATCCGTTTGTTCCTAATAATTTTGCATTTTACAGAAACTTTATCTGTATTCATTGAATGCAATCTGCCATCCGCAGGTGAAGCGCCTGGGGGGGGGGGGGGTACTTAGTATATTTTGCTGACGCCATGTGCACTCCTTTCCGGGTATCGTTTTCGCCTCTTTTTTCTAACGCCGGGTATCAAAAGAAGGCAATTTTTCTAAAGCCGGTTGTCAAATGCGTTATTTCATTGTTTTTCGACGAAATTTTTACGTTTAGGGGTATGCTTTTCGCCGATTTTTACGTTTTGGGATATGCTTTTCGCCGATTTTTTCTAAAGCCGGCTATCATTTCGAGGGGAAATTTCTAAAGCCGGCTGAAACAATTTTTTCTTGGAGTGCACCCCCCGTACAATTGAAAGTCAAGTACCCCCCCCCGGGGTGAAGCGCCCTATTACACCATGTAACAATATGAGATTTTCTAGGGCACCTTAAAGCATAGCTAAGGTAGCAAAAAGAAAATATATCTGTATACATTGAACGTTGTCTGCTCGGACATAAGAAGCAACTTTGAATGGTAATGCAGTATTCAATTCAATAATCGTAAATTATGTATTTATTTACCTTGTTTTGTTCTTCGTCTTGTTTTCTTGTCTTGTTTTCTTCTCTGTTCTGTTTCCTGTTGCTGATGTAAATGCCTCGTGTTATTTGAATATATCTTCCTTGTATTCCTGTGTCTTAGCGCGCCTTCGTAGAAGAAAGGTTTCAAACTTCAATGCCATCAGGAATACAAGGAAGATGTATTCAAATAACACGAGGCATTTACATCAGCAACAGGAACCAGAACAGAGAAGAAAACAAGACAAGAAATCAAGACGAAGATAAAACAAGGTAAATAAATACGTAATTAGAATATCCGTGTCCTAACACCCTTGGTATTTCATAGGTCATACATGCTGTATGGACTCTATCTACGTCAATTCTCACTTCGAAATAAACGTTCACTTGATTCCCACTTGAAAATGAACCCAGCGAGTCACTAAAGGGTAAGAGCAGGTGACCCAAGATCATTAGATTTTTTTTAATCGGTGGAACTTTCTAAGCGGATGCCATATGTCATTGTACATTTTCCATTTCAAATTATGTAGTGACCTTCACGTGACTGATGATACGATCAGTCGCATTTCTGCCACTATCGCTATTGTGCACATTCGAAAATTTCATTTAAGTGTCTGATTATTTCATTACATATCAAAAGGAAGTTAGGAAGAGCTCATTCATAGAAACCAATGTGCCATATATTTTTGGGACACCTGGTATCAAAGTCAGACAACTAAAGCTAAAAATAACTGTCTCATTATTTCATTTTAAAATGTCTGCATGATGTTACCTGTATTGTAAAGCTAAAGAGCTCTAAAATTGATATAACCAGCTTTTTGATTAAAACAATTGTACCATCATTTTCAAGAAACCTTGTAGCAAAACCCGGGGGGTCTACCTTGGAGAAAAACAACGGGGATGTGCCTGCCAAAAGAAAATTTTATGACCCTGTCCTGGAATAGATGTTTGAAAATATAGTACCTTTCCTGGATAATACAAGTGTCTTTTGTAAGTTATCTAATTTTTCCATGCCAAATCTGACCTGCCCTGAGAAAATAGCTTTAATGAACATACCTGTGCCGGAATAAATGAACAAAAGGTATAATCCTGTCCTGGAATTTTCAACCGAAAATGGGACCCTATCAGCAGGCACATCCCCGGGTGCTCAATGCGTTAAGTAGACCCCCCGGGAGCAAAATCGGACAGCTAAAGCTGACATACAATATCTGAATTGCTAGTTCATTCAATATTTGAATACTTTTGCTAGTATGGTGAAACTAGAAGAATTTTTTTACTAGGAAAGGAAGAACTCATTCATTGAAACAAGTGTGCCATTTTTTGGGACACATTGAAGAATAGTCAGACCATTGACATTAAATATCTGAATTGTTAGTTCATTCAATAATCGAATGCTGTTGCTAATATGGTGATCGAGAAGAGTACTTCGCAAAGATAGGAAGAACTCATTCATTGAAACAAGTGTGCCATTTTTTGGGACACATTGAAGAAAAGTCAGACCATTGACATTAAATATCTGAATTGTTAGTTCATTCAATAATCGAATGCTGTTGCTAATATGGTGATCGAGAAGAGTACTTCGCAAAGATAGGAAGAACTCATTCATTGAATGACATACAATATCTGAATTGCTAGTTCATTCAATATTTGAATACTTTTGCTAGTATGGTGAAACAAGAAGAATTCTTAACTAGGATAGGAAGAACTCATTCATTGAAACAAGTGTGCCATTTTTCGGGACACATTGAAGAAAAGTCAGACCCTTGACATTCAATATCTGAATTGTCATTTCACTCAATATTCGAGTGCTGTTGCTAATATGGTAAAACAAGAAGAGTACTTCGCAAAGATGGGAAGAGGTCATTCGTTGAAACAAACGTGCCATTTTTTGTCACACCTGGTAGCAAAATAGGACAACAAGAGCTGACAATAATTTTCCCATTATCTTATCACACTTTTGACTGCTGTTGGTAGTATGGCGAAACGAGAGAATTTCTTAACAAAGATAGAAAGAGCTCATTTATAGAAACAAATGGGCCACAATTTTTTGGGGCAAGTGGTGACAAAGTCAGGTAATAAAATATGAAAATAAGTTTGATTATTTCTGGTGTTTGATTTTTGGTATCTGGAATTCAGGCGGTAATTATAGCTTAAAGTAACCATGCAGCATCTCAAGAGATATTCAAACCTTGCAACTAAATGGTGAAACTATGGATTTGTCAATGGTTCTCAGTTTCCGAGAGCTCGTTATGAATTACATAGCAAGTGAAATCTTTTAGGTCACCCGGTACGATATTTTTAAGGCTCCGAAACCCAAAGGAGCTCGGACTGCACATCACGTTTGCAGTTAAAAGCTGCTTTCAAATAGTTGATGAATCGAGAATGTTCCACCCAACCACCCACACGACACACAGCACGCGTTTCTCGCGGTCTTCCTAATTTCCTCTGTCTATCAGACGTTTAACTGTGTATCGAGTCTTTTCATAGAAAAGACACACTGATAAAGAAACAAATTTTACGCAAGATTTAATAACTGTCTTCCTTACTTGCTGCCCCTTGCTGCTCTTAATTTCTCTTCGTGTTTATGTAGCATGAAAGAGAAATAAAAAGATATCCCTCGCTTCCTTTTCCTTCACGCGTACCTACTGTGTTTGCAACTGCAACGCACTCGTAGTGGGCTTCCTTGAGATTTACAAACATGCTATCGTAACTAGTAACTAAATAAAACAAAAGATCCATTCATTTACCTACCATAGACTGTTTTCTTTTCTAAGAAGGCAGGTACGAGAAGTAACTCTTGCTGAGATATCTCAATTTGATTTGATGCTTATAGTTATCCACTTCTAGTCGAGCTTTGGAAGGGCAATCGGACAATCTATATGAAAGGACGTTTATAGGCAGGTGCTTGGCTAGAAATAGAATTATGTATTCCCCAAGGAAAATCCCCATTATTTGATCAAACAAACGCATCTCAAAGTCGCAATATTGTCTCAGTCTCTCTCTGTTATTTTTCAAACCTAGCACATAATGTAATCTCCAAATTTCATTTGTGCCGTGCCAAAAAAATCTCTTCTATAAATGGGGCTTTAAGCTGCGTCGAAAATTATCAATGAATCTCTAAAAAATATCTTAGATATTCTGTTATACTGCCAATAAACAAGCAGACGATATCTTTTATCAATGCAAAGAATTTGCGATAGAAATCAACTCTTTATTCTTTCCTTGACCAAACGAAACGATCGAATATTTGTGCCAAAATTTAAGTTTGGCTAAGAGATGTTTTCACGTTTGGCAATATTGCAAACGCAGGGGGGCCATTCAGCACATATGCATGCATGGGGGTCAGTCCAAGAAATTTTCAGGGAACCCAAAAGTATCAGTTTAGCTTCATTGCAACCCAAAAATATCAGCTCATTTTATACTTAGACACTTGTAGACGAACATAAACTATCCTCAAACAATGCAAATAGAGGTCAGAATTGCCTCTGACAAACCCAGAAATATTAGTTTGACAACATTTGATACCAAAAGATATCATGAACATAATTTTAGTTCATTTGGAACCAAAAATATCGCTTTCGGCAATATTCGAACCCAGAAATATCGGATTTAACTCCTCGTATGTGCATGCGCCAAGTGCCCCCGGGACTGGAAACGTTGCTTGACAAGTAGAATTAAGAGCAATGTTGTTGAACAAAGTTCAAAAGCGTCTTCTCCTTGTCACAAGCAAATAAATGTTTTCACGTGGCCAAACGGACAAACATTATGCCTGGCAAGGCAGAGCATATTTTTTGGATATTTTATTGGTGTTGAATGGATGAAAACTGTACACAAAAAATATTTAAAGGGTATGTTTAGAAACGATCATTTACGGCTTCTCAAGAGATCTTGCATATATAATGCACGCAGTTAAAGAAAGAAACTAAGGATTTGAGCCAATACTGAAAGCTTCTTAAAATGATCAGATTTTGAGTTATCAGAGTTTCTTACGAATTTCTTAAAAGTTTTATAACAATCTTCATGTTTACTTCATGTGCTCTTGTGAACATTTCAAGATATAGTTTCCCTGTGCTGGAGTTTCTTAATATTTTGGCAGTCCGAGAGTTGAGTTTCTTATACACGTTTTTTCTTTTATAAGAAACTTGGATAAGCCCTAGTACGAAAGTTTCTTAATTTCACGTGGAAATTTCAGCTTTTTGGTACTAAAAGTTTCTTAATTTGTTTCCTATTTTTTGATGCATGCAGCTTCTACCACTGCCGCGTATTCGTTTCTTGATAGACAGCACATTTTTTAGCAAGAAGGAGAGCTGTATTTTACTCAAAACATACTGTAAATTTATCATGAATATTACCAAAAAAATAAAGGCTCAACGAAAAGTCTCCCATGATTTCCTTGTATTTGGCTTTAAAAGTTTCTTAGCAATTCTCAAGCATAGTACTAGAGTTTCTTAAATTTTTCGCCAGCCTAGTACTAGTTTCTTATAAACCAGTTTCTTATATAAAAAAAGTGTAAGCGGTTTCTTATGAAGGTATTCCTTTGTTGACTTTTGTTGCCATGACCTTTAAAGTCGCACAGTGCAGGCAAAAAGAGATACTTCTTGACTCACCCAGTAATTTATCTGAAAAGGGCATTTCACTGGTGCGGAAATTGTTCATCCCTGCTGGTGGGGAAGTAGAAGAGACCCATGTGGAATTTACCCACCACTTTGTATGTCAAAAGATACTCAGAGGCAAGCAAATCTCAAAAGTTTGGCAACGGCGTTAGATGGGAACTTACTATTCCTCTAGACTGGTTAAACAATCTCTGTATGCTCCTTAGAACTGCATTAGCAACAACAACGACAGCGAAATTGAGGGACTAGTGTAGCTAGTTTACGATCCCTCCTGGACTTGCAACAAGTCTTCCTTTTCGTTCTTAGTAGCTAGCTGTTGCGCCTTCGGCGCGGGTCAGTGGAGCTAGCTACTAAGAACGACAAGGAAGACTTGTTGAAAGTCCAGATTCCTCCCCAATTAGCAATTTAATCTGGTTTCAATTTTTCCTTTGAATTGAATGAACCTATGATTTTACGAGTCAAATACACAAATGCGACACCATATCAAAGCAAACCATACCAAAACTAACATGCAAAGTTGTTTAGGTAAATCACTGGAAATCTTTGGTATACTAGGGGATTTGACATGAATGGGGTGGGGCTCAATAGCTTACTCAAAATTTTTGCTAAAAAGGTAGGAGCCTGTCAAAGAGGGGGGGGGGCTTCATAGAGAAGGGGGCTAAATACGGTAACTGAATAATTTTACAGTTCTGTTTAGGATTGATAAACCATGCCAGCCGTCACGATTTAAAACGTGAGGTATCCAACTACAATCTACCTTTCCACTAAGTACCCACATGGAGTTATGCAACCTCGACGGACCGCACCCAGCCACCGCATAATTCTTTCACCGACGACATGCAATTGAACGGTGAACCATCGATTCAAAAACAAACAGTAACATATACATTCATTACTTTCATGAAAACAGCTTATAATAACGGTAGGCTCAATTCTTCGCAGCTACCCTACTTGAATTAAAAAAAAATAAGAAACGATAAAAAAAAGCTAATCTGCACTAAAATGTTTTGATACTGTGCATTAATTTCGTTTTGGACGAAATATTGGCATCAAATAAATTAAACCATTTGCTGTTGTTTTTTGTCGCATTGCGGTGTTTCTGCCTTTAAACTTAACGTTTTGGACCTTGTCTTGAGTGCAAACTATGTTATTACTTGTTTTGAGATATAGATATATACTGAGTAATTTGGGAGCCCTAAAACAAAACGAATCAACTCTTCACTTCCTACATTAAAAATATAAGAAACTCATCAGAAACAGCTGGCAGCAAAGTGTCCTAAAATGTAAGAAATTACGTATCAGCCCGGGACCTTAGTTTTTATGGAAACAAAATGAGTGTATGCATAAGGGGTGATTTTTTTAGATTCAGTTTTGCCATCTGATGTGTTACTTTTAATACAAGTTGCTGCATGGGCGATTTGGACACGCTAGATGTGTCTCACTACTAATTCAAATAAAATTTTATACTTACCGAGACATGGAGGATGTTTCCAACTTGCTATTTATAAACTTAAAATGAATTTGAATGCTTTCCTTCTTGTCTATTTTGTCTGCTTTTAGTGCTGAAGTTCAGCTAACTTCTATCCACAGCTTCGGTGAAATAAACATGGCGGCAAATGAGATGAGGCCTAAGCATGCGCAGTATGTTGTTTAAATTATTTCCTAATGTCATGGTTCTCAAGCAGGGTTTTAGGAAATAATCTAAACAACATACTGCGCATGCTTAGGCCTCATCTCATTTGCCGCCATGTTTATTTCACCGAAGCTGTGGATAGAAGTTAGCTGAACTTCAGCACTAAAAGCAGACAAAATAGACAAGAAGGAAAGCATTCAAATTCATTTTAAGTTTATAAATAGCAAGTTGGAAACATCCTCCATGTCTCGGTAAGTATAAAATTTTATTTGAATTAGTAGTGAGACACATCTGGCGTGTCCAAATCGCCCATGGTTGCTGCAGGTAAACTAACAGTGAAATATATTGGGTGTCCAAAAAGGTCCAGCCTGAAAATTGAAACCTATCATAAAATTTATTTTTTAATCTCTTTGGTCATTAATTAAAAGATATTCAAACTACGGTATTAGGAGCTACAACGCCGTTGGGATTTCTCTGTTTGCTTCCCATGGGTGGCTATCGACGCGGTTCTTACCAAAAAGAAAGAAGACTTTACACCAGGAGTTTTTCATGAGGACAAGTTTAGACCCATCTGATTTCCCCAAATGGACTTCTTCTTATGCACAAATGATGAGATAGCTACTTCTTATGTGTAAGGGCAAGTTATGCCAGCAAACATTTGAAGAGTTAGGGAGCAAGGGATATGGCTGGGCGAATTACTCTCTGGGTCTCAGGCATGATGTTGCTGAGCTTCTGAGAGCAGTGTCCATGCAAGTAACGATAAAAGACACTCACGGCAGAGACCCAGCGCCTGTAAACAGGGGAGTTGAGCTTTGTTGTAAGATAGTGGTCAAATGCAACAAATTGTTCCTTCACGGAATGTTGGGTTTGCGGTTCCAGGAAGTGCGAGACAGAACGAGACTGAGATGGGTCAGACAGGAGCAGCGCCTAGCCTGAGATTGGAGAGCCTGATCTCAGGCTAAGCAGCGCCCCACGCATAGCAACGGTGGCAGAACGATAGATGTGTAGCACACGATCACACGATGCATTGCACCTAGCGGAAATCCAGCTTAATGTCGCGTCCTGGAAAAGCGCCTCCATCTAACACGGTAAATAGAATATTTTTGGGGAGGAAATACGATCAACAGTTGCAGAACAATGGATGTGTAGCACACGATGCATTGCACCTAGCGGAAATCCAGCTTAATGTCGCGTCCTGGAAAAGCGCCTCCATCTAACACGGTAAATAGGATATTTTTAGGGAGGAAATACGATACATGAATTTGTGCACGTGTAAAGCGTTTCTTTCTTCCAAACTCTTGCTTCCAAACTCCTACCCCTCAAACTAAATATGATAGAACTAAGAACAAATTATAAAGGCAAATACCCCAACACCAAGTGTAGAAGAGGTGGGATAGAGGACGAGACAATTGAGCACCTTTGGGCCTGTGTAAAGTTTGAAAAACAAATGCCAAGGAAAAAACTCCTGCAAACAACGAAAACCAAATACTTGAAAAAGATATGGGCCCGGTACTGCTCTTTCATTGAATCCTAATTTAAAGAGAAAACAAAAACAGATGTAACTTGTAATATATTCACCAGTGTTACTTTCAAGTAGCTGCTCCGGAATGGAGAATGGTATTATTATTATTATTATTATTATTATTATCATTCAGAAAAAAATTACAGCATTTTAAGCTCTTCTACAGTGCAAGATAACAATCATATCAGATAATTTAATTTTTGTCCCTGGGCAATCCGTGTTGCATGCTAAGAAGAAGATTAGCATGGCGTACGGTCTTGGGTGGGCTACCAAATAATTTCTGCAGTTTTTGGGTGGGCTATGAAACAAATATATCGATCTATACTGCTAAATTCATCATAACATGACTTTCTCCACAATCCTACAAGACCTGTTTGGTGACAAAGTTGAAAAACAAATATATCTTCTTTGTAACTTGTTCTCTTCAGATTCTGAACGGGAACTTGTTGAATCCACAGCGTAAGATTTCTTAAATGGGCCATCAAAGGATGGGCCATGAAAAATTTTCCTACAAGGTCGGTGGGCCACGAAATTGTTTGTTTCTTTCAGGTAGGGCCACATTTTTGAGAAATTTTCGATTTTCCTTCCGGCCAACCCTAGCAGATATTTAATGACCGGTCCCTTTGACCACGTTTGCATTGTCCTTGTAACGTTTTGATCCGTTACAAAGGTGTTACGGTTCGAGAGCATTTATACTGCTCCTCCGCAAGAATTTTCCATAGATGGGAGGAACAAGAGTGTTACTGATTAGCGAGAACAGTGTAAACGAGATGCTGATCCGATGCACTTTGGTTACGGATCCTTAGCAGGGGTGGTGAACAAGGGCAGATATTGTAAGACAATAGCATGAGTTGCTTTTGATTGACACCGCAATTCAAAGCGATTAGCGATCACAGACAAAGCAAATTCTTTCAACCAGAAATTCAAAACAAATAAAGCCGCAAAAGTTGCCCTGAAACCCAGGTGGCTTGCTCGCTCGTTGTGCATTCCAGAAATAGTTTTTGAGAGCAAATATGAGCATAGATCGAAAGAAGAATATATCTACACATCTGCCACGGGCATTTGATCAATTTGGTTCAAAAGCCGATTTGGAGGCGATTAAATTCTCTTATTTTTTGGGTGTAATGAAAACACTTACTGCTCAACTTCTGAACCAAAGAAATAAAATGCCCGAGGTAGATGTGTAGATATATCCTTCTTCTTCCGATATATGCTCATAGTTCCTCTTAAAAACAATTTCTGGAATGCACAACGAGCGTGCTAGCACCTGTGTTTCAGAGAAACTTTTGCAGCTTTGTTTGTTTTGAATTTGTGGTTGAGAGAATTTCCTTTGTCTGCGATCGCTAATCGCTTTGAATTGCGGTGTCAATCAAAACCAACTCGTGCTATTGTCTTACCAAATCTGTCCTTGTTACTTGGTCTTGGATTGGACTCAAGGCTGATTTTCTATCAGTTGACTTTTCCTAGAGGACGGGATTTTATTCAGTAAAAGGCTAGTGAGACGTAACTTTGCATTCAAATTCAAGGCGCTATTTTCTGTGGTATACAATAGGATTCCCGTCCGCTCAGAAAATTCCATTGAATGGGAATCAGCCAAAAAGTCCCCCAAGTGTCACAAAGAAATGCACATGCATACTGTCATTAACGGGGCTATATAAGATTTTTGTAAACAAAGATAACGATCAGCTGGCCAATATCATCAAATTCAATGAGGAATTCCTCTCTAATTGGTGCGTGACTGCCTTTCGTGTGTTTAGGCTAAACACATCTGAAACTCCTCGTCGCTCAGAATCTAACCGTATCTTTATAATTGTTGATGGCATAAAAAATCTGATTGCATTGGCGAATTCTACGGGATTCAAACATGTCGAAAACACCTTCATTTGCAATATGTCTGGTGATACTTGCCTGCATTAGGGAGAGAAAGTTTGGGATTTTTGGGAGTCTAGCTTGTACAGGTTGTACTAGCCTGCGTGCAGACTCAACTATCCTAAAATGTTTAGGATTACACTTTAGGATAGTTGAGTCTGCACGCAGGCTAGGTTGTACTGGTAAAACTTTGGATCCGCAACAGAAGTGCGACGGATCAGGCTCCTGATTACACTGCTCTTGCCAATCAGTAACACTGTTCTTTCTGGCTTCTGTCCGTAGAGAAATCCTGCTCTGGAGCTGTGTAAACAGTCTGAAACCGTAACAGCTTTGCAACGAATCAAAGTGTACCAGTACGGAAGCGCAAAATTATGGCTGTTGGTCGAGAATGAAAATGTTACAATGAAAGTGATTGAAAGTATTTGATCATTGACAAAATAGAATGAAACTTTTTTTTAATGATTGGCGGAATAAAAGAATTTTGGTGATTTTTTAAATATGTCCATTTTGGGGATATCCGATAGACTTACTGCATTCATCGTAATCTCACTCCTCCACCCGAGCTGATAAATTGCTACTTTCTACAAACGATTAATAAATGTTGTTATTATGTCTAAATCTTTAAAGAACGATCAGCATTTTCTAAGCTATATTATCCATCACCTACTTGACTTTGATATGTTCTCTGAACTGTCGTCTGCACGATGATTTCAGGAAATTTTCGTGACCGTCTCGTTTAAGAAAATCACGTAATGGTAAAAAACCGCAGTATCTTACCACAATATTTATACTTATCACTGAAAGTCTATGTATCTCGCAAAAGCTTGGTTCACAACAGAGCAGGCCCGTCAGAACGAAATTCATGTTGGGGGGTAGCATCATGAGACTAACGTCGAGTGAGTCAGCAGTTTTGTAAGCATTTTGTTGTGTTGTTGTACTGGGTGAGTCAAAAATGTGCCTTGTGTTTGAAAATATACTGCTCCCAAACTATCATTTTTTTTTTTTTTTTTTTTTTTTTCTATAACAAATAAGATTTAAAATACATTAAACAAAACACTACAATTTCAATTTAAACTGTTGGGGTGAGAGGCAAAAAACCAAGGTTATCGTGTTGCCTCTCACACCACAACCCTATTTACAATATTTATATTTTCAAGCAAAGGAAAGTTAAACTATACACACAGAAATGAATGAAGTCAACGGACAACGTATTCAGGGCAAATAGACAGGAGAATAGTCCAACAATCCGAGAATCCGCCCAATCCCCCATGCCACAAAGACAAACATTAGGCGAATTTCCAGACCGCTGGAGAACATCCCCTGTCTAAGAGTAAAAATATATAGTTTTAGATTCCTTATCTAAATCGATTTGTGTTTTTGATGTACCTGACAGTACATTGTAGAATCATTTTGTTGGCTATTGTGTTGTAGGTTTTGCTACCAAAAAGTAATAAATCACATAAATGATCATCAGGTAATTGAGTTACATCGTTGTTTACAATGTTAGATAGTTCTTCAAGCAGGATATCCCTATGGTGTAAGTACGATTGACAGTGCAGGAAGAAATGGGCAATTGATTCCACTGCCACATTGCATGTACACATTGGGTTGTTGCGGCCAAAATTGTGCTCAAATCTATGTTCGTTCAGGTCACTAAACCTAACGCGAAGTCTAGTTATGAGTGCTGAGTCATGGCTGTTAGTGATTCCATGCATGAGGTTTTTTTGAGGCCTTATAATGGAAATCAATGATTTTTTGAACTGAGATATTGTCGTAGAGGTTCTTATTTCAGAATCTAAGCCATTCCATATTTTTACACAAGAAGGAAAGAAGCTCTTGGAATATCTCGTGGTATTTACCTTGTCCTCCCTAAAAGCTCTTTGGTGTCGTAAGTTATACTGTGTGTCATTTCTTGCTGGGATACAGTCTCTCAAGTATTGGGGAGTTTGATCATTGACAATTTTGTAAAAGAGGCACAACCTTCGATACCATCTTCTGTTACTGAGTGATTCCCAGCCGAGTTCCTCAAGTAATCTGTCAGTATTAGTTCCACTCCATGCCCCGCTGACGGCTAAGGCTGCTTGATATTGCGTGGACTCTAGCTTGCGGGAAAGAGGCATGCTTTGCTCATGGTAAATTACATCGCCATAGTCGAGATGTGGCCTGACATACAGCTTGTACATTTGATCAAGAACATCTCGTGATACGTATTTCGAGAGGAATCGGATAATTCCTATCCCTCGCTTGGCCTTAATAATTGCTGCTCTTACATGTTCAGTAAAACTAAGTTTTTCGTCCAATATCATACCAAGATGCTTGTGACTTCCTTCAGAAACAAGTTGGCAATCATTGAAAATCAGAGGGGGGTGTTGCTTTTTGGAAGTTTTTGTGGAGAAAATTACTTCTTTTGCCTGCTTAGAAGGATCTGGATTGAAGCTCATCTTCCATTTATAAGCCCAGTTTTGAATAACTGACAAATCATTGTTTAGGGCGTCAGCTGTCCCGTTTATGTTGCTGACCCGCTTAAAAAGAGAAGTATCATCTGCAAAAAGTTTTACTTTTGAGGCCACGCCGTCTGCCAAATCGTTTATATAAACGAGGAAAAACAATGGTCCAAGGACTGATCCTTGAGGAACACCAGCCTCGATTCGCTCCCAAGAAGACATCTTGCCATTCAAGACAACACGTTGATATCTGTCAGCAAGAAAATTTTGTATCAATGAGTATAGTGGCCCGTGGATGCCATTAGATTTCAATTTTAGCAAGAGACCATCATGCCATACCCTATCAAACGCTTTTGATATATCCAGAAAGACAGCCCTCGTTTCCATACGATCCTCAAAGCCAGTATATATCTCATGGGTTATCGCCAATAATTGGTTGATGGTAGAATCACCTGGGCGGAAGCCAGATTGGTTGGGAGATATTAGTTCATTATCAGATAGATGCTTGTAAATGGCATCAAAAAGAATTTTTTCAAAAAGCTTTCCACAAATGGGTAGAAGTGATATAGGCCTGTAGTTCGATATAACTTGACGATTACCTTTTTTATGAACCGGAACCACGTTTGCTCTTTTCCAAATTGCTGGGTATTGACCATCCTCAATGCATTTCGCAAAAATCAATTTTAAAGGCTTACTGCATTCCGAGGCACATAATTTCAACATACGTATGGATATATCATCAGAACCATGTGCTTTGGTAGGATTTAATTGATTGATTAATTCGACGATTTTATCCTCAGAGATGAGCACAGTCTCTAGCCGACAGTTGGTTTTCATTGGGAGAGTGGCCGGTAGTCTACTGTCTGTCTGAATAAGTGAACATTGCTTGACAAAGTGATCATTAAATAGCTTTGCTTTTTGTTCAAAATTGGAGACAAAAATATCATTATCAAGCAGTGGGGGAATACATGTAACTTTCTTCCTATTCAATATCTTGTTGATAGTTTCCCAGTATGCTTTTATTCCAGTATTAGGATCACATAGTTTTTGACCAAGACTCTTGTAATAAGTCTCTTTCGCCTGTGCCACAGTTTTTGCTGCTTCACGACGGGCTGCCTTTACCCCTTCCAGATCTCCCTGTTTTCTACCCTTTTTAATGAAATTGCGATAGAGGCGATGCTTACGACGAATGGCCGTTTTAACTCCTTTAGTTATCCATGGTGGTTCCTTGGGGTTGCAAGTGATTTCTGAATTAGGAACATGTTTCGAAATAACTCCAAGAAATATCTTAGAAAAACATTCGGTAGCACCATTAACGTCAAGACCCAATAACTCATTTTCCCATACTGTTTGATTCAATTCAGCCTTAAGCGAGTCTACATCTGTTTTATCATATTCCCATATGCGACGCCTGTAAGGGGGTGGAGATGGAATTTGTAAGTTAATGATTCCATAGACTACCTCGTGATGACATCTTTCATGTAATGAAGGATGTACACCCGATTCTACAAAAAGGTTTGGTTGATTTGTGAAAATTAAATCAATACAACTCTTTGCGTTCTGACAATAATGCGTTGGCTCGTCGATTAATTGGGTAAACTCTAGGCCTTCAGTTAAATCACTGAGCGCAGTACCTTCTGCATTTTCATTGTCATCTGACCACCACTTACAGGATCTGCAGTTAAAATCACCGGTAACTATTATGCTGTGTGGCCTTAGGTCCTTCAGTTTTGTGACAAGAGATTCAAACCCATCCAAAAATTCAGTGAAATGTTCTGCGCTCTGACTGGGTGATCGATACAAAACAACAAAGAAAAGTTTCTTTCTGCGAATGGTTAATTCAACTACGACGCATTCGTCTATTATTTCAAGGTCTCTCCTTTGTTTGACAGACAGATTCTCTTTGTGAAAAAGGCAAACACCGCCCCGCCTCTCGTTGCTAGGGTGATCACTTCTAAATACATCTTTACTAAATCCTTGGAGAGATACATCTTCATTTCTAATTGTACTATTCAAGTATGTTTCAGACAATGCAATAAGATCATATTTATACAAAGAATCATATGCTTCGAGCAGTGAAATCTTGAGGGAGTTGTCTGCAAGGATACTATTCAAATTCCAATGGCAAAATTTCAATGACGAAGAAAGGGGTCCAGGGTTCAAGTGTACATTGCCACTTATCAATAAAGCGAAAAAGAAGACCAATTCAATATTGTTGCTATACCAATCTATTGTCAAAACGCAACAGGTTGCAAAGATTTTCCCACCTAATTTGTTTACAATTTTGATGAATCGCACAATGTAAACACAATATGACTTGCAAGCTCGATAGGTTAGGAAAAGCACGAAATACACCATAAGCTTCAATCTTATATACAACCTAACAGATAATGTTGATACGTCGACTGCGAGAAGCGGCCTTAGCTGCCTCGGCATATGAGAAATGACAGATACAGTCATTAGTGCAATAAGTAAACACAAGGGAAAAACCATTACAAATAAGCACACAATAGTCAGCAGATTTAGGAAAGGCCAAACGAAGTCTAAGGGAGAATAATGATAGAAAACTGGGGCAAATATGAGACAGTTGAAACACCCTATCCCTGCACGCCATTCACACAAGCCTATAGGCATTTCAGAGCCCATGGGTTACCTGCTTGAAGAAGTTGGAAGATCAGCCCAGTTGTAATGCTATTATTTACCATTTTTATAAGAGCCCTGACTCTAAACAAAATAGAAACAAAATAGATATATAAACAGAGAAAACAAACATGAAAGTTCAAACCTAACCGTCCTGGCGTCGCTGGATGTGAATGGGTTCCTAAGAACACAAGTAGGTCATTCTATCATAAATTTTCAAAATTTTGCCATGATTTCAAGTATCAATTTACATCATGGAAATTACCACAAGACCTAAATGTGTTTCATAGTAACACTATTTCAAAAATGAGTGAAAACGTCGAGCGAAATTTCACCCGTTTTCCTTCCTGACAACAATGGCACTTACATGTAAAGCATATATTTTGTCCTCTTGGGAGAATGGAATCCCCCTGAATAAGTTATTCATACCAGGCCGAAGACTTTTTCATCCTCCCAAGAGGATAGCACGTGCTAAAGCGTTTTCAAGTCATCGCTGTCAAGGTAAAAACATTAAGGAAATTTGCTCGTGATTCTAGCACGCTTTTAAGGTATCGAAGGGACTTATTCGAGGACATCCCTCGCAAAATCTGGCTGGACTGACCGATTTCAGCCAGGAAAAATTCTAGAAATAATTGGAAATGTTGGCTTTTCAATCAGATATTGCAAAATATCATTGTTTAAATATTTAGAAAGCAGTAGCCCTTCCAAGGGCGTGCGTTTTTCTGATTCACCCGGTAGTTGCCACCGCTTTCAAAAGTATTCGTTCTTGCATTTTAGGTGTTCACACTGCATTTTTGCTTTTTCAAATTCTCCGATTTCAACAGTATGCATTTTCAAAGTGCGTTTTCGAAAGTCTCCGTTTTCAAGGAGGAACAATGTGAACGCAAGGTGCAAACAGTTATTATTTATTATCCGTTATCATATGAACATGGAGCAGTGTCAGCAGGGTCTTAAAGGGGCTCCGTCGTCAAAATGTAAACAAAACGATGATTTTTGCAGTTTTTGAAAGGTGATAGCACACAGGATTTTCGTATTTTTTTCAAAATGAAAGTTGCTGTTTGGGCATTAATCCTTGTACTTCACTAAGGAACGAACCAAACATTCATATCTTCTACGATTGCTAGCATATAAGTGGATTTTAACGGTCACTTTTTTGTGGCTTGGGTGAAGCCACCAAACAAACTGCAGAGAACAATGGATGAACAATGGATAATCGGCGACACGTGCGAGTTTACGGATTTATTTACTGTTTCACGACTGAGCCCCTTTAAAAACAAAACTTAAGTGACCTATTTTGCCGCACTCCAACCCATTCTGTCCCTCTCCCAGCAAGCAGATACCTCTTATCGTAGGCGTTCTTCCACAGCTCGGACTGTAGTTAATCTAATATTTCTGACGCATTCTGCTGCTGATTCTTGTAGATCTTCATCATCACATGTGATTAATGACACCAAATGCTGCAAAGCAAAAATGAATACGGGGAGTCATACTGTGAGAACTGTGATAAAATTTGTCTACCAGGTGAGTAAAATAAGCTGAAACGTTTGATGGGCTGTGGACCTAAACATTGTGGTCTCTATTGCCTCACTTAACCAGAAGTAAATTGTTCTTTGGAGGCGCTCTGGTTTCTTTTTCGTTTTTAACAAAAACTTCTGTTTTTCTTTTTAGTTTTGGATGGGGGAGGGGGGGGGGCTCTCTATCGATTAGTCTATCTATTAGAGGGCTCCTCCTTAGACAAATACATTTAAATACATAATGTTTTGTAATGTTTTGTAATTAAATTAATTTATTAGTGTATATGTAAAAGTATCTTGTTTTCCGGTAGCATGTATGATTGTTGTATTCATTTTAAGTTAGGTAATGCATTATTGTTGAAATGTATTTAGGTGTATTTCTCAATGAAACTGAACTGAACTGAACTGAACTGAACTGAACTGAACTGAACTGAACTGAACTGACTAAAAAGTATGCGGTTGATATTCAAAATTAAAATGTTAATCTACCAGTCAAAGGCTAATTTGCAAGTGAAATTTTGTGTGGCAAAATCACTCATCTTTTAGACCCAGAAAATAGAAAAATGCTGATGAGGGGTTTGTATGGGAACGAGAATTCAACGCTTGATTATTTGGTCCATGTTATACATGGCATTGAAAGTTCAATACAATTGTCAGTGTCAGAAATAGAATTGTTCCATACATGCCATTTACAGGCATTTTTCTAATCTTTGGGTCTTAAAGGGGCAGTTAGACGTGACGCTGCGCGGGACATTTTCATTGTATTTTTATGAAAAGTGCTTAGGCCTAGCATCGAATCGTCAATGGAGATTTTGAATGGGATTATCGCATATTTCAATCCATCTCAATCGATGTCTCTCTTGACAATCTCACGAATTTAATTGACAGAAATTGTTCGTCTACGTCGATTTCATGTATTTGCAAAGCTATTTTGTTTATCACCAATTCCTGAAAGTCGAAAACAGCAATCTTGCGGAAGGAACTTTGAAGCAGCGAACAGATAATCTACAAGTCGACGTTGGCAAGAAACTCACCAAAGAATATGGTTTTTGTGTCAGATTTATGATGCTTGGTGAAACCGAAAGGTGAATAGAACCTTCTCAAACACTCCTGGATTCATTGCTCAATTAATTTCGTCAGAATTACAGCGAACAAAGAGGTGCAGTAAACATGTTTTGGTATTTAGGCCTATGGAGCGTTTTTTGTGCCAAAATTCTCTATTTATTATATTTGGATGAGTGATATTATTCACGGAGATATCATAACATTTAGTGCATTATATTAACGCATTTTTATCTTACCCAATGTTATTTACTGCAGTTTATTTGTAATTTCTTGTGCAATTTCAAATTATTTCGTGCAGAACTATATTTTCAATTCTTTTCGCATAATGCATTTCGGCATGGCATAATGCATTTCGGCATGACATGATGCATTTCGGCATGGCATGATGCATTTCGGCATGGCATGATGCATTTCGGTCAATCAAAAAATGGCGGGAAAACACAACGCATTGCACATGGGCAGATCCCAGTGATCACAACATCATATGGCGTCTAACTGTAAACGAGATGCGAGGTTAGAGAGTGCAATATCGGCCATAAGCGAGATAGCAAAAGAAGGAAGGCGTTTGCTTTCTTCGCTTGACGCTTGGTATTGCCAACATGAATCAGAGCCAGCATGCAGAACCAGCAACATCAAACCAATCAAACACAGGCAACATTTCAAATCCAGTTGGGCTTGGGCCTACATCTGGTGTTGGCGGCCTGTGTCAGCCCTACGATACACATTACTACTTCTACGATACACAAAGCCACACCACCGGAGAGCTGTACCCTGGGGGTCTAGTACTAGCATCATCTCGTATTCTTCTCTGCTGCGCCCTGTATCCACGTGCCCTTGTAGCATCACGCATTCTCCTTTGGCCAATGTTGGGGTTTTCATTCATTATCTCTTGCATAACAGCAGCCAAGTCATTATCGTCGAGGTACTTTTTATTGCCAACAAGACCCAGTTCACGTCTACGCCTAATCAAAGTTCCGTGTGAGACACCCATAATTCTTTCGATTTCCGTCCACGAAATGTTGAATTCACGGAGAAAAATTAGCTGCTTTTCGCTGATTTCGATTCGTGGTCTACCACGACCCGAATTTTGGCGTATTGATACAAGTGGGCAGCCATTCCCCTGATTTACAGTATTTTCCATGCCGAAATGCATTATGCCATGCCGAAATGCATTATTTCATGCCGAAATGCATTATGCCATGCCGAAATGCATTATGTCATGCCGAAATGCATTATGCCATGCCGAAATGCATCATGTCATGCCGAAATGCATTATGTCATGCCGAAATGCATTATGCCATGCCGAAATGCATTATGTCATGCCGAAATGCATTATGCCATGCCGAAATGCATCATGTCATGCCGAAATGCATTATGCCATGCCGAAATGCATTATGCGAAAAGAATTGAAAATATAGTTCTGCACGAAATAATTTGAAATTGCACAAGAAATTACAAATAAACTGCAGTAAATAACATTGGGTAAGATAAAAATGCGTTAATATAATGCACTAAATGTTATGATATCTCCGTGAATAATATCACTCATCCAAATATAATAAATAGAGAATTTTGGCACAAAAAACGCTCCATATAGGCCTATACGAATGCCCTTTAAAGATGAGTGATGTTACCAAACAAAATTTTCTCATCTAAGTTGGCCTTCGACTGATAGATTAACATTTTAGTTTTGAATCTCGGCAACATACTTTTTATTCCACATCCCATCAAAACTTTCAACTTTTCCTTGATATACCTGGTACTTGATTAGTGAAAAAATGAAAAAAAAAATGAAACACGTTTAGTCTGATAACACAAAAAAACATTCCTTTACCTTTACAGAATATGTTACAAACCAGTTATCAGTGCCTGTTAGATTCCTCTAAACTGACAATACGTGTGTTGCTAACATGTCAACCTAGATACAAAAGTAATTTCCAGAGTGATTTTAGAGTATTCTTCAAGGCCAGGTAGCTTACAAAAGCACAAATTCCCACAAACTCCAAGCCATTTCAAGACTTTGAATTATGGCGAAAACTAACTGGATCATTGACACAATCGCATAGAAAGAAATTTTCATGATCGCTAATAAAATCCAATTTTGATTGTTTTTCAAAATTTTCACCCGCCTTTGAAGTACCACGAAGAGATCTTCTCACTGAAGTGTTAGCTCTTTTACAACCAAATGGATATAGCAATGATTCAAATGAGGCTTTGGTGCACGTTTATTGTATGGTGATAAGAGCCTTCCTAATGACCTCAATAAAAGCATACTTCTCTTAACCTTAAATTTTATCCATCAAACTGGTCGACTTGATTAGAAAATCTCAAGCTACACTACGAGTTCCACAACTACCATAACCCGTTTTTTAGCTTTTATGTATTGTAGAGTAATTTTGTAAGTAGAGTAATTAGTAGAGTAACTTTGTAAGTAGTGTATCTAGTCTTTTTCTTTCATCGTTTGTAGCTTAGTTGTATCATCATCATCATCATCATCATCAATTTATTTATCGTTGGACTAAAATATATCATAGCTAAATAAAAACAGCAGCTAATTAATTCCAACGTTAAAAAGTTACATACAATATCAGATAAGAAAGTAGTGGGTAAAATATTTACAAGTTTTGAAAGTATACAATATAAAACAGATATATAAAAATATTCATCAAAAATAGCCCAAGTTTGGAATAAAAATGTGGCAAAAATATTTATCATAAGAAGCCCAAATTCGAAATAAAAATGGGGCATAATTTGCATGAACAATTTTCTCCGTACCAATTTTTATCTTTGTCTTAAATTGACCAAGGGATTTTATCTTTGTCTTAAATTATGTAGTTTAATGTTGCGTGTCTTTATGTTTTGGCCATGAGGTAGTCATTGTCTTTTGCTCCCCTTGGTTTCGTCTCTGTGGTGGTGTATAGTGATTTGATAAGTACAGTAGAAAGTAAGATTTATTGTAAATATTTGAAATGAATAGAAAAAAAGTTTCACTTTTATTCGGTAAATCCGTGAAGGGGAAGGTGAAGTTGCATTTTTTTAGCGCCAAGCGCTGGGATCACGGAAGTAGGTAAGACCTAATCGAATCCGCGACCCTTTGCTATGTCGCTCAAGTGGTGGGGCTCTACCGGGTATCGAACCCTGTCCGCCTGACTGTTCTGACTGCAATGTCAGAGGATTACACCATTACTCCACAACACCTTCAATCCGTAGTTGAAAAAGTCTGCGTCGAAATTGTAATGCTTTGATCTCTCCACCCAGGGGTGGCGCCAGGGGAGGGCCAGGGGGCTACAGCCCCCTCGTCGGAAGCATCTAGCCCCCCTGTCGGAGGACATTTTGGGTTATTGTTGGAGGAAATTTGGCAAAATGACGTATGAAAGCTGCATTTTCTAGCCATTTTAGCCCCCCTGTCGGAAGCTCCAGCCCTTCTGTCGGAAGATTCCTGGCGCCACCCCTGTCTCCACCTGATAATGATCACAATATGAAAATGACACAATCTGACTTACCTTAACGACTCCTTTATGATAAATGAGAAGACTGTTATCGCGGTCAAATGATAATTTGAAAAGAGCAGTTGTTGTGTTCTTCTGAACAAGAAAATCTTCTGATTTCAACCATTCACCCAAATATGGTATCGTCTGTCGCAACTTTTGTCTGTATTCATCATTGATGGCATAGCTGAAAAATGAGTTTCAAGTTATATGCAACGGAGCTGACAAAAAGTGAAAACGTACTGCAAATATTTTCAAAGCGTTTGCATAAACTTGGATACAAACACAGACGGAAAATTGAAACAGATAGAGTTTGGAAAAGAAATAGTTGGTTTTTCAGACAACAAATCCTTTTGTCTTTTTTTATATCCAATCAGACATTTTACAATACAAGTTACTATTTAACGCTACTTACAAAACTCCTTTACGATACTACAAAAACGATACCTTGGACAGCAAAAGTCTACGGCTACTCCGCAGCCATTACGTAAAAAACTAAAACTCTATCTATCTTTTATCTTTTATCTTAAAATCTGCACTTCTGAAGCACTTTAAACCAGAGTTGCTAAGAGAATATAGATCTTTAGCCATTTGACAAAAGAGGCTGGATCGAGCGATTTCCTTTCGAAATTCTTATACGAAAAGTTCGATTGAGCGGCGTTAAGGCTGATTTCGAGTCAGTCGAATTTTGCGAGCGGGCGGAATTTTACACAATAAATGGTTACTCAGGCATGACGTTCTATTCAAATTCAAAGCGACAGTATCTCTCGTAAGCAATAGAATTCCTGTGAGTTCGGAAAATTCCACTGCTTGGTGATTGTGCGGGTGAGTGGCTTAAACAGTTTCCGTCAGGTGACTGAAGTTAAGCTCGGTCGAGTGAGGTGAAACTCCGGATGGGTGACCTCTGAGGCCTGACCTCGCAACTCACCTCGCGCCATCCCTCGGAAGGGACCATAAACTAGGGGTCCCATGCCTGGATGCGGCATGCATAGTGGGCCTAAATTAGCTTTAAATAATTTGAAACCCTATCAGCCCACTTAAAAGGTGAAGTATGATAGTATTCTATAAATCTAATAGTTAACAAACGTTCAACGAGAGAGAATATCGCATATACCGGGTGAGTAAAAAAGGCCCGGCGTTTGAAAGGCAACTGCTCCTTGAATATATAAGCAATGATATTTTGCAATATCTAGTTGAATAGCTAACATGTTCAATAACTTTCAGAATTTTTCCTGACTGAAATCGGTCGCTCCGTTCAGATTTTACAAGGGATTTTTCAAAAATGTCCCTTCGAGAAACCTTGAAAAACGTGCTAAAATCATGAGCAAGTTTCCCTAATGTGTTTACCTTACAGCAATGACTTGAGAACGCTTTAGCACGTGCTATCCTCTTGGGGGAATGAAAAAGTCTTCCCCCAACAAGGACAGATTTTATGAGACAATAGCATGAGTTGCTTTTAATTGACACCGCAATTCAAAGCGATTAGCGATCGCAGACCAAGGAAATTCCCTCAACCAGTAATTCAAAACAAGCAGAGCAGCAAAAAGTTTCTCTGAACCCCAGGTAGCTCACTCGCTCATTGTTCATTCCAGAAATTGTTTTAAGAGTAAACATGACCATAAATCGAAAGAAGAAGGATATATCTACATATCTACCTCGGGCATTTTATTTTTTTGATTCAGAAGCGGATTGACAGGCGATTCAATTCTCCCAATTTTTTGGGTGTAATTAAAACACTTACTGCTTGGCTTCTGAACCAAAGAAATAAAATGCCCGGGGTAGATGTATAGATATATCCTTCTTCTTTCGATATATGCTCGTGTTTCCTCTTAAAAACAATCTTTGGAAGGCATAACGATGCGCTAGCTACTTGCGTTTTAGAGAAACTTTTTGCGGCTTTGTATGTTTTGAATTTATGGTTGAGAGAATTCCCTTGGTTTGCAGCCGCTAATCAATCACTGCGAATTGCGGTGTCAATCCAATGCAACTCATGCTATTGTATTACAAAATCTGCCCTTGTTTCTTCCCCCTAGTATGAATAACATATTACTCAGGGGGATTCCATTCTTCCAAGGGGACAAAATGCATGTGAGTGTCATTATTGCTAGGAAGGATTGAGGGAGCAGCATTTTTCAAACGCCCGGCATTTTTATTGACTCACCCGGTATAAAAATGGCGTTCGATTCAGACTAGTTTAGACATAGAACAGCTGAATGTCTCTTGGTCTTCAGATGACATAAGAATTATATTTCTAAGCTTTAAAGAACAAATTTAATTGACCATCTAATTTTGGGAGTACTTTGGAACCAACCAAACATGGGTCATTTCTTGGAACAACTGGAATATTGACTGCTTACCTGACAATACAACCGCAAAGTGCTTTTCGCAGTTCTTCATCTGTCTGAAAGTTAAAACGGAAAGATATTGTTGCTCAGGCAATTACATTGTTTATTTGGCAATGGCATTTAAAAGAAATTTAGCAATATTTTATAAAGCATTATCGCTAGTTATCGCTGCAAAATAGTAAGACAAAATGGCCGACCGCTGGTTTCAGTCATCAAGCAAATTGGATCTCCTGAAGGTCATAGCTCCATCATTTGTCAACAGATTTTTATGGGGATGACAGCAAACTTTAATTGAATATCTGAAGAGCAACATCATACAAAAGTTTGGCGAGAATCTTTTGCCGCTTTGTCGCAATCTCCAGGCAAACGGGGCACAAATTTTTTGGGACACCTTGTAGAAAAATGAAAGCAAAACATTGCCACTGTTTGAAAACGTAATGTCTTTTTCACGAAACGCTTTGCGTTGAAAAGGAATATGATGAGAGTGTTAGTTAGTAAAAATATTATATTTTCTTCAACGAAATCTATGTTAGCAATCATACTCATCATCCAACAATAATCATTTGTAGAAATTTCTGACCAAGTACTCCTTATATGAAGCACGATCTTTTCATATATGACATTTTTGATTCAAAACAAGCAATACCGCAAAAGTGCCTCTGAAACCCAGATAACTAGTTCCCTCTATGTGCATTCCAGAAATTGTTTTTAAGAGCAAACATGAGCATAGATCGAGAGAAGGAGGATACATCTACACAAATAAACTGAAAATATATTGTTTTTAGTCGTCCCAAATCCTGTAGACTTATTACAATTAGTGCCAGTTTTCGCTCGCAATTATAAAAAATTTAGTACATAGTTATCTATTGAACTAAATGGCTTTGCCTATTCATATATTGAATTGAATTTCTCACTCACAGCAAAAAAGGTTCAGATCAAAAATATAAACAACGAGCGAAATTTACGACGAATCATAATCAGTCTAGCTCAAACCTTTACCAGGTATCTAAAAAGGTTTCTGAATAATCAAATACAATCAGCCTTTTTATGTCTATTTTCTGCAACCATGAGGCTCTGGACTGCTGGCAATTTCAACATCGCTTGTAATTTGAAATGATAAGATTGATTTTGACGAAATGAATGTTTCTATTTAAGTCAATATGCTAGCTATACACAGGCATTATTAATTCATAGGAATCTGATGAATGGTTTGATAACGACAGGCTTTCCTACGTATAATTAACATCGGTCGAGCGAGGTCAAACTCCGAATGGGTGACCTCGGAGGCTTGACCTCACAACTCACCTCGCCGTCCTTCGGAAGGGACGTTAAACTAGGGGTCCCATGCCTGGATGCGGCATGCATAGTGGGCTTAAATTAGCTTTAAGTAGCTAGAAATGCTTCCTGCCCACTCAAAATAAATTACTGAAAAAAATAATCATTTTTCTCACTCACCCAGCATCATTCAATCTGAATATCAGCAACGGAATCGTGATAAAACTCGCCTTACCGTATTACATAGATCAATGATAATTGACGACAATTCATAATCATCTAATACTTCAAGATTTTCTTCATCCAATTCAATTCGTGAAACTACTCTGCATGCAGAGTTTCTGATCTGAAATAAAAAGGGGTGCAAATGAAAAAAGTTAGACTTCAAAGGATACAGATAGAGGTAGTATTCTTATAAGAAACAGCTTATGAGAAATTCAACTTTCAGATCGCCAAAACATTTAGAAACTTCAGTACTGAGCAAACTTGAATTTTGAAAATTAATGTTTCAACTCTCAAAGCATCATCATCAACAAACATGGGATTTATGTTCAAATTAACTCTTACAGAATCTTTCAAAATAATTTCGCATTGATTTAAGCTAGATTCTCATCGCTAGGCCGAATTGTTAAAGTCAAATAGAAGTTTAGTGTCCTGTTTTGATACAACCTATTTTTTTTCATTTTTTCGGACTGTTTCGTTGTAAGATATCGATTAAGTAGCAGAAGCTCATGCTTACAACTGTGGAGGAGGCTCGCAGTCATATGAAACACAATCAATGCGGCTGAACGTTAACACTAGACTGACTACATATCGTATTTACGCTCCTTGATAAACTGATAATTGCTATAACTACAATCTTAGACAAAAGTGTTGAGACACTTTGCTTTTCAGGAAGAAATTGCGAGTTAAGGACCCCCCAATGGGCGCACCCCCCGAATGCAATGTTGGAATATGGTGGAAATGTTGCAGATGAATTCACCACTATGTCTTCTTCAATCAAATCAACATTGCAGTGGGGGGAAGGGGGTCTTTAGCAGTGGAAGGTAATGATTTGCAGGAAAGAAAGGTATTTTACTACACAAAACGCATTTGTCTCAACGACTTTTGTCTAAGATTGTAGTTCGCAGTTTCAGCGTAGTGCCGAGATCCAATTCAATGAACGAAGCGGAAACTGGGACTGAGGTAGCTGGTGTACGCTAATACTAGTGATGCCATTTCCTAATCTGATGTCATAATCATAAATGCCAATCTGACGTCACAATCAACTAAGATTAGCATAAAAGCAGCGAAAAGTCTTGAAACTTCAGTTCACCGTTTTAGTAGCTCAAGAGGTAATGCTTTTTCGCAACAGCTCGAAGTTTAAACGAACATTCGATTCAGGGAAAGGCTCAACCTTAAAAGGAGAACACGTTGGAAACAAGATGGAATTTGATGGCAATGTGTTTGTTGATTTGAATCTCAACGGTGCATTAAATGGATCAACAAGGAGAATGAGAGCGAACATGAGGACAACACAGAACAGATATACATTACTTTGGGGGAAGGTAGAACTGTTTAAAGAAGTAAGTCTGAATTGCTATATTTCTTCCTGTGACAACTACCTATAAATGACAGGTTTAAATAGTTATCAAAGGTAGAAATGGGTAAGTCTTAATATCACTAGCGTGATAATTGTATTTGTTCAGGGAAATCAAACAAATGTCATTGAAGCTGAAGATGTTGTGGTGCAGTGGTGTAATCATCTAACTTTGCAGTAAGAAAAGAGGGCGGTGGTCTGAGTCCCCATGAAGGAGTCATGGTCAAGGGTTCACGAACCATCCCGGGATTTTGTAACGTCCTGGGCCCAAGATTTTATAAATGGTGCAGACTTCTAGCATCAGCAACTTCCGACGGCTACAGCTGTTGTGAAAAACAACATCAAAACAGGGGAATGTACTTCCATCCTTCCATGTTTGCTCGACGAGACGTATAAGTTTGAGTTAAACAACGAAAGAAACTGTTATTGTAAAAAGCGACGTGCATATTCTACTAATTTTAAATCCAGCAGAAGCAATGGAGGAATCCTTCGTTGATTCCTTTTTTAGTTTCTTCCTCATACTTGTGTCGTTGGCCTATTTTTTGGTCATTCTCCTGTGAGGGTGCCATGACGAGGCAGGAAGTGTCGCGAAAGGTGTTGTCGGGCGTTCATGCGTGCAGTTCCGTCTGCAATCCCAGCGCATGGCTCTAATAAAGAAATATTGGCGATTTCGGAAGAAACAACGGTAGACATATAGCAAAGTAGCTAAAATTTGCTTCAAGCCATTCAATCAAAAGAAATTGATCATAGAATTTCACACCAACCTGCTTACAGATGTGGAACCTATGCTGCGCTGAAGACTGTAACTCCGTCTTTTCTCGTTTTGAAATAGTGAGCAAATAGAACAACTTGACTCACCCCCACATTCTTGGACTTCATTAAGGTAATAAGAATTTCAATGCCACCAAGAAATGATCTAACTGTTGTAGCAGTTTCCTGGTGATCAAATAAAACATCAATAATCTTAAAATTTTTTATAACATGCTTGGGGGAGGTCGCACATAACTAGGTGAGGGAAAGATGTGCCGCCCATATGGATGGGTTTCCCTTTAAGCGTCATTGCATTGGGGGCCTTGAAAAACGTCTCAAAATTTCCCTACGATTTTCTCCCTTTGAATCATCGATCCCTGAGATCTTAAGAGGAGAGGGGGCAAACGATCAAACATTGCATCCAAGATCTCGTTTATCAATTTCGACTGCAATATATAGAGAAGAGTTGCATTCGTCAACCAGGGGTTGAATCAAAATAACGGCTTCCCTGTTGATATCCTGTTTAGGTGCTAGAAGCAGACATTCATTGAACTAAGAAGCTTAGATGTTTCAATCGGCGGAGTTTTGTAGATATATTTTACGGGGACTTGTGGACCCCGGTTTTGGGTCATAAATTCCGATCAGTCGCCAGTTTTGGGTCATAAATTTCTCACAATCCCCGGTTTTGGGTTATAAATTCGTACCAACACCGGGGCACATACATACCCCAAAGGCCAAGCCAAGTCTCTCTCTCCTGTGGTTTCAGGTTGATAGTATTATTAATCCACACTATTTTCAATTTCATTGAAATATTCAAGATTACTCCATCAAATAACATCAGATGGGATGAAATCTTCAGTAAAAGCCTTCTTTCGTTGCTTTCAGACAATTGCCTCAATCAGTTGTGAAAAATTCTGAAAAATTTTGCTCGGTCATTTTCGAATGACCTCGTTTTCGCCCTAAAGGGCGCGAAACTAAACTTGTTGTTGTTGTTGTTATGTTGTTGTAAATCTTGAAAACTTGAAAACTGGAGAGATGGCAAAATTACGAATGGCGAAAGATAGCAATGCCACACACCAGGGAGGGTATGTCTCCGCTTTTATTGTATCGTAAGTTCTAATTATGCCATAACTGAACAGGATTTTTGCTGTCACACTCACACAAAAGGGGAAGTATGTAAATTATTAGGCCTCCCCTACTAGCCTATAAGCCTTGGGCGTTACCTCAACCTCAGAGATTTCTTTGGCTGCCAGATCTTGCCTCATTATTAATTAAGCAAACAGAGAGGCGAGAGCTCAATAATTGTTGTCAAAACGGTATCACAGATGCTTATTATCTTGATCAGCAAAGGATGGCGAATCCCTCTCATCTCATCAAGCTTCTTCATGAAAGGCACACTGATGATGATTTCTTGTGCAGTTTTTGTACATACATGGAATAATCTTGCAGGTTGCTGTGTTTCTTGTGATATTTAGACATTAAGATATGCAGTAAAGCACTAAAGTAAACATTAATCAAGCAAATAGAAAAAACGAATACAGCACAGTGTTGACCAAAGTGGCCCACTGATTAAGCTCTGCATTTGCTCATAATTATGTTATTGTATATAGATTGGGATATACCTGTTGACCCAAGAATTTTGCTATTTTGTTCTATGTATGTATGTATTTTTTAGAATTTGGCCTTGTTATGAATTAAAAATTTGATGTAACATGAATTTAGGAAAAATAATCAGTTTAATTACAAGTGTATAATATAAAAGTTAAAAATTGAACCTAAAAATACCCCCAGTTTAAAACGGCAGGGATAAGCATTAAAAGATCAGTGGATCATAATGGTCCATAATAGTTTGGCTCCAGCGCATTACTTTTTGTACAGAACACATTTGTAGAGCTTCTACACAGTTTGAATTAGGAAGAAAGGTTTTTTCATGTGAAATATGTTGTAGGTGCGGGATTACAGGAATTCCACAATTTTTGGTATTTCATCATAAAAGTTACCCCAGTTTTGGGTGGTCTTTTCAAAATGTTCTCCCCGGTTTTGGGTACTCTTGCCTAGATGACCTACTCAAGTCCCCGTCCCCGGTTTTGGGTAGCTTCACCCCCGGGGCTTAACTATTCTGCTTCAATCAGTGAGCGAAATTAGCCTGCTGTCTGCCGTTTGGCTATGTAGAGACGGACCAGCTCACGGCTGCGTTCGCGGGCTCGCGGCTTGTGAGCATTTATCCAACAAACAACAAAGATAATGAGTTCTTCCTACCTACTTAACTACCTAACTACGTCAATGGACGACAAAGGTTTATTTCTGACAATGCAGAACTCAATATTACGGACCACGGAGCCACGGACTACAGAACTACGGAACCAAGAGCCTTGGACTCAGGAATTAGAAACCGATGGAGGAGAGTAACTGAATATTCTAAATCATATACCTTTTGAACCATTACCCAACTGTAAATTCAAGCATAATACACGTTTCCTTAGCGATAATCATTCAATTAGTTTCTATAAAATTGACCTCGCCACAGTCGCATTTGGTACAAATACTAATCGGCAGCACTCGCTGACTGTTGTTATATCTAGTTTAGTAAACAAACATTTACAGACAGTCTAATTAAATCGCGTGTAGCATCGTAAAATAACAACATATATTCAGTGTGCGAAAGTGGTACGGTCTTAATAAAAAGAGCACACTTACCTCTGGATCTTGCACAATGTCATATATTGCATCTAACACTGTCGAAACGACCTGAAATACAATTATAATCACTCTCCACACGTAAACAAAAATAGATAATGCAACAGGTTATTGTTGCCTGTCTGTGCGTACAATAATTAGTAAATACGGTTATATAATACTTAAAATACGCAAGCGTCAAAGAGAAGCTCATTGTCAAAGGCGAAGAAACATGAGCAGATATAGAGTATATTTATGACCCTTCAAAATGGACTTGCAGTGGGAGGCATGTAAGCAAAAAGTGGGACATTTTTCAACATGACTGAGGTGCAGAGAAACAAAAGGAAGATATGTATACAGTCTAGGGATGGCGATTTGAAAGAGCGACATTTAGAGAAGAACTAGCATTTGAAGTACTCTCAGAAGAGGCAGATGATGGTCACAATATCTTCGATGGAGAATGGAGCGACCAGACAAAAAGTGACAAGGGAAGGAGAGAAAAGTAATACAACACTGATGAGCACGAGTTTCGAGATCCTCCGTTATTCGAATCCTAATTCAAAACAGAATTTCAGATTCGGTGGTGGTTAAGGAGATTCATTGGGTCATATCAAGAGGGGCTGTTCAAGGTGCAAATCCCCAAATGTAGGGGTACTATTCAACATAAAGAGACCAAAAAGAAGTAATGAAGAAATATCAAATTGTTGTTTCTTAGAAGTTCTGAAATGTTTGCATTCGTGTGTTTTAGAGTTCCTTAAGGAATACTTTCGAAAGGATAATCTTTTTAGAAAACTTGGCATACAGTCGAATCACTAGAATGATGCACGAACATTGACAAGATAAAAAAAGCATGCTTACATCTTCATTCCTTGATTTTAGATGAGACCAAAGAAAACGAAATCCATCATCACCAATTATTGTTCTAAAATAAAAGAGAAAGACTTAAATGTTATAAGTCAATGAAAGTGAAAATTGAAAAGTTATGTCTTGAAAGTAATGTCGCAAAAAAGAATGCTGCCTTTCCCAGCAAAACAGCCATTCATTCCAAAATTCGTAACATCTTTTCGGCCAAAATTTTATCCGCTGAAATTGCAAAAGTTCTGCCGAAATTTTATTCGCCGACGTTTGTCCGTTGACAGTTTTGATAGTTAATGTACACAGATATCATCAGAGATATACACTGCAAATCAATCAATGTATTGAGTTGGCTATACATAAATTCATCCAGTTTGAAGAAGACAAAAAGTTGGCCAAAACTGAATACATTAACATCCAAAATTTCGGACGGTAATATTTTCGGACATTTCATAGGTCCAAAAATTTTAATGTTTGAAATTTTTGTGGTCCAAAATATTTAGTGTCCGAAATTTTTGCATCATAGAAAAATGAAAGCAAAACACTGCTGTTTGAAAACGTCATGTCTTTTTCACGAAACGCTTTGCATTGAAAAGGAATATGGTGAGAGTGGTAGTTGTAAAAATATTATATTTTCTTGAAGTAAATCTATGTTAGCAATCATTCTCATCATCCAACAATAATCATTTGTTGAAATTTCTAACCAAGCACCCCTGATACGAAGCACGATCTATACATGTATGACATTTTTAGCATGAAATAAGCAAAAATAAACTGAAAATATATTGTTTTTAGTCGTCCAAAATTTCGTCAAAAAACGTCCGAAAATGTTTTGTCCGAAATTTATTCGTCCAAAATTTCTGCCTTTTAATGTATCACGTTATCATTCTACGAATAATTATTCCAGGTAAATCGTTTCAGTTTACAAATATCAACCTACTAACAAGACATCTGTATTTAGGAGAAAGAAAAACTACACTATAATAATGCGCTGCTCTACAAAGGGGTTGTGTTGTTTTTGGGTCCTGTAAGTTGAAAAGATATTCTCTAAAACCTGTTTTAAAACGAGCAATATATATATTTTCTCAAATATTGTCAGTGATATCATTCTAGTTTTTGACAACAGAGAAGGAGAATCTTTGCTTCGCATATTCTAACCTAACTTTGCGACATTGCAAACCTCCATGATTTCTGGTTCTGTAGTACTGTGAAATGTAGGATCTTTCAGTGAACCTATTACGAAGATGTTCTGGACAAATGTCATGCAACATTTAATCTGTCATGACTCCTTGGCAAAGCAAGGCGAAGATTAACAGTGAGCCATGTACAAGTCCATCAGTCTTCATGTTTGGCATCCTCTATTGGCTTCTTTGCCCATGTTTGCAGCATAGGCTCCAAATCTTTAAAAAGGCTGGTGTAAAATTCAGTGACCTATTTCTTTGAACTGAATGACTTCAAAGAAACTTTAGCTATTTCTCTATAATTCTACCATTGAACTTTTCTGAAATCTTCAATATTTTCAAAATTAGAGCGTTTTTCTTCTTTCTCAAGAATTCAAGAAAAATTTTCAATAAAACTTAAATCCTTAATAATTTCTAAACTATTTGATGCAACATGAAATAAGTTCAAAGAAAACCATAGTTTATGAATGCCTACAACATGGTATCAAGCAAAAGTCTGTCACTCATCTGGTTTATGATTTAGAAATTTGATGACGTCACATCCTCAAATGAGTTGAAATGTAAGATACGCTGTAATTTCGAAAACTATTCAAAAGTTTTGAACAGTCCAACGGTAGAATTATAGAGAAGTATCTAAAGTTTCTTTGAAGCCATTCAATCAGAGGAAAAAGGTCCTTGAATTTTACACCCACCTTTTTACGCCAAGTTAAAGATTTGGAACCTATGCTCATATTTGCAATCGTTGCGTTTGGGGCATGTTGTTTATACACCTACCTTCTACTTTCGGTGTCTTCTGAAACAGCCTTAGCTGCCTTTGAAGCTGCCATTATGATGTCACAATCTGTTGTTTCAAGATGGCTGATCACCAGTTGAATAACATAGTTTTCAAGAAGAAGCTGTCTGTTGTGGATGTCTGGCACAGCAAATTCTGATACTATACCAAGAGAATTTACGATCACCTAATTCAGAAATATTGTAAAATATGAATACAAAACAGTAGACGATGAGTGCAGTACAGGTAGAGCAAGAAAACAATTTCAGTTTTCGAAAATTCATAACATCAAGAGTACTCGGCAAATTTGAATCATTTAAATTGTAGTCAAAGGCCGAAAGACCAAAATATTTTGCGATTTTTCTCATGTTTTTATGAGCACTGGAAATACATGTAAACTTGACTTTACGAAAATTTCTTGGTTGCAAAATGCCTGAAAATGGGCCTAAAACATTTGATAAAATCGTAACAAATCTCCGCAAACAGAACAACTAGACTGATTACAATGAGTCCCAGTATTCGCTATTCAAAATGAGACTACTACACCAAACCGAGACCGCTCATACTAGTCATTTCAAAACAATGGCGTTTGATTATGAGTCGTAGTTGGAGCGTCAGGCAGCCTTTCAATAGCAATAACTACGGCCATATAATCAGTCTACAGAACAACACAGAGAAGAAAACAAAACATATCGGCGTCATACCTCACTGTTGCTACTTTTGAGCAGATCACCAATGTCGTGAACAAGGGAATGCTCCTTGAACCTGGAAAGAGAGAATTCAGATGAAATTGCAACGACAAGTCAAAACAAACGAAGCTGGCTCCACAATACCTATGTGACCTCTTCGTACGAAACTCGCAGTGTTCATCATAAAGCCTTCGTAATACAGGAACCGACCTTAGGTTACCCAAGAAAAGGTCAAATGATGGCCAGAGGTGTTTCTCCTACAGAGGTGAAAAACTGTGGAATAGCCTCTCAGCCGAGTCTATGTACGCAGCCTCACTGAAAAGATTCAAGACTATTTAGATGCAGGCATCTTTTTCTTTCGTTTTGATTGTAAATTTTAAATATTATTGTACAGAGGCTTTAAATATTGTAAACAAGGTTTTATAGTTTGATTTAATTAATAGCTTTTTACTTTGTTTCAGTAGATTTTAATTATTATTTCTATTGGAGGGCCCCTTGAAAACCAGCTTCTGCTGAAGGGCAACCCTCCGAAAAAGAACTAAATACGAAATATGAAAATATGCCCTGAAACCAGTTTGGCCAACTATTGCGTTGTATAAATATCGTATATGTTTGGTGTAATTTAGAGGACCCTCATGAAAAGAGAACCCTCATTTAGAGGACCTTTAGAGGACCCTCATGAAAAGCACTCTCGAGTGACTGAGGCCTTCCTCTGTAATTATCTGCATTATTATTATTATTATTATTATTAATTCAAATGCTTCTTCTGAATTAGATCAGTAAATTCCGCAACTAAGATGCCAATTGTTTGAACTGACGTGTTAATCAAAAGCAACTGATACTAATTTCACAAAATCTGCCCTCGATTTCCCCCAGAAAATAAAAACTTCAACAACAATTGAACTGAAACAAAACTATTACAGTAGAATGTAAAGAAAATTGTATGTGCAGCAACAGAAACATACCAATCGACATTTTCAGGGTTTGATTTAATAGCCTTCCATACAGCCTCCGTCGCAGCGATCAACATATCAATATCTCCCCTGAGCCCTTTTTGTAACATGGCATGCATTAAACCAAGGCCATTTAATTCTCTAATCTGTTCTCTAGCTTCTTTTTCATTGCCACACTGCAAAAGAAAAATGAAAAGTGAAAAAAGTTTCAGGTATTTGCAGAAAGAAAGGTTATGAACTATCCACGAATGTTAATGAGCAATGCACTGATTTACAGTAAAAAGGCCAACATAGATGTGAACTTATATTTCACTGAAACTTCTCCTGCAATTCTACAGTTCTACAGTTATGTTTTCTTGCCTTAGCAATGACAATTAACTAAGTTACTATGTATTATCCTCTTCGGAGGCAGCAGTTCCCTCGAATAATTTTGGCGCACTAATAGAGATGACTTTCATTCTCCAAAGAGCATAGCTTGTGCCAAAGCGTTTACAAGTCATTTATGTTTCGCTGAAGGGCAAAATATTATGAGAAATTGATCCTGATTTTAGACATTTTTTTTCTAAATCTCTTACAGAATCGGAACGGAATGACCTATTTCAGCCACGAAAAATTGAATCTGAAAAGAATCGAAAAAGTCAGCTACTCTCAAGTACCGAATAATCGTCCCCCCCCCCCGCTTATTAATTTTTAAAAAAATTTTCCAACCCCCCCACTTTTATTCCAACCCCCCCTTTTATTAATTCTTGAAAAATAGAAATAATAGTGAACATTATTTTTTAATAATTCCTGCTAAGCAAATGTACTTATTGTATTTATTAACTTTATTCTCCTTTGTTTGTCTGACCCGTGTTACATACGTGTTTTACATACATGGTACCCATGTTAGATACGTGTTTTACTAAGAAAACGAAAAACGACTATTCTCAATTTTTCCAACCCCCCCCCCCCCGATTGTTCCAACCCCCCCCGATTATTATTATATTGAACCATTTCCAACCCCCCCCCCCGATTATTCTCACCCCCCCGTTTATTCGGTACTTGAGAGTAGTCAATAAGATATTATCATTTATCATTGCTTTGAAAGTTAGGGGACGGTAGCTTTCAAAAGGCACGCTGTGTTTTGACTGACCCGGTAGAATGCAACTACTACTACCGGTTTAATAAAATAAGGCCCCGTGTTTGAATGGCTTCTCCTCTCTGAATATATAAGCAATGATATTTTGCAATATCTGATTGAATAGCTGATATTTTCAATTAATTTTAGAATTTTCCCGGCTGGAATCGGTCACTCCGTTCAGATTTTACAAAGGATTTTCTGAGAAGAGTCCCGCAAAAATCACGAACAAGTTTCCCTAATATGTTTTGCTTACAGCAATGACTTGAGTACGCTTTAGCTCGTGCTATCCTCTTGGAGAAATGAAAAAGTTTCCCTCCTAGCATGAATAACTTATCAAGAGGATTCCATTCTCCCAAGAGGACGAAATACATGATTGCATGTAAGTGTCATTATTGCAGGGAAGGAAAACAAAGGGAAAGTTTGCTCTTCGTTTGCATTGGCTTTTGCAGGTATTCGAAATGGGATTTCTGCAGAAATCTTCTTTATCAACGGGAAGGAATGGTCGATTAAAGCCGGGTAAATTACTGAACCTAATTGGACATATCGGGAATAAAACAAGACAATTTTCAACATCATTGCTTTGATATTCAGGGAGCAGAATGATTTCAAACGCCGGGCCTTTTTATTGATTCACCCGGTATTTTCTGTAAAACAATGAGATGAATTGGACAGCATCAAAACAAATTAGCGTCAAACAAAGTACAAATCAAACATACCACCGAAAACGCTTTGAGAGCTAAAATCTTGAATTGTCTTCTTTCACTTTTCATGGCTTTGACCACGTGATAGAGAAGACCGGCTGATAGCATGTATCGTCGAAAGATGACCTTTAGAATTTTTTTTATCCACTAAAAAGATTACAATTTTTATGTTACTTACACTAACTACAAATTACTATACAATACTACAGGAACGATACCCCGAGGAGCAAAATACTGTGACTACCCCGAGGCCATTTAGACATTGAGCTAAAACTACTATGGTCTGTCTCAAATTACTTGCTTTAAGAAATATCTGCGATCAGGTTGACTTTTGTTTGGATTGGTAAATAAGTCATTATCGCAAATATTGCATGGCATCTAATTTGAGATAGACATTTAAAAATACACGACGTAACTGAAGAAAAACAAGAATAAAAACAAAATAAACTAAAATGGGACATGTAACATTGTGGCTATGGTGAAGGGACTTATAACGGAGTTCTTTGGAATTTTCTAACCGAATCGACCAGATTTGTGGATAAATTTTAGAGTCAGAAGGAGTATATTTTTGTTAAATTCGTTGGGGAAATTTTATCACCAAACAATAAAATCTGCAGTAGAACATTATTTTGGACATTGGTATATCCATATGGTCGCAGCAAAGCATAAACTCCAGCGAGAAGATCTCTGCGTGGTACTGCAAGGGAAGGGCAATGCAACAATAATCCCAGCTTAATACATCAAACAACGGAAAGGAGCACTGTCAAGGATAAATGGCTCTTAATTTATTGACCAAAAAAACAGGACTTTCCCTACGCCTCTTGAAAGAAAAAGAAGGGGCAATTCGTACCCAGGACAACTGGATGACTTTTGCTAAATCATCAACATATTTGAATATGTTACTGACCTTTAAAATGTCTTTTTTGTGTGTATGTAGTATCAAAGACTAAATGAATCAAACAAGTGGTCGTTATTTTCCTTTTCCGCGAGAGAGACAATACAATCATTTTGAGCAATAGCATTATACGAAATGTACAGGGTGCCCCAAAAAATTGTGCCCCGTTTATGAGGCTGCTGTGGAGGAGCTATGGTGTTAATTGTCTCCGTTTTTAAACAGTTGCATAGAATAGGCTTCCAATTAAACTTTGTGACCTTGTTTGAGTCAATTTGACAAGTAGTTGCTGATTTATGGCAGAGGAAAGGCAAAATAAGTGGTGGCTTAAACAGCGCTCCTGTTGTTCTCCAGCAATGATAAACAAGTAAATAAAGTAAAATATAAGCACTCTGATGCGAATTGAAATAAGCACCACGTTTCCAGCGTAGCCCGTTATCAAGCAAAGAAATATTAGTAGAACCGACACTAATCAAGCTAAAAGAACGGCAGATTCGAAGGATAAGAGTAGTAATCAAGGGAATCGATGTGACGTAAAGAGGACTGAGAATAGTAAAGAGATAAAATTGAGATGAAGGAATAAAATTTCAATTCGCATCAAAGTGCTTATATTTTACTTTATTTACTTGTTTACCATTGTACAATTGCACTACACGCAACAAGAAGATTTTTTGTTCTCCAGCAATGTCATGATTGAGTAAATTTTCGGAGAAAAGGTTCTAGCGTCGTATATAATTTTTTCCTACAATTTAAAAAGGGTTAACGATGTTGTTTATCTGTAAGAAAACACTGCCAATCCTTTTATAAATATGCAAACATTTGAACGAGAAGCAAAAAACTCAAGTAATTGATTGATGGCGGGTATGGCTCAATGATAGCACGCTTGGTTACCAATCTGAAGGTTGGTGGTTCGAGTCCCACCCTGCCGAACCTGCTACAAAGTATGAGGAGAGTCACCAACTCTCTGTAATTGCAGGCTAAAGGGATCACGAGGTGTGGTCACATGGAGAGGAAGGACCAGGACGCTGCTTCGATAAGCTCAGCTTCTCAGCGTCCTAAAATACTACCTTTAGAAGGTGTTGTGGCGCAGTGGTGTAATCCTCTGACTTTGCAGCCAGAACAGTCAGGCGGAGTGGGTTCGATACCCGGTAGGACCCCATCACTTGAGCGTCATGACAGGGGTCGTGGACTCGATTAGGTCTGCTCTATTTCTGCGATCCCAGCGCTTGGCGCTCAAAACGCAACTTCACCTTCACCTTCACCTACCTTCGGATGCCAGGTAGAAATGTGCACAAAAAATAATTGATTTAGGAAACACTTACATCGGCGGCGCAAGACTGTATGATACCAATAACTGGCACGTGTATATCTTCATCAACTGTCCTCTCTAAGAGGCGGATTAAATATGGCGGTATCTCAGATGATGTCACTAGCTTTCTATTCAGTTGACTTTTACAGCAATTCCAAATGGCGTTTGCCGATGCTCTGACTTTGTCGAGTGGAATATCAGCAAGGGTAGGTTGAATATGACTCTTACTTGATCTTGAACGCTTCCCGGATAATGTTGAGCTCATTCTAGAGTTCTGTCTGCTCAAGGGGACGTCTTCTTCAAGTTCGGGCATTTTGCAATGATTTAGCTTGAAGAAAATAATATTCATTTGAAATAATCATTTACGAGAAAATAGACTTCATCAACGAGTAATTGTACTCGCAAAGGTAGAAAAAGTTTTTCTGTAGGTCAGGTCCTAGGAAATTGTTTTTGCATTAAAAATCAAATTCTAAATCGTCTATTACCTCTTCTTTAGTCACGTAGTAGATCAAATGTCGTAATTTTTCTTGAACAAGATCTGTTGGTATGAATCACTTGTCATCTTGGATGCGTGAAACATTTTGCTGGAGCTGGCCAGAATTTTCACAAATATCAACAGAAATTACGGTCGTGATTTAGGCCTGTTTTGAAGTTTTCTTGAAGTGGCTTTCTTGATAAAATCCTTCCTAATTTGAGAACGGAGTAGCCGATTTCAATCAGGTAAAATTCAACATATATTTGAACGTGTCCACCAGTGACTATTATACCTGCCATCATCACTGCCTTGATATCCAGAGAGCAGTGGCTTCTCAAACCAGATACCGACAAAAATTTTTCCTTCCTGGGAACGGCAAAAATTTCGTCCGAATTTCCTGCGAATCTTTTTGATTTTACAATGATTTAGAGGATTGTGCAGCATAGTTGGTGCAAGTTGTAGGTAGAATATATATACAGGGTGTCCCAAAAAAATTGTGCCCCAGTTTGTTTGATAGATTGCGACAAAACGGCAAAAATTTCGGATTTTCATGCGAAATTTTTTTGGGATTTTACAATGATTTAGGTTGTGCAGTATAGTTGGTGCAAGTTGTAGGTAGAATATAAATGTATGGTACAGTTCCAAAATTACTTGGTGAAATTGAATACGGTCATAAACCAACAACTTAAGGTTTAAAATCAACAAAACATAAAACGAATTCTTGTAATTTGCATGCAAGACTTTAAGAAGCGGTCGGCCATTGCCTAATACTAATCTTAATAATAAGTAATAATAATAAGGGATAATAATAATTTATTTCAAGTTGGCAACAAGAGCAGCTGAACAGCTAATTAAAACCAACTATGTACAAAGAAAACCTATTTATATACTTTCTAAAATCTAAAATCTAATTACAAATTTAAACTAAATATAGCCAAGATTCTTGATATATGTCTTGCAAAGCTTGCAGTTGCATTTGTCTGCAACCCAACTTTTGATACGACCCTTAAATTGACTCCTAAAGTGGAAGACTCTTTAGTTTCACTAGGTAATGTTTGCCAAAGTCTACTTTCAACATAACGTATGGTTTCTATACCATGAGCAGTTGTATTTGCCCTTGGTACCAGAAGACCATCGTTATTTCTAAGATTGTACTTGTTCGTTCTTTCGACAAAGATATCTTCCATGAAAGCTGGATTTCAATTGCTACGAAGGTAGCTCAAAATAGGCACAGTAACTGTAGGTAAGCAACCAAACTACACGTGGTTTTTGTCATGAGGATGAGCAATCAAAATGCACATACAAATCTGGTTGCCATTTTCTTCCTTCCTTGAAACAAAAAGCACTACCAAAGCACAAACAGCAACAGAACAGCTACATGATAGGGTTGACATGAACGATATTTGTATCTACTACTTACAATAGCCTACTTACAATTATCTGTTTTCAAATTCTTGATACAACTTGACGGCAACATAAAATTCAGCTTCTTTTGAACACATTTCCTGCAGCCTAAATGTCTTGCAAAATTTCCTGGGAACGGCGTTCCCTGTTCCAACACTTCGTCGGCCTCTGTTTCAAACGGGGATTTTTTAAACTCAGCATGTATTAGAGAACAAGCACACAAGAAAGGAATCTTACCAGAATATCTAAACCTCCTTTGGTTCTTATTTGCTTTCTAACTCTTCTTGATGAGGCCACATCACTTATGACATCAGCAGACATGGCGATGACGTCATCTGACTTCGCAGTGAGATGTTCGATCAAAATGTCCAGACCTAAGAAAAGAAAATATTCAGTTAATTTGCTGTGGTGACTGATTGATAGTAAAGGCGTCGAATCTTTACATACCTTTACAGACATGGCTGCTACATTATTCTTTCGAGCGATTGGGTATTTTTGTTCAAGTCATTTAATCCAAAGAGAGATGTAATAGCCATTTATACCAGCCTTTTTAAAGATCTTAAGGAGTATTATCAAACTTTTTTACTGAGTTTTATATTTGAGATGACTCAGATTCGGTCGTCTTTTTTCTTTCACCCGGTTAGCTTAGCTACCTTTTGGACTGCACGGTTCGGGCTTCAGGGGCTTCGAGGGCTTTGGGGGCTCCGGAGGTGAATTTTTGCGGTGGCATCATCCTCGCTGCTCTTTGAGATATAACTCTGTAAATAACGTTGTGTGGCTCTGCCACGCTATATCGTGTATGATTTCAACAATCTCTTCCATCATTTCTCAATATTTGACGTCTACACAGACAGAAATTATCAGTAGTTAATTGTATGTGTAGCTTTTTGTAGTTGTTTTACATAATCTTCATTTAATTGCGCGTCGTGTCTCTATGTTAATGGCCACGGGCGTAGTCATTGTCTTTTGCTGCCTGTGGTATCGTACCTGTAGTGTTGTATTGTGGTATAGTAATTAGAAAGTATAGTAGGTAACATGTAATGTAACATTTTATGAATATAAAAAAGAAAGACAAATAATGCGGGTTTGAGAAGTACTCTGGAGTACCTTAGGGTAATTGAATGCCACAAAGTACTCTATAATACCCTTGAGTAATCTGGAGTACCACATTAGAAACCATCTTTTTCTGTGCCTTAATGTAAGGAATAACTTTTTCATGAAACAATAGCAATGGACCTTCTTATGATAATATCCGATGCATTGCTGTGACCAAAATAGATAATATCTGACGCATCGCGGAAATAGCTGTGACCCCTTGTCACAATAGAACTTTTAGCTATTCTGAAAAAGAATCTGAATCAAACGATATCTTGATACATTTTGTACAATTTTTGAATGTGCACAACATTGATAGAAGCTCTTTTGTAGAATAGCTAAAAGGTCTATTAGACTGTACCCGCAAAATAAGAAAATATACCCAAACAATTATAGTAACTCAAATAATATGTTATTCATTGTGAAGCTGAGAAACACGAGCCACATGGCCAAAGCTTATTGAGGGTCTTGACTAACCACTAAATGTCTTCACTGTTCAACATACAAGACCTTTCGCACAAACAGGCTACTTTTTCAGCCGTATATTGTCCACACATCGATCTGTTTTTGGAACTAAATCTCAAGGCATGGAGTGCATTATTATCTGTTAAATCACTAATGAATGTCTCAAAAATTTTATTCTCTCCGTATAAATGGATGTTTTTCATACCTTTCATTCTAATAATAACTTCCGCAACAAGTTTGTTAGATGCAGTTGCTCGTAGTATCTTCAAAGCAGCTACCTAGTTAAAAATACAAATGAAGCATTAGGACCAATCATACTTCAGCATTTCAAAGCAATTGTGTCGAAGAATCTACAACGTGAAAACTTAACCATTATTCAACCGGGTGTCTCAAAAAAAGTACCCCCTTTTGATTGGAAATAGGAACCAAACAATAAGATATCTTTACTTCCCGAGTTCACAGCTAGATTTATCAATCTTCAACTTAGATGCACATACCTTGCATTTAGAAATCGTCCACCAAACACCGGAGTTACAGGTTCGCAAAGTCAAAATTTACAATGCACCCAAAACCAGAGGTTTTGAAAAAGGGCCTAACCATGATTTTTACCGTGGACATTTTCCAAAGTACCTGTAGACTTTAAGTTTCCGTTTTTTTTTTGAAAAGACTAAAAGATGCATGGAAATGGCGCTGATTAAACAAATATAGTAAAAATGTGGTAAGAATGATAAAGTCGTGCCACATCTCCAAAATAAGCGTGCACGTGCTCCTTTTCCTCTTCTGTAATACAAAACACTTGGGATCGAATGCAATGCAAGGACCAGTTCCTCAAAAGAAAATCACTTCAAGAACAATTGAAGTAATTCAAGGTATAACTCTTTTCAAAGATAAAAAGTAAAGGTCAAAGTTGAAAATTCGTTTGCAAAATACCTGTTTGGTGTCAAATTATGGCTAGGACATTTCTCAAAACCTCTGGTTTTAGGTGCACTCCAAATTTTGACCTTGTGAACTCATATCTCCAGTGTTTGGTGGTCGATTTAAAAATGCAAGGTATGTGCATTTAAGTTGAAGACCAACAAATGTAGCCATGAATTCGAAGAGTCCCGAAATTTTATCGTTTTTTTGCCTTGTTCAGTGAAAAGGGGGTACTTTTTTTGAGACACCCGGTATGGCAAAGCATTTTCAAACGTTCCTCGATTGGTTTATCGTTTAAAAAACCTTATGTATCTTAACACTTCCTTAGATCAGATCGCACGATGACGTCATTTTACGCTGTTTCTGCTCCGTCTACGTAATGCGATAAATGCAGATTGAAACGTAACACTAATGAAAATGTCAATCTGACGTCACAGTCAACTGAAATCAACATAAAAGCAGCGAAAGCCTTGATTATTCAGTTTGCTAGACCAGTTGCTCAAGAGGTGTAGTGCTTTTCGACAACAGTTAGATCTCAAATCAGGAGGAAAACGTTGACAATGATTGCTGTAAGTTTCAAACAAACTTATTGTGCTGGATTAAGGTACTAGCCGGTTGGAATTTCGATCATGTGTTTAAATGAAGCAAAGAAGGAGAAGCAGGGTAACAGAAGGACGACGTGGAATAGGAGCGAACTACTTTGGAAAAGAAAGAACTATTTCAAAGAGTAAGTTTAAAATGCTATGCCTCAGAATCTCAACAAACAAGGTATCTGTGCTCAAGTTACCCATCGAGGAATAGTTTAAAAATGATTACCTATTGATTACAGCTAAATTTTCATCGTTATGCGCAACCAAATCTGTTTACTTTTTTGGAACAAACGGTATTTTGTGTGACAGTCATGACCAGAGTATGAAACTTTAAATAATACGTGAAATAAGCCGATCAGAAATATCCAAGGCTAGACTGGTATGGTGTTCTAAGCATCAATGAAAGCTGCGTAAAACAGTCGTGGACCAATTAGAATTGCTTCAAGGGCCTGAGTGAAAACGAACTCTTCCTGTCTGTCCTCATGCTCTTTCAGCAAACTTTTTGGAGGGTATTTATGACATCTTTCATTCTTTACTGCACCTAAGGGGCCGTCGACATTCGATTTTCGAGATGTTGGACTGCTAAGGGAGAATGAAAATCTCTGTAGCAAACGCTAACTTCATGATTTATAGCGATCTTTGTTGATCATGATGCTGAAGTATTCAAAGGCCATATCTTTGTCATTCTTGTGATTCAGAGAGCATCATCCCCACTTTCAATGCATATCGAGACAACCCAGCGAGACACAGCATGCTATCGTTAGCCCAGGCCTAAGTGTTCCAGACCTTACTTTCTGCTAAGATTTAGGACATAGCCGCTAAGCAGTGGGGGAAGGAGGCCGTCTTGAGTTAGCGGCCAAATGCCGCTGAAATTATGAAAATCGTATGTCGAAAAGGGAGACGACAGATGACACCTTACCTTTGATCTCGAATCGTTAGCATGAAGAAGATTAACGAGAAGGTTAATGCAATCAAGATGAAGCAAACTAGCTTGAACTGAAGGCTTGCCAAGGTCATAGTCGTATAGTGCAACAAGGGCCAACACTGTCGCAGTTTGATTTCCACGCTTAAATTAAAAAAATATGAAGGGTTATCATTCTTATAATTCCCTAATAAAACACATCTAGGTACAAAGGGATATATCTTATTTACTAAATTGAGTTTCCCTCCTCATTCCTTGACATTTTTGGGTCTGCACATTGTACCGAGGAAGGCCCAAACTATCGGGTGTCCCAAAAAAGTACTCCTTTTTGAAAAATCACCAAAATCTGATTACATGGCCGATCTTTAATTTCTTTTTGGGCAGGCAGATCAAAGACTAAATTAGTTTTCCATGGATTAGCTGATCTCGTGATTGGTTTTAAAATCAGCAAATTTACCTCATTTCAGGGCTGCCTGGTTTTGATGCATACTGATAAAAGCATTGATGATTACCAGATCAATTTCTTTGCATATTAAGCTTGTAGTTTGGTCATAAATGTCAGATTCAGAAAGAAACGCATAGTATAATCTCAGACTTGAATGATTTAAAATCTCAAAATAATGGCTGTTAGTCAAAATTTACAATGTCGGTTAGATAGTATAGCTCAGAATAAACAACGAAAAACAAACAGTATATCATCTTTAGATATAATTGCATCATTGATAAAAGAAACCAACAAGAAAATTCTATAATAGGTTCTATAATCGAGTTTTGCTGATTTTCTGAATGAGAGTATACTTTTCTGGGACACCCGCTACGTTGGACGGATACTGTCAAGAGACTTGAAAGAGGTTGGACTGAAAGAGGAGGACGCATTGGACAGGGAGACATGGAGATAGAGGACCCAAGTACCTGACGCCCAACCTCAGTTAGTAGCAACAACGGCCATGCAGGAGATATTGATGATGATGATGATGATGATGTAATTATTCAATGTGAAAATTTCTCGTTCTCCGTCTGCAACTAAAAGCAGATGGATTGTTGAAAAGGTTACAGGAAATTATTCTCAAGTAATTCTCAAGTCTTTTAGGATCAATTCCATTCCTATTTTCTACTCGCAGTCTCGAATATTAAAATTACCTCTAAATGCAAATAATAAAATAGAAGCAACATACCTTAGCATACTTGATAAGCTTTGCTATCTGCATGTACTCTGCAGTTATTGTGACATTCATGCTGCTCTGAAATTGAATAACGGAGAAATAACATCATGAAGTTCCTTGGGAGAGTATCCTAGCAATTTTTTAACATTCTTTAAAGTTGGTTATTTACATAGCTACAAACATACCGGGTGAGTCAGAAAAAATAATCCCCGTTTGAAAGGTCACAGCTCCCTGGATATCAAGACAATGATATCGCCAAATATATAGCTTAATGGTAGAAATGATCAAATCTACTATAAAATCTACCTGACTGAAATCGGCCACTCCATTCTGAAATTATGAGGGATTTTCTCGAGAAAGCCTCTTCAAAGAACCTTCAAAACGTGCCCAAAATCATGAACAAATCTCCCTTACACTTCTGCCCAATGGCCTTACAGCAATGACTTATGGACGCTTTAGCACGTGCTATCCTCTTGTGAGGATGGACATGAACAAGTACTCCCCCTGGTATCGATGACCTATTCAGGGGATTCCATTCTCCTAAGAGGACAAAATACATGAATTTATGTGGGTGTCATCAATTTTAGGAAGGAAAATTGCTCATTGTTTTCATTCATTTTTGCAGGTTTTTGGAAGGGGCTTTCTGCAGAAAATCAAACATATCCATGGGAAGGAATGGCCGATTAAGGCCGGGTAAATTACTCGACGTAATTGAACATATTGGCAGTAAAACAAGGCAGTTTTCAATATTATTGCTTTGATATTCATGGAGCAGTGACCTTCCAAGCGTGGATTCTTTTTTTCTTACTCACCCGATCGTCATGTAGAGCATTCCAAAGGATGCAACCAAATAAAATGTCTTTTACTCCACAACAAAATAACTTTCGCAAACAGAAATCTCCAGATGTCGAGAATCTGAATTGAAGAAAGCCGATTGACCCTGCAGTGAGCTATCCAACTGTTGACGCTTCTATCTTCACGTAGATGCAGGTTGCCATCTCTGTGTCCCGAAATTGAATTGAGTTCCAAAATATTAAGAGAATCAATAGAACTTAGAAATGCAGTTTCTAAAACTTTTTCTCCATACGGATTTTAGCGCATTTTTGGATCTGTTGTGGAGAGAAAAATTCTACATCGAATGGTGTGAATTAGAGCTTTGTATCAAGTCCGTGCTGGTAGACACGGCTTCTGATTTGACTGCTAAAATTTCCAAGTTTCTATAACCGTCATTGTGACATCACAAGTAAATGGCGCATAATTTCGCAAAACAACATCGATTTTTGGAATCTACATGAAGAACTGACCTAAAGCAATGGAGAGTGACAAACTAGCTGTATCAGTTGCACTGGATTACAGTAAAATGCAAAGGGTGGCCGGATAAATATTTCAACATTTACTCACCCGGATCTTATCAACTTCTTCTTCATCGGTGTCAGATTCATCGTCCGGATTTCTGCTCGACATCGTTTCTGAAGACCTAAGAAGGAAAACGAGAGTTTACAAATAGTTTATAATCACAGGCCGAGTAAACAAATTAAAAAAGACGCGAAATACCAGCTGTTAAAGGCTGACTGACATGATTAAATTAATGCAGAGCAAAACGATTTTGAAGTAATTCCTTTTAAATTTCAAATTAAGCAATTAAAGCCCCAAATCTATTTTAGAAAAAAGCTCGTGGGAGATCTCACTGTATTAAACAGCCCTTATGAAAATAAACTGCTGTGAAATCTGAAAGAGCCGAATTTTAGGCCCTCTTACTTTGCCAATATATATATAATACGTTCGGGGGGCTACTTGGTACCAGATGCGTTATCACGCTCGTGAAAAAAGGGAGAAAAGATGCCTTTCTTCAACGTAGGCACAGGCCAGTGTTTAGGGGTGTCAATTCTACTATAAATTCTCAAATGCGTGTGGTTTTTCAGTTGATAAATAAATCAAAATTCTTCTGCAATGATATTTCAATCAAACGTTGTAAAACAGAATTTTTCTTTTTTATATATATTCAACGTAAGAATTTACAACAACAAATTACTAAAGACACTACCCACGATCTACTATACTACACAGCATAGGAATCATTCGTCGTACATAGCCGATTGCTCGTGGCCCATGGTCGAAACCGCCAAAGCCTCATTTCACGGACCAATCAGACGGCTAAAAAGCGAGGGAGACAAAAGAAACCCGTGAAGATTTGCCTAAATTTTACCTACCTTCATAAAACGCAACCAGGACAAAAAACTGCTTGAGATTTCCCGAATTTTTTTAAAGCAATCTACTCTCCAGATGTTTGGGAGTAAAAGACTGGATGCCGGTTGAAAATATCTCCAGGATTGGTGGAGTTATGGCCACAAACAAACCAACAAGGCACTGAACCTTGAACAATAGAGATTCTGGCCGGGAGACAATAGCAATAACAATAGTGATTGTTGTAAGA